>CM069531.1:89525000-91925000 GCA_035773235.1 Eospalax fontanierii | reverse complement strand
GGGAAAATGGTTCCTCTGATAAGGAAGCTTGCCACCAAGACTGAGGACCTGAGTTCAAAACCCAGAACCCACATGGTAAAAGAGAACTGACCCCTGCAAATTGTCCTCTGACCTCCACATGTGTGCTATGATATGTTGCATGCATGCACACACAGATAAAGAAATGTAAAAAAGAAATTACGGGATAATGATGTGGTCCACGCCTCAAGGGCAGGAAAGCACCACTGAGCTAATGAATCTGTAATCTGACTGTGGGGCCTTTTGGCCACATTACACTTGAGGAATGAAGTAGTTTTGCTTCTTCCTCACAGTATCCTAGCTGACTTCCAAGGACGGAACAGACATCCTAGAATGATGGGCTCCAAGAAGACAAGGGGAAGGCAGAGTGTCTCAAGCCAGGACCTGGTCGGCTATGACGTCAGAGTCCCTGACAGGAATGCCCATCAATGCCCTGGGGAAGTCCCCAGGGGTCTCATAAAAAGGATGTTGGATGTGGGATCCACCCCCCTGGAAAACATCTTTACAGGTTCCCAGGAATCTCTCATTAGACCCAAGGCTCTTGGTGTGCAATTTCTGTCAATTTGTCTTTGAGGGCCTGCAGCATCAAGGTTTGCCACTAGAGGGCAGCAGAGACACTAATATCTGTTGGGCAATCCCCAAAGGTCCCTAAGGGCTTTCTTATCCCAAACCTTTCTATCCACCCTTACATATACAGTGCAGAAGAGCAGGATTTGGGGAGGTGGCACAGAGAAGAGAGAGAAAGTGGAGGGACTGGGAAACAAAGCTGAGGAAGAGCTTGGGAGAGCATAATTCAGAGCAGCTCCCCGGACACATCTCTGAGACCAGTATCTTAGGCGCGAGGGGAGGAGGGGTTACCAAAGGCCCCAGAAGCTGACCTAGAAAACCTTTCCGTGCACCCTCCCGGCGGACGCATAGAGAGGGCATGGCAGGCTGAAGGAGCGCAGAGGTAACTCCTCTTCAGGGCTGACCCCAAGAACACCTGATGTCAACTCCTAACCTCAGGGTCCAGCACAAGTCTGTGGATCCCAGTCTGGTGCCCCGACTGTGTCCCACCCCCTCCTTCTGAGACAGAAGTTCATGCAGCCCAAGCTGGCCTAGAACTCACTGTAGGGTGACTCTGAACTCAGCCTCCAGCCACCACTTCTCAAATGCTGGGATCACAGCCACGCACGACCACAATGGGTTAACAGGGTGCTAGGATGGAACCCAGTTCACTAGGCAAGTACTCAACCAACTGAACTACTCTGTAGCTCCTTGTAAGGAGGGGAGCACCTTCAGAGAGCTGAACACAATGAAAATCCACACCAGGAGGCCGTCCTCACTCAGCCTTTGCGCTCAGAGCCCAGTGACCAGTTTCTTACAGCAACTGCTCCTCAAAGAGCTCCCATAGGCCAGGCTTGATAGTGGACACCCTAATCTAGCACTCAGAAGGCCAAAGCAGGAGCAGCCTGAGGGTGAGACCAGCCTGGGCTACAGAGTGAGATCTTGTCTCAAAAGACCCAAACGGAACAGAAAACAGTTCCAATCATCTTTGAGACACACCATGCTGAGACCTTGGTACACAGCTTCCCTTTATGGAGAATGTAGGTGGAGGCCCTTGAGAATTAGGGACTTGCCCAAACTTTCAGAGCCACTCTCTCCTCTCTGTGGGGCCTTTTGACCACAATGCTCTTAAGGAACAAAGTGGTTTTCATCTTGCAGTTAGCTCTGTCCTTTCCCCTTCTCCATTCCAAAGAAGATAGGAAAGCTGAGGAAAAACCAAAGAAAGGCTCCAGGGTCATCCCACCTCACTTCTGGAAAAGACTCGTCCATGTCTCGGTCCTCAGTACCCAGAACTACGACTATATTTGAACATCTTTGACAAAGTAAATGTTTCAAAACAGAACCTCATGCACTGGGGATATATCCTACATCCACTGGCCTTTTAGAAAGGGAAGAGACTGGGGGCTGGAGAGATGACAGTAAAAATAGTTAAAAATGGAAGAGAGAGGACCCAAGCTCAACTATGGGACAACACCCTGGAGCAACAGAGCACCCAGTACCTTCGATGGTGCCCCACTTGGTCTTCCTCCCGAGGATCCTCTTGCCATTAACTTGATACTCGTGGTCACTGCCCACTACAGCAAATGGAATCATCTCCTAGGGAAGGGGCAGGAGGTGTCAGTCACCATGCTCAGCAAGGCCAGCCAAACCCCTTTGCATCCTGGGACTTAGACCCAAAACTGCAGACCTTGGCTGTTGGGTACCACTGCCCTATTTGAACTCTGCAGAAAGCATGCTTACCTACATGTGCAAAAGTCTCCAGTAGCCAAGACTGCCTATGATGGTAGAGACAGATAGGCATATGTGCCAACACAGGGCTCTGAAGTGCAGGGTCCCTTGTGTTTGTTTAAACAACTATGCCTTATTTACACAATTGTGTGAACAATTTGCTCTGTACCTTGCAAACAACCCACACTTTCTTCTGAATTGTTTCCTGAGCTCCTGCAGGGAGATGTCCTTTGATCTGGGCCCCCCCCCCCCCCCCGCCTCCCCCGTTCCTGAATACCTGCTCAGAGCACCCCATCCCTGGGAATAGAGCCTTGAGAGTTAGATTCAGTGCTCTGTTCTACTGAACAGGGAGCCTCCTGATTCCCAGCTTCCCGTGCACTGTTAGCGTGTGCAATGTGCGCTGTCCCTCTCTATGTCCACCACTACCCACCACGCAGGATGTAGCACTTGGCCTGAAAGGACCCATGTGGACACGGGCTTCATCTTCCCAGCCCAGAGGACTCATCCCCCCCACTCACCCGGAACTTCTCATTCACCAGCCGGTCCTCTGAGTCCTCATCAAATTCTTTCTGGGGGTACACGTCAATGCCATTGGACAGCAGGTCTGCAGTAATCTGGGGAGTAGACAGGAGATGAACCCACATGCTCAGAGCCAAAGGTAAGCTCTGAGAGGTCTGCCCTGAGAATCTCTAATTCCTTTTTGGGGATGGTGGGGGAACAAGGTCTGTATTTCAGGCTGGCTTGAACTGGCTCCATAACTGAGGATGACTGTGTTTAAACACCCAATCAACCTGCCTCCATCTCTCAAGTTCTGAGTCCATACCACCACGCCCAGTCTATGCAGTGCTGGGGATAGAGCACAGGGCCTTTTGCATGCTAGGCAAGCTCTCTATTAGCTGAGCTACATCCCAGCTCAGAATCTCTAATTCTGATGCCTCCACATTAAGAAGGGACCTGCGGTCATTGTCCGGAAAGTCACCCCAGGGTACACCTGCCTGCTCAAACTGTCCCTACCCTGGTGACAGCCCAGAGAACTCAGGCCAGCACACACGGGGGCACCTCCTGAACTCACCCTCCAGCAGACACACCCCTGACTCTCCTTCTCTAAGCATGCTGGGAAAGTCCATGACACCTGGTCTGATATAGCTCTGGAAGCCTCAGGAATTAAATTCAGGGCTTCACTCATACACATTAGACTGGAGCCCAGGAACCCCCAGTCAGAGTTCCTAGCCAGTTCTGAACTGTGGCTTGTCCTACTATGGATGCCCACAGGGACAGCTGCCACTCAGTCAAGAGTGGCTTCACTCCATGTTGGAAGAACCCACTGCTTGCTCCCTGATACAGACTCATCATTTTTGGCTTTCTTTCCCAGTTAATAAAAACTAGGCAAGTTGGGTCAGATGGCCGTGGAAAGGACATTCACTGGCCACTTGGTCTATTCTCCCCAAACCACACTCAGACTGTTGGACAACGGGGCCCCTCGTGTGGAGCAGCCAACCAGGCCAGGGACTTCCCCAAGGGCTGGCCAGTTGCTGTGAAGGGTTAAGAGGTGACCAGTGACCCTCCTGGCATGCATCCCCCGGGGTCTGATATGCACAGGACTGGGAGGCCCCTGCCAGGCTCACAGCTTGTCCAGGTAGTCCCTGAATGGCAGGGTCTAGATAGAGGCCAAATGTCCTACCCGCTGTTTGAAGTAGACTCTCTCCTCCAGAGTCAGTGTGTCGGCCTTGGCAATGACAGGGACGATGTTCACCACTTTGCTCAGGCGCTTCATGAACTCAATATCCAAAGGCCTGAGCCTGAAACGACAGTATAAATGAGAATCAGCTCTGGGTTCAAGGTGAACTCCATGGTGGCAGTGGGACAGGGTGGGGGATGATACAATCTTAGCCTAAGCCAAGGTGGGTGAAGACAGAATGAAGAGCTCTAAGCACCTGCATCCACAAGATCATGCGCTGGCCCTGGATACTTTCTACCCAAAGGGCAGTGACCTGGCTAAATCACTGGTAGGGAGAAGCAAAAGTGGGTGCCCAGCAGCTCTGGGCCTCTCTGGGACAGGCTGCCTGTTTCTTGGGGGGGCTTGGCTCCAGAAAGCTGGGGTCTGATATGTGCAGAGGTTGGCAGGGGCTCTGAAGAGTGGGCATCATTTTCCCATTGGGACAGTCTCCTCCACAGCAGGAATATCAGGCCCAGACAGTCTGTGGGAAGCAAAGCTACAAGCAGAAGTCTGAGCCTCCGCTGTCCCCTGAAACCATGCGCCTGGGGGGGGGGTGGGGGGCTAGGCAAGGAGACCAGCTGGGGTCCCGGCCCAGAGGGTCATCACTGGGGAACCACCTCAGCTTGCCTGCCAGAGCCATATGAAACTTCTACCTCTTGCCATCAGCCTTGGCCTCAGTCCAGGCTGTGCTTAGAATAACTGCTGGAGAACCCCAAACAAGCCAGTCCTGGGTGAGGCCTGGTAAAACGCTCCTCCATGATTGAGTTCTTGTGGGTCCCACAGAGGACAGACACTGGCAAGCTCAGATGCCCAGATTCATGTTTTCTCACAAGCTATGTCCAGTAGTCAGGCTCCTTCAGAGTGTGGGGTGCAAGGTTTCTCCAAAGCCCAGGGCCTCTGCGCTCAGGAATGAACCCACAACAGTCTAGAGGACACAGACTGGCGGGGAGGAATCAGTAGGCCCCACCATTGGGAGTTGTGAGCCTCAACTTTCCCAGTCCAATAAGTCACCTCCAGCTGCTGCTCCTGCTGCATACTGGGGCCCCTGACTAGTCTGTTCCCCACATCGTCAGGACAAGCCACCAGAGTGTCCAACAGAGACTGGAAGAGGACCATATGGGGGACAGATGAGGTTCACAGGGAGTCAAGGACATAGTTGGTGAGGCTGTTCAGAGTGCTTTTGCCCCGAGGAGCGCCCCCGCCCCATCTCAGCATATTCAGCGCTCCCCGGCCTTGACGGCTCCCAGGGGTAACCAGTGAGTGTCAGAAATAAGCACAGGACACTGTTCTCTGACACAGCAAACCCTCTCTGGTGATCCAGGAGGCAAGAGCCCACCCCAGGCATGGGGAGGGTCAGGTGATGGCCAGCCAGACAGATACGTCAAACCTGACCACCAGGTTCTGGAGCAACCTGGGTCTGCCCAGTTCTCAGCTCTGTGGACACAGGTGAGAAGGGAGATCAGATAAGGAGCTAGCTGCCCAGTCCAGAGGTCACAGAGACACTCTGGGCACAGACACTGCATGTCACCCACTTAACTGCTGACCACAGAACCCAGACCTCCCAGGAAAAGGGCCCAGCTGGAACATACGAGTGGCCAGTGGCTGGGATGAAATAGAGGCAGCAGTGGACACGTGTGTCTGGGATGCGTTTCTTCCGGTTGATGTTGACCTCTTCCTGCAGGTATTTCTCGTACTGGTCATTTATAAACTTCATAATGGGCTGCCAGCTGTGTAGAGACCTAGGTTAGCCTCTTGCCAAGGCTGGAGGGGGTCCCCTCAGCCCAGCTTTCCAAACCAACCTAATATCATGCAGGGATGGATGAATATGAGCAGATATAACACAGTCCTATCTTGGAGTTCTCTGCACAACTCCCCATGCTGACCTTTGATCTGGGGTGGGAGGCATGATTCCCAGGGTGACTCCACTTTGATCTAGAATTTTCAGAGCCCAAATATGTGGCTTCAAAGCAGCCCAAGGAGACAAGTCACTCAACAGACGCATAGTGTGATCTGGGGATCTGACTGCAGGTGGCACTCAGGGAACCCTCAAGCGCCCCGGAGGTGCTCTGCCATCTGGAAGAAGGAATTCCAGGCTGCCAAGAGACTTACCAGTTCTCATTGTTGATGTGGTCCCCAAAGCCTGGCGTGTCAATCACTGTCAGTTTCATCCGGACCCCCTTCTCCTCAATATCTGCATAAACCACAGCACTACAAGTCAGAGCAGGTACCTAGGCCCTCAGGCTGCCAAGCCAACCCCTGGTACCCCATAACGGGCTGCAATGACAGCTAAGATGATGCCAGAGAGAAATCGACTTCTGACAAAGAAGTTTGAGTAGGCCCAGCCATGCTGGCCATTAGACTTAGTGGAAAGCTCAGCTGTCTGTGGGGGACTCAGCTTGGTGGGCGTGTGAGTGTCCAGACCATTCCTACCCGGAATCCTAATGCACTCAGAAGGATCATGGTGCACTGTCTCATGGGAATTCCTTGATCCAACACTCTGGGAAGAAGGAGGATGCCCAGTCCCGTCCCTACCACCATGGTGCTAACCGTGAGTTATGGACTTGATCTCGATCGTCTTGGGGATGCGTTCCTCCGAGGTGGGTTGCACCGACTTCCGGCTGATTTTGGATTTAAAGAGGGTGTTGATTAAGGTGGACTTCCCTAGGCCGCTCTGCCCTGGGGGAGAGAAGGGAGGGTCGGTCGGCAGGCTCTCCGAGAGCATAGTTCCTGGCTGTATCATACAATGACCACAGGACTCACATCCCAGGTCAGCTCTGGCAGGTAGCCATATCTGGGGCCTGGTCCAACTCAGCCAGAGCTCCTTTTTGAGAAGTGACTCTCTAAGCCACAGGGAGGCCATCTCATACAGGAAGGGGACACCAAGACTCCAGAAGAGGGGGACCAGGAGGCAGCAGGTAGACTCCTGATCGGTGTGGGCTGTCTGTGGAGCTGGGCAGAAAGGACACACAGATGCCAGACTCAGCTTGGTTTTGGGCCTCACTTTCAGGGAATAGGGGCAATCTGCCACATCTCTCCTGCAACCCAGGAGAGCCAGCGGAGTCCCTATACTGAGGGTGTAAAACTATGCTTCATTTCCTCCAGCAAAGTGGGTCCCCCCTTACAGAGAGGACCATGTGGAGCAAGAGGATGCCTGTTGCACACCAGTCTGGGTCACATGGTTCACTGACCTCCCACTGGTGACATCTAGCTCTCCAAGGCCACGAGGAGGCAGAAGAAGCTACCAGGTCCCACTTCCTGTGTGGGCAGCTGAGCTACGCCACCAGGTGACCTCCAGCCACTCAGGCACGAAGGCCAGGGCTGGGGTAAGAGCCAAGGGACACTTTGCAGAAACCCAGAGTTGGAGGCCATCACTGGTCCACCTGCTTAGGCATGTTCGTCACCCGGATTCTAAAGGGAGTTCTGATGCAGGGGCAGCCCACCTCTTGAGGGGCCAATGAGGGCTGAAAGTCCTCTTCCCAGGCATGTGCATGCACAGCCAGCATTTCAGGCCACTTGTCTTTCAGGTGAGGGCTATTCCCCTACCCCCAACGCGCTTTGCAGGAGAGAAGACAGCTTGAGACTTTCTGGGGTGCTGCAGCTGAGGCTGGTCTCCTGCATGGATCTGAAGCCTCAAGGGGGTGTGCAGGAGGCAGACGCCAAGACTCACCAACCACCATGATGTTGAACTCAAAGCCCTGTTTCATGGCCTTCCTACGCATCTGCTCCAGGATGGAGTCGATCCCCACATAGCCGAAGTCCACGGGGGCCTTCTCATTCCGTGATACGGGCGCCTGCTTGAGCATGGCATCTCTAGGGCTGTCGGCCATGTCACCAACACTGCTGGGAGCCACCTCGGAGGCTGGGGAAGGAAGAACAGAGGCCTTAGAGTGGGATCTGCTGCCAGTCCCTTCTCAGAGGGGAAAAGAGAAAGAGAGACAGAGACCAAGAGACCCCTTGCAGATCATCCCAGAGCTGTCAGGCACCCCTCTCTTAGTGCTTTTTCTGCCAGCTGACACCTGGGATCTCCAGAGGGCCTCCCCACCCCTCCATCTCTCCTCAGAAAAGCCACAGCAGCTGTTGCCTGGGGCCCCTCACAATCCCAGTGGCCACAGGCAGGTTACAGGGGAAGGATGATCTGACTTCTGTCTGTCTCTTCAAGAACAGTTCCTGATCCATCCTCACACAGGACGCACCCCACCTTAGTCTTGGGGCAGGGCAGCCCAGGCAAGAGAGTGCTGGGTCTGACCAGCTAACCATCCAAGACATCCAGCCCCTGGCGCCCCCACCCTCAGACAAAGGGCAGGTTTCGTTAGTAGCTCTGCAGATAGGCAGTTGGGGTTAGACTTGAAATAACCACAGCTTCCGTAGGTGGGAAGTTGTGTAGCCAGAGTGTCCTCCACCTGAGTCCACGTCAGAGCCCAGGTGTGGGGGACGGTTTGAAGAGTGCCCACCAGAAAGCTGGAGTGCTTCCACCGCAGGGGTGTGCAAGGCTGGTTCTACCCAGGTCTGGCTGAAACAACGACTTTGGGCATGTGGCTTATAATATACCTAAATGCGCTATAATGATGGACGTTTTTATTCACGGAAAGAGGCTTAGGGAAGAGACCTCTTTCAAGCCCTAAGGATGCTGTAAGTACTCTCAATTTATGACCCTGTGGCCCAGTCTACCTCCTATCCACCATACCCATGGATGAAGGGCATCAAACCCAGCAGGGGCGGGGGGTCCTCTTCTCCCATCCTGGCCTAGCAATGCCCTTGACAGACCTGTAGCTTCTCCTCCAACAATGACTTCAGCTGCTCCTGAGTCCCTCCCCCACCCCACCCCACCCCTACATCCTGTCCTACTTCGAGGGAAGGGCTAGCCTCATCAATTCTGTCCCTAGTACATACTGACTTTTCAAAGGCAGAAGCCTCAACGCATATCTGGCGCCTCCTCCTTGGGGGGCATGGACCAAGGGTGTCTGCTGTGGGCATGAGCTCAAGAGGTGGCACCCTACTACCAGAGCCACCTTCCTAAGGGAGAGAGTAGGGCCAGGAAGCAGGAAGACAAGCCTGTGAGCCAGCAAGGACACAAGCAGGCTTCGATCAAACTGCCCGTCACTTCTGGGGAAACACTCACCCCCGGCAGATTCTGAAGCCTCACCTCCTCTGCTAGCCTGTCTCCAGTCCTCTCAATAAAACGGAGTGAAAAGGATTACAGCTTTTCACTCCATTTTACTGGGGTGGCCTGCAGGAGCAGAGATGACACGCTGTACCCTGTGCCCAGGCTCAAGTGGAGGCCAGACAAAAGGAGAAATGGTTTGCAAGGTCAGTTTCAAGAAGGGGCATGGGACCACCCTCACAGGCAGCGGGTTCCTGATCTGACTTCCTGTTTCTTGGCCCCCACAAGGCACCATCACCTCTACTTCTGGGAACCAGGGACAAGTGTTGAAGCAAGAGAATGCATGTAAACATGCCAAGAGCTGCCCCAGGACCCACACACGGCCCTCTCCAGACGGTGACACAGGCAGGTCCTGGTGGCCAGTCTCCCTTCAGAAGCATCCCCACTCCGGGTCAAAGACACAGCCTCCCTGCACTCAGAAAATACCCTCCTGGGCTTCCAGCATCTTTAAATAAACAAAGACACAGCTCGGCATCTGGCTCCGAAAGCTGTGGCTTTGGGGCCGCTTCCGGAGCCAGACAAGGGGCCCTGCCTTGTAGGACAGCAATTCGGGCCTCGCCCACGTGACTGAAAATTGTTTCCATCTGTCTGTGGGTCTGAGAGCCATCTTGTCCTACCCCTACCTCTCTCAGGCGCCCTTCCGGAGCCGTGAGGGGGAGGGCTATCTCTCTCATCAGCTCCAGTCAGGGAAGGCCTGCCCCAGACCCCAGGTGGCTCTTCTACGGGCACCACGGCTCACTGCAGAAACTCAAACCAAACTAAACATTAGGCCTGCCAGGGGCCCTGCTTCAGAAACAACAATAAAAATACAGAGGAGCCACCTTCCTTCAGGACCCTCCAGCCACAGCCAGCTTTGTGACCCTAACCCTAGGTCTCTAGGAACACTACCAGGAGCCTTCCCAGACCAAACCACTCCACTACCTACACTGACGGACATGTCCCAAGGCTGCACAGCCCAATGCAGCAGCAACTGGCTAATTCTGCCTTTAAAAGGTGGGGTAAATGGGGCTGGAGAGATGGTTCAGCAGTTAAAGAGCACTAGCTGCTCTTGCGGAGGACCCAGGCTTGATTCCTAGCACTCACATGGCAGTTAACCATCCGTAACGCCCTCTTCTGACCGCTGCACCACAAGGGTGCACTTACATACATGCAGGTGATGCATTTGTACACATAAAAACATTGAAAGGTGTGGTAAAACACACCACCTTCGTGTATTTCTGAGGGCACAGTTCAGGAGTAAGGCTGTCTTCAAGAATTTGACAACCCTGGAGTCCTCATGTGAAGCAGGGTCCGATGATCTGTCTTTTGGTGACTGACTTATTTCTTATCACATAATGCCCTCAAGTTTCAGCCATGCTATAGAACGTGCCTACTGAAGGCCCAATAAGATTCCTTGAATGAACTAAGTCTTCTTTATCCCTCTTTAAGCATGTGAGTCATTACTTCCTGTTGGAAATAATGACAGGACCATGGGTGTGCATGCTCCCCCCGCTGCCCCATACAAGACCTTGCTATGCACAGGCTGCCCTCAAACTCACAATCCTCCTGCCTCAGCCTCCTGAGTGCTGAGGTTACAGGCATGTGCCATCCCTCCCAGCAAGACCCTGCTTTCAGCTGTTTTGAACACATGCAGATGGGGTGCTGTTCTATTTTTAATGTCTGAGGAACTACCACAGTGCATTCACATGTGACTTTCTGCACACTGGAGATTCAGCTAGACCAGATGTAGAATCAATTTTAACTAATTTAAGTCCTAAATTCCTACATGTGGTGGACAAGTATTTTAGCCTAGTTCAATCCACTTTTTACAGAGGGGACATGGAGTCTACAAAGTGATTATTTTCTGAAACATCTTTACAAGTGGTCACATGAATAAGAGCCCTTCACTGAATTTATCAACCCTGGAACTTCTCATAAACTTCTGGGACATTTGCTTAATATCCAAGTTCCCCTCATGGTCAGTGAGCTCTGCGCACAGATTATCTGCCAGGGGAGCAGGTGTACATGTCCTGACACCCTCCCTCCTCACCCACACACAAGGATACAGTCTGCTCAGAGGATCCTGAACTCCTAGTCCATCAAGTAGCAGAAAACAGTTACCGAAGAAATAGCTAAGTGTAGGTACAGAGGTGCAAGCCTATAATCCCAGCACTGAGGAAATTGAGGAAGGGGGCTCTGGAGTTCCAAGCCAGTTAGGTCTACACCTTTTCTCAAACAACAAAGGTTAGGGATGTGGCTAGGTGGTACAGGGCTGGCCTTAGCACACCCAAGGCACTGGGTTCTATCCTGGGCACAGAACACAGAAAATATAGTACAATATAAAAACTCTAACACAGAGAAATTTAAAGGGGTTGGGGTGATGGCTCAGCAGTTGAGGCACTTGCCAAGCAAGAAGACAGACCAAAAGTTCAGATCCCCAGAACCCAAGTAAACGCTGAAGGGCAGGACGGCAGCCCACCTGTGACGCCAGACTTAGAAAGCTGAGAAAGATATCCAGAGCAAGTTGGCCAGCCTTGTGGGGCAAGCCCTAGGTGACATAGAGACTTGCTTCAGGGAATTCAGTGGAATTCAGCATCCAGGATAATTCTCAGTATCAGCCTCTGGCCTCCACACTCATGTATGTGCACCCACACATATGTGGAACACCGATACATACACACCACACACACACACACATGAAAAAAAGACAGAAAAAAAGAAACCAGAAATATCTAAATGGATAAACAATTACATAGTAAGTTCACCTAAGGGAACGCCACTTGCCCAAAAGAAGAAGTACAGACAGACCAGAACGTGGATGAGCCTCTCATGACACCCAGCGAACCGAAGAAGCACTAAAGGCCGTAATGTATGATTCTGTGTGTATGAAACCATCTAGAACAGATGAATCTACAGGGACGGTGGGAGAGGAGAAGACTAAGTAGCATGGCGTTTCCCTTTGGGGCGATAAAAGTTCTAGAATTAGAGGTGCCGGTTACATGACAGTGTGAATAAACACCACCAAAGTGTACAATGAACTTGGCTGAAGTGTGGAGGGGAACTGCCCAGAGCTCCTGCCGGGCTGGCTGGCCGGCCAGGTTACTGGACCCTCCCAGGTCTCTCAAGGACACTGGCACCTTGACCAGTAAGTCTGAGAAAAGGCACCCCAAGGCCAAGAGGCTGACCAGGCTAGCTCTTCAACATCTTCAACACCAGCTGGCCCACCTTGCATGGGGGATCCTGACTCTAGGGCTCCCCTGAGTACTGCAGTGGGTGCAGAGAAACCCTAGCACATCAGTGACCGCACACCCAGAACAAAGAAGCCAGATCAAAACCCTCCCTTGGATCTACACCCAAAACAAACACAAAGTGGCCATGTTAGGATAAAAACCTTACTCTAGGTAGAAGTGGAGAAACCCACAAAGGCTCAGAGGGGCCTCCCTGTTCTTGGCATTCAAGAGTCGGCAGAGAGGGGTACATGGAGCCAACTCAGAAAATAAGGGCAAAGGAAAGGGAATGGAAAAGCCACAGGCCCAGAACCCAACACCACAGGGACAGGAGAGCTCAGGGCTGAAATCGCTGCAGGACACGATGCCGGAGAGACAGCTACAGGTGGCAAACAGAGACCGTAACCCCAGATGCCCAGAGAGCAGGACCAGGCAAGGAGCCGTCCACAAATACATTAGAAGGGTTTAGTACCTAGAAACAAAACGGAAGAGCAAGACAGGCCTGTGCAGGTAGACGAAGCACAGAGAACACAAAGTTCACTTACTTGGAAACATCAGACAGATTCGCAGCAGATCCCCTGCAGGTGGGGAGCTCAGTCTGACTCAGTGGTATAGGGATTGAGGATCTGAGTCAAATCCTGAGCACTCATGTAACAGCCAGGCGTGGGAAGTAGAGACAAGACCGCCCCAGAAGCTTGCTGGCCAGCCTGCCTAGCTGAACTGGCGAGCTTCTGGTTCAGTGAGACATTGTCTCAAAAAGCATGGTGCCGAGTACCACAGGAGGACGCCCAACACACTTGTCTGGCTTCCATATGCACAGTACCCACACATATACAATTTAAAAACAAGGTAAGGACCCTCCCATAGGAAGACAGACAGACAGACACGCATATTGATACTTTAGGGAACCCAAAAATGCCTGGGTTCATAGACTCAAGTAAAGAGATAACTTAGGACTCACACATGGTGGTGCGACTACAACGACAGGAGGCTAGCCTGAGCTATGGAGTGAAACTGTTTCAAGAAAACCAAGGACTGGTATAGCAACTTGTCTAGCACAGGTAGAGCCCACGGTTCCAACCCCAGCACAGAAACAAATAAACCAAAAACCTTGCCTAATAAGAACTTCAGATTTAACTGCCTGTGAGTTACCTCCAGCACCCTGTATATATTTTTTAAGATTTTAATTATGTGTATATATGTGCATGCATATATGCACATAAGCGCAGGTGCATACAGAGGCCAGAGGTGGAGGATCCCCCAGGAGCTTAGCAACCTGACATGGTTGCTAAGAACTGAACTCGGGTCCTCTAGAAGAGATACAAGAGTTCCTAACCGAGCCATCTCTCGGCCCCTCTACCCCACCTTGAGTTTTATCAGCATACACACAAAATGCTTTGGGTTTATGGGTCCTGTGGTTGGAGAGAGAAGGAACACGGTTAAAGGGGAGGGGAAAGAGAGGAGTCTGCGGAGCCAGAGGGAGGAGAAGGTTGAGGGTTCACCAACTGGTCCCCATCTGGGAGCCGGTAGCCACAGGTCCCCTCCAGGCTCTCATCTGCACTGGGCTGAGAGGTGGGCAGAATTGTGGAAGGCCAATCCCCACAAATCTCTGAAAGCACGGTCTTTTCCCATCTTCTCAACACTGCCTTCTAGTACACCTGAACCCTACGGACCCACTGGAGCCACGCCACATGCCTCATAAATGTCACAAGGTTCTTCCTGTTCTCTATTCTAAAAATGGAAACCACATATAAATGAGCCCAGTTTCAAGGACCAAATTTTTTAAAAGTGCACATGGCTCATCTGATTTGATATATAACTCCAAATCGAATTATACTTCACACTTTGTTTGGGGCAGGAAGTGTCTCCTTGGAGTCTGGTTAAGAACGGGGATGCCAGAAATCTGAGACTTTGCCTCCCGCCTCCCCCAGATACCCACTTGGAAATCCAACACAATGGCTCAGCCTTGATTTCAGCCTCTGCAGAGAGGGATTTGCAAAGGCAGAGAGCTTCCCATCTCTCCCAGCTGGACCGCTTTCCCCAGTCCAAGTTCCAAGACAGGACTTAACACTACATGATGTGGTTTCTCTGTGAACAGCCCTCTGCTGGGAGCAACGGCAGAGAAGGCGGGAGATGCCCATGACCTTGTGCCCAGAGAGGGCCTGGGAGGGATGAAGGCTGGAGGCTGTCCTGACCCACTTTTTCATTCAATGGGGCGGGAGGGTATTATGCACCCTAGGGGCGGGGTAGGGTCCCCACTTTGGCAGTCAGCCAAGCTCCGGCCTCAACCTCCCCTCTATTGTGGTAAGGAATCTCAAGGAGTCCTGTATTTCTGCCAACACCGTTTCAATTGGCCCCAGTCCGCAAAGGGGAACTTGGACAGAGTCCAGGGGCGCCCTGCCCCCTCTGAGGAGGCCTCTTCTGCTCCTCATTTGCAGCTAGCAGTTTCTCACCAAGCCCGGCCTATTGAGACATCAATCTTCGCTCAGGGCAGGCTCCAACCTGCAAGCCTCCTCCTTCACTTCCTCAAAAGCTGCTGCTGACTACACTACAGCCATAGCTGGGCCCTCCTACTTCCAGTGTCAGAAAGCTGAACTTGGTTCGGTGTTCCATCAAGCGCCCCTCTGCTGGCGTCTATGCTGGAGTGAGTCCACTGCATAGCAACATCAGGGAAGGTGGCCCTGACTCTTCCCACCCCCTGGCACCTCTAGCAGAAGCAGCTGTGCCCCAAGATCCAGCCTCACCCACCATCCCACTGGAGTGTCCAGAGTGGCTGAGAATCCCTTCCTTCTTGGCAAATGTTTGGAGAGAGAGAGGAATTCCTCCCCCACAGATTGGTGGACACTGGCCATTTATTACAGGAATTTTCTCTTATCAGGGATGTCCCCTAAGGGGAGGGGGACAGAACCGCCTCCCTCTCCCTTGACCCCTTTCCTACCAGCACGCTGTCAGCTGACACACACCAGAGCTCAGGGGGATGAAACGTGGTCAAGGCTCCCCCAACTTATGAAATCACTTGAAATAACAAAAACTAGACCAGGGTTCTTGGCAGTGGACAAAGGCCGTCCCCCAGAGATACCAAGTAGGCCCGTCATACTCGGGTCAGCTGGGACTGCTGAGGGCTTCCTGGTATCTGGTTCAATTCGAATAGAAGAGAGGGCTGAAGGCAGGGCCTACGGGCCAGAAAGAGACAAGCATGTTTCCAGATGGTGCAGGGAAGCCTGACTACCTGACTCCCCAAGGAAGGAAAACCCTCTGATTATATTACAGAGTCCCAGAAGGGAGAGAGAAGAGAGGAGTCACCCACTCACATGGTCTCAGCTCCTTGTCTTAGGAAGTATCTGAACCCCAAGGTTGAGGCTTCCAGCCTGTAAAACTCCTTACACACAGCCTCAACCTCAACTGTACCTACTTCAGGGTGGACTCTCCGAATCCTGTATGTCTAAGAGACCTCAACTCATACTGCTGTGTTCCAAGGGGAACAGAGGAACTGAATGTGTGACAGCTTATGAAGCATAAACCAGTGTCATCAAATGCTCTCTAAACTGATGATGAAGACGGACAGATCACGAAGACAGGCTGGTGCCAGTCTTTCACCAGGCGCTGAGCATCTACAGCCACCACCAGTCCCGGTCTAGACGCGCAAGAACCATCTGGAAATGACCATGTCCTGGCCCCTGGAGCCCCCAGCATCCCCTCACTATCAGGAATGGCATCTTCAGTCACTCAGTGATTGTGTCCCCTTCCTTCCCGTCACCACAGACCCAGTGCTATCTATTCCAGCCCAGTGTCTCTCGCTGCACCCCACGCAAGCCACCAGCGTGAACGGCCCATCACAGAGCTGTCCCCACAAAGCATCAGGAAGGACGTGTGTGTGTGTGTTTGTCCTCGCCTTCCACCTTGAGACGTGGCTGCACACACCAGGCCAGCTGGCCTGTGAGGTCCAGTGACTCTCCTATCTCTGTACCAAGATTACAGATAACTCGCACTACTGCACTTGGCTTGGCTTTTGCATGGGTTCTAGAGAAGTAAACTCAGGTTTTGAGGCCTGTCTGGCCTTTACCCACCGAGACAACTCTCCAGTCTAGGAAGGTCGGTTTTGACACAGAGCCTAACCTTGTCTCTGCTTCAACCCGTAGCTGCTATCCACAACACCTAAGGTAGCACAGAATCCCAAGCCCTTTATCTTCTTCCTCCTCTGATGCATGTGGGACCTAGTGAGTAACTGAACCTCTTCCTGCCTCCAGGTCCTTCTGTTTAAAAAAATATTTACAGGGCCCACAGGACTATGCGCATGCAATCTCTGCCAGTGAACTGCACAGCCCACTCCCTCTAGCTTTCATCCAGCGCCTTTCAGCCGCCACTCAGCTCTTCAAACAAGGCTCCTCGGAGCTTCCTGACCCAGAGCATCTCTCCCCTGCAGCTACTGGGAACTGCCCTGTCTTCCCAGGAAAGCTGTCTACGTGGGTGGGTCCCTCCGTTCTTAGGCCATGCACAGTATGGCCTAAGCATGCGCTCTGCTGGGCCTCCCAAGCTCCTCAGATCTGTCCTGTTAACAGCTTCTCACATCTGAGGATCGAAGCAGGACGCTGTGACCAAATGAATGATGACTAATGAATGAATGCATGGGTGAATGCATGGGTGAGTGGCCCTGCCGCCCCTTCGTCAGCACCTTCGTTTTCACCATTCCCTAGTCAGTTCAGGTGCCACCTGCCCCCTCCTTGGCCTTCTGAGCGAGGTCCTGACTGATATCCTTCCCAGGGTGAGTGTATATCTCAGCACGTGAATCAGACATGAACAGTTTCCGGTTTCTGTCACCCACCAGAGGCACACAGAACCCAGGCAGGGGAGATATGGACCTACCCAGGAAACTGCTCAGAAAGTGTTGGTGGGAACAGTAATCAGAGAGAGGAGACTGGGGGACCAGGCTGGCCTAGAGCTGAGCTTTAATCCCATCCCCTCCGCATCTCAGGTCTGGGCAGAAGAAAATACATAGAGCAGACAGACATGGTCCAGAAGACCGCACCTGGGCCTCGGACATTCATGCCCCCAACCCCAACCGTGACCCTGACTGACCCCGACTGTGAAACCCAGCCACAGTGTTCCCCACACAGAGTATTAAGTCTACAAAGTGCTGCCACATTGAGGCTGGGGTCCTCACAGGAGGACTCAGACCACCACCAACTGGCACCTTCGGAGACATCCGCCTCTTTGGGCATTTTGTAGCCTGAGGACAGCTTGCTCCTTCAGGCCTGGCAGGAAACGTGTAAGACATCACAGTGTGGCAGCGTAAACAGCCTAGCTGTTGAGACGCAAAGGGGGGCTCAGTGGAAACCCCAAATGTATGAGTCAAGCCCAACCATCGGTACAGCACCATGACCTGACTTGTGCACACTGCTCTACAGTCTACACTGCACAAGGAAGCCTTCCCTTCCTTCCAGCCTACACCCTACAGTCATTAGCTACATAACAAGTAACAACAGATTCTCTGAACACAGCAATGAAAGGCTGCTTAATGAGGGGAGCAGGGTCCCCAAGCTGCTGGGGTTCTGCATGTCTCCCCCTTGCTCACGTCCCCTTCACCCTCAGCTTCTTCCTCTGCTTCCCGGAACCAGGGCTTAGCCCGACCCACTTGGGATCTGAGCAGGGACCTGGGGGAGGCAGTGTCCTCAGGGAAATTGCTGGACCTCTTCCACAGGACGGGAACACTGACTGGATGCATCAGCCAACCCCAGAACCTGCCGCCCCCACCCCAACAGCCCCCACCCCAACACCCCAGGGGCCTTTGGGAGCCTGGGAGCCTGTCCCCTCCCAAGGCCAGCCAGCCCAGCTCTGGGAAGGAACTACATTCATATGGTAATTTCTCCCCAGGAGAGAGAAGAGAGGGGCTGGGGATGGGAAGGAGGGGCACTCCAGGCTTCTGGAGTCTGTGCCCACTGGGCCTTCCAAAGTGGTTGGCTGGCCGTCCCTGAAGAGTGGACACAGCAGGGATACAGTCCTCAGAGGCAATGCACTAAGCAGGATGGGGCGGGGGAGGGTTTCATTTGACTGAAGGTTTGCTTATAGCAACTTAAAGCAACAATGGGCTCACATTGGTTCTTTGGTGGGAGAGGGAGGTGACAACAGTTCAGAAACTGTGTGACCCTGGGAGGGGCCGCCCAGACACACCCTTAATCTCCCCGAAGGTAGTTTCTCTCCTGGGCTGAGGAGTGCCTGGGAGGTGACTCCCTGGAGAGTCTGCCCCCACCCACACTCACTTCCTCTTTTGGACAACACCTCTCCATCCATCCTGACCAGCCTGTCAGGAAGAAGAAAAACATGCAGGCCTTCCATTTCCCCTTTCCAGTGCATTCTCAGGGCCTGGACTGATAGAGGAGGCCACAAGTACAGATCCCATAGCTGCTCCTCCCTGTCTCCTGCTGGTACTCCACATCATCCAGGGTCCACCCTAGTCTACAGAGCTCCAGATGACACACAGAGAGGCTAAGGGTGCTTTGAGGACAACTGAAGGACTGCAGAGAGACGGATGTTCAGAGGCCGTTGGGCCCAGCATGGCCCAGGAAACCTGCTTAGAGGCCCCGGAATTTCTCCACATGCCCCAGCGATTCCCCCAGAGAGGTGAAACACACGTCTGCATAAAACCTGCATATGGATGCTCACCCCAGCAACGTTCCCAATGACCCAAAGTGGAAGTCTCCCTAAATCTCTCGCCTGATGGGCATATACATGAAATGTGGTCCAGGCCTACATCGGAGCAGCTTTCCTCCCTGAAAAAGCACGGAGGTGCATATGCACCAGAAAGAAACAGTGCACACACGCTTCGGGGCTATCCAAGGTTTCGGGCATCCAATGGGCATCCCTGGGGAAGGGAGCTGCACATACGTTCCCCTGGTTCCATTTCTCTATGGAATCCTGACTAGTTCAGTGAAACCAGAGAATGAGAGGCTGCTATACGTGAATTATCTATCGATACAGCTGCTATTGAAAGCAAAGCAGGGGCCAGGCATGATGGCACATGCCTTTAATCACAGCCCTAGGGGGCAGAAGTAGGCAGATCTCTGTGAGTTCAAGGCCAGCCTGGTCTATATCACAAGTTCCAGGCCAGTAGGGCTATATACTGAGACCCTGTAAGAAAGACAACAGCAAACAAACAAGCAAAAGGCAGGGCATGGTGGTGCCTGCCCGTAATTCCAGCACTCAGGGGGTGGAGGCGGAAAGATCAGAAATTCAAGGCCATCTTCCAGTACATACCCACTTTGAAGCCAGCCTGGGCTACAAGAAACCTTGTCTCAAAAACAACAGAAACAACCAACAAGACCTGGTTAGGGGGGCACATCTCTTTACCCACTACTGTCCAGACCCAGTGTGCAGCCCCAGCCTAGGTCCATGAACCAGGCTGTGTGACCCCACAGGGGCAGCCTCCCCATAGTTGGTCCCTGGGGTCCTGGGGCCCACAGAGGTGGGGCTCCTAGCTCTCTCCATCCTCACCCTGCTTCTCAGAGTGATGTCGTAGTCATAAAGATGGCCATAAAGATCTGTGGATTTTAAAGAGCCCCTATGTACCAAAGGGCTGGAATCTGTTGAGTCACAGAAAGACACTTTTAGATAAAGGAAGTGGTAAGCAATAAAATAAATAGAAGAGGACAGCAATAAAAACAGCAAGGCACAAACGGGAAAGGCCGAACCCATACCGTCCCAAAGTCTCTGGGCAGCAGCGACCCTGGGAAAAAACCTGTCTCCTACTCAGCACCCTTTTCCAAAAACCTGAGGGCCCCGGACCGGGCTGCCCCCTGCAGCCTGGGCTGAGGGATCCAGGAACAGGGGCTGCTGGACTCTTAACAAGGGCCCCAAACTGCATGCTAGATGTTCCCAGTAGGAGATTGCCATCTTCATAGCAGGAAGGGGACGTCTGGAAGAGATTCAAGCCGTCTCCCACTCACGTGGGAACCTGGGTGGAAGCAGGCTAGAAGGACAGAGAATACTCAAACCCATTGTTAGGCCCCATGGCCCCAAAGGAGAGGGTCGGGGTAGTGCTTGGTCTCTTGTGTGACCTCTTTGTTCCTAAAAGTCCCGGGGAAGGAGTAGCAGACTCAGCAAGGCACAACTCCTGCATATCCCCTAAACTACCAAGTTTCTCAGGGGACTAGCTCCCCCAAGCCCCGAGGCGGAGAAACTGAGGCATACACCATACACAGTGGGGTGATTAGCACATCTCTCCTTTCAAATCTCACAAGGGGTCCATCTGGGGGCTACAAGGTCCTCAAAGACCAGGACCTGGTCACAAACATGTTGGCATGCCCTGTGCGGGTAGATGCCCCACAACACTGTGAAAGGAATCTCTGAGTGAATCAAAGAAGAAGTGGTTGTGGGCCCCAGGAATCTGCAGAAACACAACTAGGGACCCAGGCCGCAGTTAACCATGAAAGAGACTGGAGAGTCGGCTACGACAAGAACGGCTGAGAAACTCTCTGAGCGTGGCCTTGCTGTTCCCAGGCAAACAGGCACGGATTGAGGAAAGGCAGTGTGGGAGTTAGCACCCAGGGACAGCAGCTTGAGAAGCCTCTGTGTGGGCTGCGGGGGCCGCCCCCAACCCTGCCCTGCTTACTGTGTCTCCAGGACCAAGGGGCTGTATCTCCCAAGGCATTCTCCTCTGTCCTCTGTACACCCCCCACACAAGGCTAAGCTTCCCGAACCCAGAGCAGCTTCTTCCTTCCAGCCCACATGCCAGGCCTGTCCTGCTCTGAGTCTGTTGAGGTTCTAGAGTCTCAAATACTGTCTCCACAGCATCCACAGACCCGGGAACCTTCATCTTACTGAATGTGTACTTATTGCCCAACAGGTTTGGAAACTTCTAGAAGACCCATCTTGGATGCTCGTCCATGTGGTCGAGACTCAGCGGCAGCAACTTCTTCAGCCAGCGGTGCTTAGGCTGCCACTGTCCCTCTTCTGTGACCCCCACTGTCCCTCTTCTGTGACCCCCACTGTCCCTCTTCTGTGCAGATGGGCCCCTGGCTTACTTCCGTTCACCCCAGGGCCGGCCCCGACTTCCATGGCTAATACAGAACCAGGCAGTCCACTGACCAATGTGGCCACCTCCTGACATCATTAATGTCCT
This sequence comes from Eospalax fontanierii, assembly GCA_035773235.1. Lineage (NCBI taxonomy): Eukaryota > Metazoa > Chordata > Mammalia > Rodentia > Spalacidae > Eospalax > Eospalax fontanierii. Next base: position 91,903,509 of record CM069531.1, on the reverse strand, counting down.
TGGGGGAGGGCACTGAAACTGAAAGGTTGCACCGGAGCTCGCACCTCTGGCCTCTGCCTCCCAAGTGCTGGGATTACGTGCGCACCACTAACCGTTGCATTCTACTTCACTTTTTAAAAAACTAATTTAAACAGGTATTTATTGTGCGCGCGCGTGTGTGTGTGTGTGTGTGTGTGTGTGTGTGTGTGTGTGTACTCATGTGCATGCACCTGTGGAGGTCAGGGCTCAAGGATCAAACTCAGGTCCCCAGGCTTGGCAGCAGGTGCCCATACCAGCTGGGCCATCTCAGGCCCCTCACCTTCATTTTTAAAGTTCAAACTTGAGTTTGTCTCAGAGCCAGAGGCAGAAGCTGTGCTGGAGTCATATGACCTTAGCAGAGGCAAGGCAGTACTCTGCTCTCCTGACTCTGAAAGGGCGCCCCGGCCACCCAGCCTCGGCTCTGAAGTATTCACCCAGACCCCTCTGTCTCCCCTCTTTGTCCTTCTAAATGAGCCTATATCAGAACCAAACCAAGGTCCCCACTACTCCCTGACTTTGGGTCTTCCACCTTGAGCCATTCCTACTTTTAAAAGGCTCTAGTCCTTACCCAGGATGCTCTACTCTCTGGGAGCTGAGCCACCCGATTTTCTGCCAGGGTGGGCACTGTAGAGCAGACAGCACTCTGTCACTGTTCACAAGGCCTCACTACTAAAGCAGCTGAACTGACAGCCAAGCATCCGACTCCCAAGGACAACTTCCCTCCTCCCCAACCTGGACCCTTCCCACAGGTCTTGCGCAGGCCACAGTCCCGAAGCCACCAGCAGGAGGAAGTCAACAACCCTCCTCGGTGCTGGGGAGGCTCCATGAGGGGTAGAAACCTGGCCAACCTTCCCATATGGAGGCAGGAAGCACAGATCAGCCCCCTCAAGTTGGCAGAGGCCCTGCAAGGTGGGGGCAGCGGGGGGACCTCAACCTGGGTCATCCTCTAATCAAGTTTGTACAGTAAGCCTGACCTATCCTTTGAAAAGAAGGAAGAAGGAAGTCTGGGGCCTGGGGAGATGGCTCAGTGAGTTAAGTGCTTGCTGCACAAGCCTGAGGGCCTGAGCTAGATCCTCCAGAACCCATGGAAAAAGACGGGTGTGGTGGCATGCGCTCTCTCGTCATTCCAGCATAATTCCAGTGCTGGGGAGGCAGAGGCAAGTGGATTCCTGGGGTTCTGGGCCAGCCAGCCTTGCTGAATGAGTAAGCTTCAGGAAAAAATAAAGCGACTCCATCTCAAAATACACGGTGGGGGCTGGGCCCGGTGGCACATGCCTTTAAACCCAGTACTCAGGAGGCAGAGGCAAGCAGATTTCAAGCCAGCCTGGTCTAAACAGGGAGTTCCAGGCTAGCTGTGGCTCAGGGAGACCCTATATCAAAAACAGAACAAAAGAGGGTGGATAGCTCCTAAGAGATGACATCCCACCCCCACATGTGCCCCTACACACACACACACACACACACACACACACATACCAAGCAGGGGAGCCAGGTACACCCACACAGACCTCAGTCACCAAGCTTCCAGCCACCTGGTCACCAAGCCAGTTTATGCTGGCCCTAGTCTACCTGCTCTCTGTCATGTAGGAGCCAGCCCTGGCCCTCTGACAGCACACGTGACCGGGTAGTAGAACATGTTCATTGCAAGTGGTCTGCAAGCCAGCCAAGGGACACCGCTCAGCTTGGTGCTCTCTGTCACCAGGGCCAGGTACGGCTGAGCCAGAATGCAAAGCCCACTGGCTCCCCGCAGATGTCTGCAGCCTCCTCTGCCACTCTATGTCAGGTGTGTGCCATCCTTCCACCGCCAGTCCCTATGCACAAACAACAGTGATTCCTGCTCAGAGTCAATGGGACACTGTCTAGCCATCACTGTTTCAGAGCCCCCAGATGACCCCAAGCAACAGGCGGTCTCTCTCCAACTCAGCAAGCACAGCACAAAAGACCCATTCCTGTTCCAGAGACCCACAGCTGCTGTGGGGGTCCTGGGGGTGTGGGACTCATTAGGCCTAATACCTTGTCCTTGCGGAGAACACACGAAAACTACCCAAGAAATGTTCTTCTTTGTTCCCTCATACACATACACACACACACATATGCATATATATATCCGTTCATGTGTGCACACTGTATGTGGGTGTATGTGCAAGAGGGTGTGGGCATGTGGAAGCTACAGATCAATGTCAGATGTCTTCCCTAATCACTCTCCACTTTATGTTTTTTAATTCCATATATTTATTTACTGTGGGGAGGGGATGTGCACATGCCATGTTAGAGGACAACTTGTAACAATTGATTCTCCTACTATGTGGGTTCTGGGGATTGAACTCAAGTTGTCAGGCTTGGCAGCCATCTCCTTTGCCCAATGAGCATTCTTGCAGGCCCATCCAGCTTATTTTTGAGACAAGGTGTCTTACTGAAACTGGAGTTCCAGGGGTAAGTTAGGTTGGCTAGTTGAGGAATCCTTCTCAGCACTGGGGTTACAGGTGGGCACCACAGGCGTTTTATGTGGGTTCCGGGGGTAGAACTCAGGTCCTCACACTGGCGTGGTAAGCACTTTAAGGACAGCTATTTTCCTAGCTCATTTTTGTCCCTTTTTCTTAGAAACTCTCATGTACGCAGGAGGAAAGCAGGAAGGCAGCAATCACGATCAGGCTGCTGCTGGACTCACTGAAACTACGGAACGTCTGGATTCAAGTAGAGAGGCTGGCTACTCATTCACTCAAACAGTAACTGAGCGAGCGCCGACGTCATCCAGAACGGGGACACAGATGGATAAACAGCTGTCCCCGCCAGGTTCCAGTGAGAAAGGCAGACAGCACACACACCAACATCACCACAGAACAGGAAGGTCAGCCACACTTGGCAGGACCTGCCCCGTAGATCTGTGTGGCACAGTCAGAGGAAACTCACTCTCTTGTTAGCAGGACCTGAAAATCTTATCTCCACCTCCAGTGGTGACAGGCACCTGGAATACAGCCTAGGCGATAAGATAAGAGATGATGATCTGGAGGAGAGCTCCGAGCACATTCCACTGGGGACACAGCAAGGACAATTTGTCCCCACAACCACTGAGGATGCACTGGGCACCCAGCACCCAAAAGTAGGACGAAGCCCAGCACAGTGGTTCACTCCTGTATTGCCAACATTTAGAAGACTAAGGCAGGAGGAATATGAATTTTAAAATCAGACTGAGTTACAGAGTCAGACCTTGTCTCAAAGAAACCAAAAAGGGAGGCTGGAAAGATGGCTCAGCAGTTAAGAGCACTGGCTGCTCTTGTAGAAGACCAGGTTCAGGTTCCCGGAACCCACATGGCAGCTAACAATCATCTGTAAATCTGGTTCCAGAGGATCGGATGTCCTCTTTTTGCCTCTGTGGGCATTGTACACATATGGTACATTCACATACATGCACTCATAAACTAAAAACAGCCAGGCATGGTGATGCACACCTTTAATTCTTGCATTTAGGAGACAGAGGCAAGTGGATTTACAAGAGATGGGGGCTAGCCTGGTCTACATAGCAAGTTCCAGGCCAGCTGGGGCTACAGGAAGACCAAAAAAAAAAACCCAATAAATAAATAAATAGGCCTTTAATCCCAGTATTTCGGAGGCAGAGGCAAGAAGATCTCCATGAGTTCAAGGTCAACCTGGTCTATAGAGTGAGTTAAAGATCATCCAATGCTAAATAGTAAGACCCTGTCTTAAAAAAGCCTAAGTAAATAAATAACCTAAAGAGGAGACTGGGAATACAGTTTTGTTGGGAGAGTGGTTACCTAGCAAGCACAAAGCAATGGGTTTAAGCCCCAGCACTGCATAAACCAGACATGGCAGCACACACCTGAACTTTCAGCACACAGGAGGCAAAGGCAGGAAGGTCAGAAGTCCAAGGTCATTACTGGCTACCCAGGGAATTTCAGGCCAGCCTGGGCTAGAGACGACTCTGTCAAAACAAACAAACAAACCAAAGAGCATCCGTGCAGGGGCCACAGGCTCAGGATGCGGGCGGGGAGCTATAAGGACACTGTGACTTGGACGTCAGTCTTTATGAGGCCAGCCTGCAGCTGGGGTTCCAACTGTAGCTTGGGGTACTAAAAAGCTAGAATTTCAGAGGATGCCCAGTTCTTGGCTTCGGAAAGACATTCTATGTAATCAGGAGATGGAGGGTCCTGTCCAAGATCCAGCCATCGATCCCTTGCTATGTATGTGTATCATATATATGTATATAATATATGCTTGCTATGTAAGTTATTAGACCATCTACAGACCACACTTAGGACAGCTGCCCTCACCCAAAAACCCACTATCAATTTTGTATCACATCTATATCATATCATATATCATACATATATGTATCATACATTATATATATATATATACACAAAACATTTATTTATTTGGGGGGCGTGTGCACCTGCACAGTAAATATGTGGAGGTCAGAGGATAACTTTCAGGAGTTGGCTCTCTTTTCCCATCATGCGGGATCCGGAGATAGAACTCAAGTCCTCAGGCTTGGCAGCATGTGTCTTTACCCAGCCCTGAAGCTTTGTATCTTTCAAGGCCCTTTGCATTGAGCTATAACCAGCCCTAAGGGAAGCCAAGGCCCCACCCCTCCATCAGTTACCAAAGGGAGTCAACAGGAAGAAGTGAACTGGGTTAAGATTGTAGGTACCATGGTGAACTCAGGGGGCCAGCGGAGGGCAGGCAGCAGCTCTGAGGGCTGCAGGAAGCAGGACTCTAACTCCATACCTCAGCATCTCAGTGTGATGCCCTCTTTCCTTACCAGGTTCACAGCCTGGGATGGTGGGATCCCCAGGGTGCATGGCAGAGGGAAGAGGCGAGTGTGACACTCAACCCTTGGGCAGGAAGGCAGCTCTACAGGGAGCTGCAGAAAGCTGGCAAGCAGGGGTCCCAGTGTGTAATGCAGAAATGCCCACCTCCCCAGGTGCAGCAGGAGTCCCACCGCCCACTAGTCTATAATCATACCCGCACCTCTCTGCTTGTGCCCTACAGACACAGGGCATGCCACCCCAAGAAGCCTTCCTGGGAAGACATCCAAGGCTCCAGAGTTTCTGAGGGCAGGTCCCTACCTGCCCAAGGAACGGAGCTGGGGCTCAATAAACAAATCAAAGTTTAAAGTGCTAGAAGGCAGAATCTGGGAAAAAGATCCCCAGCTACGGGCTAGAGTTTGGCAGGAAACATCTGTCCTAAAGTCCAAGGGGGGCAGGGCAGCTTCTTGGGGTATCAGCCCCTTGTCGTTTCCAAAAGCCAGATGGCAATACTGGTGTAGTCTAAGGTCAGGGTGACAATGAGGGATGGTGCGGGCATTAATAACTATTTATCTGCCTATATGTATTTTTGTTCTTCTCACACAGGGCCAGCCAGCAAGAGAGGAATGAAGCCCAGAAACTTCCGGGGTGGTGTGGGAAAACCAACAGACACTACAATATGTGGGGGACGGGAGAGCGGAAGCCAACCCACAGAGCCAGCTTCCTAGAGACCTTTGACACAGCAGGGACTCTGTGCTGCCCCAGGCTGCGGGGGCCCTCTTTTGTGCAAGGGGGCCTCAGCGGGGTAGAGCTGTCCTATCTGACAAGAACACAACAGGATGGCAAGCTGGGAGGATATGGTGGCAAGGAGGGGAAGGGGCGGAAACTTGTACTGTGGTTGCCCAACGCAGAGAGAGCTTCCGGTCAAGGTCCTGGGGACCCTTCTAACAGACAGGGGCAAAGAATCTGGTATTCAAAGAACTCCTCGGGCCCAAGAAGGTTCTTCATGGACCAGACGTGATAAGGCCAAGACATAGATTTCCTACATTTGGCCTTGTGACATACAAACACACACCAGTAGATGAGACAGAGCCTTGGGTAATCCAACCTAAAAATGACCAGTGAACAGAAGGGGTGGGCCAGGCCAGTTACAACTCAGATCCCCAGAGTCCAGTGTTTAAAAAGGTAAGTCTTAGCCAGGCATGATGCACACCTATAATCCCAGAATTCAGGAGGCTGAGGCAGAGGGATCGCTGGGAGTTCAAGGCCAGTTTGCACTACTGAAAGTCCGCCTCCCCCCCCAAAAAAGTGGATCTTACAAGGGCCACTTTCTACAGCTACCTTGTACCCCAAAAGAGGCTGAAGATGAGAGGGACAACCATCTTTCCAAAGAAGCCTCAGGGGGTAAGCTGGCTGCCCATTCAGAAGGCTTACTTAATAAGCACATTCTTTTTATTTCCTGAAAAGGAGTCCCCTGGTTGCCAAGGGAAGATGGGCAAAGGGAGTAAGAGACATTTGTGTAAACGCCCCAAGGGTCCCATGAAGCTGGAAGGTTAAGTGTGAATGACAGAAACCTTACACCCCTGCAGGGAAGGGGGTCTTTGCCCTCCTCTTCTGGGCTTTCCACACCAGCTCCAAACCGAATTCCAACTCTGTCCAGCACCGAGCTGCCAGAAACCCCACCAATGGGCTGCCCGGCTGGACTGCTTCCGCGTGGTACATTTTTCTCAAGGAAAAGGAATCTCACACTTGGGGAGCATCCCTATTCCCGAGGCCTCTGACCAAGAGCTGCAGCAGCTTTCCCTCAGATTAGGTGGGGGAGGGACTCAGGGATGCTGGCAGCAGATTGGAAGCTCAGGCTTGCTGTCTGTCCCTTCCGGCTTGGATGCAGGGGACCATGCTCTCTGCTGGCTGGGGGGTGGGGAGGGGGTGGAAGCTGGGGTCCTCCCAACATCTTGGCCCAGCTGCGAGGTTCCCTGAAAAGCAAGTCCACTGAGGAGCTGGGCCGTGCCCCTGGCTGTTAGACAGGGCATGGGTTCCAACACATGGAAGCAGAAGAGAGACACCCCCACAACACATTCTCAAGCAAAACAAATGCAGACCAACTTCCACTCTAGCCAGCAACACAACACCCTCCTGGCCCTGTCCATCTCAGGAACCCAAAGCGGGACAAGCAAGCCTGGTCTCATGGGTCTCATGGCCCCAGGCACAGCGCCGGTGACCCACCCCTAGGTCTGTGATTACTGCCTTTCTACAGCCGGCAGAAAAGTAATTTCCAGTCAGTGTTGGAAGTCGCCCACTGATAGAGCTAGGTGGAGGCATTTGGAAGAACCGTCCACTTCACCTCTGCTCCCGGGCCCCCTCCTCCTGGAAGTCAGTGAAGCCCCCTGCAAGGTGGACTAGCTGTTGGAGTCAGCCGAACATTTACAAAGAGATAACGGAGATCACACAGAGCCCTTTTCTCCCATTCTACAACCAAAAAATCTGGTCCCCGCGTGGAGATCCGGCACCCCTCAGCCTCTCCTCCCCAGGAACCCAGGGCTGCCCTGCCAGCCCAAGCCAAGTCCTGGGACCACCCGACTCCCAGCCCCACTGCACCCAAGGGGGCAGGCCAGGAGGGCCCACCACCTGAAGGCCCCCCGGAGCCAGCGCTGCGAGGCTGGAAGAACAAAGCGCGAGGACTCACCCCAGCAGCTGAAAGTCGGGCTGCGCTGGACGCCGGAGAGCTGCGGCCCGCCCACCGGGTCACATGGCTCCGAGCCCAGCCGAGGATCAAAGGGGCTTTGTGGCCGCGAAACAAGGAGCCTCCCAGAGTGCGGGGCAGAAGGTAGGAGGGCCCTGGGACGGCTGCGGAGGGAGGGGCAGGGCGAGGGGAGCAGGAGGCGGGGAGAGGGACTCAGGGCTGCAGGGTTGCAACAGTGGGTTGTGCAGGAGTGTGCGCAAGAGACCAATGAAATGCACCCTCCACCCCCTGAAAGAAGGAGACGCTGACCCTAGAGAAGGGCAGTAGGGAGCCACGGTGTGGACTTTGGAGCCATGCAGCCTTTGCCCTTAACCTGCACTTACTACACAGGTCTGTGCCTATCCAGAACCACCATCCTCCCCTCCTAGCCAGGATGGCTTGCCACGGACACTGACATGGTACCCACCTGGAGCTCCTCCAACCGCTCAGATGACAGCCATGGCCCCTGGTTTTCAGGGACCCTCTTCCAATGCCCTAACCCCACAGTCCTGCCCCAGGCTTCTGAGTACAGCCACCCAGTGGACCCCTCTCTGCTTGATTGGGCTCTGCTGGCTGGGACCAAGGAAGAAGGCGCAGGAGAGGGAGGCTGGGATCTGGCTCGCCAGGCCGGCTCACCCTGACTCTGCTCCAGCGCCTCAGTTGTGTTCTGACTCCTATTCCTCCTGCTCCTCTCTGAAGGCTGGGCCATGAATCATGAGTCTCCTCTCCCCTTCCTGGGAGGTCCCTGTGGTGCACTGGGACCCCCAGAGGCATGGGTTAGGGGGTGCACAGGATCGGAGCAGAAGACGCTGGGGCTGGGCCTGGGCCTGAGATCTGCCAGACTCATGGTGCCCTAGCCTCTGACCTGGAGTGAGTCACTCCCAGGCTCAGGCATGGCCACGGTGGCCCCAGGCCAGCTCCTACACAGGGAGTGTTAGGGGGCGGGGTTGAAGGTTTGCTTGGAGCAGGGGGTTAGTTCTAGTGGAGAGAAGTCTTTGGTGACACTCAGGAAGGGCCTCGGAGCCAGTGACTGATCTCCACAAGTGACTTCTGTCCCCTAGTCTAGAGGAGGAACAACTCCAGCCCAGCTGGAGTGGCCCCCTTGGCAGTGGCCCCCCAAGGCCTTCCCTGGTGTGTGTAGGCTCTCCCCTTTCCATCCCAGCCCAGCTCCACCCCACAGGCCAAACCCAGGAATCCAAGGCCTCTGCTTCATCCTTCCTTCAGCATCTTTGCAATTTGCCTTCTTCCAACTGTAAAATGGGTACTGTCCGCTCCAGTCACAACTAGAGCAATAGGCGCATTCAGGCCAGAAAGAAGCCCTTCAAACAGTACACTTCCATTTTTTCCTCCCTGAGGTGATCCCGTAGGGCCTGTCCTCCAGCCTAGGTCCTTGACTCCAGGACCTGGCAGGCATCAGAGATGAGGTTGGTAGAAAGATTCCTGTCAGTCCTTGTAAGGCTGGCTAGCAGCAGCTCTGTACTAACCCTCCTTCCCTGGGGCACAGGGCTTCCTCCCCTCTGAACCTCCAGCTCATTGAGTCTCTGGAGTTCCTATGGGCTGTTCCCATTCCTCCTGAGCTGCTTGGGCAAACTGATGCTCTCACCCAGCTCCAAATGAGGGTCTATAGCGCATGAGAGGTGGCTTCCGGGGGCTCTCCCAGTCAGGGAAGTACTACTCTGAGCGCCACCCATCTGACAGAAAGCCCAAAGCCTAGTATGCAAGCCACAGATGGAGGCAAAAAGCTTCTAGCTGCTACAGAAAAAAATGTCAGGAATCAGGTGGCATTCATTTTGATGTGTTTTAATTGATCTCATAGAGCCAAAATATTATCAATTCAAGATGTCACCAAATGAAAATGACAGAGATATTTCACATACTTTTTTCTTTCCGTGCTAAAATTCTGAAATGCAGAGTGCATTTGAGTTCTCTGGCATCCCTCAGCTGACCTGTGTCAGGCTCTACGGCCCCATGTGGCTGTGCTGATTCAGTGGCCCTTCTTGGAGACCCTGGCCACCTCTTGTACTGGGTCTACAAGCCATATTAAGTGGTGGAGAGGACAGAGCTCACTGAAACACATGCTGTCTGGAGAGTGCTGAGACACCAGGTATGGTGGTGGCAGGAGGATCAGGGGTTCAGGGCCAGCAGCAGGTACATATCAAGTTCAAGGTCAGCAAAGTCTCAAAAAAGAGAGGAGCAGCAGAGAGAAGACGGCTCAGCAGTTAAGAGCACTGGCTGCTCCTGCAAAGGATCCAGGTTCGGTTCCCAGCACCACATGGCGGCTAACAACAGTCAGTAACTCCAGTTTCAGGGGATCTGATCCTGTCTTCTGGCCTCCTCAAGCACTGCACATATATGGTACACTTATATACATGCATTCAAAACATATAAAATAAAAATAAATGTTTAAAAAGAAGGGTGGGTGTGGAGAGATGGCTCAGCAGTTAAGAACACTAGCTGCTCTTGCAGAGGGTCCCAGGTTTTTGATTCCCAGTACTCACATGGTGGCTAACCACCGCCAGTTCCAAGGGAACCCAACACCCTCTTCTGACCTCCATGGCCATTGCAGGACATGGGTGCACTTACATACATGCAGGAAATTCATACATACACATAAAATACAAATAATAAAAGAAAAATATTTTTTAAAAAGGAAGCATGAAGCTGGCTGTGGTGGTACGCACCTTTAATCCCAGCACTCAGGAGGCAGAGGTAGGCAGATCTCCGTGAGGTTTAGGTCAGCCTGGTCTCTAGGCAGATGGGATTACAGACAAGAAGACCCTGTCTCAAAAGACCAAAGAAAAAAAAAGGGGGGGGGGGGCAGACTGGGTTTGGTAGCAACGCCTTTATAGCAAGTTCCAGGACAGCAAGGGCAACAGAGTAACACCTTCTCTCAAAAGAAAGAAATGGGGGCGGGGGGCAGGGCAGTGCTGGGGATACAGCTAAGTTGGTAAAGAGCTTGCCTGTAGCATGTACAAAACCTCAGATTTGGTCCCTAGCATGGCCGGTACTGGGTGCAATAGCATGCACCTATAATCCCAGCACTTGGGAAGTGGAGTTCAAGGACATCCTCTACTACAAGGTAAGTTGAAGGCCACCCTGGGCTACATGAGACTCCGTTGAAAAAAAGGACAAGTTATGGAGGCCACTGAGACCCATATCAGTGTCCCTTTTCTGGGAACAGCTCTTAAGTTCACTGCTTCCCTTACAGAATCAACCTGGCAGACCACTGGCCAAGTACCATCCAGCCTATGCCAAAGACATCATCATTGTTACCTGCTCAGCTCTCCACTGACTGTCCCTGATTCATACTAGTTTGAGGGGACAAGGGGAGTGATGATCCCAACTCACAGGCAGCCAGCTGCTGGCCTGATTCATTAGGTACTGCCATTCTCCCACGATTATGGAACATAGAACGTCTTTTTAAATTTATTTTTATCTTATGTATTTGAGTGTTTTGCCTACATGGATATATGTGCACCACGTGCATACAATGCCCATTGAGGCCAAAAGAGGGTGCTGGATCCCCTGGAATTGGAGTTACAGAAGGTTGTTGGCTGCCACATGGATTCTGGGAGCAGATCCTGGGTCTTCTGCGAGAGTAGCTGGTGCTCTTAATCACTGAGTCATCTCCTAGCCCTAAAACTTCTTTTTAATAGAGGGCCCTAAGCCTCTGACATGATGAGGACTTAGGGGCTAAGAAGTTGTCCAGGGCCATTTCCAATGGAAAGTAGAAAACAGCTAGATACTCAGGCAGAGACCCTTAGAAAGGACCAAGGCGAGAAGGGGGTGGTGGACACCCAGACCACTTCAAATCCTGTCCTTCCGGAGCCTGCGTATCCACACTCTGGCTTCCGCCCCATGTAGAGCCTTCCAACAGCTAACTCATCATGTGTTTATTTATCCTAAAGTCACATAAGATTGAACTTTAAAAAGAATTTATAGAGACAGAAAGCAGACCAGTGGCTGCCAAGGGTGAGGGGCCGGAACATGGGGATAACTCCTTAGGATGTGGGGTTTCCGTCCGGGGTGATGAAAGGGCTCTGGCACCAGAGTGGTGCTGGCTGCTCAGCACTGTGAGAACGCTCGATGTTAGGAACAGTCGGGAACGGGAAAGCCTTCTGCCAGCACCATAGCAGCAGCAATAGCACCTCACCCTGCACTTGCCTTCAAACTCCAATCCTCCTGCCTCAGCCTCCCCAGCACTAGGATGAGAGATGTGTATCACCACACCCAGCTAGAAATATGAGTTTAAAGAAAAGAACTGAATGCAAAGCTGAAGATGTAGCTTGGTTGATAGAGTGCTTGCCTAGCATGCATGAAGCCCTGGGTTTAAGTCCCAGCACACCATAATCCAGGTATGGTGGCGAATGCATGTAATCCTAGTACTCAGGGGGTAGAGGCAGGAGGATCAGAAAGCTCAAGGTTATCCTCAACTATACAGTCAAATTGAAGCCAAGCCTGGGAGACCTTGATGCAGTGATGACGATGATGATGATGATATTAATTTAATATGTCTTTTTTTCCTTCCTTGACCCAATTTGTTTCATCATTCTATGCTTTAGAACTTAAAACTATAAAGTTTTCCTGGGTGTTGGTGATGTATGTCTTTAATCCAGCACTTGGGAGGCAGAGGCAGAAGTCTGACCATAGCTCATGAGGTGACTATGAAGTGGCAGACGCAGAGATCATAGCCACATAGCCACAAGCCAAGCAATGCCAAAAGCCACCAGAGCCAGAAGAAGCCAGGGGCAGATCTCCTGGGGCCTCCTGCAGGAACTCACCCTGACGGGGCTCTTGGCATCAGTCCTGCGGTCCTGATGAGACCTCTGACTTTCAGAACTGTGACCCAGTAAATGTCTGTTGTTGCAAGCTATATGGCTTGTGTGAATTTATTACAGCATCCATAAAAAGCTAATGCCCCTCTGACCAACCTGATTTATAGGAACTTAAAGGTTAGGGACAGGGCAGGTATACTGAGCAGGCCGTGCATCATGGACGGCCTCCTGTATTGACAGGACTCTGAGACAACCTTTGCTCCCAACCTAATCCATGTCTACACCAAGCCTTGCCCAAAGAAGAGGAAGCCTCCACCCTTTGCTGGGCACCAAGCCAACGTGTGGCAACTGAAAGAGCCTCCCCACAGTGTCTTTGCACATGTCCAGGAGCAGCACATAGAGTCCTTGGTGACAAGGGAGGTGGGCAGCAATATGGGCTGGCGGCGGATGGGGGGTATCCCACCTCCCCCAAACTAAGAGGAAGATTGAGCCCAGCACTGTCTCCACTGACACCTGCCCAGAAGCACTGGACACCCACGCGCCCCGCAGAAAGGGGGGATGTGGTTTCTCATACACACACACACACACACACATAGGCACGTGTTTGCGCTCCTCTCTCTCCCTCTCCCTCCCTCCCTCCCTCCTCCCCTTCTTCCCTCCCATCCTCCCTCCCTCCAACTTCCCTCCCTCCCTTTCTCTTCTCCTCCCCCATCCACACAAGCACAGTCCCAACAAATGACAAGACAAACACCTTTCCTGCAACCCTGCACTGGAGAATGGGCAGGGCTGGCACCTGCAGCGTGGCTTTGTGCCTGACATGTGTGCCCCAGGGGTGACCCACGTGCCTCCTGTGCCTCCAAAGGCTGCTGTGACACCCACAAGGCTGTGTGCCCCGGTGGTGGCTTGGGCAGGTGGGGGATCCCTATAAATGGCCCTAAGGGAGGTCGTGCCCACGCATGCTTGCTGCGGAGGGAGAGACCCCTGGAAAGTGTCTCTGCAGCAGAGTAGCAGCTTGCAACTGGGCGTTCTGGTGCCAGCTTCCTTCCTTCCGGCTCCTGTCTGTCTGGGCCTGGGAGAAGGTACGCTGCCCCCTCAGAAACGGAATCCAACCCCCTCTGCCTCCTCCAATTGTTGATTCTCTCGCAACAGCCCAAACTTGACCCATGCACAGCTCCCCCCTCCCACCAACCCATTCATTTCTCGGCTCCTATGGTCTAACCTCTGCCTACCACACATTCGGGAAGGCTCTGGGAAGAGTCCTCAGGGTTCACCTCTAGCACGGACCCCCTTCAGCAAGGGCCCGGGGGCCTCTTTGCCTTTCACCTCTCAGCTAGGCCTCTGGGGGTGACCTCCTCTCTGCTTCCTTCATGATTGTGGTTCCAACTTCCTCCCAGACTGGCTCCATTTCTCAGCCTGCTTTCTACAGGCCACAGCCCTCCTCCCTCTGCAGGCCCTGTGACTCCTCCTGCTGAACCCCACAGTCTTGCTACCCTCCCCTCAGTCTGAATGCCTACTTTTCCTGTGTTACAGCTACCCTTCCTGCTAAACCTCATAATGCTGGCTGTGGCCCTATGACCATTCCCAGAACCCTCCCTGTTGCCCACTTCCTCTCTCCTCCCTCCCCGTGACCCTTCCACTCGGTCACTCCTTTTCCCACACAACTTCCTCTGTCACAATGGAATTCTTCCTTGTGTCCCAGGACCCTGCAACCTGGCACACTCACTAACGACACTGTATTCCTCATTTAGGCTCCACAGTTTTCCAGAAGTCACTGCCTCCAGGAAGCTCTGTGTTCACCATCACAGGTGACCACCAGCCTCAGGGGCCATCAATGGTGTAGAGAACTTGCCATGGACCTTACAGGCCCTGCCCCTCTTGGTTTCCTTGGAAGGAGATTTTAATGCAAATCTGTGGCCCTCAGTGACATGACAGGCTGGGCCCATTTCCTCCCTTCTAAGAGGCCTCACCCCTTCCAATCAGGAACAGTGCCCAATGCAGACCTTTTTCCCCTTCTTAAAAAGCTATCATTAAGCAGGGCATGGTGGCACACATCTGTGACCTCAGGACTCAAGAGGCTGAGGCAGGAAGACAAGTTTTTTGGCCAGCCTGGCCTCCATTACAAGACCCTGTCGCAAACAAAGGCAGTGTGTCTTCTAAATCACCTGATACTTCTTAGCTTAAAGTGAGGCCCTTGTGTCTGCAGCCAGTTCTCGGCCTACTGTGGTCCCCACTTGTAGATCAGTCCCTGCACTCTGCCACCCCACCCCTCAGCCCTTACCTCACCCGAGTCAACACCGCCAGCAGCTGGTGGCTGAATACATAACCAGAAGCCTAAGCTCACAACACAGACACACCCTGAAGCTCCTGGGAGCCCAGCCCTGGGAGCCCCCAGGCAAGGCTGGGCAAGCTGGGGCAAGCTGGGGCTCTCTAGGCTGCTGGGCAGAGTGGTTCCTCTCACACTGGGGTCAAGGCAAACCCTTGCTGTGAGCAGCCAGATGCAGGATTTTGAGCCAAACTCTAAACCTTTTGGGGTTTCCAGGGCTCCAGGCTCAGGTGGCAGGGAGGTGGGGAGCAGGAAGCACAGGCTGTGTGCCTGGCTTCTAGAACAGGCTTGGCGAAGTCCCGGAATTCTCCATCTTAGCAGCATAACGCCACCCATGTAACACCTACAGGGATGGAACCCCTCCTACAGATCAGGACCCCAGCTATGGTTCCTGAGCAGTGGTACAATCAGAAGATCTCTAATGTCTACCTGAGATTGAGAAAATCCAGTTTAGGACCTAATGTCAACACACACGGACATACGCAGCTCTGTGCCAAGATCAACCGAGCATACTGAGACACTTGGGAGGGGTGCGGAGGTGTCAGAGCTGGGAAACTCACCACCTTACCCCTCTACCCTGGGTACCCTTTGTGCCAGACCCTCCCTGGCATGGGGCTACCGATCCCATTTATAAGCTGCCAGGGACTCAGGACTCTCACCACCCAACTCTCCATTTATCCAGGTAACAGGCCAGGCAGAAGCAGAGGTCAATGGGCAGAGTTCAAATCTGACCTCCCACTGACCAGTTGGGCGACTGGGCAAACTAACCAGCTTCGTCCTTCAGAGCCTAGTACGTTTTGTAAGCGTTCTACCTGGGCAAATTTCTTAGTTTCTGACAGAAAGTTTTCTTCTTTGCAAGAGAAAGAGAGACATTGGGGGGGTGGTTCCTAAAGATGCAGGCTGGCCCTGCAGAGGATCTGTGAGCTGCAGGCGCCTGGCCCCGGGCTGGTGCGAGGGAGGAGGGTGTAGGCACAGGCAGCTCAGAGGAAGGGAGCGGCTGTCAGTTTGCACAGACTGAGGTCCCAGTTGGAAGTGAAAAAAGGAAGACTCAGAGCTGTTCCTGCCCACGAACTGTGTGTGTCTTGTGCTTTAAACAGAGAATCTGAGTCCAAATCCTCTGGGCTCATTCTCCTGAGAACCTTATTGACAATGGGAACATCGTTTCATCCTCATGTACAAGTCAGAATGGGAGGGGTTCCACACCTCCAGTCTGTCTGTCCATCCCTCCATCCTCAGTCCCTTTGCACTGGAGCACTGACATTGGACACCATGCCTTGTAGACAGAGGCCCTAGCATGTCAAGACAAGAGGCTGGAGACATGGCTCAGCATTAAGGATGCAGGTTCAGTTCCCAGCACCCACATCAGGAGGCTCACAACTGCCTGTAACTCCAGTTCCAGGGGATCCAATGTCCTCTTCTGGCCTCCACAGGCATCTGTACATATATACATTCAGGCATACATACATATATACATACATAAGTAAATCTTTTTTTTTAAGTCAAGATAGGAGGCTGAGAAAATGGCTCAGTGGATAAGATCACTTGTTTTGCAAAAGCATGAGGACCTGAGTTTGAATCCCTAGCACCCATGTAAAAGGCCTCATGGGCACCTTTCACCCTGTGCTGTGCAAGGCCACGATGGGAAGATAGCTGGAGCTTGCTGGCTGCCAGCCTAGCTCCGGTTTCAGTGAGATGCTGTCTCACAGGAATAAAGTAGAGAGTCGGCAGAGCAGGGCACCTGACATCCTCCTCTGGCCTCTGCATGCACACATGATACGCACACATGCACACAGACACAGAGATTAAAAAGTCAAGATGAGGTGGCATCAGATGGTGACTCGGCAGCACCTGGCCAGGGCTTGTGGTCCGTAAGAACAGGAAGTGTCCTGAAGTCCAGACGTCCACAGGAAGTAGGTATCACAGGCAGGGGACTAAAAGGGACAAAGGCCTGCAGACAAGCCCCAGGAAAGCCACTCAGGGTGTCTGGGAGGAAGCAAAAGGCTGGAGACATGGATGGTAGCAATTATCAGACTGCCCCTCAGCATGTCCAGACCAGGACAGGACGATGACAGAGACCGGAGTGCAGAGAGCTGCTCTACTGATCTGCACTCACCCGCTCAGCTCAGACAAAGCCTCATGTGGTCAGAGGCAAGAGCCCAACTCTGGCAGGATCCCCGGAAAGTGTGCAGTGTACGTCCTGCCACAGGCCCAGCCTTCCAACCAGAGGGTCTCACAGGCAGGGACTCACATCAGCTGGTCAGGTAGAGCCTGTGCACAAGGCAAGCAGGTCTAGGTTCCACTCACTCTGAGATGCCCTGGGGCCTTCCCACAGCCAGGGAGGAGAGTACTTTGTAAAGGAGTACTTTGTGTGAGGAACTGGAAATCTGGCCGGCATCCACTGGGAGACTGACCCTGGGCCTGGTTCCTGGCTGACTCTAAAGTTCATTTTTGCTATACAATTCTAAATCTAACAAAAATAAAAGTCACACAAACACAAAAAAAGGAAGCAGGTCTCCTGGCCTGCACCCTCACCTTCATTTACGAAAAGAGGAATTAACAGTTTTGCTCCCACTTTCTTTCCCAGCAGAGGAAGTTGTAGGGGAGAACTTTCTTCTAGTCCAGTGTGGAAGGGTCTAGAAGAACCTAGAATCTTCCAGGACTTCAGTCCCACTAGGCAGCTCCTCCAGGATGAATCAACTTCCCTTCTGTGTTTCCTGTTGTTCACTAGCAGATGATCCTGAATTCAGTGACTAGAGAGATACTTTGTGTCACTTCCCAGAGGTCAGAAGTCAAGCTAGGCCGCGTATCTACAGCTGTTCCTCACCAGAGGCTCGGGGGAGAATCTAGTTTCCAGTCCTTTCTGCCTATACTTCTGGCTCTTGGTCTATCCTTCTCTCTTGGGCCTCATGCAGTCCGATGGGACATATCTCCCCCTCTGAAGAACGCTTGGGTGGCACTGGGGCCCCGTACATCACCCAAGGTACCTCTCAATCTCCTCAAGACTGGGTACTGGGTAACAGTAACTCCTAACAGTACACCCCAAAAAACAGGCTTTAGACCCACACCCCAATCTCAGCGGTGAGGCGGTGGGTGGCTCTCACCTCACATGACAGCGTGAGGGCAGGATCCCAGACCCCCACCAGGCTAACTGCCTGGGGTCAAATCCCTGTTATCTCTAAGGTGAGGGGTGCAGCGTCATGGAGTGTGTGCAACAGCATTTGGAGCAGTGCCCAGCGGGGATCTGTCCCTTCATCCCAGAGTGACCTCATCCCAACAGCCTCTCAAATCTCTCCATCCTTCTTCGTCACCAGAGTAGGTATCCAAGTGCAAGGCCTGTCCCAGAGGCACCTGAATACCCCACTTGTGGGGTGGTCACGCCCTCCTATACCTTGCTAGGAACAGATGCTTATGGGCTTCCCACACAGTGGATACCAGGATGACATGGAGGCGGGAAAGAATGAAGGGGAACTAAGGAGACGGGAAGAAAAGAAATCTGGATGAGTCGGGAATTCCAGCACAATCAGAAGCATTTGCTGTGAAGACAGCAGCACGAAGACAGCATTCCTTCAATGTAGACATATTTCCAACAAGAATGCTAAAACAGGCTGAGCCAGGACCGTGGTCTATGGCCCGACTCTGTTCCCAGAAGTGAACCTGCACATTTCTGGGAATCTCACAGATATGACTAGAAACTTCATTCACTGTAAGAACCAGCTTAACTCCATGGGACTTTTACAGCCCAGGGCTTCACCTTATCAGCAGTAATCCTATCCAGGGCACCTTACGAACTAGCCTACAATCTCACTTAAGCTCCCCAGCAGTCTTCCCTCCATAACTTCAGATCTACACACGCTACTAGAAGCAAGGAGACCTTCTTAAGCACAGCGCTGTTGCTGAGTGCTGCGCTCTCCAGCAACCCGCGTTCCAATCTGTGCTAAAATCTTATTTAATACACTCCAACTCTAATCTGCACTGGCTCGGCCTGAAATTCTTTTCTGGAGTGGGCTCAAGAATCCAAGCTCCTATGGGCAGAGGTCTCTGAAAAGAACTCTTTACATAGACAATGCCAACTATAATGAGCTTCCAACACAAACTGGGGGTGGGGGTCTCTCAATGTGACCTCTAACCTGGGGCAGGGTTCCTAAGGGATCTCACAGGGGCCTCCACAAGTGGGTAGGTGAATGTATCTGGGGACAGTCCCCTAGTGGGGACTCCCACTAGGCTCGACAAGGTGGCTCAGCAGGTAAGGTGATAGCTACACAAGCCTGGTGACCTGAGTTCAATACCTGGAACCCACTTACAGGTAGCAGGAATAACTCTACAAAACTGTCTTCTGACCTCCACACGTGGGCTGTGACGCACACGCGCACACACACATGCACATACACAATAAATGAATACATTTTGAAAAGAAGTCATCTCCACAAACGTCCTTGGTTCTGGATAGATGAGTCTCCAGACACTACAGGGGCTCATGGTGGCTCTACTGGGGGGCACGAGGCTACCTGGCAGGGTGACTGGGAAGGCCGGGCCCACAATAACAGTGACTACTAACCCACTGGTAGCCACTCACTAGAGCCACCAGGAGACCAGGACAGTCACCACCCCTGCCTGGTCCCTCACAGGCAGTGCCGCCTCCCGACCCCCAGAGTCCTTTCATGTCACTTTAGGGACCCCAGGAGGACAAGCGCACGGGATGAGATACAGGCTTCCAGAGTCCTGGCCACTGACTCCCCATGGAAGTCCAGGTGGGGTAGGGCAGTACTCTGCTCCTGTCCCTGGGCTACTGAGCTCTGGCCTTCCAACCACTTCTGCTGCAGGCAGTCTTGTTTCCTTAGCTGTGGCCTCGCCTAGGACCGGTGCCTAAGGTGTGGCCAAGGAGCTCTGGGCCACAGCAGCTGCTGTTCTGGAGATAATCAGGACTGGGCTGTGTGACCACAGTAAAGTTACTCTGCCACTCTGGGCCTGTTTCCTCTAGGAGGTCTTGTGTAACCTAGTCAGGCCTGGGTCTCATCCTGGGTGCCTTACCTCCAGTATTTTCCATTGCTCAACAAGCAAAGCTTCAAGAACCCACCCACGCTCCTCCTGAGGGCTGGGGTTGCAGGTATGAGTCACCAAGTGTGGCTGAGAGATGTTCGTGCTGCTCTGGGCCACACTGTGGCACCCTGGCTCTCCCCTAGGATTTGTCCCAACACTGCAGGGGAGCCAATTCTTGCCCACCTCCACCCAGCCTCCACCCACCCGCCTGCAGTCGGTAGGTAGTGGGGGCGGAAGGGCCAGGCCTCTCTTCTGCAGGGAAGAGAGTCCAGCCTTCGGGAGGAGACACGGCAGGCAGAGGAAATGGGACCCTCCCCTCCCCCACACTGCAGGTTCTGGCTCAGGCCTCCACTCCGGCAGGTCCTGCCCTCCACCATCCCACAAGAGAGTGGGTAGGGGGAGTGAGGATCTCTACTCTGCCAAAGCCCAGTAATGAATCCCACATTCACCAGGCCTCCTGGCTGGCTGGAAACCCTCCCTCTTTCTGGCTGCGCTCTGAACAGTTGAACAGCTGGCCCACAGAAGGTGCTGGAGTTGAGCTTGGAGAGGGGCCTGCAGAGCCTCACCCGCCCCTTCCTCTGCAGATAAGGCCCCTCTGTTCCATGCTCACCCTGGGAAAGCTGCAGAGGGAGGTAGATCTACGTTAACCCTTTCAGGCAAGGCACATCCTCCAGGCCTCCTTACCCCAGCAAAGGTGCACGCGACCAGAACAGAAACAGCCGTGAAAGCAACCTCCAATGACACATTTCTTACACCAAAGGCTGCCCACCGCCCAATGCCCAAACGGTGTCATCATCTTTCTAGGAAGAGATGTGTCACTCTACTTCCAGTCAGGTGCAGGTCCTGCAGACAGAGGAAGGATGACAGAGGCTGCTGTGTGAGGTAGAAGCTATTCAGCTGTCTAGACACACAAGGAGAGACCACAGAATCAGGTCCTGGAGATTCACTCCAGCCTTGCCACTAACTAATCTACTGTGTGACCGGTCAAGTCACTGAACCTGTCTGGGCCTCACATTTCCCACCTTAACAAGGCAGAGATTCTGCCTTACCCACCAGCTGTGTGTCCTTAGACAAGCTGCTCAACCTCTCGGTGCCTTCAGTGAAATGGTAACAAATGAACATCATAGGGATGTGAGATTCAATGAGATATTTACTCTTGGTAAGGAGCCTTTACGACACTGTGAGCCCTTGGGAAGCCCTGGTTACCATCAACTGCCACAGTGCTCCCAATCAATGTAAGTCCGGCGGGGGCCAGGGCTCTCGAGCAGCCTGATGCCAAGCACAAAGCCCTTATGGCCACTCTATTTAAATATGGTAGACCTTGTATCATCTCAGAAACTAAGCAGGGTCGGGATACACACCCTGCTTCCTTGGAGTCCTCATTCATTCTCCCAGCGGCCACAGCTGGAGTCCAGTTGTTAGTTCCAGGAAGTGACCTCTCTGAGTCAGGAATCAGAGACCCCCAGGGCTGTCCGGATATGAAGATGCTGAGCCGTCTCTCCTTGACCTCCTCAAACCCACGCTTCTCTCTCCTGCTCCCAACCAGCTTTGCTCTGGTCCCAAGAGCAAACACTGACCTTCCTGTCCAGTCATGGTGTCCACAGATGCCCAGGATCTGTGGCTTGACCCTGGACTACATAAGGCTGTCCTGCAACTCAAGGAGGGTTCTCAGAAGACAGCAAACACTACCACCCCCAACTGGTCACATGCACAACCCACCAGTGAGGAAAGCATACAGTCTAATGGGAGCTCATAGGCTGTGTTCCACAAACCCAGGAAAGGACCCGCAAAGCCGTGGAGCCCTGGAGACCTTCCATTGACATCTGCAGAACAGCCACTGACAGGCTCCCAGAGATGGTGGCTGCCCTCTCTACCCATGAGATGTTCCCAGAGGCCCTGAGAAACAAAGGCATGTACCAAGCCACACAACTGACAAGTGCTCAGGCCTAGAGTCAGAGCCCTATCCCGCCTTGTTCTAGGTAACACAGCCATGTCTCAGGGAAACATCTACAGAAAGCAGGCTGGCGTGGATGGAGGGCGAACCCTGCTAGAGTACAGGCCTCCTAGAAACACCTTACAATGCACCAGCCCACAGAAGCCAAACCTGAAAATCTTGGACAACTCCACGCACATGCCGTAACTGTGGCCCATCCCTGACAACACAGTAAAGGAGGCTGAAAGACAGTTCTGGAAGTCCCACTGGGGGGCCCCCCTCAGCCCATCCTCCAGCAAGGGCGGAAGGGCTTAATTACTACCATACGGGAAGATGGAGTATGTGCAGGAGGCTGGGGGATGGGGGCGAAGAACGGCACAGGAAGTCACACTATGGCTGAAAGGCCACTGCCTGGGCCAGGGACCCCAAGAGGAGGAGGGAAAGGCCAGGGAGGCCCTACACTGGATGCAGGGGAGCAGCCCCAGCCAACTGGTCCTATCCCGGTCTTCCTCTGCATCCTCATC
Organism: Eospalax fontanierii; assembly: GCA_035773235.1. Classification (NCBI taxonomy): domain Eukaryota; kingdom Metazoa; phylum Chordata; class Mammalia; order Rodentia; family Spalacidae; genus Eospalax; species Eospalax fontanierii. The sequence goes on along the minus strand of CM069531.1, from coordinate 91,881,411 downwards.
TCCAAGTCACACCTCTGGGCTCATCGTGGACAGCTGGTCACACTTGAGCCTCAGTCCAATCCCTCTCGGACCAGAGAAGGCCAGTGGGTCACGGCACAGGGCACAGCTGCTGCTTCCGGGGAGGCTGTGCCGGGCTCCATGGCAAGTGGGGAAGCAAGCAGCTGGCGCCCTGTGCCTTCGTGGCTGCTGGGACACAGGAACAGCTCAGTCACAGGAAGTCCATACAGACCCAGCCTGAGGGAAGGGGCCTTGCCCTGCTCCTCTACGGAAAGAGGGCTGCCGGGCAACTCGGCCCTGCCCCTCTTGTTCAGCCCCTCCCCATGCTAGGGAACCCCTGCGGGCTCTACCAGGGGGCCCACCACTGAGTTTCAGTCTTAGTGTCAGGTAACAGGCAGCAGCTGCGTTGCAAAGTTGCCCTGTGACCACCCCCACCCCCAGAGGGTTTCCTGGCCGGTGGAGGAGGCTCACGGGAAGGGGCTGTGCAGGCGCAGGCTGCAGCACTGGGCATGGCAGCCAAGGCCAGCAGGAAGGGCTCTTCCGGAACATCCCTGGACTGCCAGAGTTCAGGAACATCTCATCTTGACCATCAGTACGTTCTCCCTTGTAGCTGGTCACCTGGAGCCTGGGCTTCAGCTGCTACAAACCCAGTACATCTTGTACCAGGGGGTCAGGGAAAGAGCCCTGAGAAACCAGGAGCTTTTCTGACTTGCAGTGCTAGCAGCAGGCAGCTCCCTCGCAGAGCGAGGAGGGAGAGGGACCCTCGCAGGCTCTGTGACAACCAGGTCTGCGACTGGCACCTCAGCCCCTAAGTTAGCAACTCTGTCCCCACGTGAGTCCATTCCTCTCATGATGATGGCTTCCAGGAAATGCTTTCCATCCCCTGCCCCTAGTCAGCATCCTGAGATCCATCCATACTCTGAGAAGAGAAACTGGCCACACACTGGCAAACTCCACTCCCAAACCCCATTCGCTTACTCCACAGCGCTCCCCTGTGAAGACATGAGGACACGGAACACAGACGTGTCAAGCAGCTGACTGCGGTCACACAGCAAGACTGCCTTTCTCCGTGCCCCCGAGGATGGACGGAGAGCCGGGTACGGAAAGGGATGAGCCTGCAAGAACTTCACATGTCAATGGAAGTCAAGAAACGGGGCTCTGTCCCACCCCTGCCTCTCTCTGCTCCCAGCTCTCAGCTGGGGGACTGGTACAGAAAGGCGTGTGAGTGGCTAGGTGGATAGATAATCGATGGATGGATGGATGGACAGGCGGGGTAGGTAGATGAGCAGATGGATAGATGGATGGATGGATGGATGGATGGATGGACAGGCAGGTGGGTAGATGAGCGAATGGATGGATGGATGGATGGATGGATGGATGGATGGATGGATGGATGGATGGACAGGCGGGGCAGGTAGATGAGCAGATGGATAGATGGATGGATGGATGGATGGATGGATGGATGGATGGACGGGCAGGTGGGTAGATGAGCGAATGGATGGATGGATGGATGGATGGATGGATGGATGGATGGATGGATGGATAAGCAGTTGGGTAGATGAGCGGATGGATGGACAGATGGATAGATGGGTGGATGGATGGACAGGCGGGTGGGTAGATGAGTGGATGGATGGATGGATGGATGGATGGACAGGCGGGTGGGTAGATGAGCGGATGGAGGTTGGCTGATGGTTGGCTGAGGAGAAGGGCAAAGACAAACACAATGACTTTTGCTAGGATGACCACAGTAGTGAGAGATCAAATATTTTGAATGGGCCAACCTGTCTTGAGCCCACTGCTCCTGCAAACACATCTGCAAGTGTTTCTATGAGCCCATTTTACAGAAGGAAGATGCCGGGAAAAGCCTGGCCCAGGGAAAAGCTAGGCAGTGTGCTAGTGGTTCCTCAGATCAACACTCAAAGAACCCCAGACAAGCAGTATAGACTGTTTCCAAGCCTACGGACCCAGGCCTCTGCTGAAACAGTCTCCACCTGTTTCTAATCCAAGCAGAAGAGACAGAAAGCTCGTCTCACATGACTCTGAGAGCACCAAGGAGAAGCCACTGAGCTTGTTCTTGTTTAAAAATAAAAAGATCCTGCCAGTTGTGGCTCCATGCACTTATAATCCCAGCACTTGAGAGGTGGGGGCAAGAGAATTAGGAGTTCAACGCCACCCTCAGCTACTTAAAGAGGTCAAGGCTAGCCTGGGCTACACGAAGTCCTGTTCCAAATATTCAAAGCAAGCAAGCAAACAAAAAATAAATTGAATTAAAATAAATTTAAAAATCCAAGCCGGTCATGGTGGTACATGGCAGTAATCCCAGTACTTGGGGGGCGTGGGGGGGCAGAGGTAGGAAGGTCACTGTAAGTTTAAGGTCAGATTGGTGTACATAACAAGTTTACTCCAACCAGGGCTACCCAGTGAAACCCTGTCTGAAAAAATAAATAACATAGGGCTCAGGAGGTAGAGGTGCTTGCTGCTAAGTCCGATGACCTGAGTTTGATTCCTGAGACCCACATTGTGAAGGAGAGAACCAACTCGCACAAGCTGTCCTGTGGTCACCACTTGAGTGTCCTGGCACACATATGCACACACACATACAAAATAAATAAATGTAAAGACAAATACACAAACACATTAATAAAATCATAAATCAGGCAGGTGGGGTGCATACCCCTAATCCTAGCACTCAGAAGTTTAACACCAGCCTGGGCTACATGAGACCCAGTCTCAAATAGATAGTTGACAGCTGGGTGTGATGGTGCATGCCTTTAATTCCAGCACTTGAGAGGCAGAGGCAAGCAGATTTCTGTGAGATTGAGACCAGCCTGGTTTATGTAGCAAGTTCCAGGCTAGATGGGGCTATAGGGAGACCCTGTCTCAAAAACTAATTAATTAATTAGCAATTCCATGGGTGGGGTGGCACAGGACTGCAACCCTGATGCACTTGGGAGGCTGAGACAGGAGGACTGCCTTGTATTTGAGGCCAGTCTGGGATACAGAGCGAGACCTTGACTGAAAAGAAAACAAAAAGTAATCATGAAAAAAGAGGCAGCTTTCCAAGGAGAAGACAGCACTCTCCAGCAGTCCTGGTGTCTGCCCACTGGCCTACCCTGGCCAAGAACAACGGGCCACAAGGGCTGCTGGTAGGGCAGAGGAGCTCTCCAAGGCAGGGATTCCATTCTCTCTCCAGAGCTGGGTCCCAGAGCCAAGAGTTGGATGCAGGGCAGGCGCGGTGAGGCCCTACACTGAGGTCCTTTTCCCAGTTCCAATAAGGCCACTGCTGGCTGCAGTGAGCACGAGTTCAGCCAGGGTTTGTGTCAACACCCTTGCTTTATCCACAGCCTGGTGGGGTTCCTTCACCCCCTGCAGGCATGACAACCCCAGGAAAAATGCAGGCAGCAAGGGGGGAGCCCCAGGACATAAGAAGGTAGGGCTTTCCAAGGACAGATCTGTGGAGTCCACTGGTCCAGGACTCGTGAGACGTGTGCTGGCTTGGACGGCTAGTGATGCTTGGTGAGAGGAGGGAGGGCAGCTGGCACCCTCAACCAGCCAGCTTCCGTCTCTAAAGTCACTGTTCTGTCTTCTGATTGGGAACCAAGGCTGGCAGGGACAGAACACCTGATTCACCGGAGAGGGGGTGGCTCAGAACACTCGCTGCCTGGGTGGAACACCAGAGCAACCACAGGTCACAGTCCTCGTGTGGAAAGGACACTGTCACAGACCTGACTTTACTGCTGATCTAAGGGTGGCGTCCAACCAGGCAGGGGTGGGGGCTTTCAGTCCCCCTTTCTATATAAGTAGGCTGAAAGATTCCAGAAAATACCACCCATATGTAGGCACAGAGGGACACATGGCCAACAACCCACTCTCTCCACAGCGTCATCTCTCCAATCGAGATTGGACGCACATAGGCAGCTGGTACTTTGTTGACAGTTCAGGCTGTACCATGTAACTATGTCTGAGACTGCCAGCCCACTTCCTGAATCCAGTCGGAGACAAGGCCTCACAGCTGTCCTTTTCCCGACTTCCTTGCCAAGGCTCCTTTCCCCAGAGTTGTGGGAGGAGCGGGGGTTGTCACAGGTCTGGCTTTGGATCCTTCGCTACAAAGTACCTGCTGTGTGACCATGGGCCAGCAACTCAGCTTCTCTGTGCTTCCTAAGATTATGAGATGGTTACAGGAGGCAGTGGAGATGGCTGGGCTCAGTGGCTGGCTAGCGGGAAAGGCTGATTCTGTGGCAGCTGCAGGACAAGATGAGGGAGGATCATACACAAAAGGTGAGCTGGGCCTCGGTAGGGGGAGAAGAGCCAACAGACTAATGTTGAACCCAGGTGCTCAGGTACAATGAAAAGGTAAGCCCAGTTCCAAATACCACCTGGCAGGTCCAGGTGACCAGGTCCTGAGTGCTGTGTGGTCCCAACATGCTTCCTAGCAGGACCAAGGCAGGGGACAGCGAACAAAGCAGCCCGGTTGCCCATCCAAGATCCTCCTCTCGCCCCAGGCAAACAGCGCAGGTCCACAGCACAAGCTTTCCGGCTGGGCATCAGAATCCTCCTTCACACTGAGACAGCCTCAAGCCAGGGCCAAGAGTCAGAAACACTTAGTTCACCATGCCTGGTCCCTGACTGGGGCCAGCCTGCTGGGGAGGAAAGGCAGGCACCTCCTACAACAAACAGGAAACCCACCTCCTCACGTCCTCCTCCCAGAGCTGAAGACCAAGGAGGAGTTGTTTTGCTCTGTTTTTTGGGTGTTGTTTTTACACTTAATTTTTTGGGGACAGGGTCTCCCTGTAGCCCCAGCTGGCCTGGAACTCACTGTGTGAACCAGGTTGGCCTCCATCTCACAGAGATCTGCCTTCCTCCGCCTCCCGAGTACTTGAATTAAAGGAGTATATATATATTATGTTCTATGAGTGCGTGGCCTGAATTTATGTTGTGCGTTCATGTGTGCAATACCTGGAGAGGCCAGAAGAGGGTGCCAGATCCCCTGGAACTGGAGTTATATTTTTAGCCACCATGTGGGTGCTGGGAACTGAACCCTGGTCCTCTGCAAGAGCAGCCAGTACTCTTAACCACTGAGGCATCTCTCCCAACCTTGCTCTGTTTTTGTTTTGAGGTGGGGTCTTACTATGTAGGCTGGTCTCAAACTCACAATACTCCAGCATCAAATTCTGAAGTACCAGAATTATAGACCTGTGCTACCAATACAACAAACCCTGCCTGTTGTTCTAGGGTTTCCGGAACAACCTGGCGCTGCCTCTCCCCATGCAGTCTTAGGCTGGTAGTGACAGGCCCATATTGCCCCTCTCCCTTCTTCTCAGACCACCCTCCCCAAATGGCTCCCATCACCCTAGTCCATGATTTAGGGGCTGCTGGGGGCAACACTCACACTGTGATTACCAGCACAGGCCTGTACCAGGGAACACACACACACACACACACACACACACACACACACACACACACCCCACTCATGGAGAACTCAGACACTCCTGTGAGGACAGGCCTCTCTGTCTCCTTAGTTCTTCCCCCAGCAATCCATTCATCACAAAGCTCTGGCCTTCAGACCAGTCCCTTCTATCAGGATAGCCTCTCTGACTGCTACGTCTAGTCCTCTGTGGCCTCCCCTAGGGCTCCACAGGCATTCGCAGACCACAAATGACAAGTCAGTGTCCCCTGCCCCCATGGACGACACATGGGAAACAAATATGTAAGGCCTACAAGATGGCTCAGTAGGCAAAGGTGCTTGCCACCAAGCTTGGAGGCCTGGAGTTTGATTCCTGAGACCCACTAGTTATCCTCTGACCTCCACATGCCGTGCAGTACATAATGAGCTCACACACAACAAGTAAATTAAATTTAAAAACAAAATAACTGAGGGCCATCAAGTGTCTGCCATGGACTACAGAAAGCCCCACAAGCAGGGAGAGACTTGTGGGCTAGTGACAGGAAAACCCTTATAAGGTCATGAAATCGAAGCAGGGACCAGAGTGAGGCATTCAGAAGACCCAGGAGCAGGCAGAGTGAACACCTAGCCCAGTGCAAGTCTGTGTTCCTGGAACAGCAAAGCCAAGGGCACCCCAGTGTCACAGTGGGTAGAGGAAGAAGCTTCCACAGGAAGAATCAGTGCCCCAGACAAAGCAGGTACGGCGAGCAGCCTCCTGGGATGGACGCGGTGCATGGTGGCCACAAACTGCCAGAGGGTGGCCTTCACACTCGCCACCTGGGAGAGCTCTCCTGGGGCCAGCTGTACTGGCCGTGATGGAGGACAGACTGCAGGGGGCAGCAGGGGGCAGGGAGTTAGATGGAGAAGGACAGTAGCCCGTGGGAGGGGCCAGAGAACACAGGATCTGTTGGGGACGCAGCTTCAGGCCAGTGGGCAGCAAAGAGCCTGCTTTCTGCCATGGGGACCCTACACTGTGGGTGCTGGGAGGGGCTGGGAGGGGCTGGGAGATGCAGAGGCATCTGCGTTGCTGGGGAGGGCAAAGTCAGGTTCCTGCTACAGCTGCATAGTGGCGGACCTGGTGGCTCACTTCATCAGTGCTCTGGAAGTTGAGGAAGGACAAAGCCAGCTTGGACTACGGACAGTAAGATCTTGTCTCAAAAAGACAAAGAAAAGCCCATAGTGCCCCAGAGCCAGGAGCCTTGGCCATCCTGACTTCTGCACTGGGGCCTGAAAACACACTGACAGCCTGGGGGCTTCCCGCTCACTCATTGCCGAGTCAAGCCCTCTGCACAGCTTCTCCTTTTTCGTGTGAGGAAGATTCCAGAAATCCTCATCCTGGGTCTGTCTTGGGTCACATGGTCACCTACAAAGACCTAGAGCCACAGGCCACCCATGCGGTTTTACCTCATACCCAGACCCTATGCAGTCAGGTAACTATCTGTAGATGGGTGGCTGGGGGAGGACTGCAGGGGTAGGGAGGAAGGTGAGACTCTCCTCTCTTGAGCTCCCAACATGTGTGTGCCCAGTCCCTGGGGACTTAGGGATCCTGCCATTCCCAGGACACAGTAGAAGGCAGTAGCAAGGTTCTTTGGACTGAGGCATGAGGCTCCCCACGTGGCAGACATTTCTGGCTGCAGGACTAGAAGGCAAGCCAGCTTAGCCGAGGCTCCCTCCACATGTGGGCAGTATCTCCATGGCTAGGAAGGTAGCCAGTGCTACCAGAGTGCTGCGCTAAGTGGGCAGCTGCCCTGAAGATAGGTCACAGCTTCCTCCTGGATGTCTGGGCCAGGAGCACTCTGGACCACAGCACAGGGGGCCACAGCTACAGACGCACAGCCCAGCCCACACCATGCAGACTTCCGGAAGCGCTGGCCCGCTTCCTGTGCAGCTGGGTTTCCTGGGAGGCCCATCCTGCACACTCAGTCCCTGGCCAGCACAACCTCCCACAGCTGGGCCCTTCTTCCCATGTCTGGGTCACATGGCGCAGGTCAGTGAGGCTCTGGAAGAGGGCAGAGTGCCAGGAACAGCCTGTGTTTGGGGTGGGAACTGGGGAAGAGCTCACTGTGGCCCAGCACCCACGGGGCATAGGTAGGAGACTTGTACAGGTGGCCATTTAGAGTGACCCTGTCTGGTTCTGAGCACCTTCAGTCCCTCTACCAAGGGATGTCCAGGCTAGGTCCTATTCTGATGGGCAGGATTCTGAGCACAGCGCTTCCTCTTATTTCTTCTTGGACACAAAACCTGCACTAACCAGATCTCCTTCAGCACCCAGGCTCCAAAAGACCCAGATTTCCTTTGGTTCACAGCCCCGGCAAACTACCAGCTAGCATCATTCTGAGAAGCTATTTACTTATTTATTTACTTGCTTATCTCTTTCTTTGAGGCAAGGGTTCCATGTCGTGCAGGCCAACCTTAAGCTCACTCTGTAGACAAGGATGAGCTTGAACTTCTGATTCTACTGCGCTCCCTACCCTAGTGCCTGGATCACATGCCTGTTTATGAGGAACTGGGGATCAAAACCAGGACCTTGTACATGCTAGGCAAACATTCTGCCAACCAAGCTAAAGACCCAGCCCCCAAAACTTGTTGGTACAAAGTACTCCTCAATAATACTCCTTTCCAGATTCTTCCCAAAGCCCTGGGAGGGAGGAAGACGCCAGTCAACCCATTTTATAGACACAGACAGGGCAACTGAGTCATAAAGAGACTTGCCCAACGCTTAGCACTGCAATGTCAGCAGAAAACACAGTGGGCGGAAGAAGTCTCTCTGACTCTGTCCTGAGCAACAAGGCCTGCCCTGAGTCAGATAGCGGTAGTGGGGGAGGGAAGGGACACATTTGAGGGTCCCAAAGGGACATAGAAGCCCTCAAGGAGCAGAGACAGTTACTAGCAGCTCAGGAACTAGCCTCACAGCACAGCTTCATCAAGAGGTATCTGTGAGGTCCAGTTGCTGGATCCAAGCAGGCTGGACTGTCCTCTGTACTGTCATTGCTTCCTTCCAACTCCCCTGAGGGACCACAGAGGTGTATCACCTGGTGGAATGGCCACAGATCCCTCCTATTGGGCCAAAGAGGCTAGCCAGAGGCTGACCCTCCCGACAACACAAAGACCACAAGCCTCCTCACCTGCCAGCTGAGGCTTGGAGTCAAACAACCTACATCTAAAGCTAGGGTCAACCACTCCTAGCCATGTGGCCCAGAGCCAATGACTCATCCTCTCTGTGTCTTCTCTTCAAAAACAGCTGTAACTATTTTCTAAGGTTTAAAGCCCAGCGCTTGGAACATGGAGGATGCAGTAAGCACTCACTCACGATGAATGAAATATTAATGAAGCTGGGAATAGAATGACAATCTCCTGAGCTGTCCCTAAAATGGAAACAAATCTCTCAGCTCCCAGTACAGCAGAACTGAGCCAAGGGCAGCTTCCCAGGCCAGCTTCTCCTGGCCCGGACCAGGCTTGGGGCCTTGGCCATCCTGCTGACGTCATGGCTGGCACCTGCTTCCACAGCACATGTTTGGACTTTCCAGACCTTTCTTCCCTCCCTCTGACCTTCCCCCACACTTTCTTACTCACTTTCTCCTTTCACTGCTGTTCAAAAACAAATTGTGGAGGCCAAATGTGTCAGCTGGGAAGGCTGAGAGACGACTCATTGGACAGCGTCAGGGGCTTGAGGTACAGAGCCAGGGAGGGGTTACTGTGAAATGGCCAAGGCCTGGCTCAGTTCTCAGCCCATCCCCCTCAGGACCCAACCTCCCCAACAGCAGCCCCTACTTAGGGAATAGAAGTTGTACATGAGTGCATGCATCACATGTGTATGGAGGTCAGAGGACACAGGGGCGCTCTTCCTCTGGGATTATCCCTCATTTTTGTTTTTTAAATGCTTTATCTTATTTTTAATTATGTATGTATGTGTGTCTGTGCACATGTGAGTGCAGGTATCCCTGAAGGTCAGAAGAGGGCACTGGATCCCCTGGAGCTGGAGTTGCAGGAGGTTGTGCGTGACTCATTGTAGGTGCTGGGAACCGAACTTGGGTCCTTTGGAAGAGCAGTATGTGCTCTTAACAGTTGAGCCATCTTTCCAGTCCTACCTTGCTCTTTGCCTCTCACTGATCTGGGGGTCACGAGGTAGGCCGGGCTGGCTGGCCTGTATGCCCTAGGGATTCTTTCTCTTGTTTCTGCTTCCTCAGTGCTGGGGTTACAATAGTACAGCCACGCTTGGCTTTTTAATGGATTCTGGGGAGCCAAATCAGGTCCTCATGTTTGCTAATGAGGAATCCAGCCACATGGTCACAAGCCTTGCACAGACGCTACCATGTTGGTAGGAGACAGTTGTGCCCAAAGTTCTCCAGACAAGGTCTTGGGAGAGGGGCGAGGAGCCTTTTCCTGCCAACAGCTTGGGGGAGACAGAGGTATAACCTGGGTGCTCAGAGCTGCCACCTGGTCCCTGGCATTGGACCAAAGGAAACAGGAAAGAGCTGGGTGGGGCTGTGGGAGATGAGCGGGGCAGGTGATGGAACGTCAGCACTCAGGAAACGCATTCTGCACGTGTGCCTGGAGGCTGCCCGTCAGCCGGGAACACAGCACCCAAAAATCTAAGGCAGACGAGCAAATACTGCATGCTGTGGGCTGCAGGAAGATGGCCGAGGCTCTCTGGGCCTTGACTGCAAGAACTGGGACGGCCCTGCTCCTCCTCCTGCATGAGCCTGCCTTTCCCCTGTTCCTAGGTGTGGTCTACAGTCCGGGTCCCTGGAGACAGTTCCCAAGTTCTCCCAGCCCCTCTCTCTCACCCTCAGCTTCCCCCATCTCAGCCCCTCCACCCACAGCTTTGGAGGTCTGCCCTGAGCCCAGGAATGAGGAGAAACAAGGCAAGGAGCTCCCCTCCCTGTCCTCTTGGCCACACCAACAGACTGACCTCCCAGGAAGACATGCAGGACACAGGCTACTGTCCTGGCAGACCTGCCCGGTCCCAGGGCAGGGAGATGACAAGGTTCTGCTTCCTGTTTCTGTACTTGAGGTTCCCGGGGAGCCCATGAGGGGCTGGGCTGGAGTCTAGGAGGCACGGGAGACCCAGGAGAGAGTTGGGCACCCTTCAAAGCAAAGCGCACCCAGGGAAAGAAAGTGGCAGAGGTGTGAAGACCCCCAGACACTTGTTGCCCACCTCCTGCCTGGTCAAAGCACCTGACTCATTCCAACCAGCCTCTGAAAGAGTCATATCCCACTCCTAGGATAACTGGTGAACCCTAGGTGAGCTGACCAGAGCCCACCCTGCACAAAGAGCAAAAACACCCGCAGAGCCACAGGCCGGTCAGTGCAGGGTCAGCCTGGAAGCCACAGGGCACTTTTGTTCATCCTCCTTACCAAGAAGTCGGAAAGCCCATTTCCACTCAGTCCAGCCCAGCCTGCACCCTGCTTCCCACAGCACCAGTCCATGCAGTCTCCAGTTCATCCTAACCCAGGTCAGCAAGGGTGGTAAGCTCTGTCCACCACTGCACCACATGCTGTCCACTCTGCCTCCTAGGGGAGCTCTAGGAAGCCAGGCACCTCCAGGGTTCAAATGAAGACACTGAGTGCTCTGTGGCTATAAACAAGTGTCTGAAGCGCTCTGGGCCTTGACTGTCATATCTGGAAAATGGGCAGAGTTGGATGAGGGGAGCTCATGGTGTTAGGATGACTAACTTGTCAGTTATCTGCCTTCTCCACCGATCTGAGATAAGAGTTTGGGGGCCTAGAAGGAACAGGAAAGCCACCCAACTCTAAACCTAGAGGGACAGGGAGACCCCTGAGCCAGGCCTAGAGAGATCAGGAGGACTCTAAGCAGCTGACAGAAGTCCATCTAGGTCCTGGGGGCATTCCCCATCAACATGCTGGGCTGAGAACCCCCAAGTCACTAGCTCAGATGACCACCCAGGGTCCCAAAGACTCAAAGGCATAGGCCAGGTGGCTGCCCAGGGGTCTCTGTTGAAAATGGGGTGAGTCCAGCAAAAAAATTCTCCCAAGAAGGAGCACATAAATGAGCCAGGTCTCATCAGGCAGAGGTAAACGTTCTGTTACCCAGAACATCTGGGTGAGTGCCCACCTTCCCTCCCTTCCTGAACAGGGTAGGCAGCCTCAGTCTGGCCTGTGGGGCCTGTGAATTCCACAGTGGCCCTGACCCTGTAGCCTGAGACCCTCTTTGGAGATGGTCTGGCTGAGCATCCCCCACTGCAGGGATGAGGGAGGTTCCTGGGCTTCCTCCAAGGTCTCCCAGTCTCTAGAGAAGAGGGCCCCCTAGCTTGTGTAACCATGTGATCTGTCACATCAGTTCACAGGCTAGGGGGAGGGTCAGCAGCAGGGATGGAGGAGCCACCTTCCCCAAACCTCCGGCTCCCCTTCTATCTCCTTCTCAGCTGCGCGCCACACCGGAAAACCACTGCACCCCCATGGACCAGCTTGCCTCACGCTGCAACACCCTGCATACTGAGGTTACCTGGGGGCCCTAAGGAGACTTGGGGCCGGGTTTCCTGAAACCAGGGTGGTCCGTAGGAGCGTAGAGTTGTGTGGGGCCTCACTCCAGGTTCATCACAGCCCTCTGTAACCAGAGCTGGCTGTGACGGGGACAGGCTCCTCCAACAGTCATCAGATAAGCATTAGTCAGCGGAACTGCAGGGAGTCAGCCTCAGAAGGCCTGAAAGCAGACCAGCGCCAGAAGCAGGGATCCTCCTCAAGCAGTGCTCGCGGGAATAGAAATAGAGACCCTTCCTTCCTGGACTGGGCCGGGCTGACGGGAGCCAGAAGAGGTCAGCTTGCTGCTGGGAGTCACTTGGAACTGCTGCTGGTGGAGGTGTCACCCCTCAAGCTTGGTCCCCTCTGTGGGGGCATGAAGACGTGGCAGCGGGAGCTAGAGGGATGGCTCAGTCAGCAAAGGGGTCAAGTGCCACAGCACCCACAGAAAAGGCCAGCTATGGTGATGCAGGCCTGTAATCCCAGTGCTGGTGGAGGAGTCTGGGACAGAGACAGGAAGATCAATCCCCGGGGCTTGTTGGCTAAGTATTTGATAAGCTCTGGGTTCACTGACGGTGGAGGGCTGGAGAGATGACTCAGCAGCTAAGAGTGTGTGTGTGTGTGTGTGTGTGTGTGTGTGTGTGTCTGTCTGTCTGTCTGTCTGTCTGTGTGTCTGTGTGTGTATGGCCAGCTTACAACCACGTATCACTCCAAGTCCAGGAGGTCCAGTACCCTCTTCTGGCATGTGCAGGCATCTGTACTCATGTGCACATCCCACACACAGACACATATACATACACATAATTAAAAATAAATGTAAAAACTAGGGGTGGAGAGATGGCTCAGTGGTTAAGAGCACTGGCTGCTCTTGCAGAGAATCTAGCTTCAAATCTCAGCACTCATGGTGGCTGACAACCACCCAACTCCAGTTCCGGTGAATCCAACACCTTCTTTTGACCTACATGGGCACTGCATGACATGGGTGCACTTATATACATGCAGGCAAGATATTCATCTACATAAAATAAAAATAAATAAAATTTTAAAATAAATCTAAAAACTAAAACTAAGGTGGAGAAAAACCGAAGACCCCCAGCAATGATGCCTGGCTTTCACATGTGCACATGCACACCCACAAAACATAATGGGGGCCCACCCTTGGCAGAGCAGGGTCTAAGTAGGACTGGCCCTGGAGAAGGAAAGAGGAAAATTGGTCATAGCCGAGATCCCTTGATGCAAACAGTACCCCCTTCACCTCCTCACCCCAACCCCCAATCTCCGGCCTCTGCCCTGCAGCCAAATAAAGGACAGGCGAGTGGAAATGGTCTGGGGACAGCAGCTAAGAACAAGTTTTCACAGGTTTAGACAGCCCATGGCAGGGGTGGGTGGACCTGTTCAGATCCCTAGGAGGCAAGGGAGGGGGAGGTCGGCAGGAGAGGGACCAGGCAGCCAGCCAGGCCTCCCTACTTCCCGACTCTGACGTCCAGGGTCAACTTTCCAAGCCCAGTTCTTTCTAGCCCTCAGCTTAGAATAGAAGCAGCCAGTGTACTAGATCTCAGTCCAGCATGGGAAGCGAGGTCACATGAGTCTCAAACGATATGTACCGGAGGGAGGCGGTTCTCAAAGCCTTCGAGGAAGGTCAGCACAGAGGTGGAGTCCAGGGACTCTGCTGACCATAGGAATGATAGCAACCTGCCAAGAGGCCATGTGAGCTGTCTTCCTGGCCTCTGAGCTACAGATACCACTAGCCCCCAAGCCCCCCAGCCCCCACACTGGAGGTCCAGGCGACAGAACGACCCACCTGGCTGTGTTCTAACAGCCAGACCTGTCACGTGTGCTTGGGTACAAGCCCTCTCACAAGCACAAACATGAACAGACTCACCTATGACAGAAAATACTTGCAAACAAAAACAATGATTCTGGATCCCTGACAGCTGTCCTGGAGCTGGCAGAAAGTCTTCAGGACTCATCATGACAGTCTCCAACAGAAACACTTCACATTTGGCTTTCTGGAAGGTTCTATGCATGCTAAGATACGCTGTATTTCTGGTACCCACTCAAATGGTCTGGGCTTTCCCCAGTTCATAATGTGGGGCCCTCAGACCCCTCCACCTCCCTCTGCTGTCTCAGAGACCCAGGGACTCAGACACTCATGGGAAACTCTAGTCCTTCAGTTTGTCGACATCCCCTCCTGGAGGTGAGGTCAGGCTCTGAGCCCCTCAGCCCCTCACCTCCAGGTGTCATCTAGCCCTCCTCCTAGGTGCCCCCTTCCCCCACTTCTCAGTCTTATCACCTCCTGCAAACTACCATGCACTCCTCTGTCTGGAGACCTGACTAGAGCACACAGTAATGTCAACATACAACATCTATTAAGTGCTAACTGTAATGTGACAGTAACACTGCAATGCCTAGACCTTCTCCACACTTCCTTCCATTCATTCACTGATAAGGGGAGAAACTGAGGCACTAGACACAACACTGGTCCACGCCCTCGGACCAGGAGTGTTAGTCCACAGGGCTCTTCATCCCAGCTCTAATAAAAACCATCCCACAGCACCTGGGGGGCACTGGTCAGGATTTTCAGACAGGAAAACCAGGAATGGAATGGTCCAAACTGGCCTGGAGCCAGAAGGTAGAGCCAGTGGCGTACTGGGGCTCTTGGCTCTGGAGGGCTCGAGGTCAGGGGTCCCTCTTTTCACCTTAATCCCATAGATGAGGTAAATAGGGGTTCAGACATTTAGGGCTTCTGAGACTCGAAATATGGGGGCTCCAAGGCACAGAGAGAAGGTACCTGTGGAGCCGAAGGACCACCAGGTAGCAGGCAGACAGCACCTCAGGGCTGTGCTCCCTAGGTGGGCTTTAGAATATTAAATGACTGCCCTGGGCCAGAGGAGCCCCTCAAGCCCCAAGTGCACCCAATTAATTATACTTTAAGGGATAAAAGACTAAAGAAGTCTTCTGGGCCCAGCAAGATGGCTCAGTGGTTGAACCTGCTTGCTGCCAACCCTGACAACCTGAGTTGGAGCCCTGAGACCCACATGGATGAAAGGAGAGAACTGATACTTGTTAGTTGTCCTCTGATCTCCACATGCATAGGTGTACATGCACGCGCACACACACAAGCAACCAATCAATGGATGAAATTAAGAAAAGGGAGTCTTCTGTCCCTTACCCGTCCACATCTCTCTCGGCCCCTCAGAGGCAGCTGACTCCAGGCTGCACCCTATCACAAGCAGCTATCCTTACCTGCTTCATTGCTGGACAATCTCTGTTATCACCACTGTTCTCAGAGGGGCCCCTGAGCTCCCAGCCTCGTCAGCACCCACCCCTGCTCCCTCTGAATCTCTGGGTACAGGGGATACCCCTCTGCATCCTACTCTAGCAAGGCCAGTCACAGCCAAATCACAGGCAGGAGAGTGTCCTGAAGTTGCTCCCACTCATTCCCATCCCAAGGGTTTCTTCCTGCCTGGAGGCTTGGCCTCTGTCCTTTGGCTGATCTGCGACACCTGTCAGCCTCAAAGCCAAGCTAGGCCCCCAAACCTTAGCTCTTTCGAGTGGGGTCAGGCATAGGAGAGTGAGGCAGGGCTCAGTAGGGAAAGCACTTGCCACACAAGCAGGAGGACCTAGTTCAGATCCCCAGAACCCATGTAAGAAGCGGGCATGGTGGCACATCTGTAATCCCAGCAATAGGGAGGCGAAGACAGGAGGATCCGTGGGGCTTGTTGGATGCCACAGAAGCCCAGCTGGCGAGCTCCGGGTTCAAAGAGAGACTCTCTCAAAAAATAAGGTGGAGCCAGGCGTGGGGTGCACGTCTTTAATCCCAGCCCTCAGGAGGCAGAATTAGGCAGATCTCTGTGAGTTCAAGGCCAGCCTGATCTACATAGCCAGTTCCAGGCCAGCTGGGGCTACTGGGGAATCCTGTCTCAAAAAATAAAATAGAATAATTTAAATAAATAAAAATAAGGTGGAAGATGATTGAAGAAGACCTCTGGCCTTCACACCCATGTGCGCATGCAAGCACGCGCGCACACACACACACACACACACCACTTGTGTTAACACGCTGAAGATGTAGTTAGTGGTAGACCATTTGCCTAGCATATGAGAGGCCCTGAGTTCCATCTCTAGCACTAGGGATTGGGAGGTCGAGGAGAGAGAACTCCATTATAATACTCTGTCTTCATCTCTGAGTTCTGTACACACCCCCTTATGTTCTGCTCCAGCAAGTGCCTCATTCATCCTGCACCAACCTCCAGATGTCCTCGGCACCCTGAATCCCACACATCTGAGGCCCACCCCAGGGTCAGTCCCAAGCTTGCCCACCAGGCATTCCCTAGCCCAGTGGTCCCTACATTAGTCCCCTTCCTCCCACCTGCCCACTGGGGCACAAACTCTCAGACAGTTACCAGCAAGTTCCTCTGAAACTCACACCAAGGGCATAGATCAGCTCTCAGTCTCTTTTTTAAAAAAAATCTTACTGGCTCCGGGTTTGGGCCTCGGTCACTAAATGCACCACAAAGGTGGGATTCGTGGGTAAATACGGGACCTGCTATGGAGCCTCCCTCTGGAAAATGGTGAACAAAACTTGAAATCAGCCAGCATGCCAAGTATACTTACTCCTTTTGTGCAAGACCAAGATGAAGGGCTGGGCTGTGAGCATCCGGCACTGTGGGTCCTGCACGGAAAAGGGGCCGTGGGGCCTGGACCTGCAGCACCACTTACAAAATCTGTCATCAGAAGCTGAAGAAACTGAAGGCCCAGTAGAAGCTCTGCCCTTGGGGACATCACTAACCTATGAGAAATAGGCTAATTTATGTAAAACCAAAAAATGCCTTACTGGACTGGAGAGACGGCTCAGCATTTAAGAGCACTGACTGCTCTTGCAAAAGACTCGGGATCAAATTCCAGCACCCACAACCATCCCCAACTCCAGTTCCAGGGGATCCTATGCCCTCTTCTGACCTTTGCGGGCATTGCCCAACACGGGTGCACTTACACACGTGCAGGCAACACACTCATATAGAAGAAAAATAATAACCTTACTCTTCAATTTAACGTTTTATACATACACATGGTTAACATTTAACATAGTCACAGATTCTATGGCTATATTTCTGTTCTATCTGACATAGACTTCCCAATCCATATCTTACTGCTCTAACAGGAACTGTAACAGGTCTGTAGACACCAAGCCAGCTAGCTAGGCCCATTATCAAATGGCCACCTTCTTTATATATGCTTTGTGAGAGTGGATAAGAACATAGCGTGGGCCCTACCTGAGAGGCACTGGTTAGAGAAGGCTCACATTCATTGTAAGGCAACCCTTTCAAAGAGGACGAAAATGCAAAGAATTATAAGTCAATACTCAATTCAAGGTCACTAACAGAGGATCACAGAAGACCCTCTGCTACAGTCTGGGTCTTGGCTGTTCCCCAGGGGCCGTGTATTGGAGACTTGCTCTCCAGTGATGAAATCTTTAGGAGTTAGGGCCCAGTGATAGGAGTTAGATCACTGGGGGTGCATTGAAGGCTGTACTAAAGGAGACATTGGGACCCCAACACCTTCCTGACTCTCTTTGCTTCTGGCCACTATGAGGTGAACAGTGTCTTCTGCCACGTGCTCCCACTATGATGAACTCTGTGGCTCTGGGAATCAACCCACCATGGAGGGAAATCCCTTGAAACTGTGGGCCAAGATAAACCTTTCTCTCTCATAAATTGCTGATCCTAAGTAATTTGTTGCAGCAATGGGAGGCTAACACACCCTGCCTTGATAGGAAAGATAAAAATGTAATTGTATGCCAGGCATAATGGCGCATGCCTATAATCCTAGCACTAGAAAGTGAAGGCAGGAGGATCATCCTCTGCTACACAGTAAGTCTGAGGCCAGCCTGGGCTACAAGAATGGAAGAACATGTGACACTATGTATAAGAAAGCTCCAAAATAGGAACCCTACAGACAGAAAGTCCCTGTGACCAGCACTCATTGCTTAAGGCTGGAGATGTGGAGGAGTGGAGTCTTTTTCTGAGGTGGTAAACCTTTTCTAAAATTGATTGTGGAATCGCAGTGACGGGAAACTGTGTCTGGAGCTGGAGTGGTCCAGGCAGGCCGTTGGGTCTCGGGAATCATGAAGTCTGAATTGTGACTGAAACACCACAGAACTGTGCTACATGTGCTGGCACACTCCTGTCTCCCCAGTACCTGGGAAGGTGAGGGAAGAGGATCAGAAGTTCAAGACCAACCTGAGGTACAGGAGATCCTGTTTTAAAAAAAAGAGTGAGAAGAGCTGGAGAGATGACTCAGAGGTTAAGAGCACTGGCTGCTCTTGCAGAGGACCCACATGGCAGCTAACAACTATCCATACATAACTCCAGTTCCAGGATATCCAGTGCCCTCTTCCGACTTCCACAGGCATTGCACAACACACTGTACTTACATACATACAAGCAATACGCTCATACACATAAAATAAAAATAATATTTTAAAAAATAAAAAGAGTGGTGGAGGGTTAGTAAAAGAGAAGAAAAGAAACACACACAATTACACACTTTCAAGGGCTGAGGGAGCTGCAGACACGGCTCAGTGTGTAAAGCATAAGGACCACAGTTCAAATCCCCAGAGCCTACATAAATGGCAGGTGCAGCTGCTGTCTGTACCACCAGCTCTCAGGAGGTCGAGATGGCTGGAGTGAACGGACTAGCCAGCCGAATCAGTGAGTTCTGGGTGTAAGCAAGGGACCATGCTTCGATACATAAGGTAGAGAATTGCTGAGGAAGACACCCAGTGTCAACCTCTGTACACACGCATCCACACACAGTCAAACAAGCACACACACACACACACACACACACACAC
Organism: Eospalax fontanierii; assembly: GCA_035773235.1. Taxonomy (NCBI): domain Eukaryota; kingdom Metazoa; phylum Chordata; class Mammalia; order Rodentia; family Spalacidae; genus Eospalax; species Eospalax fontanierii. The sequence goes on along the minus strand of CM069531.1, from coordinate 91,862,632 downwards.
ACACCACAGGCAAAAATAAATAAATAAATAGGTGGGCCATATGGTAGATGAAATATAGTTCACTGAAATCATTTCTTAAGAAAGATTTAGTGGGGTGTGGTATGTTCCCAGAACTTGGGAAGCAGAGGCAGGTGGATCTGTAAGATGGAGGCCAACCTGGTGTGAGTGTATATATATTTCCAGGCCAGCTGGAGACCTTGTCTCAAACAAACAGAAACAGGAGGGAGACAGAAAATACTAGAGTGTATTAGATGAAGAATCACTTCAGGAAATAACAGAAATGTATCTTATTTGGACACACACAGACAGACGCAGACACACACCTATGACCTAGTATAAAATATATTTCATATACTACTTTCTGGGTAACTCTACTTCACAATTCCCTAGCAGCCTCCCTGGACCACTCTGCCCATTCCAAGACAGTTTCCTGTCAACCTCTTCCCTCCAGAGCTGCACCATGCTCAACTCAGGGCACAAGACTGTCTACACGTCTCTCTCTGTACCCTTTCACTCCGTACTACATGCATGTGCATCTAAACAAAGTGGCTCAGGGCAGGCCTTGGTCTGACCATCCCATTCCGTACAGCCTCCTCTACAGACACACCATGCCGGGGTAGGCGCTGAGGGCACACAGCATGCAAACTGTCCACGTTATACACTCAACTTGGTAAGCTGCTGGCAAAACTACCTCGGGATGACCTGAGGGATTTAAGTAGGACAGAGGTTGATGCTCTTCTAGGAAAAAAACTGAGGTGAGGACGGGGCTCAGAGGGTAGGAGTGCTTGCTGTTTCATCATAAGCACCTGAGTTCAAATCCTCAGAATGTACTTAAAAAAAAAATAGCCAGGACTGGAGAGATGGCTCAGCGGTTAAGCGACTAGATGTTCTTGTAGAAGACCCAGGTTCGAATCCCAGCACTCACATGATGGCTAACAACCATCTATAACTCCAGTTCCAGGGGATTCAACGGCCTCTTCTGATGACCATGGGCATTGTATGACATGGGTGCGCTCACACACATGCAGGCAATACACTCACACATAAAATAACATAAAATAAAAATAATTTTTAAAAGCTATAACTATGCATACTTATAACCACAACTCTGGAAGAGACGGGATCGGGGGTGGATAGACAGACAGGAAAGATTGCTAAAACTTATTAGCCAACCCAAATACCCCAAAACAGTGAGCTTCCAGTTCAATGAGAGACCCTGTCTCAAGGAAATAAGGAGAAGGATAGAGGAAGACATTGACATCTTCCCCTGGCTGCCACACGTATATGTTTGGGTGTGCACACCCCCACATATGCACACATGCATACACCACACACAACACACACCCCACATGCATACAACACACACAACACACACCCCACATGCATACAACTTTTAAAATGTATTATTACTGTGTGTGTGTGCGATATGGGGGCACACATGCACAGTGCAGGTGTGGGCGTCAGAGGACAACTCTGTGGAGCCGCTTCTCTCACATCTACTGTTTCCGGAGTTCTGGGAACTGGATTCAGATCGCCAGGCTTGTGTGGCGGGTGCCTTTAGTCACTGGCCCCACACAAATCAATTTTTAAAAATATTTTACTTATTATTTTATTTTTATGAGCACGAGTGTATCGTCTGCATGTAGGGAGGTGCACCTGTGTCGTACAGTACCCACAGAGGGCAGGAGAGAATGTCCAATTCCCCTAGAACTGGAGGTGTGGATGGTTGTTAGCAACCATGTGGGTGCTGGGAATTGAATCTGGGTCCTCTACAAGAGCAGCCAGTGCTCTTAACTGCTAAGCCATCTCTCCAGCCCCACAAATACACTTTTTAATTAAAAAATTTTTATTTTTTAGATAGGATTTTCCTAGGTAGCTCAGGCTGGCCTGGAACTTACTGTGTAGCCCAAGCTAGCCTCAGACTCATGACCCTCCTGCCTCAGCCTTCCAAGTGCTAGAATTACAAGTACACACCACATGCCCAACTAAACAAATTTTCTTCCAGTGCTGGAGATTGAAACTAGTGAGGCCTGATATCTGGCACTATATCACCCAGCTCCATCTTCAGTCCTGAATTTTGATAAGATTACTTTCTAAACTCAGAGCCCCATGGGGGGATTTTTTAAAGTTTTTTAAAGTACTAGATGCCCACAAAGTATTAGGCCCAGATGGTTTCACTAGTGAGTCTCTTAAAAGTTTTAACAAAGACAGAATTGTGTGGCTGTGAAAGTGTTCCGGAACAGAGAGGAAGAGCCAAACACATCCAATGTTTCTGCTAAGCCAGCACAGCACTGTCACCAGAGTGGACAAAAATAGCTCAGCACACGCCCCATACTACAGAGCCAGCTCGCTGCACACATCCGTGCAAAAAGCCCCGGATCCAGCCTCGGTGCTCAAACTGAAATAAATTCCAGTGGATTAACAACTTCACGACATAAAAATGAAACCACAGAAACACTAGAAGAAAACATGGGCGACATTCTTGTCTACAAGTTTGGAATGCAGAGGAACAGAAATTCCCAAAAGGGGAGAGAAAATCAACAAGAGGAGCCTTCGACTTTTCTGTTTGGAAGCACACCCCATAAATGAAAAAGCCAACTATGGGCAAGGAATCCCTTAAAACCTTGAACCAGCTATGACAAAGGTCGCAAGAAAAAAGAATTTTTTTTTTTAAAGAAAGGATCTTGCTATATAGTCGTGTTGTGTTTGGTATTCATTCTGTAGCCCAGGTTGGCCTCAAATGGCAGCAATTTTCTCCACCCCAGCCTCCCAAGTGCTGAGATTATATATGCGAGACACCATGAACAGCTCAAAGAACTTAAAAAAAAAAAAAACAACAAGAAAAGGTTTATCAGGCTGGAGAGTGATGGCTCAGCAGACAGAGCATGGCTGCTCCTGCAGAAGAGCCTGGTTCCATTTCCAGCACCCACATGCCAGCTCACAACAGTTCCAGGGAATCCCGTGCCTTCTTCCAGCCTCTGAAGGCACCCAGACCTTCATTTAAAAAATGAAAAGGATTAACAATCCAGCATGAAGGGAAATACAGAGTCCTTAGGCTGTCAACAGACAAAGGATACCTCTCATCATGAGCTGTGGTGGCTCTTGCCTTTAGTCCCAGCACACAGGAAGCAGAGGCAGGAAATTTCTATGAGTTCTAGGCCAGCCTGATCCACATAGTGAGTTCCAGGACAGTGAGGACTACATAGTGAGACCCTGTCTCAAAACAAAAGAAAATAAATCCACCTCTCTCAAGCAACTAAATCTGATGTATCTTGGAGGTTAAACACCCCCTGCCCCCATGCTAAATACCTGCTCCCTGGGGTGGCGCTATTAGGTGGTGCTGTGGCCTTTAAGAGGTAGGACCCAGAGAGCACTCAGGTCACTAGACACTTATCCTCTAACAGGATTACGGAACCTTGATGGGCCTCTGCCTCCTGGGCCATGGATGTCAGGGACAGCTCCGCCTGCCCTACCCCATATGGCCTCAGCAAAGGCTCAAGGTTAGGACATGGGACTGGAACCTCCAAGACTGTGTGCAAAGAGGGCCTTTCCTCTTTATAGCTCTAGGGCCTCAGGTCAGTTTCTGGTAGCTGACCAGTACAACAGTACCAACACTGGTTTGTGGGATGGGAGGAGAGGACCACAGGCTCTTCTGGCAGCCATCACTGAAAAGTGCTATACCTGGGGCTGGAGCGAGGGCTCAGATGTTAAGAACACATACTGCTTTTGCAGAAGACTGGAGTTCGGTTCCCAGCACCCATGTCAGGCAGCTTACAACTGCCCAGTTCCAGGGGACCTCACATCATTGGTCTCCACAGGCACCTGCATTCACATGTACATATGCATAATTAAAAAACAAATCTTTTTAAGTGTTGTGACTGCTCTAGAAGCCAATGTGTGAAACATGATCAAAATTTTAAGTGCACGCATCCTTTGACACAGAAACTGCACTTCTAAGGGCTGGCACCAGAGACTAGAGCGAACATGCTCGCTCACCATATCCCTGTCCTCTAAGTGGGGTCTCACTATGTCAGACTTGATCTCGATCTCAAGGTCTTCCTACCTCAACCTCGAGTGCTGGGATGAGAGCTATCACACCCCACTTCAGGCTCTTTTAACAATGAATGTCAGGGGTAGGGATATAGTCCAGAGGAGAGACATTTGCTTCATATGTGTGAGGTCCTAGATTTGATTCCTAGTGCTGGAAAAACCAAACATGATGACTTGATAATTTGGGACTTGGGGATGTGGTTCAGTTGGCAGACTGCCTGCCTAGCATGCATGAAGCTCTGGATTTGATCTCAGGACCTTGTGAACTGGGTGTGGTAGGAGCTAGGGAGATGATTCTGTGGTTAAGAGTATGTACTACTCTTATAGAGGACTTGAGTTCAGTTCTCAGTACATGTCAAGTGACTCACAACCACCTGTAAGCTCAACTCCAGGGGATCTGAAGCCTCTGGCCTCTGTGAGCACTGGTACTTACATTCACAGAAACACTCCAACATATACATATTCACATAAATCAAATTTTTTAAATTAAAAATTGAGTATAATGGTCCATGCCTTTATAATCCCAGTTACTCTCTGGAGACAAGAGGATCAGATGATCAAAGTCATCCTTCCATACACAATGAGTTCAAGGCCAGCCTGGGCTACATGAGAGCCTGTCTCCAAAAAAAAAAAAGAACGTCAGAAGCAGCCTAATAATGCTGAGGTTAAAAGTTAAAAGCATATGCCTGGCGTGGTGGCGCTCACCTTTGATCCCAGCACTTGGGAGGCAGAGGCAGATGAATTTCTGTGAGTTTGAGGCCAGCCTGATCTACATTGTGAGTTCCAGGACAGTTGGGGCTACAGGGAGACCCTGTCTCAAAAAGACAAAAAAAAAAGTTAAAAGCATTTGCCACTGGCCTGGCATAAATGAGGCTCTGGGTTCAAATCCCACTACTGCAAAAAAATAAGAGAATGTGCTAAATCTATGAAGTTGAACATAAAGGTGTGTGTGGTGTTATCAAATGGAAAAACAGAAAGCTAGCCTGGCTGCCTACCAGGGCCCTACCACTCAGACACACAGACACACAGGCACACACACACACACACACACCCCGTCCATACTACACCCAGACTTTTTGACAGAAGAATTAAATGACATTTGCACACACAAAATCCTGAAAGTCAACAACACACCCAGCCATCAGGACAGCCCATCCTCCGGAAAACAGGGGGGCGGGGTTCCTTCTCAAACTTCTTGGCATCTTTAGGCTCTGTGATCTAGCAGTGAGCACGTACGGCCCTTTAGGAGGTACAGAGGAAAGGGAATGGGGAAGCAGTGGGGAGGAGGGCAGAGGCAGGGCACTCCCCAGACCCGGAGACCTGGAATTTCAGAAGGTACTGCTGGGGGTCTCTACGCAGGACACAACTTCCTTAAACAGGGGTTGGGCCTGGCTTTCATTTGTGCTTAACACAAACCTTCAGGTGCCAGCACACCCACTCCCGCTTACCATCCAAAGGACAAGATGCAGGAAGAATGGCACCCACCCTGACCACGAGAAAAATGGGCCAGAAGATAGTCTTCAGGCCTGGGGAGGGGGCAGAAACAGGAGCCCAGACCCCAGACAGTGGGAAGGCCCACCTGGTGGTCCTGCTACTGACTCTGATACCACAGGACCCTCTGTGTGAGTCATCCAGAAGCAAAGAGATGGGACTGGGGGCCACCTGAGCCTTCAAGCTGTAGACAGGACAGCTCAGCAGGATCACTCTCCACCAGAAACCAGAGGGCAGAATTCAGCTTGGGCTGTGGCACAGTGGCCGTGTGGCTGTGGGCCTCTTCTCTCTGGGGGGTGCTGAGGGAGAGTGAGCCCCTAGTACTGGAGCTGCAGGAAGGTCAGCCAGGAGCAGAGGTGAGGGTAAAGGGAGGGAGCACCCTCCCTCCTCCTCCCAAGCCCATCCCTCGTCACAAGCCCATCCCTCCTCCCAAGCCCATCCCTCCTCCCAAGCCCTGGGTTTTGGTGGGTGGGGTTTTAAGATTTCTTTTTACATGTCTATGTGCGTATCTGTGTCCCTGTGTCTGTGTCTGCAGAGTCCAGAAGAGGGCACTAGATCCCCCAGAGCTGGAATTACAAGTGGTCGTGAGCCACCCATTGTGGGTGCTGGGAACTGAACTTGGGTCCTCTGCAAAAGCAGCAAAGCACTCTTAACTGCTGGGCCATCTATCCAGCTTCCCCACCCTCACACTGGTTTTATTGTTGAGACAGGATTACATCATCTCAGGCTGACCTCTGACTTGCCATGTAGCTAAGGCTGGCTTCGATCTCCTGATCCTCCTGCATCCACCTCCCAAACACTCTCAACCTCATTTTTACTCTTTCCTGTGCCTAGAGCAGGGCAAAGGAGTCCCTGTGACTGGGGAAGGTCACTTACCATGCCCACTGCAGGCCCCTGAGGAAGTAGAGTCAAGCCCTGTTTGTGCCTCCCCTGTGGCTCCCAGATACGAGGCCCCAGATGCGGCATGTGCCACATGGCACTCCCCTTGTTCCCCTGAGGAATCAAGAGTCCGGTCAGGAGCCGCCCACGCCCAGAGTGTCAGCTGGGGAGTGTCCGTGTGCTCCTCCAGGGCTGAATGTGCCTCTGTCCAGTCACATAGACAGAGAGTGGCTGTCTGCTCTGCACCACCCTGACGGCCACCCCACCATGCGGACCCAGAATCCCAGCAGCTGTCCAGGGATACAGTCCCAACTCCCCTTCTGGCAGCTGCTTTATGTGGGTGGGAAAAGGGGGGGTCACCCCGTGCCACGTGCTGGGGCTGGGCTCTATCCTGAGGCCTGGCTGGGTGGTCAGAACCCTAGACTCGGAGATGGAGGGGCGGAGCAGGACACATCTCCACCCCCCAAGCAGGGCGTGCCGCAGCTGTGTCTCTCTATTTAAGGTACTCCACAGCTGCTGGGCCTGGTTCCCTGGACAGACCTGCCTCTCCCTCATTGCTGCACCCTGGGCTCAGTAGACAGCTGGGCAGCAGACAGCTGGGCGGGCAGCCAGTGAGGGACTTTGCCTGGGCCCCTGAGCCAGTCTGCCCACTCCTTGAAGGAAACCCACCTGGCCTGACCACTCCGCTTCCACAAGACCTCTAGTTCCCTTACTTGACCTAGATATGAATAGTCTGGGGACTGCTCAGATAGTGCGTGTCCGTCCTTAGGGGGGAAAGAGACCCAGTCTCGGAGCAGAATGCTAGGGTACCCCTGGGGCAGTGAGCAGAGGATGGTGCAGGCATGATGGCCTGGTGGAAAGGTTCCTCCTAGGGACATAGCCATGTCTCTCCTAAAGAAACACAGAGACTCTTCAGGCCCCTGTGAGTCATTTCTCTGCTGACATCATAAGGTAAAAGCCACAAGCAAGCTTTTACCTTAAGCCAGAAACTGAGGATGAAACATCACATCCAGGGGAAAGCCACAGCCCGGGCAGTCACAGAGTTCCCTACAGACAGAGGAGTGTCCTACAAATACAGGGCCTGTCTACGGAACCCTCTGCAGAGCCTGAGCTTTTCCCCAAGTCTGTGGTGGCAGCCCACTCCCCACCTGGACACCCCAACATGTGGAATCCACCAAGTCCTCCGCAGCTAGGCCTGGTACATCCTCCCCTTCCCCTGGCCCAGCCTCCCTGTGTTGGGTTCCCCTCGGCCACATCTTTGACCTCACTGAGTGGCCCCCAGGAAATCTACGTTCTGATTAACTCCCTCAATGCCATACTGGACTTGTAGTCCCACTGCCTGCACTGGGCCAATCCCCAGTCCGTCCCCTGTCCTGACCTCAAAGCCTGGTAAAAGACACAGTACCCCAGGACACTTTCTAGGCTAAGAACCAGGGACTCGGCCAGGCCACTGCTCCTTCTTTGAGAGCCCCACCCACGGTGAGAACTACTGCTGGATGGTTCCAGTCAAAGGGAAACATGGCTGGGACTGCCCCACCCCGCCCTCACGGACAGCTTCAGAAACTGAGGCAGGCTGGGAGGAAAGTAGAGGTGATGAATCAGAGCCACTGGGCCCAGGACACACCCAGGAACTCAGCGGGGGGCCTCATGAGCACCCAAGAAGGCAAGGTACCAGACCATGAGTGGTGAGCAAGCACAGTGCCTGCCTTATAAGGCAGCCTGGGGAGCCGGCTGGTGTGGCTGTGAGCCAGAGGGGCGGCTGGAGGGACTGAGCCAGCAGCCTGCCCTAGCTGGCTACATCCCAGCACCACCCAGAGATCTATGGATGCAGAAACCCGATGTATACAGCACAAGCTTAGACTTCATCAAGCCCTGGAACAGAGAAGAGGAGGCCAGGTAGCGACTGCCGACCTTCCCCTCCAGACACCTATGTCCCCACTTTCCTCCCTGACCCCTTCCAAGACCCTGCCAGCGAACACCTTCCCCAGTGAACCCAGAAGATGACTCTCCACCTCTGCCCTGCCCCTAACACTGTAGGGGCAGACAAGCCCATGGGGCAAGGAACTAGAGCCCCTGAGAAGGGGGAGGCGGCATCCAAGAAGCATGGGTTTCCTTGAGGTCCCAAGGAGTCCTAGGGTCCCTGGATGCTCCTGCAAGACCCACCAAAAGGCTGTCGCCATATCCCCACACATCTAACACTGTTTTATTGGGCATCTGCTATGCCCAAGTCACTTACTAGTTAGCCTAGATCACTTTATAAAAACAGGACAGCTGGCACGGTGGCGCATGCCTTTAATCACAGCACTTGGGAGGCATAGGCAAGTAGGCCTCTGTGAGATCAAGGCTGGCCTGGTCTACATAGTTCCAGGATGATCCTATATGGTAACATGTAAGGGTAACAAGGAGTTAGCTATTAAAATGTAGCTTTTTCCTAATCATCCTACTTTCTGCATTTTAAAGAAAGAATAGCATATCTATCGCTTATTGTCCTCGAAAAATCTGCTTCTGCATTGAAAAAAAAGTCTAGCAGCAGAAAGATAGTTCATTCACAAATAATTTACAGCCCAGGAAAACCCCAGGTGTTTTACAGGAGAAAGATGAAAGGTGTTCTGAAGTCAGAAGGGGGCCCTTTCCAGCCACGGCACCAGGGAGGATGCGTAGGGGTTTGTCAGATAGCAGCTCCACAGAGCAAAGAGTGGAGACAGAGCTGGGAGAAGAGGGATGAGCTGCCAGGGACCCGAGAGTGAGCCGGGAAGGCTCCAGCAGAAACCACATCATCAGTATCCCGCTTTAGGGCATCACTCTGGGAGTAGCTGTGCAGGAGCCCCAGAAGACCCCACACTGGACACAAGCTGAGGGGCAGAACACCCCATCTGAGTGCACTGAACCCCGCATTCCCTGACTCTCTCCTCTGCCATGCCAGCTGGACTGGGCTCAAAGGGCAAGGGGGCCACAAAGAATAGTCAGGGGGGTCTGAACACCTCCATCTTGGGAGCAAAATGGATCACGGTGCTGGGTTCACAGGGAAGATGGACAGGAAGTAAGGTAAGAGAACCAGATCTGTGTCCAGAGAGGCTGGGGGACAGGCTATGACTAGAGGAGAATGGGGAAGCAGGGACAGCCTTGGAGGCAAGGCCAGGAGAGCTAGACAGGGCCCCTCCCCCCAGGTGAATGCCACAGGACTTCCAGTAGGACTCCATGGGGAAGGCCCTGCCTGACCTGGCTCTCCCTGTCCTGCCCTCTACCCAGAGGAACTCTCATCCCAGAGGCTCTGGATTGTTAAGAGGAGCCTTGGGACTAGGAAGATGATCAATCATTGGTAAAGTGCTTGCTCACCAGCAGCCATGGAAAAAGCCAGGTATGATGGCAAGCACGGTTAATCCTAGCACTAGGGAGGCATAGACAGGAAGACACCTAGGGCTTGCTGGCCAGTTGGCCTAGCCTAATAGGCAAGTCCAGATCCCAGTGAGAGATTGCGCCTCAAAAACCAAGGTGGATAGCTCCTGAGGACTGACACGCAATTGCTCTCTGGCCTCCAGCCTTGAGTGCACACACACACGCAGATTTCTTCTCCATCCTGGCCTGGTGAATCACACCCTCCCCAACCAGCTCCCAGACCTCCCTCTCATTATTCACCCACCATATGCCCCTTGTAGGGCAAAAGCTCCAGAAGGCAGAGCCTGTGGACCTGTCCCTGTGGCTCAGCCCCTGGCACAGTCTGGGTATGCAGTGTCTGAGTTGCATCTTCACTGGAGTAACAACAGCATCCCCTGCACATCCTCCTGGGGGCTCTACTCTAAGACAGCTCCCACCCCAGAGCCAGGACCACCTCCCATGCATTAAGCACTAGCTGTGATCACAGCTGGATGCCTGGTGCAGCTGTCAGTCTCCCCAGCCACATCCTGTCTGACTCAGCAGCATGAACATCTTTATCGCAGGAGGGGGGCAGGAGGGGTTGTATCCGGTGCCATTGGAGGTCCCCGAACAATCAAGAACTGTGGATAGAGGACAGGGCACTAGCCTCTCTACACATACTGTCTGGGGCCTTTGTCCTCACGCCACTCCACTGGCAGATTAGTTGTAAAGTTGTGAAGTCTGGGCAGCTCTCAACAAGGTCAAGTTTAGGGAGATGGAAGAGAGGAACAGATGTATACATCCGGGGCTGGATGGATCCTTCAAAGGTTCATGAATCCCCTGGTTACCTACAGTGTCATATGACACCTGGCACTGTAAGAAGGGGAGGCCCTGGGTCCCCACACCTGCTGAGCCATGTGGGTATAGGACCTTCCCATGAGGGCTCTTCACACCCACACCCCAGCCTGGCCCCAAGACCACTGACCACTGTAAAAATCAAAGAATAGGAGCTTAAAAGAGCTACACACAAACATGATTACAGAATTATTCCCAGTATTTACCAAATGGTAAAAGGCAGCTAAATGTACATCAATGGATGAATGGAGGCACAAATTGTGTTCCTTCTTGGGGCTGGGAACATGGCTTAGTGGGAGAGAACTTGCCTAGCATGCAGAAGTCCTGGGTTCAATATCCACTACAGGAGAAAAAAAAACAATGCTCTGTCTATCCAATAGAATATTATTCAGTTGTAAAAAGGAAGTTAGTTCTGATACATGTCACAAACAGTGAGGCTGCTACACTCAGTGAAATAAGCCAAAGGATAGGTTTTGTCCGATTCCATTTGCCTAGCAGAGACCAGAACATCAGCCTCTCTGAGATTACTCACATCATGCCCAATGGAAGCCCCTGGCAGACTAACTGATCTCCTGCCTTCCAGGCCCCACAGTCCCAAGATCACACCACAGAGCTCTGACACAGCCTGGCTACACTGGCAACCAAAGGACCTGATGACACTCAGGTGCTACCTCTTGCTGCGGCCCAGGGGACAAAGAACCATTCATTCTACACTGCTCTGTACAGAGAAGTCTTTCTCCATCTCCACTGAAGCATCTTCCCACCTGTGTTGAGTTTCTTCCAGAAAGCCCACAGCAATCCCTCCATCCTAATCTGAGGACCGAGCACAGGCTACTTACCCTCCTGATTCCGGTGTGGGACATCAGCCACAGGGGGCCTGGGCTCCAGCCTGCTCTGCAGCTGAGACATCGGGGGCTCGGAATCCTCCAAGGTCTGGAGAGGAAGCGGGCAGGCGGGTGCCTCAGCTGGCTTGGGCACCTGGATCTCCACCCTCTTGGGGGCCGTGTCGGCGGTGGGGGCAGTGGGCACCTCGGGGATCTTGGAAGCAGGGGTCTCTACCCTGCGGTGAACTGACTCCTGGGGCTTGACAATGGTGATCTCCGTCCTCCGAGGGATGGGCTCTGGTGTCTTATGGCCTAGCACTTCAGCTCTCTTGAGGCCGAACCGGGAGGGTCCAGTGGCTCCCGCTCCCGTGTTCTCCACCTGCTTGGAGGAGATATCAATAGAGAGCTCGGTACGCCGTGACACGGGCTCGGTTGGCTTGGGCCCCGCCAGCTCGACTCTCCGTAGAGAAGGCTTGGGGGAACGCTGGCTCAGGGAGTCTACATGACGAGCAGTGGGCTCGGAGTTCTTCACACCCAGGTCCTGGAATTTCTGGGTGGAGCTGGCCACTGTGGCTCGAAGCAGCGGGGTCTGGACCCTCCGGGGTGGAGTGGAGTTGGGTGGCTCAGACTCCTCAACCTCGAAAGATCTCTTCAAGGCTGAAAGAGAGAGAAGAGGACAGGCATGCTAAGAACATGTACATGGCATATGTTTCATACTACAGAAGGACAAAGGTGCCAGGCTTGGGGAAACAGGCCTGTTATCCTAGCTACTTGGATGGCTGCAGAAAGCTCTCAAGCTCAAGGCCTGCCGGGGTTAGAGACCAAGTGAGCTTTAGGCAACTTTGTGAGAACCTGTCAAAAAAAAAACAGTAAGGAGCTAGAGAGATGGTTCAGTGGTTAAGGGCACTGGCTGCTCTTGCAGAGGACCCGGGTTTGATTCCCAGCACCCACATGACGGCTATCAACCGCCCGTAACTCCAGTTACAGGGGATCCAACGCCCTCTTCTGACCTCCTCAGGCACTGCATAACATAGGTGTACCTATACACATGCAGGCAATACACTCACACACATAAAAATAATAAATAAAAAATATAGGAGCCACAGAGTACCACCAACCATGAGGCTAAAGGGAGAAGTTACTGGTCTCTCCCCTGTCCTGCCCACAGCCCAGAACACACAGCCTCTCCCTCCACTGACAACTATGAGATGTGCTGGTTCAAGAGGACCCTGGAGTTGCTTTCTGTGGCTTCTCCCTCCTCCTCCTCTCTTCCTAAGGCACATACCCAGATTCCAAGAACCAACAGCACCATCACCAGCTGCAGGGCAGAGCCCAGCTACCCCCAGCAGCTGACCCTGCGACTTCATTAGGCAAGGTGCTGAGCTGACTGTGCCTAGTCAGGCTGATTTATCATCTGTGTTGTGAAGAATATTACCCCCTGGGCCAGTGAGATGGCTCAGCAGGTCAAGGCCTGATGTCCTGAGTTCAATCACCAGGACCCACAAGGCAGAAGGAAAGAACAGACTCACCAACTCCCACAAGTCCTCTGATCTCCACACACATGCAGTGACAACAGTGTGCCGCAGTACATATGCATGCACACACGTAAATGAATAAATACAATTGTTTGTAAAAAGAATATTATTTCCCTAGCAAAGGACACCCTGGGATGTCACCTAAGGCATGGAAACAGACCTCTGTCTCTTTGGTTCCAAAGCCAAGGCTACAGCCCCTCGCCCGTTGCTTCTCCACTCAGTGCCTCCGTCCTCACCCTCCCCCAGGTCCTCCGTCCTCCACGCAGGCTGTGCAGGGTGCTGACCACTGCCCTTCGGCCTAGCGCCTCCGCCCAGCCATCTTGGCACCTTCACCACTGGAGCTGCCCCTTTGGGAGCAGCAGGGTGACGCTGCCACCCTCAAGTCCCCGCAGTCACCGGCCAAATGAGAACCAGCCGCTCAGGCCACACGGAGCCGAGCAGGAAGGGGCCCACGTGGCGGAGACATCCAACAGCCCCTTCCCAGAACTACACAGCCTCTCCTCCAGCCTTTCTTTGCCCTTGCCTTCCTTACAAACCCCCAGAACCCAGATTTCACAGAACTCCATGATTTACTCCTCCTGCCCAGAGCAAAGAGGACCAAGAGCTGGCCCAGCTCCTAGCAACAGCACCAGTGGCCGCCCCTGCCTCAAGCCTTCACCCAGCAGGAATGACTATTCTCCACAGGTGCCCCAGATAACCTTCCCCAGTCTATATACTCTACCACCAAGAAGTCTCATGCAATTAATTAGGACTGAACTGTATGCACACGGCTGGAATCCAACAACCCTCCTGCCTCCTTCTCTGAGAGATGTCAGGAGCCCCTGGGCCCACTCCTGTCGGCCTCTTCTAAGTAAGCACAGCTGATCTGATGAAGACACTGCTGTTTTGCTCAGGATGGAGAAGAAAGAACACAAAGGAAGCCCAGTGCCAGGATTCCCAGGTGGCACACCCCGGTGGAGACCCCTGACCCTGAGCACCTTTCCTTCCTGGTTGATACAGAAAGAGACAAAGTCGTGGGATGCTAAGCTCAACCACCCAGATGCCCAGGAAAGGAGCAGTCAACGTCAGCAAAGCACCCAGCATGGCTGGGAGGGGGCGGCAGGGTCTCAAGGGTACACTTCTCGGCGGGACCTGCAGCAAGGAAGCAAGGAGGCCAGAGCCTCTGACCTTCCAAGAGAATCTAGAAACTGCACTTCAGGACACCTTCTGATATTGATTCATGTATAATGAGGGTTTAAAAATATACCTTATTTTACGTGTATGCATGTATTGTCTGCATGTATGTAAGTGCACCCATGTCATCCAATGCCCTCAGAACACAGAAGAGGGCACTGGATCCCCAGGAACTGAAGTTACGGATAGTGGCCAGCCACCATGCGGGTGGGTGCGGGGATGTGAACTCAGGTCTTCTGCAAGAACACAGCCAGTGCTCTTAACTGCTGAGCCATCTCTCCAGCCTCTATGTTATGAGGTCTCGTGTAGTCCCAGTTGACCTCACACCCACCGTATGAGGCTGGCCTTGAGCTCCTGGTTCCCGCCCCCATTTCTACCTCCCAAGTGCTGGGAATACACTGACGCACCATCTCGCATGACCGACAAAGAAGTTCAGAAGCTGAAGTAATATGACAGGTAACATCTTAGAATTCTTTTTTTTTTTTTCTTTTTTCCATACTAGAGTGGTATCTTTGTGTATGCCAGGCAGTGCTCTAGGACAGAGCCACATCCCAAACCCGGAAGCACTGCTCTCCCTACCCCCAACACCGCACTACGGACAGAACCTAGGACTCTGCATATGTGCTCTGCCATTGGTTACACCTCAGGGCTCGTTTTTGAATGCTGGTCCAAAGCAAGACAAGCCTCTAGAGACCCATGCAGCACCACCAAACAAAACTGCATCCGCAAGCCTCAATCACCCATGGCCACAGGGCACGTGGCCCTCGACACAAAGTGCACAGCACACCCGCCCACCTGCTACCCTCTTTCCGCGCTCGTGTCCCTGCATGTCAAGCGTCACCACCATCTGTCCACACACCTTGGATAACTGCTGAGTGACAGCCTGCTCTAGTATCCAACAGATGTCTGCTGGCCAGCACCCCGTTCCCACGCCCATGACCCAAGAGAATAGGCGCTATCCCCATGGACAGAGTCTCCCAACCATAAGGAGGGCAACTGCTGCAGCACAAGGATCGTGGTGGCATATGCCTTCAACCCCAACACTTATAAGCAGAAGCAGGAGGACTGTCACAAGTTTGAGGTCAGCCTGGTCTACGTACCGTCTGTCTCAAAACATAAAAGAAGAAAACACTGACATGTGGGATGTAGTCCGATTGCTAAAGTGCTCACCTAGTACACAGGAAGCTCTGGGTTTCCATCCTAGCACCACATAAACTGGGCGTAATCCCAGTACTCAGGAAGTAGAAAAAGGAAGATCAGGAGTTCAAGGCCTGAGTGTGGGGCCAGCCTGGACTGCATGAGATCATCTCAAAAATAAAATAAAATAAAGCAACACTCCCCCCCAAAAGGAAGCAAAAGAAACAGCAAAAAAAGGAACCAGTAGAGATGAGGGATTGTTCTACATTCCCCAAGGAACTGGGTCCCAGTTAGGGTATCCAGAAGGCAGGTCTACATGGGCTTAGGGTAGTCCCCAAACAAGCACCTTTCCTCCTCATGGAGTCAGGTTCCCAGCCACTTTGCTCCAGCTGTCCTGAGTCCCACGCTGCCTGAAGCTACTCCATCCCCACACCACTGGCTCCCGTGAACATGCTCAGAGCTACCTCCAATCACAGAACCACCAAAACTAACTTACTTATTACTAAGGGGATGGTTACACCTCTTTAACTATGGGTGTGGAGCCAGAGGATGAGCCTCAGGAGCAAGGAGGCACCTTCATCCCAAACAATGCAAGAGGTTTCTTCTAATGTTCTATAGTGACTTGAAAAGTGGACTCCGAACCCCCACCAAAAAAAGAGACCAGTACAGGGGCTAACACTCAGATGGAGGTGACCTCGTGGGAAAAGGTCAAGATGTAATCAAGGTGAGAATATCCACCAGTGTCCTTATAAAAGAGAGGCAGCAAGAGCCAGAGAAGAGGCAGAGATCCACAGGCCCCAGCCAAGCAAGGCAGAGGGCCACCAACCCCGGGGACAGGGGACAAGCAGGAAGCATCCTCCCTGGCATTAAGAGGGAGCCAGCATTGGGTCTCCAGAACTGTCAGAGAGAGAGTTGTTAAGCCACCATCTTCGCACTGCATTACAGCAGAGCTGGACAAACACCGGACCATGGGGAAGGTGAACCTGAGGGGCATCATCAGGACCCTTCTGTGTTGTCACCTTGAGAACCCTCGGGGAGACCCACAGGATGGACCACACAGCAGGTATTTCCACTCGACTCACCCTGCCCTTGCCTCTGGAGGAGGAAGGATAGTCACAGGGCATCCCTAGTAGCCACAGACACCAGCACCTTCCTACACTGCAGATCTGAGACCCCAATGTGATTGGCTATGTACAAGAGTAGACCAATGAGCCTTCCTCTTCAAGCTCTGGGGACTCCCCAGCTGAACACCCCAAAATGTGGGCTGCTACATACACATTACCAGGTAAATACAAGGACAGTTTGCATGGAAAGAGCCCCCACGTTGCCTGGGAGCTAAGATAGTGCCATCCATCCTGGAAGCAGGAGGGGTCCCCTGGGCCTGCCTTTACCCAGGACTGCAAACTCATCCCTAAGTCAATCTCAAACCTCCCCGGCTCCCGCCTCAGCCTCCACCTCCTCCGCCTGCACCAAAGTCTGTCAAGGAATCTTGGGCTTCTGGCCCACTTCTGGACTGTCTCCCAAGAGAATAATCAGATGTACAAGATGATTTACATACGGGGGCGTCTACATCAGCACAAACATCACCAACACTGGAAACAATTTGGGTTTACGTACATTTTCTAAACCCATATGCCAAAGTCTCGCAGTGTCATCAAAACCATGTCGCAGAAGATGAGAAATGTTGAGAATATTAAGTCAAAATAGCAGGATCCAAGATGTGTGCACAGACCCCAATTCCCCTGTCACACACACATGTGCAGTTTGCACGCACATAGGCGCTCCCACCAAGGAGCAGGAATAGCTATCTCCAGAAGGGACCAGCAGTGGGTGTTCATTAGCTCCTCCTACCTGAACCCACACACCAGTGCTGAATGTGGGTCACTAAGATTTCCAGGGTCCAAGGCTGGGGTGATGGCTCAGTGTGTATAAGGAACTAAGTTCGGAACTTAATAACCATATAAAAGCCAGGCATCGGGGCCTGCATCTCTAAACCCAGTTCAGGGGCTGGGGGAAGAGACAAGAGGATCCTGGGGTAAGGGAGTTGGCCCGTCAGTCAGTCTAGATGAAACGGCGAGCTCCAGGTTCAGTGAGAGATCCTGCCTCGAAAAATAAGGTGGAGAAGTAACTGAGGGAGACATTTTAATATCAACCTCTGGCCTTCATATCCACCCACACATTCAGCACACCCACATACAGCGTGTGCATATGCACACACACACACACACACACACACAGATACACAAGATTTCTAGAACCCTAAAACAATGGCTATTTTTTAAAGATGCACCTTTCTAGGAAAATGTCTGGAGAGCATGGACAACTTTGCACACAGCCCGGCTGATTCTCAGAGACTCCTCCCGCCTACTTCTGTTCCAGAGCCAGAGTGAGCACAAGCCCCTCCCCCTGTCTCTCTAGCACCAACAGTCTTAGCTGCTATATACAAAGAGGCCGCTGGCAGCCTCCTTCCAGATGCAAACCTTCCCTTCCCGGAACCCATGGGGGGCCTGAGCAGGAGCAGCCTGAGTCTGGGCCTGCTTAAGAAGGAATGTGGCCAGCACAAGGGACCATTGTTAAGGCCCCTGCTCTGACCGCAGGCTGCAGGAACCTCTCCCAACCTCTCCTGGCTCCTGAAACCTGATCAAGCACTTCCTGGTGTACAGATTGGATTGGGCCTGGTCTGGGGAGGGGAAGCCAGGCAAGCCACCGAGCCCTACCCCAGCCTGAGACCACTGTCCTGGGAAGAATCAAAGCCATGTGCAGATCCCTTGGGAGGGAGTAGCATAGAACCCCGAGCTCAAGTTCCAGGGCATCCCACTCTGGTCAAACTGAGCGTTTTCTCCCAGCTGTACAGGTGGGCTCTATCCCCAAGACACCGTATCCAGCTGGGAGCCAGAGTCCAGGACCCACAGAACAGGGCAGATGACACCGGAGCGTACAGAGACCCACAGAGCACACCTGTAGGAATCCAGAGCGAGTCTGTGAACATGGAACCAGAAGGCTCCCCTGGCTGTGGTCGTTGCGTCCTATTCTCTTTCTCCTCTGAGAACCAGGCCTTGGGCCCAAATCCCCTGATCTGAAAAGTGTGGTCCAGGGCACTGGGCAAGGCCTTGGCAGAGCTGGGGCTGGCTGGAAAGCCTCACCCTCCTATTTAGCCTGAACTGGAGACAGCAACTCCCACCCTGCACAGGGTCCTGGGATGATCGAAGAGGAATCCACACCAAATGATACGTCCTTTAAAAGAGCAGGATCCGGGTCAGGGGCCTGGGCAGTACGGAGGGGCAGAGGACAGTTCCAGGCAGAGCAGAGGCCTCGGGCCTTCCCGAGCTGATCCTGTGGCATGGGGCCTGACTGTGCACCTTAATCGAGGCTGGCAGCTGGAGACACACAATGGCAATGAGCTGGTCATAGTAAACTTCTCCAGCCTGGAACTCGGGCAGCACCTCGCTGGGTACAGTACGGAAGAGATCCTGCTGAGTGTATATCTGGGGAGGGCATCAGCCTGGCACATTCACATTGCCTCTGCTGGTTGAGGCCAAGCCTGCTGCCCAGGCTTTACCTTACCTTACCTCACATAACCTCCTTTCCACTTCTGCCTGAGGCCTCTTCTGGTTCCCAGAAAGGCAGGAGGCAGAACGAGGTCATACCCCAACCCTCCCTAAACTAAAGGATCAACATGCTAGCTCGCTCCCTGCACTCCAAGGTGGAACAGCTCTGGGGACCACTGGGCAGCTCCAGCAGCTGACAACAGGCACCTTGAACTCTGGTCCCTTTCTTAGCCTCCTCCTCCCTGGTCCCATCCCAGCATGGGACCACCAGGAGCCACCTCCCCCTTGGTCTCGGGATCTACTTCTGGGGGCTTTGGCTGCTGGGTAGGGGAGAGTGCTGGGAGGTGGGGGCAGAGGCATGGGAAAGATAGGGGCAGCACCGGGAGAAGCACACAAATGGTGACAAGGGGGTGTACCTTCAGAAAACAAAACAGCCCCAAAGGAAGGACTTAAAAATAGCTCCGGCAGAGCAGAGCCTGCTCAGGAAGTCTGTAAACAGCCAGGCAGGCTTCCAGTCCCGAATCTCCACAGAACACTACACTATTCACAAAGATGAGGCAGGGAGGCTAACCCAAATATCGATGAAGGGAGTTCCTCCTCTTCGGAGGGCCCCAAGCAGACACCACCAACCTACCAGGAGTCTGGGAAGGACAGGGCTGAAGAGGGGGCTGACGCCCTGGAGGACCCTCCCGCCCACCCCCCTCCAGGCCAGACCCTATTGCCTGGAGAAGAATTATCTCTGCCCTGGGCTCCAGCCAAGCATCAGAGGGCAGCGTGGTGGCCGAGGGCTCTGACCACCCTGGGCTTATCTAAAGCACACGTAGCCTGTAGATGGAGGCTGAGGCTTTGGGACACTAGTGTCACTACCTGTTCAATCCCACCCTGTGCATCCTGCCTGCCTGCCTTTTGAGGTTCAGCACAAGTTCACCAAGAGTCTAACCTGTTCCTCAATAAGGAGGAAAGGGCTGGACACTTTCATCCACCCATGCCTGCATGGCAGTATATCCAGTATCCCTGAGAAGCCATTCTGCCGGAGCATCTCAGGCTCCGAGGACAAAGGCCTTGGCTCTCAAGCCAAGGTCAAAACCGCCCATCTGATCTCACTGTCTCCTCCCCTTCCCACCCATCCCCTCTCCTTCCGACACAGGCTCACAAATGTATATAGCCCAAGCTAGCCTGAAACTAAGTAGCCCAGGTCTGGCCTCAAACTCACAGTGATCCTCCTGTCTCAGCCCCCCCAGTGCTGGAGTTACTGGAGCGTGCCACCAACCTGATTCTACCTGACAACTTTCTGATGACTTTAGAAACAGTTTTCCTCCTCTGCTCAAAGTGACCCTGGGCACTCAGCATCCTTTCCACCTGTCACGTGCCCAGCTGGGAGTCTGGGCACACTCTGGAACAATAATATAAACAAGAAAGTGAAACACATCACAGCCCTGTGTCTGGATTTCCTAGACAAGGCCAAGAGGAATAAATAAGCCTCCCACACTGGAGGAAGAGCTTGGACACAGGACCTCAGCCCAGCCCATGGGGCATGGTAGCCGATGGCATTCTTTCCAGAAGCAAAGCTTGGAAACCCTGGGCTCCCCTCAAAACGGGACATAGTGGGCAGGCAGCCCAGTAGGAGCTGTGGTTAACACCTGGCTGCTGGGACCCTGGACTGTCTCTTGTTCTTCCTTTGGCTAGGCAAGTACTCTGCCACGGAGCCCCGACCCCCTCTTGTCCCAACCTTGCTACCTAGTGAAACTATGCTCTTTTTTCCCTAGAAGTTCTAACAACTTGTCAAAGGAAGATGTAGGGAGAACTGGCAGCAAGAGGCTCAACATCTAGAATCCAGTCAGATTCCTTTACAGTGCTTCCTGGAATCACCTCAGGGTCTGCAAAGGATGCTGGTACCTGCTCTAGGTGTGCCAGATTGAGTGGGATTAACAGCGTCCATCCAAACGATACAGGCTTGATCTGTTGAGAAATGATTTCTGCAAGTGCATTCAAAATGAGGCTATGAGCTGGGCGTGGCGACACACGCCTTTAATCCCAGCCAGCACTTGGGAAGCGGAGGCAGGTGGATCTCTATGATCAAGACCAGCCTGGTCTACATAGTGAGTTCCAGGCTACAGGGAGACCCTGTCTCAAAAAGTAAATAAACAAACAAACAAATAAATAAAATAAGAATCTAAGAGATAGCCCTGTATAATAACGGTGGACCCCAAATTGGTGACAAGTATCACTACAGAAGACAAAAGGACAAAGCTCAGACACGAACACACGAAAACGAAGCCGCGTCCGCGAGCTGAGGACTGACCCACCAAGTCTGTGGCACTCTGATATAGCAACCCCAGAAATGAAGACACCCATGGAACCTGGAGAAGAAAGGAAGGACAGGAAGGGTCCATGAGCTGCCACCCTGATCCTGTGGGACTGCTTAGGGTTCTGTTCCTCCTGCAGCCACCTCTCAGCTCTGTTTCATCAGTCCAGAGAAGGGATATGGTTGCCTGGATGGGCTTCCTGGGTCTCACAGCCCACCAGGCTCTCACCTAGCTTCACACCAGCTGTAGCTTGTATAGTGGCCCCTTTTGCCACCTGATTCCAGCTCACCAAGGGGGGGCTGCGTCCACAGCAAGCTGTCCACGTATGTAGCATGCCTTAGAAGCCCCCAGCCCACACCTGTTAACTTCAGACTCATGGTTCCCCTTTCCAATGCAAGTTTCCCAGTGGGGCAGTAAGTCACAGGGTCACCCTGCCTGCGGTGGGTATCTCCCCAACCCCATGCAGAGACACAGAGAAAGATCTTGCGTGACCCCACACATGGCTGGGAAGCCACAATACAAAACCACAAATCCTACCAGACAGGTACACACAGGTTCTGCTCCAAAAAATCTCTACTCAGAGCAGAGCTGGGGATCTCAGCAGATGCCTAGCCCTCGGGGCCTCCATCCTTCTTTCTAAACTGGCCCAGCCCCACAGAGGCTGTCTTAGTGAAGCCTAAGCCCCCTGGTGTTGGCTCCAGCCTCCCACCCTGGATGCACCTCCCACCACAGCTTGCTCTTGCTAGCCGCCCCAGGGCCATTCCAGGCACACTTTAAACATCACTCTAAGAGGCAGGACTCCCTTTCTTCTTTGCTAAATTACAGCCATGGCAACACACCTGGAATAATCCCCTGCTAAAGGACCAATCCTGTCCTTCTTTAAGCCAGCTGTTGGTCTCCTGTCTCCGAGAAAAGCAGGATTTAATGGACAGCAGACAATAGGGATCCTGGCTCAAGGGAGGCCACAGGGGAGAAGGCTGCTCTCCTAAAAGCTATAGGCACAGAAGTGGATGTTTGCCTCTGTTTAATCAGACAGGGTCTTATGCTGCCAGACTACCTCAAACTAACTATGTAGCTGAGGCTGCCCTTGAACTCTTGATTGTCCTGCCTCCACCTCCCAAGCACTGAGATTCCAGACCAGAAGTGGACAGGTCCCCAGAGGAGGGTCTGGATGCTGCTGCGGGGATGAGAGAAGAGAAGGGATCTGATGAGCTTTGGGTCTCCTCAGGTTAAAGGTTCCCTGACAAACGGCAGCTGATGAAGGCAGAAGAGAGGCTATAGGAGGCCACTGACCTCAAAAACAAAACTATGGCCTGCAGCTCTGGGGGCACGAAGGTTAGGAGTCCCAGCAGAGGAGGTAGGCTTTCCTGAGCTTTAATCCACCCACATCCTTTGCGTAGTCGGACACCCTGCCAGGGTCCTGTTTGGGGACAGAGAGCTGAGACTCCAGGACCACGTCAAAGCAGAGCCCCCCACCCACTGAAAGTCCCAACTACCTTCTCAAATTACCTCTTTCTCCTCTTCTCTGCCCCCTCCCCACCCTCCAACTAAATTAGGAGCCCCTGGCTCCCCAAACATTGCTCACTGTATCCTGAGGATCCCTGCAAGGCTCCAGCTCCCATGCCCCTCCTGGTTTGAGCTGCCCCATGAAGCAATGCTCAGCCCAGCCTGACGAGGTCTCTTCCCACCATGGACTCAGAGACCCTGAGGAAGGGGCTGGGCTGTTTCTTCTCTGCAGCACTCAACAGAGCTGCCAGGCAGGGGGTCAGCGTGCAGGGTTCAGGTTTTCTTTCTCTATCCTCCTCTCAATCACTGTATACATGGGTAGTGCCTAGTCCTGACCTGCCCAGCCAGAGAAGTGCCCTCCGTCCTCCCTCCACTGACCATAGGAAAACCTGAGAAGTGCTTTTAAAATGATGATGATGACGATGAGAAGGGGGGGAAGAAGGGGGGAAAGGAGGAGGAGGAGGAAGAAAAAAAGAAAAAGAGGCAGTCAGAGCCTAACACCAGGGCCCAAGTGGGGCCCTTCATTAATCACAGCAATCATGGATGCCAGAGTGCCAGATGGGGCTCTCCGTGCTGTGGCCGTAGGCCCAAGCTGATATGAGCTGCAAGCTAATTACAGGGTACAGTGACCCCGGGGAGCAGAGTTCAGGCTCTGGTCAAGGCAGCACCCAGGAGCCAGAGGAAGGGTCAGAGGCCAGCTCTTGACGATCAGACTCAATGTTCACCAGGCTGACTGGAGGTAGGGACGAAGCCACAAGAGCCATACAGCCCTGCCTGTCCCCAGTCAGTCTTGCCTGGATTTAGTTTCTTTGAACCTGGTCTCCATTTGAACTCAAAGAAATGGCAAAGACTCCAGGTGTGGTGGCATACAGCTTTAATCCCAGCACTCAGGAAGCAGAGGCAGGTGCATCTCTGTGAGTTCCAGGCCAGCCTGGTCTGTAAACAGCAAGCTCCAGATCTGCCAAGGCTACACAGTGAGAACCGGTCTCAAAAAAGGGGGCAGGGAGGCTGGAGGTCAGTGGCTAAGAGCACTGCCTGTTCTTGCAGAGGACCTGGGTTCAGAATGGGGACTAACAACCCCCTGTAACTCCAGTTCCCAGAGATCTGACGCCTTCTTCTGGTCCCAGGCATTGCATGACATGGGTGCACTTACATGCATGCAGGAAAATACTCATACACATAAAATTAATTAATTATTTTTTTAAAAACCAGAAGGACAGAAAGAAAGATCAAAGACATAAGATTACAGAAAACTGAAAATGAGGGTTTGTTGTGAGTGAGGTCACAAATAGACACTGAGAACATTCTAGAAAGATGTGCCATGAAGCAGTAGTACCCCCACAAAAGGGGCTGCCAGGCGGCTTCAAACAGCTCAGGGGTCGGGGCTGGGCAGGGTCTGGGGGACTCCTCCTGCTGCTGCTGAAACCCTCCTGGAACTTGACTCTGTAAGCAAAGCACTTGAGAGACTCCCTGAAGCCCTCTTGAACATTCTGGAACCTAGTATGAGCAGTGTGAGGCCTTGGTCTGGGTTAGGTATACCCCAAGAGCCTTTCACAATCTGGTGTCTCCACACTTCCAGCTTGCTGGCCAGTCAGAGCCCAGAGAGAGAAGCTAGAATCAGAGGGACCCACAGGGAAATAGTCCGGGGAGAGGGGATGGAGAGGCTGGCCTCTGGGGGGGCTGAGGCTCTAGGAAGGGGAAGGACGGGTGGGCTCGTTTAGACAGCATCCCCCCACAAAGCAAGTGCAGCAGGCAGCTGCAGTCCACAGAGAAATGATGACTGTCCAGCTCCAAGATCCATCCATTCACTTCCCCACTGTCCTACCCTGTCCACCCACCTCAGGGCTAGGACCACATGGAGGTGCTGCAGGGGCCAGTGACACAGGGGACAAAGCCTTGATCCCCTCGCTTCTCCCAAGGTGCAGCCACTCAGAGGTAGGAATGCTTCTGTCAATCTCATCACACAGATAAAGAGGTCAACGGTCATTCAAGGAACACCATGGGACATCAGCGCCTGGGTCTCCTGATCCCCCACTACTCAATCCAAATCTAGAACACCCTGGTCCCTCTGAAATCAGCTATATTGCAGGCTCAATATAACCCCCAAAGAGAGTTCTGAGTCCTAATGCTGGGTACCTGTAGAGGGAACTTTGGCTGGAAATAGGTCTTTACAAATGTCCTTAGGAATCTGGAGGGACCATCCTAGGTTTAGAGTGGGAAGACAGAAAACAAGTAGCCAAGGACTGGCAAGATGGTTCAGTGGTAAGGGTGCTTGCTGTCAAGCCTTATCACCTGAGTCCAACTCTGGGATTCATGTGATGGAAGGAAACACTGACTTCCCGTGTGTGCTGTGGCATGTGTACATACCTACACACACACACACACACACACACACCCCATGTACACTAAATAAATAAATGCAATTTCAAATTTTTATAAAGCAAACAAGCAGCCATAACACTGATGGAGGCCCCACGGGGCTTCAGCAGAGGCAGGGGGATGTGCCCGTGTTCCCAGAGATGACAAGTCCTACTGGGACCTAAAGGGGAAGATGCCTGGCACACAGGTTCCCCTACAAAAGGACCCTGCACCCCACCCCTGTCCCCAGGAAACTCCACCCCCATCCCCAGACACTTAAGAGTTTGCACTGCTAGCCTCCAGTGCTATTTGCAGCCTCAGCAAACCCAGCGGCCTGCAGTCCCTGCCACTGAGCTTCTGCCATGGCTCCCCAACCTCACCCCTCCCCACTCCAGCCTGCTTCGACCGATCACGCTGTCCCCAGATCTCTCTGTGTCTTATACATTTGTTCAGCTCGTCTGTTTGCCCTCAACACCCACTGAGTCCCAGCTCCAAGACTGCCAACACTCTCTTCCCGTTGCTCTGTTCTTTGAGTGTCTGAGCACTTAGCTATTCAGCATCCAGGTTTTAGGAAAATGTCCCTCAGTGGAGACAACAGACCCTCCCCCCCCACCCTGCTCCTCTCCCTTGCAGGAGGACACTGTGCTTCTAACACTGGCAAAGGGGTCTCGCCTTCTGTGGGGCCTATGGCTCACCTGCCTGCTTGGCTCTGGTGGACAGGAACCAACTCTCCCTGGCCATATGTCAAAAGCAGATGATCCCTCCATTCTGTTTACATCAATGACAGAAGTCCTGGAGTCGGGGGGCTGTTTACTGTATTGAGACCCTGGGTGCCAGAGGGCCTCCAACCCACAGCCCAGAGCTGGCAGTTCAGTGACTGGCTTCTGACCTGCCTTCAGACACCAGAGATCCAGGTCATCCTACTTCCCACAGGCAGCAGGGGACCTGGAGACATGAGGCCTGGGCCTAGGTATCCTCCTCCCAGCCCCAGACAATGCCTTGGAGCCTGTTTCATCAGGGACCAGACTCACTAGCCTGAAACACCAAGGAGGTATTGGGGAGGAACCAAGAGGGAGGAAAAGTCTGTCAGGAATAGAACTGCCAGAGCCACTCTAGTCAACTGAAAATGGAGAGTCGTCCTCTGTGGGAAGGCCAAGGGGTTCTGCAAACTGCCCAGCACTGGGGGGCTGTCAGGTGTGGCATAGAGAGGTGACCATCTACCCCCAACACTGGTCCAGTCATATGACCTGACCTGTTTCCTGGTGACCTCCTCCATCCTAGACACAGCACAGCACAAAGGTCTGCTGCTACTCCCAGTAACCTCTTCTTCCTCAACCAACCAGGTCCAGGAACTCTAAACACAGGACTCACCAGATCGGACCCTGGCTGGGGTGAAGAGGGAGGCTGGCCCCTCAGACCCTCCTAGGTTGAGATAAAGGATTTCAGCTCTGATCACATTCCTTGTGGCCAAAACTACAGTGACCACAGTGACTGCTAAGGGCAAATCACTCCACTCAGCACCCTACCTTGAGATGGAAGGAACCACCCAGCTCTAATGCCCTGGCTTTCCTACAGACCAATGGGCTCCCTTCCCAGACCTCTTCTTCTTCAACCTTCAAATAGGGTGAGAGATTTGTTTAGGTTATTTTTCTTTTTGGCGATGAACTCTGAAGAATAGCATCTGGATTGGAGATATGACTCAACGAAGAACACTTGCTGTTCTTCCAGAGGACCCAAGTTCAAATCCCAGCATCCACATGGCAGCTAATAACCATCTGTTACTCCAGTTCCAGGGGATCTGACACCCTGAACTCTGTGGGCATTGTATGACATGGGTGCACTTACATACAGGCATGCAATACACTCATACATATAAAATTAAAATAAAATAATAATTAAAATATTTTTTAAAAGAAAAATAGCATCTATTGCGTTTGAGGGGATGATACACACAATCTAGGCATAGGGCAGAATATATGTAAGACAAAAGAAATCTATAACCTCACAAGCCAGATGACTTGACAAGCACCCTTCCACAGTGCTATGCACATCCAAAACTGCCTCGCACAGGGACATCTCCTGTTCTCCAGGGAGTATCCCAAGGCCAAGGCCACCCACATCCCTGGGTCTAGATTCCTGTACAGTTCTAAACTTCTGGTTCCAGATGGGCCAGTAGCAGCTTTGACTGTTCATCAGGTCACTTGCAGAACTTAAAACACAGACCACTGGTCCTCATTTGCTAGAGGTCCTAGTCTGAGGGTGGAGGACTTGGGCACCCCAAGACATTTCTGAGAGATGGCATGTGGGACCCCTGTCCTGTATGGGCTCACAAGCCTCAGCTATGCCACCCACCTCTGGAATCCTACAAGACGGAGACCGTACAGGACACCTCGCAGACACGGCACTGTGAGGACCTTGAAGCTGCCAGCTCAGCAGTCCGCCCCACCCCCCCCCCCCCCGTTTCCTGGTAGTCAGCCAAGGACAATGCCCAGCTTCAGCCACCAATGTTCCCAACAAGTCCCGGGGCAGTCACACACTGAAGGACACCTATATCCTGGCAGTACTGAGCACTGTTGGGGACAAAAGGGACATGTAGGTCACAAGGTCTCTGAACCTGCCCAAGGCCTAAGCTGTGTCACTTTATAGAAAAAAGGTCCCTCAGCCAGGGCCTGGTAATACCAAATACCATACCAAACCAAACCAAACCAAACACTTGGCCTCATGTCCCTGCTCCAGGAAACACGTCACACACACACACTGTCCTCCAAGCCACTGCTACGTTCCTACTGCCAACAGTCACCCTCCAAGGAGCAGGATCCTGGCTCGTTCATCTCTGTGCTTGCTGCCCTCTCCCTCAGTCCTCAGAACCCCTGAAGGCAAACTCTTGTCCCCACACAACTCCTACCTAGGTAACAAGTCCACAGAAACACTAACAGAACGCTGAATTTATTTTTATACTAATGGAGGGGAAAAAAACAATTGAGGCCAGCTCATTCCCCAATCTCCACTTCTGTCCTATAATGGAGAACACCAGACAGGGGACAGCAGAGACTGTGGTCCCACTGGAACCTGGTGAGGAGCAAGAAAACCTGGCTACTTTCAGAGCAGACAGGAAACTGAGGCACGAAGAGGTGAATGCATGGTCCAGCAGCACGGCATGGACGAGCATGCAGCTCAGATGTGAGCCACAGCCTCTGTCCTCATGCCTTCCAAGGCCTCCGAGAGTGAGGCTCCCAGCTCCCTGCTACCAAGCCTGGCAGGTAGGAACAGGGCTCCTGCTTCACAGTCTCAGGACCAGCAAGGCTAGACTGGAACACAGGCTGTCCCGTCAGACACAAGACTCAGGACTCCTGTCCCCACTCACCACTGACAAGTGGTTGGAGAATTCTGTTATACCCAAGCAGGAACCAGGTGCATGAGAAAGGCAAAGATTCATGCCATGACAGTGGTGCCAGGGACCAGGCCTCAGCAGCGAGAAGGGTTGAACGGGGTCTGCCCGCCAGTGCCCGCCTGTACCTCAGCAGTGGGGTTCGTCCTCCTGGGCTCTCAGGAGGATAAAACAAGACCTTGCATAGACTGCAGAATTGGGTATAGAAACAAGCTGCCCTGGGAGACGTGCCTGTGAGCCACAGCGAAACAGCTGGAAGGATAGGGGCGTGGGTCAGAGACAAAGAATGTGGGGGGGGTCCCCCCTCTCCTGACAGCTGGCTCCAGTGCAGCTGTTTGCAGGAGCGTGGCTTCATTATTTAAATATCAGCAGAGGTAAATATGTGAGCAGCCGTGGCCTGACCTAAGTGTGGTTGCTCCTCAGTTTGGGAGAATGCCCCTATTCCTGGCCCTACCAACCCCCACTCTGAACCAGGACCTGGTCTCTACGCTCCACCCTCTGCTGCACCAGGCCTGCAGTGTGCGAATGAACCATGTCTTCTCCACCTCACCCCAAAGAGGCCCCAGTGGCTGAGGGTTTCTTTTGTAGTTTAGAAAACAAAAGTTTTTTTTTTAAAGGTAGCAGCCATTTCTGAGGTTTCCGGAGGGAAAGAAGAGCTTGAAGCTCCCCGCAGCAAACCTTAGGCTGCCCGCTTGCACACTGGCAGGCTCGTACTCAGCACCCCTGCCGATGCACTACCTTGGGCTCTGTAAAGAGAGACTAGATTCTCACATGCAAGCACAGAGGCTCGGCTGGGGGAGTCCCCGAAGGCGAGAAGTCTTCAAGCTGCCACTCCGACCCTGCGCCCCAGTGCCTGGGCAGTTCTGCATATGCTTTGGTTTGCACTAAAGGAAAAAACCCTAGACCCAGCTAATGTTCAGGGCAGTCAGCTGCCTGACCCATAATAGGGGACAGCAGGCAAGGGACAGCAGAGAACGCAGCCCCTCTGGGCCTGGCCTGGAGCCAGGAAAACTTGCCTGCTTTTGCAGCAGATAGCATCTGTCTCCAGGGGACACCGGACAGGGGCCTGGCCTACCCCTCTCAGAGAAGCCGCCCACCCACGGGGGAAGCAGGGCAGAATCCCTGCTCAGAGACCGCTTCCTGTGCCCGGGGAGGGCAAGACCCTGCCTGGACTGTGGAGTTCATCAGAATGCAAACCACTGTAGGCAGGACCACATTACCTACATCTAGGACTGACCACTGTCTTCCCACACCCCAAAAAAGAGCTTGGAACTGCCAAGGATCACCACCGGCCTCCTAGGGGCACAGAGGCAGCCCAGCTGGGACCTAGGTGGCTCCCTCCCTCATTTCCTGGGGACCCCTCAGCTGTGTCTCCCACAACAAGATGCCCTGTCCCAGCCCATCTGCAAGAGCCTGCAAGCTCTTCCTTCCTCCACCTAGAAGTAGGAAACTAGGAATCTGCAAAGATCTGACACAGGCCGCTCAGGGCTCCAGAGTTCGAGCTTCCTGGGGGTGACATATTTGTAGAAGGGGACAGAGGCAAAAAGCTGAGTCTGAGAAATCTCCTTCCAAGTGGAACTAAGACTCAGACTATAGAAGACAGTCTTCTTCCCTCCTTCACCCTCCACCCCTGCGCAAGGCTGGGACCGGGAGCGAGTGTGGGGTGATGGCCCCCCATTTGCAGTAAAGGCACAGATGGTGTCAACGGAAAGTAGCAGAGGGTCATTCAAATGTCTGCAAGGTCTCACTGAAGTTTCCAAGACACAACCCTGGGGCGTGTATGGGGACAGGAATGAGGCTGTGCACTTAGGACCACAGCACTCAGCTTTTGGATTTTAGGCCAAAGATAACAGGGAAGACTATGGGGAGACTAAGGAACTCAGGCAAAAGAGCAGAGACAGAGGAAGTAAAGGGAGAATGGAGTTTCCACCAGCTCCCCTCAAACCAGGTGTCCCCCAGGGGGCCAAGGAGATGAGGGCTTACACGGGAAGCTGCCATGTTCATATTCTCCACTGAAAACAGGGTCAAGCTACAACTCTTTCTCTAAGTCCATGGGCGCTGGTAGCACTTTAAAAAATGACAACAAACTAGAAATTTCTAGAACGTCTGCTGCTCCCCATCTGAATGGAGCCTCCAGGCTCCATCCGGACCAAATTAAACAGCCAAAGCCCAGAAATGCCCTCCAGGCGCCTGGGGGTGTCCAGAAGCCAAATGGTGAGGCTGTCTGGCCCAAGAGATGACAAATCCTTGGGCTTCTGAGACTGTGTTCCAGAGAATCTGGTCCATTTGGTCTCATAAGCAAGTCAGAGAGTCTCCAAATTTGGACAAAAACAAGAGGGCTTTGGAAAGAAAGCCACTGTTTGACTATTCTTCCCCAGTGTTTTGGTCAAAAGAAACTACCATAAAAACTTGTTCCTGGTTAAGTTTCAAGGGATGAATTTTAAAAAATATTTTATTTTTAAATTTATTTTATGTATACGAGTATATTACCTGCATGTATGTAAGTGCCTCCATGTCATACAATACCCACAAAGGTCAAAAGAGGGTGTTGGGTCCCCTAGAACTGGAGTTACAGAGGGTTGTTAGCTCCTATGTGGGTGCTGGGAATTGAACCTAGGTCC
The DNA here is from genome assembly GCA_035773235.1 of Eospalax fontanierii. Lineage (NCBI taxonomy): Eukaryota > Metazoa > Chordata > Mammalia > Rodentia > Spalacidae > Eospalax > Eospalax fontanierii. The sequence goes on along the minus strand of CM069531.1, from coordinate 91,831,607 downwards.
TCTGCAAGAGGTACTCTTAACTGCTGAGCCATCTCCCCAGGCGCTTAAGAGATGGATTTTTAAAAGATGGGCTAGACATGGTGATACCTGCCTATGACCCCTAACACTCAGGAAGCTGAATCAGGAAAATTGCTATGTATTTGAGGTCAGTTTGGCCTATGCAGGGAGGCCACAGCTGCCTCAACCATCCCACGCCAACCAATAAAGATGAAACTGCCTGGGATTTCAAGTTCTACACAAACACCCCACCAGAACCCCTGGCTGCACAGTGCCCCCTATCCTGACCGCTGCTCTGTTCTTCACCACCATCCTCGGTCAATCACACACAGCCACTGTTCCACCACACTACCACAGGCCGAGACACAAGCACTACCATGCAGGCCCTGAGCCCAGTGACAGAGCCTGGGGCCAATCTGGCAGAAGTCGGAACTCTGTCCTGGGTCTGTGGGCCAACACAGACCCTTGGAGCGGCAAGCCAGCCCTGCTGCCAACGTGGCAGGGAGACAAAGGAAGGGTTGGCTATGGCAACGGCAGGCAGGACCCTGGTAGGCATCATTCATCCCTAAAAGTGACCTCTTCTGAAATGGGAGGTAGAGAAAAGGGACTCTGGTTCTGCTCCTCTGGTACCAAGATGTCAGGCCCAGCACCTCGGCAGGGGCAGGCTGAGGTCATAAGTCACCAGGCAGGGAACTCCCTGGCTCCTACAACCTAAGCATACAACACACACTTTTGTATTTCCCTTGGGAATGCCTGTCCTCAGGGGCAATAGCCACCTGCCTCCCACCAGGTCAGCCTTGTTCACAAGGACAGCCAGAGCAAGACCAATGCATGCTAGATAATGAGCTGGCTGTGGCTACCACTGGCCGTAGGGGACTTGAGCCCAGTCAAGTTGTTTCTCCAGGCATCAAGTACCTGACAATCGTCCCTCCAAATCTTGGTGATATAGGGGTGCACAGCTGATGGGCACAAAGGCCAAGTAAGTTGGCACATAACTTTGGCTTCTTGGTGCTTCTGCTCCTGACTAGATGGGATAATCACAACTCAGAGTGAGCTCTGTACCACGCCCAATCTGGAAGCTGCAAAGTACTGCTAGACAAGAAGACTTGAGGCCACTAGGCACCTCTCTAACACAGCTCCCCCGCTCCCCGGTCTTCAGTCTGGTCACTGGGCACATACCCTAGTGGCTGTCAGCATGTGACCCTGCAGATGGACATTGTGGTCTCCCTCATCTGTGATGCTTTGGTGGGAGACACTGGGACAACCTCCCAGTGAGAACACTGCAACCCATGTGTGGCCTCAACCTCCAGGGAGAATCAGGACCCCTCCAGGCTGACTATAACAAGCTAGGTAAAAGAAAAGCGCCGCCCCCCCCCCCGTCCCACTTCACCAGAAGGACTCCCAGGAGAGCTCAAAGGAGACCCAGTCTCTGAGACTTGTTATCATCAGCGGTGACCAGACTATCCAGTCCTATCCCCATAGTGGGGTCAGGCGGGTTCTTATCTGTGTGATCTTCTAGCACTCAGCATCTACACATCCTGTGCAAACACTTCCCACTTCCAACAGCTGCAGCAACACCCCTATCCCAGGAAGCCACTCAGCTCTGTGCCCAGTACTACCCACTGCTACATCTCACAGGAGCCCCTGAACGATCTTGAAGAGAGCATTCGGAGCCCCCTTGAACTCAGTGCATGGAGGCTCCGGGTGAGCCAAGAAACTGGAGATCAGGGTCAGCCATGAAGTACCCAGACTGCCACTTAGCACACCTCACCAAGCCTCTCTTGATGCAAACTGGGCCCTCTGTCTCTTTCAAAACCTTCCAAAAAAGTCACACGCTCCAGCAAGCATTTCCAGACCAATGCCACCCAGAGAGGGTGCCTGCCTCACAGGATGTCTGGCCCAGGTGACCCTGTGTGCAACCAAAGACTGGTCACAGCAATGGGGCTGTAGCTGCTGAGGCCTTCAGGCACAATTCCCCTCCTCATCTAATGAACTTGCTCAAATGGGGATAACTGGCAGGTCACCTAGTGTACCAAATTGGGGATCCCAAAAGCTGTCTGTGGGATCCACTAGAAAAAAAGCCACCCCCAATTCATTACAGAAAGCCCTGGTTCCTCTGGGGTACCCCTGGGCAGTCTCATCAGGCCCTTTAGCTATGAGGGTGCCAAGAGCAAGAAGGCAGTTATTCTCAGGAACCTGGAATGTCGGCTGGAAATCAGGATTCATCACACAAGAGGCCCAAAGGCATTAATTAAGGAGACAGGTCTGCAGCCACTTGCAAGCAATGGGCCTTTCCTCCAGGGGACAAAGCAGCACCTGGGCCCAGCCACCACCAGCACTTCATCTCAGAGGTGTCTATCTACTCAGTCCCCATGCTCCCTGGGCCAGCTCTCCTTTTGGGGAAGAGGGACTGTACTCCCTTCAGGACCAGCTCACAGGAACCTTGTGCGGACAGCGGAGAGCTTCGTAGAGTCTCATCACCTGGGTCTGGGAATAGTGTGGGCTTCCAGGCCAGATCTGTTTCAACAAACATCAAGGACGCTCAAGAGTCTTCTGGGCATTCAAATCTGGCTACAGCAAATGCTGTGGAGGAGAACAGGCCAACAGCTGGCACTTGGAGCTGCTTTTGTTACACAAGGACCCGGCTTGTAAGCGTGTTGGCGATAACAGATTTGGCTGCTATTCAGGAAAGCCTGCGCAGTACAGCTGCCCCATGCTTCTGCTGGCTAGGGTAGAGGAAGGGGCCACTCCTCTCACTACCCAGCCACGGGGAGTGGTGGGTGCCAGGGTCATCTCCCAGAGGGAGTGGTACGTACCAGGGTCCTCTCACAAGGAAGCAGGGTGGGTGTCACAGTCATCTTGAGGCCCTTTTTGTTGGGAAATAGGAAAGTGGAAAATCATAGACAAGCAGGAAATTAGCAAGAAATGGGAAATGAGACTCTAAAACCCGCATCAGCAAAGTAAGAAAGATTTCTGTAACCCTTGGGGAGCGGGGAGTGACACCGACACACACACACACACACACACACACACACACACACACACACACACACACCTTCCTTGAAGACAAAGACCAGCTCTACCAGGACACAGGAAGCTCATATTCTTGAAAGGCACTGCCATCCTCTCAGTGCCCAGTCAACAGCCTGAATCCCCACTAGACCATGCAAAATAATGACAGTGATGTGGCCCTTGGGATCCTCAAGGGGACAGGGATGGGGGCATCTGGCAATGATAGAAAAGGAGAGATAGAATTAAACTGAAGAAATGGGAGGAGAAATGGGCGCCCACGAAGAAGACAGAGAGCTGTGCCCAGGATGGCACCAGCCCGGGGTGCACATCTTCTGTACACCACTCGCAGACTGTTGCCAACCTCCCCTCAGTGGAACACTGCTCTGGCCTGGAAATCCTCACCCACCACCCTGCAGGACAGACTGCTCTGGCCTGGTACTGCCATTAGCTCCAAAGCAATACCCTAAGTGGCCCGCCAACATCCCTGCTGGACTCCAAGGCAGGCTCTCTGCTGTTTGAAAACTCCCCCACCTCCCAGACACCCTAGCTCAGAGCTCACCCTGCAGTGGAGACAGTGCCCGGGTCCCATCTCCCTGCAGCCAACGTGTGCTCTGTGATGAGCCCCACGTCCAGCCTCTGGGAAACTACTGGCCCCAGCAGCTGCTGCCAACCTGACTCTTTTCTCCCTCCCTTCTCCAACTACCTGGCAGAACCCTCAGACACCTGGTAGGTGGACTGCTGAAGGCTGAGGGCTGAGGCCTGAGCAAACACAGTATACTTCTCCAGCTCTGCTCAGGACGCTCGAGCTGTTCCTAGGGTCCCCACTCCACTGATCCCAGGGCACACCTGGCTCTCTATGGCCAGGCCTTTTTGGGTACTCACTGTAAGCTGGCTCCTGTCATGCTCCAGCTTCCTAACAGGACAGTTCACTGTGAGACCGCAGCTGCTGCGTGCTGCCTGCAGAAACAGCCTGCCCGGAAAGCTCTCCTCCTCCCTCCCCACAATCAAATTCCTACTTTCACTCCAGGTCTTGCCTTCCCCGCCCCAACTTCTCCCTGCTAGTCCCCGGTGACCTGCCCCCCGCCCCGCCCCATTCGGATCACCAGCTCCTATCACCAGTGCAGAGCTGGGTCCTATGTTCCCCACGTGCCTCCAGCCGTCCAGCTGTGGAAGGCTGCCTGACCCCCACATACACACCCTCCCCAAATGCCAGCACCACTACCCGTTCCCAGAGTGTTCTCAAGGCTACTTTTTGGCTCCTTCAGTGTACAAGGCCTTTCGTGCACAAGTGCCATGTACACTCATGTTCATGCACGTCAACTAGTGATGGCTGCGGGGGTTCGAATGCCTGACCCATTCCCCAAATCTGCATTTCAGGGTCTACAGTGGGACAACAGATGAACAGGGAAGCAGGGATGAAAGGCTTTGCTCCCCAAGACTGAGAAATCTTCCCCCAAGTCAAACCACTGCACTAGGATGTGCTCAATGAGGCCATTGTTTTGGACTAAATTTGAGAGTCAAGAAGCTGGCTTGGGAGGCAGCCTAGTTGGGGAATGACAGAGTGAAGGAGCTACACTGAGAGGCCAGAGAGACAGGGGTGTCACCAGCCTTCACGATGCAAATGGTACCACGGCCGAGATCAACAGGACCCCCAGGCTTCTCCCTCCTCTGCAGCAGGATTCCTAATGAGACCTCTGTAGTCTCCAGAAATCCCACCCTCAATTCCTTGGTAAATGAAAGACAAGACCTGAATGTTCCCCCAGGCCTGGCCAAGGGAGAGCAAACAGAGCCCAGGACCTGAAGAGGGCAGCGGTCTCTCCATCAGAACCAGCACAGAATGGAACTGATTGGCTGGCTTGCAGACTGCACAGCGCAAGAGGATGAAGAGCTGTGGGGAAGAGGGAGGCACGGAGGTGCAACACAGAGAGTGGGGGACAGTCACTGAGCGGGCAGGAGGCAAAACAGAGAGGCCTAGGAGACCCTAAGAGGGTCAGATAGTCAGGGGTACAAGCTCTGCAGAGTCACAACTCCCTATGTGTCAGCATGGAGGAAAGTGCTGGAACTGGAATGCCCCCCATCACTGAGTTGACCAAGTGGGTGTGATATTTCAGGCTCCAGTCTGTGCCTGTCAACGTGCCAGCAGCCCCTCCAGTGTCTTTGCACACATACTACATACACAGCTAAGGCTCTGGTCCCAGAAGTCACCCCACTCAGAGATGAGGGGGACCTCGTCTGGGCTCAGGACAAACGGATTCCAGGCATGGGGCCTGGAGTACCTCCAACTGGTCACTTGCAAGGCTAGGGCCGGCCTGGCACCTGGACACCGTAATTCTTAAGGTTTGGCCCATCCTCTCCCTTTCAGGGCCCACCAGAGGGCTCTACCCAAAGCTGCTGAGAGCCCATCTGAGGGGCGGGGGCTCCAGGCCCGGCAGAGTCAGGCCCGCCCCTCGGAAACCCAGCCCCAGACGCACGGACACCATTGTGTGAGCCTCCCTTCTCACTGGCTTTATTTACTCCAGAGGATGCAGGACTCAGGGCCACAGCACCCGGCAGTCTTGAGGCCCCTGGAAAGCGCGCGCGCGCACGCACACAGACGGAGGGCGGGGATGGCAGGCCCACTCTCAGAAGAAACCCTTAAGTCTCTCCAAGTCTCTCCGCACTTTATAACCTCGCTAGAGGGGAAGGGACCAAAATGCTGTCCTAGAGCGCACACAGGCCCCCTCTGTCCAGAATGGCCCTTCTCTCGAAGATGGACTAGAGTGTCCGGGGACTGGATTGGGAACCACACGATGTCCCACCCTGCACCCCGCTGTGGCTTGGGGTTGGGGCCCCTCGGATGCACCGGGCCTGTGGGCTGAGCAACTTAGAGGCCCTCCCCAGCCAGGACTGGGCTCAGCCCCAGCCCCGGGACGGCCATGGGGGAGGGGAAGGGGAGACCGTCCACCGTCCAGCGGCAGGACGCGACCGCCCACTCGATGGGGGGGGTACTATCTCCCACGCGAAGCTGAGAGCTGAAGCCGAGCGCCAGAGGGAGGGGGACCCAAGGGTTTCTAAGAGTAGAACTCCATGCCCCAGGGTAGTTCCAGAGAAACCAAGCAAGCCCCGGAGGAGGAGGCAACTGTCGCTGGACAAACAACAACAATAAAAGAAAGGAAACCCGGGCGGCAGCGCGAGCCCGGAGTCCCGTGCGAGTTCCCCGACTTCAGGGTCCTCAGTGGGGCAGGCGATGCGGGGCTGGGGGCGCGCGGGGCTGAGCGCCCCAGGACGAGCGACCGGGGGTCCTGCCCCCCGTGCGCACCCCTGTCCCGTCCCAGGCCCGCCTGGAGGGGCCGGCACCCACCTTCGAAGTCGGAAATGATCCCGTCCAGCTGCGCGTTGACCGCGGGGTCGGACATGGTGGCTGGTGGGCAGGGAGTCCCGCGGAGGGCGGCGGCGAGGAAGTGCCCCCGGCCCGGGCCCGGCGCGCTCCCGCAGAGCAGAGCTGGCCGACCGAGCCCCTCGGCCCCCACGGTCGGTGAATGAATGGGGGAGGAAGGCGGGCGCCGGCCCCTCCCCGCGCCCCGGCTCCCGCCCCGCCCCCCCGGCCAGATCGGGTTCCCGCACCCGGCCCGGCCTCCGCGGCTCGGCTCGCACTGGCTGCTCCGCCCGCCCGTCAAGGGGAGGGGGCGGGGGGGTGATTGGAGCTGGAACGGACACGGCGGGGACAGCCGAGTCCCTGGCCACACGACCTAAGTAGCCCCCCTTCTCCCTTCCTGGCGGGTGCCCAGGGGACCACGACGGCCCCTCCCCCCCACGCCCCTCCGCCGGCCAGATGTGGGCGGATGTGGAGGCTGGGCCACAGCAGAGCAGGGCGGGCGTGGAGGGGACAAGATTCCTCCCTTTCCCGGGGCTCAGCGTTCTTGCTGCGGGAGGTTTTATTTACGCAGCCAAAGTTTGCCAGCGCCTTCTTTCCGCGCTCAGAGCTGGCAAGGGTGAAGCGGCGCACCGGGCCAGGGTAGCGGGAGGGCTGGACCCTTGCCTGTGGGCTGCAGAACTGGGGGTCCCGGGAGTCTGCAGCATCCTACGCCTGGAGAACTGCCACCCCCCTTGCAACTCCTCCACGGGAATGGGTGTCCTCGCTGCACCCTCTGGGTAGGGGCTAGAGAACGCATGGGGCAGGAATGGGTGACCCTTCAGAATTGTTCCAAACCCAACCCCCTTTCCACTGTTGAGGGCTTCCTGAGTGCAGAGCGTGGGCCACGACCTTCCCCTTAGAAGAGAGAAGCTGCAGTTCCTAACATCTAAAGGAAGAAGAGGAAGCAGGAAGGAAGAGGCTGTCCCGGAACTGACCTGGGACCAGAGCTGGTCTCTCCCTACCCCAGGGATGCGGGGGTCTCCCTAAGGAGAGAAGAAAAGCATGTGCTAGGTTTGGTGAGATTTCTGAGTTGCTGGAGTGGAGTCCTTTTTTCAGAAAAATCAGTCCCTCCCTCCCTCATGCCTCAGATGTTTTAAACTGTTTTCAACCAAGTGAGTTTGTGGACTTGGGAACTACAAACCACAGACATTTCAGATGTTGCACACACCCTCATGTGCCTGGTCACTCGGATGACTTTCAGCACTGCCAGGTCACCTGTCTATCCCACATTTGGTGATTTCAGGGTCCAGTCTCTAAGAAGCTCAGCTCTACAGCACAGAGCTCTAGGCTGGGTCTCTGGGACAGCATCCAACCTGGGCAGGCATTGTTCTCCGGTGTTTTTATAAAAAGCACCTGGTAAGTGGAGACACACCCATGCGATTGTTCTCCCCTGGGGCCGAGTAGAGCTTAGCTGAGCAGAGGTTTATTGTGCAGGACCTGAATCCAGGCACACAGGAGCCACACACACTTCCCTCCGTCCCCGTGGAGAGCCCAGCCAAGGGCGCATGTTTCACCAGATTCTCCCCTGGGAACCCGTAGGGCAATAGCAGGGGGAGCAGACTTCCACAGCCAGAAAGAGCCCCTGTCAGAGTCTCCGGCTCCAGAATTCAAGCAGCCCCTCCCTGCCTCCCAATCCCTTCACGGTAACCACTTGGCCCATATGACCAGACCTGGGAACCACCTGGATTCCCTAGGCTCCTGCAGGAAAGTTAAAGCCAGTTTCGCCACCCTCCCCATAGGAAATTCACCCTTGTGTCTAACCAACTGCTCTAATTCTACCTCATTTCTTTCGGTCCCCAGAGGACATGGGAATAGAAGGGTGCCTCCCTTCTTGCCATAATTACCTTCTCCAAACTCCAGGACAAACCTACTACCACTTGGCTTTCTCGCTGAGCCTGAACCATCCTCTCCTGGCTCTTTCTTCACACCAGTGTCTCGACCACTCCCTTGATTGGGAAGCTCTGGGGTTTTCATAAGGTCTGACAGCTGAGGGTGCTGAGGGCCACTCAACCCCGTCTCTAGGGTCTTCAGCTGTACAAAGGGGCCCTGGCCTTGAATTAGGCTAGAGAAAGAGAACAGTAAAGCTCTGAGCTCTGTAATGGAGTAGGCATCCTCCCAAGGCCGCAAGAGGCAGGACCTAGCCAAGGAGACACTTCACCTAACAGAACCACAAAGACACTGCTTGCTCACAGCCCCCTCTCCCCCCAGATCTACTCAGAATGTGACCAGACCCAGCTGAAAGGTCTGTGCTTTGCATGAGGGAGATAATGTCATCCTGGATTAGTTTGTACCCTGAATCCAATGATCAATGTCTTTATAAGATAGAAGACACGGAGGAAAAGCCCCTGTGAAGTCAGAAGCAGAGGCTGAAGGATGTGAGAGGGGGCACAGCCAGGCCTTTTTGGACCTGGGAAGGAACAGGCCTGAAGAAGAACCCAACAGGTCCCAGTCCCTGAGGAATGGACCACAAAAAAACCTGCAAAAGAGGACACAGGAAGAGATTTCAGAAACAGCCGCTTGGCCAAGGCTCACCTGGACCTGCCAAGAGCTGAAGAAGACAAGAAGAATGTCCTGGGACACACCCCGCCCCAGAGCCCACAAGCCTGGGGGCACTGTGATTCAAAGCCTGTAGCCTGAAGACCTTCCAGGGAACACATTTTTGTGATGTGAAGCCAGCCAGTATGTGGTATAGTTAGTACTAACTAATCAGACCTGAGTTCACAGCTGGGCCATCTCTTCAGGTCAGAGAGTCCTATTGCAAAGACGTCCCAGAAGTCACCTGCTTCAGGTGGTGGACTGGACCGGTCAGACAGCTTGCAGTCCAGGGGAGGGGTTCAGAACTCCAGTCTAACAGACTTGCAGAGTCAGGAAGAAAGATGTGAGAGGGAGCACAGCCAGGCCTTCCTGGAACTAGGAAGGAACAGACCTGAAGAAGAACCCAATAGGTCCCAGCCCTGGGGAATGGACCACAAAAAAAATGGGAAAGAGGACGCAGGAAGAGATTTCAAAAACAGCCGCTTGGTATTCACATCAAGATCCCTGACCTGGGACGACTCAGCAGCAGGGCTGGGAACAGGGAGACCGTGGCTCCCTGCCCAGCACCACTGCACCTTTGGACAGGACACTCCAGTCTGTGGCAGGATCACCCTCCTCACAGTCTGCGGCAGCTCAAGGGCAAGATTCATATGGCCAATCTCTGCATGGGCCTTGGGTGAATGCTCTGTTTGGCCTTCCTCAGTCCCCAGGCTCTGAGTCTGGTCCAGCTAGATGCTCAAGTTAAGTGTCTGCAAATTCTGTAGCTTCTTTCCCTCATCCTCAACACTGGGACCTCTGGTGAGTGTCTGCCTCCAGAGCATAGAAGGCCAGGCTAAGCAGTGTCCGGATGGCTACTGTTTAACAATGGGCAATCCACAGGTTACAAAATTAACAGCATCTGACCCAAAGCATTTGCCTATTGCTATGGAACAAGCACCTCCATCCTGGCTAATTTCAAGCAGTCAGTGTGACATCATCTATTATCAAGCTGGGAAGAGCTTAGCAGAGGCCTCAAACAAGGTGTTTTTCCCACCCAGGTACACACAATAGGCTGAGGTGTGACTCAGAAGCAGAGCAGGGGTTGGAAGGAATGTCTTACTTAAATTTATTTATTTATTTTAGACAAGATCTCCTTGTACCTTTAGCTGGACTGGAACTTGCTAAATAGACCAGGCTAGCCTCACACTCACAGAGATCTGCCTGCCTCTGCCTCCCAAGCGCTGGAATAAAGCTGTGCAACACCTTATCGACATATCCGGCTTATTTTTCTTTAAAAATTTTTTAAGTTACATTTATTTATTGTGTGTGTGTGCGCACATGCGCATGCCACAGAATGCATACAGAGTTCAGAGGGCAACTTGTGGGAGTCAGTTCTCTCCTATCATCTGGGTCCTGAAGATTGAACTCAGGTTGTCCGGCTTGGTGGTGAGTGCCTTTACCTGCTGAGCTATCTCATTGGTCCTAAGTAAGTTTTCTAAGTAAGCAAGGCACTTAACTTTCTTTATTTTGGTTTTCTTTTGGGGACAGGCTGTAACCTCATTTTTTGTAACCTTTCTGTAACCCAGGCTGGCCTCAAACTTGTGGGACTCTTACCAGTGTATGGAAACACCTCAGTTTATCCATTCATCACTGAGTACACACTGGAGCTTCTTCCTTCGGGCTATTGTAAATAATATCACAGTGTACACAGAGAGAGTCAGACCTGTTCAGGTTCCTGCCTTCAGTTCTTTGGCAGCAGATCCAGAAGTCCAGAAGTGTAATTGCTGGATCATGTGAAAATTCTAGATAATTTCATTTTAAACAATAACTCATATATACTTTAACTCTTCATTTAGCAAGTTCAAGTTTCGTATATACCTACATACCTGGTTTTAAATTATGTTACACATAATTTAATAATAGCTGTGTTTAATGACCAGCTCCCCAAATTTCTCAAAATTATCCAATTGCTCTTGCTGCCCTGGCTCCGCTCTCTGTCATGTTCCCGGAAGGCTCCTGACTAACTACCCTAACTCTTCTCTAGCCACACTGGCAACCAGGCTTGAAAGCTTAGGTCACATGTTCCCCAGAGACCTCAGTCACACTGTGCACACTCCTTACCCGGGCCCTGTCAGCTACCCCAGCCTCATCCACTCACTCAGCCTGAAGGCTTCACACTGCCTCCTGCCCCAGGACATTTGCATCAGCTGTTCCATCAACCTTCCCCACACTGTTGTTTCAGTCCCATACATCAGAATGGCCATCCACAGCCACCTCCCCAAGACCTTTCTCTAGACACAGTTTCTCCCTCGCCTTCAGGCATATGACATGACGTTCCCAGCTCCGTTTGGTCCGGAGACCAAACACAGTTTGGTGAAAACAGTTTCCTTTGCTAGGAGGCAGGACCATGAGGACTCCTTGGGGTGGGGCCCTGTCAGGTCCCTTTCTGTTCCCAGCACTGGAGGCGTCCTGCAGGCCAGCTGACTCTAAATCTTCCCCTGGGGCCCCTCCCACCATCTGCCTAATCCATAAGGCTTGCCCTCCCAGATGCACATGACGAATCTGTTCCCAAACTCCCCAGTCACGAGCAGGACTGCCTCACACGGGAGGGAAGGTTTACAGCAACCCTGACCACAGAGCCTGGCATCTTATCTCCCAGGCACCAGCTTTTTAAACAAAGTATCCGTTTGTCTCTAAATTCAGGCTTTTGAGTCATCACAGAGCCAGGCACAGGCAAGTTCTGCTCTGAGCTTCAAGGACACCCCACCCCACCATCTTGAGTTTAGCCCCAACATCAGCCACTTCAGTGAAGGGCCTGGATTCCCAGGATATCAGAAACTGTGGGGCTGGCTTCCCTTCCTGTACTGAGTCTCACTTGCAGATCTGGGGGAAGTTTTGTTTTGATCTGCTTTTAAGACGGGGTAGCCCAGGCTACCCTTGAAATCTTAAGGAGGTTCCCATTCAAGCTCTTGAGTGCTGGGATGACAGAAGTACACCCCTATGTCTGGCTTATTTGAAAATTTTGCAAATTACAAAGATATGAAACTCACGGGACCCCAGGAGCAAGGGCAGGAGGGCAAGGGGCAACTGAGACCTTCCAAGAGGATCAGTTGCCAGCTGAGCCCTGGCTCCTGGCCTCTGAGCATCTTGAGTTTATCTGCTTACGCAGGGTATGTTGATGGTGAATTTGGCTATCCAGGATGGCAGAGCCAGCTCGGGTGAGTTATAACCCACAGGACAGGGAGGCATGATGCCTTTCTTTCCGTGGCTCATGTGTCCTCCCTGGTCCTTCCCTAACAACTACACCGAGGTGGGCACAGCTGCAGAATGGACCAAAGTCACGAGCCTCCTAGCTCCCCATCTGAGGGAGAGATGAGGGAGCAGGCAGGCGATAGATACACAGCCTCAAACACTCCCAGCTCTAGAAAGACACACAAGGGGCAAGAATCCCTAGCCTGGTCCTTTCCCAGCCTCAGGACAGCAAGCAACTAAGGTACCCGGCTTGCCCCTGAGGGTGTGCCAGCCTGCAGATGCCTCACCCTGCTCTGCCCGGATACTAGGCTGGGTCTCATATCTGCCAGGGAAGGACGAGCGGTTCTCAGAGACCCGCAGTGTCCTGGCTCCCCACCCTCTTCTGAGCAGGCACCCTGCTCTGTGGGGTCTGGGGCTGGAGGCAGCTTGCCAGTGCTGCGGCGTGGGGACGGAGGCTGAGTCACCAGCTTGCCCCATTTCCACGTCAGCATGGAACTCAGCAAGAAGAAAGCACTTATTTTTAAAGTCACCACAGTGACCTCGGCAATGTCATCATCCCCAGGGAGCACCCCACCCAGGCCTGTGTCTGTGGCCTGGGGTCCTAACAATACCCCTGCCACCCTCACTGTGACACACAACAGGTAGACGGAAAGAGGACTCAGTTGGGAGCATGGGCAAGCCTAGGAAGAACAAGGAACAGAAACTCTCCCTTGCGCCCCCCCCAGATGTCGCCTCGGCCCCCCGCCAATGCGGCTCATCCTGTCTTTGGCCATTTTGGGTCTTTTTTTTTAAAAAAAAAAAAAAAGAAAATATTTTACTTATTTTCATTTTATGTATATGAGTATATTGCTAGCATGCGTGTGAGTGCACCCATGTTATATAATGGCGACTGAAGTCAGAAGAGGGCATCAGATCCTCTGGAACTGGAGTTAGGATGGTTGTTAGCTATCGTGTGGGTGCTGGGAACCAAATCCATGTCCCCCGCAAGAGAGTCAGTGCCCTTAACGGCTGAGCCCAACTCTCCAGTCCCGATTTTTGGTCTTTCAAAAGAAACAATTGGGGCTGCTCAGCAGCTAAAAGCACTTGCTGCTCTTGCAGAGGTCCCAGGTTCGATTCCCAGCATTCACATGACAGCTAACAACCATCCATAACTTGGGTTCCAGGGGACCCGATGCCCTCTTCTGGCCTGCATGGGCATTGCCCACACTGATGCACTTATGTACATGCAGACAAAGCATTCATATACACACAATAAATATAAATTTAAAAAAATAAAATAATCTGGGGGTTGGATGGCTCAGCAGTTAAGTAAGCTTCCTGGTCTTCTGGAGAACCTGAGTTTGGTTCCCAGCACCCACATCAGGCAGCTCACAACTACCTTTAACTTCAACCCCAGGGGATCTGACACCTTCTTCTGGCTTCCATGGGCACCTGCATACACCTAGCATTCACACACACACGAACATAAATAAAATTAATAAAAATAAGTCTAAAAAGAGACAGAAGCTGGACGTAATGGCAGAGGCCTATTATCCTAGCATTCAGGAATCAGAGGCAGGAAAATCAGGAGTCCAAGGCCAACTCCGGATATATAATGAGTTTGAGCCTGGCCTGGGAAATAAGAGATTTGTTTCAAAAAGACATAAAAATATAGAAGTATCAGTAGCTGGGGATGGAGCTTGGTGGTGCAGCGTTTACTGAGCATGTCTGAGACTCCAGGTTTCATCCTCAGCACAGAAAAGAGAGAAAAAGAGAGAGAGAGGGGGGAGGGAGGAAGGAGGGCGAGGGGTGTAGCTCAGTTGGTAGAATACTTGCCTAGCATACACGAAGCCCTGGGTTCAAAGCCCAGCTCTGTAAACTGAGCACAGTGGTCCAGACCTGTAAACCCATTACTTGGGAGGTGGAGACAGGAGAATCAGGAGTTCAAGATCAGCATCAGCTACATAGTGAGTTTGAGGTCTGGGTTACATGGGACCATGTATCAATAAAACATGAGAAGGACATGGGGGAGGAAGGAAGAAGAGAGAGGGGGAGGGAGGACGGAGGAGAAAGAGACAGTGAGACAGAGGGACCGGCCAGGGTGACTGGTGCTCTCACCCACTGGTCTGGACATTGATTCTGTCTTTGCAGAGCAGCAGGTGGAAGCTCATTATGGGGTCCTAGATTTGAAGGCATCATCCCCTCAGGTGGGAGCAGACTAAGATATCAGGGACTACAGTGTGGTTGGCCTGTAGAACTGGGTCATCTACTGCCCCACATCCCCTGCCAAGAGGTGCCAGGCCAGCCTGAGAATCTAGAAAGGGAAGGGCAGATCTGCTGGGCGACCAGTGTCGCATCGGCTGGTGGTTTTGAGGATATCGTGGCCTGGGCCCTGTGCATGGCCCCTCAGAAGCAGGAGATGATGTGGCCGGTCTCTCAGATACCCCTGGGCTCTATTTCCACTGTGGTCAATCTCAGTTGTCGACCTGATGAGCTCTGGAATCACTGGAAGAGGCTCTAGCCACGCTACAGAGACTGTCCCCATTTGGCTGAGGTGGGAAGACCTGCCCATTGTGGGTGGCCCCACTGGGGCTGCGATTGAATAAAAAGGAAAAAGTGGGTGGGTGGCACAGCTCAGCAGGTAAAGGCACTTGCCACCAAGCCAGATGACCCGAGTTTGACCCCTGGGGTCCAATCACACGGTAGAAGGAGAGAACCAGCCCCTAAAAATTGTCTTCTGACCTCCACACATGCTCCTGGCACCTATGAGCCTTCACACATACCCACCCCAAAATAATACTACATAATCCAAAGTCAATAGGGACATCCTTCTCTGCTTTAAAAAATACTATTATTTCTAATAGTTTATTATTTTGTGTCTATATGTGTGCATATGAGTGTATTGCCTACATGTGCACCCATGTCATGCAATGCCCGTGGAGGTCAGAAGAGCCCCCTGGAACTGGAGCTATGGATGGCTGTTAGCTGCCATGTGGGTGCTGGAAATTTAACCCAGGGTCTCTGCAAAAGCAGCCAGTGCTCTTAACACCCGAGCCACCTCTCCAGTGCCTACCTGCTTCTGGACTAAATTTGGAGCAACCAGCTACTTCAAACTCGCGCATCCACACCCCACAACCCCGTCATGAGGGACTGTAACCACAAACTGTAAGCCAAAATAAACCCTTTCTTCTTTAAGTTATTTTTGTTGGGTATTTGATCACAGCAACAGGAAAAGTAGCTAAGACGACCAGTAAGCCCAGGACGCCTGGTGCTCCAGGGCTTTGCCCAGAGGGCAGACCCAGGTCCAAGGCAGGGGAGGCACTGCCAAATCCTAAGGAAGCCACAGGCTGCAGAGGAGACTCACCCTCACTCCCTCTGCCTCCTGCCGGTCAGTCTCTGGCCACGTGTCACCACCTTCCCAGGGACAGAGAGAAAGAAGAGAAGGGTTCTCAGCCCACCTGGTCACTCTGGACGGCGCCTAAGCTCGGTCCATTGGAAGACAGGCATGAAGCACCAGAGGGCTAGACTGTTCTTCATTCTCTGCCCACCGGGCACACCCCACGTCCCGCAGGGACTCTGTGGGAGAGAAGACAGCTGGGGCAGGTTAGCCTCTGCTGACATGAAGCCTCAGTTCAGTCCCCTGACCTGCCTGGGGAACAGGATGAGAAGCAGGGTGCAGGTAGGCCCAGCCTGGGAAACAGTCGAGGGCTGTCTTGAGGGCTGCCTTCTCAGACTGACTGAATTGACTATGCCTTCCCTGCCCTGGGCTCAAAGCCCCAGGCAGCCTAAATGAGCCTTTTGTCCCCAAGGGGAAGCGACTTTGGGGACCTTCGGGACTAATGGGTTGGCTGTTAACACCCCCAGCTCCCTCTCTGTCTCTTTCCCCCCAGTGTGAGTCACAGCCAGATGACCGCAGACCGAGGGGCCTTGCCAGGGACTTGCCAGCTCTGCCAGGCAGTCTCATCAGGGAGAGGCCAACATAAATGACAAAGAGCCAGACCCAAGGCCTGAAGACCCACATGACATCTCTGTGGCTCTACACTGGGGTCCAGAAGCCATGGGGGTGGGAGTTCCTCCAGCTACCTCCTGAAGACCTGAACAGGGGACAGACGGTCTTAAGAGAGACCTGTGCAATAGGGAGCTAAAGGATGACCCAATATGGCAACAGGCCAGGAGGGAACAAGCCAGGCCAGGGCCTCAGGGGGTCAATTACTGCTGTCCCACTTTGGGGAGGCAAGTCCCTGGGATGACACCAAGTCAGGTAGGCTTGGGGCTTTGTTTGCTTGTTCTAATGAATAATGAGCACTCTTGGGGAGATGGCTCAGCTGTTCTTCCAAAGGACCTGTGTCTGACTCCATGGTGGCTCACAACTGTCTGTAACTCCAGTTCCAGGGCATCCAACACCCTCTTCTGGCTTCTGTGGGCATTGCATGACCCAAGTACACATATATGTGCAGGCAAAACATCCATATACATAAGAAACAAAAATAAAGTAAGCATTATCACGGCTCCTGTCTGTTCCCCAAGCCCCTCCCTGCTCAAGTCTTCTCTCTTCCCTGTCTAGGCTCCAGGCTTCCACGCTGATAGTGGGAGGAGGGTCTTCCTGAAACGTAGGCATGACTTGTCATCTTGCTCTCAGAACTGTTTGCCCCCCAGTCACCTGCTGAGACGAGTGCTGCCCTCCACCAGCGCCCCTCCCCCTCCTCCTCTCACGGCACCCAGCAAGCCAGGTGTCACACCTCTGTGCCTGGCCTCTTCTGTTCTCTTCCTTTGTCCTGGCAGTCCTTCCTGGCTCCTTCTCCTGCCTTCTCAGGTTTCTTAAATGCTGCTTCCTCCGGGAAGCCTCCCTGGAATCTTCAATGAAGGGGTTTTCCTCCAGGCCCTTCTTCACTTTCTACAGTCCCAGGCAACCTCTGTCTCAAGCCTTACTGGCCTGCATGGAGATTTCCCATTAAGTGTGCAGTGACTGAGCTGGATGGACAGTCCTTTAAAACGCTGAAGGAGGCTGGGCTTAGTGATGGACAGGTAATCCCAGCACTGGGAGGCTGAAGCAAGATCATGAGTTCCTGGCCAGCCTGGGCTACACTGCAAGGCCCTGCCTCAAAAAAGGGTAAACCAAATAAGGGTTTACACTGGGAATACAAGTGTGTGTCACCTCACCCAGCTGTTTGTTTTCCTTGTGGTTTCTAGAGATTGAACTCAGATCCACATGTATAGAAGGCAAGCACTTTATCTTCTGAGCTGGGGAGGCACAGGCAGGACGTTCCCTGAGGCTCACTGGCGAGCCAAGCTAGTCTACTTGGCAAGTTCTGGGCCTGTGAGAGACCCTGTCTCAGAACAACAAAGATGACAGCACATAAGGAACAATACTCAATGGTTTCCACACACATCTGTACATGCATGCATATACACATACCTACATATACAGGAACATGTGCACACACACAAAAAGAACCAAATAAATAGCCAGGCATGGTAACCAAGGCCTGTAATCCTAGCACTTGAGAGGCAGAGACAAGATCAAGAATTCAAGGCCAAGCTAGGCATGGTGGTGACTTGGGGGAGGGGCAGGGCTAGAGAAATGGCTCAATGGTTAACAGCACTGGCTGCTCTTGCAGAGGACCTGGGATTAGTTCCCAGTGCCCACAGGGCATCTAACATCCATAACTCCAGTTCCAGGGAATCTGACACCCTCTTCTGGTCTCTGTAGGCACTGCATGCACATGGTACGCTTACATGCTTACTGGCTAAACACTGGAACACATAAAATAAAATAAAGATACCCCCCCCTCGAAATTTTAAAACAACTTAGGGGAGAAACGGTTTATTTTAGCTCACGGCTCCAGACTGCAGTTCATCACTGTGAGGAAGTCAATAGCTGATCACATCACATCCACAGTCTAGAGCAGAGAATGAATGCACACTCCTCTGCTCACTTTCTCCATTCTTGTCCAGGGCCCGACCCCAGGAAACAGGGCCACCCACCGTGAGCTGGATCTTTCTACATCAATTAATATAATCTAGACCATCACCCACAAACTCACTCACAGGCCAACCTGATCTAGACAATCCCTCATTGAGACACCTCCCCGGTGATTGTAGATAGTGTCTGGTTGACAGTTAAAGCCGATTATCACACTTAGTATCTCTTATTGCAGGGGACAGCAAGGGAGCATCTGGTGAGGGAAGAAAAGAAGCCACAGTAGAGGTGGCCTCGCCCTGGGTCCATCCTGCCGGCCAGATGGGTCAGCTCTCTGCACAGCTGTTCTGTAGCAAGGAGACATTCCTCATCTTCAGGAGCAGGGTGGGGACATTCCCAGACAGGGCCACGTCTACCCTGGGTCTAGGCTGGTTGTTGGGACCGCAGAGCCTGAGTCTTGGTGGCTTGGCCTAGCCCAGGGCTGCCATCTCCACCCTGCGTGTGCGCATCTGGGCAGGGCAGCACAGCTAAGGAACAGGAACTCAGTCTGGCTTCCTATCATCCCTTTGAGGTCTGGAGCACAGAACTGCACATAGACCAGACCAGAACCTTTGATATTTGGGCCATCACTTTCTAGACAATGAAAACAGACACTTCAGGCTGGGGGAGCCACCAGGTAAGCAACCCCCACGACATAGGAAGGAGAAAACAATGGCGCCATCACACAATACACAGGATCTTTTTTGTCAGGAGGCTGTGCAGGGTCCAGCAAGGGAGAAGTTTGACCATTCACTGTTAACAAGCTAGAATATTCATCTAGAAAAACAAAACAAAACAAAACAGTTTTGTCCCACTGGGACCTAAAATCTCAGAGCCTATGTCACCCTCCTTGGGAACCGTGTCACTTCTCTAACATCCACACCTGCCACTCGCCAAGGTGTAAATACTCTCACCTGCCATGTCAGTGTCAATGCGGCGGCACTCGCAGAGCTGGACAGCCACGCCCACTCTCCTGCCGGCTGAGAGGCCCCAGGATAGCCCTCGGTCCTCTCCCTTGGGCAGGTCACAGCTACAGTGCTGTGTACAGCAAACAGGGTTCAATGGTGGCCCAAACCAATCCACTGCCAATCATACATGAGACCCATTTCTGATTGACTAGTGATGTCAGCCTCAGGGAGGGATGTCAGCAGTAAATACAAAGAGTGTTTGCGCGACCTGATGACATCTTTCTAGCCCCCGAAGATCAGCACAATTGTTTTCTCTTTTGTGATTTCTTTTCCAACACCACCTTTCTCCAGGGGCCCCTGCCACAGGACTGCCAGAAATCTGTGCATATAAAGGAAACAACTGGTACATGTTGCACAGACCCCCTTTAAAAAATATTTATGTGCATGTGTGCTTTTTGCCTGTAAGTACATGTACCACATGTTTGCAGTGTCCACAGAGGCCAAAGAGGGCGTTAGATCCCTTGGAGCTGGAGTTACGGACGATTGTTAGTCGCTGTGTGGGTGCTAGAAACCAAACCTGGATCCTCTGAGTAAGAGCAGCCAGTGCTCTTAACAGCTGCGCCATCCAGCCCAGGGGCACAGACCCTTATTCTCCGATATTTAACCTCTTCTGTCTATACCGACAGAAATGCAAGTTGTGCACATGGCTGACCAGCTAAACAATACATTTCTCAGCCTCCCTGGCCACTAGGAATGGCCACGCAGCAAGTTTCTGGTCGGTGGGGGAGTTCAAGCATTCAGTTTTCAGGTCATGCTCTTAAAAAGAAAAGGAAACGCTCCGTCCTTCCCTGATGCTCTCCTCCTTTCTCCCCAACGGAATTCAGTCACGCTGGCAGAACTGAAGCAGCCATTTTTCTCAGAAGGCAAAAGCAGAATGCTGAGACTATACCAAAGGAACGTCCTGGCTGTTCTCTGTCACCAGGGCCTTAAACTTAGACTAAAACACAGCAAGAAAATAAACTTGTTTTAGCCATGTGGTAGCACACACCTTTGATCCCAGCACTTGGGAAGCAGAGGCAGGCAGGTCTCTGTAAGTTTGAGGCCAGCCTGGTCTACACAGAGTTCCAGGACAGACAGGGATGCATAGTGAGACCCTGTCTCAAAATAATAATAATAATAATAATAATAATAATGAAACTAGACAGGTTGGCACATATATGTAATCCCAGCACTAGGAAACTCAGTCAGGAGGACTGCTGCAAGTTAAGGTAACCCTAGGCTACATAACAAGTTCCAGGACAGCCTGGGTTACGGAGCGAGACCCTCTGTTGTGGTTCGAATGTGAAATGTCCCCCATAGGCGCACAGGTTTGTGTACCTGGTCCCCTGCTGGTAGCGCTGTTTGGGAGGTGGAGACTTGCTACAGGAAGTATGTCACTGTGGGTGGGCTTTAAGGTTTTCTAGTCCGGCCCCACTTCCTGTTCTCTCTCTGCTTGGACTTTAACAGACTGGCCTTATGCTCACATCAACAAAACGAACTGTACCCTCTCAGCAGCTGTGAGCCAGAATAAACCTCTCTGCCTCACCACAGCAACAGAAATGAAACAAGTACACTCTTCCTTTTTAAAAAAGGGAATGGGGGGCTGGCTGGAGAGATGGCTCAGCAAGAGCACTGACTACTCTTGCAGAGGACCCGGGTTCGATTTCTAGTACTCACATGGCAGCTAACAACCACTTGTAACTCCAGTTCCTGGGGATCTGACACTCTCTTCTGACCTCCGTGGGCATTGTACAACACGGGTGCACTGACATACATGCAGGCAATGCACTCATACACATAAAATGAAAATAACAAAAAAATATTTTTTTAAGGGAAGAGGGGCTGGAGTGTTGACTCAGTGGTTAAAAGCACTGGCTAATCTTAAAGAGGACCCAGGTTCAGTTCCCAGCACCCCACATGGTGACTAACAATTGTCCCTAAGTCTACTTCCATGGGATGAGACGCTCTTTTCAGGACTTCAAGGGCATTGCATACATGTGGTTCACCTACATACGTGCAGGCAGAACACTCACACACATAAAGTAAAAATAAATTATTAATGGACAGTGCAAGGCTCAGGCGGTCTGGGATTAATGGTGGGTGTTTTCAGCTTAGCCATATACACTTCACACTAGGATGCAGGGAGAAGGAAGGTAATAGGGAGCCACTGTGGCTGTTGGGGCAGACGTGCTCAACAACTGAGCAGACGTTAGTCACAGCCCTGCCAGAAGAGACACCTCTTCCTTCTTCCTAAAACTGCAAAGTTACCTGAGACTATCTCAGGATAAGGACTGGCCTCACCCTATTCATTGTCTCCAAACTTGACCCAGAAGATGCTCCAGGCAGTTCAAGCCAGCTCACCATCCTGCCCTGCATAGAGGTCAGTGAATGTCAGCCCCTTCCCTAATGCTCCAGAGAGGTGTTCCCCAGCCCAGCCAGGCACCCAGATGGCTTCCTGGATATCTAACTAGCCTGTCTGGAGGCCGCTGCCCAGGAGGCAACCAGGCAGGGAACCATCCTTCTGGCCTGTCTCCACTTAGAGGGCCAGCAGGGGCCAGGATGGCAGGAGGGGCATAAGAACACAGGAGGCGGGAAGGTAGGGAAGGCAAAGCATGAAGAAGCTGCTAGAAGACAGAACAGCCCCTTCCTGGAAGCCAACTGTGTCCCCACCTCACTCCGCCCCATCCCCCAGGGACTTTCCATCTGACACCCGGTTCAACAGATGCTCCCACACACACTGCAAGGCAGCTGCTCTGTGGTCCCTCTTCCTCTAGAGCACAGCTGGGCATACAGAGCTGGGGGCCACGGGTTCCCCACAGTCGGTCAGGCGCTAAATCCTATTCATTCACTGCGCCATCATGTCCACCCCTGCCAGGTCTCTGGAGGTGGTGGTGGTGGGACAGGAGTCCTCACGGCAAGGTGCCGTGTGCCATAGGGAGGTACATCAGTCTCGTGTGATACCCAGGGATACATATCTGAGGGGTCAGGGAGGCCAAGACAGAATTCCACCAGACAGAACTGAGCCACAACCACCGCCTCATGGAAATTATTGCTTTGGGGTGTATTTTTTGGCGGGGGGGGGGGGGGCAGGGGTTGTTTGTTAGTTTGAGTTACTGAATGTTTTCCATGCTGGTTTTCCTGGGAGGATGGCAACAGAGTTGGACCACAGAACAGTGAGGGATGCTTCTCAGCCTCCTGGCCCTGCTCAGCTTGACCCCGTCCATTGCACGGGCCTCTCTAGTACAACATGGGCTGAGGCAGGAGGCACATGAGACACACAGACTCCAGTCCGCTCTTAGGGTCTTTTTATGTAGCTGTGTGACACAGATGAATGGCTCAGCAGCCAAGCGGGTGGGTGCACGCAAGTGTTAGTCAACGTACCAAAACAAGTACCCAGCACCGCCCACTGGAGCAGGGCTTCTGCACCAATCCACACGCTGTGCTCAGTGCACATGTGGCTGACAGTCACCAGCACACTATGCCGGGGAATCTGGCACCCAGCCCAACATCAGCAGGGTACAGGCCATCGCCAGCTGCTTCCCTGATGCCACATGGAGACAGTGGCCTAGGCAGGACAGAGAGCCCTGCCTTCATGGTCAGACGCCCAAAGAGAGAGACCCACAGGGTAGGATCTGGCACAACAGCTAATGCCATCAGTCCCGTGGTTCTCAGGAAGCACAGATCCATTCACTCAGCGTTTTATTGAGCATCTATAATGATCTAGCAGTACAGATCACCCAAATAACCAGCTTAAAAGCCATCGTGAGGGCAGGGGATGTGGCTCAGCTGGTAGAATACTTACCTAGCATGCATGAAGCCCTGGATACCATCCCCACACCACCACAAACCAGGTGTAAGAGGGCACACTTGCAATCCCAGCACTCAGGAGGTGGGACAGAAGATCAGAAGTTCAAGTTCAGGGCTGGAAAGATGACTGAGTGGTTCAGAGCACAACTGCTCTTGCAGAGGACCTGGTTTTGGTTCCCAGCACCAAAACAGTGGCTGACAACCATCCATGACTCCAGCTCCAGGGGATCTGATGCTGTTTTCTGGCTACTCAGGGCATTACACAGGCAAAACACTCATGCACATGAAACAAAAATGAATAAAATTTTAAAGTTCAAGGGTATCCCTGGCTACATAGGGAGCTCAAGTCAATTCTATATGAAACCTAGGAAGAGGAGGGGAAGGAAGAGAAGAAGCAAGACAGGAAGGAAGGAAGGGTGGATCTTCATTCAAGCATAGAGAAGCACCTTTGTAATCCCAGCCCTCATGATAGCTGAGAATCCAGGCCTGAGTTCACAGAGGTCTGGTCTCAAAAACCTAAATTAAATAATTTAAACCACAGAAACTCCAGCTTGACCTCTTCCCGGCCTTCGAGGTGCACAGAGTCAGGTGGGGATCTTCCACCAGCAAATCATACAGCCAGGACTCTACTTTTGCACACGGCTGTCCAAGTCTTGGCAAGATGCCATTGGTAGGGTACCAGCCTGGGCTGGGTAGGTAGGGCTGGGATCAACAGCCCCTGTATGGCAAACAGACAGGTGTTTGGCCACCTGAGCTCACACCATGATGGCTGGTCTACCCTGGTGATGGACCAGAAAGGCAGCGGAGCCTGCAGGCCCCTCAGCTGCCCTTCTCAAGGTTCCGGGAAGAAGTGACTAATGCTGCTTCCTTCCCTGACAGCTGCAGGGAGCCAAATCTCCCAAGCCAGGCTGTCAGCCATGGGCACCATGATGTGTGTCACCAAGTGACTCAGCGGGGTTGGAGAGACTGGGCACGAACCTGCCCACTGAGTGCCTGTTCACTCAGCCTCCAGCTGGAAGGAGGCCTCTAGGCCCAACAGAAACACTGGGGAAACTCATTTCTTAGAAGCTGAGCCAAACCAGAGGAATGAGCTTGCTAGAACCTTCCTTGATGCCTTAGCTCTACATCCAAGAGAAAACAGCAACGGTGGGGCGAGGGGTACAGATAAGACAGGCCTTGGGCAGGTCCCTCAGCTCCCCGCAGGCCTTCGCAGTCTCATCCATAAAACGCAGCTGATGGCACCTCTCTCCTAGGATCATCATGAAATTAAAATGCACTGGGGTCAGCAGACTCAACCTGGGGGGCTCTGTCTCCAGGCTCACAGCTGCCCAGTGTTACCATGATCACGTGTGCATTCGTTGGTACACACACACAAGCACCACATGCATGCCTGTCTGTTTATACATGTTAAACCATCTGCTTGCACTTTCCCAGAACCTTCTAGGTATTTAATTTCCAAGCCTGGCATAGACTGAGTGGAGCTGAGGTTCTATTTCCATAGGAACCAGGAGCAGCAAGCTTCCTGTCACCCAGACAGCTGAGAAGAAAGGGCGGGGGGAAGGGAGGTAGCATAGGGCTCTCTCCTCTGTTGCCCTAATAACATCATGAGGGGCCGGGCAATGAATACCCCACTGTGCACAGGGCCTCCAATGCCAGGACACTTTGCAGTGTGGACTCCTGTGAGATAAAAACCTCCTTGTATTGGGGAGGGAGGGATGCTCTGAGGTCCCACCTCAGAGGGTCCTCACTTGAAACCACTAGACACTGATGATGCAACACCGGGCACTGGTGATATGTGACGCACCCTATTCGGTTGGTGTTAAGTAAAAAACGGTAACAACAAAACAAGCAACGCTTCACCACATTGCAATAACTTCAAAGTATCCGGTATTTGGTACTTGGGAACTCAAAGGCTCACCTTCCGCCTGGCAGTCCTCTCCACCGCAACAGTAGTCACAGCGTCTCAGTTTATTCTGCACCCTCTGGCTTCCCATCCTGACATGCTTTCAAGCCATGCGGCCACAGTGAATCCCTTCTGAGGCCCCACTAACCCAAACATCCTCCCTGGGGACTGAGCCCTTAAGAGACTTTACTGCAGAAGGGTGAATTGGGACCCCTACAAAAGACCCTGAGAATTCAGGCTGAACCCCCAGTCCCTGTGAGTCTGGGCTTCTTTGGGTATAGGGTCTTTTCAGAGGTCACTGAGTTAAAATGGGGGCACAGGGGGCTGGAGAGATGCTCAACAGTTAAGAGCACTGCCTGCTCTTGCAGAGAACATGGGTTCAGTTCCCAGCACCCATATGGTGGCTAACAACCATCTGTAACTCCAGTTCCAGGGGATCTGACGCCCTCTTCTGACCTTCTCGGGCATCGCATGACATGGGTACTCTTAAATACATGCAGGCAAAACACTCATACACATAAAATAAAAAAATAAAATAAAATATATTTTTTAAATGAGGGGACAGTAGAGTAAGAGGACATCTAGTGTCCTGTGTGAGAGGACAGAAGGTGACTTGGACACGGATACACAGACAATAGACACACAAATACACAGAGACAGATACAGACACATAGATACAGGCACATAGACAACACTCACTTATAGATACTTAGACACACACAGATACAAACAGATTCACACAGACACATATACATGGCTACACATATACATAAACATAGGCACATACACCCAAGGCAGAGAGAGAGAGAGCTAGATGAGACACAACAGAATTGGGGAACCACAGGCCAAGGGATGCCAAGAATTCCTGACCTCAACCCAACGGTGAAAGAGACCTGGACGCGCATCCCTCGGAAGCCCCCTGAGCCGCTGCTCTGCCGCCATGCTCCCAGACTCTGGCTCCAGAACCCCAAAGCACAGTTCTGATGTTTTAGGCCACTGTTTTGTAGCCTTGTATCTGGCAGCACCTCCCCATACACCACCAAACCCTGTTCCCCCTATTTTATATTGTGGTTTCGGTCACATGCTGTTCACCCAATCTCTGGTCAGCAAGCCTTGATGGACTTTCCCATGTCCCACCTAGGAGCAGCTGGCCATTTACAGAGTCATGCCACATGCAGGTACCCCTGGCACCCCATTAGCCAACGCACCACTCACTGGGCCATTCAGGCTTCCTTCCCTATACCTTGTGGCATCCTGGGGATTGAGGTTAGCTAGAACCTGCGGGATTTTGTTTTCATTTTGTATTATTATTATTGTTGTTTCATTTTGTTTTCTGAGGCAGGGTCTCACTCTATAGCCCAAGTTAGCCTTGAACTCACGGCATTCCTGGCTTAGCCTTGTGAATGCTGGTATTACACCATGCCTGGTTCAGAACATGTTTTTAGGCAGCAGTGTGTTTTAGTTAGCAGGTTTCCTGAGGCCCCCGGGCTAGCTGGCTAGACTGCTGCTGACCAACCCTTCCTGGCGTGGAACCTTCTGGGTTCTGATCTTGGCAGAGACTCCAGGGGCAAAGCTAAAGGCTGTGGATAAGGCCAGCCTTCCCACTGCCCAAAGCTCACAAAGAAGGGCTCCCTGGCCTTCGGTGTGACGACTCTTGACCTTGTGAGACCCATGCGGACACAGATGTGTCTCCCACACCCTTCAGGTGAGCCCTAGACTGTCCCATGTTAGGCAGAATCTGCTCCTCAAACCCAGGCTGCCCCACCCGACTCCCACTCTCTGTTGCTGTGAATGAGCAGCAACAAAAACATGGTTTTATGCCAAAGGTGGGGCCTCCAGCTTCCCAGCACCAGCTTCCTGCTAGGCCTAGGCACCGTCCATGGGAGTGCTTGGCTGGCGTGTGCGTGCGTGTGTGTGTGTGTGTGTGTGTGTGTGTGTGTGCACGTGCATTCAGGCATGCATATTCTTCCATGTGCAGCTTGGAGGCATGTGGAAAGTCTTCTGGGTGGTCATGAAGACAGGGGTATCAAAATGAGAGCTACATGCACATACCCCCACACATGTGCACGTGCCCCCACACATGTTCACGTGCGTACACACACACACACACACACACACACACACACACACACTTTTCTCCTTTCCTTTCCTGCACTGTCTTGCAGCAGTCATGGAACAGATCTGCACTCAAACACTAGATTCCAGCAACTTCCTTCACTCAGGGATCTCCGTCAGCCCTTCCAAGGGTGGGAGTGGTTCTCTAAGCATCCGCCCTGTCTCCTGTCCCCTCTCAACCCTCCCTGTCCCCTCCTGTAGGTTCCTTTCGCCCACTCTGGTTGCTCTGACCCCAACCTTTGCATTTGGGTGTGAATCATTTCCTCTGTAGAAGGGTGGACACAGGACACAGGACACAGGACACAGGACACACACACACGACCTGGAGTGATATGCACAGACCAGGTCCAGTGTAGGAAGCACCCAGAAAACGCTGCAGGCCTCCCTCAGGCCTAGAAAGTCCCCAGCCTGAGCCAGCCCCGCTCTGTCTCTGGGAAGTACAGGTACTGGGAGAAGGAACTGAACAGACTGGTACCCCTGGGACTCCTCTTCTGTGTGTGAAGAGCAGATCCCAGAGCCCAAGGCGCACAGGAAAGAGCAGTGCCCTGCCCCAGCCCCACCCCATGACTTGTTGAAGCCGGGTCCACATAAGATGCCAGTCCAGACCGAGTGGCAGACTAGGAATGCAAGGAGGGGAAGCTAGCACTGGACCCGGGGCCCAGGTAA
The DNA here is from genome assembly GCA_035773235.1 of Eospalax fontanierii. NCBI lineage: Eukaryota > Metazoa > Chordata > Mammalia > Rodentia > Spalacidae > Eospalax > Eospalax fontanierii. The sequence goes on along the minus strand of CM069531.1, from coordinate 91,804,062 downwards.
GAGCTACAAAACAAACAGCTCCTGAGTCAGTCCAGGCTTAGACGGACTGCACTCTCCCCTCTCTCCTGCCCAGCTGTGCCTGTCCAGGCAACAGGTACCACCACTGTCCAAACCAGGAACTAAACTGTTCTGTGTCTGATGAGGCAGGTTGGGCCTGGGGATCTGAAGCTACCCTGCCAACTCACTCTCCGTCAAGGGTCGCTGTTGACCCATGCCTGGGCAGGAGCGCTGAGGTCCCGTGGTGTGTCTGGAAGGGCTAGCTCCTGGTACCTTCCACTAACAGAAGCCCTGGAACTCTGCACCCAACAGCTGAAGACAGCACAGAACGATGACCTCAAGCACTCGGGACCCTAAGGCATCTCCAAGTAAAAGACAGCAGGCACCTCCCTTCTGAGATTGCCCAGCCTCCCCTCAAGGATCCTGCTGGGCTCTATCCTGAAGCTCTGGGCTGGGCTAAGCTCCAGTGGCTCTCCCTGGGTTCCTTAATGTCTCTAAGCATCACAGTGACTCTCTTCTGAATCTCCGCCTCTTTGAACCCTGGACTCTTTAACTCTTTTGTGGCCCTTCTTTATGGATATATAATTACCACCTCCACATAGATATTAGTAATTAAGATTCAAATAAAGAATTTATGGAGCTGGGGATGGCTCCGCAGGCAAAGTTCTGGCCAAGCAAGCATGAGAACCAGCAAGTTGGGTGGGTGTGGCAGGCCACCTGGAGTCCCTCTGAGCAGGACACAGACAGGAATCTCTGGAGCAAGCTCAGACTAGCAGAAAGGAACTCTGGGCTCAGCAAGTCTACGCCTCAAAATATAAAGTGGAAGCCAGGGGTGCTAGTACACACTCTTAATCCCGGCACTCTCGAGGCAGGGGCAGGCAGATCTCTGTGAAAGTGAGGCCAGCCTGATCTACGTAGTGAGTTCCAGGCAGGCCAGCTGAGATTACAGGGAGACTCTGTCTCAAAAAAACAAAAAAATATAGGTACATATATAAAGTGGAGAGAGATTGAGAAAGACACTTGACATCAACCTCAGGTCTACACACACGCACACACACACACACACACACACCACACAAAAAACAAAAACAAAACTGAACTTGTAGTTGCCAATGGCCAGCTCTCAAAGGAAACTGGGACTACCTGGTAAATTCGCCAACACAAGGAAAGTGGATGTAAAATTCTAATGTGTAGAGACACAGCTGTGTCTGTGTCTTTGACACCATCATGACACGATATGCCACTAACTATAAGAGTGCAAAGTGGGGCTGGAGAGATGGCTCAGCGGTTAGAACACTGGCTGCTCTTACAGAAGACCTGGGTTCAAATGCTAGGACCCACATGGCAGCTAACAACTGTCTGTAACTCCAGTTCCAGGGGATCTGATGCTCTCTTCTGTCCTCAGTGAGCACTGCATGACACAGTTACACTTATATACATGCAGGCCAAATACTCATATGCATAAAATAAAAATAAATAAAAAAATTTTTAAACACTGACAAGTGAAGAATCTATATTGGAATCTACCAGATACTAAAATAACAACGTGAAGTTAAGAGGTCAAAATATAAGTTTATATAGAATTCTAAAACAAATATTTAATTGGGGCTGGGGAGATGCCTCAGTCAGGAAAGCCCAAGAACCTGAGTTTGATCCCTAAAACTCACAGAACAAGCTGGGTGTGGTGCTGTGCAATGCTGACATTAGTAGGTATCAGAACATCCTTCCTTTTCCACAGCGAGTGATATTCTGGTGCATATATGTACCACCTTGTGTTTACGACCATCTGTTCACAGGCCCCCACCAGTGAGCCCCTGTGAATGGCACGCCTATGAACGTGAGTGCAGAGCATCTGCTCCAGTCCCTGCCCTTGACAGTGTATAGGAACTTCTGAGTTCCGTGTTGAATTTAATGTCTAAATTTCTACTGATTATGTGTATGTGTGTGTGAAGGGACAGGCACACACATGACATGGCACGCATGTTGGTGGGGTCAGAGGACAGCATTTGGGAGTTGGCTCTCTGTCTTTCTACCATGGGTTCTGGGGATCAAACTCAGGTCATCAGGCTTAGCTCACCCTAACCCTAAGCCATCTCACCGGTCCGCTCCTTCCTTATTTTTAATATGTGTACACATGTGTGGAAGACATCAAGTGTCTCCTCAGTGGTGCCTCACTTTATTTTTTGAGACAGGCTCTCTCACTGAATCTGGAGCTCACCAATTGGAGAATGGCTGGCCAGCAAGTCTCTGGAATCCTCCTGTCTCTGCCTCCAGCACTGGGATTAGAGGAGCACACTGCTGTGCCCAGCATTTTATAGGGTCCTGGGGATCCCATCTTAGATCCTCATGCTTGCCCGGAAAGCACTCTACCTCCTAAGCCACGTCCCCCGGCCCTCACTCACCCTGTTCCATTTTCATCACACCAGCGGGGCAGAGTGCCCCTTCCTCGCCCGCAGCCTTACCCGCACTTGTCTTCTATTAGTTACTGCCACCCTAATGATGTGAAGTCAAAGTTTATGTTCATTGAGTTACATTTTTTCTAATGATTAATGATATTAAACATCTTCCTCTATTTAAGGGTGGGAGGGGCTGGCCTCAAACTCACCATGTAGCTGAGGAGGACCTTCAGTTCCTGATCCTCCTGCCTGCACCTCCCAAGTGCTGAGACTGCATGCGCCAAGACCAGTAATGGGTTTTTTTCACCTTTATTTTTTTAGACTAATGCCACTATGTAGCTCTGGCTGGCCTGGAACTGACTATGTATACCAAATTGGCCTTGAACTCACAGAGATCTACCTGCTTCTGCCTTCCAAGTGCTGGGATTAAAGGTGCTCCATACCATGTCTAGCTTAGACTTTTGAAAAGATGACGTTTATTTATTGTGTGCTGGGTGGAGAGGCACAAGGGTGGACTGGCCTGTGTTCCTCCCAGGCACAGCTATACCTTCAGGGCACAACACTTTACCAGAGAGCTGGCTGTGCTGACCTACAGAATCACCTTGGCTGCAATCACAGCCATTAAATAAGCAAGGCACTACAGCAGTAAGTAGGTCTGAGGTAACTGGTGTCTGTCGATAACAGTTCCCAGAAGGAAGAGGTAGACAGGGTCACAAGACCCTAACCCCAGATTCTTCCCACCACGCCCTCCTGCCCCCCAGCTACATGTGGCTTGGGGAGGTGGCAGGGAACATGGGAAATGGAAAATTGAAGTGAGGTTGAACACCAGCAAAGAGACTTCCCTGAGTCCTCACCACGCTGGAGCGGGGCTTTCCAGTGAGGAAGCTGTTCTGAGTCACCCAGGCTCCCGTGAGTTACCCCTCACCGGGATCCTAGGTACCTCGTCACCCAGGCTCCCGTGAGTTACCCCTCACCGGGATCCTAGGTACCTCGTCATCCAGGCTCCTGTAGTGTCCTCGTTCCTTTCTATTGCTGTGATTTAAAACACTGGCTAAAACCAACTTGAGAAGGAAGGGGTTTATTTTAGCTTACATCTCCCAGGTCACAGTTCATCACGGAGACGTTGAGAGCAGAAGCTGGAGCGCAGACCATGGAGGGACGCTGCCACTGGCTTGTTCCTCCGGCTGGTGCTCAGCCTGCTTTCTTGGTTGTTAGCCTGAGCCTGTAAAGACCGAGCTATCCTTCCAGCCCCAGCCTGCTTTCTTAAACAACAAGGGACCACCTGCCCAGGAGTGGCACTGCCTACAATAGGCTGGGCCCTCCCATACCACTCAGCAAACACAGGAACGACCGCAGGCCAAACCAATGCAGAAAATTCCTAAATTGAGGTTCCTTCCTCCCAGGGGTGTCAACTGAAGCTCACCCAGACTCTGAAAGGAGGTCAAATAAACTGTTTGGCAGAGCTGAAGCTGAGTGGGATTTTTTTCCTGGGTCTGTGGTTGGCACCCTGAGTGAATAGGCATTTGTTCAAATCTCCCAAGAAAAGTTCACGCAACGTTATGGGTGTCCTTTTTACCATGTTGTAATGTTCTTGGATGCTCAAAAATGTTAAATTTTGGGGGCTGGAGAGATGCCTGTCATCAAGAATGTCTGCTACTCTTACAGGGGACCCAAGCTGGTTCTCAGTACCCATATGAGGTTTACAAACACATAGAACTCCAGTTTTAGGATATCCGACACCCTTTTCCGGCTTCCAAGAACACCCACACATACACAGAAATGAAAAATAAATAAATAAATCTTTAAATAATGAATGGTCCACAGAACCCAGGAAATCAGTTTACGTACTATTACTCACTTACCAAAAAGTAAACATAATTACTATTTTGTGTGTGTGATACATGTGCGAGTGCAGGCATGTTCATGCCATGGTGCACATGTGCAGGTCAGAAGACAACTTTAGTGTATCAGTTCTTTCCTTCCACTGAGTTCTGAGAATCAGACTCAGGACGTCGGACTTGCACAACACACACTTCCACCTCTTGAGCCATCTTACTGGTCCCAAAGTGTGATTTTTTTTAATGTACTTTTATTTAAAAGTATAAGTTTTTTGCCTGTGTGCATATATAAGTACACCCATGCCTGGCACACCCGTGGAGACCAGAATATGGCACTGAGGTCCTGGAACTGAAGTTACAGGTGGTTGTGAGCTCCCACGTGGGTGCTGGAAGCTGGGAACTGAACTTGGGTCCTCCGCAAGAGCAGCAAGTGCTCTCGACCGCGGAGTCAACTCTCCAGCCCCAAGACAACTGATTTTTTAGCACATCTTAAATCCTACCACCTTGCCCACAGTCATTACTTTGTGACTTGTTTTATAGCTATTTGGGGATTTCATAAGTATGCAATACTGTCAGCTGTCAAAGAGGCTCTTTCTTGTTTCTACTCTTGATGCCTTTAATTTCTTTTTCTTGTCTTATCACACTGGTTAAACCTGCTAATGCTGTGGAACGATTCTAAGAGCCAGAGGCTGGGGAGGACTGGGGTGAAAACAGTGTCTTCTGGACATGACAGGACAGCTGCACGCACGGACTCCCAGCGGCTGTGGTCACCCGCACAGGATCAAGCCTGTCCACATTCCTGCATGGAGGGGACGGGCTCACAGCCTCCACCCCAGCTGAGGGACCACTAACAGTAGATAGCTGCATGAGGGGAGGGAGAGTCAGTTTTCTTTAAGGATGTGCACCTGGTAGGTCAACCCCACTCTCTCTGGATGGCCCCACACCCAGGAGTATATGGAGTGTAAACTGGAGTCAATGGGTTATTAAACAAACAAACAAACAGGACAGAGAGTTGGGGGAGTGGGAGGCAGGGGTGCATCTGGGAGGGGGGTATAATCCAAATACATTGTATAAAATTCTCACAGAATTAATGAACATATTAGTACCGAATAGATGCGAATGGGCACCTTCTCTCGTGTCAGAACTAACAGTGCCAAATCTGAATTTTTCCATATGTGCCCTCTGCCACATTAAGGAGTTTCTAGCCTTAATTTGCTGAGAATTTTAACATGAATGGACACTGCCTTTGGTAAAGGCTTTTCATGTCTGTTGAAGTGAACCAGTATTTTCTTCTTTATTCTGTTAATAGGCTGAATCATGATGATTTATTACTATTATTTAGATCTAAAATTTTCCTTTTTTGGTCTTTTTGAGACAAGGTCTCCCTGTAGCTCCAGCTGGCCTGGAGCTATGTAGACCAGGCTGGTCTTGAACTCGCAGAGATGGGTCTGGCAGTACTGTCTCCTCTTTATTTCCTGCACAGTCCGCAGATGTAAGACCGGCCTCATTTCTTCCCTTTGATGGCATTCACCAAGGAAGCCACCAGAGTCTAGGTTTCCACCTGAGAGAGGTATTTGTTAATTTCTAAAGTCAGGTTAAATATACAGTTACTCTGGCTTTTTAACCTCCACTTGTACTGACTTTCGGTATTATTGTTTGAGACAGGCTAGTCTCAAACACACAGGCCTCCAGCCTCAGCCTCCCGAATGTGGGGACAGGTGTACTCCGCCAAGCCTGCCCGCACGTCGCTATTATTCCTGTAGGCTGCCCGGGATGACCCTTCATGCCAGTCCCCCCGAACCCTGCGGCCTGCCTCGTTGGCAGTGTCTGTCCCGGTGCTCCTCTGTGTCTCCTCCCCTCTCTAGTTCAGCAATCCAGCTACAAATTTATCAACTGTAGATCCTTTAAAGAACCAAAGTCTGACCTTATTTTTTTCTCTTTTCCACTTCCTTGATTTCTGCCCTTATCACCAGGACTTCCTTCCTTCGACTGACTTGGTGGCTTAGTCAGGGCCTGGCCCGGAAACACCATGATGTCCGTGATCTCAACAGCAACTTAGAAAAGGCTTGTGTGTCAGTGTATATGTGTGTATGTGCAGTTTTGTATGTGTGTGTATGTCTAATGTGTGTGAATGTGTATGAGCATATGTATACGCCTGTGTGTGTGAGTATATTTTTGTGTGTGCAGTGTGTGTGAGGGAAGTGTGTGTGAATGTGTGTATCTGTGGGAAAGTGTGAGTGTGCGTGTGTGTATGAATGTGTGTGAGTGTGTCTGTGTGAATGTATGTGATTGCATGTGTATGAATGCATGTGTCTGTTTGTGAGGGAGTGTGTTTGTGAGTGTGTGGGAGTATGTGTCAGTGTCAGTGTCTGTGAGTATGTGAATGTGTGTCTGTGTGAGGGGTGTGTGTGTGTCTGTGAGTGTGTATGTGCCTGTGTGTGTGAATGTGTGTGAATGTGTGTGTGTGTATGTGGTCTTTATTTGTTCTTTCCTTTTGTTTTTCAGACAGGTCTTGCTATGCAGTCCAGACTAGTCATAAACTCACCCTGCTCCTCCTGCCTTGGCCTCCTAAGTGCCAGGATTGCAGGTGTGAACGACGCCTGGCTGCATAAACTCTGTTGAACTAGTCAAAAGTGACGGACGACCTGAAGGTCTTTTGAGTCAATGTCAGTGGTCAGTGACTGAAGCAGTCATGTCCCACAACGAGGTCTCCATGCCACCCAACAAGTGCTCAGCTCAGGAGCCCACAGGGACAAAGCAAGGCCCACCCACAGGGAACCTGGCGCACTACAGCTCCACAGAGACAGAGGCCTCGCACCCTTCAACCCTCACCCTTCGCACCTGGTTGTGCATGCCTAGCCTTCCAGATATCCTCCCTGGGAGGCTGGAGAGATGGCTCAGCAGTTAAAAGAGTGCACAGTGCTCCTGCAGAGGACCTGAATTCAGTTCCCAGCATCCATACATGGCGGCTCACAACTGCCTGTCACATCAGCCTCGGGGAATCCCACCTCTTTGGGCACCTGCACTCATGTGCATACAAACACACACAATTAAAAATAGGGGGCTGGAGAGCTGGCTCAGCAGTTAAGAGCACTGGCTGTTCTTGCAGAGAACCCAGGTTCGAATCCCAGCACCCATATAGCAGCTAACAAACGTCCATAACTCCAGCTCTAGGGGATCTGATGCCCTCTTCTGACCTCCTCAGGCACTGCACGACACAGGTGCACCTACCCACACACAGGCAATACACTGATACACAAAAAATAAAAATAAATAAAACATTAAATAATAAATCTAAAACATATCCTTCCTGATTAATGGGCAATGGAAACAAAGTGGCCCTCTGTATTCTGTGTGCTGCGTCAGCAAATGAACCCCAGGAGGGTCCCTCAGTTCACCTCTGACTAGTCAGAAGTCCCAGAAGACCACACTCACAGAGTGGCATCTTAGGAGAGGCACCTTAAGGGACTGAGCCCCAACCTGAGGGGCCGATACTTTCTGCAGGCAGCCAACAGCATCAGACCTGAGTGAAAGAATAGTGAGTTTCCTGCGGCCAACTGCTGCTTGATGCTCAGTGTTCAGGAGGCCCCCCACCCCCCCACCCCCCCACGCCTGGGTCAGAAGCGCCTCCCGCACTGTGAGTTGCTGCAGGAGAAACAGTCTATTTGTTTTGTTGTAGAAAAATAAACAGTCCTTCAGTTTACAATACTGCTAAGAACTACAGTCCTCAAAAAGAGATCTGACAAACCATACACACAGTCTCCTTGAAAACCACAACACAGTAGGATTCCGTGTGTATAAGAGCTGGGGGTGTGGAAGTCAGAGAACAACGCGCAGGAGTCAGCTCTCTCCCACCACGTGGGTTCTGAGGGTTAACCCTACCCTTTCTTCTTTTTGAGACAGGTCTCTTTGTAGCCCCAGCTGACCTGGAACTCACTACGTAGACCAGGCTGGTCTTGATCTCACAGATGTCACAGATTACCTGCCTCTGCCTCCCAAGTGCTGGGATTAGCAGCGTGTGTCATCTCACCTGGACTTCCCTACTCTCTTTTTTTAAAAAAAAATTATTACATGTATATGTGTACCAAATGTGTGCAAGAACCCATGGAGGTCAGACAAGGGCATCAGATCCCCTGCAACTGGAGTCACAGATGGTTGTAAGGGACTATAGAGGTGCTGGGAACAAAACCCAGCCTATGTAGCTCTGGCTGTCCTTGGAGATCTGCCCACCATGTGCTGGGATCACAGGTGTATGCAACCAAAACAAAGTAGTTTCTTTCTTTCCTTTTCTCTCTTCTCTCTGTCTCTGTCTCTCTGTCTCTCTCTCTCTCTCTCTCTCACCATATTTCATGTAGTCTAGTCTGGCCTGGAACTTGCTATGTAGCTGATGATCTTGAACTCCTGATCCTTCTGCCTCTAACTCTTAAGTGCTAGATGACAGGTATAATCCACCACCACACCTGGGTTACGAGGCACTGACCTCCCCGATGAGAGGCAAACATTCTGTCACCTCAGCACATTCCCAGCTCTCAACTGATTTAACAGAAGTTTCCAAACAATACAACGTGGAGAAAAACCCTTTCAACAGATAAGAGTTGAACAACAGTAAACACAGAAAACACCAACAATAAAATGAACCTTGACCTACCTTACACCAGGCCCAAAAGCCAGGTCATAAGAACAACAATTACAGACGTACTAGAAGAAAACATGAAATGTATCTTTGCAACTTGGTTTGGCAAAAGATTCTTAAGGAACACAGAAAATGAAAGCCACGAAGAGGGGAGAAATTTGCAAAATTAGACTTCACCAAAAGTGAAAGGACACACTACTGCATATCAAAAGACACAGCTAACAAAACAGTCAAACTACAGGCCAGAACAGCTATGTGCAAACCTTACAGCCGACAAAAGACTAATATCTAGAACAGGGAAAGCGGCACCACCCAATTTTAAAATGAGCAACAGATCTGAAAAGCTATTTCACAAAGGAAAACTACACAAATAGCTAAGAAGTCTGTGAAAATGTGCTCGACCACATTAGTCATCAGACAGATGCAAAATTAAAGCCAGAATGAAATACCACTCCTCGCCCACCAGAATGACTAAAATTTAAGAGTGACAGCAACAAATGTTGGCAAGAGCTCGGAGCAAGCAGAACCCTTTGCACTCTGCTGCTGGGGATGAAGTCCTGTGGCCGCTTTGGGTGAAGATGTAGCAGTTTCTTCCAGAACTAGTCAAACATCGATTCCAAGGCCCAATCTAAGTATTTGCACCAGAGAAATGGAAGCTCTACTCATGAAAGGCCTGGTTGAGACACTCATCACAAAGCCTCAAACGGAAGCAGGCAGAGGAAACAGGAAAACGGGAAAGAAAGTCACAGAGGGGTCAGGAAAGAAACAAAACTCATCAGTGACATCCAAGCCTGGAACCCACAGCAACAAGGTGACTACAATCCAAACTAGTTAAGAGCATCTACGCCGTGTGTGTGCTGGTTAGTTTTCCTAAGTCACCCGGGAGGAAGGAAACCCAACAAGGAATTACCTCCATCAGACTGGCCCATGGGCATGTCCGTGGGCTTTTTCTGGATTGCTAATTGCTGTGGGAGGCCCAGCCACTGTGGGCAGTGCTGAGCAGGCCAGTGGAGGCAAGCTAATAAGCAGTATTCCAGCATGATCTCTGGAGCTAAGATTCCAGCCTCCAGGTTCCTGCTTTGACTTCCTGGCCTCGCCTTCCTCTATGGTCAACTATAAAGTATAAGATGAAATAAACCCTCCCCTCCCAAGCTGCTTTTGGGCAGGGTGTCTATCACAGCTACAGAAACCAAATCAGAACACTGGGGAAACTTAGATCAGCAGCTGCTTCTAGGGGAGACAGAGGGGGTCCCACAGGAAGGCTCCGGGAGAGCTCTTGGGAAATGTCCGTGTTCTGTGTTACACACACGTACCTATTAAAGAACAGAGCACTAAACCTTCAGGAATCTCATGGTACAGACATGTGGATAGAGAATCACTGCTTGTGGTTAATGAAATGGGAGCAGAGGAGTACAGAGGGAATGTGTGCTGATGCCTGCAACTCCTCTAAAAGCATGTCCCGATAGCTGGGCTTGCTGGTGCTTGCCTGTCATCCCAGCCCTTGGGAAGTGGAGGCAGGAGGATCAGGAGTTCAAGGCCAGTCTTGGCTACACAGCAAGTTGGAGGCCAGCCTGGGTTTACATGAGACTCCGTCTCAAAATTTTTTTAAAAACAGAGAGAGAGATTATGTGTATGAAGAGAGCCTGACTGTTGGTGGACGGAGGACACGCGATGAAGCAGAGCTTGATCACTCTAGGATCTGGGGCCAGAATGTTTCTCAGAAAGGTGGGAGATGGCTTAGGTGGGAATGCCTGAAGTGCAAGGGTGCAGACCTGGCTTTGATCCCCAGCACCAACTGAAGGCTGTGTGGTGGCTCCTGCTTATGATCCCAGGGCTGGGGAGATGGAGATGGCAGCCCCAGGCCAATGAGAGACCCTGCCTCGAAAACCAAGATAAAGGGCCAGAAGATGATCGGGTTTGCCAGCTTGATGACCTGAATTCAGCCCTGGGGACCCACATGGTGGAAGGAGAGAGCCTTCTTCCACAAGATGTCCTCTGACCTCTACACATGCTGTCATAGCATTTGTGTGTGCGTGCACACACACACACACACACACACACACAATTTTTAAAAGGTTGGAAAAATCTCAGAGATCAAAGGACATCAAACAAAAACTAGGTAAATAAGGGGCTGATGGACAGGTTCTGTGGTTAAGAACACATATTGTTCTTGTGGGATACCAAGGTTTGGTTCCCAACGTCCTAGGTTCCCACATCCTAACACTTGTCTGCAACTACAGTCCCAGGGGATGTGATGGCCTTTCATGGCCTCCCTGGACACCAGGCATGCAAGCGGTTTTCATAAACACGTGCTGGCAAACACTCATACACATAAAATAAAAATAAATAATTTTTAAAAATACAAGGGGGCTGAAGATTTAGCTCAATAGTTAAGAGTGCTGGCTGTTCTTGCAGAAGACCTGGGTTCAAATCCCAGCAGCCACATGGCGGCTAACAACCATTCACAACTCCAGTTTGAGGGGATCCAAAGCCCTCTTCTGGCTTCCTCAGGCACTTCACAACACAGGTACACTTATATACACGCAGGCATAACATCCGGACACATAAAATAAAAACAAACAAATCCAAAACACTGAGTCTTACTAAAAGACAAAGGTCAGCAGACACCCCTCTCCTTTCTCTGGGGAACCTGCAAGCCCAAATCTGCACCGCCTAGTTGGACAGGAATGTGGGGACCTTGCCTCCCCCTGGGGACTTTTTACAGCTTCCCTGGCTTTCAGGCTACAGCACACTGCACAGAAAGCAGAAACCACAACAGCAGCCCCTTCTGCGGATCCCAGGAGAGGGCCAGACCAGGCAGACAGCACTTTCGAGAGCCTGCACTGCCACCTACCGAACGAAAGGCTCCCTGCAGCCACTCCTCTTCCCGCTCCCTATGTCCAGACACCACTGTGAACTGGGGGTGCTGATGCGTGGGCAGTGCCTGCCTGTAGAGCACACACCCCTCTGCCCACACTCGGCATCCAGCTCCCGGAGGACAATCCTACCCATCGATACGCATCACAGAAAGCGAGTTGGCCGGGACAAGGTTCCAAGTCTGAGACCCCTGCTCCAGGAATCTTGCTGGAGACATTGACTGGACATGTCCAAGTCCAGACTGAGGGTCTCCCTGCATGAGTATGATAAGCAGAGGGGGGGGGTAAGGGGGGAGCCTGAAGTTAAGGCACAAACCAGAGAGGAGCCTGGCCCAAACCCTCCAGCTTCTAGCCAATCTCTGCAGGGTACCAGAGACCCCAGACCTCAGGAGCTGGGAACACAGCAGCTGACAGCCACACCAGAAAGAGGGACTGGTGCTCAGTGAGCCTGTCACCACTCAAGGTGGTACCATAAGCAGTAGGTGAGAGGTGGCTTTTTCTATCCCACCCTACTCAGTATGACCCTTCTCCACTTGCCCCCTCACCAGCTCTAGCCTCAGGGTCTTTGCCCTTGCTGTTCCCGTTGTCTGGACACTCTTCTCTGGATGTGGGACTGTTGGTTCTTTCTGGTTGTTCAAGCTCCAAGTTAATGTCTACCCATAAGGAGGGACTTCTCTCTCTCTCTCTCTCTCTCTCACACACACACACACACGCACGCACACGCACGCACACACACGCACGCACACATGCACCACACTTCCTGCTCAGAACATCATCTTCACAGTCTCACTTGAAATCGTGACAGGTGACTCAGACAGAATTCCCAGGAACCAGTGCTACACCTCCCGGGTCCTCACTTCAGGTTGCAAACCCAGGGGAAGGCTGGCACACAGTAGGACCTCCATAAATACACCAAGGACAAGGAGCAGCCCCAGCTACCAAAGACCTAGTGTCTTGAGGTGTCGCAAAGCAGAGGTCATGTGGACAGGTTACCCATACAGTCACAGCTGTTGACAAAGGTGGTGGTGTGGCTCTGGATATTTCCATGAGCTCAGATTTAGCACTCTGAGGGGCAGATCACAGCTTATCAGGGTTGGCTCAAGTCAAACTTTCTTTTCCTTTTTTAAGACAGGGTCTCACTATGTATCCCTGACTGGCCTAGAATTCATTATGCAGATCCGGCTGGCCTTGAGTTCATAGAGCTCTGCCTGCTTCCGCCTCTTGGGTACTCAAATTAAAACCATCACAACTGACTGACTCTTTTTAAAGACAAGGTCTCATGCATCCCGGGCTGTTTCTTGGCTCCCTCACATGGTGACATCGCTGTGGGCGGAGGATGCTGTGGGTTCTCCTTGGAGGAATGGGGAACTGCAGGCAATCAGAGATGCAATGGGTGCCGTGTAAAATGGCAGTCACCACAGGGCCAGCAGGAAGACAGTCCAGTTTGCAAAGTGCTTGCCTTGCAAGCACAAGGACCTGAGTCTGATCCCTTACAACCACATGAAAAAGCCCAGCAAGATGGCGCTCTCCTGCTGGCCAGCCAGCAAGCTCCAGGCTAATGAGAGACGCTGTCTTAAAAAAAAAAAGGTAGACGGCATCTAAGAAACAATACCTAAGGTGGACCTCTGGCCTCCACATGAACAAGTATGTGTGCACACACACCTGTACCCACAGGAACACACACGTATGCATACACAGAACTAAAAAAGGGGGTGTGTCCTGAGGTTAGGGGCAGGGCCACAGGGTGCACAGAAGCCTGAGAGCAGGAGAAACCGAGGAAAGACAGCCTGGTGAGGAAGTCAGAATGAGTCCTCAGCAGGCCAACTCATCCATTCGTCAGGGGAGTGGATGGGACCCTAGGAGTGCAAACACTGGGGGTGCCCCTGGGGACACAACGGGATGGGGGGCAGACAATACCTCCCACACGCCTCGCTTTCAGATTTTCCCCTTGACGAGCTGGGGAAGTTGCTCCCTCGACACCAGGCTTTCTCGGCCCCTCTACCACACGGCCTTCGTGTGTGCTGTGGGCTTGCCTCAGCCTTCCCAAAGACAGTCCTTCTTGGCCAACCTGGCCTCACCACCCCAGGCTCCCACTTCTCTCTCTCTCTGTGGGCCTCTCAGCCATTCTGGTTGCTGCTGGCATTTTACACTTAGTGGCTCTGTGATCCCTGGACTGTCTGGTTTTGTTTTCTTCTTCTTCTTCTTCTTTATACCCAGCACCAAGTATACAATGAGCACCTGTTTTGTGAACAAATGCATGAATGAATGGGAGGTGTGTGAGGGCAGTGCAGGGTCAGAGGCTGCCGGCTGCAGGAGCAGAGCGGACGGGTGGGCACGGGATGGGAGGTCGAGAAGGTGCTGCCCAGGGTCGGAAGCCCACCCTGATGGCTAAAAGCAACAGGAAGGCTGACAGCTCAGCACCCACCCCTGCTCAAGGAGTAAGGTGAGGGAGGCCCTGGCCAGCCAGAATCATGCGGAACCCTACGTGGGGACAGGAACATGAGCAAAGGGCCCAGGTGCCCCTTCAGGGCAAAGGTCAGGAAAGAAGAGGTGGCCAAAAACAGGTGGGGAAGGATGGACAAAGCCGGACCTGACACAGACTGTCACAGGGCAAGCACCAGGCTCCCCAGACAGGAGGCACCTCTACATGGTGGGCCTCATAGGCCCTAAGACGCCTCTGTTAGTCCAGAGGACCCAAGCCACATGACCCGGCATGCCACGGGCCAGAGCGAGGCCACTCCCAGCCCGGACTGCCTCATCCTTCCCATCACACATGGAGCCAGTCTGCAGACGAAAGGAATAACGAAGCTGGCTCTTCTTTAAGCCCATGTACAAAGCAAACTCATTCAGGTCCAAGACCTAAACAGGAGTTGGGACTCCAAAGGTCTCTGAAGAAAACAGGAGTGTCACTGGATGGCTTGATGGTAAGATGTTAGAAGCTCAGGTGGTGAAAGAAGCTGGACTTCATCAAAAAGTGTTGGAAAGAGCTATGGTGAGAAAAGGCAGTCCGCAGAGCGAGAGAAAGTCTTCACAAGATGTCTAAGTTAAGGAACTAATGGACAGAATATGTAAAGAACTCCCACAACTCAACAACAATGGAATACTATTCAAAAGTGGGCCAAGAGCCTGATGTAATGCACACCTGTAATCCCAGCACCTGGCATGTGGAGGCAGGAAGATGAGGAGTTCAAGGTTATCTCGGCTACAGAGCTGGTCTCACACCAAGTCCAGTACCAGTCACAGGATAAATGGCCCCATTTCTGCACCACCACTGACAGCTCTTAGCAGTCTTGTCTACGAGGAGGTGCAAAAGCAGCCTTGGTGAGGAAAGGTTCTTGGGCCAGTGAGAAGGCTCAGCAGGTAAGGGTGCTTGCTGCCAAGCCTGCTGGCCTGAGATCATCTCCAGGAGCCACATGGTGGAAGGAGAGAATCAACTCTTTCCAAGTTACCAAGTTATCTTCTGCCTTACACACACACACACACACACACACACACACACACACACATACACACACACACACAAATAAATAGATGCAATATGAAAATTTTAAAAGAGAAAAATCACTTTGCAGAATTAATGCAGCATCTTAAGATATGATTGCCCTGGTGGCCCAGTGAGCCCTAAATCCATTTTTATTTAAAAATAGAAAAAGAGGATTGGAGAGATGGCTTAGTGGTTATAAGCACTGGCTGCTCTTCCAGAGGACCCAGGATCGGTTCCCAGCACCCAAATCGTGGTTAACAACCATCCATAACTCCAGTTCCAGGGATCCAAAACCCTCTTCTGACCTCCACAGGCATCGCATGACATGGGTACACTTATATACATGCAAGCAATTACATTCATATACACAAAACAAAATAACAATAAATAAAATCTTTTTTAAAGGCAGGGAGAGAGAGCTGAAAGAAGAGGGTTATGTGACCACAGACAGGATCTGAATAATAATAATAATAAAGCCAAGGAATGCAGAGGCCACTGCAACCACCAGGAGCTGGGAGAGGCCTGGGCCAGAAGCTTCTTGGCACCTCAGAAGGAGCCAGCCCTGCAGGCACCTGACTTTTGGCCTCCAGAGCTCTGGGAGAACACTAGTAAATCTTACAGGAACTAAAGTCACAAAGGGAAGAGGGCAGAAGGCTTCAGGCCAGCCCTCAGGGGCCGGCCCTGAATGCAGAGGCCTAGGGTGAGGCATCCCCAGAGGCGGGGGAAACAGGAGGGGCCACATAATGATGACAGACAGGGCAGGGAGGCCTGGGACACAGCCTCCAGGGCACCCCCAATCCCTTGCCTGGCCCATGGCAAAGGCCTACCCTTAAAGGAGCTGGGATCTGGAGTCTGTGTCCCACTAGACAGAGCTAACTCCAGCCAGGTGTATACATCTGGTACCAGGGTTTGAAGACTCTTCCAGAACTCCGTGTATGGACTCATGACTGGGCAGTGACTTCCCCGTTCTGTGACTGAGGGTACTGCCCATCCCCGCCCTCCAGAGCCCAGCTGAGCAGCACTTCCCGGTGGAAAGCTTCCTTCTTAGAGATTCTCCACTAGCTGAAATACAAGCTCTTGGAACAAGATAAAACTGCTTCATTTGTAAAAGCCACAAAACCAGTCCAGAAAAACGAAAAAAGAAACCACCAACCCTTGGCTGGAAGCGCAGCATTCCATGCCTTGAGGCCTGTCCTGGCTCAGTGACTCATGCCAGCCCTACTGAGAAGCCCAAGGCATCTGCCTGGGGGAGTTTCAGAGAGCCACAGAGGACCCAGCCTCGTTCACAGGCCAGGCGAGGGAAGGGAGGACGAGGACATGCAGAGTTAGGGATGCCAATGCTGGTTCAGAGCCTCTTCCCTCAGGCTAGGCAGGCCCATGGGCTCAGGCGGGGCAAGACCACACCCTCTGACACCCCCCTCTCCAACAGACAGCAGGGCTGGACAAGCCTCAGCCATTAGCCTTTGGGGGCACCTGGCTAGCCAGGCCTCCATCCACTCCTGAATGCAGATGTTTCCCCAGCCCACTGTCTGTTGAAGTGAGGGTTGAGACAGACACAACTGTCACACTGTCTGACATTAAGACCGAAAGGCACAAGCCAGTATGTCCAGCCATGCGGCAAAGCACAGAGGGCCCTATGAGCTCAGGACACACTGAGAAGCTCACTGAAAGGGAGGGACTCAACCTCACTCTGCAGATTAGGAAACTAAGACCATCCACAAGCAATCTGCTCAGAGCCACCCAGCAGGGACAGGACAGGAGCTTACTTCCCCAGGGACTGGGGTTAGGAGTCCAGCTACAACTGACCCTGATTAATTGACCAGGGTGAGGAACACACTGGAGGATCAGCTGGGGATTTTCCTCTTTCTCAGTTCAGACAGTTTACAGCTGAGTTTGGGGGAAAAAATAAATAAATTTTGTAAAAATACGTCCAAATGGAAGTTTCATAGAAAATCCCAATTCTGCTTGGCATGAAGGCCTGTGCTTATACCTCAGTTACACAGGAGCGGGAGGCAGGGAAATTCTGAATTCAAGGTCTGCCTGGGATATATAGCAAGACCTTGCCAGGAAATTAAAAAAAAAAAAAACATTAAAATGCCCCAAGGATGTAGTTCGGTGGTAGAGCATCATCTATCCATAAATGGAAGCCCTGGATCCCATTTATAATACAGGAAGGAAGGAAGGAGGGAAGGAAGGAAGGAAGGAAGGGAGGGAGGGAGGGGGGGAGGGAGAGGGGACGGAGGGAGGGAGGGAGGAAGGGAGGAAGGGAGGGAGGGAGGGAGGGAGGGAGGGAGGACATTTGGTCCTGGCCCACCATAAGAGAAAATGCTGACTGGAGATGTGACTCGTTGGTACAGTCCTTGCCTGGCATGCACAAAGCCATCCCCAGGACCACATAAACCAGGCTCTCTGATGGTACACATCTACAATCCCAGCATTCAGGAGATGGAGGTAGGAGATCAGAAATTCAATGTCATCTAGGCCCACATTGTGAGTTCAAAGCCAGCCTAGGCAACATGAGACCCTGCCTCAAATTAAAAGAGAGAAGATCTCACTTGGCCCCTTGCTGTGTCCTCAGCTGAGGGCATCAGTGAAGGCTGGGTGGTGAAGGCCAGGATCCACAGCTCTCAAAGGCTGCTTTGTTCAGCGTATGGAAAGCTCCCATCAGCCAGTGAGCACTCTCAGGTCCCCAGAGAGCCACCTCCCCTTTGTGTGAGGATCTCTAATCCCTCCTCTGATGACACCCACCTGGGCTGGGTCTTGTCATTCACAGAATGAAGCTTGGGCAAGCAGTGTGGCTCAGTGGTCTAGCACTTGCCTGGTATTCATGGGATCTTGGGTTAGCCAACCCAGACCAGCTACATAAATAAGAACACGCCAAAGGTGAAGCTCCTGGAGGTTCCTGCCACCCACCTACCCACACACCCACCCACCCACCTAACCACCCACTTACCCACCCACCTACCCACTAAAGCAACTGGCATCTTACAGCTGGTAGCAAAGGAGGTAGCAGGCCAGACTGCCTGTGGGAGGTGGTCTGTGCTGGGGACAGCTTCACCTGTCCAGGCCTAGGAAATAGCTGTTGGTCTCCGGTGCCATGTATGTAGTCCCTGAAGACTAGGCATAAAGACCCCTGCCTTTGCACCCATTGCTGACAACCAGCCTTGTCACCAAGCCTAGGCATAGGCGAGTCTTCCCTCCCAGGTCCTCTGCTGTGCCCATCAGTGCCCTGAGCACACCACTGTTTCAGGACACCTGGTGCCTGGCTCTCAGTGGATGCCCAGCCAGTTTTCCCATCAGATCAGGAATCAGGGAGGCCCCAGGAACAGGGGAGCAGGTCAGTCCCTCAGAAGATCACTGAGATGGGTCTTCTTTCTTCGGTTTTAAGACAGGGTCTCCCTGTAGCCCAGTTGGTCTGGAATTCTCTATGTAGACCAACCTGGTCTTGAACTCACAGAAATCAGCCTCTCCTCTCCTCTGAGTGCTGGAATTAAAGGCATGTGCCACCATGCTTAGTCTTTCTGGCCTCTTGGATATGCCAAGCATGCACTTGGAAGCAACCAACAATCCAGAGTCAATGGCACTGAGAAGGCAGCCATTAGTCTCACTATGACCATGGGACAACACAAGTCCAGAGGATGGGCATATCCTTAGGGTTCCCCACCCACAGTATCTCCCAGGCCCCGTCTCGGAAGTTGCCCAAGGCAGAAGCAGTCATAACCTTGGTCATGGATGGTCACGGCATGAACAGAAGCTTGGCACAGGGATGGCTTTTAATTGGGGTGGTTTAGGAAAAGGAGACTCCTTGCTCTTTCTTGATCTGTTCACTTGCTTGCTGGGTCTATACTGGCTCCAAGGGGGCTGCAGGAGTGCATGGTCACATGTACACATGCAGATATGCGCATTCACACGTGCACACGAGGGCGCGTGCCTATGCGCACGCCTACTCCTACTGCTGCAAGCCGCCACCTCTATAATCAGCCACCCAGAAGGCCCAGGAAGGCTATTTCAGGGAAGACAGGGACAAGTCCAAGGCCAGACTGTGGCTGGCAGCAAAAAAAAACAAACCATACAACGAACAAACCAGCCAGGCTGCCCTGGCCCTGGTGCGGAGCCGGTCCTACATCACCCGCCCTTCCTGGGTCTCAGAACTCACAGTTGGTCACAGACACAAAAGTGGTATGGCAGAAAATGAAAGAAATGGCAAGGAGAGAGGACAGCCCAGTTTAAATAAAAGCCAGACTCGGAAGGGCTTAGTTGGAAAGCAGCATTCCATCTCACCAACTTAGAATAGTTAGCAGGAGAAGTATTTCTATAAAAGTGACCTCGGGTGTTCATTTCCCAAAGCATCAATAAAGTCACGAGTTGGGGCCAGAGCCGAGGGTCTGGGGAACTTGGGATGAAGAGGGCTGTGGCCTACCTGTGATCCGGTCTCTCTCCATTCCTACGGATCTATTTACAGCAGCCAGGCGGGCGGGCGGGCGGGCAGGCCGGTGTCCCCTGTGTAAAGGCGTCCTCCCCTTTCTCACCCAGTTGCCCTCCCTCTCTCTGCGGCCGCTGCCGCCGCCTCCTCCTCCTCCTCCTCCTCCTCCTCCTCCTCCTCCTCCTCCTCCTCCTCCTCCTCCTCCTCCTCTTCCTCCTCTTCCTCCTCCTCTAAACACACTCTTTGTCTGGTCTAATTTCTTCAATCTGTTGCAATCACGAACGCATCCACATTACCACATCTCCATGTGTTGGTCATATGTCTCTGCTCCCAACTGAAGTACCATTGTCTCTGCCACTCAGGAGGAAATGGAGAGCACAAGGAGAGGAGTTGAAGAAGGAAAGAGAGGTGGGAGAGGTGGCCAGGGCGGGCCTCAGTGGGATCTGGCAGCGCCCCTGGGTCGTCTCCCTGCGTGAAGACAGGCCGCCTGGCCTTCAGTGGCCTCGGTCCGGCGTGCAGCTTCCGGCAGCGCCTCCTCTCTCCACCCCCTCCAGCCCCCACCGCTGGAGTCTGGCTGTTCCCTTTTAATATCCACTTGGAGATGCCTAACTTAGGCTCTTGGAAACCAACTCGCAGAGTCAAATTCCTGGCGACTTCCAAAGTCTTTCATTTTCTCCCCTGTCCAACGATCCTTGGGTTTTAAAGCTTTAAAAAGCCTAGTTCCTGCTGTCTGCTTCTCCTTCCTATCCAGCCCTCAATCCCTGCGCCCGATTCAGCTTCACCGGAGGATGGTCACCTCTCAGGACTAAGAGAAGGTCCCGGATACCTGTCCAGGATGAACCCTGTGAAGTCACCCTTGTCCTGTTAGCCTGCAGCGTCAGAGGGAGAGGCCATCTCTACCCCAGGCTCCCAAGAGGCTGAGCTGGCTGGAGGCTTCCTGGAAGATTCCCACCCCACACACATGAGTCAGTAAGTCTCAGTAGTCCCCAGGGAGGGAGCAAGTCCTCCGGCTGTGATTTCCCCAGACTCAGCGGCTCTCTTGGAACATGCTAGCCCTGGAGCTCAGCTCTATTTCCTTCTGGCTCCACCTGGAATCTAAGGGTTGCTCACCTGGCAGGGGAGGGGGATGGGAAGGAATACTCCTGTCTCTGCCTTCCAAGTGCTAGGATTACAGACCTGCCTGGTTCAGTTTAACCAGTTTTTTGAAAGGGGGAGGGCATGTGGTCGCCAAGGGAAGCCTTTCTGCCTGGCCTGAACACCACAGCCCTCCTTAGACAAAACGTACATTGCCTTCTGTGCTCTGTCCCCATGGCCTCTTGACACATTTTCATTATTCGCCAGCCCTTGGAGGCCTCTGAGTTTGCAGTCCCTGCCTCACAACAAGGCCAGGATCCTGGATAGCTCACAACTACAGAACAGAGCCACAAGCCTGAGGTGCCCTTGACCCATCCCCTCTTGGTTGTCAATTTGACCCACTTTGAAAGAGGAAACCTCAATGAAGGAATTTCCTCTATCAAATTGGCCTACAGACTTGTCTGTGGGGAATTTTCTTTTTAATTTTAATTTATTATTTTATTTATTTATTGGTCTTTTTGAGACAGAGTCTCCCTGTAGCCCCAGCTGGCCTAGAACTCACTATGCAAACCAGTCTGGCCTTGAATTCATAGAGTTCTGCCTATCTCTGCCTACTGAGTGCTGGGGTTTTTTTTTTTTTTTTTTAAATTTTATGTGTATCAGTGTTAACGCCTGCGTGTGTGTGCACCGTGTCATGCAGTGCCCACAGAGGACAGAAGAGGGCACTGGATCCCCTGGAGCTGGACGGTGGTTAACCTCCATGCGGTGCTGGGATTTGAACCTGGGTCTTCTGCAGCAACCACCAGTGTTCTTAATCACTGACCCATCTTTCCAGGTTCTATTGTTATCCTTTTTACGTGTATGAATGTATTGCCTGTTCATCCATGTTGTGCATTGCCCTCGGAGGACAGAAGGCAGCACTGGATCCCCTGGAACAGGAGTTACAGATGATTGTTAGCCACCATGTGGGTGCTGGGAATCAACCCAATCCTCTGTAATAGTAGCCAGTGCTCTTAACCACTGAGCCATCTCTCCGACCCAACTTTTTATTTTTTTGAGACAGGGTCTTCCAATAGTTCCAATTGGCCTGAAACTCACTACATAGAACAAACTGACCTCGATCTCACAGAGATCCACCTGCCTCTATCTCCTGAGTGCTGGGATTAAAGGTGTGTACCACCTCACGTGCTTGTGGGACATTTTCTTGATTGCTGACTAATCTAGGAAGGCCTAGCTCACTGCAGGTGGTGCCATTTGTGGGCAGGTAACCACGAGCCTGGGAGCAAACCAATAAGCAGCTTTCCTCCATGGTCTCTGCTTTGCGCTCCTGCCTTTGCTTCCCCAATGGTGGACTATAACGTGTAAACTGAAATAAACCCATTCCTCTCCGAGTTGCTTTTGGTCAGAGTGTTTGATCATAGCAAGAGTAATCAAATTCGGGCATTCTCCTTGTCGGGGACAGGACCCCCAGATGCCCTTCCCAAGGCAGCAAGGCACCTTCTTCTGGGAGTATGCAGATCATGTCTAGTCTCCTGGAAAGCATCAAGCAACAACGTCCCCATCCAAGGAGCATGGAGCAGAGCTTCAAAGGGCAACCTGTACCAGAGAAATCTGGAGATAGCCTTAATGGAGGGGGACCCAGGCACAAGGCTCAAGAATGGCCCCCAATGAACTGACATCCTAACTGAGAACAGGGACTTAGCAAATGTGAATGAAGGTTCTGACCTTGTCTTGGACCACACAGGTGGCCCACAAGATGAAGACATGTGCACCTCTAGGAGGGGGCTGTGGGGCTGGGAACGTGGCTCGGTGGGTAGAGTGCTTGCCTTATCTACACAAAGCCCTGGCGTCCATTTCTAGCACCACATAAGCCAGGGATACAGCACATCTGTAATCCCAGCACTGAGAAGGTGGAAGCAGCAGTAGCAGGAATTCAGGGTCACATTTGGTTATACAGCAAGTTCAAGACCAAAACACCATCAGCTCAAGCACTCATTGCTTTGATGGAAAATTATGAAAATCATGGTGGGCTGCAGAATGCATTCATTTATTGGACAAGGTCTCATCTAGCCCAGGCTAGCCTCCAATTCGGTATACAGTCCCATCTCCCAAGCGCTGAAATTACAAGCATGTACCACTATGCCTTTCTGACTCTGAAAAAAGTATTCCTTGATCGCTTTTCTGGTTATAAATGCAATGTCTGTTCATTCTATTAAGTTTAGTAAATACAGTAACAGTACGAAGATGGAACTGTCTCTCTCACATGAGACTCCCCTAGGGCAGCGGGTTAGCCAGAAAGACTGGCATAGCTTCCAGCACATGCCAGGCTGTGAGCGCCCTGCACACCCTGCTACAGTCTCCAAAGTGGCTGAGCACAGCATGACCCTAGCTTTTCAAGTCTGTTCCCCCACCGTGCCTAAAACTCCATGCATTCTGGCCCAAGTGAAGGGATCATTTAAAACCCAAAATCTGGCAGCACTGGGGGGCTCGGGGGCTCACTGACCTGCATTCGTCATGTGCAGAGACAGCTCAGAGGAAGAATGCTTGAGGTAGGCCAAGCCCTCACTTCCAGGACCAACAAGCCCACTGCCCACAGTGTGTGTGTGCAGGCTTGGGGGACACTCACCAGGCCACCACACCCTTCCCCTTCAGAGGAACATAAGGGGTCAAAAAGGCCTCACACTTAGGAAGCTGGCTTGGTTTCACCAACATTTCCAATCTGGTCAAGGCTTGCTGTTTTGCGGAGGCAGGACCTCTAGGGCCACAGCTCTGGGACCTCTGGCTATGCCAGCCCACACGCCTCGGCTCCTGTCCTTCTGCCTGCCCACAGTCAGGACACCACTGGCTCCTTCCAGTCTTCAGGTCAGCATCCCAGCACTTGCCAACAATGACCCACAGAGATGGCTTCGTAGAGCAGCCCGGAGCTGTGTCCATGAAACACTTAGAGCTGTGCAAATGCACCCTGGGTGTGCTTAGCTCTGATTCCACTGGTATGACACCCTGAACCCCAGCACCTCTATCCCGTTCCGGGAGTCACATCTGCATAACCCAGCACTACAGTACTGAGGGGCAGAAGAGTGGCAGGTATGGCCCTGGGGAAGAGGTGCCAGAGAGGCAGGAAGCCTTCCTCCCCATGGCTGTGACCTAGACACAGGGAGTGTATAGTGGGGACAGGGCCAGATTCCTGGTGTGCTCTGGGAAAGGTCCCGTGAGGAGGCGGGAGGAAGACAGGAAGAGGCTTGGTGGAAACTGCATTGTTCTGAGCTAACTTTCTGGCACCTGCCATGTCTCCTCAAGGCAGGGACCCATGAGCACCCATGCTCAGTACTAAGTTTGGGAGCGGGGTGCTGGAGAGATGCTCAGTGGTTACGAGCACTACCTGCTCTTACAGAGGACCTGGGTTGAGTTCCCAGCACCTACATGGAGGCTAACAACCATTTATAACTCCAGTTTCAGGGGATCCTAACAGTGAGTTCCAGGCCAGTGACAGACCCTGTCTCAAAAAAAAACACAAACAGGTAGTGCATAACCATCATCATAGCCTTTCGGAGACTGAGGCAGGAGGATGACAGCAAGTTCCAGGCCAGCTGGGTCTATATCATGAGTTCTAGACCAGGCAGGGATACATAGTGTGATTTTTTTATATATAAAAATACCTTTCCTGTCCATTTTCCACCTGTTCCAGATCTGACCACTGAAGTCAGCATCCCTAAATTAGAAACAAAAGTGCTCTGGCTACCACCCCACCGCAACTGCAACCATACCTGCCAACAGAGTGGGCAGCCGAAAGAGACCCGGCAGGGCAGCCGCTTAGCTTCCAGCCTGGGGCGGCAGCATTCCTCCACAAGCTTCTCTCTGATTTTTATTGTCCCTCAAGAGCCGCCTTCCTAAGTAAATGCAGACCAGCTCCTCTGTGGCCCCTGCAACACCTCCCAGAGCTCTGACAAGGGCTCCTGAGCACAACACCCGAACCAGCCTCTTTGGGAGTCCTTACACGTCAGTGTCAGAAGAGAGGAAGAGAGAGAAGCAGTCCAAACGGGCCCGATTCCATCAAGGGATCCATGCTAAAGGCTCAGCCATCCGGCCCGGGCTGCAGCTGGACCGGAGCCAGAACTGGGGCTTTGCACCCGAAGGATTTTCTATGCGGGCCCCCGTAGACCAAGAGAGATGGACATGGAGAGGCAGCCCAGGAGGCACTGGCCAGAAGCCTGCATTCAGCATGCTTAGTAGGCACCCGGTAAATGTGCACTGTATGGACAATAGAGACTCCAACACGTGGCTAGTCCAAACCAGCACCACCGCACAGAACTTTCTATGGCGATGAAGACATCTATGACTGCCTTGCTTGCTGTGGGAGCTACATTGGTCAGCGGGCAGACATGACAAGCCACTACGGGGACAAAGAGTTTTCCATTATGTTAACTGAAATTTAAATTGTAAGCATGGTAGCACTTGTCTGTAATCCCAGCACTCAAGAGGCTAAGGCAGGAGGATCTTGAGTTTGAAGCCAGCCTGGGCTACATAGTAAAGTTCTGTCTCCAAAAGACTACACAAACACACACACCACCACCCCAACCAAATCACATTTTAAAATATGGTCCTGGGAACTGAGCATGGTGGCACACACCTTTAATCCCAGGACTCAGGAGGCAGAGGCAGAAGGATCTCTGTGAGATTAAGGTCATCCTGGTCTACATAGTGAGTTCCAAGGCAACTGTGGCTACAGGGAGACCCTGTCTCAAAAAAACAAAACAATAACAAAATATTCCTGGGCTGAAGATGTGGCTCAGTACCTAAGAGGACATACTGCTCTCGCAGAGGACCTGAGTTTGGTTCCCAGTACCCACATCAGTTGCTCACAACCACTTTCTAACTTCAGCTCCAAGAGATCTGACACCCTCTTCTGGCCTCCTTGAGTACTTGAACTCACATGTGCACAAATCTACACACGCACACACTTAAAAAAATTTTTTTAAATAGTCCTATGAAGCCAGGCATGGTGGTGCATGCCTCTAATCCTAGCAGAGGCAGAGGTCAACAGATCTCTGAGATTAAGGCCAGCTTGGTCTATATAGTAAGTTCCAGGCCAGCCTGGGGCAATAGAGAGACCCTGTCTCAGAAAAACAAAACAAATAGTCCTAAATGCCTAATGGGTAGTGAACAAGCAAACCAAACCTTTCTCCTTCCACAGCTTTCACACCCAGAAGACAAATAGAAGAGCTACATCTTGGTCAAAGCAAAAGAAGGATGTTTGTCTACTTTAAACTAGTTCTTTCGGTTAGTCCCACATTGCTTCTATCATCCAGTCCAACAATGTTGCCTGTCAAATGCCTCTCATACAGGACGGAAATAGCCAAGGGCAACCTACTAACTAAATAGGACAGGTAGGCCCAGTGTTGTTCTAGAACCTAGCTGGGACCAGCAGGAAAACAGAACACTTCCAGAGCTGAGGAGAACAGGCTAACCCATCCAGGGAGGCCATTCGGGAAGCCCAGGGTGCTAGAGGTGTGCAGGGAAGAAGGAAGGCAGGACAGGCAGCAACACCTTGACAGCCGTGTTCAGGACTGAGTTCACGGTAAGGGTGGAGAGCCAAGGGTGACACGGGGCGTGTGGCAACCAGACCTATTACAGTGTGTATATGGTGTGGGTGCAGAGGAGGGACTTGGAGACTGTCCCATGAATACAGCTCTGCACAGAGAGCACCTGCATGGGTAAGAATGTGGTACTTACAGGCCCACAGAGGAGACCAGGATGTGGTCAAGGCCACGGCCAGTCCATTCAGGAATACTAGACGGAAAGAGCTGATGAGATCATTAGCAACCTGATGACCTGGGGGTGGCGAAGGGACAGAGGGCAAGGCCCATGTGGAAGCTTCTGGCTTTGAGAACATAAGTGGGTGGCAAGGGTAAGATACTGAGGGAGATCTGGAACCAGTGGGTGGAACAGAAGGGCTGAGTCAGGGGTGCCCGAAGGATCCCAGAGGCCAAGCCATCTGCAGCCTCCTCCTCCACCAGCTCTCTCTGTGTAGCACATTTTTTAAAAATACTTAATTTTATGTGTATAAGTGCATGCATGTATGTTGTATGTGTACCACGTGAGTGCCTGTGTCCACAGAGCCAGAAGAGAGCATCGGATCCCATGCAACTGGAGTTACAAATGGCTGTCAGCCACTATGTGGGTGTTAGGAACTGAACCTGGGTCCTCTGCAAGAAAAGCAACCTTTGAGCCATCTCTCCATGCTGCATACATTTTCCCATGAGCCCTGGCACAAGATCACTGGCCCTCAACACCCATGCCCAAAGTAGTTCCATCCACTAAGACAGCTGGGCATAGAGCCTGGGAAGACTGCAGATTTAGGAGGATGAGTTTCACCTATTGGGAACCTACTGGCTACCGGGGATGGTGGTAGCTTGACAATTAGTTACAGACAAGGGTAACAGTGTTAGGTCAAGAGCTCATCAAGTGGGAATCCAGCCCAGTTGGGGGAAGGTGGCCTTTCTTAAAGAGTAGTGTGGACACTGGGGCAGAAGAGAGCAGGAAGCACCCGCTGGAGGAGGCCGGGAGGGGGCAGGGAGGAGGGCAGAGTGCTTTTCCCACCTTCTCCCATTACTGCCCCTCCGAAGGCTCAGATGTCCCACACAGAATACTTCAGGGAGACTATTCTGTGGGAGGGATGTCTATCCACACCAGACTGAGGGAAATGTCTGAATGCTTTGTGGTTCTGCATCAAAGGACCACAAATGGGGTGCCTTAGACAACAGAACTAGCTTCTCTCACAGTTCTAGAAGCCACAAGTTCAAAATCAAAGTGTGGGTAGAGTCATGCTCCTGGAGGCACGAAGGAAGAGTTGTGTCTGATATCTTCCCAGGCTGTCTTTGGCTTACGGCTGTGTCACTCTAGTCCTTGTCCTGGGTGTCTCTTTCATGTGGTTTTTCCTCCATTTATGAGGGCACCAATCCTTGGACTCTTTGCTTTCCTTATCTCAAGGTCATTAACCAACAACATATGCAAAAACCCTATTACCAGGTCAGTCACAATCTGGCGGTCTAGGCTGGCATGCAGTTTAGAAATGACATCATTCTGTCCAGTACAGAGGGGGGATGGTGGGGTTAGAGACAAAGCCAGAGACCCCAGAGATACTTGGAAGGAGGAAGCACAGTACACAGAAACACACCGGATGTCATGCCAGCACAGACTGAAGAAGGCTCCCGGGATCCTGCCGGAGGTAGAGCCTCTCAGACTCAGGAAATGCTGTGTGTGCTGTGGGAACCAGGGCAAAGGTCGGCCAAGGCTTTGGTCTGCCTAAACAGGCTGCTGGGGGCACAGGAAGGGGAAAAGTGTGGGAGAACAGATCAGAGCGCCACTTGGATGGGTACAAGGCAGCTACCAGAAGGAAAGAGGTAGGGATCCGTGCCACAGGGCTCATCCACCCAGGGAAGTTTGCACAAGTGCCTTCCCAGCAGTGCCTGGAGCAGAGAACCCCTCCCTGGAAGCCCAGCAGGCCGAGGGGCAGACAAACCACCTTCTAGGAGGTGTACTAGCTCCCAGCACCAAAGCCAGAAGGACCCAAAGGCTCAATCTAAAGCCTCCATGCTATGAGATAAAGAGGAGAGCAATTATGTGACACCCACCATATACAATGGTTGCAGGTCTTTCAGAGACACAACCATAGACCTTCCTTATTCAGGCTCCAAGCCCTGGTGCAGGGGCAGGAGGACCAGGGAAGACACTCCCTTGGGAGCTTGGCTACCTGTGCAGTCTCATCACTAAAGGTGAGTGGTGGGCAGCTGCACGTTTCGTTACTTTATACTTTAAAAAGTTTATATAGGGAGATCAGCAGTTAAGAACACTGGCTGATCTTGTAGAAGCCCGGGGTTCAAATCCCAGCACCAACATGGCAGCTAATAACCATCTATAACTCCAGTTCCGGGGATCCAACACCCTGTTCTGTCCTCTGCAGGCACTGCATGACATGGGTATACTTGTGTATATACATGCAGGCAATACATTCATATACATAAAATAAAAATAATAAATAATTTTTAAATATATATATAGTGCTTTGCTAAGGCAGGGGCTCATGTAGCCCAGGCTGGACTTGAACTCACTATGTAGATGAGGATGACCATTACTGTGCACAAATGGGTGTGTGGGGATGTGTGCATGTGTTTGCTTTGTAGTTTTCTGTGACAGGGTCTAACACTGCAGTCCAGGCTATCCTGGAACTCACTAGGTAGCCAGGTTCAAGGTGATTCTCCTGTCTCAGCCTCCTAAGTACAGAGATTATGGGGTATGAACTACCATGCTCAGCTTAAACAAAAAGAATTAAAAGGTAAAGCTCTTGCCTAGCATGCACAAGCCCCTATGTTTACTTCCTGGTGTCATAAAAATAAAAATAAAGTATGGATGCCAAGTTTAACTGCGGATGTCACTTGAGCTAAGGGTCTGGCTGGCCCTTCCTACCCAGAGCCAAACAGCTCAGGAAGAGCAGAAAATGAAGGCAGCAGTCCCATGGCCCCCTGGAGAGGAGATGGGGCAGAAACCCAACCAGGAGACCAACCAGGGTATGTGACAGAGGCTGGGAGGACAGGGGAAAGGAGAGGGGGCAAGTGGGCGACTGGGGTCTCGTAGAGGACCCCTTGGGGTACAGGTCATGGTAGCAAGGAGGCAGGGCTTAGAGCTGGGAGGAGCCGAGGAAAGAGTGCACCCTCCGCAGGAGAGAGTGGTGGAAGGCCTGCAGAGGATTCCGAGTGTCAGCAGGCAGACCCTGTGCGAAACCTAGATCATGGGCTTGCAGCCTTGGGCTCCTGAAAATTATGCCTTAGACTTCCAAGCTTAGCATGTCTGGGTTGCCAAGTGCTGACGGCACAGAACTGGCTGCTCTGAGCCTGGGGGAGCAACAGCAGAAGGAACCCTGATGCGTGAAGCCAAAGGTGCTGGCTCCTCAAGATCTGAACCCCCAAACTGCTGCCTACCTCCTTAGGACCAAGGCCAGCCAGCATGGAGGGAAGCAGAGACGGGGAGAGGAGACCCAACATGAGGTACCCAGACACACACAACCACACCACACTGGCGGGAGCTGTCTAGCGGTTAGTGGGTCCCGTGGCTGGGGTGGGTGGGGTACCTCTTAACCACGGGTGCTGAATTGCTCAGCCGCCCAACCCCCTCCACCCAGGGCATCACCCTCCTCTCCCTATACCAGGCTCATCACACTCGGCTGGCATACTGGCACACTATCCAAGTCACACACAAGTTATGCCCACGCCACCCCTGATGCCACCACTCCTCCCTGCAGAATAGGCCAGCCCACACCCTAAGGTGGGTGGCATAAAGAACTGAAGGATGAAGCTAGGAGAAGCCACACTGTCCTTCCTGGGAGTGGCTCGGGAACACTTGGGCCCAGGGCATCCCCATTGGTCTAGAGCTGTCTGTTTTCACAGCCATGAGCGACATATCAAATTATGTATGATTTCATTGAAAATACATAAATTCGATGCAAACCAATGAATAGAAACAATATAATTATCAGTCTACCTCAAGCGGCCAATAGGCACATGTGGCTTGTGGACAGGGCTGGGCTAATGGGGAGTGAGCCCTGTGGGGGTGGGATGCCTTGTCACTCGGCTCTGTGTTGGGAGGAGTCCTGCTGGAGGATAAGAACTGGAGTTTCAGCAGGGCCTGGGTCTCACAACAGTTCTGAGGCTAGGATGATTTGCCTCTTTGGGTTTCTCTGTCTGTTGACATCTGCCTCCCCATACAGACCAACTACTTGTTCTGTCTGCAAACATCCCCTCTATTCATCCTGGGTCTGGTACCCAGTTGGTTCACAGCACACACACATAGGTAAGCACCCTTCCTGAAGAGGCTACTATTTCCTGGGAGGCAGGTCTCTCCGCTGGAGGGAACCAATGTTCTCTCCAACTCAAGGCCACTAGAAGTAACACATGTCCACCCCAGTTAGGCACTAGAAGGGATTGTCAGGAGATGACAGAAGGACTCTGGGAATCAAGGCTACATTAGGTCAGGTCTTGGGGTGCTGGAAATGCCCAATGGAAAAAGGCACACAGGCTAGGACACCAAGGGGAAGAGCTGCTTCCTCTACCCCGTGCCTACCCAGGTTGGACCCTGTAGATGGCAGAGCCCTCTGCCAGCCTTAGAGAAGAGACTGTCCCCAGAGCTCCGACAAGAGCATACTTATCTTTTCTCTTCACCGGTTATTGGGGGAAAAGAATGAACCCTCTAAAGAAGCAGAATAAAATCAGCACATGACACACCCCACTGCAGTACCAAGAGCCCCCAGACTCAATCCTGATCAGTTTTCCAGACATAGAGCTGGCCATGGCGGGCCACAGACCCCAAATAGACCACCGTCAAAGCCATCCTTTCATGGCACAACCACCATTCCCCCACAACTCAAACTGGGCCATGTGCTGTGTCCACCTCCGCCCTTGTCTGCCCTGTGCCTGGAGGCAGCCACCTGCAGAGGTGGCAATCCCTACCCCACCAGGGTTTCCTCTAGCACAGCTGTGTCTGGCTCCTTGCACACAAAGCCATCAAAGGCAGTGGGCCATGGCAAGGGGTTCCACCCACTCAGGAATGCCAGGTGGACATTCGGGTCTCCCAGGCAGCCAAGAAACCAGCCGCTTACCTGAGCCCAATGGGTCACCAAGCCTCCGGAGCCGGCCACTGGAGGTCCGAGTGACTCCTAAGGACAGAGACAATGGGAAATGGTCACACAAGGCCGCCAGGGCTCCAAAATCAAGTAAACCCAGACAGGCAGCCACCTGTCCTTCAGAGCAATGACAGCCACCCACCAGGATGCTTTACACAACTGTCTCACAACTGACCCCCATTGTGCAGATGAGGGAGCTGAGTCTCAGCAGGATTGGGCAACCTGCCTGAGGCCACACAGCAACCAGGAGCTGAGCCCACGGTTAAGACTTCTGGGTCTGCCTCAGGTGCCCTCACAGCATGGACTGCTGATGGGGAGGAGCTGGCACTTCGCCAGGAACCACAGTCATGACTAGAGCGTCCCCTCCACTAGGGTCAGAAGCCCCGCCCATCCCCCATGACTCCCACAGCTAGGTAGAGTGGGTTGGGATGGGGGAAAATGGGGTGGAATTGCACTCTCGGCACAATAAGCATATACGCAGAGGCCGATCAACCCAGGCTTGTGCTGTCTCTGGCCACGGGTGCCCCTTGCCTGGTGCTTCCCCATTGCAGAGAATTGTGCCAGACAAGTCCTAACTTGACAAGTCAGTGTGGTGCTACACAGAGCACACTCCACAGGCTACCAGGAGGAGCAGACTCACGAACCCATGTGGCCTGCCTGCCACTGTTAGGTCTAGATGAATGGGTAGGAAGACAGATGGATAGATGAATGAGTGGATTAATGGATGAATGGATGGGTGGACGGATGGGTGGATGGGTGGGTGGATAGATGGGTGGATGGGTGGATGGGTGGATGGGTGGATGGATGGATGGATGGATGGATGGATGGATGGAGGCTGTGAGGGGCCAGCATCTGGTTCTTGGGACTGATAGCTCCCTCAAGGCCATTAATGTGACTCAAGTAGGCTGGTCAGGGCTGCAGTGGAGGAATGGAGACAGGCCATCCCCTGAGCCTCCAGAAGGGAAAGAACAGAGGACACCTCACCATCAATGGCAGGTCCATGTCCAACACATGCCTCACTGTAGCTATAGACGTATAAATCAACATCATCTCTTCCCATCTCCATGTTCACAGTCAACAAACTCCTGGGAGGCACAACTGTCCAGGCTTCCCAGTATTAGTGATCAACGATAAGTCCAATGTGCTCCCAAAATAGACACTGAGGGGTGCGGAATAGTCAGCCTGCCAGAGAAGACCACACTGAACATTCCCATGGCCTAAGTCACTTCCAGCTGACTGTGACAGGACAGAGGCTGCCCTGTTCTTCCTCCGGGAGCACCCGCACCCGCCACCTGCCCTTGGGCTTCAGGGCAAAAGCACAAGCAAAGAGGAGCTAAGTGGGTTAAACAACCAAAAGCATCCAATCCCTCTTCCCCAAACCCAACCGGATTTCTGGGATGGGGTTTTTATTTTCTTAATGCTGTTTATTTTTCTGATTTCCTAAAATGAGTATCTGCTGCCAGGCAGCCCCTGAGAGAGAAAAGGGAAAGAAGCTCCACTAAGCAGAAGGAAGAGGGGCTGAGCTGAGGGTTCTGGGCTCAAGCCACCACGGTCTGTGACGGGAAGAGCCCAGGATCGGGATCAGTTCAAATGTGGTGGCTTGAGCTCCTCCCACCAGCATGCATCCAAGAAAGCTAATAAGCAATCCGGCCAAGAACAGAGAAAGCTAACAAGCAATCCGGCAGAGAACAGAGTTATTTTTATGTGACTTTAAAACAAAGCATATTCAGAAGAGGAGCCACGTGAAACCCTGCCATCTGGAGTTGGCCCAGAGTAAATGCCCAGAGTCCTCTGAGACTGAGCCCAGGTTCAAATCCAGACCTCATGGGTGCTGGCTGTGACTTCTGACACCTAGTTACATCTTCCAGTTCGGCCCAGTAGGGAATGAGTTGGCGTTTCCTTCTGGACTATTAAGATTTAGTGACAATGAGGGGCTGAGGAAATGGCCCAACAGTACAATGTTTGCTGCACAAACATGGGGACTGGCGTTTGGTCCCCAAGCCCACATAAGAAAGATAGATGTGACAGCATACACTTGTAATCCCAGTGCTGAGAAGACAGAGACAGGTGGATCTTTGGAGTTCTCTGGCCAGCCAGCCTCAATGAGAGACCGTTTCAAAAAACAAAGTAGGAGCCAGGTGTGATGATACACACCTTTAATCTCAGCACTGGGGAACAGAAGTAAGCAGATCTTGGTGAGATCGAGGCCAGCCTGATCAACATGGCGAGTTCAAGGTCATCTGGGGCTCCAGAGAGACCCTGTCTCAAAAATCAAAACAAACAAACAAGGTCAAGGCTGGGGAGACAGCTCTATTGGTAAAGTGCCCATCACACAAGGATGAATGCTCGAGTTCAGAACCCCTGTATCCACTGTAAACCCAGGCACACATATTTGTCACCCAAGCACTGAGACGGACAGATCAGAGGATCCCTGAAGCTCCCTGGGCAGCCAGCCCAGCTGAATCAATGAGATTCAGAGTCAATGAGAGATCCAGTCTCAAAAATCATGGTGGAAGAGTTAGAGAAGTAGCTCATCAATTAAGAGGGCTAGCTACTATTCCAGTGGACCAGAGTTTAGTTCCCACCAACCACAGAGTGGTCACAACGGTTTGTGACTCTAGTTCCAATGTATTCAGCGCCCTCTGAATTTGGGAATTGCACAACACAGGTGCACTTACATACATGCAGGCAAAACACTCATACACATAAAATAAAAATAACTTCAAATAAAAAAATAAAAATATGATGGCAAGCAATCAAGGAAGACTCCTGATATGGACCCATGGCCTCCACACACACACATGCAAACAAACATGTTCACGCCCACATAAAAATATGCATACAGCACACACAGACCCACATACATAAGATTTAGTGACAAGGGCTAGGAGAAAGCATTTTGTAGGCTTACACTTCATAAAGGAATTACATGTTTACAGAGGTAGAAAAATTTACCATGACTTGAACATATGACAATACACACATATGAAAAATCACATGGTCCCCTTATAGACGTACAATTTGGGAGTGGAATCTAGTTGTGGAGTATATACCTAGCATTAGCAAGATTCTGAGTCCAGTCCACAGTACCATGAACACATACACAATTTTCTTTTGAGACAAGGTCTCCCTGTAGCCCCAGCTGGTCTGGAACTTGGTATATAGACCAGGCTAGCCTCAGCCTTCCAAGTGCTGGGATTAAAGGCATATACCACCATGCCTGGCATGTATATAACATTTTGATGCATCAGTTAAAAAATTTTTTTAAATGTTAAAAAAAAAAATCTAGGAAGTGGGGAGATGCCTCAGCAACTAAGAAGACTGGCTACTCTTGCAGAGGACTTGGGTTCCATTCCCAGCAACCACAAAGTGGCTAAAATGTTCTGTGGCTCCAGTTTCAAGGGATCTGATGCTCCCTTTTCTAGTCTCCGTGGACACTGCACACACATGATGCACTTACATACATGTAGGCAATGTACTCATACACATAAAAACAAACTTTTCTGAAAATTGAAAACGGTGTCAGACACTCTTAATACAGCATTTTGTAGGCAGAGTCAGGAAGATCTCTGTGAAATTGAGGTCAACATGGTCTACAGAGCAAATTCCAGGTCAGCTGGGGCTATAGGAAGATCCTGTCTCCAAAACAAATATTTTAATGGTTACACATTTTAAGCACTTAGCATAGTGTCTGATACAAAATAAATGCTCAGTTGTGATGTCAATCAACAATGTTGATTATTATAATCCTATAATACTGTTATAATGCACCAGCCATATACACCAGGCTGGACCCAGGGACCTATAATTACCTGTTAACAAAGCTCCGCTGCCCTGTGTTAACGCAATTTAAGAAAGCGTGGTATGACTGATACCTCTCCCACCACAGCCCAGGCGCTGCCATCCTGCCAAAGAGCCCCTGGAGTTCTTCTCAACTCCTTGGCAATTCAGGTCAGGGAGCCTCCGTCTGCCCTCAGGATCAGCACATCGGGAGAGGATGGGTGGTTTACAGACCTAAGGAAAACAGGATTTGAGAAGCACCACTCTGGGAGCTCCCCAAAGGTACATAAACCACAGGCCAATGGCACATGACAGAGTTTACCATGAAAGCTACGAGATTAAAACCCTCTCTGAGGAGATGAGACCTGGGACTGTCGCTGGCCAGCATCTAACACAGGAAGAAATCGTGACATTGCAAAATGGGAAGGAATAACTTCAAAGACAAGGAGACAGGACACCTGTCCTGGGAGGAGCAGCAAGGCCTCTGGCAGAACAGAGGCCCCAAGGAGTGTTTCCCTTGAAGAACCAGCATCCAAGATACAACACCCCTGCAGAGACAGGTGCTGGCCAAAGGGTCCAGGAGCCCAAAGAACATGAGGGGTCTCCCCATGCTTGTGAGCTGGGGCACCTCAAGAGGTGTGAAGGCCCTTTATTTATGTCACGTATGTGACATATGCATGTGTGTGAGTGTGGGTGCACTGCCGCTGTGCACATACGGACGTCAGAAGACACCCTGGGTGCTGGTCCCCGCCTTCCCCTTGCTTGAGATGCGTCTGTGCAGTTCACTGCGCACACTAAGCTAACTGGCCCGTGAGCCTCTGGGGAGCCTCCCGTCTCCAGCTCCCATCTCGGCGTAAGTGTGCTAGGATTACAGACCTGCACTACTATGCCTGGCTTTATGTGAGTCCTGGGGATTTGAACTCAGGTCCTCCAGCTTGCATGACTAGTGCTTTTACCCACCGAGTCACCTCCCAAGTCCTACTTTATTTTTCTTTCAACCAAGCTTTTTTGTGATGGAATCTGGTAAATGACAAGGTTCATATGGTTATGTAGGAATCAAGAATCTACATGGACCCTGAATTTGAGGCATTACTATTATCTAAAGAATTGGAATGGCAGACACCATTCTTGTTGCTTTGAGGACTTAGTCTGGATCTAGGATCGCTGCTTTGGTTCCTCTGGAGTGTCACAGAGTCTAGACAGCTCAGGCTAGACTCAAATTCACTCTAGCTCAAGTTGGCCTCAAACTCATGGCAATCCTCGTTTCTTAAGTCTCTCAAGTTCTGCAATCACAGGCATGAGCCACTATGCCCAGCTTGAGTTTTTTCTTTTTGATTTAGTTATTGTTATTATTTTATGTTATATGTGTAAGTGTATTGCCTGTATGTATGTAAAAGCAACCATGCTGTGCAGTGCCTGTAGAGGTCAGAAGAGGACATCAAATCCCCTGGAACTGAAATGATGGATGGTTGTTAGCCACCATGTGGGTGCTGGGAATCGAACCCCAGTCCTCTGCAAGAGCAGTCAGTGCTCTTAACCACTGAGCCTTCTCTCCAGCCTCTTTATTTTGATTATTTTGTGTGTTTTTACTTAAAACTGGAAAGTCCCAGAGCTGGGGACTCCAATCCTAGTGGAGCCACTCCAGCTCAAGTGTACTCACTTGGTGGGCATTGCACGACACAGGTACACTTACACATACATACAGGCAAACCATAAAATAAAAATAATTTTTAAAAAACACCTTGAAAGTCCCTAGGGAAAAGGACAGGAGGGTCCCAGTGGGCCTGTCCCAGATAGCCTGCCTCTGACCAAGTTGCCGTTCCCTTTGGGGCCTGGGATGGGGGCTCAGGCATGTACCTCTTGGCTGGCTGTGTTTGTTCACAGGTGTGCGGTGTAGACCAGAGTCAAGGGCTGCTGCTGGGCCGAGAGAGCAGATTCCAGACTTACCACCAGGAACTACTCAGGCTTATCTGCAGCAGAGCCCAAGACGAGGAGATAACAGTCTCCTTCTCCCGCTGCCCTCTGCCTCTGTAGTGGATTCTAAGTGTGCTGTGGAGGAGCAGCCCGGCTGGGAGCCCCCTGCTGAGGCCTCTGTCAGCACAGGGTCTTTGCCCACCCTCTGAGGCTGTAGATTTGTGAGAATTCCTCCCCAGAAAGTCTACCCCCTCCTCATAAGGTCCCAATGACAAACCAAAGCACGACTCCACCAGAGTTCACCCCAGGGAACCAAAGGGTTTAGTGGGCTGACTTACAGAGCACGGGCTAGGGCAGCTTACAGGAGTGTAAGCAGCCCAAAGCAGCTGAACTAGAAAGTCTTCACCCAACATGGATGATAGTTTCCACACGGCCACACAGACGGAGCCCCTGTCAGTTAACTTCCCCAAGCCTATATACCCGGGTACTTCCCCAGACCAAGAGGCTTCCTGTAATTGGGAAAAAATTGTATACAGGTGGCTGGGATGGGCAGCTGGGATCTCAGTGAAGGCCAGTGACCTCATCCTTCTATGAAGGGTGGTCAACAGCCCTCAGGCCAGCTCCTGACCGACACTTGCAAAGAGGCTCAGCTGATCTAATGACAATGACCCCTGTTTTGCTCAGAGGACTGTGTCCTACTCAAGACTGAAACTCAGCTCATCTCATTCCTCCACAAGGTGAGGAGTTGGAAATACATGCAGAAGACCAAACACCAGCTCAGCAGAGCTCTTGGCCTTGAAACTGCTTATCTATTTCCTCTATAAAGCAGAGGGCAGGCTTCCTGTCCACCAGCCCAGGAGACAAACAGCCCACCCACCCACAAAATGCCAAACAAAGGAGGTGCCACACTGACTGTGAGGCATCCTTGGTCTATCTGGGTTAGTGTTCTTATGAGGGCCAAGCTGGAGGACCAGAAGCCTGCCAGAGGCAGTGGTGACCTTGAGCTAGAGCACCCTGTCTGGCCTTAAGAACCTGTGGCTCCGGGTTGGAGAGATGGATCAGTAGTTAAGAGCACTGGTTGCTCTTGTAAAGGACCTGGGTTCGGTTTCCACCATTTAGCATGGTGGCTAACAGCCATCAATAACTCTAGTTCCCAGGGGTCTGATAGCCTCCTCCGACCTCAGCAGGCATTGCATGACAGAAGTGCACTTACATACATGCACCGCACCCATACACATAAAGTCAAAAGCATCTGTGGCTCTTACTGTCTTTGAACAAGTTTTTAATCTTTCTGAGGCACAGGTTCCACATCCACTAGATATGAGTGGGTGAAGACACTTAGCCCACACCAGACACCATGATACCATGCGAGGAGCTTGGATAGAGGGGGCACCAAGCGTGGCTGTCCCCTCTCTCACTGGTGAGCCAGCGAGGGCATTCGACTCACCGGCAAGGAAGACCAGCCCGCCTGTGGACACAGTGGCTGTTATCACTCTTCCTGGGGCGGCGGGGACTTCAGCTGCCTGGTGTCTACAAGTATGTAACAGGAGTGCCCACCAAGGACATACAGAGCCCTCCTGAAGACCCACCAATGGTGTCTGGGCTCTAGGCTCCCCCCATGCCAGGCTGCCACCTAAAACACAGGATGCTTTGTTAAACTGAATTCCAGATGAGACAAATCACTTCTGAGGCATGAGTATATCCCAAATGTTTGATGGGGTATACACAGACTAAATACTGATCCTTTGTGTGCACGTGCACATGTGTAAGTCAGGGGAGCCTTCTGACTTTTTGTTGAGATAGAGTCTCTCATTAAGACCTGGGGTTCACCCATTTGGCTAGGCTAGAAGGCTGCTGAGCCCAGGGATCCACCAACGCCCCGCCCCCAGCACTAGGATTACAGTAATACGCCACCCAGCTTTTATAAATTATGCTGGTATCTGAACTTAGGTCTTCATTCTTGCAAGGCAAACACTTCATCAACCGAGCCATCTCCGCAGCCCTAAAACATCGACCCTCGTTTCTCTGGAACTCAAACGTTAATCCATCTGAGGGTGCAGCCAGGTTGTGGTGGAACAGGGGGGCCAGAAATCTGATTGCTGCCACTCAGCTCTCAGCTTGGCTACACCTGTCCTTGGGGGCACTGAGGGCAGATACTACCTAGAAGGGGATTAGCAGACAGAAGTCCTTGTGTTAGCACCGAGTCACACAGGCCAGCCTTGCTCGGGAGCCTCAGTGCCCTATGCTATGACTGGTCGCCAAGAACTACAAAGTCAAAAGCCAGCTCTGTGAGTCGTCTCAGGAGGACCCGTCCCCCTGAAGGCCACTGGAACACGGGTCATCAGCAGCAGTGTGCTCAGGATCCAGAAGATCCTAATGATATTTCCTGAAGCATTTTCACCCTGGAACACCGAAAGTGACAGAGGGTATGGAAACAAGATGCAGAAATCATCATACAGGAAAGGAGAGGCTGGTGGAGAAAGCCAGCTTCAAGCAGTTTCCCCCCAGCTCCTGGGACCAGGTCCAGGCCCCTTGAGGAGCATCCACAACCCATCCTGCTCTGGTGGGGCCGGGGTTGGGGGGAGCACAGGGCCTTTCTCACCGTCACTGAGACCCACTTCAGAGCACCCCGGTGGCTGGTGAGCAGGCTCCCCTGGAGATCTGAGAGATGCTGTCATTCGTTCCTAGAGCATCCAGGGCCGCATCACACCCACCTCCAGACCTAGTCTGCTGTTGACTCACTTCCCCAAGTGATGTTGCTCCAGGAACAAATGTGCCCTGGACCACAATAAGCATTCCAGTCCACTGGACAGGCAGAGTCCTCATGACACCAATCTTCCGCTGCTAGCTCGTGAAAGCTTGGGGGAAACTGGCTGCTACTGTATAAATGCAGCAGTTTATTAATGCAATATGCAAATTAGCTAAATGCAAGGTGTTCTAAGGATGACCCCACGGTTCCTGGTAGTTAGGCATGTCTCTAACAACAGCACCTCCTGCTGACCACTGAAGGCTGTGATTTGCAGGGGGCTCTGCTGGACACTTAGGAGAGACAGGTTCCCGGTCTCTTACAGATGAAGAATTGAACTTCAGAGGAAAGGTCCTGGACTGTGTACCGATCTCCTTTTCCTCCCCTGCCCTACTCCAGCCTGGTGTCTGCCAAGCTGCCCCCTCCAAAGTCTCCCATGCTGGCTCTTTCCTGTCTTCCTGACCTCAGGTGAGTGGCCACCTTGCCACTTGGGCTGAAGTGGCCCTTGGTCACTTTCCAACCTTAATTCTGGCACAGAACTCAGTATTCTTTGATTTTTTTTTTCTTGATGATCTGATAGATTTGTCTATGTGCTTCTTCTAGAATGTAAACTCCCAGAAAGCAACCTTGTTCATTCCCTGATGCTACCAGTCCTGGAACAATGCAGGTTAGCTAGGTTCTCTATCACTATAACAAACACCCAAGGAAATCAACATAAAAGGAGGTTTGCTTCAGCTCACAGTTCAGAGGTTCCCAACCAAGGCTGCCCCACTGCTTTTGGACCCACGGTGAGGAAGACCATGGGAGAGGGCAACACGGTTCACCTCATGGCCACCAGAAAACCAATGGAGAGAGGGGTGGGAGCGGGGCTCAGAGACAGAGCATGTGTGAAGCTCTGGATTCCACCCCCAGCAGCAAGCAAGAGAAAGAGAAGGAGAACGTGGTTGGGATTCCAGCATCCCCTTCAACAGCATACCTCTAGTGATCTCCCTTCCAATCAACTCCACCTCCCAAAGGCTGCACCATATCCCACGAGCTCCTGGGGCTGGTGTCAAAGCCATCAGCATGTGGGCATGCAGGGGACAGCTAAACTGGCCATGGTAGCTCATGCCTGTAATCCCAATATTCAGGAGGCTGAGGCAGGAGGGATTGTCATGAGCTCAAGGTCAGCATGGGCTACAAAGGGAATTCCAGAACAGCCAGATCTACAGTGTGAGACTATGTTTAAAAAAAAAAAAAAAAAGACCAAACATGATGGCACATCTTTTGATCCCAGCACTCTAGAGGAAGAAGCCCTGAGTTCAAAACCAGCCTGGTCTACATGGCAAATCCTAAGCCAACCAGAGATACATAGTGAGATCCTATCTC
Organism: Eospalax fontanierii; assembly: GCA_035773235.1. NCBI lineage: Eukaryota > Metazoa > Chordata > Mammalia > Rodentia > Spalacidae > Eospalax > Eospalax fontanierii. Next base: position 91,762,861 of record CM069531.1, on the reverse strand, counting down.
AAAAGAATAAAATAGAGAGCTGGAAAGATGCTGGACAGTTAAGAGCACTGGCTGCTCTTACAGAAGACCAGGACCAGCACCTTCATGGCAGCTTGCAACCATCTGTAACTCCAGTTCCAGGGACTCTGACAGTCTCTTCTGGCCCCCACGGGTTTTGCACGACACAGGTGCACTTACCTACATGCAGGCAATACACTCATACACATAAAATAAAAATAAATTTCAAAAACCAAATAAAAATTAAGTAGAAATCCAAGATTCAAACACCCAGTGCTCAATAAATGTCCTTTAAAATTTGTTATTTTTATTTATGTATATGAGTATATGTTATTTTTATATATGTATATGTATTCTGGCCACTGGGACTACTGTCTCTCATCTCTCCTTTCTTCCCCTTCTCTCAAAGATGTCAGATCTTTGTGAGCAGGCCCCAACTTCCTTCCATCCCTGTGGACCATATATCTAAACAGTCCCATTGGGAATTAAGGCTTCACTGTGGAATTTGGCTGGGGACAAGGGACACATTTCTCTATGCAGATGGGAGACCATGTTCACAACCTCAAGACTTAGAGCAAAGGCTAGAGGGAAAAGGAGCTGGGGGGTGGGTGGGGGAGGACGCCCTGCCTTTCTAACAGCAGGCGAGGTGTGCAGGAGCATGGAGGCCAGGCTGAGAGGACACAGCTTCTCTCTATACCCTGTACTAGTCCCCTAGAGTCACCCTTCCATCCTCACCCCTCCAGGACCACTCTTCCTTGGCATGGCCAAGCTGACCCCTTGCAGTCCCCAGGACTGCTAGCTTTAAGCTGGGTTCAACCCGAGAGCCTGGGAGGATGTGGGAACGAGAGCCAAGGGTTCTCCCCTCTGTGTCATGAAAGGGGTCCCCAGCAGGTTCTGTCCCTTCGGTGACTTCAGCTCCTGCTAGAGTGGTCTCCTTGGCTGCAGCCTCCACAGGTGACCTCGGGCACACTGGTGACAGGAGTTTCTGATCTGCAGTGGGGGCTGTCTATACTGTCTTTACATTGTCTCCGCCCAACCCACAACAGTCTCTCTCAATGCACTGACAAGGGCCCTGGCAACCCGTTCGTTCCCAAAACTGTAAAAGGTAATAAATGGGAACCACTTTCAGCAGGATCAGAAAGGGTCACTGTGACTTTCTGCTCTGAGCTCCTGGGCAAGATGGCTGTGAAAGCTGCTGGCATCTGGGGACTCCTGCAGGAGACGCTCAGCTAGAAAGCTGTCCAGCTTGGCGTGAGTGGAGCTGTATTTATGACATTCCCAGTTGTTTCCATGTGTAGCTCAGTTACTCCTCGGCATCCCAAGGTAGAAACGGATTCCAAGAATTCTCCTTCTGCTTCCAGATCCAATTCCTCCTACTGTGCACGATCCAGAATCATCAGACATGAGCATGTCCTGCAGCGCCTGGCGCAGGAGAAGTGTGGGCAGTGGGGGGATCTGAAATGCATGAAGGCAGGAGCGGGCCCATGGAAAACCACCCCTAGGGCCAGAGGGGAAAGTGTAAATAAACGGCCTCAGTCAAAAGAATTCTGCTCTGAGCAAACTTTAAGTAGTGATGTCCGTGATAGCTATAAACACCTCATGTGTCGCTGGCTCATGATTAAGAATCACATCCACCAGACCTCAGCAGAAAAACTGCACCTACCAACTCTACATTAATCTCCACTTCAAGTGTTGGGGAGCTGGCTCAGTAGATAAAGCACTTTCTGCACAAGCATGAGGACCTGAGTTCGAATCCCCAGCACCCACTTGAAAAGTCAATTGTGATGATGTGTGCTTGTAATCCCGGAAGTGGGGAGTAGTAGTAACAGGAAGATCCCTGGACCTCACTAGACAGTCTAGTGAGTGACAGACCCTGTCTCAAAAAACACAAACTAGAGACTCCTGGGAAGAGGAAATCTCAACTAAGGAATTTCTCCTATGGGACTGGCCTGGGACATGGCTGTGGGAAATGTTTTTGATTGCTAATTGGTGTAGGAGGGCACAACCCACTGTAGGTGGTGCCACCCTACTCGGGTGGGTCTGAGCTATAAAAGGAAGCTGGCTGAGTGAGCCAGAGGAAGCGAGCCAGTAAGCAGCATTCCTCCACAGTCTCTGCTCCAGTTCCTGCCTTGCCTTCCCTCAATGACAGGCGGTGAGATGTAAGCCGGATTGCTTTTGGCCAGTGTTTTATTACAGCGATAGAAACCAAACCAGAATAATACCCAATGTTGATCGTTAGACACAGGCACACACACAGCACACCTACAAGAAGATACACAAACTCTCTGTCTCTCTATGTCTGTCTTTCTCTCCTTTTTTAGGCATCTCAGCCATCAAAATGAATAAATGCTCCCTCTGACATAGTGGTGTACACCTGAAACTACAGCACTCAGACTCACAAGGCTAAAGTTGGAGGAGCTTATTACATTTAAGGCCAACCTGGGCTACAAAATGAGAGTCTATCTCAAACCCAAGGAGAGGGAGGAGAAAGAGGAGGGCATTTTGATGACCCAGAAAGATCAACTTTCTAGTGTCTCCAGAGAAACGGATACGCTGGTCCTAATCGGAGGGAGCAGAGCTGACAGACAGCCACGAAAATGCTACTTTGGAGAAGTAACAAGTTACTTGACACTTTTCTGGATTCTGTGATACTTCTGATACTTGAAAGCTGTTTAGAATGCACCACTGTGGCTGGAGATGTGGCTCAGCGGTTAAGAGTACAGGCTGCTCTTGCAGAAGATCCAGGCTTGATTCCCAGCACCCACATGGCAGCTAACTGTCCTTAACTCCAGTTCCAGGGAATCTGATGCCCTCTTCTGATCTCTGTGGGCATTGCATAACGTGGGTGCACCTACATACATGCATGCAAAATACTCCTACACATAAGGCTGAGCTGCCCCAGCCTTCAAAAGTCCTATCTTTAGAGTTATCGACGCCCCACACAGGCTGGGTTTGCCCCTGGTGGCATCCCTAGTTCCTATTTGGCTTTTCAGTTCTTCCAACATCAATATTCAGAAACTTTCACAGGGGCTGGGGAAGCAGTTGAGCTGGTAAAGCACTTGTCACACAGGCATGAGGACCTGAGTTTGGATCTCCAGAACCCATGTAAAAAAAAAAATAATCAGACATAAAATACACACTTGTAATCCCAGTACTGAAGAGGCAGAAACAGGTGGATCCCAGAGGTTCCCTGGCTAGGCAATCTAGGTTGAGCCCTGGGCCAATGAGAGAATCTGTCTCAAAAACAAGCAAACAGACATGGGGACTGGAGAGGTGGCTCAGCACTTAAGAGCACGGACTATTATTGCAGAGGACCTGAGTTCGCCTGTCAGCACCCAATCAGACAGCTCACAACCACCTCTAACTCCAGTTCCATGGCTTCTGGTGCCTCTGACTTCCCCTGACACCCACATTCACACGCACATACCCACAGCCAGGCACAAGCCCAGATATACATATCCGAAAATAATGATAAATAAATCTTTAAAAAAACCAAGGTTGTTAGCAACTAAGAAGTAACATCTGAAGTTGACCTCTAGCCTCTGTGTCTACATGCAGTACACACCTACACGCACACACACTCCCTACAGTTGAATTCTAAATCCCCACTTGAAGATTTGGAACAGTACACTCTCAAAACAATGCATGTGTACACTTGAGAACCACAAGCCAATTGACAAGGGACCATTGGGAGGGACACTGGACACAGGAGGATGTCCTGGGTGTTGAGGAGAATGACCAGTGACCAGTCAGGAGTATCCACACCAGAGAAGAGCCACAGGAGTTGAGCTGTACGTGAGGACCTGCACTGGTCTTCATCTCTTTTACTTAGTAGACATTCAAGTCACCAAAGAGGGGGTAAGCTTGTGGTGGTTCATATTCCCTGTCAATTGACGGGATTTGGAATCACCTGGGTGACACACCTCTGCATGTGTCTATGATGATGCTGGCAGAGATGCTTAGCTAAGGAGGGAAGACCCACCCTGAACAGGAGTGGCACTAATTCATGGGGTGGGAACCGGGGTTGAATGATAGGGAGAAAGTGAGCCGGCGGGACAGCTAAAAACCGTCTGGTTTCCCAACTCCAGTAACTGTTAGTAACCCCAGGCCAGGATACCCAAAGCCCTCTTCTGGCTTCTGTGGGCACTGCATGCACAGGTGCACTTACATACATGCAAACAACACACTCATATGCATAAAGTAAGAATAAATAAATAATTTTTAAAATATTTATTATTTATTATTTTTATTTTATGTACATGAATGTATGGCCTGCATGTGTCTAAGTGCACTCATGTCATGCAGTGCCTGAGGAGGTCAGAAGAGGCCATCAGATCCCCTGGAACTGGAGTTATGGAAGGTTGTGAGCCTCCATGTGGATGCTGAGAACCGAACCCAGGTCCTCTGCAAGAGCAACCAGCGCTCTTAACTACTGAGCCATCTCTCCATCCCAGGACCTATTATTTCTACTGAGAATATGCAACTCTGAAAGCATGCTCTACCCCTCTGATAATTAAATGATACATTTTCCACCTGTAGGGACAAGCCAGAAATCAACAAGAAAGAGAATGTTACAATCCATGTGGTTTTGAAGGTTTCCCCGTTCAATTTCCTGATTCCATTATTTGGCAAAGTCCACAGCACAAAATCAATGGCAGTCAACAATACCAACAACAACAAAACAAAAAAGAAAGGTACACAGGGCATTTCAGAAAGCAGTTCCAGAAAAGTTAAAAAGTAATGTCAAGGTCCATCAGTCAAGGCTGACCCCCAGACACCAGGAAGCTCTGTTCTCCAGATGACTCACCCTGCATAGCTGAGGTCTGCCACACCTAGGAAGGCTGGGAGACAGCCTGATGCCGATACTGGAGAGAAATCATCACCTCCTCCTCCTAGTGCTAGGTGCTGGGTGCATTTGCCTGTTTTGCCTGGTGCCTTACGGTGGCCACAGGACCCAGCTCCCTTCAGCCATAATGTTGCCTACCCGCACACCCACTCAACACTTGTGTCTACAGAGCCAAAGATAGAGCTATCAGTGAGTTTTACAAATGACTCCCAGACCCCTCTGTATTATGTCCCCAGCATGACCAGGGTTGGCTGTAACCCACTTCCAAGAGGCTTGGGTTACAGCAGCCTTATCCCCCTGCTGGGATCTGATCCTCTCAGAAACAGGAGTCGTCATTTACGGGAGGGCTGTGAAAGGAGGCCCCAGGATGCGGATCTCATTGATCTCAGTGCAAGGCCTGGGCAGTCGGCCAGCTCACCTAAGCCCAGCCCTTCCTGGTAACCATGCTCACCTGAAGCCCAGCTCAGACCTGGACTCTGTCACCGCGACTTCTGAGTCAGCCGCTGCCCCAGCACGCCTGGCCTGGTGAGGGCCAGGAGCCTGGACACAACACTGGGGGGCTTCTGCTGTCGTGGCCAACCCGTGACTCCAAGTGCAGTGCTGGGGGGACCAGAGAGAGAGCCCGGCATGGCCTCCACATCACCAAAGGCCTGGCAGAGCGAGGGAGAGAGCAACACAGCCCCCGCTGGCAGAGACTATGGCCATCTCTGCTACACAGAAGGCTGACACTCCCTCTTCTGGAGCCTCCAGCCAGGTCAGGTGGGTTGTAGTCGCGAGTCCCAAGCTCCAGAGAGGCACTCCTTGGTCCTTATTTATACCAGCACTCCAAGGGACACCGGAGCTCTGAAGATGACGGCGATCTGGGTCCCCGCCAGGGAAGGCCTGGGTCCAAGGGCCACCCTTCGACCTGAAGCCAGGATCAGCTTCCACTGCCTGTGCTGCTCCCGTTTCCTGTCCCCAGGTCTCCAGGCTGCCAACAGTCACGCTTCAGAGAACCAGGTCAGATGAGGCCCGGAACAAAGCTCAGTTGTTATAGAGCTCCAAGAGGCCACTGACAAGCAAGGCTCCTGGGGCCACCAACTACTCTGTGGGGAGCAGTTTAGTGTCCCCTTCACACGGGCTGCAAGTGGACCCAGGCTCAGGGCAGGGTTGGGAAGATAAGGCCAAGAAACTAGGCTGGGAGCAGAGTGCCCCTCAAGCCTTGCGGCCTCTCGGTGCTGCTGCTGAGAGCTGCCAGTGTGTGGTTCCAATGGAGCCTGGGGTTCAGCAGCACCCAGCAGAGAGTTCTGGAATAACTGCATGCACACAGAGAATTCAAACAGGTCAGAAACCATGGGGAGACAGGGCCCCTCAAAGCTCAGAGAGCTGTTCTGGCAAGGCCAACCAGCGCCAAGCCTCCTGCCAAAGTTTCTTGGTCCAAGGAACCGCTGTCCCATCAAAGAAGGAACAGAGGTGACCTGCGCATCTGTCACAGTCAGCTTTGATGCCACCAATGACTCTGGGTGCCCTGCAGGCCCCCTTGTGCTTGACACAATAGTGGTTCCCCACCAGGCCTTGTACCCACCAACACACACTTCAGATCACATGAGCCTGTCACCTTTGGGACTCTGGTTGAGGTCTCTTAGGAACCCCTCAGCACAGCGGGCTATAACCTAGGGTGCTTTGTGCGAGCCCCAGGGGACTTCACCAGGCATTGGCACCTCTGGGTTGCTCCATAAATCCCCTGCAGCTGCCAGAGCTGGGATGTTTCCAAGGTAACAGCCCTAACAAACAAACCCAGGAAGCCAGCAAGGGTCACCTCCTTCCCCACCCAACCGCTCACACCCCTCAGGCTCGGCGCCTCTCTCTGGAGCCCTCCATATCCTCGGGGCTGGGATCCTCTCAGGATCTATCCCAGGGCCTGGCTCTGCTGCTGGTCTGTGCTAGATCTTTCTTATCAAGAACATCTTTAACAGAGCCCACACAACTCTGCCCATGGACAAACATGCAGACACTGAGCCCCACCCCCAGATCCCACCACTCCTGGCCTTCAGTGACCTGGGATGGGAGCACAAGCTGAGGAGGCAGCTGAGTGCTCACATGGGGAGGGAGTGCTCCTTCCACGTGTCCTCTACAGACACGCACCTGGGCCCTTCACGCCCTGTATCTGACTACGTGTAGTCACTGCTTCTAAGTGGCCTTTGTCCTCTCTGCAGGTCACAGAGGGTTTTAGGTAGAAGGTGGGCTATCTTACACTCAAGCGCATTGCATTAGGCTCCGAATCCTTCAGCAAAGTGTGAAGAGCTGGAGAGCTAGAGAACTATGGCTTTGGGGGGAGCAGGGGAGCAGGGGCAAGATGGGGTAGCCAGCGGCCATGCCTGAACTTGCCTTCCCACCTCCCTAACGGGCTGGGAAGGGCTGGCCCCTGGCTTGAGCTCAGTCAGCTCTCCTAGGACTAGGGGGCCTCCGGAGGTGGTAAGGGTGGGACACGGCCACACACTTCTTGCATGTAAAGGCCTCTGCCTCCCCAGCCCAGGTCCGCTGAATGTACCAAAACAAACAAGCTTGAACTTGAGGAGACAGGAGGTGGCCCAAGCAGGCGCCGAGATAAGACACAGAGGGGCCAGCGTAGAAAAGGAAGGCATGGGTCATCCATTCCCACACTCAGTAACACGCGGACAGCTAACCTGGACGTAGCCTTGGAGGATGCATCCCTCACCCTTCCTCAGAGTGCTGACCAGGGGTGAAACCCTCATCCTGCAGAGAATCTAGAACTAAACCCCTGCCCACCACAGAGCTGGTGAAGCTGGCCATCCCCTCAAGAGTCTCCTGAAAGCCACAGGAATCCCAAAATAATTCCAAAGCGCAGACACAGTCCCCCCATTCTGGTGAATTGCAGCTAAGTCCCCTGCCATTGCCACTATGGCTTTCCAAGACTGCCTGGGTCATCGATGGGGAAAGTTTCAAGAGACACAGCATGGGCAAAAAGCACCCAATTCGGAACCCCCAAAATAGATAGGAGCCACCTGCAGCAGGCTCCAGCACACAGGGGCCTCCAAACCTCCTGGCCTCCAAACCAGGAGAAGCAAGGGACACTGGGGGAAACTCCAGGGCCTCCCGGTCCCTTCTATCATCCACAATAATCCTAGGACAGCAGCTAGCGAGTTAGAGCAAGCATTTCTGAGCCTGTTCCTGTGTAGACTCATGTAACCGTCACAGCCAAGCACTGACCCCATTTAACAAATGAGACACTTGAGAGAGGAAGTCCTCACAACAGCCTAGGGCCTGAGAGCTCAGGGCTCTGGTCTCTAACCACTGAGCCACACCGCTATCGCTTGCTCCGCCTAGAGGAACAGCAGAAGTGCAGTCAAGGGAAAGCCAGAGGCTACTAGAGAGTCCCACAAATGCCCTGGTATTCTGGTTCCCTGGTACTATGCTTGCCCCCTCCAGGCCTGGCTGTGGATGCCCACCACATGAAGTACAATTGATGGACATGCATAAACCCTCAGTCCTAAAGTCACTCTGGACACCTCTCTCTCCTCCCCTCTTCAGAGGCCCAGGAATGCTCACACCAGCTCCCCTGGCCACGGTGGGACAGCCATTCCATGTCCTTCAAGTTCATAAACAGGACCAGAAGCCAAAATCCCACTCAGTACAAGGGGAAAAAATAAACCTTCCTGGTTGCCCTTGGTTTCCAGACATCATAGGGAAGTTTTCACATTTTTGTTACTTTCCTTAAATTCCTGGTGGCAATGCTTGATTAGGACCAATCTGACTTTGGCAAATGACCGCACTCAGAACACCACTGACACAAGACCAGAAGGCTGGTCTCAGCACAGGGCTGAGCACTCCCCTGCCACAGCCAAGCCCCAACAGCCCCACCCCATACAATTGCAGGAGAATGACCCAGCACTCCTTGGCCCACTGCCAGTCAGGGAACAAACTGGAAAGGGTCCAGGCCCTCCCTTCGCCCATCCTCAAGGGCTCCGCCCCTTTAGGTAAACTTAAGGAACCAGGGAGCCTGCTTTTAGAGGGGCTGGCTTCTACTCACCACATAAGCTCTCCCTCTACCACCTATCACAAAAAGTTTCATCTTTTTACAAAAAAAAAAAAAATCTACCTGGTTGGGGGTGAGGTGGGTGTGGGAGGAAAGACACAGGAACAAGTTCGGATCTCCCTCCTCCCAATAAGCTCCAGGCTCAGAGACCCCCATCCAGACTGCTGGAGGGGACTTTCTAGGGTTTGTGCAGGAAGTTCACAGAAAAAATGTCAAGTACCTCTGAACCAGGAGGCCTGGATACCCCAGTGTCCAGCCTCACCAGTAGGTGAGGAAGTGTGAACAGCCAAGAGCAAAAACTCATAGCAACCGACCATCCCCATGCAGGTCAGAGAGCCCGGGAAAATGGGCGCCCAGCTGAGATGCCCACAACCATTCCAAGCATCCGGAGCATGCTGAGGAGGGAGAGGGGCCCAGTGCCAAACCTGAGCATAGGCCACCTGGAAGCCCCCTCCTCCCCCACCACCAGATCACCGTGCTCTCAAGAAACAGCCTGTGGAGGAACAGCCAGTGCTTGGGGGATGAGCAGTCAAGTCTGCAACCGAGAGTGAACCAGGAGTTTCTGAGCTACTGACCCAGAGGGCTACTTTTTAAGGGGAAGCTGAAAGATCCTCTTTGCAAGGAGGCACTCTTTTTTTTTTTTTTTAAATCCATTTTGGTTCCTGAATATGGAAAACATGTAAAAACAGAGCATGGCCCTGGGGGGGGGGGGGGGGATCCAAAGGACCTCTTCAACCCAACTCAGTCCCAAGATTCTGAACTCTTACATTAATTCACAGGGCCTTTGGCAGAAAGTTTCGGGTCCCCCGATATATTAAGAACAACAGAGGGTTTGTGGGGTTAGGGGAATAGGGGACACCCTGTATTATCTGAGAACTTAGGGGGACAAGAGATCCCTCTGGGATCACAAAGGAAACAACAGAAGAGAAAAAGAGTTACATCAAGACTGTCCTTGACTTGCTCTTGTGGTCTCAGTTGGTCTGTCTGTGAAATGGAACTGAAAAGAGCAGCAGAGGGATGCTTAGCAAGGCACCCCCTGAAGAGCTTCATAGGACCCACCCCATTATACTCTACCAATCAGAGTGAACTTAGCATGCCAGAGGCCGGCACACTGAGACCCAAAAGCTGACCCCAGCACTCCTGGGTGGCCCGGAGTGCAGAACTTCCAGGGCAATACTTGCACAGGGCTAACAGAACCTGCTGAAATAAAAGGATGCTGTGGACTAACTTTAGGAAACCCCCCTTACCCCAGCCAGCCCCACCTCACCTACCCAGACCCAGTCAGGCGCTCCAAGAGCAACCTGTAAGACAAAAGTTCCAGCTAGGGCAGCCAGGGCTGAGGGACAGCGGCAGGAGACCCTCAGCCAAGGTCAGAAGAGTCACCAGTGGCGCAGAGGTCAGTGGGCTTGCGTACCCGGCCTCCTCTAGGCCCTGGCAGCGCCCTGTGTGCGCAAAGAGGAAAATCAAGTGCGTGAAAGGCAAGTCTCGGGCGTGGAACGCCTCTCGGTCCCCACCTCCAGGTGAGCGCTGCGTCAACTCAATGGGGCGCAGCACCCAAGACTATCCTGGGGGTACATGGCCCCGTAGGGTCTGGGCCACGGGGACCGGCTCAGTTCCCGGTGGCCTCGCCCACTCCAGCCACCAGCGCAGGTGAGAAGCGCTGCACCGGGACGCTGACCCTCCCCACGCCGGGCGCGGCGCCCACCTGAATATGACTTCTTCATGCTGCCGCCGTGGCCGTGGCTCCCAGGAAAAGTGTGGCTGCGAGGCCGCGGGGCGCAGGCTCCCGGGTCGCTAATCCCGGGCCAGCCGTGGGCGGGAGGAGGGCGGGGAGACCGGCGCCCCGCCCCGTCGAGGTGCGCGCTCCGCCCCGGCTCCGGCTGCACCTGGCTGAGCGCGCGCCCACCGCCCCGCAACCCCCACAGGTGTGTCCGAGGATGGGCACGCGCGCCTCGCGCCACCCGCGCCTCGCGCTACCCGCCAGCTAACTTTCCCGGCCGGGCGAGGCCTGGCGGGAACCGAAGGAAGAAGCGCCCTGGACGCTATATCGACCAGATCTCACAGAGATCCACCTGCCTGTGCCTCCCGTGTGCTGGAGTTAAAGGCATCTGTCACTTGCCCGGCTTCTGCTGAACTGTTTTTACTTTTGAATTCTTAAAAACAGCAGCTGTTCTTGCAGAAGGCCTAGGTTCGATTCCCAGTACCCACATGGTACCCTCTGTAACTTCAGTTCCAGGAGATCTATTGCTCTCTACCCACCTCCTGGGGCATTGGACCAGTTGGACACATTGAACATCATGTAGGCAACACACACACGTAAAATAAAAATAATAAATATAAAACGTTTCAAAATGCACTCCTGGGCCTGGAGAGATGACTCAGCAGTTAAGAGCACTGGCTACTTTGCAGAAGACAGGGTTCAATTCCCAGCACCCACATGGCAGTTAATAACCATCTGTAACCCCAGTTCCAGGGGAATTCAAAGACTTCTTCTAAACTCCGCAGATATTGCACAATATGGGTTCACTTACATACATGGAAAAAAATACATTCATCACATAAAAAATAATAAAATATTTTTTAAACATGTACTCCTGTAGTCTTAGCACTTGGAAGACTGAGGCAGGAGGATCACCGTGAGTTTAATGCCACCCTGGTCTGTAATAGTGAGTTCCGGGCCAGCCGAGACTACAGGGAGACCCTATCTTAAAAATAAATAAATAAATGACAGCTGGTGTAGTGCTGCATGTCTCTAATCACAGCACTCAGGAAGGAGAGGCCAGGGGATCTCTGTGAGATCGAGGCCAGCCTGGTTTATATAGTGAGTTCAAGGCCAGCCAGAACTACACAGTGAGACCCTGTGTCAAGAAAACCAACCTCAAAAAGAGAGAGACAGGCTGGAGAGTTGGCTCAGTGGTTAAGAGCCCTTGCTGTTCAATCAAGAGGACCAGAGTTCATTGAATTCCCAGAACTCACGTCAGGACAGCTCCAGGGAATCCAACTCCTTCTTCTGGTCTCCCCAGGCACCAGCACACAAATATGCACATACGCACAGATGCATACCCACAGATGCACACGCGCAGATGCATACCCACAGATGCACACAGACACACGTGTAAATATAATAAAAATGGGAACCGAACCCACTTCACAAGATGGAGCCCATAGCTGGCATTGAAGTCCATCCCAAGAACCTGTGGCTAGACAGGTCACAGGCCACAGGGGAGAACCTACTGCTATTATTCTGCTAAATGGACATAGTTTAAGCCAACTCCTACTGACTTATTGTTATGCCCGTAGATGAATGCATCTTTCAATGATAACCAGAGAAGCTTTGACAGCAGGTAGCCATTAACACAGAGACCCACAGCTGGTCAGTGTGCAGAGAATAAGAGACTTCAGAGTGCTTAGGCCTGAATGGGGCACCTATATCAAACCCTTGTCTCCCAAGGCTCAGCAATCATGGTGGGTGAGAGGCTGGAAAGACTGTAAGATGCAGAGGAGGCGGATGACCACAAGGTAGCAGCGTTTGCCCCACAGCAGGGCTTACTCATACGAACTCCCAGAAGTTGTGACAGCACACAAGACCTCTGTAAGCTGGAGTCAGACAAATTCCCAGCATAGAGCAGGTTACGAAAGGTGGTAAGAAAGCCCCAACCCTAACTGAAGAACTCTTGGCAATTGATAACTGCTAGGACAGGAAGAGTCAGTTTTCTTTAAGGCTATGACACCCCATAAGTAGACAAGGCTGGAGGAGATGGATCCGCACGAAAGGGCATTTGGAGACTAAAACTCTATAGCCCTTAAAAAAATAATAGAGGACAGGAAACTGGGTGAGCAGGTAATAGTAGGGGAGGGGTCTGAGAATAATCAAAATATATTACATGAAATTCTCAAATATTCAAGAAAAATATTTTTAAAATAGGGGTTGGTGAAGTGGCTTCGTAATTAAGAGCACTGGCTGTTCTTGTGGAGGACACAGGCTTGGTGCCCAGCACGCACATGGCAGCTAACAACTACCCATAACTCCAGTTTCAGAGGATCCAACACCTTCTTCTGGCCTCCGTGGGCATTGCACATCATGGGTACATTTACATACATGCAGGCAAAACACCTGTACACATAAAATACGATAAAAATAAAATACAACAATTTTTTAAATTAAAAAATAAACAGTTTTTAAAAAACAGAATCTGCAAGATGGCTCAGCAGGTAAAGTCACTCACCGACAAGCTGTGGCACCCCCAATACACACACACATGTGCATACACATAAATAATATTTAAAAGTTAATTTTTAAAAAGTAAAAGAAACATCTTTCTATAATAAAACGTTTTGTTTTGAATGTGCGGAGGAGAAAGTGATTAATTCTGTTTGGAGGGTGTTTTAAGCGTTCTATTGAGGTTGTTCCAAAGCAAGGCAAACAAGGTTTTGGAAAAGGAGCGGGAACGTGCCAGGTAGCCAAGGTGATGGGAGGCGCGGGTTCCGGGCAGTGGGAAGGGCGTGGCGCAGCCTGGGCCGGGCCAGCTCCCAGCAGACTCCCTAAGCTGGCCCGCAAGGCACCGCGGGGCTGGGGTTAGAGAGAGGACTGCACTCAGTTCCCGAGAGCTCACAGAAGTCCAGGCACCCGCAACGCTGCCCGAGGCGCATCATCCTGAAAAGCCCGCAGGAGAAAGACAGTATAGTTTACACCGCCCCCAAGTCCCCTTCCCTGGTCCCTCGGTAGAGAATCCAAGTATTGTCACTTCCCGCGTGTGGGAATCTTGTCTGACAAGAACCGAGAGTGCGCACCGAAGAGTGTTGGCCCCACCGGCTCCCCTAGTCGGGTCCCTGAAGAGCGCCCCTCCTCCCCCGTTACAGACCGAGGCTGCCTGGCTCCAGTACCCGGCTCCCTTCCACATCTGGGGGCCTGAGGCTCCGGAAGCTGCAGGAGCGGCCCGGGAGGGGCACAGCCACAGGCTCCAGTGGGCCTCCTGAGCTGTGAACATCTGTGCTGGGATTCTGAGATAGCCACACCTATGCCACCAATCACCACTTGTGCCAACACGGGCAGATTTCGCTCAGGTCCAGCAGTTGCTTGGGCTCAGTCCCAATGTGGCCTGAAAGGGTTTGGATATGGCATGCTGACGGGGTGGGACTGGGAGGGGAAAAGGGGAAGGAGAGGAGGAGGGGGAGGGGAAAGATGAGGGAGAGGGAGCCGGGGGAATAAGAGAATGGGGAAGACTGAGGAGGATGCTGGGGAGAGAAAGGGAGAAGGAGGAGGAAGAGGAGAAGGAGCCCGGAAGTGGTAGAGATGGAAGAAGAGGGGGGGAAGGACGGAATTTGATTGTTTTCCGTCGGTAGCTCTGTAAAATGTGTGCCATACTCTGCACCCTGTGAGTGGAATACACCTAACATTAGTGGCTTGCCGGTGACTCACCATCGTCATGCATGGCATTTGGCCCACAGACCAGTTACTCCATCAAACAGTCTACATTGCCATCCACTTTTTAAAAACTGTCTTTTAAACACTCCGTTCCTCTGCCCACTGAGTGGCTCACGGCTGGTCAGTGTCTCCAAAAGTCAGTTTTAACTCTGAGCAATGGAAGCTGCCACACTACCCAACACCTTGCCGGGGGGCTTGTGACTGGTAGGCAATATTAACTGTCTGACCTTGAGGTCCTGGTTAAAACCCAAAGCACATGATATCACATCAACTTTGAGAGCAGTGGGCAGAATCTGATGGGCTTCAGGGAAGTCGGGATTGCCAGAAAGAAGGTAAACACCCCTGGACACTGGAGGAAAAGGTCACCTTCTTACATGGTGGCTGAAAGCTTAGCCACACTGTTGCCTGCAGAATCAGAGGCAACAGACACTGCACATACCTTGTGAAGTCATGACCAGCTGAGGGGTTTCCTCAGCAGAATGTGAAGGTGCCTCCTGCCTCTCTCTACATCTGGGAAAATAGAGGAGAGATGAGAACGAATGATTCAATCTTCCTGTAGAAATGGCAGAAAATGCAAAGGACTAGAACAGTCCTTTCAGCCAGCGAATGGGCAACAACTTTTTGCTTGCTTGTTTTTGTTTAATCTTGAGCTGCAGTCTTGCTATTTGGAGACTTGTCTTAAACTTGAGACCCTCCCTCAGACGCTCAGATGCTGGGATTTCAGGTATGCCCCACCACTTCAGCTAGCAAAGGAATCTTAAAGAAAGACCTTTGAGACAAAGAAGTCTTTACTAAGACCTCAGAAGGGCTGCAAAGATGGCTCAGTGCTTAGGAGCCCTTCTTGTTCTTGCAGAGGATCCAAATGTTGTCCCCTCCGCATGGCTGGCTCCTGGCTTACTCTACCTGTAACTACAGTTTCAGGGGTTCTAGTGCCCTCTTCTGGCCTCTACAGACACTGCACTCACATATACAGACACATGCATAAATATTCTTTTAAATCTTGATTGAACAAGCTGGACTTTTAGGCATGGTGAAATGTCTTTAATCCCAGCACTCAGGAGGCAGATCTCTGTGAGTTAAAGGCCAGCCCAGACTGCGTGGTGAGAAAGAAAAAGAACCATTAAACAAACAAGCTGGGCTTGGTGGTCCTTGCCGATGATCCGCAGTGCTTGGCATCAACCTTGAGAGTAATGGGCAGAATCTGATGGGCCACTTGGAAACAGAAATATCGGGAGTTAGAGGCTATCTTGGGCTACATGAGTCTTCCTCTAAAAAAAAAAAATGAGGAAGAAAAGTCTTCAGGGTGTTTCATAAACCCTACGGACAGATGGCCACAGACTTTACGAGGAGCCTCACAGCTCACAGAACAGTTTGTTGATCTTGAGAAGTCCCCAGCATGATGTCCCCAAGAGCTTTCTGGAGGCCGGGGTGGGAAATGGTTTCTCTCAAAAAGGTTTTGTGATGCCAAGTGAAAGACACAATCGGAGGACTGGGGGGGTGGGGGCAGGGGCCGCCACACTTTTCTAGATGGACCTACATGGTGGGTCCAGGTGGGTCCAGAGAATATAAAGCACCTCAGGGGAGCCTGGAGTAGACTGTGGGCCCGACCTGACACACTGGCTCATCTCGTGCAGCCAGAGAACCCCACTAATGCAAGACGGTTGGGAAGACAAAACCTGGGGCATGAAGGAAATACTGGGGATTCTCTGTATGATCTGTGTGGCTCTTCTGTAAACCTGAAACAGCTTCCAAATAAAAGTTTTATTTGTTTTGTAAAAAGGTTTGTGGGTGGGATGTTTGTCTGGTGGGGTGGGTGTTCAGCACACACTCTGGGAACGCCCACATTTTGAAAGGAGTTGGGCCCTTGCCCTACACAGACTGGAGCCAGAATGGAATGAAAGAGGCTTTTCACCCTCAGGAGGAAGGAAGGAGGCTGCTCAGGACCCGACAGTTGCTAGCTTAGTGTTCATGGTAAAGATGGAACTGTGACTCAAGATAGAACCAAAGGGTGAGAAGGACCTACTGGGCAGGCCTGGAGGAGCCCCGCCCAGTCCAGGGCTGCCTCTGGCCCTGGACTCCATTTTGCTCTACATGGTATGGATAAATCTTTCGTCAAAACAGATTTTCCAAAACTGGCTACCACGTGGCCCACATGATTTGCCACCGCCTTAAAAACTGGGTCCCTCCCTTTGAGTCTGGAAGGGGTTTAGACTGAGTGTGACCAGGGGAAGAGGCCAAAACCTCTTCTGAGGCTGAGTTAGGCCTGTGGTTGTCGTCTTGTTTTCTGAGACCCTCACACTTGAAGCCTTGAACCACCAAGCGAGAGACTGACTGGAGACACCATCCCCTGAGGATGTCAAAGCTTGTGGGAAACACATTTGCACACAGGCTTCCTGGTTTAAAGCCACCAAAGGCGTCCCTCAGTGTCTGAGGTCAAGGCTCAGGCCTGGTTCTGTGGGTTCATCGCCAACTTTCTCTCATCCGAAAGCACAATGGAGGCAGATCTTGCCACCAAGTTCACAGAGTTCCTGGCAGAATCTGGTTCTTAGAAGGCTGTTAGGGCAGGATCCCCTGTTTTTACCAGGTAGATCTGCACTCCTTACTGTGTGGGAAGTTACCCCCGCCCCGCAGCGACTGGGCCTTAAGTGCCATCAAGGAAGGAGTCAACCAGCAAGGTGGGATGGCCAATCTCTTTCCATCTGATTAGCTTGGTGTATTTTTTTGTGGCTCTAACCTGAGGCTGGGCATTTTGTAAAGAAAGGAAGGTTTTATTTGTTGGATTGATGGGTTAGTTGGTTCTTTGAGGGGTAACAATGTCTATGGCTGGAAAAACTCAAAATAATAGGGCACCAGTGTTTAGTAAATTTCCTCAGCTGGTCTTGCTGGTTAAGAAAGAATCACTCCAGGTCATAACAATTAGGAGACAGGAGTCATCTGGTCCTTATCAAAGCCACCTGCCTTGGGGAGGCCCAGTTCTAAGCTCCAGCCTGCAGTCCTGATCTCGTTGGAGCCTTCCCAGTCAGTTCAGGTGCCAGAACCGTGAAGAATAGCCTGCACTGGTCCCCAGCGATCCTTCCAAGCATAGCATAGCATAGCATAGCATAGCATAGCATAGCATAGCATAGCATAGCATAGTACAGCATAGCATATCAAGCATAGCATATCAAGCATATCATATCATAGCATAGCGAGCATATCATATCACATCAAGCATATCATCATATGCTTCTGAGCCCTGCAGCCTCCACCCATCTTCTCCCCTCTTTCCTACCAATCCCTTCCTGGTCCATCTCCTGCTGATTTCTGAGTCCTCTGAAGTCTCGGGACTTGGCCACTTGGCCTGGAGAACCCTCCAGGCTTGGTTCCCCTGTGGTGAGAACTTGCTGGACTGTCCCCAGGCCTGCTTGGGTCAGTGTCTTTGCTGCTTACTCTGCTCTGACTCTAGCTATCCCAGGACCTTCAACCTGTCAGGTGATAGAGCCTTTGCTGTCAGTGAAATTTACAGTAAAGGTGTGGCCACACGCATTCCTGAAGGCACTGTGGGTGTGTTTCCTGACAGTTCTTTCTAGAACAGCAATCTAAAAATATCAAAAACTTTAAAACGTCCATGTGTGTTTGTCTCAGTAATCACTTTATTTCTTCAGTTGCTGATTCAAGATTTCTTGAATCTTTCTATGCATTACCCATTAGGGGATCTGGGGATAGAGTGCTTTGGTAGGGAAGACAGGCAGTAATCAAACAAAGATTATACTGCGAGAGGCAGTTGTCAGCAAGGTTACAAACGTGGGGAAGGGTGGGTACTGAAGGGAACTCACCTAGTCCCTGAGGCCTGACCACTTCCACCAGGAAGAGAGCCCATATGCTGAGTTAGGAGGAACTGGAGAAACAGAGGAGTAAGAGACTGCAGTCCGAAAATAGCCCATGCAAAGGGCCTGTGGTAAGGGAGACAAGGAGCACGAATCAGGTTCCTTTATGGGGGTTTTTGCTTTCTTCGGTTTTGTTTTTTGAGACACAGTCTCCCTGTAGCCCCAGCTGGCCTGGAACTCACTATGTTGACCAGACTGGCCCTGATCTCACAGGGACCTGGCCACCTCTGTCTCCAGAGTGCTGAGATCAAAGACAAACACTACAGGCCTTTAATCCCAACACTCAGGAGGCAGAGGCACATGGATCTCTGTGAGTTCCAGGCCAGCTGGGGCTACAGGGAGACCGTGTCTCAAAAAGACAAAAAAACCCCCACTTTTTTAAAAAAACATTTTATTTATATTTACTGTGGGGTGTGTATGGAGGGGTACGTGGCACAGTGTGGGTGTGGAGGACAGAGGACAACTTGTGAGAGTCCATTCTCTTCTTCCATTGTGTCAGTCCAGGGGATCAAACTCAAATCATCAAGCTTAGCAGCAAGTGTCTACCTGACCCTTACAGACACTTTAAAGAAAAGCAGAAGTCGCAGATTCTGCGAGAGGAGAGGTAAGGCCGCATGACCAGATGTATCTTGTGGAAGTGAGGTATAGCTGAACCAAGGAAAGGGCAAGAGGGACCCCAGTCCCTTCAGAAGCCTCAGGAGGGAAAGCCTTGGTGTGGAGGACACCCTAGTGTTGACCAAGAAGACAGAGATGTAAATGTTTTCAGGAGTATTCCTGGGACTGAAAAGACCAGGTTCTAGGAATGGACTGTGTCTGTGGACTGCGGGGAGAGGTATCAGAGGTGGCAGGTGGCACCTTGGTGTGACGGCTGGGCCCTGTGTCCTGTGTGGAAGAGGCCTTTGCTTATGCCCTGTGGCGGGCGTGGTAGGACAGTGGAGGTGGGTCTCACCTGGATATAGCACCCTATGAGTCACCAGGGGGAGAGAGAATCCTGGGCTGTGGGAGACACACCATCATCCAGAGTCCTGTCCCAAAAGATGATCGAAGACCAAACCAAAGGCACCACCAGGAACAAGACCAGGACCCAAGGAACAAGAAAGTTTCAGTCGGTGTATTTGGCAGGTGAGGGCTCCAGGAACTATCCAGAACCAAGGCAGAGGTGGTGGCCATGTGACATCAGAATTATGGAATTCCACTAAATGTCTTTGAAATGTTTTTTTCAAAGGGAGAAATTTCTTTCCATTTGTGTGTGTGTGTGTGTGTGTGTGCATGTGTGTGTGTGTGTGTGTGTGTGTGTGTGTGTGTGTGTGTGTACCTGCATGTGGAAGCCCAAGGTTGATGTCAGAAATCATCCTCAATCATTCTTTTACCTCATTCACCAACTCAGGGGTTCTCAGTCAAACCCAGAGCACTATGATAGGCTAGTCTTATTAGTCAGCTTGCTCTGGGGATCCCCAGTCTCTGCCTCCCAAGGCTGCAATTACAGGCAGTCTGCCACATTGTGCAGCATGTACATGCATTCTGTGGACACAAATTCCAGCCCCCACACTTGCATGGTTCATCACTGAATCATCTCTCCAGCCCCTCACATGGAGAAATTTGTGATTTAGGTTTATCTCTATCTATGATTGCTTTGGGTTTATTGAGACAGGGTCTTGCTATATAGCCCAAGATCACCTTGAACCCAAAATCCTCCTGCCTCAGTCTCTCAAGAACTGGGATTACAGGCATGAACTGTCACACCTGGCTTTTGCCTCCAGAACCCTTTTTATCACAGAGGACCTGACAGGTTCTGTAGGACCTTCTTTGGGAAACTGAGAACAGGCAGGATCTGCTCCCGGTTACACTATGCTGTGTGGACTATTGGCTTGCAGACCAGACCTGGCCTTAAGTGACTCCATTTTGTGAAGCCACAGACTTGACCTGAGTTACTTACTTTTCAAGTTGAACTACCAAGAGAGAATGACTCCACATCTCCTTTACAGAAGCGAACACCACCATCGGCCAGCACACCAGGAGGCATAGGCTAGAAAGCAAAATAACGTGACAACCGTATCAGATCATATCACAACACAAGACACAGGAGCTTTCCCATCACGCTCGCTGGAAACCCCTTAGCTGGGACTGTAAAGAAAGGGTACTGAAACTGAAGTCTGGCAGGCGCACTGACCTGTCACCTGGTCACTTTTCCTGGGCCTTCCCCAGGAACTCACCACAGGGACAGACTCTTGCCTCTGTCCCCAGGCTCCGGCCAGAGCACGGGGTCTCTTGCCTGTGTCACATATCCCACTTCAAACTAACCCTCAAGATGGCCTGTCTCCCTGAGCCTGAATCAGACATCTCTCTGTGCCCGGACAGCTCGTGTCTGGTCCTTCGCAGGCTTCTCCTCGCCCCTGTGTCAACTCCACCTCTGACTTCAAGAGGGCCCCTTTCGACTCAGTAGCCTCTTCCATCCTTTCTTAGTCATTCTGTGAGATAAATATTATTGTGTGAAGTGTAATGTATAACCTGAGAGTTAATACTAGCAACTAAGGTTGGAATAAAAGAGCCTGTGATTGCCAATGGCCTCCTGTCAAGGGAAATTGGGACTATTTAGCAAATTGCAGCCATTGAGACTAACTATGACAATTTGTTATGCAATACATTTCGACACTGTGGAGAGCCACAAATGTGCCTGTGTTTCTGACATAGCCGGCTTACAATACCCTGCTTGCCTGTGGTCTCTCAGTGAGACGGGGCGGGGGCATCCGGGTAACACCTTTGAACCTGGTCAGATGCTACCTGCAGCCTGCAGATGAAGCCTCCTCTGACTATGGTCTCTTGCCTCTGGTCCTGGTCACTTCTGGCTGACTTCACCTCTGTCCCTTTTCTGGGTCCTTCCCTCCAAGAGGAGGACCCAGGACAGGCTGAGCAGCCGCTCCAGGATATGAGGAAGGAGGTAGTCCAGCTTCCTCTCTGACTGTCACTGGGGCCTCCCTTGAGGGGCAGCTGGCAGGGGATGGCTGAGAGGAAGGGGGGACACTGAGAGAAGCAGTGGAAAATCCCAAGCCTCGTGGCATTCATTTTTGTTACTAGTTTTGTTTTTTGAGACAAGTTCTCCATAGTCAAATGTGGTCTGGAATTTACTGTCATATTCATGACGATCCTTCTGCCTCAGTCTCCTAAGTACTGGTATTACAGGCAGGAGTCTACAACTTCTCCAGGTTTGTGTGTGTATGTCTACATGTACACACATTCACACTCACATAGGTTGATATCAGGTGTTTCCCTCAATCAAATTATTACTCTTTTTTTGAGACAGGATCTTCCTGTAACCCCAGCTGGCCAGGAACTCCCTGTGTAGACCAGGCTGGCCTTGATCTCAGAGAGATCCACCCTCCTCTGCATCCTGGGTGCTGAGGTTAAATGCCACCATGCCCAACTCCACCTGATTTTTTAAGATCGGGTCTCTCACTGAGTCTGGCTGGGTCTCCCCACTCAGCAAAAGAAGCTGGCCAGTGAGCTCCAGGCATCCTCCTGTCCCTACCTCCCCAGCACCTAGATAACAGGCACATACCTCCCACACCCAGCTTTTTACATGGGTGCTGGGGATCCAAACTCAGGTCCTCAGGCTTGCATAGCAAGCTCTTTACTGGCTGACTGTCTCTCCAGCCCCTAGTCCCATTCTTAACCTCCATTTTGAGTCTTGGTTGTATGACTTTTCCAGGACAGATTACCAGAAACACCTGTTCTCCCCGGACAGGGCACTGATGACAGACCAAAGAAATGATTCCACCTGGACCAGTGAGTTTACTGGGGTTACTCTCTGGAACCGGATCACTAAAATGGCCCACCCCCAGCCTGGGTGATGGCTCATAAAAGCTGCATCCCTGGAGTCCCCACCGCAGGCAAACCTCCCCCTCCTCTGTGCTCTGTCGGCCCACACACACTTGCAGCTGGGTGAGATTCTGTGCAGCTGTCAGGGAAAGAAGGAGTGAGTGGCTGGGTCATCAGATAAAGCACTGATGGCCCTTCCCTGCTGCTTGCTATGAACGGGACTGCTCCAGGCCTGATCCTGTGAGGCTCTGGGGCAGTGAAAACAGTTGTTCTGCAAGATCAAGCCTAGAGAGGGGCCTCCACTGCAGACTTCACCTTGGCCTCTCTGAATCACTCACCTGATGTTGTCCTAAGGGGACCTCAGTCATTCCCACACCAGGCTTTTGTTCACACCATCCTTTCCTCTGACGTGCCCGGCCCATTGGCTCAGCGTCCCTCTGTGGCCATCCCCCTGCCCTAGGCCTGTCTCTTCTGAACTTAATTCCTAAGCAGAGCTCATGTGGCCTCTGCATTCAAGTCACCTGGAGAACTTAAGCAAACATCTCCACCCAGGACACGCAGAGCACCTCACAGGTGGAGCACACGACATTCCCTCTGGGCAGAGCCCCTGAGTCTGATAGGTATCTTGGGTCAAACCCAAGTTCTACCACAAATAAGTCCTGTACTCTTTGACATGATCTCTCACCATCTTGGGCCTCAGTTTCCCCTCTACTCTGTGGGGATATCCAGGATGTCCCCATGGCTGTGGTGCCCGGGATAACAGATGAATTGTTCACTACACTGTCATCTCCTGGCACCCCTAGGCAGATGGCACATGGTTTGGGCCAGGAGTCTGGCTGGCATCCCAGACCCCTACAGCCTCTCTCAGTTCACAGATATACAACAAACACGTGGGATGGGTGGAAACACAACCCCATTCAGCCTCTCCACCCTGGACCCGTCCTGAAGGAAAGAGGAGCCAGGTGTGTCCACTTCTCACAAGAGCAGTCACTCTCTGGTTCTGGAGAGCATGCAAATCCTAATTTGTTTCCATTAAAACATAAGTAAAAATTGACCTGCCAAGCCGCCTGGAAGAGGGATAGGAAACAGGCTTGCCACCCCCAGGGACACAGCTGAAGGTGGCTGAGGGTCAGGGCACTTGAGACAGGGATCTTCTGGGCTCAGCTAGGCCACTTACGTCCTTTCTCCCCCAGGGTTCTGTGCTCTTGGCATTCTGAACAGCTGGTGCCTGTGCGCTCCAGTCTACCTTCCAGAAGGCCCCTAAATATTTCCCTTGGGGGTGAACTAGGTCATCCTGTTGACCTTGGGACTTGCCCTCAGCCTCTGCTGGGTCTGTGGCACACTCTGCCCATCCTCATCATCTCCAGAAGCGTTCCTGGGTGGGCTGCTGGATCCAACCCAGCAATACCGAGCTAGACATTTCTATGTGTAAATACATAGCCCGTGTCACTCAATTATACACACACACACACACACACACACATGCACGCACACACACGCACGCACGCACACACACAATATATGGAGTTCAAGTTTAGCTAAGCAGGATGCATTTTAACTTGTTAAACCTGGAAATTCCATAGGCTCATCCCTCCTAGGCCAGGGAGACCAGCCCTCAGAGGGAGCCTTCACCTTAGCTCCTTCATCCTCATTCTCCAGCACCAGGCGGAGGACCAGGGCCTGCAAGTGACCAGTTTTGGCCTGTCCAAGGCAAAATGAAAGAGACACAGTGTAGGCAGAGGTTTTAGTTGTTGTTTTGTTTTTGTGAAACTGAAGATGTTCAAAAGACTGAGCTTCATTCTGTTCTCTCTCTCTCTCTCTCTCTCTCTCTGTCTCTATCTCTGTCTCTGTGTATGTGTGTGTGTGATTGTCCTTTAAAAATGTAAGACAGAGGCAACTAGTAGTATATATCTGCAATCTCAGAGTGGGGCTACATAGAGATTTTGAGGTTAGCCTTAGCTCCAGGAGACCTTGTCTCAAATAAATAAATAATGTTATGGTAATCCAGGCATGATGATTCACCTGCCTAAGGGCCAGTTACTCTTTTCTCTGCTCCCAGCTGACATCTTCCAAGATTCCAGCCCCTCCCCCAAGGACTCAGCACTTTTATCCACAGAGCACAAGACCTGGAGACCTGGCCTGGCCCCTCTGCTGCCTCTTCCCATGGAGAGCCTCTGTGTACCTTCAGGAGCTTTATTTCCTTACGGGTGAGATGAGGTTAATGTCCCCACCCCCACCCATAATCGCTAGGAGGCCACTTGGGGGTGGCCACGTGTGAACACTGGTCACATTGTACACTTATCATTTGTGCATTTTTCTGTGTTAATGTTATAATTCAATAAAATGCTCTATCAACAATTAGCAATTAACTTCAATGAGCAAAGCGGCATCCAATAAAAAGAAACTTATACAATTTATTTTGCAAGGAAGTTTTATTGCCTTGGGCTTTTAAACAGGAACCATAATTTATGATTAGTCGCCTGTGTGCAGCTGGCAGAGCCCACCACCAGGAGGAAGGTCTTGCAGTCAGCTGGGCTCACATCTGGGTCAGTGTGATGGGGTTTCATTTTTTAAAATTAACCTTCAAACCCATCACATTCCAGGACTCTGGAAACTTCTGCTGGCTCTCTATTCTTAATGAATTTGCAGCAAAAGATTCAAATCATTAAAAGGTGGTATTTTAAAGTCCATGTTTCAGATCATCCCATATAGCAAAACCAGATAAACTTTAAGAAGAAAACTACAAAAGTTTCAGCCTTAATAAAAGTCAGACAACTGTCTGCCCGTAACACCAAGTATGAGGCAGAGGCTCTTAAGACAACCAGCCATTCTTTTCAGTCAGCACCTTGAGCAGGAAACAAATCAGAGGAGGAGCCAACGTGCAGGCTGAATCAGGGCAGAGGTCCAAGGAAGCCAGGGCGTGCACTCACAGAGGCCAGAGAGGCAGAGATCAGGCGAGCTGGCTGGAAACACTCCAATGGTCTTTAGACTCAGGCTAGAATTTGTTTCTCAAGCCAGATATGACAGCACAAACCTATTATCTCAGTACTCGGGAGGCAGAAGCAGGAGGATTGCCACAAGTTCAAAGCCATCCTGGGCTACTGAGGTTACAGCCAGTCTGGGCTACAGAGTGAGAAATAAGACCCAAACAAAAATAGGGGCTGGGGACCGGAGAGCCGGTACAGCCATTAAAGGCTAACAAGCAAGATGTCAAAAATGGGGGCTGGGAGAAGTTCAGGTGGTAAAGTGCTTGCTTGTATAAGATTGAACCTGAGTTTGATCTCTAGATCTCACAAAAGAAGTCAGGTTGTGGTGTACGCCTGTAATCCCAGTGCCGGGGAGGTGGGTCCCTAGGGCTGTCAGCTAACCTAGTCTAATCAGCGAATTCCAGGCCAAGAAGAGACTCCCCCTCAAAATAAGGTGGACCCCAAAATCACCACCAACAAAAAGCCAGATGTGGTGTCACACGCCTTTAATCCCAGCACTCAGGAGGCAGACGCAGGTGGATATCTGTGAGATCAAGACCAGCCTAGTCAAGTTCCAGGCCATCTGGGGCTATAGGGAGATCCACATACATGTGCATGCATGTGTACATGCACCCACATACATACATACATATACACAAAATAGACAAAAAAACCCAGAAAAACAAAATATAGAATTTGTCTTTCAAATTCTGTGGATCTAGAACTTCCATCACCATCTGATCCTCAAGACCACCTTGGGAGGTCTTCCTTGCCAGTGACCAAAGCAGCTCTGATTGTTTTCCCTGGATCTGGGGTGTTCTGGGTAAGTTCTACTCTTGGTTGTGGCCAAGTGTAACTCTCATACAATAAACCATCATTTTGCTGTCTCAACTGAAGAATCAATAAAAAAGAACGAGGTGAGGGCCGGAGCCAAGCTGTGTGCACGGGCTGAGATCGAGCTCCTTGGATGACTGGAGCGCTGGGAGAGCTGGGACTTTGGAGCCAACACAAGGGACTCAGCAGCCCAATGTCCTGTGTCCCCTTCAGTGGGTGGGAACTCTGACCCAACCTCAAATGACCACATCATCCTGCCACTGGATATTCATTTGACTGCAACTAGCAGAGGAGAGAGAGAGAGCGAGAGCGAGAGCGAGAGAGAGAGAGAGAGAGAGAGAGAGAGAGAGAAACAATCCTGACCCCAAACATATGGGCAAAGCTAACCCTAAAGATAGCGGGAAAAGCTGACCACGTAGAGATTAAACCACTCCAGACGCAATGGAAATAACCAGAAAATCTGAAAACGATTTTCAAATAAAAATGTTCAGGATCATCAAAGAACATAAGAAGTTGTGAAACTTTGATTGAATAAAGAGAAATAAAAACAGGGGGTCACAGAGAAGCCACTGGAAACCCAGCAAGTCTGAAGTGTGACCATTGCAATTCACAACTCGGCAGATGGAACATTACTTTCGGAGCACGCTGAAGAGCGGGGAAGCTAGGAGGCAGATGGGGCACAGAGCCGAAGAGATAGAGCAAAGTCAGCAGTTACTGTGGAGAAACCTGGAGGCAGACTGGAATTCTAGAGAGGACAGAAGAAACAGCACCAAACGGGGCTTCCAGAGGAAAAACAGCTGTAATTTCTCAACAACTAAAAGGAGACATGACTCTTCAGACATGGAACGTAGCCTGGGAGAAACACCCAACCATTTCCAGATATTTCCGTGAAACTATAGTCCACCTGAAAATAAGGAGCAAGGTCTGAAAAGTTACCGAAGACCGAAAAGGGGGGAGGGGGAGGTGACCTACAAAGAAATAACAAATTGCGTATAGGACTGAAATTCTAAATAATGACGAAGACTAAGGGAGATAATGTTCAGTGGAAAGTTCAAGCTTGCTAGGGAGGATGAGAGATGTTTCATAATGAGCTCCACTTGGTCCAGTGTCCTTCCTGATGCCATGACAGATGCACAAGAGCTGGAGAAGGAACAGGACTGCAGATCTACAAGCATAAAGAAGGGAGCAGGATTCCTCCTCGGCTCTTCCTGAGCGCTGAGCGTGGCAAGCACTGTCCTCAGGCCAGATTCTGTGGATATTATGAACACATTAATTGTAAGTGAGGACCGCTGCCTTGGTGACCCGAGCTGAGGAGGAGAAAGGGACAGCTGTGATTGGCAGAGGCTGCTCTTAGAGGTGTTAGTGGTTTGGTGTCCTAAATGCCACTTAAAGGCTGTGGAGGAGATGGATCAGCGGGTAATAGAAGCACTTGCTGCCAAGTCTGATGGCATGAGTTCAGTGCCCAGAACCCACATGGTAGAAGGCGAGAACTGACTTCTGCAAACTGTCCTGTGACTGCCACATGTGCCACTGTAAACACCCGTACACATGCACGTCTAGATAAATGTAAAAAAGGCTTAAGCATCATTGAATAGCTGGAGCAGTTGAGGGTTGCATCTCATAGGGGACATCCAGCTGTATTCAGGAATAGCCCTCTACAGTCCCTCAGGAGCCCCCAGAGGAGGAAGGCCCCAGGAGAGACTGACCTGGGCAATCCCAGGATGAAATGCCATCGTGTCCTCCACGCCCGGGCGTATTCTCATTTACAAGGACACCTACTGTTCCTAGCAGGGTGGCGATAGCCCCAAGACCCTGATTTAACTGCATTCGTCCCATTTTTCCAGTCCCTGGTGGTAAGACATCAGGAATTCCACACAGGGCATGAAGCAGAGGCAGGTGGAGGCCAGGAGGAGCTCTGTCTTAGGAGAGTTGTACTAGCCACATGGGGTTGGGAGAGGGGACAAAGCCGGGGAACTAAGCCTAGAAGGGCCTTGAGAAAGCAGAAACAGCAGTCACCAACTCAAGAGAGGCTGGAGGTAAGTCCCAAGGTCAGCAGGATGACCTGGTTCACCCCAGAGGAAATATCTAGGAGCCCTCCGGGAAGGCGGACTCGGCACGCAAGTACCTGTTGTCCAGAGTGACCAGAAGCATGGCACCCTGCAGGAGAAAGGGCGTGGAGCTGTGAGAGTGAGTGGCATCTCGGTGGGACCCAGGGCAGGCCACTGACCAGGATCTGCTCTGGCAGGCCTGCGACCTCCTCCCAGCCATGTGCCAGGAACAGACAGGAACAGTAGAGGCAGGACACCCAAATGACTGAGCTGGGTTTCTTGTCCACTAGGCAGACCGGACTCCCATTTGAAGACATAAAGGCTGTGGGTGAGCTCCCACTCGCCTAAGTTTGCAGACTGAGGCTCAAACCTCTGACCATAGGCAACGCAGGGCACCAAAGCCAACAGCTTCCAACCGGGCACCAGCCCCACCTGCTGTGTGTGGGACACAGCTCAGGAGCATGAACAATTGATTATGGGCTTTAGTTGCTTCTGAGTCAGAAGCTGAGTGTGGAGACGTGCAGAAAAAGCAGAGTGATTCTGCTGTGGGATCCAGGCTGCCAGGGGCTGCGGCAGGCAGGCACTCACTGACCAGTGAACTCAGACAAGCTGCACATCCCTCTGAGCCTCAGCTGTCAAGTGGAATGACAGCCCCACTGTTTCAGTTACTCATTTCATTGCTGTGACAAAATACCTAATGAAAGCAGTTTAAGGAAAGAAGGTTTTATTCTGGCTCACAGTTCCAGGGTGCAGTGCATCACGATGGGGAGGCACGGCAGCCAGAGTGTGAGGCAGCTGGTCACATGACACCCACAGTCAGGAAGCAAAGAGATATGCATGCTGGTACTCAGCTCACTCTATCCTTTTTACTCAGTCCAGAACAGCAGCCAAAGGATGGTGCCCTGCACATTAGGGTGGGTCTTCCCTCCTCCTTAACTTAAAACAAAAATCTTATTTATCATTTCTATTTTATATGTCTGAGTGTATTTTATGTGCCTGCATGAATATAAGTGCACGGTGTCATGCGATACCCCTGGAGGTCAGAAGAGGGCGTCATACTCCCCTGGAACTGGAGTTACCCATGGTTGTCATCCTCCATGTGGGTGCTGAGAATCGAACCCAGGACCTCTGCAAGAGCAGCCAGTGTTCTTAACTGCTGAGCCAACTCTCCAGCCCCCTCTTTAACTTTATCTAGATAATTCCTCACAGACATGCCCAGAGATTTGTTTCCATGATGATTCTAAGTCCCATCAATTGACAGTCAAGGTGAACCCTCGAACCCACTGTGCAGGTGAGGAGGTAAAGCGATCCAGGGCAGGCACTGGCCAGGCCTGAGCAGGCAGACCGAAGGTCAGAACACACACATCAAGCTCACTCTGTTCTTGCTTCTGCCTGAGGAGGGGCGACAGGGAGTGTAAAGTCTAACCCTCTGCAAGTGACATCTCTGTCTCTCTCTCTCTTTCAGCCTCTCTCTCTGTCTCTCTCTGTCTCTGTCTCTTTCAGCCTCTCTCTCTGTCTCTCTCTCTCTTTTCCCCCTCCATCTCTCTGTCTCCTTGCCCCCCTTCCTCAGCCTGGGGTGGAGGAGCCACCCTTATAACTATCCTGGCAGAAATGAAGCTACTCTAGGAGACATTTATACCCCTCCCTTTGGTTCTCATACTATTGAAACAATGAACCCCAAGAAATCAGAATTCTCCAGAAGCCTCATGCCCGGAGAAGGAGAAAACTGAAGCCTGGAGCCAGCAGGAAGACTGACAACCTGCCAGAGCACCTTGCAGGAGAGACTGGAGCCCAGACAGTGACGGGCCAGTGATGGGCAGGACCACACTTTGAACCTGACTATTTAGCTAGGCAAACCTCTTGCCCTCTATTTAAACCTCATGTCAGGACTTGGAAGACGGACTGGTGGGGGAGGGAGGGACTGAGCCTCCTTTTCCTTTTTCCCAAAGTGGTCACATTGAATAAGCTTCCTTTCTCTGCTTTTCTTAATTTTTTTTCCTTTACTTGTTTGTGTGTGTGTTCATGTGTGTCCACTTGCATGCTGCGGCATGTGTGTGGAGATTAAAGGACAACTTGCAAGAGTTGGTTCCCTTCTTCCACCACGTGGGTTCTGGGGATCAAAGTCAGGTCATCAGGCAGGGTGGCACACACCTTTACCCACTTAGCCATCTCTCAGCCCCCTTTCCTATTAATTGGTCTGTTGACCTAGCTTGTTAAGGCTGTCAGGGCCCAGCTCTGATCCTAACAGCTCAGGTAACATCATCTCTGTTCCTAAATACAAAGAGACCCCCAGCGTCACAGCCCAACAGGCCCATGTGTTCACCCAAGGCATTGACCCTGACTTTGATATCTCCTTACACACCCTGCCTATCCTAGTGCACACGGGAGGGAAGGCAAGCTCTGAGGGCTCAAGCCACCTGACGAGGTCACAGGGCCTCCCAGTCAGCTTGTCACTCAGCTCGGGCTGGGAGGCCTGGGCTGGGAGGCCTCTGCAGGATTTTCTCCCTGGCCTCATCCAGTGCCAGCTTGAACTGCACAAGCCGATGCAGGCTTCACGGCTCCTTACCGGGAACTGAGGAGGTCCCCAGGCTGCAGGAAGGGCTCTGCTGGGCGGGGTGAAGACATTTCTACTGTGCATCTCGGGACCTAGGCCAGGCTTCCTCCTGGAAAGAGAGCTGTGGGCTCCTGACCGTAGGTGCAGGACTGAGCCATGTCAGCACCGGGGTGCTGGCAACACGCTGACCCACTTGGGCGGAGGCAGCGGTGACTCAGCCAGAGATTACAGGCTTCCAGGGAGACCAGCACCTGGAGGAGGAGGGGGCCCTGAGGGCCCAATTACAGGCTGGGGACAGAGAGGCAGAGCTGGAGGCCACGAACAGGACCTGGGGCCTGAGCCTCTCTCCATAGATGGCCAGATCACACCTGCCAGGCCTGCACAGGACAGCCTGGGGGCGACAAGACAGGCCCCAGCCAGGTGGCCTGCCAGAGGGCAGGTCCCAGCAGGAGAGATGGGGAGGGCGGCAGGGGACAGGCTAAGACAGGGCAGGGCTGTGCCTCCACCCTGGGGAAGAGTCATCTTGTCATAGTTGGGGTCTGGTCTGGTCTGGCTGGGTCCCTCCACTCTGCCAGAGGCCCCTCGGAGCCTCCGCTCCCCATACAACAATGGAGGGGGGGTGGCACCTTCTAGTGGGCAACAGTGTTGCGGGGTAGCCCGGGCACAGGGAACCTTCCAGACCTGCGGGGCCTTCTCCCCTTCTGGTCCCCTGGTCACCTGAGCCCCAGAGGCCGAACTCCAGTCTGATAAGCTGTGGATTCATGCTCAGAGCCAACTCAGACCCACCCACCTTCCTGCTGCCGGGAGACACTGCCTAGGACCATGAGAGAAAGTGGGACGGGATGGCTCAGCGTTAGGAAGTCACTTTAAGGTTGTACCTGAATGAAAACTCAGCCTGACTCTTTTAAAACTTTATTGTTCATTTAAAAATATTTTTATTATTTTTCTTTTATGTGTATGAGTGTATTGCCTGCATGTCTGTAAGTGTACCCCTGTCGTGCAACGCCCACAGAGGTCAGAAGAGGGTGTTGGATTCTCCTGGAACTGGAGTTACGGACAGTTAATAGCAGTCATGTGGGTGCTGGGAACTGAACCCTGGTCCTCTGCAAGAGCAGCCAGTGTGCTTAA
Organism: Eospalax fontanierii; assembly: GCA_035773235.1. Taxonomy (NCBI): domain Eukaryota; kingdom Metazoa; phylum Chordata; class Mammalia; order Rodentia; family Spalacidae; genus Eospalax; species Eospalax fontanierii. The sequence continues at coordinate 91,731,345 of CM069531.1, read as the reverse complement.
CCATTGAGCCATCTGTCTCGCTCTCTCAGCCTGACTCTTAGCATTGATTTAAGATTGACCTGAACCTTCAGATCTCTCAGGGAACTCTGCTCTGGAGCCAGGCCTCACACACCCTTCCATTCAGTCCTTCAGATCTCTCAGGAAACTCTGCTCTGGAGCCAGGCCTCACACACCATTCCATTCAGACCTTCAGATCTCTCAGGGAACTCTGCTCTGGAGCTAGGCCTCACACATCCTTCCATTCAGTCCTTCAGATCTCTCAGGGAACTGTGCTCTGGAGCCAGGCCTCACACACCTTCCATTCAGTCCTTCAGATCTCTCAGGGAACTGTGCTCTGGAGCCAGGCCTCACACACCCTTCCATTCAGACTCTCCAGCATGAACTGGGGAACAAGTTTGGATCCATCCTTATCAGAGAATCTTGCCTTTTGATCTCTAGGCCTAAAATATCTCATACACACATGTCCAGCAGACTTCTCAGGGCTTCCAATGAGGAGATGTCCTCATTTTCAGGGTTAATTTGCTAATTTTCTAATTCAAGCATATCCACATTCACTCACTATCTCGGATGGAGAGAAAATCGAAGTTCCCAGGCATCAAGGTCAGGTACCCAGGTCACAAGAGCACATGGCTCAGCGAGCTTATTTGTATTATAAACAGTAGCTTTTTGGTTGCAAGGTTGAATAAAAGTCATTAGTCCAGATTCTGTTTATTCTGTAAAAGTCATTCCTACTGAACAGGAAGGAATAAGGCTTGTTTCACTTTATTTTTATTTGTGTTGCTTTTTGTTTTGTTTTGAGACAGGGTCTCACTATGAAGACCAGGCTGGCCTTGAATTCACAGAGATCTGCCTGCTTTGGCCCCCAGGGTACTGGGATTTAAAGGCATGCACCACCAGGCCCACCTCTTTTGCTTTACTTTTTGAGACAGAATCTCAAGCAGCCCAAACAAAACTCACCTGAGCGCTGAAGATGACCTGAACTTCTGGTCCTCCTGACTCCACCTCCCAAGGGCTGGGATGACAGGCGTGTGCAGCCACGCTTGATTTATAGAGTACTGGGAACTGAACCCCAGACTTGGTGCATGCTAGGCAAGCATTACCAATTGAGCTACATCCCCAGTTCCAAGATTTATTTAAAAACTTTCCCCCTGTGCTAAGGATGGAACCCAGGTCTGTATGCATGCTAGGCAAGCTCTCTGAGACCTTTGGGTTACATTCTCAGGCCCAGGACTGGAAAGAGCTGTCTTCTGTTCCCCCCAAATTTCCTTCACAGAATCTACTCCCCCATGACTCCTCAGAAATGTCTGCACATTCCTCGGTGGCAGAGACTCCGGAAACATGGGCAAAGGCACCAGGTGGCTGAGTTGGTCCTGAGAGCAGCCAAGCTGTGGCCTGTTAGGTGTCCAGCAGACTCCCTGAAGGGAGGTCCTCTGAGAGGACCTCTTCATTTCCTGTGAGTCGCCCAGGCCTGGTCACTAGACTGGAGAATAGAGAAAGGAGACAGGGTCTCAGGGGACCCAAGGGGCTGACCCTTCTATCAAACCCCCTGCCCCTTCGTACCAGAAGCCTCCATCCCGGGGAAAGCAGCAGTCCTCCCAGTGAGCTCTGTTTTCCAGGTGTCTGCTAGAGTTCCTTCTCCGCCTGCTGTTCTCCATCCACCCCTTAGCAGGGGCCACGTGGCTGCCTTTTCCCAGCCAGTGTCTCTCGTGGTCCAGTCTATTCTTACAGGGTAAGCCATGGAGGAGCCAGTACAGCTCCTGGGGGAGATGGAGGCTGGACCCTGGATGGGGCTGAGAGGGGAAGGCTCTATAGCTATTTAGAGGAAGAACTGGCAGGATCAGAGATGCTGTGGTTTAAACATCAAGCCACCCATCCCCAGAAAGCTCCTGCATTAAATCCCCACCCCACCTGCCTGCTCCCCACCCTGCCACCACTCAGAACTCAGGGTTCAGAGGCAGTGGGAGAGAGCTAGGAGACGGGGCCTCAAAACAGGAAGCTGGTTTCCGGGGGCATGTGCCCGGGGGCTGTATCACCCCAGCCCCTTCCAGCGTCTCTCCATGAGGTAAGTTGCTCTACTGAGCTCACCCTTCCCACTTCCAAGGTCTGCCTCAACTCAGGCCCACAGCAGTGGAGACAGCTGCCACAGGCCGAATCCTCTGAAACCATGAGCCAAAAGAAACCGTTCTCTCTTTAAGTGTTTGTGTCAGGCATCTGGTCACAGTGGGGGAGACACTGACTGGCACAGGAGCTCAGACGCATACAAGAGGGAGAAGGAAGAGCCAGGAGCCAGTCCAAGGGTAGCCTGGGCGAGTGGTCAGTGGGGGTCACCTTCTGAGCCAGGGGTGCAGAGCAGCAGAAGGGACCACCATGTGGCTTTTAGTGGGGGCAGAGGAAAACCTCAGAGGTGATGTGACAATGACTTCCGATCGGGGTGCTCTTGGGGTGCCAGCTCAGGCTTCTAAGTGGAGATTGTAGGTGAGGCCACAATACTGATCTGCATGATATATACGAAGCAGAAGCCAGGGTGATGAGAGACACGCACTGAGAAGGTGTGGAGAAGGCAGAGGAAGGGAGATTCAGCCTGGGCCTGGGGAACATCCAGCTAAGGGAGAAACAAGAAAAGAAGCCGGAAGTCAGAGGTGGGAGGGACATCAGAAGGCAGTGTGACCCACCCAGGGGCAATGCTAAGGGTGCAGAATGCCGTCAGCAGGTAGAAAATGACTCCCCAAGACGCACCAGAGAGGGTTGTCTGCTAGGCCAGGCAAGAAGCCGGGTCCAGAGGAGGGATGGAGCTGGAGGAGGAGCTTGTGGCAAGGACAGGTCCTTGTCTAGATCAGATACTTTGAGGATGCATATCCTGGGAAGAGAGAGTGTGGAAGCTTGAAGGGCGGTGACAGCTGATGGTGAGGAAGTCCCAGGCCTTGAAGAGCGAGGAGGATAGGCTCCACTCAGGACGGGGAGACACAAGTGAGGAGTGAGTCTCTCGTGGTGATTCGGTGCTGAGCCACGTGCACAGGGAAAGGGAGAGCAGATCCTGCCTTGAAAGCAGCTGTGGAAGGACAGGGGTCTGGTTTGGGGAGAGGCATTGGGGCCAGGATGCCCAGGCTACCCCCTCCCTTGGGATACACAACTCGCAGAAACACGGGTAGTGACTATCTCAGAGGTGACCAGAGGGGCCGTCTGGTCAGGAGGGGAGGGAGAGAGGGAGGATGGGCTGTGCCCGGCAGGAGGAATAAGGCAGTGCCCTCAACAGGATGCCCCACATCTGAGCTGTGACCAGCGTTGGAGTGACCCCGAACCTCACAGATGGACAAGGGGCCGCCGTCCCTATGTCGTCTATGAACATTGGTTAGACTCAGCTTACCTCTTTTGGAGGTGCACTCCAAGGGGCCCCTCAGCTCAGCCCAGCAGAGAGGAACTTCTAGTGTGCTGTGACCTGGCTCCTCCCCATAGTGCTCAGCCACCTTGTAAAGAACTGAAAACTATGATTAAAGCCGTGATAATGAACTAGGCATGATGGTGCATGCCTGTAATCCCAGACCGTCTAGGAGGCAGAGGCCAGAGGATCAGGAGTTTAAGGTCAGCCTGGGCTACACAGCAAGTCTGAGGCTAGCTTAGGCTGCTTGATTATGACTCAGGGCAGTGACCAAGGTAGATCTCAAGTGACCTTCTGGCCTGTGAGGCTGAGGGAAGGGCACCACTCAGCAGTGAAGATGCCCCCTGGCCAGGCTTGGTAAGGGGCAGAAGGTCACACTGGGGAGGCAAAGCAGAGTGGGTTCCTGGCCGAGGCAGCAGTAGCTGAGCTGGGCAGATGGGGGGTCTTCCAGGCCACAGTCTCCTGTGACTAAAGCCACCCTTCAAGGACTCTAATCGCAAGTGTTCCCGTGTCTCCATCCTCTAGACATTAAGGCAGGGAGAGGACAGCACCACAGGTTGGTGGGGATCAGTATCAGATACAAACCCCCAAGGAACCCTTTGCAAGGGCCTCTGGGACACCCTGGAGCGACCAGAGGTCCCTGGTCCAACCCAACAACTTTGAGGAGGTCCTGAGGTGCACAGGCGCTCATCTGCCAGCAGGTGGCGCTGTTGTCCCTGAAACGAGTTCCGTCCTGCCTGGGCCAGAACGTGGAGGTGCCAATGGTAGGCTGGGTGAAGAGGAGCTGCACACTGGCTGGACCCTCCCTGCGTCGCTGTCATCACCTCCAGGCTGTTTTCTGAGCCCCTTACTGGAAGTCTCTAATTGTTTCCAGATGGCCGGGCTCCTGGGCCACTCCGAGCCTGTGTGTATATGGGATCCTGTATCCCTAGTATTCTGAGTACGGGGTGATCCCTCAAGCCAGGCCAAACATGGTATCTCTTCTAACTGCACCTGGGTCCTGGAGTCCAGCCATGTGGTTCTGTGGAATTGGGGACATTGACAGGGACAGAGATACAGGACACCAAGAGGCATGGGGTCATAGACATAAGCTGGATACAGGAGAAGTGGGTTCTGTGCTCAGCCTGAGTTTTGATGCTTGCCCAACATCCGGGGCACCCTCTCTAGTCCTGGTCCCTCCACTTCCCCATTCAGCAGTATCAGCCACAGGGCTGTTCAGAGAAGTGGCTTTATGCCCCCAGCGTGTTAGAGAGGCTCCCCAGGCACGGCTGTCAGGAAGGGCCGTCTGAGAAACCACTTCACTGACTGGGCCGAATGGGCCTGGTCCTATTCTGACAAGGCCAGGGCGAACATCTGTGTTCCCCATTCCAAAGATGAGTAAGAGGAACGCACAATCCAGCCAGGAGGTTGAGACGGACAGCAGATACCGAGGCCATTCGTGAACGGGCATCCCGTCTACCCCCAAAGCCACCTGTATGTACTCACACTCATACACACGCACACCAGGCATGCACACAAACACATACTCATGCACATATGTATGCACACAAACACATACATATTCAGGCATATATTCATCCACATACATGCACACACATACACTCACATACATACATACCCACATGCACACAATCACATATATGCATGCCCACACATACAAACACACATGCATATACACATTTGCACATAAATACATACTCATGTATACATGCACATATTCACATGTAATCGAAGACGTGCATATAAACATACGCACGCATACATGCATATGAATATACACACACAAACACACACATTCATGCCTGGCCTTGAATTCACAGTGTAGCTGAAGATGACCTTGAACTCCTCCTGATTCTCCTGCCTCCACCTCCTAAGTGCTGGGATAATAGGCAAGAGCCACCATTCATGGCTTAAAATGCCATTTTTTTTTTAAAGACTAAAAATATTTAGGGGAAAATGTCATGAAAATTACTTTAAAAAAATGTTCAAAACAGCAAAATGTTAGCAACTGTTAGGAGCAGCTGACGGGCCCAAAGGCGTTTCTGTTACTGCTGTTCTCTGCACTTCCTGTGTATTTGAAGATTTTTATCATAGAGGGGTTGTTTTTGTTTGTTTTGTTTATGAGACAGAGTCTCACTGTGTATTCCTGGCTGACCTGGAACTCACAAAGACCTGCTTCTGCCTCACGACTGCTGGAATTAAGCCGCCACACTTGGATAGTAAAGAGCTTTAAAAAGTAAGGTCATTCCTTTCTTCAAGGAAGGAAGATATGCTTATAATATGTATGCTTTTAATATTTTATTTATTTTTAAATTTTTATGTGCATATTGCCTGCATGTAGGTAAGTGCACTTGTATCATGCAATATCCACAGAGATCAGAAGAGGGCGCCAGATCCCCTGCAACTGGAGTTTCAGATGGTTGTTAGCTTCCGTGTTGGTGCTGGGAACTAAATCCAGGTCCTCTGCAAGAGCAACCCAGTGCTCTTAACTGCTAGGACATCTCTCTAGCCCTTGCTTATAATACTGTGTGTATATGTTGTGTGTGTGTGCGCGTGTGTGTGTCTGTGCAGTGTTGCTCACGTGGAGGTCAGAGACAACTTGGAAGTCGGTTCCCTCCCTTTACCATATGGGTTACAGGAATTGAACTCATGCTGTCAGAATTGGCAGCAATCACCTTTACCCACTGAGCCACAGTAAATCTCCTTAATAGCAGTTTGCTTCTCTTTGGAGCTGCACTGAAGAACACGGAACAATCTCAAGGTGGGTTCAGAGTGAGCCATGCTGGGAGCTGCCAGGCTCCTCATGAATACCGCAGCGATGTGAGTCACAGATCCATGGTCTCTGCCTGCCACCCCCAAGGGACCTGGTGCCTTCCTCCTGTAGGCAGCAAACCCCATCCTCACCCCCAGACTGCTTCATGCCTTGGCAGAGGCTGGACAGGGAAGGGTCCCATGCAGCACAGCGCTCCAGGACAGGACAGTGCTAGTCCAGGGAGCATAGACCCTGGGCTGCATCTTCACTGACTGACGTCTGTCGGAGCTCTACACAGAAGCCTGTGGGGGGCTGACATTTTCCCCCGGAGTGGAGGGAAAAGCTGTCCAGGCTCTCTGGTTCTGCTCCCTCTCCTGTCGCTGCAAGGGCTTTGCTGTAGACCCTGTCAGCAACCCCTGTTGACTCCCACAGGGCCTGGGATGAGCCCAGAGGACACAGCCCCAGGTCACATCCTCAGGTAGCAGGAACTGACACATCCCACAGCAAAATGTACCCAGAGCATATCTCTGTCTCACTTTAATTAACTACTCTGTGATGGCGGCAGTGGACTGAGCCAGGAGAGTCAGCCAGGCATAACCCTCAGCCTCTACAGGACTCACCCAGGGACACAGGTCCAGCAGCACTTTGGGTAGCTCAGACCCTTATAAAAAATTTCCATCATAATGGGAGGCTCCTGAAGACTCAGGAAATAAACAACTCACATGTCTCAGGAAATCTCTGAAACTTACCAGATTCACAAAGTCCCTCCCTCCCCAAGGTTATATAAGTGATAAGGGCTCTCCCACCTTTTGGACTGCCTGGAAGTCAATCAGCTCCAGAGTTACACTTCTTGAGGCTTCACCCATGCTGGGTGGGTTTTCAGTAATGTAGCTGCCTGAGTCATCCAGTCTGTTAGTAGTCCCAGTAAGCTCACTGATTCACCGAGTTTGACTTGGTGTAGCTGTCACTGTGGTCTGTCCACGGTCCCCTATCTGGGGATGAAAGAACACTTGTCTGAATCTCCCCAGGAGAAGTCACACCCCTAACTTCTCCTGATTGAACCCAGATCAACAGCTGTCCTAAGCGGAACCAATCAGATTCCCTGGCTCAGAAATTGGAACTGGATGGAGAAGCTCTGGACTCCCTACAGGTGGTTGGGGCTGAGCAGTGTGGCTCACAGTGAGGGCACAGCTGAGTCAGCCAGGCTGTGGACAATGCCAGGATGCCTTAGGGAGGCATGAAAGGGAACATCATCTAGGAAGTCTGGTTTGCTCTGGTTTTCTGTATTTGGTAGTTTACACATCCATCTAGATAGATAAATCATAGATAGATGATAGATAGATAGATAGATAGATAGATAGATAGTGTGTGTGTGTATGCGTGCCCCACAGTTTGAGTGTGGTCAGAGGCTAACCTTCTGTGTGTGTGTGTGTGTGTGTGTATGCACGCACCCCACAGCTTGAGTGTGGAGGTCAGAGGTTAACCTTCAGAAGTCATTTCTTTCCTTCCACTGTGAGTCCCAGGGATCAAACTCAGGTTGTCATGTTTGGTCGTAAGCATTTTAACCACTGAGCCATCTCCCTGGCCTTGTTTTGTTTTTAAATATACTGTATTTATTGTTTTTATTTTATGTGTACAAATGTATTGCCTGCATGTATGGAAGTGCATCCATGTCATGCAATGTGCACAGAGATCAGAAGAGGGCATCAAATCCCCTGGAACTGGAGTTAGAGACGGTTGTTGGCTGCCATGCAGATGCTGGGAATCGAACCTGGGTCCTCTGCAAGAACAGTCAGTGCTCTTAACCACTTAGTCATCTTGCCAGCCCCTTGTTTTGGTTTTTTTAAAGACAGGGTCTTGCTGGGTAGACCAGGCTGGATTTGAACTTGCACTCCTCCTACGTCAGCTTTCCAGGTGCTGGGACTATGGGAGCACACCGCCAAGCCTGGCTCCCAGGAGCCCTTCTGCTGCTTCATCCTGGTCTTTCAGAGCTTGCGTCATTGCCCCAGCTCTTGGGCATCCTGCCTGTCACGACGTCATAGATAAGCCCAGGCCCACCACTCTTCCTCTGTTTCTTTAAACTACTGTACGTGTAATAGAAACGGCAACAACTGTGGCGGATAGCCACCGCCTAGTGGCTAAAACAACGCACATCCACCCTCTTAAACTTCCAGAGTCAGAAGTCCGAGGACCAGGTGCCCGGGCTGCCGCCCGTGAAGACTCTGAGGGGACACCCGTCCCCGGTGTTCCCAGCACTGCCCTGTGCCTCCACGGCGACTGACTCATTCCCAGAACACGGAGCCCGCCAACAGGACCCACTGCTTCCTTTATAAAGGAAACAAGAATTCTGAACCAGCCAAGGGTGGAGGCGCACACCTTTTGTGGTAGCACTCAGGGGGCAGAGGCAAGTGGAGCTCTGTGAGTTCCAGGCCAGCCTGGTCTACATAGTGAGACTGTCTCAAAAAAATAAAAATCCCAAGCAAAGCAATCTTGGTATTTGGGCAGACCACTCTCTGTCTCAGAGCCCTCCCGGGCTGCCACCTACTTTGGAAATAATATCACTGTCCTTAGGGCAGCTCATATAAGGAAGGACATGGGGGGGGTGGCGGATAACTGCTGTCCTTCTCCAGGGGCTCTCTCTTGGAGAAGTCCCCTCTTCTGGACTCCACAGCACCTGAACTCACATGTGCACACAAACCCATACACATATATGTACAGTTGACCATCTGTAAAGAAGGACTGGGGACGGGTTGGAGGTGGAGGGCCGAATTCCCAAGAGGGAGCGAGGAGTAGCGGGGAGAAGAGGCTCCAGGCAGGAGCTGCCGACCTCCCACACTGGCCTGGTTGTTAGTGAGGGCGCAGAGAGCAGGCACAGTTGGATGAGTGGGCACCTGCCTGGCCGAGAGGATGGCAGGTCCAGGGGCTCCTGCCTGGAATGGTGTAAACTCTGGGCTCTGGTGACCCTTGAAGGTCTTTCTGTGCCTGCATCTATACCGTGGGATGAGGACACTTTCCCTGCACGCCACCTGGGCACAGTCCTGGGACCAGCATCTCGCCATCCAAGATGACCATGGAGGCTGAGGACCTTGTCTGGTCTTTTCCTCCAAGACAGGCCTCTGCTGGCTGTGACAGCCTGGCTGATGCCAGTCAATGGGGCAGTTGATTTAGGACTCCAGCTGCCCTTGAGCCCAGAACATTCATCCAATTGTGATTACTTCCAGGAAGGGGGAACCCTGAGGTGTGTCTGGGAGGGCCTCTAGTCAGCCCTGGATCCTGACCTTCCCACTGCCCATGGAGCAGGCACTGTGTGTGCTGCGCTGGGTGCCGAGGGCTCTCTGAGTGTGAGCACACACCATCCAGAAAGAACCTGCTGAGGATTTAGCGCGGTGAGTAGGTCTGCAAGGTGGTCATCAGCAGAGCTGAGGACAGGAGGTCTGCTTGATCTGCAGGGGACTGGCTCAGCTTGCAACAATCTGTAGTCAAAAGGCAGGACTCAGGCTAGAGAGATGGCTCAGTGGTTAAAAGCACTGGTTGTTCTTGCAGAGGACCCAGGTTTAGTTCTTAGCACCCAGATGGTAGCTAACAACTATTTGTAACCCCAGTTCCCGGGGATTCAATGCCCTCTTCTGGTCCACAGACATTGCAGGACACAAGTGCACTTACATATATGCAGGCAATACACTCATACACATAAAATAAAAATAAATTGAAAAAAAAAAGGCAGGACTCGTCTGACCTGAGGACTATGGGAGAAGAAAAGGACCCCCATCTACTGGGTCAGATGCACCCTAAGGAGGCAGAGGGGCTGGGAATAGAACCCACAAGCTGTCCATTAGCATGTAATTTCCCTCTGATTTGCATATATTATGCTAGCTATGTACAGCTCACTGTACAATTATAAAATCAAATGCATGGATGAATTTCTGTGCCCTTCCCAGAATAGACACGCTGGATCCTTAGGGTTATTTCTGATCCCCAGCATGGGGACTCTCTCACTCTCCCCCACAACCATTCCTCCCTCCAGAACTCCCAACTAAATGTGTTCATGCTTTTAATACAATTTCCTGGGGATGGCGAGATGGCTCAGTGAGTAAAGTGCTTGGAGCCCAGTACCCATGTAAATAAAGGTGGTACACGCCTGTAAATCCCAGCTCTGGGAAGGCTGGAGGATCCCTGGAGCTCACTGACCAGCCAGCCTAGCAGAATGGGCGAGTCCCAGGTCACAGCGAGAGACTCTGTCTAAAAATACAAAGTGAGTCCCAGCACTTTGGAGGCAGAGTTAGGCGGAGTTCTGTGAGACTAAGGACAGCCTGGTCTCCAGTTTCAGGCCAGCTGGGGCTACAGGGAGACCCTGCCTCAAAAAGACCAACAAATAAACAAAACCCAAGGTGGATGGTTTGTGAGGAAGATGCTTGAGGCTGGCCTTTGGTCTCCACACATGCTCTCTCTGTCTCTCTCACACACACAGAAAGAAAGGAAAATCCCCAGCTTGTATCATTTCCACTGCTGAGCGGAGACTCAGGAAGTAATCAGGAAAGGAACTCGGCGTTATGGAAGGATCCTTCCTGGACATTCTTCAATAACCTTTCTCCAGAAGATGAGTTCAAATCTGATGCAACACAGTGGGTGGCGCTGACAGGTGAACCGCAGTGGGCTTGGTCCTCGGAGCGAGCTGTACCCTGGGGGTCGAGGTTTCAGTAGTTACTGATGCTGGTGAGGACCCAGGTGCGATCACAGGGAGAGGAACTGGTCAGAACCTAGCACTGACCCGGCATAACGCCAGGTGAAACGTTTGCTTCAAGTCTCAGTGTATCTGGGCTGCTCTGCCTGGCTGTGAACTGTTAGTTTCAGGAGGAAACCCCTGAGGTCCTACCAAGGACATCCCATTAGGTGGGACAGTCTATGCCCTGCAAGCACTCGAAAATCTTCCAAGATGTGATATGTTTTGGTTTTTTTTTTCTCTTTCTTTTTTTTGAGACACAGTCCCCCTGTAGCCCCAGCTGACCTTGAACTTGCTATGTCAACCAGCTTGACTTGAACTCTTTTTCCTCTCCAAGTGCTGAAATTAAAGGCATTTTTCAGCATGCCTGGCTTATTTTTAATTTTCTTACAGAGAGAGAGAGAGAGAGAGAGAGACTGTGTTTAGGTGCCCATAAAGACCAGAGGGTGTCAACTCCAGTGGGGCTGGGATGACAGGCGTTTGCAAGCCACCCGATGTGGGCGTGGGGAACCAAATTCCAGGCCTCTACAAGAGCAGCGAGTCTCTTAACCACTGAGCCATTTCTTCAGCTCCTTTTATTTTTTTTTAATTGGCTTGTTTCCTTGTTTTTTGATACAGGGTCTCCCTGGATCCCCCCAGCTGGCCTGGAACTCACTATGTAGATGAGGCTGGCCTTGAATTCATAGAGCTCTATCTGCCTGCCTCTGCCTCCCGAGGGCTGGGACTAAAGGCGTGCACCACTATGCCTAGCCTTCTTGTTTCTTTTAATAAAAGCAAGCTTGCCTCTTTCAAATCTGGAGTAGGGTTGGGACCCCACATAGGATGTGTCACCCACTCAAGAGGCCCCAGAACAGGCGCTCATCAGAGCCCGCTGCTGTTCCGGAAGAGCGTCTCAGCAAAGTGCCCCCATTTTTCTCTAGTTTGCATTTTCCGTTGTGATTTTTCGAACCACACAGTTCTGGGGAAACACACTGAAATGTTTAAAAACGAGAAAATAAAAAACTTGTTCTGGGAAGACAGCACCGTGTTCCAGTTGACTAAACGCTAACACGGGGCGCACTGAGCACCTGACAGCCCTTGAGCAGGGACACAGAGCCTGGAGGTGACACTCCTCATACCAGGAAAGGCCAGAGGATCACAGGTTCAAGACCAGCCTTGATCCTTTGTAGACAAGACTTCCCCTCCAACCTGAAGCCACTTGAGGGACACGAGCCCCAGCAGCCCCCACCTCTGTTGGCTGGCCACACAGAGACCTGCCTCATCTTGTACGTGTCTGGTCCTCACCTGCTGTCCTCTCAGCCCCAGCTAGAGAGAGGCAGGGCACCATCGCTTAAACCCTCCACCCCAATGGGGCGCTTCCTGACCTCAGTTAGAATTCCTCCTCTGCAGTCAACGCTGTGGGGACACCGTGCTCCTCCAAGGCAGGGGTTGAACTGCTCCCCCACTGGCCAGCATTTGCTGAATGGGAACTCACCAAATGCTCACGGAACAAAGAACAAGGAGGCCTTTGCATCAGAACCTGAAGGGCAATGAAGTCAGCCTTCACATGTCTGAGGGGGGGTCACTCCGAGTGAGGTGCGCAGTCCAGGCAGGAAGGCGGCAGCTGGGTTAGCCAGGACAGGGCTGGGCTCTGGCAGAGGATGCCTCCCAGCCAGATCAGCCTCTTGCTGTGCTGGCCTTCAGGAGTATCTCCTTCACCTGCCCTAGTGGAACAGGACACCAGTGCCCAGATCAGTGCTTAGCTGGCTTCTGATTTCCATTTTGTTAGCAGAGACAATGGGCACAGAGCCCAGCCCCTCAAGAGCCTCCATTTGCCCATGTGTGGAACTGAAGCTGGGAGAATGAGCCCAGGGCAGACCTGGTGGGTTGAGTCGTCTGGCAGGCCACGCCCGGACAGGGCCCAGGCACCAGAGGGCTGCTTGGGAGTAGAACACCTTGGAAGGAGCGAGAATGGCACTTTGAGACAGGTTTCACAAGTGGCACTGGGTTGTATAGAGTCTGTGCAGGGCACAGAGGGACATGAGAGACACCGGCCACTGGCCACAGAATCACGCTAGGAAAGGGTGGCACAGGCCCAGGGTACTGGGCCTGCAGGGAAGGTACCAGTGTAGCTGAGCAATGTGAGCTGGACCTGCTGCTCCTCTACAGCCCCTGCTGATCCAGCCCAAATCCTTCCACAAATACCATAGAGCCTTGAAGAAGCAGAGATTAGCGGGGCCCACTGGGAGCGCAAGGCCTTCAGGCAACAGAGAAATGAACCCAGCCAGAGACAAGGAATAAAACAGTAACTGGGGATCCAGTAGGCAACTTACACGGATGATGCTGGGGTAATCCTCCGTGCATTCGGTGAGGGGGTGGGTGGGTGCTGTGTGGTGCGGTGGGTGGGTGGGGTGGGGCTCCAGATTGCTCTTCGAAGGCTGGCAGGGGAGAGGCACTGCCCACTCATCTTAACCCCACTGCCCAGGCCAGCCCTATTCTCCCCAACCAGCCTCTTTTTCTACCTAGTTCTGAGTCCTCCTGGCTGGGTACCCTTGTATGTGTTGGGAGTGTCATGTAGGCAGGAATGAACACTAAGAGGGAGGCACAGAGGAGCCAGATGAACGTGGCACAGGCAGGCAATGGACAGCTCAGGACCTCACTTGAGACCCCAGGGAAGCCTCCCCAGTCGCCGCTCCATGGATCACCAGAGCAGGCCAATGCCTGACATCCCCAGCTCTTAGCTCCACCCAGTCATGTTGGAAGATGAGGTCTGACTCCAGAGCCTTTTAGAAGTCTCTCTGATGCTCAGATTGGGCTGGGGGCTGAGTTTCCCTCTAGGAAGTAATCAGTTTGAGGCAAGGGTGTCCAGGTTCAAGCGAGAAGCTTCTGGCCATCCAATGGGCTGGCCTCCTCCTCTTCCAGTCTTTCCCTGTGCATCCCACTACTAGGCACAGTCCCGTGAAGAGGCAGGGCGCCAAGCTCTGCGCCCGTCCGGGTGGGTAGGCAGGTGGGCAATGACATCCTCCATGCACCCTCAGTGCACCTTCTTTTGTGGAAGAATTAATTTCATTCTATCACCTCAGATTTGAAGTTGTGGGTGCGTGGTGGGCAGGACCAGCTCAACCTTGCTCCTTGTGATAGATAATATCATCAACATGACAGGACCTAGAATTATCTAAGATACACATCTCTGGGCATGACTATGAGGGGATTTCTTTCTTTTTTGTTTTTTTGAGACAGAGCCTTAACTCGCTGCGTAGACCAGGCCAGCCTTGATCTCACAGACGCACCTGCCGCTGCCTCCCAAGTGCTGGCATTAAAGGTGTGAGGAAGTTTCTAAATTGGGTTAGCCAAAGTGGGAAGACCCGCCCTGAATACAGGCAACACTGTCCTATGGGCTGGGGTCCTGACTAAATAAAAATGAAAAACTGGGCTGCGCAGTGGCTTGCAGCTCTCTGCATGTCACATGACCCGCGGCCTCACACTCCCGTTGCCATACCTCGACTGCGAGCCAGAATAAACCTTCCTTAAGTAGCTTTGGTCTGGTACTTTGTCATAGAAATAAAAGACCCTAATATACTCCCCAGTGACATGACTCTGATCGCGACATTTCTCCTCTGGGGAGAACTGGGGAGGGCTGGCCTTTCTTCCCCAGACATTGGGAGCAGTCTGCCTCTCCACAGGACCCATGAGTCTTTCAGGGTCTGTGAAAATGTTTTTCATTCCCCCTTTGTTTTTTGACAGCATCTCCCTAGTCACTATGTAGACCAGGCTAGGCTCAGTCTCACAGATCCACCTGCCTCTGCCACCTGAGGGCTGAGGTTAAAAGCACACACCACCACACCTGGACTTCCCTATTCTTAAAAATATTGTATCGTGTGTGTGTGTGTGTGTGTGTGTGTGTGTGTGTGTGTGTGTGCGTGCATGTGGCACACACCTTGGCAGATCTGGAGTTCCGGTAGCACACAAGTGGTGACCTGACAGCCAGGATGCTGTGGGTCAGTCACGACAGAATCCCATCAGCGACCCCAGCCTGCCCTCACACTCAGATAAAAAGCTTGGCACGTCCCACTGGGCGTCCCGTCTTGTTCGCCTCCTGCTTGCAGTCCTCTGCACTCTGCCGGCCAGGATGGGGACTGGTCCCTCCCTCCCCAGCTGGCAAAGCTGGGGTCAGCACCGGCCAGGCTCTTGTTCCTGTTGAGTAGGATGGGCCTACGGATGAGGAAAAAGCCCAGATCCTGCTTTGCAGATTCGAGGCTTGAGAGACCACCTCCACCAACAGGTAGGTCTTTCGAGAAACGTGACTGTGTGTACAGGCTGTGTGGGCACATATATGTGACAGGCATCCTAACATCACTAATAACCAGGAGACATCCTGAGAGGATCGTCAGAGTGTGACTTGGTGTATGGCACAACGCAGGGTGGGCCTTAGCCAGGTCACTGCTATGAGGAACAGAGGAATGACTCCTGTGGGTGTGGCGCTCCACTCTGGCCAGGCCAGCTTCTGCCCAGCATCTGGATAGAACCTGCACCAAGATGATCTACCTGGGGACAGATTACTATTGGCTGCAGTCGGGACCCCACCCCATAAGGCAACTGGCTAACCAGACCTATAAGACCCCTTGCATTTCCGTGAATATGCTAAGTTTGCAGCTGCTCGCCCATCTGCCTGCTTTTCACCCAGCATCCAGTGTCTGTTTGTTGACCCTGAGCCTACTCACTCCCCCATGGCAGGGACCTTTTGTCCCCCTTGGGCTGGCCTTCAGCACCAGGGCTCCCAACATCTGGTCGAATGAATCCCTTACTGTACACACACACACAGCCCAGATGGTGTATGTGGCCCTTCATATAACTATTGCTGCCACTCTTTTATTAAATATTTAATAATTTTATTAAATTTTTCCTTAAAACTTTAAAATTATTACTGTGTGTGTTGTGTATGTAAGCATGATTGATGTGGGATGCATGAGCCACAGTACACATGTAGAGGTTAGGGGACAGCTCTCAGGGGTCAGTACTCGCCTTTCACCAGTTGGGGGTCTCTCCCGTTGTTTCTGCAGTGTATTCCAGGCTAGCCCACAAGCTTCCAAGTGATCCTCCAGTCTCCACCTCTAGATTATTGGGATTAAAGGCATGTCCACCACAACAGGCCCAACTTTTCTTTATAAGGGAATGTAAAGGGCTGGGGTGAGAACTCAGCTGTTGAATGCTTCCATGAAGACCTGAGTTCAGTCCCCAAGGAATTCCATCTCCCTGTTTAAAGTCAAGTCAGGCATAGTGCCATGTGCTTGTAACCCTAGCACTGGGCAGACAGAGACAGGCAGATTCCTGGGACACTATGGCCAGCCAGTCTAGCCTATTTGATGAGCTCTGGGCCACTGAGAGACCCTGCCTCAAAGATCAAGGTGGAGGCTGGAGAGATGGCTCAGAGGTTAAGAGCACTGGCTGTTCTAGAAGACCTGGGTTTGATTCACAGCACCCACATAGCAGCTAACAACCATCCATAACTCTAGTTCCAGGGGATCCAATGTCCTCTTGTGGCCTCCAAGGGCACTGCATAACATGGGTGCACTTACCTGCATACACTCATACACATAAAATAAAAACAAGTAAGTTAAAAAAGTAAGGTGGATAGCAAGTCAGGAACAATACCTGAAATTGTTCTCTGGCTGCACATTAAGGCACACACATGCACACCCTCCCCATACACATAAAGAGAAAAATACAGTCTATCAGTAAAAGGCACAGAAAATCCATAAACCAGTAATAACTACTCTCTTGAACTGCCTGATGGTGTGTGCTAGCTGTGCTTTCCTGTGGCTGGTGGGCCAGGAGTCTGTTTACATCAGGGTCACCACAAACATGAGGCACATTCTCTTATGAACAGTGTGAACAAGGCAGTAAGAATTTTAATCTGTTTTTCTGTTTGAAACAGAGTCTCGCTATGTAGTCCAGGTTGGCCTGGAACTCACAGACATCTGCCTGCCTCTGCCGCCCGAACGCTGGCATTAAAGGTGTGCACCGCCACCATGCTATTTTTGTTCTGCTCTGTTCTGTCCTGTTTGGTGGAGATGAAAGCCAGGGCCTTCCTCTTATTAAGCCTGTGCTACTACTAGGTGATGTGAGGCTTCAGGTCCATTATAATCCTAGGGGACCAGTCATCTACTCAGCCCACCTAGGATCAGAGTTATGTGCTCTATGACTTCTGGTAAAGAAGGAAGGGTAGAGCAGAGGGAGGGGTTTGTGAAAGGAATCAGCTCACGTGGTAACAGGCTGACAAGCCCAGGTTTGATGATAAGCTGGAGACCCAGTAGGGCTCTGTGTTGGGCAGGCTGGAGGCGCAGGAAGAACAGTCATTCAAGTCCACAGACTAGACTAATCAAGTTCTGAGAAGCTAGCAGTATTTGTGTATGCATGTGTATGTGTGCGTGTGTGCGTGTGTATGTGTGCATGTGTGTGTGTGTGATCATCCTCCAGCTGATGGCATGGGCCCTGCTTTACATAACTGCTGATTGAAAGGTTAAAGTCTCCCCCAAAACACTTTGAAGAAGCACCAAGTTAGTCTCTATACTTAACATCTGCAATAACAAACAGGTGGAATTATCCACCTTTAAGCCCAACACTTGGGAGCCAGAAGCAGGCAGATCTCTGTGAGTTCAAGGCCAGCCTGGTCTACATAGCAAGTTCCAGGCCAGCTGGGGTTACAGAGAGACCCTGTCTCAAAAACAAACAACAAAACACCCAAACAAACTTACAGAGAAATGTTTCTTCTTGGCCAAGCTTCGGAGGCTCTGGCCCATGGCCAGTCGGCCCCCACTACTTTTGTGTCAAGATGCATAACCACTCATTTGATGTCCAGGAAGCAAAGTAGAGGGCTGGGCCTCATCATCCCTTCCCTAGCAGACCCTGAGAGTTTAAAGAACCCCAACTAGGCCCCGCCTCTTAAAGGCTCCATCACTTCCCAAGAGTACCACCTGGGAACGAAGCCTTGTGCATAGGAGCTTCTGAGAGCCTTGGCTTGGTAGACAGGAGACATGAGCTCCTATCAGGCAAGGACACCTCAGCATAGTCAGGACCACATTCAGCAGGCCCTCCTCAGGCTGCAGACCCAGGAGCCACTGAGAGCAGGTGTGAACAGGCCCGACCAGGGCAAGGGGCAGAGCGGGACAGCCAGCCTGGGCTTAGCTTTCACCGTGGGCTGATTAAGCGCTTGGGGATGTGACCAGCAGAGGACGAAGCTAGGCAGGGCGAGAACCAGCTTTCCCCTCCTCTCTAACTGGGACACACAGCATCTGGGGCTGGCACAGACTCTGAGAGGACTCCTGATTGTCTGTTTCTGGTTAAGCCCAAAGGCAAGGCCGGGACGGGCAACAGTCCAGTGCTCCTTTGTAAAGGCAAGATGTCATGGGGAGCACCTGGCATCGGGGCTCAGGTTTAACTGGGGCAGCCTGGTTCTCTTGGGAACAATGAAGGTAGGAATGGTCTGGTGGTCCGCTGCCTGCCAGCCGGCTCATGCCCTGCTTTGCCCCTGTGAGGGGCTGCTGGACAGACAGTCTCTGCACACGGCAATCTGTGCTTCATGACTGGCAAAGGAGAAAACCCTTGTTCCTTGGCAGAGCTGGTGCCCCTTCCCTGCAGGGCACACTCATCTGTCTAGAGCTCTTCCCCAAACAGACTGCTACCTTTATTATACAGTATTAAAAGGAAATAGGTGTGAATGCTGACAGCCACTGTCTACGCTGGGACCACCATGTGCCTGTCAGGGACACCAGGGAAGGAGCCACTATTCTGGCCACCACAGTGGCCACCTTCTCATGAGTTTTTGTTTGCGTGTTTGTCTTTGGACAGGGTCTCATGTAGCCCAGGGTGGCCTCAGACTCTCCAAATAGATGAAGATGATCTCAACTTTAGATCCTTCTACCTCCATCTCCCAAGTGTTAGGATTATGTGAATGAGCCAAGCCTCGGTCTCCATGGTTCTGGGGATGCAGCCCAGGGTTTTGTACATGCTGGGTACACACACTATCCACTGAGCCACATCCCCAGCCCTTGCTCATGGTTTAAGACTGGTTTTTCACCTGAATATGCATCTCTAGATAAAGTAATTCAGTCTCAGCCACTGGTTAAAATTTTATCCGTTTGGTTTACAAGAACTTGACTTCCTGTTAATCTTCCAGTTCAAACTTGGGACTGGAAAGATCTTAGGCCCCTCTTCCTTTCTGTTTCTCCACACTGAATCCTCGACACAGCGCTAATGGAATTTGACTTAGAACAGCCCAGAAATAGCCAGGGATGATGGCATAAATTTGTACTCTCAGCAATTTAGGAGTCCGAGGTAGGAGAACTGCTGAGTTTAAAGCCAGCCTGGCCTACACAGGAGCTGCAGACCAGCCTAGGATAGAATGAGATCTTGTCTTAAAACAAAAAATATGCTGCAATTGCTTGGGAGATCATAAAATCACGTAACATGCCCAGCAGACATCACTAAAAATGGAACCAATGTCTGCAGAGCCCTCCCACATTCTAAAAGGACACACCTGTCACCAGGCATTCCATCTTCTCTTCATCTTAGCGCTTCAGCCAGGCTGATTGCCCTGCCAGATCTTGGCGCTTCAAGTAGGCACCAGCAGCTACTCCAGAGCTCCAGAAGGGTCTTCGTATAAACTGCAGTCAGGCCACTGCAAGCTGCACAGGGGCGCCTGGTCCCCAAGCCGGGTTGCTGGCTAGAAAGCCTTCAGCTCCCTTTCCTTGAGAAATCTTAATTATTCCTTTTACTTCTAGCCTAAAAAGCTCAGTCATCCAAAACAAGGTCCCACTCTATGTGCCCCAAGGACTTCTCAAAAATATTTATCTCTAGAGAGAGAGAACTCCCAATTCAGAGAACAGTTTGCAAGAATCAGTTCACTCTCACCATGTGGGTCCCAGGAATTAAACTCAACTTGTCACCTTATCTGCTGTGCCATCTCACCAACTCCTTAACGATATATTTTTAAGGATTTATTTTTATTTTGTGAGTGTGAGTGCTTTGCCTGCAATGTCCACAGACCAGAAGGAAGGGTCAGATCCCCTGGAACTGGAGTTATGTATGTGCTGGAAGCTGAAACCCAGTCCTCTGAATCCCTGAGCCATCTCCCCCGCTCCCCAGGATATTTTGATTTCTGCACTTTGGCCACAGTCTCCTCGACCTCAGGTCCCAGCCACCCCCCACTGCCTCAGTCTGTCTTCCTGTCAGCTCCACTGATCTTCCGTTAGCATTCTGCCCTCCCACCCTTCATCTTAGGCTCTGAAATGACAAATTCTCTCATGTATAACTTCTGAGTTTCTCTTTCCATACCCCACACGGTTTCATGTTCTTTTAGTTCACTTTAAGAAATTCAGGTGTTAGCTAGGTGTGGTGACTCTAACCTCTGGGAGGCAGAGGCAGGTGGATCTCTGTGAGATCATGCAAGTCTCAGAGCAAGTTCCAGGCCAGCTGAGCTACAGGGAGACCCTGCCTTAAAATGCCAAAAAAAAAAAAAAAGAGAGAGAGAGAGAAAGAAATTCAGGTGCTTAGGGGTTTTTTTAATGAGCTTTTTGCCTACGTGTTTATAAGTGCAGATACTTATGTACAGATTCTCTGGAACTGGGTTAAAGGTGGTTGTGATCTGCATATGGAGGCTGGAAACCTAACAGGTCCTCTTACCTGCTGGGCCATCTCTCTAGACCCTTCTTTTTCCCAGTGCTGGGATTATACAGTGCTTGACATGGAACCCAGGGCTTCAAGCACGCTAGGCAGCGGCACCCATCTCGTCAGGTAGGTGATGGGTTTGGCGGACACAAGCTGACTTTGACATCTTTTGATGCCCATTTCCATGTGAAGGTGCTTCTGGACTTTCAGGATGAAGTAGTTTGAGAAGCTGACCCTACTTTGTTTACGAAGTTCCCTCTTCTTGTTTCGGTGGAGTTCAAAACAGGAGATGCACTTGCTTCCAGAGCCCGTCTATGTCCCACCTGCTGAGTCTGTGTTCCTGTGCTCAGCCCGTCAGTTCGGCCAGTCTGCTGCCCCCAGACCTGTCCATCTGCCTCTGCACTGGCTCACTGTGGGAGCCATGGGGCAGCCCGGCCCTGAGCTACGATCTTCCCTCCGGGACCCCTGGGCAGCACAGGTTCTCCTGCTACAGCACTTGCCAGACACCTCTGTGTTCCTAGAGTTCACAAGCCCGGGGTCTTGTAGGTCTTATGACTGGAGATTTGTCCATGCCATGATTATTTGGAGGATTCTGGGATACTTTTCTGCCTAGTTTTTTTGTAAAATGATGTACATGATGGTCACAGGAGTTGCCATGGTAAAATACAACAGATACCATCATTTAGCATTTTGAACTGTGTGATTCAGCCATCTATACACTGTAGGTTAGGTACTCCTGCTGTATTTATATGTGAAGGCTACCACCACCTTCCCAGAATGTCTAGCTCTCAAAATCCTTCTCAGTTAAAATCCTATTTATTTTTGTGTATGATACGGAGGTCAGAGGACAACTCGAAGGAGTCAATTTCTACTTCCACCATGTGGATCCCTGGGATTGAAGTCAGTCCTTGGGTTCAACGGCTGAGCCATCTCACCAAAGCCCTCACTTTCCAAGCAGAACTGATGGTTTGTTTCATGTCAACAGTAATAAGAATGCCTCCCTTGGGACATGAGAACTGGAAGGCATCCTGAAGTTTAGTCTTGGTCACAGTGCTCCAGGGATCTGACATCAAAGAAAACATGGGGCTTGGTTCGGTGGCACACACATGTAATCCTGCCACTTAGTTAGAGCTGCAGAGAGTTTGAGGCTAGCTTGAGCTACACAGCAAGGCCGCTCAAAGCACACATAAAGCAAGCACAGCATCGTTCAGAACTAGCAGGAGCTCAGCACCTCCTCACCGGGCTTCGGCAGACCTTGGCTCTCCCCAGTCTCTAGAAACCACTATGAATATCAAATTCTTCAAAGGAGACTTCACGACAAGAAAAAGACACTGTTTTCTTAAACAGTTCACATTTATTATTGTAACAATAAAAAAATCTTTTAAAGACTATCAGTATTGTATTACCAAGAATGAGGTAATATGCTTACAAAACATTTACAGAATTTGATATGCAAATAATGGATTTAGGAAGGAGTGAATTAAGACACTAGTAATAGAGGGAGAACCGGAAGTCAGTCCTGGAAGAACGGCAAGACAGCAGCATTCAGGACAAGTGCCAGGCACTGCCAGGAGAGACTCCAGAGCCGGCCATGAAATCACGCTCAGTCATCCCTCACAGGACAGCGAGTGTCCTGTGACTTGGGAGAACCAGAGGCCTTTGAGTGTGCAGTCATGTGCTTTGAACTCTTAAAGATGCACTCAGCTCTTTGGGGACAAACCAGTGCCACTTCTGAATGGACTTAAAGGGAACAGATCTTCAGTCTGGGGGTAGGGACATGGCTGCGATTCAAATAGTTCTATAAACATCTCTGGGTACATGTGGACTGTTGAGTGGAGCATTTTCTTGGAGGCTGTCAGCAAAATCGCCATCTGAGACACAGAGAAAGAAAGAGGGAAGGAGAGAGGGAGGAAGACACAGAAGGAGAGAGAGGGGGAAAAGAGAGAGCAGGGGCATCTTCAGGTCCTTTTAACTTAGAGCTGGGAAACCCTAGTTGGAAGCTCAAGGGTGTGATCACTAGCCCTGTTGTGCCTTCTGAAAATTGCTCTCATGCCAGAGGGGCTGGCCTTGCACAGGACAGGCACAGCCAAGGGTCAGAAACGCCAACAATCAGAAGCCCCAAGCATGGTTCAGGGTGCCAGGAGCCAGAGGGCTCACTGGCCACACCAGGAAGCTATATGGTCTCTCCTTACACTGGCCGACACGCCCCAGCCTCCACACAGCTCTCAGGTCCCATGGACACCCACCCAATGCCTCAGACTAGCACCAACACACGATCTAGGACCGCACGCTGTCACACACACACTCAGCCCTATGGGTCTGGTATACATCTTTAGATACTCCTGCCACATACACGGATGGATCCTATGCCCTTCCTGTGGAGAGGAGCCAGATACAACTCACAGACAGCTTTGTGAATAACCTGCTCTCCCATAAGAAGCAGTGAGAATGTGGTCTGCACAGGCAGAACCATCTCTGCAACTGGGGATCAAAAGGAAACAGACAAACCTCAGACTGACCTGCTTCAGGAGCCACTCCTCTGCTCACACAGTTCCTATTTGTTTAACCCGCCAGCACCACACTCCCTCACCACACACGGCACCGCACACACGTCCACAACGTCCACTGACATCCGAGGCCACTGCGAGCCACGTGCCACTCTGGAGTCTGTGCTGCAGTCTGTGCTGCCCACACTTCCAAAACGGCAAGTGTGATTCACTGTTTCCTACACAGTCCACTGAGAGGGGACGAGGACACGACTGCTGGAGGCAGGGAGGTCTACGGAGTGCAGAGCTGCCCGCCTGCAGGAAGAACAGCACTCAGGAGAGGGAAGAGACCCGCCCGCTGCCCCAAGTTCACAGACAGAAAAATTCTGCTCTGAAAAATATCAAAAGATTTGAAGAGGAGAAAAGAGAAAGCACTGTTTAATGATGGCGGTGTTCTTGGGAGTCGCAGAGCCCCTCCTGGGCCACTAGCGCCTGCTTGGGAATAGGGTAGCTCGGCCCAGGGACTGAGTGCTCCTGCAGGCTGCCAAGTCCTCAGAGGAAAGGGACCTGGAGGGCAGTCACTGAATCCACAGGCCACCTCCACTAACGGGGAGCCTCGAGGACTCTGGTGCAGGCTTCAGTTCCATAGGAGGAGGCAGCTCGTCTCTGCAGGATGTCACACAAGTCATTCACTAGTGGACAAGGTGAAGTTTGTTGGAAAAAATTTTTTGCATCCACATCTGAGACCAGTCAGTCTCGTACTGTATATAAACTATTTCTCTTGAGAGCCCTTGTGCTCAGGTTTGATTTTGTGCACACTGTATACAAAATCTATGGCTATTGAGTTAAAATTAGGGGAAGAGTTAAAACTACCTGCCAAGATAGTCTGGGGATCAAACGACTAGTTTAGCATCTGGAAAGCTATCTGCTACCTAGAGGGTGAGGCGTCTGCTCGTTGCTTGGGGTGGGCCGAGTACAGCAGTCGAGGAGCACGCTGTCCCTTGCACACTAGGCACAGGCTTCGCAGCACTACCTGGAAATCATGGAGCTGGAGTGTGACTGGCTGGAAGAGGTGGTAGCGGCACTCAGCTGGGAGAATCCGCTGTGGCTGGATTCCAGGCTGGTCATGGAGCCTCTGCAAATGGCACCAAGAAGGGACAAGGGGTAAAGACTGACCTGGCTGCCCACACTGCCTGCAAGACCCAGGCCCATCCTACTTCCTGCTCCTCCCGTCAGCACCTGCATAATAGGGACAGGATGTGCACGTCCTGAGGGTCTGAGGGGACACTGCTGTGCTGCAGAACTGCCCTCTGACGCACCAGCTCTCTTGGGCACCAGATGAAGTAAAGGAAGCCGGTACCTGAAATCCTCAGACCCAATCACTTCCGTGTAGTACATCACTTTGCACTTGTGGGAAGAGACCTGCAGGGAGGCCAGGACATCATCCACTCGGGGCAGGTTGGTGGCAGCACATGCCGGCATGTTGTGGAACTTCCACTGCAGGATGTAGAAGCCCGGCCACCTGGTCACATGAGACCCCTGGAACAGTGAGCAGTGGTAGCTCAGGAGAACATTCTGCCAAGTCATCTTCAGATAGGTTTGACAAGCTCTGAAGAAGATACGCCCTGAGGGCTCACCATCCATCAGGACACAGCCTGCAGACACCCTCCCATCTACTGAATGTTGGCCCTGTGCTAAGGCCTGAGCCAGGCACTGGGAGGCCACATGGACACATCACGTTCTGCTACCTTCAGGGCCCTGCGGCATCTGGAGACCGCTTCCTCGGGCACGAAGGCCGTGAGG
Source organism: Eospalax fontanierii (assembly GCA_035773235.1). Classification (NCBI taxonomy): domain Eukaryota; kingdom Metazoa; phylum Chordata; class Mammalia; order Rodentia; family Spalacidae; genus Eospalax; species Eospalax fontanierii. The sequence goes on along the minus strand of CM069531.1, from coordinate 91,706,563 downwards.
CAGCAGGTGCTCAACAGCAGCTGTCAGAAGGGACTGTCACTTGTACAGAGGTGTCTGAGCAACACCTTCCCTGCCGCACTCCTGTGGCCTCCCCTACGCCCATGGACAAGCTGTTTCAATGACTTTTTTCCACTCTGGATTCAAGATCCAGATCCAGACCAGCTTCAAATGTCCACTACTTTTAAAATGGGTCAGAAGATTCCCTTTTGGGCTGCCTGGAAGACCACTGACACACTGGCAGGTTTACATCTGAGAAAGCAAGCGCAGGCATCTATGCAGGCCTGAGCACTGCAGGAGCAGTAGGAAGAGGAAAAAGAGAACCACTGAGGCATTAACGTGGACCAGCACGCTGCAGAGCCACCGGGCTCCCAGTGAGAGTCTGAAACACCTGCTGCACTTGCTTCTCTCACTCCTATCTATAAGACTCTCCTCTGGAGTCAAAGACATCACATGTCAAGTCTCAGCAAAGTCACCTGAAACTCAGCCGAAAGCCTCTAAAGTACTTCTTTTCTGTCACACAGCACACAGATGCAGACACCTCTGGGGAGTTCACACTTAGGTCTGGCTGTGCCCCGTCCCTGAGTCCACGCTCAGGTGTGTCTCCTCTCAGGCCTCTCCTTCATCTCCTTGGCATTGAGTCTTTCTGACTTTAAGGGGTCCAACTACTAGTAGGCCCACCTGTGCCCTTTGACAGGAGGCAGAAAGCCATGTGGGCTGCTGAGCCAGACACCTCCTTGTCAGGACGGAATGGCCAGCGGAGGGCCACAGAAGCACAGATTTACCTGCACACTCTCTCCTTCCTTGCAGATCAGAGGTGACTCCACCATGCTGTAGTCCCGGCCTAGCTGCCAGACTTTGTCTATGAGCTGCACGTTGTTCCCACCTGGAGAGGTGATACTGTGGGCCCCCAGGGAGTCCTTTTTGGGAGGTTGGGGGGACCTCTTGGAGTGATAGATGTTAAAGACAATGTCCCCTTTGCACACATCAAAATCCCAGGTGATCACTGAGGCGGCATCCACAATCTGAATGAGAATCTGAAGAAGAGATCCTGTCGGCAACCAGTCCACATGCACGAGGCCACGGCTGGCACAGGACAGAGCAAACAGGCAGTTCCTTCTGCCCCAGGTCACTCACCCATCCAGCCGCCTGCCCATTCACCCTTCTTTCAATCAGTGTTCCTGTTTGGCATCACCTACAGGTCAAGGTGCTAGCTATGTGTGATCTGCACCTACAATCTGAAGGGGCCCACTTCCCACCTACCCAACATAAACAAGGACCCTAAAGCCCTGGACATGGGGTTCAGTGGAATGCCTCAAAGGGAACAGGGAAGGGAACAGCGGCAGGCCCTGAAGGAAGTGAGGCTGGCTAAACAGGAGGTTAGGGCCAGGGAAAGGGGGCTGTACCCAGCACAGGCAGGTCAATGCTGGCTGCCTGCACAAGGCTGGCACAGGGCAATGCGGCAGGGGGAGTGGGTTGAGAGATTATCTATCTTTGGGGGTGATTGCCATGGCACTGAGTACCAGTCCCAAACCTCGAATTTATCCTGTGCTAATGTGGTTTCCCAGAAGGAATAGCCAGATCTGTGAGGAGTGTGAGCCTGCAGATCAGGTGACAAAGGCTAAGCAGTCACTCTGCCTTGCCCCCTCCAATCCCACTGCTGCCCTCTGGATTTCGGAGTAGCAGATCCAGTTAGGCAGGGCAGTCCCTCTCGGAACAGCAAACGAGACTAAAAGGAACAGCCCCCTGCTTTCAGCCAAATGGCAGCTCTCTCCAGAGACACTCTCTGTGGACAGGACAATGGGGAAGCTGAAGTCAGCCTTCATTCTGGTGCTGCACCAGCTCTGATTGTGCCTCACTCCCCAAGGCAGAATGACGTTTTAAAAAAATATTTTATGTGAACTGCCTGTTGTGTATGTAAGTGCACCTGTGTTGTGCGATTCCCACAGAGGTCAGAAGAGGGTGTTGGAGCTCCTGGAACTGGAATTATGGAGGGCTGTTAGCTGCCATGTGGGTGCTGGGATTCACATCTGGGTCCTCTGCAAGAGGACCAGCCCCAGAATGATGTTTTTACTATTTGAACACTGAGAAGTGTCCTGTAACTCAAAGAAATTACACAGACCATCCCCAGCCTTGCAACCAAAGACAAAACTGAGAGTTACTTAATGAAAACAAACCAAGGCTCCTCTGTTCCCCTACTGCCTCTAAATAAGAAATGAGGGCAAGATTTTCAGGACAGTTGGCTAATTAGATGTTCCCTGTATGGGTCCACATGGGAAGCACACCAACTTCCAGCTTGCCTGTTCAAAGCACAGCAACAGTGCCCGCTTGTCTGCATGTCTCCACCTCTCGGTCGGCTGTCAGGAAGACACACCAGCAATGGCAACTGGCAGGTGGCTGAGCCGGGGGCTGCCACAGCAGAGAGCTATCAGCTGAACCAGCTCTTCACTGACAGGCCTGATCTGCACCAAATGCTGCCTCTCGCCAGGAACACTGAGCTACATGCCTCCCTAGGCTAAGCAAAGGGTGAGCTAGCCATGTTCCAGGTCAGGCGTGTGGGATGCATCTGACAGGAATATGCTGCTTCTGCAGCCCCACCCCCATCTCAGCAGAGATGTGCTCATTTCTTCTTCTTCTGTCAGACTGACACAAACTGGCAAAGACCTTAAGAAACACAAATGATCAGGACCTAGAAGAGAAAAACTAGCAAGCAAAACGTGTCCCATAAAATCATCAAACTAAGTAAATCCAGGAGCTGAAAATGATCTTCTCACAAGCCAAGACCAGTCCTGCATTTCTGGGTCAAGGCTCTCCAGTAAAACAGAGGTCAAGAGGCCAGTCTGCTTCCAAGGTGCTGATCAACACACTGTACCCTTCGGAGAGCTCTGCCCTTCAATGCTGACACATTTCCTGGCATTAAGAGGCAACAAAACCAAAAACCATGAGCAGAAAAGGAGCCAACGATGCTAAGGGAAACCCTGCCTAGTGGGCGGCCACGGGTGCCTCGTCTGAGGGTATAGGCTGTGAGCAGGAGGGGTACCTCGTGTGGGGCTCCTTTGAACACACTGGCAGACTGGTAGATAGTCTCAGTCCAGAGTTTCAGGTCTTCATTCTCCAGCTCCTCTGCGGTCCTGTACAGAGATTTGGGGACCAGTCCCCCTTCTGGCACTTCACACTGCCAAAGTAAAAATAACAGTGAGAGAGTGCAGACAGAACACCAGCCAGTCCTGCATCCTACCCTCTCCAGAGAAGTCTGGCCAGGTTGTCAAATATTCTATACCACTCAGCAAAGTATTTGTAAAAAACACTTAAATATAAGTGTTTTCCTTTGAATAAATGGGAACAGGCTGAAGCTGGTTTGCCATAGGATTCACACTGATATGCACAAAGTCAGTTTACAGAAGTATTAAATGAGTTTATATTATACTGCAAAGCAAAACCATTAGGTTAGAAACAGAGTTTTATTCCCCAAAGTCACAGAAATTAAAATCATGGCTGGGGATGTAGCTCAGTGGCACAGTGCTTGCCTAATATGCACTAGGCCCTGAGTTCCATCCTCAGCACTGCCAAAAAATAAAAATAGAGATAAAAATAAATAATTGAGATATAACAAAGCAAACTTCTTGTAGAACCCTCGTCAAATATTAATGTACCAGCCAAAACTTAACAAAAGATTATTTCTTTTGAGTTTGCTTTTAAAAAGGTAAGTTGAATGCGAATTTACTCTTATCATAAGCTTTTTAATTGACTGTGACAAAATGAATTCCCTCTGAAGGGTTTAAGATGCACATACTCCCTCTGTTATCTGCCCTGAGAAACAACTCAAGCGTCACGGCCCTCAGCCTGCAGCACAGCACGAGGAAAGTGGCCCAGCAGTGACATAGCCAGAAAACATGCCATGGAGCTGGCATGGTGGTGTAGGCCTGAAATCCCAGCACTTGGGAGGCTGAGGAAGGAAGATCATATGTTCTCTTGGCTACACAGACCATACATTAAAAAGAAGAAGAAAACAAAAACAAACCAACCAAAAAAGTAGCCCATCCTTTATTTCAACACCCTCTGTTCATGGAATGTCAATGGAGTTCATGAACAGCTAGACTGAGGAGCCACTCTGGAAACTGAGAACAGGCCTCAGAAGGCCTCAGCCTAACTCAGCACTGTGAGCACACCAGAGCATCAGTGTGTACCAAGGGAAGGTGAGACTGGTTATGAGTCAAGCCTTCCTCTACACCAGTTCAACTCCTGTCACAACTACAAGGGATGGCTACCTTTTCTCATGAAAGCTGTCATGGGTTCCTGCAGCCTGTTGTAGCCTCCCCTTCATGACTGCTGGGGTCCTGGAACTCTCATTGCACTACAATGTGATGATGCCTGCAATTTCCCTCAAGTGGAACTGAACCTAAATGCTCCTGTTTTCTAAATTCCTCTAGCATTCAGAAAGACTGCACTGGATGCCGGACTCACTAGCTAAGCAAACGAGTTAACCCAGTGCACACCTTCAGAAAATTGACTTGGGTGTGAAGTGTGCCTAGAGGTCTCTCTAAGAACAGGACTCCCTGCTGTTGTCCAGTTATTCCTATTGTGTGCCAGGAAACTCACACAGACCCTGGGCTTCCATTCCTGAACCCTCATGTCGGACTGCTGGGCTTGAGCCATAAGCCTCCACATCCCAGCACCTGACTCCACACCAAGCACAGAGTCTACAAGCAGAGGACTCTGGCTAATTATCCATGATCTCATTTCTTAAAACCCCAAACTTACATAAAAGAGAACCAGTTAAATTTCCATTTTAAATTAAGAACTTGATTTACTTACAGTCAAGGGAGAAATTATCTTCAGAGTTAATTCAGTGTCTTAAAAGTATTTTTAAGGCCTGTTGAGATGGCTCAGTGTATAAAGTGTTTGCTGGGCAAGCGTGAGGACCAGAGTTCAGATCCCTAGCACCCCATAAATGCCAGGTGGCCATCCAGCCTGGCTCTAAGTCTAGCCCATAGGAAGTAGAAACAGAAGATACTAGAGCTAGTTGGCCAGCCAGACCAGCTGTATCTTCAGTGAGCTCTGGGTTCAAGCGACAGACTTGTCTCAATGAACAAGGTGGAGAGTGATTAAGTTGCTGTGGGTCTCCATACCTGCACACACATCCACAGAGGTGAACATACACACACACACACACACACACAAACACACACACACACACACGAAGGCACATCATACATGGAGACATGCAAAAAAAGTTTTTAAACACACACAGCTCCTCTAAAACAGCTACCAGATTTGACTGACATGAAGCTGTGTAAATAAAGCAAGCTACGTTTGCATTGGATTCTGAAACAAATCCTCATTAGTAATTAACATAAACACGCATTATCAATAAATTCCTAAATGTCCAGTTCAGCCCTGGCCCAAAGATGACATTCAACAAAACAAAACCAGAAATCCAAACCTGAAGTTCAGAAAACCTCCTGTGCAAACCAGCACCTGGCCCTCCCACTGGAGCAACAGTGAGATGAGCAACTTCCTGCCCAACACATACCATGCACTCCCCACTCAGGAAATCTGGAATAATCTCTTTATCGATGTAATCTAGCAGGCCCCCGGGGCCCTGGTAGTCATTTCCTGCATAAATGAGGAATTTCCTCCTGGTGTTGTCATCAATAAACGGACTAACCTGGAAATAATCAGACAAAACACGTCATTTCCATCGCTTTGCTCCTGACTTTCAGAGATTAGGGTTACTGTGACACTGCCTGTGGGGGGAAGAACTCAGCTTTGATACACTTTCTCTTTAAGATCGACTGGCAAAGCATTATGATACATAAAAAATTTAAAACTATGAAACTGGAAAGATAGCTCAGCAATTAGGAGTACTGGCTGCTCTTGCTGAGGACCCAAGTTCAATTCCCAGAACCCACATGGCGGTTAACTGTCAGTAACTCCAGTTCTAGGGGATCTGACGCTCTCTTCTAGCTTTCACGGGCACTGCACAACGTGGGTAAATTTACATGCATGTAGGCAAAACACTCATACACATAAAATAAAATGAACTTTTAAATCTTAAAAAAAATGAGGCTCTTTGTTTATCTGCTTTCTCCTGACAAGTTGAGGCCTCAGTGGCAGGCATGCGTGTGAGAATGCGTTGGTATGCTTTCTACGACTCTATACCCACCAGTGTCCACAGGACAGGGAAGACCCTGGGAGCTCGAAGGATGAGGAGGCGGCCCAGTGTCTCTGGGTAGTTGGCCTCTACCACCTCAATGATGCGCAGCAGGGCTTTGACCCCTGGTCTCCACAGGTGGCGCATGTTCAGTCCTTCGAGGTCCACCAAGCAGGTCCATGAGCTGCAGAGTGTGAGATGTGTTTTAACAAATGGCAGACTTTGGCAAATTGTCTGATATTTCATTTTCTTCTTTTGATATATAACAGTAATTTATAGCCATTCTCAAATATATACCATTTTTTAAAAAATGTAGTGTTATGAGCTCTTACTTGTTATCTACTGTGTAAACACAGAAGCTGATGTAGTCAGAACGATCCCTGGACTAAAAAGTGAAGTACTGATGGCTGACAGTGAGTGAGCCTCTCAGAACTGTTTGTGGTAACACATTCCTGAAACCCCAGCGCTCAGGCAGCAGAGACAGGAGGAGCAGGAGTTCAAGGCAAACTTCAGCTATCTAGTGAGAGCCTAGCTCCAACCAAGCAGCCTAAAAAGCCTCTCAGACCTGCTCAGTGCCAAGCAGGCAGGCAGTGAGGTATCCCTCATGTGCCACTCTCTGACATGCCATGTTCTGACCTGCAGTCCACAAGGCATACACTTGGCATTCAATATCAAACTGTAATGAGCCCTGTAGACCCTGAAGGCCGAAGGACACCGCTCAGCACCGACTCCTCTCCACATCAGCCCAAATCCGAATCATGGGGAAGTTTCTTTTTATCTTTGAGACAGGATCTCACGTAGCTCAGGCTGGCCTCAAATTAACCTGCGTCGTAGCTGAGGATGACCTTGAACTCTTGACCCTACCGCCTCCAATTCCTATGTACTAAGAATACAGGTATGAGCCAGTATGCCCAACTTTTCTTTTTAGAAACTTTTCTTGCCCATTTTCAGAACAGAGTTCCATAATTAGAAGCAGGGTTTATGAAGAGAGAACTGGGGTGAGGGGCAGGTCAGCAAAGACACTAACAGGCAAAGCCCCTGCGGTCTTGGGTTCCTGAGGATACAGACTGCCACGCTGAGACCGGCACCAAGCGGGGAGAAATATTGAAAACCTGAAGCTGCCTCCTGGAGCTGACCTTATCCATGGCTTTTCAGCCTTCTAGAACACACTGCAAACAGAGAACCATCAGACTGTGGCGCCAAATATCAAGTAGAAGTATTTAGCACCCGCTCTCAAAACACTGAACGGAGACAAAATTTCTACCTACCTGATCGGCCGACCAAAGACTTTGGTATTCTCTTCACATCGTCTCAGGCCTTCTTCATTTATGGAAAGAACCTGTGTACAAAGGGCCGGAAGGGGCTGTCATGGTTAGTCCCAGAAGGAAAAGAAGCACAGCAAGCTAGAGCAGAGGAGCACTAATGCTGCCAGCATGGGCTACGGATGCCCACAACAAGAATCCCCACTCAGATTTCCTGACACCTCTACACACTAGGCACATCAACAACCCAGAAGCAGCAGCACCAATAGCAGAGGGACCAGTTGGGCCAAGGAAAGCATCAGCTTTCAGAGTGTTGCCTGAATGGGGAGCAATGATGTGGAGGTGTCCTAAGAACAGGTGCATGTGGAGCAGCAGAAGAGGAGAGGAGTGTCTGCAGGCCGTGGTGCCGTTCCTCCAGTGCCGACACACCCTTCCCTGGCTATCCCTGCACGCATAAGCATAGGCACTTCACAGAATACAGAACACATGAGGGTATTTTTGGGTAATGGGATTTTGTTGTGCTCTTTTAAGTCTTAGTTTTGTTCTTAAACTGAAGGGCTAAATTCTTCTCTGGGCTGGGGAAACAAAGCTGCCAGCACAGGGTGCAGTAGGGCTTGGGGACTTGTGAAAGCCCATTGGCCTAGGTAAGGAAGGGTCAATAGAAAGGCCTCTGGCAAGAAGTGTGATGTCCGGGAGACTCAGAGGAGGCAGGAGCAAAGGCAGAAAGAACTCAAAGGCTTGGCTCCCAGGGAGGTGCCTCGAGTGGCTGTTCACTGAAGCTTCCATTGTGAAGAGCACTGTGAGAGCCTAAGTTTTCTGAAATCTAGAGTAGCTCTTCCTTTCCCAGTACAACAGCAGTGCGTGCTTGTCTCCATGACCAGGGATGGTGTCCCAGGCCTCTGGAAGGAGGGAGGCCAGTGTGCAGCCCGCCATTCTAGCTGAGTACTTACGTATCGCAGCAGGGCTTCCTCTCCGAGAGCGCGAACCAAGCCTTTGGTGTCCATCTGGCCCAGCCTGAGTACATAGAGTGGCCGCCCATCTGCACGGGAGGGGAGGGAAAAAGCTGTGATGAGCATGGCTCCTGGGCAGGACACACCTCTCCAAACCTCCATGGGGAGCCACCTGAAGCTCCAAGGCAGACTGAGGCACTGCAGAAAGCTTCCCAGGGCAGCGAGCTCCCTGTGCCAGAAGTGAGCTTGAAGCTCTTGCCTACTCTGAGAAGCAGAATTGGGTTTCTATGTGCCAATGGTGGGGGGGCAATATTTCTTCCCCAAAAACAAATAAAGGGGAAAAAAGTTGGCTAACACAATATCTGGCAGGGTCCTGGGACCAGTGCTGCTGGCCAGACTAAGTCAAGCCAAGCTGAGCTGGAGCACAGCCTGCTGGCTCCCCCAACCTGTGACTACAGGCACTGCTAGGCTCAGATGTTCACTGTAGGGGAGCACTAGAAAAGTCAACATTGTCTATGAATACATCATTCTTTATTAAGTGTCTTTTCTTTTTAAAAAAAATATTTTTATTACTTTTATTTATGCGTACGAGTGTATTGCCTGCATGTATGTAAGTACACCCGTGCCGTGCAATGCCCACAAAGGTCAGAAGGTACCGGATTCCCCTGGAACAGGAGTCATGGAGAGTTGTTAACCACCACGTGGATGCTGGGAATTGAACCCCGGTCCTGTGCAAGAGCAGACAGTGCTCTTAACTCCTGAACCATCTCTCCAGCCCCTAAAATGTCCTTTCTTTTTCAACAAATTTCATAAATTACTGAAAAGTTGTCAAGACTTTTTAAAAACCTGCTTTCCTTCCTAAGGACTAAGAAGTATCCGCAGCTCCTTAAGCTCCACCACTCAACTCATGCTGGTTCTATGTCTTCCTGGTCTCTCCAGAGAACACAGCTACAGGGCAGGGCACCTGATGCGGCCAGAACCTGCCATCATGGACTGGCGAGCTGGAGGGGAGCAGACCTCGGTTAGCGCTCGCCTGGCAGTCAGTGCACTCTCATCCTCATTGCTTGGTGCAGAGGGAGCAGCACTGCGCTGAGGCTCCTGAACAGACGGGCTGTGGTCTGCTTACCCTGCTCAGGGCCAGCATCTGCCTTCATCTGTCACCCAATGAACTCCATTGAGGTCCAAGATCTGACCTTAGATCGGCTTACATCATACTGTACCATATAGAAAGGCAAACTCAGAAAAATCTCTTCTGACATTTAGTAAGCCATCTGTCAGTATCCTACTACCAAAACATTTTAACCTGTTAAGGACCTGAGTCTACAAAGTGGATAAAAACATTACATTTCCAGTAAAAAATTAATAAAGCAATGGGCATAGTGGTGCACTCAGAATCTCTGCAAGCAGGAGATTTTGGGTTCAAGGCTAGCCTGGGCTACATAAGGAGACCCTGTCTCAATTAAAAGTCATATTGTGACCCTTAAATACAGGAATTCAAGCCCCGCTTGGCTACTTAGGGAGTTCAAGTCTAGCCTAGGCTACATGAGAACTGGAGAACTACAGTCCATGAGGTCAGAAAACCATGACCTCGGGAACTGGGGCTCTGAAAGAACATGTGCAAGGGAAGGAAGGCACAGCTCCCATGCGCGAGCCTCCCTCAATGACTGCAAGTCCACTCTGTCCACTTGGCTCATCAGAGGAGAGGACTGTTGACAAGGTGTGTCCTCCCACAGGGCAGGGGAATGAGGCACAGTGAGTTTCTTGCTCTTCATCCCGAGGAGGCACTGCCTTCCACCTGCACTGGCTCCGTCCCCAGCAGCCCTCAACTTCTCCAGCTTCCGGCAGAAAGCCTGGCTGGCTCGTTTGCAGCTGCTGTGAACCTGTCGGGCTTTGCTGTTCCTTTATTAGCACTGTGCTAAACATTTCAGTGTCTCTGCTCGGCGTTAATGAAACTCTACTAAGAAAGTGAAGTCACTAGCTCTGGCTGGACACCTCTCTAACGGTCCAGGCCAGGGTGGGAATGGCAGGAAGAAGGGTCTCCCCAGCTAGTCCTGCAGTGAGAAAGGCGCCACGCACCTCTACAGTGGCTCTCAGGATGCCGTGGACAGTCGACATGAGGACAGACAGCACAGAAGTGTGGCCACGCAGGCCCACTCTACCTTTGTCATGATGATGCCAGCCTCCCGCATAGTAATCCTGCAGGACCTGGGGCGGCGTCCAGGTGTCCAGGATGTAATCCACCTGGTGCTGCTTCCGCCATGTTAGAGACTGACACATGATCTCTCTGGCTTTGTCAATATTAAAATCTCGGGCTCTCAGAAACCGAAGAATATGTTCATCCTTTGGGATCTAGGAAGAGGAAAGAGGTTTCTAAGCAATGCTGGGAGTTGCTAGGGAAAGAGACCAAAACTTCCACCACTTAAAATAGCGAGCTGCACTATTAATGCTGTTTATAAGGAACGGCTCCTGGTGTGGGGCAGCTCAGGAGTAGAGTGCTTTTTCTAGCACATGGAAGACCCTGGGTTCATCCCTAGCACCATCCAGAAAAAAAATAAAAGTCTCCCCAGATGCTTTAGAACCAGCATTGCCAGGATGAAGCTCTGCTCTGCGCTCACAGGCAGAGCACAGGGGCAATGGCTTCTTAGACACAGGAGACTGTGGGTGCTGGACCAAGTGGCCTGGGCTCCAAGCCTGTTTCCTCACTCACTAGCTCCAAGACTCTGCCTTGATTCCCTCACACCAAATGACAAGGAGATAGAACAGCACTCTCCCACAGGGCTATCAGGACAAGGCTGTCAGCACACAAGGGCAGCCACTCCACTGTGGCTATTTTCCTGATGACTAGCATTGTACAGCATTAAACCCAGACCTGGACCATTCTGGTCCAGGCCAACCAAATACAACACCCAGCTTCCCTTTACTTAATGATGTTCAGTTAGCTAAACATACCAGACAACCTGTTTCCCATCAAACTCTCACTCCCACGGAGTTAGGATTCCTACACCCCAGAATCAAAGTTCCAATGTCATAGGAAGAGGGCACTGTCCCAAATGACAAAGTATAATGACACACCGGTATGAAAATGTCACAATGAAGCAGATTTCTTTGTATGCTACGGAAAACAGGTCAAGAAAGCTCCAATGTGTCTGGTCTCTGTGAACCTAAACTCCCCAGGTTCCTCCACACTAACACAGACTCAGTGCTGCTCTTCAGCTCAGCACTCAACTGTTTCCCAGCTAGACAGTCTCTGTGAAGCTCAGAAAACTACAGCCACTTGTGAATGGAACGGCATATTAAACCTGCCACTGAGGACACACTGGCTGGCTGGTTTTAGACTGGAGGACTGGCCAAGTGGAAGTGGTCAGGCAATTTGGCTCTTAGCAGCTATGAAGACCGCAGATCCTAGGACACCAGCCCTGCTGTGGCCGACACTCACTTTGCCCTTGTGCGTTTCCTGAAGCCACTGGCGAAGTCTGATGAGGCAGCTCTCCTGGAGAGGCGTCAGGTCACCCAGGTATCTCTTGATGTAGTCAGCATCTAGTTTGTCTGGAAGGTAAGTTACATGGTATTATTTACCCCAAACAACACTGGGTCTTGAGGTCCCCCAGAGCCCTTCTGTCAGTGAGGTTGGTATGATATCATACAGTCCTGATGATGGGGGTGGAGTCAGCAGCTCCCCTGAACTTCAGCAGTCTTTAAGATAAGATCACTGATAACCACAGGTGAGTAGTCTTTAAGATCGGATCCTGATAAACACAGGTAAGGTTCTGACTCATTCTCAGCTCCACTCGAGGCAGGCTGATGGCTCCAACATATACTAACTGATACACACTCTCTGAACAGATGGCCTGGGCTCCAGAGCACTAGCACCCCTTCCCCAGTTAACTATGAAAGACAGACGACAAAGCTCAGCTGCAGGGAAGAATGAACAGAATGAACAGAAAGAGGATGTCTTTGGAGACAGGGTCTTGCTGTAGCTCCAGGTGGACTGGAGCTCACTATGTAGACCAGGCTGGCCTCCATCTCACAGAGATCCTCCTGCTTCTCCATCCAGAGTGATGGGATTAAAAGCGTGCACCACCACACTGGACAAATACCAATGTTTAGTTCTATTGGTAAAATTTTCTTATGCCTTCTGATTTTTCCCATGCTTTCTGAGCTCTATAATGGGTATCATCAACTAAAAATTTAAAAAGTTGTGCTTCAAGTATGTACTTAACACGTAGAAAGTTGCCAATGGACAAACTCCCAGCCCTGCCACTCAAAAGCTGTGTGACCCTTGGCAAGTCACTCGGCTATTCTGTGCATCAGGAAACTCAAATGTAATCAGAGGTAAGTTTCCTACTTAAAATAGCTGTTATTAAATGGGTACCCAGTCCCTGAGGGCTGACTGATGACAGAAGATAGGTGGCAGGAAAGCTGCCTGGTGGGCACCACGGTCTCAATGAATGAAAAATAGCTGTAAATAACTTGCATTTACAAATCTAAAGCAGAAAAATAAGTGAATGTGTCCTATAATCTACAGAATCAGTACAAAGTCAGACACAAGATGGACTTTTCACCGTACAAGATCTACTGTCTCGAGGGCAGAGCAGGGAAGAAGAGACACCCCACATCTCCCGGGTTTTGCTGGAAGAAGAGCATTTCAGACCCACCGTCAGGGGTCCCCACCACAGGCTCAGATGCTGCGCCTGGACTACTGAGGCCATCACTGCTCAGCCCCTCCTTGAGGGCAGCAGCATCTGGGACAGTGACAGCTGCAGACACGGCTTGATTCTTGCTTGATGAAGACGTTTCTGAAGAAGGTCCCAGAGAAGGTGGGGTCCATCGGGGCACAAAAGTGATGCCTTCTTCTTCCAGCTGACGTAGGTAGTATTCAATGATTTCTTTCCCCTTTAAGACAAGACCAAGTGGTGAGGTGAGTGTGTACTCAACACCCAGATACTCCTCCCTCAGCAGTTTCTAAGAAACTGAGCATGGAGGCTGTGGACACAACTCAGTGGCAGAGTGCTAGCTTTGCATGAGCAAGGCCCTAGGTTTAATTCCCAACAACGATAAAAATATTCTGGCCGGGCATGGTGGTGCCCACATAGCCCCAGCACTTGTGACGCTGAGGCAGGACTGAGTTTGAAGGGATTTCATGGGGAAATCTTTTTTGGAAATATTTTATTTTCCAGGAGTACTGGTACACACCTTTAATCCCAGCACTCAGGAGGCAGGGGCAAGCAGATGTCTGTGAATTCAAAGCCAGTCTAGTCTATACAGTGAGTTCCAGGCCAGCTGGGGCTACAGGAAGACTTTGTCTCAAAAAGACCAAAAAAACCCCACCACAAAACAAATTTTATTTGTTATTTTGATTTTATGTGCATTGCCTGCAGGTATGTAAGTGCACACATGTTGTGTGATGCCCAAGGGGGTCAGAAGAGGGCATCGGATTCCCTGGAACTAGAGTTAGGACAGTTGCCATGTAGGTGCTGGAAACTGAACCTGGGTCCTCTACAAAAACCGTTAGTGTTCTTAACTGCTGAACCATCTCTCCAGCCCCCTTATAGAGAAATCTTGTCTCAATAAGTAAACTACAAAAACCCAACTAAGCCAACCAGCTCAAAACATTATCTCACACTCCTGTCCTCCCTTTCCCAAAAACTCCCAAGAAAGACATTCACCTTTTTAATGTTGCTGGTATATTGTTTCATGGCAATTTTTTCCACTGTACTTTCGAAACCGAAAAAGGATTTGATATCTAAACTTGCAGACTGTTCAAAACAGGTCCAGTCTTCATTCTCAGGGTGAACCTACAGGCAGAGACAACCATTCCCACTATCACACTCATGACAGAGACATTTGTCTGCTTCCCAGCTAGCTGACTGGCACCCAGAAGAAACACTTTTCCGATTAATAACATCATTACCATAAAGATTACACAAAGGAACTCGAAATCAAGAGAAGATCCTAATCACAATTTCAAGACTTTTTGGAAGAGGATGCAATGTAACACTCTGGTCAGTTCATTCATTCACTCAACACACGCATGGAGAACTCTACTACAGATAAAAGGGCCCCAACTTTGTGCTGCTGACGGTCTCCTGAGGGACAATTAGCCATGAATGTAAAAGGTAAGAAAATCCAGCAGCTATGAGAAGGTTCCTGCTGGGAGGAAAAGGCTGGGGAGGGGCAAAGCTGGCTGCACAGGTCAACAGGGGCCCGGGAGGGGGTATGCAGAGACTGAAGGAGTGAGGCAGTGCTGGGGGCAGTGCACAAGTGGGCAGGGCAGTGCAGAAGAAAGGAAGGACAGAGAGAGGTGATTAGTGAAAAAAGTGGGGCCCCACAGCCACTGTGGGGACTCTAGGCTTCTCCTCTAAGGGGAGGGCAAGGCAGCAGGGATTTGACAAGATCCCGAAGGGTTTAAAAGGGTCAGTTAGATTCCTTCCGTGTTGAAGAAGGTGTGGGAGGGTAAAGGCAGAAGCGGAGAGACCTAGGAAGTCGTTCTAAAGCTCTGGGGAGAGAACATCTCAAAACAGGTTGTACACAGTGAGCGTGGTCGGACAGACAGATGCTTACAGCTTTAATCTTAAAGACATACAAACTCATCCTTCAAAACAAATTCCTAAAGTATTAAAGCTGGACCAGAAGAGAAGCCACACTTAAAAACCAATCAGGAGTCAAACATGGTGGTACATATTTGAAATCTCAGCACTGGGGAGGCAGAGGCAGGAGGATAGCTTCACATTTGAGGTTGGTCTGGTTCCAGGATAGTTAGGGATAAATAATGAGACTCTGTCTCAAAACAACAAAAAACAAAAACAAATCAAGTTATCAGCTAGCAGCTCTGACTGTCAGAGCAATGCAGCACTCCCTGAACATACCGAGCTCCCTGCCATTTCACCCGTCCAAAATGAACAACATCCAAAAAGATGCCTTGTTTGCACACCATAACTCACCGTGTAGCAGCAGTGCTCATGGATGATGACCCGGTTAGAAAACGTTTCATTGTGGGCCTCGATGTGCAAAGTACGGTCTCGAGAATTCAGGGAATTTTTCTGGACAAAATAAACATAATCAACTCCTGCGATCTTTAAAAAAGAGATAAGGAGAAAAAGTGTTTATTATTAACACCTCATGGCAAGGGAAGCCATGCACATAAATTGACCTGGTCTTTTGGAGGCTTGATGCTACCTTCTTCAACAGCCTGGGAGCATCTATATCCAGTTTGCAGCGCCTTTCGATGATGTGAATGGCCCCATCCTCGCTCTTGAATTCGCTCACAGTGTCACTGTCCACAAACATTGGAATCAAAGGACATGTTGGGAACCTCCTTTCATAGGCCTGCAGAGACACAGTAACGCATGGCAAAGAAGGAATGGCAATCTGCTGTCACTACTCCCCTTAGACATGTGATGGGCTGCAGCACCACTGTGCTCTCACAAAAAGGGAAAAACTCCCAAAGTCACATGTTAGTCAATTCTGTCCACTTGCATCTGTAAGTTTAACACGATGTCCAAATCCCAGCAAGTTCTTTGGGTAGCTATCACAAACTTATCTTCAAAATCATAATGAAAGGCAAAGGAACTGGAATAGCTAAAATGACTTTGAAAAAGAATAAGCAGGAATGCTCACTCAACCTGATGATAATGAAGGTGATGCTCCCCCACAGCCTAGTCAAGCAGCATGGCAAAAGCGACAGAAAACAGATGGACCCAGGGCTCTGTGCACACGAAGCACAAATTCAACTGAGCTATACAGTCTCAGTTCTACCTAACTCATTTTCCATAAATATTTATGATGATTTAAAAAGAACAAAACCTGAGTAAGTTTTTCAAATGTAATTTTTAAAACAGCTCAGTAGTTAAGAGCACTGGCTGCTCTTGCAGGACCCCAGTTAGGTCCCAGCATAACATAATGGCTAACAAGTCTGTGACTCCAGCTCCAGGGAATCAAACGCCTTCTTCTGGCCTCTGCAGGCATTGCACACATGAGTGCACTTACATACATGTGGGCAAAACACATATCCACAAAGGGGGAAAAGACAAGAACAAACATAAAGAGCTTAGCTGGTGGCAAATCGATCCGTGTAGAAATGCGCTTTAGAGAAACCGGCTATTGGAAAATGCAAACTACAGCACAAGGAGGTAGCACTCTGCACATCAGAATGGAAGAGAGAGACCACAGTCACCACCAAGTGTTAAGGATGGGGGGGGGGGATCATTCCTGCAGGAGCAAGGAGGAATGGGAAGTGGGGAACCCATCTGGAAAGCAGGTGCAGTTTCTTAAAACTAAAATCTAAACATGTAGCCACTACACAAACCAGCAACAGCCTCACTGAGCCACAATCCCACAGAAGCCTATACGCAGGGGTGATCCCAAAGCTGGAAACTACCAGATGTCCTTCAGTGAGTGAGCAACTGACTAATAGTTCTACTTAGCACTAATAGTTCTACTACATAGCACTACTCAGCAGTGAAAAGGAATGACCCATTCATTGCACAAACAGCTACGCTATGCAGTTAAGGAGTACCTTGAACCTGTGTACCATTCATGAAAAGACAAATTAGAGAAACAGAACTAGGGGTTGCCAGAGTTTAGGAAGGAAGGGAAGGGAACGTTGTAAGGGCGACACTTGGAACTGTGTCAGGCTTGCGTTCTGACCTTGATATTTTACTAGTTTCTCAATGCATCACCACTGAGGGAATCAGTGAAGAGTGTTGGGGAGCTGGGGATCTTTCTCTGTGAATTATGCGCTAACCAATGATCTCAAGATAAACGTTAAAGGAAAAAGACTCGCTATGTAACTATGAAATCTATGAAATGCACCTGAGCACCACACTTGGTTTATTCTGCAGCAATCTACAGATACCAACTACAGACATAGCTGAAGGCACACTTAAATCCAAGGCCTCCGCTGGCTACAGGTATGTAGGAGCCGGATGCAGGTGTGAGAAGCCCCATCTTGCTCTGCTGTCTGCTCCCTCCACAGAAGGTACTACAGGTGCCACTCACCTGTAAGGTCAAACTAGAAGCAGGGAGAGGGGTTTACTGGGCTTTCCATCTTTAATTAATCATAACCAAAAGCAGATTTAAGGAGGAAACCTGTGATGTTGGTGAGAAAACGGTTGCCTCTTCCACCAACAGGCGCAGTGGTCCAAAGCACCAGCCAGGTGAAAGCATGAGTGGTGGTAAGAAGGCTGTGCGGTTCACCTGCAGGCCTGCCCATCTGAACGCCGGTGGCCCTCAGCCACGAGCAGCACAGGACCCCTCAGCCTGCATCGCTACTTCAGTTGCACTCAGTCTCCGCTCTCCTGATAATCCCCCTTGCTCTCAACAACACTGTAGGTCACGCCCACCTGAAGCACATGTGCCATGCTCCTGCTGCCTGTCTGGGTACAAGGCACCAGAGGCACCAGGTGGAGCAGCTACAGGACAGGAGGGACAGGAAGCCGACAGAGTAGCCAACACACATGAGAGGTTCTGGGAACATGCAGGTGCTGTTAAAGCCGTTAAGGCTCAAGGAGCTGGAGAGTTCACACTCATCCTGGTGGGACAATAAAGACAGGCCCTGCCTGGGTTTTTCAAAGCCTCAGAGGCCCAAGAAGTTCTGTTCAAAGTCAACAATGAGAACCAAGGAAATGAAGAAGAGGCAGCACAGACCCTCCTCTAGGGGCGGAGAGGGAGGAACAGTAGTGAGGAGTCACCTAACGCCAGCCTGGCAGGACTGATGGGGCCTGCCAGGCCGTTCTCCTCTTCTCCACTCAGATGTAACCTGAGCTCCAAGACTGCCAGATTCACATGTCATAAGCTAACTCTACATAGTGAGTGACTTGCTCGCTCTGTGTGCTTCACCATGAACAGCATCTGGTGAACTTTATAAACCCACTCAGATCACTCCACAGACAAGTCTCAGAGGAGGCCCTAAAAATATGTATTAAGTACGAAACAAACAAATAATTCTAGGTAAGAATTGCTACTATTTGCTCCATACCAACACTGAAAGCCATTTAAGTAAGCTAACTCAATTTGTACTGCACTGAAAAGGAAGAGGGAAGCTGGCTTCGCACACTCCAGCACTGTGACAAAATCAGAAATCAGGAACATCCAGGCTGCAAGCAACAGCTCTTTCTAAGGTCCAGAAAGAGTGGATTAAAACCTACCAAGAATCAGCAGAGTGAGGCTTTTACCTAAATCCCTAAAACAGACCACTCAAGGTACTGGATCAGTGGATCCCAGAAGCAAGGTACGCAGCAATCCCCAGAGATGAGCTGCACTTGGGCTGAAAACAAACGATGCCTCTACTTCCTAGAAGTCACCCATCTGTACAGCCTCATGTGTGAAGAGCCACTCACTAGTACCCTGAGATGCCCACCTAGCACCCAGGCTCAGGAGAGACTAAGACAGGATACGGAGCAGAGCCGGTGAGCCTCCCTCTCCTCCTCCATCCTGCCCTGCCGCTCTGCTGCACGAGCTAACAACCACAGGCCAGGACTAAATCCCACCTATCTTTCTGTTCCCCGGAAAATTTAAAACCCCTCAATGCCTAAAACGAGGTCTTAGTTAACATACAACAAAAGTTTTCCAAACAATGAACCCAGCTCTTGTTTCTGTGCTCATTCACCTTGGCCAATGAGGGTCGTACACTTTCAGCAGAGAAAACTACCTTCCTAGAGGACTATGGGAAAGAAGACAGCAAAAGTTGCTGTAAATTTAGTCTTTGGAACTGTTCACAGGCACCAGCGCCTAGGTTTCAAAAACAGCTAGAACCTACACAACTTCCACCATGCACATAAGCAGTCCCCCAAAACAGAAGCTTGCTGGCTTCATCGAAACATTAGTATTTGCTCTAGCTCTATGCAATGGAAAGGCCAGGAACAACAGCACTCAGGGGAAGGAGTGATCCTGGCACAGGGTCTGGTTTCTAACATTCTTCCCTGCTAAGGGATCGCAGCTTCCTGGAGGAGTGCTGACCATACTTGTGGGCAAGGCCAAATCAAGCTGTCTCTGAAACACTTCTCACCAAAGAGTCAAGAAGACTGATGAGGACCTGTGTGTTCACAGGCTATCGGGACTGGCCTGAAGAGGTTTCATGTGCTAGTTCTGGAATGCCTGAAGGACCAGGAAGAAAAAGGCACAGCATTGTACACCAATTTTACTAGAGACGCTAGTAAAAATGTTCTGTGAGGAATCTTACAGCAAACAAGCTATCTGACAAGCACAGAGGTATGTCAGGATAAAAAGCTACCATCTGCAACAACAAATACAAGGTCAACAACAGAGACCAGGTAAAGCAGTCACAAGAGGCAGTCATAGCCTCACAGTATAGTCCTGATGATCACTAGTTACACAGGGCCAAAGTGTCTTCATGATGGAAAGAACTAGTAGGCACCACCTTAGCCAAACGACAGGAGCCAATGGAAAGAAACATGCAGGACCCAGGCAGCCCATGGAACGATAGTTAACCTGATGCTGTTCATGAAGAAAAGCATCAGATAAATCCCAATTCTAGAAAAGTCTATAGAATACCCAGCCAGGACTGACTGCTAAAAAAGAACAAAACAAGCCAGGCCTGGTGGCGCACACCTTTAGTCTCAGCACTCGGAAGGCAAGGGCAGGTGGATCTCTGTTGAGTTAGAAGCCAGCCTGGTCTACATAGTGAGTTCTAGGCCAGCTGGGGCTACAGGGAGGCCTTGTCTCAAAAAAGACCACGGGGGTGGGAGTGGGGGGCGGAGGAAAGAAAAGAAAAAGAAAAACCATGTCAATGTCTTTAACAATATACAAAAGCAAGGACAGTTTGGAGGAGCAGCAAAAACAGGGCTGAGGGCACAGCTTAGTAGTGGTGAAGCACCTGCTCAGCATGCATGAGGCCACAGGCACCATTCCCAGCACCTGACATAAGAAATCCAAGCAGAAACCAGGGCAAGGGTATAGTTCAAGGTAGCGTAGGTACTTGGCAGAAGCACAGTTATGGTTTCAATCTCCAGCTGGGGGTCGGGGGGACACCACCCGACCCATGACACCGACCCACTGTCTTTTGCAGGTGATCGGTTAATCACAGCACTGCTACATACAAAGCAAAACTCACAAATGTATGTTTGTCAATGCTCTAGCCCAGATGTGCAGAACTGCAGGGGTGGAACCCCACCTCCCCTTCCCAGTTCCAGCTCACAGGATAGAGGGAGGCAGAAAGCCCACACTTCCATGAGAAGCCAGCAGTCTAGGTTTCTCTATGAAGTCTCTGGCTTTTAAAGCTCTGCTTGAACCCAAGAGCCACGCTTCTGCTCTCTGCACAAGAGAATCCCCTTTCAACTCTCTCCAGCTTCAAGTCAGTGCCAGAAGAGTGGCAGCAACTCCACAGGGTCTTCCTGTTTCCCCAAATTCTGTAACACTATCCAGCCATCCTAAGCACACCCAGCATTCATCAACATGAAAATCCCAGAAGGCAGAACCAAAAGAACCTTGCAGCAGTTACTTCATGGAGGAAGAAGAAATGCTCTTTGAGATTTCCTTTTAAAGGAAAGCTTAGTTTTATAAGAGAAAACCATTGTAATCATTTGCACATGCTTTGTTTAAAGCAGCAATTGTTTTAATAATAAAAACAACACTAGGGCCTTATCCCACTCGCCTCCCCACAAAAGGAAGCTGCTTCTAGGGTGGCTCTTCCTCCTCCCACATCCATTCTGCCTTTCACAAGGTTTTGAGCCTGCAATTTGGAAGGTTAGCTACAGTGCTTTTCAGCCTTTAACGAACCGCTGAATGCAATTTTGACATATTCAAAGCTAGTACTGTGCTAAAGAAAACCATGTTTAGTGAAGGCGGTTCAACTTGAGAATTAATGAGCTGAATACTGCACAATGCCAGGAAATTATTTAAGAGAAATTATGTTTAAAGAGCTCCCCTTTAAACTGAACTATGCTCATATCCAATGTTCCAACAGACCAAACCACCCATTTTCTGAACAACTGGAATATTCTAAGGAATATTCTAACTAGCTATGACCTCTGAATCTGATTTATCAGACCTACATTTATCCTGGAAAGTCAATACATGATTAAACTATATCTTAAATCTCTCTTCCACTGCACCAACAAAGAGACACCGTTCAACACATTAAGAAAGTGAGGCACACTGACTGAAGTCTCTCAGAGCTCTTATTGATTCACTGTCTATCAAGTAACAACTACAGAGGCTGCCATGGTGGTGCTCACTGCAATCCCAGCACTCTGGAGGCCGAGGATCAGGAAAGAGCTTAACGCTCTTTCGAGACTTTGACTCGAAAACATAAAACAGGCTGGCAAGACGGCAAAGTGGTTAGAATCACTGCCATGCAGGCCTAGGACCTGAGTTCAATTCCTGAATAGTACAAAGGAGTTGCTCTCTGACCTCCATGTGTCCTCTCTCTCTGTCTCTCTCAACATACAGCAGTCTGCTAAGGGCTCTGGAGTGTGTAAGGGGAGACCTAGGACATAGCCTAGTTAGACAGACAAGAGGTGACTAACGGAGGAAGGGACTGGTGGCTTCACATGAATAGTGCAACAGCTTCAGCCACTGGACTGGGTGGGCCAAAGTAGGCTTAACTGAGGAAGCAGGTCACAGAGAGCCCTGAAGAGGGGAAGCTTGGAGCAGGCTTCAAGGAAGGGAGCGTGCCTACAAGAAGGCAAGTAAACAAGACAGCACCCAGGTCAACCCCTGGATGTCTTTCAGACCCAGGCCACCAGACATTTCCTAGGAGGGAGGCTCAAATGTATAAGAAAAGACCACAAACACTGCAGGTGCCCTGGCTGGTGCTGCAACTCAAAAGCATATGAACATGGGCTGGGGTGTTGCTCTGTGGCCTGCATAGGCAAGGCCCTGGGTTTGAGCTCCAGTACCATGAAAAATGAAAAATACATTTAAAAAAAAGAGACATTTGAACATCTAAGTCTAAATGCCAACAGGGTCAATTCCTCAGGGATGACAGTTTCAGATCACAGCTCATTCCTCTGTGGGCTCATGCATCCCACCTGTTCCTCAACAGAAGGCCACTAGAAGAAACTACCTCTGTTTAGTATACCAGTAAAACAAGGTTTACAGTAGCAATGTCGTTTGTGACTACATATGCTCATACTTTTTTGGTTTTGAGATGACATTTTATTATGCAGCCCAGAGTGGCCTTGAACTCTTGATCCTCCTGCATCAAGCCTTGCTAAGTGCTGGCCCATGTTCAACATGACATGCCCATCCTCAATAATATATTCAAAGCAACTAAGCTCATAAAACCTGGAGCCTCTTTAAAGCCATAAGCCAACTAGTTATGGCATACACTTCACTGTGGTGTCCCTCCTGGCTACACTCAGCTAGCTCTGCCTCAGACGCCATGTTCAAAGGCAGACTGCCCATCCTTGCTCTGGGTTGAGGACAGTATCCTTCTCTCTTTACTAAACCTGATATGGACCAATTAACTCTAAGCAAAACCCTTGGTTTAACAAGGTCTTCTAGAATGCTTTATCTTGAAGTACTTGTAATATAGTCTTCTTTCAAGAATTCCCAGGTAAGACCACCAAGAAACTTTCATTAACAAGTAACAGACTGACAGGGGGCTACTGAGTTTTCAAATAAAGTTCAAACCACAATTGAGTATGCTTGGTTAATTCCATCTTTTGCCTTTTTTAATTTTAATTAGAAAAATAAAGGGCCTGCCTCACTGAAGTGCCTGTGATAGTTCTGAACACTGCAAGACTGGCATGCCAGATAATCCCCAGAGATGCCATACTCTGCATGTCTCATGTCCTGAAGGTAATCACTCCCTCTCTAGGTACTGACACATGGTGCTCAGTCACACAGAGTTCCCAGCACCCTTGGTGCCTCAAAGTTATTATACCTAAGTAGAAGAAGAAAACGTTTCATTCTTAAATAATCTCCCATGCAATGGGAGAGTCATGACCGTATGAGTCAGGGCCCACAGGTAGGTACAGCACAGAGAAGAGCCCAGGAATAAAGCAAGGATCTAAGCCAACTCTTAACACTACCAGTACTCACTCCTCAACTGTAAGCACCACACCACACATGGCATTAACAGGGGAAGGTACGGGGTGGGGAAGGTACGGGGTGGGGGTGGGGGAGGCGGGGGGGGAGACAGTGGGTACACGGAAGTTCACGGGACTATTTGCCCAATTTTCTTTGAACCTAAAACTGCTCTTCAAAATAAAATAGAGCCAGGTATAGGGAGGCAGAGGTAGGCGGATCTCTGTGAGTTCAAAGCCAGACTGGTCTACAGCAGGTCAGCTTGGGCCACATGAGACTCTGTCTCAAAAAGACCAAGATAAATAAACAAATTAATTATTTTACTTTTCTCTATATAAAGATCAATTTTAAGTGTATGTGTATCAAGTAGCACCTTGGCCAAAGGTAAAGATCTATGAACTGTCAGTGTGCAAAGAAACAAAAAGACAAGCCTGAGTGGTTCTCTAAGGTTCTAAAGAGAACTTAGAAAAATCCATAACATCACGTGTTCAACAAACACTCCCGTGTAACAGGTACTGAGCAAGCAGCCCCTGCTGATTCAAGGGCTGGGAGACCAAGGGCTCTCGCCCCCAAGTTCTCCAGCCAGCCCAGGATTTACTGAGATCTATTACGTATGCTCCCAGGTCAGTTGCACAAAGATGATCACATGTCATAGGTACAATCTCACTTGGAAATGAGTTCTCCTCCCTATTTTATGTTTTTGTTATGAGACAGGGTTTCAGGTAACTCAGGTTAAACTCAAACTCATTTATAGTGGAAGATGACATTAAAATGATACAAGTGCTGGGATTATAAGCAGCTTGCTCCTCCCTGTTTCAAGATGAGGAAATGAATGAGCTTCTGGGATTTGGACCACACTCTGTCCCCTTCAGGACATTGATCTCCATGCCTAAATTGAAATAATTTTTCTGTCTTTGTCTTTTCTTGGCATTTTCCTTACAGAGGGAGGGAGACCTGAATATTGATGTTGAATCCGCTTTTTCTTTTAAATTACATTTGGTTCATTTGTGTGTGTGTGTATGTACATGTGCACCATAGCACTTGTGCCGTCAGAAGACAGCTTGCAGAAGCTGGTTCTCTACTTCAACCTTGTGGGTCCTAGGGATTGAACTTGGATTGTCAGGTTTGGTGGCAAGTATCTTTACATACTGAGCCATCTTGCTGGCCCTACATCTGGTTTCTTTTTTTATACCTGACTAATTCTGGGAACTGAACCTGGGTCCTCTGTAAGAGCAGCCAGTGCTCTTGAGGCCCTGTATCTTATATTTTTAGGATCATGGCAGGAGATATGATATTACCATGTTAATTTGGCAAACATACTGATTTAATTTGTGCATTTTCGGAGTATCTAAGAAAGGAGGACTACAATGAGACCCTTAGTTCGGGGACTGGAGAGATGGCTCTGTGATTAAGAGCACATACTACTACCCTTCTAGAGGACCTGGGCTTGGGTCCCAGCACCCACATCATAACCCTAACCCTGAGTTATGAATGACTCACAGCTGCCTGTAACTCCAGCTCTGGGTTCATCCGATGCCTCTGGTCTCTGTGAGCACTGACACTCAGACATACATACCTTCCCCACATATACATAATGCTTTAAAAAAAAAAAAACTTTAAAAGTGGGGAGGGGGGCAGTGTTGAGGCCTGAAACTTTACAGTAGTTGGAGGTTGAGACAGGAGGATTGTTAATTCCAGGCCATGCTAGCAAACTTAAAGAAGACCCTGTTTCAAAATTTAAAAATAGACAAAGAGTTGGGATATAGCTCAGCAGTATGTCTGTGTGGCACGCAGGAAGTCCTGGGCTCTGTTTCCAGTACTATGGGGAAGGGGTTCGGCTTTCCTCATTTTGTGCGGAGCTCAACTGGTGCCTGGGCGGCTGTGCTGGCCATGCCTTCCCTTCCTTCCCCAGACAACCTGGTGGGCATGCAGAGCAATGACCACACTTACTGGACACTGCACTTCTGACTTGGGATCTTTAAACACATTCCATTTTCCTGATCTTTCAGCTATGCTTTGAATGAAGATGAAGGACCCGCAGCTCTGTGAGCCTCTGCTCCCTAGGACACTTGTTTGGGGCAGAATCCCGAGGCCTTGTCCTTCTCTCCTAAGCTTGTGGTCTGAAATGGACTGCTGCATATACCCATTATAACATCCCAACATAGGAAATGGCTGGAGTCAGAGGTCTGACTCAATAACAAGCCAAGTACTAAACTGAATTGCTGGAAGCACAAAATACGGCCCTGAAGATAAACACGACTCAAATCGAGAAGAGAATTTCATAAACTATGGACAGAGACAGGTCTTCGAGTAACAGTGCCCTCTAAAATGGGTTCTACTGCCTTAAAGCAGGCATGGTGCTAATGGTCTTAACAATTCCCAGTGAATGGAGAAAACAATCTCTCATGTCAGGAACTGGGTTCTGTGGAAGCCTGAGTAAGTGTAAACATTAGCGTGGGTTTCCACAGCCAGGAGAGAGCACGGCACTACTGTTTTCAAGACAAAGGCTTCTGGGACCATCCTGCACAGTTTGGTACTCAAGTTTGACATCAGAAGTGTGGCGGCCTGCTTCCCACTGGCTACTTGAAATTCACTTCCTTCCTTCTCTCGGCCTCTAGCCCCCTTCACATAGGCCACTCACTGGCCTGCTTTGGCAGCCTGTCATTTGAAGACTAACTGCTGAATGGTGCTTGATTGGCACACAGCTGCACCATCTAAATGACAGAGAACAGAAGGGCCACGAGACACCAGGGAAGGGCACTGTGAAAAGGGAACTGACCAGCAGGGAACAGGTAGGCCCAGACAGAGCAGAAAGGGCAAGAGGCTAGGGGAAAAGAGAAGCTTTTTAAAGCAACACTGCAAAATGGTCCCCTAGGGAACTGGGAGCCCCAAGGGTGTGTGAGTGCTGACTTCAGTGCAGGAGAACTCGGGCCATGTACAGACACATTCAAGTCTACTCCAGTTTGTAGTGAACCCACAGCAGGTCAGGGGCAGTCCCTTGGCAAGTAGCTATAAACCTGTTTCTTCATTTGTAAAGAAGGATAGAGAACAGCCCACCCACAAAGTAAGTGTCAGCAATAAAACGGATGTTGACATGTATACATGCCATAAGGCTAGTCACTATTCTGGACCTTTGCTCTTGGAGTGCTTTATAAAAGGTGCTTCAGCAGCAAGTCAGCTACACAGGAGTCCAGGCTGGTCTCCAGGCCGGGCTCTGTGGCCTTCTCATCACTGGTCCCTCCACCTCCAGTGCAGGTGGCTCTGCTGCACTACACAGCTGAAAGTCACACCGGGAATGGGGTGAAATTTTCTAGCAACATCCTAGAAGGTGGTAGGTTGGGCTGTCTTTTCTCAACTGATGACATATGGTCCTCCTTTGCCTCATGGGTACACACGTACTAGTCTCAAATTAAAATTTTTGTTTTGTTTTGTTGAGACACAGTCTGTCAGTAGTCCCAGCTGGCCTGGAACTCATTATTAGACCAGGCTGGCCTGAAAGTCACAGAGATCTGCCTGTTTCCACTCTCTGAGTGCTGGGATTAATAGCATGAGTCACCATAACCGGTGGAAACTAAATTTTGTTGTGTGTGTTGCCTGCATGGTGTATGTAAGTGCACCACGGAGATCAGAAGGGAGCATCAGATCCCCTGGAACTGGAGTTATGGACTGTTGTTAGTTGTCATGTGGGTGCTGGGAACCAAATCTGGGTCCTCTTTAAGAGCAGCCAGTGTTCTTAACTACTGAGCCATCTCTCCAGCCCCATCAGACTAAATTTTTTTTTAAGTATTAAATTGGGGAGGCTGAAAAATTGGCTCAGTGGTTAAGGGCACTGTCTGCTCTTGCAGAGGGCCCAGTTCAGTTTCTAGAATTCACACTGCAATTTACACCTGCCTGTAACTCCAATTCAAGGGGATTCAATGTGTAATTCTGGCCTCCAAGGGCTCCTGCATTCATGTAGTGCAATAAGTTTATGTAGGCAAAACACACATACACATAAATTTAAAGACACTAATTAATTAACTAATTGATATTTGGTCTTTTTGAGACAGGGTCTCTCTGTAGTTCCAGCTGACCTGGAACTTGCTTGCTATGTAGACTAGGCTGGCCTTGAACTCAAAGATCTGCCTGCCTCTGCCTCCCAAGTACTAGGATTAAAGACATGTACTAGCAAGCCAGGCTTAAAAATACATTAATTTGTTGGGTGCAATCCCAGTGGCCAGCCTGGTCTACATAGCTAGTTCTAGGCAGGCTGGGGCTACAGGGGGATCCTGTCTCAAAAAGACCAAAAAAAAGACATTAATTTTAAACAAGTTTTAAACTTCTGAGCCATGTGCGGCTTGAGCCTGTAACTCCAGTTGAGGACTCTTCAATGTGCACAGCTCTGGTGCTTTTGTAACACAGCTCAGGTGCTGTGGTCTTGAAGTCACTATGACTGAGGAGGAAGAAGAGGGACAGTGATGGCAGTGTTCCTTTGCTGGTGTGACATAGATGTACAAATACAACTCTGACACATTTTTAACTTTGGTGGGCTGTTTTGTGGTTGTTTGGAGACACAGTCCCACAATATAGCCCCAGGTGCCTTCACACTTGTGATCTCCCTGCTCAGCTACCAACTACCCATGTGGCCAGAGTCAGGATAATATAAGACTGTTGTTCTCTCCTCTCCTGCCTCAACTGATGGTAGTTTTCAACAACTGGTTAGGTTTCCAGCAAAACCTAATTTAACAATTTAGCTGATCATGAGCATAAAGCAAAGTCACAGCAACTAAGAAAAATAACTCACTGAATGGGGAAAGTACAACCTCACTGACTACTGACAGGCAGGGCCCTTGCTGTGTACCCAGACTGGTCTCAAACTCAAAAGCTGACCAGTTATTTTTATTATAATGTTTCTTAAATAGGTGCACAGCAGGGGAAGCCAGGTGTTTCTGTGCCTGTGGTCCCAAGGACTCATGGGGCTAAGGTGGGAGTATGACCCCAGCCCAGGAGTTTGAGGTCAGCCTGGTTAGCAAAGTCAGACGCTGATTCAAAAACAAACTGGAGGACAGTGCACCCTACACAATGAAAACCCACACTAACAATATACACTCAACTGGTATAGGACAACTGGTTGAACAAAGACCAGCCCAGGACGCCTGAAGGTGTGTGGGCCCAGCTTCGTAGGCAGGGGCCAGCAGCTTTGGAGGAGCAGGCTGCTGACTCTGCTCCTCCCACCACTTTCCTCTATTTAAATCCTCATTTGTGCAGCTCTGGGTCTGTGAAGTAGCTTGTGCTATATATACTTGGCTCCAACAATTCAGCTGCTGTTAATTCTTTTTGTATTCACTTTCAACTATTAAAACAGCATTATCTGCTGCTCATAAGATAAACAAGCAAACTACTACAGCCTGACAGTGCCTTGCCACAAACATAAGGACAAACAGAAGATCTTCACATGTTGTTGGTTTTTAAATTATCAAAATAAAAGTACATTAACCAATCCCTGCTAGAGAATTAAAGGACATTAGGGACTGGGAATGTACAGGCTGGTAGAATGATTGCTTAGCATGCAGAAAGCCCTAGGATCAATCATCAGAACCATACAAGCCAGGCATGGTGGTGCAGGCCTATAATCCCAGAATCTGAGAGGTGGAGGCTCAAGGATCAGGAGTTCAAGGTCATCCTTGGCCACACAGGGAGTCTAAGGCCAGTCTGGGGTAGGGATCCTATCTTTAAAAGGAAAAAAAAAAAAAAAGATAAAATAAAAGAACCAAGTATAAATGTATCTCTTCAGGCTGCGCTTGGCAGAGTTCTGTTTTACTTTTCATGGTGTAATAGATAATTTGTGGCCTTCAGAAAAGCATTTGGTGTTCCAGGGAATTGCAGCTGTCAGCTTTTAAAGATGCCATGTGTTTGCCCACATAAAAGAATGCAATGAGCTATGGAAATATTATCTGGTGTCATGAACCAGGATAAAAGCTGCGTGGAGACAGCAGGCCAGTGTAAAAGCTGGTCTAAACCACAGGAAAGTATCTGCAATGTACTGTTTATCAGATGATTAACACACAGGCTACAAATGACAGACCTTAGTGCTTACATCTGAGTTGTCAAAAACAAAGAAAAAGGAAATCAAGAGCAGTCACTGACTTGGCCTTGCATCATGAGAGGGGCAGCCCATCTGTAGAACTTTAATTTTCTGAACTGCCATTCCTGTACCCAGGAGCTACCTACCTGAATGGAAGACTGTGCCGGTACACTACCCCATTTCTAAGCAGGCTGGGGGTATACCTGAGTGGGAAAGCCAATGCTCACAGTGGCAAAGCCTTGGGTTTGAGCCCCAACAACACAAAAAGAAAAGAAACTAGCAGCTGGCAATCAGAGCTATCACGCCACACTCTGAGTAACTAGAATCAAATACAATGGCAAACTGGAGTTGAGTTTTGTAGCTCAAACTATAACTCTAGCACTTCAGAGACTGAGGCAGGAGAATCATGAATCTGAAGTCAGATTGGGCTACATAGTGAGACCCTGTACTTAAACAAACAAATTCAAAACAAAAATAAAACCGAACATACAACAATAAAATCTGGAGAGAGATCAAACTGTTTTTTGGTTAAAATAGTACCAAAAAAAAAAAAATAGCCTTTAAAAATATACAGTGCTGGGGCTAGAGAAATGGCTCAGCAATTAAGAGTACTGGTTGTTCTTACTGAGGATTGCAATTCAGTTCCCAGCACCCACATGGAGGCTAACAATCATCTGTAACTCCAGTTCCAAGGGATCCAACATCCTCTTCTGGCCTTTGTGGGCCACTGAACATATATGGCACACTTACCTACATGCAGGCAAAACACTCAAGCACAAAATTTTTTTAAATGTACAGTGCAGGCTGATAATGGTGGTGCATACATTTAATCCCAACACTTGGGAGGCAGAAGTAGGCAGATCTCTCCGAGTTTGAGGCCAGCTTGGTCTATATAGCCAGCCAGGGGGATAAAAGTGGATACATGACAAGTGAGAGGGCTCACCAGATAAAGATGCTTGAACAGGAGTTTGATCCCTGAGCTGCCCACACAGTGGGAGGAAAGAACCAACTCCTGCAAGTGGTCCTCTAACGCATGCGCGCACGCACTGGAATATGCCAGCTTGATCCAATGTGAATGAATGAAACTTGAGGACATTATGCCAAGTTGAAATAAGTGAATTACAGAAGGTCCAAGATGCTTCCACCTACATGTGGGTAGGTAGTTCAGTGGCAAGCACTCCCCTAACATGCAAAACTGCCTGGGTTCCATCCCCAACACTGCCAAAAAAGGAAGCAGAGTAAGAGCTGGAGAGTATATGGCAGTGTTTAATTTAATGAGCAGAATGTCAGTTGGAATGATACGGAGATGGAGGCACATTAAGAATGTATTTAATACCCTGAACTGTACACTTAAAATGGCTAAAATGAATTTATTCTATACACATTTTATAATCATACAAATGCAACATATAGTACAAATCTACCTAAAAATTAGCAAATAAAGACATCCACAAGATTAAGACAAGGAAGCACACACTCATTAACATAACTTCAGTATTACTAACTACCCTCAAGAACAGCAGTCCAGGAAATCCCCAGAGCAAGGAGACAGTCTCTCCCAGAATACATCCAATTCCTTACAGGGAAGCAGCCAGAAGTGAAGAGCTGGCTATACAACCTGAAGGGTCTATTTCTTGAAAAAAAATTTAAGTAAAAAATATAACTCACATTCCAGGGGATGACGCAGAGATGGCTCAGCAGTTAAGAGCACTGGCTGTTCTTGCAGAGGCTCTGGGTTCAGTTCACAGCACCAACATGGTGGCTAACAACCATTCATAACTCCTGTTCCAGGGGATCCAAAGCCCCCTACTGACCTCCAAGGGCACTGCATGATACAAGTGCATTTACCTACATGCAGGCAGTACACTCATACATGTAAAATAAAAATACTAAATAAAATATTACATACATATATAAAACTCTAACCCACCTGCTTTTGCCCAACTCTCTTACTAGACTCCTACCAAGAGCTCTAACCTAGCAGGTTCACAAACCTAAGCAGGATTCAGAAGAGCTGATGGAACCCCAGAATGGGCCATCCCTAGAAATTCTGACTCAGTGAAGAGTGTGAATGCAGAACGTAAGAATGAACATTCTAAACAATTCCATGTTAGTAAATTAAATATGTAGGGATAGGTGTTTGAGCTTTCTAGATACTAATGGGACAAGTACTACAATACCCCAACTGTCACTTAAATCAATTCACTTCTGAATTTATGCACCAGAACTTCCAGTCCTTAATATATACACAGGCAAGAAACTAGGAAAGAGAAAAGCAGCAGACATTTCATGATTAGGCCTACCTGTAGGCATAGAATAGCTGTCATTAAGAAAAAGGAATCAGTCACTGAGTAATCAACTTCTCAGGCTTAGAGAAACCTTGTCAAAAAATCAGATTACCAGCTGGGTGTGGTAGTACACGCCTTTAATCCCAGCAATGGGGAGACAGAGACAGGAAGATTTCTGTGAGTTCAAGTCCAGCCTGGTCTACACAGTAAGTTCCAAGCCAGTAGGGGCTACAAGGAAGATTCTGTCTCAAAAAGACAGAAAAAAAAAATCATGTCACTCAGTTAAAACTTCTACTTAAAGCAACCTTTGTTGAGCAGGAGACTCACAAGAAACAGTGTTTTAGGCTGTGATCACAGCTCCTAGGCAGCTGAAGAAAGGATCGATTTCAGTCCTAAACACACTCTAGTTGATTCACAAAATATGATCTGCATCACAATCCTCTGAAACCTGATCCAAGTGTACATCTCAAATACATATGATGGGAAATGTGCTCCACTGTGCCATTCCGTAAAAACTTGAGTGACCATGGGCTGGAAGGTAGCTCGGTGCCACAGTACTTGCCTGGCATGCACTTGGCCTTGGGTTTAATCCCCAACACAAAAAATAAAATCAATCATAACTCCAAGCAGAAGTGATGCAGGAGACACCAGCTTTCCCAGACTGCCTCGTTCTTTAGACAAGTATGCTGAATACACAGTGTAAAAAGCAAGACAGTTTGACTCCCACCCAGCTTGTGGTAGAGGGGGAAGTCACCTGGTAAAGCAAGAGTGGTTAGTGAATCACAGCATCGGCCACCAGGGGACAGACAGGGAACTCCATCTAGGAGTAACTGAGTCTGACCAAACAGGTAAGAAAGACGAAAGGGCAGTTCTCAGAGATTTGTGCAAAGGAACCAAGACCAGGAAAAAAAACAACAAAAACAAAACAAAACAAAACAAAAAAAACAGTACTCAGAAACTGCCAGCATCCATAGAAAGCTGGATGACAGAGTACTTGGGGGTCTCACCCATGGCGATGAGGCTACACAGAGGAAGGCAGAAGGCAGGTTCTGAAGATCTCTGGGTATCATGCTCAAGAATTTGAACTTCATCATAAAGACAAGATACGGCTGCTTCATATACAGAGTGGTCACATACAGAGCCCGGAGATCTCTTGAGGGAAGACAGGGCTGGATCTAGAGAATATAGGATGCTGTAGCTCTGGGCTGCGGCACAAAAGCTAGAGGGCAGAGCAAAATCATCTCGGCCAGACTCTGGTCTAGTTCTCACTGATGGTCTGGTTTCCACTGGTCTCTGCATGTGTGCGCTCCTGCTGGGGTATATGGCACTTCAACAGGCAGGAGGAACAAGTCAGTTATGTTTCAAATGTACCAAATCTGCTTTGGGATGGAGCACAGAAAAGTCCAGCAGGCCCAGAGTCTGGAAGCTCCTGGTCAGCATCTGGACTGAAGACAGCTTGGAGGCATTTGGTTTATCAAGTGACAGCGGAAACTCAGGTTTAGATGAGGCCATCCAGGAAGAGACATCAGATGAGGAGCTGGATAGCTATCTCTGAACAGCATTAATTACTAAGGAAAATGGCCAAAACCACAATACATACAACTGAGTGTTCCCCAGTACCAAACTAGAAGAGTCCATCTGTACCCAAAAAGAGAAGAGGAATAGAAATAAAAGCCGAAAGATCAGAAGGAAGGAGCAGGAGATCAGAGAGGAAGACAGCCAAGCATGCAATCACCTAGTCAGATGCACAGGATGTATATAAACAGACCTTAGCAGCTGCATAGCAGCACATATCTGAGAAAGACACAGACGGCTAGCTCGTTTGCTTCTTTCTTCCTTCCTTCCCTCCCTTCTTCCCTCCTTTGAAATGAGCTCTTATTATGTTGCCTGGGCTGGTCTCAAATTCTAGGTTCAAGTGATCCTCCTGCCTCAGCCTCCTCAGTAGCTGGGACTTACCGGAATAGCATAAAATTTTCCTTAAAGGAAAAGGCTACTTACTATCTTAACCTCAAATCATACCCTTTTCAAGAGAATTACAATGCAATCTATTCTATGTTACACTTATAATTCCACTAGAAAATATGCAAAACATTCATTCCTCTACAGGTTCAAAATCAAGAAAGATAGGCCAGTTGAAACAGTTGCCAATCCTGTCCCTCTCTCCAGGAGGTCTCTCTGTAGGAATTTCCATTCATGGTGGGAATGTAAGGTGTAAGGAAAAGGGCAGGGCCCAACTGACCAGCACAGATACCTGATCATACCACACCAGTGCAAACCACCTTTCTGCCAAGCACTTCCTACACAGAAACCTGCCCACGGTTCTCAGTGCTAAGTATGCTGCCCAAGCCATTGGGTTAAAAAGAAACTGTAAATAGATTGGCCAGGTTCAACCTGAGAAGAGTCACTTTGCACCGGATTTGCAATTGCCTGTCACCTATCATCATAAAGGGGACCAAAGGGGAGAGGCTGGTTTCAATCTTTCAGGTCTATCTCCATCTGCCAGTGGTTGGAGGACTGAGGGAAAGTGGCTGAAGTGACTGGATTTAGGCCCAGCTTTCTCTGCCTGCTGGCTTAATAGAACACTTAAATCAGCAAAAGGGTGAGGTGATACACAGGACCAATGACCCAGTTTCTCTCACAAATCAAGAGCATGCAAACAAACAGAGAAGAGAGACAGCGGAGAAGAGCAGGGGGCCGAACAGATGAGCCAAGGCCAACTGCTCTACTTGAAGTAAAGAGACCACTGAGAGGGATGTGGCATAGAATAGAGAGGGATGCCAAGAAATTATTATGATTTTATTAACTGCAATACACAGTTGTGCTTAAAGCTCTGCTTTGGGGGAACTGGGAATGAATGGAAAACTATGGAAAAATGACACTGCTGGACTGGGTAATGGGTACACGGCATTTCTAGTATGAATTCTCCTTAAGTATGGATGAGATTTTCTATAACACAAGGTTATGAGCTTTTGTTGGCATTCAATCTGATCCTGTCTCAGTTCTCTACAAAATATTCTCCAGCAGCAGCACCCCAGTTGCCTCCACAGGGCACATTAAACATGACTCAACCTGAAGGGTGATGGCTGAGTGTGGAGTGAAGGCAGAGCAAGGCCTGCTCTCCTCAACCACAGCAGAACAGCCCACTTTTAACAGCACGTTGTGAGTCAAATGAGTTTCACCTCAGCTTCTGTTGAACAGACACACACTGCAGCACTCAAAACTGTCAGACAGCACAACCGCTGCTCAAATAACACACCATGACTGCTGGACCACTTTCCTCCACTGCTAGACTGGAACAAAGCTCGGCTTTAACTGTGCCTGATCCAGAGCAAAGTTTATTCACCAAGTAGAAAAGAATGCTGGCTGGGATAGGTGGCACAGCCCTGTAATCTCAGCTACTCGGGAGATGGAGGCAGGAAGATCAAGAGTCTGAGGCCCAGCCTAGACTATATGTCCAAAGGAAAAAAGAAAGAAAGAGAACGCAACCACACACTGGGCTGTTTGAAGATCAAACATCACCTGGATGAATGAGGAAGGTATATTTCGGTGTCATGCCTAATTTCCAGGAACTTAGAAATCAGAATCAGAAATACAAAAAAGGCCCAGGGATGAAACCCAGAGTAAGGGCAAGAAGATGAGACTCAAGAGATATAAAGTGGAATGAAATTAATTTATAATAAGGCAAACAATGATGCAAACTGATATGCATGGGACCCAGGTCAGAAGCAGCTACAAAAGGGGAGAGGCTGGAGGATGACTGGATAGAGCTGGCTGCCAGACGGATAGAGACAGGGTAAAGGCATATTCCTGCAGCCTTAGGCTCCAGGACCTTGGCCCCAGACCTCTGGACACAGCTGTGGGGAGCCAGCTCTCCAGGATACACTCAAGCTCTCCAGGAGTTTCTGCCCAGGGCTCCTGACTCCAAAGAGCCCAGACAGGCTTAGGGACGAGTAGGATCCCCTCAGTCTGCATCTGGGCCTCCACCTTGTTACATATGACACTCCAACGATAAAGCTTCAATATACATGACCATCTGATCTAAAAGAGATGCACACACGCACAGCAGAGCTGTCTGTGCATACAAAGGGATTCATTTTATCTGGTACTTGGAGATGAGCAAAGTGCAGGATATCAGAGAGGTGCCCAGGAGGATATGGCCATCCATCACCTCCCCACAGCACAACTGGTCACTGGCTACCCACTAGGTACAAAGCTAGCTGGGGCAAGAAGAATTTACATCTAGCCTCTGAGCAAATCTTTCTCCTCCTTCCATCCACTAGCCTTAGAGGGAGGCTATAGGGCACAGGACAGGAATCAGAAGACAATCAAGATGAACAGGATGAGGGGAACAAACCAAATGTTTTTAGTAGGCTATTCAATCAACAACCGCACTTGGCCAGCAAGGTTTGTAGTTATTAACCTGAAAGGCATACCGCCTAATATGCTGTTCCAGTGTTTGACAACATACTTAATGAAGATAAAAAAGAATCAATGACTTGCATCACCAGGGCCTTGTTCTTCGGGAGGTACTGGTTAAACTAAGGACCATGGCATATTATTTCTCTTCCATGGAGAAACATGGGGCTGGAGAGCTGGCTAGGCAGTTAAGAGCACTGGCTGTTCTTGCAGAGGACCTGGGTTTGGATTCCAGTACTCACAGGGCAACTAACAACTTTTCCCAACTCTAGTTCCAGGGGATCTGATGCCCTCTTCTGTGCCTCCAGGGGTATTGGAGGACTATGGGTGCATTTACATACATACAGGTAAAACATTCATACACATACTAATTAATTAATTAAAAACCACAGAGAAACACCTTGTGAAGTCAGGATCACAGTTACAGTTTAGAAGCCAAGTCTGCACAGAGTTCATGTGAGCAAGTATAAATCCCTGCACAGATATCTGCATGCTGACTGCTTTTAGAACCAAGGGGGACAACAGACACAAAACAACACTGCCCTAAGGAACACACAAAATATTTGGAAAGTAACACTTAGGTCCTTTGAGAATAAAAGCAATAAAATTATAAGCCAAGTACCAATACTGATACAACACTAAGAACAGCAGAACGGGAGCACATGCTTGGACACATGCAGTCCCCCATGCACAGTTCTGCCCCCAGCACTGAAGAAAAAACAGAACATGTCAAAGGGAAGGCAGTGAAACAGGCGGCGTGCCTTCAGACGCATCACGAAGAGGAGCAGGACATGCTGAACAAGATCGCAACAGACAGATGGGGAAGGCAAACATGAGGCAAGGGAGTATAAAAAGAAAGGGGAAGGCAGAGGCGCTGTGGGTCTGGCGGACCAGGACAGAACAGACAGATTTTAAAGCTCAAGTTGGGAAGTCTGCGTAATTTATCAAGCCACAGTGGCAGGGCACAGGCAGGAAGAAACAGCAAAGGGTTCAGAAGTGAGGGGACAAGAGCAGGTGACAGGAGCAGGAAATCACCTCCCAGGACCGACAGTGGAGAGTGGGGAGCAGACCACAGGGTGCCCCGTGGGATTCTAAGTATGAGGAGAGAAATGAACAAGGAGCCCATGTCCCTCTCTCTGAAGGGACAGGATTCAGGCCGGACAGATGGAGGCTGAGAGACCAGGGGAATGAGCTGCAGGCCCTAAAGGCACAATCTTTGGGTGTATGTTCTGACAGCAACGCGGATAGGGCTCCGGGGGAACACAGTCTCACCAAAGGGACAGAGAACCTGGGATGGGGAGGGGAGGAAGGAAGAGTGCCCGGATTTACCGCACCCCCGAAGGTCAGAGCACATTTCACCAAAGAAATGCCTCAGAACCTCACAAGCGCCCGCTGAAAACCTTCACTTTGCTTTTGCTTGCTTAAATGCCATTTTTTAAACTCAAATGAGTAAATAATGCCTTTAACATTATTGAAATGCTAATGACCCCAAAGCAAACAGTGAATTTTCATTCATTTGATCAAAATGCATTAACATATTTGACCCCACTGTTAACTGTTTGCATCAAGCAATTTTCACCTCAATTTTCTGGCACTCCTAAATTACAATTAAACTCTTGGTTTAATATTAGCAAAGGCATTAGGCTGGGAAGTTCCTTCCACCCAGTCTTTCTCCTCTGGACTCATTAACAGTCGGGGTTCAGATGCACCTGTCTACCATCATACTCCAGCACCTGGCCACCACCTGACCCGCAGGTGGTACTCGCTGAAGCTACAGCTCCGCTTTTGGCAGCGCGCTCCCCTCAGGCTGAGGGGCTAGAACGCAAGCTCTCGGAGGACCCCAGTATATATGCACTACACTATAATGAGAAAAGAAAGCAAAATAAGTCCCGAGGCTGTTACTCCAGTCAGAGCCAGGAAAGGGGAAGACTATACAAAACTGGAGCAACTTAACAACGTTCTTGAAGGGAGGTAATATACTGCAATCTTAGATTAACTAAATTAACAATCCAACAGGAAGTCAACCACTGCTGAAAACAAGAATTTACAAGTAGCATTTTTTAAAACTGGGGGTGGCTCAGATTTTGAATCCATGTACAAAATTTGCAAAGCAAACTCCATAATTTTGAAATCAGTAAAGAAATAAGGAAGTCTGACCACTAGGCAATACAAACACCTCTTCATGAAATCTATGGTTAAGAGGCCAATCTTGTCCTCTAACAGACTTACATCAAACTTAAAAAAACAAAACAAACAAAAAAAAACTTTCACATTTATTTACTTGGAATGTATATTTATTTAATGTGTATTAAGTGAATATCAATAT
The DNA here is from genome assembly GCA_035773235.1 of Eospalax fontanierii. Taxonomy (NCBI): domain Eukaryota; kingdom Metazoa; phylum Chordata; class Mammalia; order Rodentia; family Spalacidae; genus Eospalax; species Eospalax fontanierii. The sequence goes on along the minus strand of CM069531.1, from coordinate 91,668,118 downwards.
TTACTTGGGGTATGTGCAGGTCAAAGGACAACACAGTCAGTTCTCTACTTTCATCATGTGGGTCCCAGCAGCACACTCAGGTCATCAGGCTCTACAGTAAGCAAGGGCATTTACGCAGGGAGCCACCCACCTGGCCTACATCAAGCTTTTAAAATCATACTTTTGGCAAAGTTGGTAAGTTGTCTGCCTCATCCTGGAGCCTGTCCCTCCTCCACCTCTGCTTCACAGGACACTGCCTCAGACACCTCTTCCCTGAATCCCAGCAGCCATGCAAAGAAAAAAGGTCAGGCAATGCCCCTCCCCCATTCGCCAGTGCACACTGCAGGCTGGTCAACAGCCTCCACTCTTCATCCAAGGGAAGAAGTCAACTGGTCAAGAATGTTAATTACAACTGGGTACACATCTTTAATCCCAGCACTCAAAGAGACAGAGGCAGGAAGATGTCTATGAGTTCCAGCCTGGTCTACCTAAGGTCCAGGCTGGCCAGGGACATATAGTGAGATTATCTAAACAAAGCAGGGGCGGGGGGCATATGAATATGAACTAGAATGTTTTAAGAGCTTGTCACTCAAACTGAACAAGTGCAACAAGAAGCCCCCAGAGCTGAACTGGAGCCCAAAAGGTGTGGACAGCTCAGCAAGGGCAGGAGCTGAGGCCACGGAGGAGAGAAAAGGAGTGAGCAAAGTCAGTGGTGAGACAAAATGGCTCTGGCACAGGGGTGAGGCCGAGTTCCTGCAGGATGATGTTCCAGAGAGAGCTAACTGCTGCTGAGCCCCCAAGCTGCCAGGAACCACCCTCCGCTACCAGGCTCCAGCTTGTCCCGGCTGGAATTCCTGAACTTCTGTGTGATTCCTATCACACCACATGTGCTGCCTCTAACAAAACTCCCTTTCAAGCTGGCTGAGCAGCCTTTGCTCCACACAACCAAACGCCAAACCAGCATGCAGACAAAAAGTGCCTGTCTCACAAGTCATTCACACAAAATAGCTAAAGGAAATATAGAACTATTTTAAGGACACAACCTGCCCCCCAACAAATAAGCCTCACACCAGACAGAAGCTGTACAAGGGAGTTGTCTGTGATAAAGGACACAAATGTCTTAGGAGGTGTGGGTGACTCTCATTAAAACTGATTAAACTGTACAACTAACATGTGACCATTTCACTGTGTGTAAATTATTCCTCAACTGAAAACAAAACAAAAAAAAGTAAGCAATGTCCCCTTGTTCCCTTGAAAGGTTTTGAGTTTTTATTTTGCTTTTAGAGACTGTACTGATCTAAGCTAATCTCACAAGCATAATGCTTAATAGAAACAGCCAGAACAAAAACACCTGAGTTTCTATGTACACAAATAACAGAAACAGGTAACAGTCACCCACAGAATGGAAATTAAGATTGCAGCCACATGTAATGGTGCTCATCTATGATCCTGGCATCTGGGAGTCTGAGGCAAGACGGTCATCAGTTCAGGTCAGCCTGAGCATTTTGACAGGAGGGGCATGGGGCGTCAAATAGAACAGAGTGCATCTCTTCACCGGGCGTGGTGCCAGTGACACAGGTGTGTTGTCTGGTCTGACATGCTGTCCTCAGTGCATAATGTTCATGATAGATGTTTATTCCTGTGTGTTACATATTCCCCTATGGACATCACACCTCAACAGTAACACAGAAGACAAGGGATGTTCTACATCAATTTATGAGTGATTGGAAATGCTGTTTTGTATCTAGTAAAAATGTTTATTAGCAGTCAAATTCTTCAGGTAGATAACAAAAAACAAAGACTTCAGCTCCAGCATTTGTGGAATTCTGATTTGACTCAGACATGGATTTGCTATTTGGTGGAAAAATTCATCGAACAGACTGCTTAATAAGGTAAGTAAAACTCCACCCTATGGTCCCAGTGCTCAGGCCTTAGACTACCTAAGGTGAATTTGCTTGTGACAGAGAAAAAAAGTTTTCTAAGCAAACAGCAGAAGAAATTGCACTCCCTCTCCCATAGCTACTTTACCAGTGAAATCCACAGGAAGTGTTTGGTTTGGTCAGAATCCCACTTCTGTGTTCTCCAAGGAAAATGATTGCACATACACACGTACACTCGTACACACACACACACACACACACACACACACACACACACACATGGTACCCAGAGAGGCATTTTTAACAAATGTGCAGCTGGGTGTGGCAGTGCATGCCTTTAATCCCAGCACTCAGGAGGCAGGCAGACCTTTGTGAGACAGAGGCCACCCTGGTCTACATAGTGAGTTCCAGGCCAGCTAGAACTATATAGGGAGACCCTGTTTCAAAAAGACCAAAAACCAAGCGTGCAGGCAGATCTGTATTTTCAGAGGCACAGATTTAAAACACAGACTACAGACTAGGTCATAACCATGAGAACACAGTAAGTGAAGCCACGGTAGCAAAGAACATGGGTTTGCAGATCATGGAACTTTAATTCTTAACATCAAAGAGAAATGGAGATGCAAAGTACTCACAGCCATGATTAGTTCAAAGGGCTGTTTATACACCCTCACTGGTGACTGGTATTTTTGCACCATGGTTGTCGTTGAACAGCAATCTTCTTACTCCTGAAAAACAGAAATATATGTGAAAAATAAACATACACATTAAAGAAAGAAAATTAAGCCTGCACCTACATAGTACACCACATTCTAAGGGTAAAGGGGACCACAACAGGTCACCTTCCACACACAAGTCAAAAGATGACTGAAGTATTTTGACAGAGGCAGTAACAAGGTGCTGAGCAAAGGCAAAGCAAGCCCAAGTAGACTAAGGAAAGCACTGGTCTGAGGAAGAAGGCCTCTACTCCCTTGATCTGCATCCCCCGGCTGCTGTCAGGGTCAAAGATCTGGTCCTTGCCAGCCATGAAATCTTTGGATTCAATTGTTCTACCCATTTTCTCTTGAACAGCTTTTAGTAGGAAATGGTAACATCTTAGCTCTGGGGATAACACATACATAAAGAGCAGGAAAAAATACTACTGTTTCTCAAATTCTGGAAAACTTCTCAAGAGCTGGCTTCAAAGGGAACTTGGTTGTTTCCTGTTTTCTAACTGTGTGTTCCAATTTCAGAGACTTCAGATGGGAGGGAGGCTGCAGGGCACTCTGATTAAAGGGGCTCCAGAGTTCTCCAGCCTCCAGGAGCTGTGATCCCTGCAAAGTAATCAATTACACGCTCCAGCCGGAGGTCAGAGAATCCTCCAGTGCATACATAATCATTCTAGTGCCAGGGTGAATTTCTCTCCAACACCCTTGTGGAGGGAGTCATCGGGAACACTTGGCCCACCTACTTAAAAAGACAGGGAGGAAAACAAAACAAAAGAAGAAAAACCCAATGAGCCCACCAGTTAGAACGCTGTTTTATCTGAATACAGTGAAAGGGTGTTCAAAAGATAAAACTGGGTATCTTCAAGCAACCCCAAATCTTGCTGTTTGTTTTTCTTTTAAAATGCTGATAGATTTCATTTCAGAAGACTGCGCTCTATCTAACTGCACCTCTATAATATGTGCATTACTTTAGAACTTTCTCTGGTGTTAGGCAGGTTATGCTGGAAAACCACCATCTGACAGTTGGAAAATGACAAAGGCTGATAGCTCTGGATGACCTCAAGCAAACCATCCGCCTTCCTTAATTCCATCTCTATGAGATGAGGTTTGGGAGAGATACTCTTGAAACGCTCCCAACTCTCAAACCAAGATACCCAGAACCCCAGTGCTCCTCCAAACTCAACTCACTAATCGTGATTCTGGCGCTGACGCGTCCTGGAGCGCTGAGACCGCGTTCTATTTACTAGAGGAAATCTTACAACGCTGGAGCGCGCAGGGGGAGAGGGACACTCTCAGCAGCTTTTGCAGATTTTTAACTGACAAGTTAGTTTTGAAGGTATCTCCCAAAGAGGATGGGAAGATGGCCGGGTACGGACGGCTGGAGAAGAGGACGCAAGAGCAGGGGTTAAGAAACCACCCTGCCTGGCCCACAGCGCCTGCAACACCCTAGAACCTGCTCATTCACCAGCTTCCCTCCACTCGGCTGCCGGGTCCGGACCCACGCCCTGCGCGGGCCTCCGGAGAGGTGGGCCGCCTCTGCTGCATGGCACTTGGTGCTGGAAAACTGGCAGCGGCGGGCCCCCGCTGGAGCCGGCCCGGAGCGACCCGCGGACCCCGGCTCCCGGGAGGCCCCGCAGGGGCTGCGGGAGGGCGGGGCGGGGCCGCGGGGCTCCGGGGGCCCCCGGGCGGAGGGACCCGACGGCCAGGGCCCGGACACCCACCCGGGCGCGCTCCCAGCCCGCCGCGCCACCCGCGCGCCTACCTCTTGTCAGAAGGACCCGGCCGGGGACGCGGGGCGGCGGGGTGCGCTCATGCCGGCGGCTCCGCGGGTTGAGAGTCGAGCCACGGGCTCGGCGGCCGCCACTTGACCGCCGGTTCCGGGGAGGGGGCTGGGGAGGGAGCGCCGAGGGGCGCGGCGAGGGCTCGAGTGGTTGTTACGGGTGACGGGGAGGGAGGGGCGAGCTCCGGAGGGGGCGCGCATGCGCACACCCGGCCGAGGGGGCGGGGGCGGGAGAGAGCGGCGGTTGCTAGGGAGGGGGAGGGGCGACAACCGGGCGGGGGCCGAACTGCGCAGGCGCAGGCTCCTGAGCGGCGCACGCGTGGGAGGAGCTCGGGAGGACGTTGGCCCTGACGCGCAGCCCTCCCCAGAGGCTCCTCCCCTTTTCGTCTGGGGAGGGGCGTGCCCTGAGTAAGGGGGCGTGGCTCTGCTTATAGCGGGGCGCGAATCGCTCCAAATTCCTTCCGAGTAGGGTCCCGGCCTCGGTACTTCGACTGAGCTGGGGCTGGGACGTGTGCGAGATGTCCGCCGAGCCGGCCCTTCCGCTTTGCGCAGCCGCGGGCTCTGAGGCCTACCTCTGGAGCTTCTTCCTGTGCTTCCTCATTGTTTTGCAGCCGGTGCCCTGCAGTGCCCTGACCGCATTCTAGCCTAGTGATGGAGTTGAAGCAAAGGCCAGGGTGGGGAGGAGCAAGGTGGAACCCAGGAGTATCCGTGTCTACACAGCCACATGCCTGGGGAATGTCGGGCTGTGGGCTGGAGCTAAAACAGGCGACGAGGGGCCTCAATGGGGTGCTAGGTGGGCCTTGCGTCTTTGCAAGAGAGCGGCCGTCCCAACTTCAACTTTACAACCCGAGTGACACAGAGATATTTAGGGGTCCTTACGAGGGACGGATGGACTATAAAGGGACACCTGGCACATCCACCCACACAGCAAAGCTGGTTTTAGAAGCGACACACAGTTTCTGCATCATTATGACTGTTGTTCCATTCCACATTAGTCACCCAGGCGGGCTGTACATCTGAGGCTGCCACTGCGCAGAACACTTTTGGAAATGTTTTGGAATTTCCTCCAGAACCTGTTTACCGGCCACACAAGCAAATTATTCATTACTTGATCGCACCTTATTTTCCAACTCAAACCATCATTTTCCAGCTTGGTCACCCACATGACTCATTAGACTCAAGTGCCTGTGTGTAGGGGTCAGCAACCACCAGTTGACAGGAAATCGAGGACAGAGGGGCTAAGTGACGCCGTGGGGAGCGTCTAAAAAGCGCAGACCATGGGGATATGAAACAAGCATATTCTCAGGCAAATAAATTGCAGAAGAAAAATGAAGGGAAGTCTGATAGATTAAGAGATATTGGGAAATTCATTGTGCCACGAAATTCTGATTCGCATTCTCTTTGTCTGTAGATATTAGTTTTCAATTAATATTTTTGAAGAAGCCAGGCAAGGTGATACAGGACTGTAATGATCAGGAGTTCAACGTCACCTTCAAATACATAGCTAGTCCAAGGTCAGCCTGGGCTTCCGGAGATCTTGTCTCAGAAAAGAAAAACAGACTTGACTCATAAACCGATTACAGTATGGCAACTTTATTTGCATCTTGATTTGAATGAATAAAGCAGTAAAAACATTAAACAAGGAAATGCTAACAGTCTTTGAACATATAATGAGAATTATTAATTTTTGAGATGGGATAATGGAATTACATCCAATATTTTTTGAAGATGCCTTGGGCTGGGCAGATAGCTAAGTGGTGGAACATTTGCCTAGCATGCCCAGGAGAAAAATAAGTTTTATCTTACAGGGGTACACATTGATATATTTTGGTCTGAAATAATATGATGTCTTAGATTAGCTTCAAAATCTAAAAGGAGAAAGGAAGAAACCAGAACATAAGTAAAAATAAGATTTATCCTGAGTTGATAATGTTTTGTTATACTATTCTGTCCACTTTAAAAATATTTTTACTTGTGAGGCATGGTGGCACATGCCTTTAATCCCAGGAATCAGGAGGCAGAGGCAGTTAGATCTATATGAAATCAAGGCCAACCTGGTCTACATATCACATCCCAGAGCAGCTGGGGTTATAGGAAGACCCTATGTCAAAAAGATCTCCCCCCAAAGTATTTACTTATTAGTGTGTGAGTGTGTGAGATTTGTGAATACAGGTGTACATGTGCTATGGCACAGTTACATAGGTCAGAGAACAACTTTGTGGAGTCAGTTCTTTTCCACTTTCATGTGGGTTAAGAGAATCGAACTCAGATCCTCAGGCTTGTGTAGCAACCCCCTTAGTCACCTCCTGGCCCTTATTCTGCCCATTTTTTGACTATAACTAAAATTGTCCATACCAAAAGGATTTGAACAAAGGACAGAGTGCCACCACGAAGCTGAAAATCAAGATGTAAATTACAAGAGCAATATTAGAAAATGTCTCAAGAAGCCACTGTGGTGGCTCAGGCCTTACTTAGTTCAGTTATTCAGGAAGCTAAAGCAGGAGGATGGAAAGTTCAAGGCCTGTCTGAAAACTTGGGAAGACCCAGTGTCAAAATAAGACAATTCAAAATGGGCTTAGATATAGCTCAGTGGTAGAGTGTTTTCCTAGCATATGGGAGGCCCTGGATTAAATCCCCAGAACTCTCTCTCTCTCTCTCTTACACACACACACACACACACACACACACACACACATACATTAGCAGTATTATTACATGAGCAAATTTTTAAGGTTCTAGTTTTAAATAAAGCATTTATTTAGATTATACCATGGTGTATTTGGAAGGGGGTTGGTTTGGGTTTGGGATAGGTTTTTTATTTTGCTTTTGTTGTTCTGGTGATCAAACTCATGTTAACAGGTATGATAAGCAGATGTTTTGCCACTCAGCCACACACCAAGCCCATTTGATTGGTTACAGATTAACGTTATTGATCAGGTGTCTCCAAGATCTATAAGCGCCTCTGCAGGTCTGCACTTAGTGAAAAGTCCCAGCACTTGCATTCTCTGCATGGGAACGTAGAACTCTGGTTCTGTGTCAGCCACTAAGTGAGGTATGAGGATGGTGACTCGGGGAAGAAAGGCAGTGTGCTAAGATCTAGTTTGGTTGCCAGTCACTAGAAGCTCACAACAGAGGCTAGAGAGAAGGCTCAGTTGTTAAGAGCATTTGCTACTTTTGCAGAGAACCCAGGTTCGGTTCCCAGCACCCACATGGTAGCTAACCACCTCTGTAACTCCAGTTCCAGGGGATCTGATGACTTCTGACTTTTGTGGGCATTGCACTCACATGGTATACTTACATACATGAATTCAAAGCACTCAGGCACATAAAAAGTAAATAAATATCCCACAGTAAACGTGTCATGATCAGATAGACACGGGGTTCCTCTTGTGCAAATGAGATCCAGGACTGACAAGGCATCTGCCTCCATGATCATACAACTGTGAACACTTCAAAAGATGGCCCAGGTAATTTCCTGATGAACTGAAAGACACGCACTTATACTACCTGAGCAGGGAGGAGCACCCATAACCAGCTACAGTGCACATGCGCCTGCGTGTGAGGGAGCGTCCAAGTGAAGGTTTTGAGGTTTGGAGATCTCCACCCAGAGATTCAAAGCAGATCTTACTGCTGGGATCCAATAAGATTGGGCCAAGTTTGTGATGTAACTGTCAAGCCAAAGAAACAATGAAATCTGGATTCTTGCTTAGTGAAAACAGTTATTTAGTAAGTGAGCTGTTTGCCCAGAAGACCAGTCTGGTATCGTAAGGGTGTTATTTGCCAAGATGAGAGATCTTTTGCTAGAGTGAATTCTTCATGAATCTTGAGAATCCCATTATATTACACAACAGTATTCTCTGGATCAATGGTAAGCCATTAGTGACATATGAGGTCTTGGGTCTCAGTCCTGATGGTTAAGTTCTATGAATGCAAGTGTCTCATGAAACAGCATCAGGAACATAGGTTCTTTTTGTCTTGCCGTTTGACATGATGAATCTTCCACTGCTAAGAAGGAGTGAAGATCAAACATTCTGTCTTGAAGGATGCTTCACTGGAGGTAGGGTGTGTATGTATGTCTTCTCTTACATCCCATCGACTGTCCAGAACTTACTCACATAGGCACACTTAACTACAAAGAAGGCAGGAAAATGTAACCTACATTGCGAGATGCTATGTTCCTAGTTAAAACTGACTAACACTATTACCAAGGGAGAGCAAGGAATGAAAGCTGAGGGCAACTAACAGTCAGTCATCAAGAATGTAATCGGGGGACTGAACAGATGAGATGGCTCAATGGTTAAGAGCATATTCTACTCTTCCAGAGGACCTGAGTTCGATTCCTAGCACCTATGTCAGGAACAATCACCTGTAGTTCCAGCTCCAGGGGATCCAAAACCTTTCTGGTCTCCATGGGTACCAGTATTCATATGCACATACATAGACATATACATACACATGATTAAAACTAAATCTTTTTCTTAAAGGATGTAATCAAACTGGTCAAATGCAGCTTCAATATAAAGGATAGGGGAGGACTGGGGATGAGGCTCCATTTTTAGAGGGCCTACCCAGCACGCATGAAACCCTGGGCTCCATCTCCAGCATTGTGTAAACCAGATGTGATGGTACCAGATGTGATGGTACATCTGTGATCCTAAACCCTTGGCAGGTGGAAGCAAGAGGATCAGAAGTTCAAGGTTGTGCTTCACTACATAGCAAGCTCACAGCCAGCTTGGGCTATGTAAGACCTTGTCTGCTCCAAGCCTCACCCCCACCCCACCCCCCGAAATGACAGGAAAGAGAGAACTATAGAAGAAACAGACATTGGAATCATGCCTTGGGGAGTTGAGAAAGGCCTCACAGAGGGAACATTGTCGAACAGAGATTATCCAAGGACAAGATGAAGTTCCTGGTGGGACCGTGTTGTCCCTAGAGGCAATTGTGCACACACATGGACACAAAGAGCAAAGAAAAAGCCACAGACGGGAGTGTGTAAAGAAGTCCAAGTATCAAAGAGTTTTGTCCTGGACAAGAATCAGAGATGTTCATAAGTAGCTGGAGAGGTGGGAGGAACACAGAAGAGAGTGGGGAAGTCCCAGTCACAAAGGGGAGTTGCAAGCTGGAGTCAACAGAGCCAAAGCCCAAGAGGCCGATCAGAATATAAGAAGAGAGGTCTTAGGCTTGGGCCATCACGGGGGCATGTGTTCTTATTCAACTTGAATTTGTAAGGACTCAGGGGCAGAAGACAGACCTCAGTGGTGAGGGAGTGGGGAATGGCTACCCGCATATGAATGTGAAGACTCAAGTCGTATGATGGAACACCATCTTCTCACAAAACTATAAAAACAAGTTGTTTATGGGTTTTGAGGGTTGCTCAAGTGGCACTTCTCCTTTCTCTAGATTCCTTGGCTAATAGTGTCACCCATAGGCTGAAGAGGGTGGGGTTACTGCTGTGCAAGTCCCTCCACCCAACCTGTGAATTCCATCTAGTGACACACAGAGGGAAGGTGGCGTGGTGGGTGCAACCCTTCCCGCTCTTGTCTGTCTTCTGCTCACCAGAGTCTTGCTATGGTCAGAGAATTCCTAAATACCTCAGCTGTGCTCCTAGCCTGATGAGCATGTCTGTTGCCACCTCTCACCTGGTGAATGGACATCCTGACAGATTCAGCATAAGACCTCACCTGACATGTGCCCATTGGGTAGCAGCCCAAGTCCTGGCAACCACAAGGCACTGGCTCCTTTGGCCTGTTTAGGTGAGTCTCCCATTAGAGGCCTGGGTATAAGGCTATCATTCCATTTGGGCTTCTCTGGCTGACATTTAGATGCAGGGTCATCAGTCCCTCATGGGCCTCAACATCTCAGTACTGTGGTAGGTGACACCTTCCCCAACAGGACTAACCAGAGGTGGGCACACTATGGCTGGTTTCTAGGCCACATCTTCTCCATCGCCCTCAGTGCCTAGTTAGGGATCTCTCAGTGGAAGCACGGGACGTTGGTGGCACAGGAGGACTAGAGGTACAGATCAAGGGAGGGTTGTTAATTACAGTGAGAAGATGAGAGAAGTGGTGGCAGTCTCCAGAGCCCAAGGTTACCTAGTGAGCTAGGCTGTTCCGACTGGCATTCCTCTTCATACCTGTCGGTCACAGAGCCCACTTCTAAAAGAATCCTGTCCCCACGTGGTGGTCAAGGAGTTAAAGGCAGCCTTGCAAAGCATGACAAAGTCTCCTGACGTAGGCCATCTGGCAAAGTTTCCAGCTTGGAAAAATACTGTGAATGTAGGTTACCCTACAGGCACAATTTCCTAATTGAAGCCTGGCAGCTGCCCAGTGGCCTTGAGCGAACACACTGCTTCACTCCCAAGCTACAAAAACTTTGGGCCAAGAAGCCAGATCTGCAAAAGGTATCATCTAGCCTTACGCAGCTCTAAAATACTTCATTTCAGTCTGGAGAGGCAAAGTTCTTTGTGCAGTTTCCTGTGCCTAAGTCGTCCTTTCTCAGAGCAGTCCTCCAACTGCTACTATGAGCCCCTTTCAGAAATATCAGTGAACTGACTCCCTTGCTCAAGCACATTGACTAGAGGAAAAAGCTCCCACTTTCAAGCTGCCCTTTGAGACCCTATCGGTCTTGCCTCTGGCTGTCCTGTCCAGACTGGCCTTGCTACCCTCTCCATTCATTCCTTTTTCATTCGTTAATTCAACAAATTCGGATTCAGCAGCTTGACCTATGCAGGCACCACACTGAGCACTGAAGTATGGAAAGACAGGACACACGGCCGGGCACAATGGTGCATTACCTGTGATCCCTGCACTTGGGAGGCAGAGGCAGAAAGATTGTGGTAAGTTCAGAGTAGCTTAAATAGAAAGCTCTAGGCCATCCAGGGCTACACAGCAAGATCTTGTCTCAAAGAAGAGGAGGAGGGAGAAGGAGGGAGGGATGAAGAGAGGAAAGAAAGGAGAAGGGAAGAGGACAGGAGTAAAGGAAAGTTTACTTAAGAACAGATTTGGGGGCTCATTGTAGACTGCAATAGCTTGGCCTGTGTGAAGCCCTTGGCTTGATCCTTGGCAACATAAAAACAAACAAGCATAAAGAAAATAAAAGCAGTCTTTCCTTCAAGGTACACAGCCTAAGCTCTAGGACAGACACTCAGTGGAACCTCATTCTGTGCAGTCCCTCCTCAGCTGTCCCCATGGAAGCCCTTTCCAGTGCCTCTTCCCACAAGCACTGTGTTTCCATCATGAGGCACGTAAGATGGACAGTCAAAGACCAGGGTCTGTCTCATCTGAGAAATTGCATGTTGCCTGTGGACAGAGTTAGGACGGCATGGCACAGCTTCGGTTCAGTTCATGTGGGGCTCATCCCACAGCAAGACTCCTTTGGTTCTACTCTGGGAAGTTTCTGTGCAGGCAAATAATTTGGAACTGATAATGACATAGGCTCATTTCATATATTGTTGGGAGCTGAGAAATCCACCTCCCAGCTGGGTGGGGCCCTGTGCACCAGACTGTGTAGCTCAAAAGCCCAAAGCAGCTTTCAGGAGTTATCTCCTCCAAAGGAAAAACAAAACATTTTGAATTGAACACTGATGGAATTTCGTGTCTGGTAATATATCTTACTGGGTGTTAAACTCCAATAAGAAAATATTTGTAGGGCCAGCAAGATGCCTTGCCTCAGCAAGGAAAGTGCTTGCTGTGGAAGTCCAACGACTTGAGTTTGATCCCTGGAACCCCTGGAAAGGTGGAAGGAAAGAACTGATGCCACAAAACTGTGTCCCCTGACCACAGAAGTATCGTGGCTCATGAACACCCTCTTCCTTCCCCACCCCTCACACACACACACACACACACACACACACACACACAGAATATCCCAATAATAATAATGAATACATTTTGTGGGGCTTTTTGAGACAGGGTCTCCGTGTAGCTCTAGCTGACCTGGAACTTGCTATGTAGACCAGGCTGGCCTTGATTGCAAAGAAATCCACCTGCCTCTGCCTCCCTAGTGCTGGGATTAAAGGTGAGCACCACCACGCTCAGCTGATAAATCTTAAAAAGAAAGAAAGAAAATGAGACTGGCAAGATAGTTCAGCAGGTAAAGATGCTGGCCACTGAGTCTGATGACATGAGTTCAATTCCTGGGGCCCACATGGCAGAAGAAACCAGCTCCCACAGGCTGTCTGTCTATCTTCTGACTCCCACAAGCTGTCTTCTGACCTTTTAAATATTCTCAATTATTTTTAATTTTTTATTATATTATTTATTTGCATGTGTGTGTGTGTATGTGTGTGCCTATGGAAGTCAGAGGATCTATCATGTGGGTCCTGGGGATTGAACTCAGGTCTTCAGACTTGGCAGCAAGTGCCTTTACCAGGCCCAAAAGAGTTTTTTTTGTTGTTGTTGTTGTTTGTATTTTGAGACAGGGTCTCCCTCCAGCCCCACCTGACCTGGAACTCACTATGTAGCCCAGGCTGCCTCCATCTCACAGAGATCCGCCTCCCAAGTGCTAGGGTCAAATGTATACACCACCATACCTGGCCCCAAAAGAATTTTTTAAACAGAAAAAGAAAATGTTTGTAAAAACACTTTGTAAATACCTCCTACAGTCAGGAATCTACAGCTCTGCTTCCAGAATGTTCTGTGCACAGAAGTTATTATTACCACCCTGCCTACTCTTCTAGCTGGTTACTAACACCATTCTCTGTACTTAAATAAATCCTTTCTCCATCTTTAATTTTTCTCAGACAGAAAAACAATATGAACAACTTTCCAAAAACCAGTAAGGAAATATGATTAAAAGACCAGCCCTTGGTTAAACGGTTCTCAATACAGACAGGCTAGGAAAAAAACTCACAGGAGTGATTTTTGGTAAGCCATTTCTACTAATGATTGCCACTTAATTCCAGGAGGGCTCAGGGTTATGAAGAGACCGCTGCCTTTCCTGCTAGGCCCACCGTCTCCCACCTTCTTCAAGGTCGGAAAGCTCAACGAACTTAAAAATGCCAAAGCATGAATGCGTAACTCTGTCTCAGAGGGCTTCTGGTCAGGTATTAAGTGCATGCTAATGTGTGCCCGCCCTCCATTCATGAGGGATATTCATGAGCAGAGGCTCCATTGTGTCCCAGAAATGTATACCCACACTGACAGAGCCCACCTGACCTTCCTCCTACCTCTGGGATGTAAGGGAGGACTTTGGACTTCCCACTACAGACAGCAGGACACTCACCACACTGCCTCAGGAAGCAGGTAGCTGGTGAACTGGTTTCCTGCTGCTGCCTGATATCTAACCACAAATCCTATAGCTTAGAGCAACAGAAATATATTCTCTCCTGAGGCCTCAGCAGGGACGCTCCTGCCCGAGGCCTAGCAGCCATGTCTGCCTCATGCTGCTCCCAGGTAGGTGTTCCTAGGCTTGTGGCCACATCATTTCAATCTCTGTGTCTGCCTTGTCCCTACGCGGCTCTCTCTCTCCTTTCTTGTAAACTCATCAACCATCTGATGTAGGGGATACCCTAAATCTATAATAATCTCTCTCTCTCTCTTTCTCTCTCTCAGTTCTTTAAGATAGGTTCTCATGTATCCTAGGCTGGCCTTGGATATGCTATGTAGCTAAGGATGACCTTGAACTCCTGATCCTCCTATCTCTCAATCTCCCAAGAGCTGGGATCCCAGGCATGTGCCACCACACACCCAGCTCCAAAATCCATCAGGACCTTGAGCTCTTTCAGCTACAACTCCAAAGGTGCTATTTCCAAATAAGGACTCTTCCCAGGTACAGGCCTCAGGAGTTGGACATACCTTAGGAGGAGTCACATTCATCCATTCCTGCCTGTTCTCCTCCAGCGGCACCAAACCTGTCAAGCACAGGACAGTACAGAAGGGCCCCTTACCCACAAGCTGGCCTCCAGTCTAGGGGTGCAGCCTCTTGCTGCGCCTTCTACTACTGGTGCCCAAGCAACTGTGTGAGGCTGGAGGAAGAGGAGGCTGGCCTGCTCACCCCTTTGTAGACCCAGGACTCAGAGGGGGGCAAGATCAAGGACATTCTTGTCCCAAGTGCAAAGAACCAGCTTGTGTTCAGAGACCCATGTGCACCTAAAAGAGAAGCTAGCTCACTGTACACAGCATGCCCCTGTACACAGAGAGCTATACTGGAGGCTGATCTCTTAGCAGTTCAGGGGTACAATCAAGGATCCTCTGATGCTGAAGCTCCAAGCTTAGGCCACACCCAGGGACACTGAGGAGCAGGGAGCTCTGGTTGTTGGCATCTGCCCTGTGTCCAGATCTTCCTCAGAGCCCCTGGTATAGATGGGGTCAAGAAGTACAGAGAAGATAAGCAAGGTGGGGGCAGGAGGTCTGAATCTACCCCTCCCTCCAGTGTGTCCCGGTGCGGGAAGGGTGTGTCTCTAGTGCCTTCCTTCTTTCTTTCTATGTACTCAGGTCTCCTATTTTTTCTTCCACTCCCACCTTACCAGCTTCAAGGTCTGCTTGTCCAGATGTCAAGGGACAAGCCCCATTGGTTTAGAAAACACATGGAACCACCAGGTGGGCTCTCACTCAAGCAGGCCCTGACAGATACAGTACCCACGTGCACTCCAGTGAGCAGGCAAACCGGAAACGTATTTGCCCTTAGAAGATTTCCATGTGGTGGATGAACTGACCCAGCTCATGGATTCTGAAAAAGCAAGTGACAGTGACCTCTACAACAGTCCTGTCAACTTACTGCTCTGAGGTTTATATTGCCTTGAGTGTCCAGCAAGAACCAGCCCAGGGAAGAATTCAAATGCACCAAAACTTGCATTTTTGGAATCTAAGGCTAAGATCTGGGTCATAGATTGATGAATGAAATGAAAAACATTCATAACTTGGCAAACACAATAAGCCTTTTCTTTGCTTCCTTCCCTCCCTCCTCCCTCCCTCCTTCTTCCCCCTCCCTCCGTCCCCCCTCCCTCCCCTTTCCCTTCATCCTTTTTCTTTGTCCCTTTCTTTAAACTCATGTGCTCTTATGTCCCAGAAGCAAAGGCTGTCATGCTAGGCCAATTTAGGTCTTGATAGAAAGCAAAGCATTTTTTTTCTTAGCTTCTTTTTAAAGTTATTTGGGAGATTTTTTTAATTAACATGTAAAAATTGTATATAATTATGGAGTACCGTATATTTCAATACATGCATGCAGCTTGTCCTGACGGAAATCAAGGCAATTAGAATTTCTAGCTCCTCCTCATTCCTTTATGTTTGGAGTCTTTGATCTCATCTCTTCTAGCTCTTTGTAAAATATTAATAAATGATTGTGAACTATGTCACCTTGGTTGGCCTGGAACTTGCTATGTAGACCAGGCTGGGCTTGAACTCGCAGCAATCTTTCTATTTCTGCCTTGCAATGCTGGAATTAGGGGCTTGTACAACCCTACCCTGAAGAAGACATGGAATCCACTGTCTTCTTTTTTCTTTTCAGTCAGGGTCTCCTGTATCCTAGGCTGTTCTCAAACCTGCTATGTAGCAGAGAATGACCTTGACTTCAGCCCTCCTGCCTGCATCTCCTGGGTACTGGGATTATACATGTACCCAGTTTAATGTGGTGCTGGGGATCAAACCCAGGACTCACACATGCTAGGCAAGCACTCTACTGAGCCACAACCCCAGTCCTTTGTCTCAATTCCTAGCCCCCTTGCATTAAACAGTTAACCTACTGTTCAGTAAGCTGAAAGGAATGGAATCGATTTCTCCCGCAGCCTGAAGCAATCTGAGGAATCTGAGAAAGCGTGGGCTTTGCAGAAACACAAGTCACTTTTAGTCGCTTCACTTACCCGAGCCCCAGACTAGGAGCGCTGACTTAAATCACTTCCAAGGCCCGTTCATTTATCACAGCCAGGCCTGTAACCATTTAAGAAATCTGAATGAGGAGCTAGAGAGATGGCTCAGCAGTTAGCACACTGTCTGCTCTTGCAGAAGACCCAGGTTCGATTCCCAACACCCACATGGCAGCTAACAACCATCTGTAACTCCAGTTCCAGGGGATCCAATTCCCTCTTCTGTCCTCCTCAGGCACTGTACAACACAGGTGCACTTCCATACATGCAGGCATAACACTCATAAACGTAAAAAGATAAAAATAAAAAAGCCTTATAACACCAGAGTAAATTAATATTGTCAAGGAAATGAGGGTTCCCTAGGTTCTCAGAGATAGAACTAACCAAGGTAAGGGCTTTGTACTTGGTGAGCCCAATTGTTTGCCACACGGAGCAGGTCTGAGCAGAAGAGCCATCAGCTCAGCTCCTTCAGAGTCTTTCATGGTAGCGCTGATCATAAGATTTTGTTTCCCGCTTCCTTTCTTCTCTCCTTCCTTCCTTTCTTTTTCTTTCTCTTTTTCTTTCTGGCAGGGTCTCATTAGGTAGCCCAGCTTGGCCTCAAACCCAATATCTTCCTGCCTCAGCCTCTCGAGTTACAGATGTGCCACTGCACCAAGAAACAAGAGTGATTCCCCCTATCCCCTGCAAATAAGTGTTTTAGAATCTGTGATGATTAATCTTTATCACCAGCTTGGGAGGATTTTTGAATCGCCTAGTGTAGAGTGGATTGATTCTCCGAGGGAAAAGGTGGACAAACGCCCCTCCCAGAGTTGTACCACCCAGGACCACCTTGAACAGAAAGACAAGGAGCTGCCCCACCCACCCTGTCTACTTGCCTTGGATGTGAGAAGAGGAGGAGCTAAAAGTATTTAAACTGGGGGAGCCAGGAGGCCAGCCCTTTTCTCCCCTCCCCCATGGGCCATTTGGATCTGCTCACCGGGAAGTTGCAAGATCCCAGCCACGTGGATTTGCTAATGTAACTTGCGGAGGGGAGGGTGGGCGCCCGTGTTCTGTAAGTAACCCCTTATCCATTGCTCTGTTAGTAAGCCCAAGTAAACTAGCTAGGATCTGTTTAACTGTGAGTGAAGAAATTTGTGTGTTTGTTGCAAGGCCTGGGGAGACTTTTTTGGGTTGCAAGGCAAGAGGAGAGAGGCAGGTTAAGTTGGTCTGCCTCTCCCAAAGAAAAATTTTAATAACACCTAGGAAACACACCTCTGGGGCTATGAGACTCTTTGCAGAAAGATTTAGCAGACCTACCCTGAATGTGGGTGGGATCATCCCATCACCTGGGGTCCCAACCAAGTGAAAAGGGAAGGAGTCAGTTGAATACGTGTGTGTGTGTGTGTGTGTGTGTGTGTGTCTCTCTCTCTCTCTCTCTCCCTCTCTCTCACTTGTCCTACATAAAAGACTATATCCATTTAAATTGTGAGCCAAAACAAACCCTTCCTTAAGTTGTTTTTATTAGGTATTCTGTCACAACAAGAAAAGTAATTAAGGCAGAATTGATCTTTTTTTTTTTTTAAGGAAGGGCCTCATGTATTCCAGGTTGACCTTGAACTTACTATGTAGTTAAGGATGACCTTGAACTTCTGATTCTCCTGCCTCCTCCCAAGTACTGGGACTACAGATGTGTACCATCTCATGCAGTTTATGTGGTGCTAGGGGTGGAATCCAGGGCTTAATGTATGCTAAGCAAGCAACCTCCCAACCAAACTGTATACCCACTGGAAAGATGGAAGCAGGAAGACTTGAAGTTCAAGGTCATCCTTGACTACACAGCAAGCTGGAGGCCAGCTTGAAACATGTGAGACCCTGTTTCAAAAACAAGAACAACAACAAATACATCACAGAAGCAGAGATTCTATACATAGCATTCACACCTTCCTACCAAGGCCACAGGTGTCCACCCTCCTAAACATGTGTGGGAACTCCAGAAGGGAGGCCAGAGACTAAGGCACTTCCTGCCAGGGCCTGACTTCAGACAGAGTGAGCATGTGACCCTGTTCCAGGATTCAAGAAGGATCCCTATACTCTTAAGGAAGGAAACACGAGAGCCCACTGTGACACGGGGATACTGTCATGCTCACCCTGATTCCTGGACTGCCACAGCTGTGCCATACATGAGAGTGCAGAGCAACAAAAGAAGTCGCTGGTGACAAAGCTGCTTCCACCATGCACAGGCGCACCATCTTCACTAGCCTTGCAATCGTGTGAACACTTCAGTATCTTCACTGGACAGCCCACTCAGGGTCCAGACTTCCTGCCCACCCATCCAGAGTCTGGGTTTTCTGCTCCTCATGGCTAGAAGTGACGCGTGCACAGACGCATTGTAGAAACGTGCTAAAGAGGAGAATAAAACCACCCACAGTCTCACCATGCAAGCATAACTGCACTTTACACTTTCTTGCTTTTCCATCCTTAAACAAGGCAAGTGTGGTGGGACGAATGGGATGCGTGAGCACAGGAGCAATACACCTACCTTTGGGGAAAAAACAAAACCACCCCCAAATAGCATGATGTTTGGATGTAGGAAATAATCGCACCTATAAGCCATCTTAGCAAAGGAGTCTCTTCAGTTTGCCGTCTCTTTGGGGAATCTTCTCCCAGTTTGTCTGTGTTTCTAAGGGTCCTGGCTAGTGGATGGTTTAACCTGTTAGGTCATATTGGTCAAACTGTGGGAAGCCTGGGTTCCTAGACTGGGAAGAGACGTGACTGACCTGAAAAAGGCAGTTCCCACGCCTTTCTGCAGGCAGGCTCAGTCTGGGCAAGGTGACAGGCAGGGAGGGCTTAAGCTCTAAGTGTCAGGAATTGGGGTCTGAGTCTCTGGGTCACCATTAAAGGCTGTGTGGCCTTTGAACATCCCCTTAGTCATTCTGTACCTACTTCCCTTCCCTGTGAAATGGATGGGAATAGTAAAACCTATTACAGCGGTAGCAAGGAAGGATCAGAGAAAATATATATCACGTGGCCTCAACAGACAGTGGCCATCATCCAAAAATGCTACTACCCAGCTACTTGTCTCTTTCTGAATTCTTCTAGCAGTTCGTGATGTCTGCTCACCTTGTCTTCTGCTGACTTTGCTCTGCCTGTTTGATTCAGGAGAGTGGGGTATTCCTTACTGGAGACAACAGGGTCCACTCCAGCTAGCTTAAGCTGAGGGGTTGAGGAGGGAATGTAGAGTTCACAGAATTGCGGGAAGGCCAGAGGTGGGTGCCAGGGACAGCCTCTGGCTCAGTCATGCTGAGGAAACAGCTCACCAGGAAGCTGCCGAGCTCTGTCTCTGCATTTCTTCAGAAACCAGCTCCCTGCACCACGGTCCACACGAGTGTCTCCTGCACAAGTCTCCGGCAGGAACTCAACCGATGCCCAGTGGGTTTCAGATTTCAAGCTGTTAAAGGCAAGGCAGTGCTTACAATAAGAACTAACGTGGAAAGGGGTTCAGGGCCTGTGAGGCGTGGCTGGGAATGGAGCAGAGAGTGCTTGCCTCACATGTGGGAGGCTCTGGGGTTCCATCCCCAACAATACACAAATAAATAAAATAAAAATGAGCTGGCGGTGTGGCTCAGATGCAGGAAGCCCTAGGTTCCATCATCATCGTATAAATCAGGTGCAGTAGAGGCATGCCCGCAGTCCCGGCACTGCGGAGGTGGAGGCAGGAGAATGGGTCGGCTAAGAAGAGCCTGTAGCAAATATAAATAAAATAGCTGGGCACGGGGGTACACGCCTTTAGTCCCAGCACTTGGGAAGCAGAGGCAGGATCTCTGAGTTCCAGGCCAGCCTGGTTCACACAGTGAGTTCCAGGCCAGCCAGGGCTACCCAGTGAGACCCTGTCTCAAAAACCAAACAATAAAAATCACCATTAGTAAAAATAAGAATCTTAGCAGCCTAAGATCTTGCATGCATTTCCAACTCAGAGAGCAGAAGACGCAAGCATGCTCTTCCACGTATGGTCGGTCCTCATCCTTCAGAGATAGGTTTGTGGTAGTCTCCACCCTCCAACCCCCACTCTCTCCATCTTCCCTCAAGCCCTGGCTGAGCTCAAATGTGGACGCCAAGCCAAGCCAAGCAGTCCATTCCCCAGGGTGCCTCTCTCAAAGGCCCTTTGTTTGCCAAAAGGAACCTCCGATTTCTGACCTCCCAGGCAGGATAAGAATGAACTGAAATCATTTTCAGTCCAATCAGGGACATTTCAGTTCAGGCTAATCCAAGGGAGTATAAAGCCAAGGTCACATTCCTAAAGTTGCTCCTGAAGTTCCAAGAAGATGCCTTTCCCCTTGGCGTGGGATCAGAACGTGTCTGCAAAGCCTCTCATTTCTCTAATAGTCACAGTCTTTGCAGCGGTGGGTGGTGTCTGTAGGTGTAAACTTGTGGGTTTATGTAATCCAGGGATGACGTACTACCAGAAACATGTGCTGCCGGAATGTAAGGACCCTTTGTGTATAGGTGAAGACACCATCAATTGCCTGCAATTATGCTCTGGGTGGTATTTTCCTGTTCACTCAGCATAAATTATCTCATCAAATGCATATTTTTCTTATCCCATGGGTGGGCAAAAGAAATGTTGATTCTCGCTCTGCTTGAGCACATGAATTCTCTTCTATTATGTTTTATTTATTGTGCATGCGTGTGTGTGTGTGTGTGTGTGTGTGTGTACATACACACATGTGCCTGTACCACAACATGCATGTGAAGGTCAGAGGAGAACTTGAAGGAGTTGGTTCTCTCCTTCCACCATGTGGATCCCAGGGACTGAACTCAGGTCATCAAACTTGGCTACAAGTGCCTTTACCAGCTGAGCCATCTTGCTGGCCCAAGCACTGGCCTCCTCAGCCATACCTTGTCTGTTCTCCCCAGAACCTCAGCTTCCTAAGCACTGCCCTTCAAGCTAACTTTATTTAGTTGAATACTGAGGATATGTGATTTGAGACTCATCCTTCTATCTCCCAAGAGCAGTGGGTATTTGTTCGGAGGTATTTCATCCAGATGGATTCTGGATTCCCCTTCTTGCCCTGCTGTAGATAAGGGCTTGTTTTTCTGGTGAGTTAGCACTCAGGACCCTGCTTGAGAAGTCATCAAAGCCAGCACTGCCTTCTTCTTGCTGACGCCAGTTGGATGGCTTCTGGAAGGTACTAGTTATTTCTTTCCCATTTTAAGCCCCCTGGGATTATCGTGCCAGTCAAAGCCTACGTTCCCTGCATAATAAGATAGGCACTGTGTAGCAGCATGTGATTCAGACTAAATATAGATGGCAGCTTTAGGTGCCCAGCCTGCAGGCGTGCCTGCGTGCACATTAGCACAATTACGGGAAGGAGGCATAATTATAACCTTGACTTTAGGAAGCACTCTCATCTCCGGCTGAGGCCAAGGCTCTCCTTAGGTTGGACAGCATCCTGGACTGACAGCTGGAAATGGTCTGGGCTTTCATTTCCTTTGGACTTGGTGCACCTAGGAGTGAATTACCTAACAGAAGTGTTGAATCTCACAGAGCATCCGTGAGGCTGGGAGGACTGTCCCACAGTGGGTGGAGATTCGAAGCCTCATTAGTGAGTCACATGCCTTCCTTCTCTACTCCCTGTAATTATAGTGACATATAGCCAGTGTTGGTCTTGGAGAGTCTCACTGTATGTCTGTTGACTGACGTACAACATGCCTTTTCTCTCTCAGAAGGGACTGGGCTGGGTGTAAAGTTGAAGGTGAGTGGATTGATAATTTTCATGAAGAAGGAGAAAGACAAGCCCAGTAGCTATGGACCACTGTGAGAGACCCAGTGAGAGGGATTCAGGGCAAAGGAGGCCCAGGGTAAGGCAATTTTTCTCTGCCTCTGGGTGCCGCATGCCCACAGCCACGTGGGCACTGGCGTAGCCGTCCTAAGCCAGGTGCTGTTGTAGCCTGTTTCGAGTGCCTAGATTGGAAAAATCATACTACTCCTGCTCTTCCTTTGACCCCGACGACATGCAGCTTTGCCCCCAACCTCTAGGACTTTGACTGTAGGTTCTGGGCTTGAAGGGAACTTCAGTGTCAGTCTTGGGCAAGGAGCTGGCCATCTGTCAGACCAGCCTTGTCTGCAGGGTCTTACCAGGCTGGGGTCTCCCGAGCCCCTTTGGGAAAGTTTGAACTGTTCTGACATTTTATGCAGCTTGGCTGCTGACATGCCAAGGGAGGTCTCAGAGACCTAAAGGCCCTGTGTACAATCCTCTTCCCATCCCTGTGACGGAAATACCAGAGAGAACAAGTTAAGGGAGGAAGGGTTGATTGGGATCACTGTTTTGGAGGATTTACCATGGTCCTTTGGCCCTGTGTGCTTGGCAGGGCCTCTGTCAATAGAAGCTTTTTAATGGTGAACAGGAAGCAGAGGCTTGGGCATACGGGCATTCCACTGATATATCCCTTACTTTCCCTTGCTGCTGAGACAAAGTCCCTGACAAAGCAACTTAAAGGAGGGGATGGTGTGTTTTGGCTCACAGTTTCAGAGCACAGTCTGTCACAGTGTGTGCGGAAGGCCGGGCAGCAGGGGTGTGAAGCAGCTGGCAACATTCTGTCCACAGTCAGGAAGCAGAGCGAGATGAATGTTGATACTCAGCATTCTTTCTCCTTTTAAAAAAAATAAAATTTATTATTTTTTTATGTGTATGAGTACTTTGCCTGTATGTATGTAAGAGTACCATGTGAATGTCTGCAGAGGCCAGAAGAAGACGTCAGGTCCCCCAGAACTAGGATTACAGTTGGTTGTTAACCACCACGTGGGTGCTGGGAACCAAAGCCAGAACCTTTGCAAGAGCAGTCAGCGCTCTCAACCACTGAGCCATCTCTCCAGCCACTTGCTTTCTTCTCTTAATTCAGGCAGAGATCCCTGCCCATGGAATAGAACCAGAAGGGTCTTCCCATCTCAGTTAACCCAATGCTCAGAGGTTTGTCTCCTACATGATTCTAAATCCTGTCAAATGGACAACCAATATCACAGCTGGCTTTCTCCTTTTTCTCTCTGATTCTTTCTGATTGTCCAGCCCATGGGGTGATACCGCTCATATTTAGGAAGGTCTTTTCCCACAGTTAATTCTGTATAAATGACCTTAGAGACAGCTCAGAAATATGTCTCCACCTTCTAGATGATTAAATCCAGTCAGGTTGATTGTGGCAATTAACTATCACACACCCCCAGCCCAGCCCTTTCCCCTGGATGTACTGTAATAAAAACTTTCTCACCCCAACCCCTGGCTCCATCCAGGGTTTCCTTCTGCTAAAAGGCCAGTTTTCTTGAGTAATTCATTGGTGCCAGGCCAAGTCCATGGGGAAAATGCTCATCTCAGACTCGACCTGTGAATTTTGTATAATTCATTGGCTCTTCTAAAAGTGATAGTGCTCATGGATCACCATTAGTCTGTCAAAACATTCACTCTGCCCATGTGGGCAGCTTGTTAGGACCTTTAAAAAAACACCAATCTGGGCCTGGAGTGATCCTTCAGCAGTTAAGAACACTGGTTGTTCTTGCAGAGGACCCAGGTTCAGTTCCCAGCACCCACATGGTGCCTGACAACTGTTCATAATTTCAATTCCAGGGGATTTGATGCTCTCTTCTGGCCTCTGTGAGCACTGGACATATGGGTACACTTACATGCAGGCAAATCACTCATACATATAAAATAAATAAATATTTAAAAAACCAGCATTGGGCATGGTAGCACTGAGTCCTAGTACTCAGGAGGCAGGGCAGGTAGTTCTCTGTGAGTTCAAGGCCAGCTTGGTCGATATAATGAGTTCTAGGCCCCCTGGGGGCTACAAGGAGACCCTGTCTCAAAAAGATCAAATATATATATATATATATATATATATATATATATATATATATATAAAATTCAAAAAACAAAAAACACCAGTTTCCTTGACTACATAGTAAGTTCTAAACTAGCCTGGGCTATAGAGTGAGATCTTGTCTCAAAAACAGACAACAAACCCTACCAATGTCTGATGGAGCTGTCAGCTGGGTCTCTGCAAGTCTTCAAAAATATTCCCACATACAGGTAATTTGAGGAACCTTAATTCAGGAAAGCATGGAAAGACAGAAGCCACTTGGTGGGTCCTCTTAGCAAACACTGGAAAAGGGAGCTTCAGCTCTAATTTGTAAAGATGATGTGTAGGAATTGGGTGTGGTGGCTCACACATAATCCCAACACTCAAGAGGCTGAAGCAAGAAGATTTCTATGAGTTCCCAGCCAAGCTGGGCTACATAGCAAGACCCTGACTCAAAAACCAAGTACTGGGCTCTGGGAAGATGGCTGTCCGTAAAGTGCTGGTTCTGCAAACACAAGGACCTGAGTTTGAATCCCTAGCGCCCATG
The DNA here is from genome assembly GCA_035773235.1 of Eospalax fontanierii. NCBI lineage: Eukaryota > Metazoa > Chordata > Mammalia > Rodentia > Spalacidae > Eospalax > Eospalax fontanierii. The sequence goes on along the minus strand of CM069531.1, from coordinate 91,643,598 downwards.
TAAAAAGCAGGGAGTGACATACATGTAATCCCAGCTGGAGACAAGAGGGTCCCTGGGGCTTGCGAGCCAGGCAATCTCATGGAATCAGTGAGCTCCAGGTTCAGTGAGAGATTCTGTCAAAAACTAAAGTAGAGACTTACTGAAGATGACATTTGATGACAGCCTCTGACTTCCACACACATGAACAGGTACACACACACACACACACACACACACACACACACACTGCAGATGGGTTGTTGGTCTAGGAACACAGTCTAAAGTCCCTTTCTCTCACAGCCCAACTCCCACTCACTTCTGCGGCAGCGCAGGAGGCTGGGTGGAACACCACCAGGTGCCCTGCAGGACAGCCCTGGGAGAGCTGCAAGGGAGGACATGATAGGCACAGTCCATAAAATTCCAAGACTGTTGAAACATCCTTTTACTGATTTTTTAAAAATCCTTTCATTAGACTGTAGTCAAATGGTACAGTACCTGATTAGCATCATCTTGGGTTCCACCCACTAGCAGCTCCCCCCGACCACACACACACACACAAAGAAAGATTTTCAAATCCTAAATCAAAAGCCCCCAATTTCCAGCAGTTGTTACCCCAGCAAAGCACAATATGACAAGGACAATGCAAACCTCAGGTCTTAGCAGTACCCCGCGCCCCCCAAGTCAAACCTCAAACAGGCTCTGCCCCAGGCAGTCAGGAGCACAGTCTCCCCAGGCCATCTCCCTCTCTACACTCTGCACTAAGCCCCTCCCACCTGGAGGGTCTTTCCCCCATCTACACCTCTGAGCTGCACACTGTCATCCTTTCATGGTTCAGCATCTCTGAACATTGCTCAGATTCAGACTGGCTTAATTCCTCGTCCCTGTGAGTCTGGTCCTGGGTCTGGCTCGGACAGCTAAGATGGTTTTCAGAACGCCTTACTTAGAAATTCTTTCAGGCACACTAATGCCTCCCAATAGCCAGAGCTCACCAACCATTTGCTTCAATGGATTTGTTTTTGTTTGTTTGTTTTTCGATGCTGGGGATAGAACTCAGGGACTCTGGCCTTCTAGGCGAGTGCTCTATCACTACACCCAGTCTCAGTGTGATTATTTTTTTTCATAGACCATAAACAGAAGAAAATCTAATGTCCTCTAAACTTTGCTACTACTCAATGATCTGACTTCCAAATGTGCCTTGACAAGGCGATTTATAAACACGAATGTTCTTGCTTCATCCTGCCAAAGACTCAGAGGTACTTGGGAAGTGTCTCCCACGGCCTCTCTCAGGGTTGATTTTGTTCCTTTCCATCTAGGAAACAGCGATTTGTTTCCTGTGTTTTGAAAGCCAGAGAACACACTGCTTTGGTTTCAATAATGCCCTGGTTTCAATAACACCCAGGGGCTTCAGAGCTAAAAGCATCCCTTTTCCTGAAGGTGGTAGTGTTAGGCGGGGAGAAGTGGCAGCTACCCAGGACGAAAAAGCCCAAGTCCCCTCCTGTCACCCCACATAGTTGAGAACAGGGACCGTTCCCTCAAACAGCCTGATACAGTCAGCGACAGAAACACCTTGCCCCAGCGCAGCTGCTAAAAGAAGCCAGAGTGGCAGGGGCTTTATCTAGACCTGGAAGTCGCAGCTCTGTCCACTGCCTGAGGTTTGCAGAGGAGAAACCCATGTCTGGGCTCACCAGTGTGTGCGCCAAGGTGTTGCGGCCAGCAGCCCCAGGAAGGAGCAGGGACTGAGCACTTTTCTGGAATGAGCGGCTGGAATAAATGACTGAAGAAAAAACAAGAGAACATCTATAGTCAGGAGCAGCGGAGAACTGGGGTCCTGCAGCCCTGTGGCTTGAGCCTGGGAAAACTCCACAGGAAACTGAGGGTGGGTTTGAAATCCAAAACACCTGGCCATGTGGCCACCTGAGAATTAGTGTTGTGGAAAAGATCTCCCTGCAGGTGAGGTTTCGGACTGACCACACATCCTTCTCACCTCCTGCCCTTTGCCCTCCAGGTCAGCACTGGCGTGTAACAGCCAGACTCTGTCCCCCCAGATTGCAGGAGTGCTGAGGGGTGTTAGGGAGTACTGAGGTCTGTAAGTGGGAGAGAACTTTGGGCTCCCAGCAGATGCAGGAGCGACTCTGCATGGGGCCGGGAAATGATTATACCTTGTTTATCCACAGAAGACTAAAGCCCAAGGACTCCCACTCCTGACTGGAACTGCATGTTCCAGAGACACTGTCACATCAACCCAGCAGCTCTCAGCTCTGCTGAGGCTTCTTTTTAACCTGTATGCGTTTTGTGTGTGTGGTGTGTGTATGTGTGTGTATGTGTACATGTGAAGATCACAGGTATATGTTTTGGTCTTCCTTTATTGTCCTCCATCTTATTTTTTATTTATTTTATTTATTTATACTTTATAATGTATGAGTGCTTGCCTGCATGTATGTAAGTGCACCATGTGTGTACAATCTTGACAGAGGCCAGAAGAGAGCATCAGATCCCCTGGAACTGGAGTCATGCATGGTTGTGAGCAGCCATGTGGGTAGTAGGACATGAACCCAGGTTCTACACTGCAAGAGCAGCCAGTGCGCCTAACCACTGAGGCAGCTCTTTGGCCCCATTTTTTTGATACAGGTTCTCTCACTAACCCTGAAGCACACTAATTCAGATAGACTGACTGGTCCCAAGTCCCGGGATCCTGTTTCTACCTCCTCAAAACTGGGGTCACAGGTTCAAGCTGTCATGCCCAGCTTCTGCATAACTGGGGGTTAAAACAGGTCCTTGTGCCTGTAATGTGCAGTAAGCACCATCCCTACAGGCCCTGGTCTTATCCAGTCTGCTGCTGAAGCAGCAGCAGCTGTGTTTTGGGGTATGTTTAGCCACACTTCAGAAGAAATCCAAGAGAACAAGGTGCAGCAGGTGGCCCTGACCTCTGGGAGACACAGTGAAGGTGACCTTACTAGTGCAAAGGGACTTGAAGGTGCTATCGGCAGGCTGGGGATGCAGCTCAGGGAGCGCAGTGCTTTGCCGAGGATGTGTGAAGCCATCCCCAGCACCACATCATGTAAACTAGGCATGCCTTATGTGCCTCAAACATTTCTCAGGGTCACCATTAGCTGTTTGGGGCTGTCCTGGGAGGTTCACCAACACGCTTTATAAAGAAAACATTGGCATGGATAACAGAGACTTAACTTTTTCATCTCAAAACGCTGTGTGTTTCCAGGAAAACCAACAATACAAATAAGGAAAACAAGGCAGGATAGGGAGGACGCAAGCACTCAGAAATGATTATCTTTAACCTATTCTTGTGTACCTATGCACGGCTTGCAGAATATTGTCTCCTGTCCGTGGACCAAAATGACAGCAATGGGACTGGAGAGATGGTTCCGTGGTTAAGAGGACCTGAACAGACCAGTCATTTCAAAGTCACTTTCCTTATAAAGCAGAGACAAAGAGTGAGAACAATAGAAAAATACCAGGTGGTTAACCAGCTTAGTTTCTATAAGGATTATGGGTGTTGGGGTGCAGCTGAAGGAGCTTCTTGGCTCCTCTTGAAGGCTGTTAGGGAACCTGGCTTTGGCTTCCCTCTCCTAAAGATCAGATAACTCAGCTCTGACTTGGTGATGGAGAACTTTATCGTGAATGACTCCATTTTGAATTTTAGTCCCAGCGTAGAAGCTTACTCACAAACAGTGGCCTCCTACAACTTTCACTTACCACCCTCTTCCCAAACTGTTTCTTAAACCTTAGAACCCATGACTACAGGAGGTTACAGGATGTGGCTAAAATGCCTTTGGTTTGGTGTAAACAATCCACTTTCTCCTTCTTTGATCCCGGTGACAAACCAAGGTATGATTCCACCAAAGTGCATTCCAAGGAACCAAGGGTTTTATCAGACTTACTTATAGAGCAATGGTGAGAGGTAACTCACAGGAGTGTGGGTGCGCCCCTCTAAGACCGCCTGCGAAAGTCTTTACTTAAGCATGAATGATGGGTTCCCCCAACTGCATAAATGAAACCTCTCCCTCAGTCTTCCCCAGTAAATGCACACCAGCACTCCCCAAAGGCCACGTGCAATTAGGGTTGGATTGCCCACCGCGGTTGAGAGGTGTGACTGGGTACTCCTGTGAGGGTCCGTGACTCTCCCTGCCCCTCCATCTATTTGGGGGCATGTGCAAGCAACAAGTCAGCTGTGATGATCTTTGGCAAGTGGGTACAACTGAGCTTAGGAAGATGGCTTCTGTCTCCTGAAGGATGATCCTGCATAACATAAGGCAAAGGGAATTACAGTTGCAGATGGAACTGAGGTTCTCATGAGTTCATTACAAAAGGAGGAGGCTCACCTGGATTAGTTATCAGCAACACCTAGTCTCAGTCCTCCCTATATTTTGACTGTGGCTCACTGAGACCTAAGTCAGACTTCTATCTGCCAAAAAACTCCAAGTTAATACACATGTGTTATTTTAGCCTCTAAATTTGTGGTAAGTAGGAATAGAAAATGATATATTGTCCATCTAGTTCCCCCCCTCCCCCGCCTTTTTTTCTTTTTTGAGATAGGGTTTTATAGCCAGGCTAACCTTGAAAATTCACTAAATGTAGCCAAGAACGGCCTCAAACTTCTGATCCTCCTGCCTCCACCTCTCAAGTACCAGGATGACAGCTCTGTGCCACCTCGTCTGGTTTCTGGGGGGCTAGGGATGAAACCCAGGGCTCTGTGCATGCTAGGCAAGCATTCTGCCAACTGAACCAGAGCCTCAGCCCCCAGAGCCTTGTTTTACTGTTCCTGAACTTTGTAAATGAAATCACAGTACAAGTGGAATGTTTTGTACATTACAATGTATAGTATAATACGATGAAGTCCACAAATTCTATGTGCATTTCTACATATACACCTGATGAACTGCTCTATGGCTCCATGTAAGGTACATGTCCTGGGAGCTTCCCCGGAGCCTGTAGTCCTCCATGTAACCATTTTTCTGACCACTGTCATTATGGCTTACTCTAGCCTGATTCTGTTCTTTCATACAGTATGTTGAAACCTGTTTTTTCCCTTACTCATCAAACTATCGTAAGCATCTTTCCCCTGTACAACTGCATCATAATTTCATTGATTGATTATCTTTGGCTGCTTCCAGCTTAGGGTTATTTGGAGAATTAAATACCCAAAATGCACTGGGCTTCCTTCATTCATAGTGGTGGGTCTGCCAAGGGGAAAAATCCACCTGCAGCCTGCTGGCTGGCTCCCTCAGCATTGTTATCATCCCAGTAAGTGTCCATCCCAGAGGTGCTTCTGACACCTATCATTGAGCCACCAAGGCTGCCCCTATGGGGCTGCGGACTGTGGCCTGAGCAAACAATTCCATCATAGTCCCAGCATGCAGGCCACTAACTGTCCCTGCAACCCTGGTAGCCAAGAACCTATTTCCCTAGAAATGTGGTCCCCTCCCAAAGCTGTGGTCCCCTCCCATGAGCTGGAGCTGAGGTTCCTTCCCATGAACCTAGAGTCATGTTCACCTTCTGTGAACCCAGAGCTGTAGTCCCCTCCCATGAACTGGAGCTGAGGTCCTGTTCTGTGAGCTAGAGCTGAAGTCCCCTCCTGGGAGCTGAAGCTTTGATCCCTTACCATGAACCACAGTTCCAAATTCCTGTGGCGGCAGGCTGATGGTGGAGCAGAGTGGAGCCCAGGGGACTTCCTGATATTGGATGGCAGTTTCAGCTTCTCTGAGTGACTACATTCCCCTCTTTCCTGAGGTCCCACTGTGCATGGCAGAGACTTTGTCTCTTAGGCTGACAGGGGAGGTCTCTATCATTTGCAAATCCTGGTCTTCGGAGGACTGATTCTCTAGAATGAACCTCCCACCTCCCCTGAGAGCCAGCTGCGGTCTTGACTTGACACATGGTCCTAGGCATCCAGGACCTCTCCCATTACCAGACACCAAGAGGTGTTCCATTATTTTTCTATTACTCTTCTACAGCCCCAGTGTGCCTTCACCTATGCCCTATGGAAACTGTAAAACACCTAAGTGAACTTCCAGACGTAAAAGCCACAGCCTGGAAAGTAAAGGAAAAGAAATAGAAAGTACTGTAATAACTAAACTGATCTCACTCTCAAGCCAAAACTACGTAATTATATTTTAGAATATAAATTCACAATTCCATGACTATTATTTTTGAATATTATTTTCTGATAGAACTGAACTACCTTACCTACCTTCAACAATAAAGTGAAATCTATCACTGTTGTAATGTGAGTTGACCATCACCCCCTTGCCAAATTCTCCAACCCATACAAGTTTTTCAATGTAATCATGTTATTTCTTAAAGAAAGCAATGCTAATAAAATATTTTCAAACTAAAAAGAAAAAAAGAAACTATTTCCTCTCCTGAGCTCAGTGACACAGCCTCATGACTCCTGTGGAAAAGTCAACCTTCAGGGCCTCTCATGGCCCAAGGTAGGAAGTCTTCTGTGTTCCTCGGAAGACAAAGAATATCCCTCAATGAAAACCAGGCAAACAAGAGCACGTCTCTATTCTGAGTAACATGACCAAGTGAGTGAAAAGTGCTTCCAACCATTGTGCTGTTTGCACGGAAAGGGCCTAATTAAAGAAGCCCTGAGATGCAGTTTATTCCAAGGAAAACTTGTGTGAGTCTACACATCCCGAGGAATTATGACATCACTTCCCCAAAAGAGCCATATCAGGATATTAGCTTGTTTTGTTTTGAGACAGGGCATTTTGCCCTCTAGCCCCAGACTAGACACGATCTCCTGCAGCCCCTCCCTGGTCCCCTTCGGGAAGCCGCTCAGGCAGCTGGATGACCCCTGGCCATGTGGCTTCAGTGGGGGTCCCCCAGGGTGTGAAAGATCCAGTCAAGCTCTGAGTCACTTGTAACGGGGAAGAAGAAAAAGTACACAAATGTTCCACAGGACATGTGTTACACGAATCCAAACCGGGTAAGTGGCCAGAACCAGGGCCGGGCAGGGCGACCTTCACAATAACTTTCCCACCAGGTAGGGCACACACCTGTAACCCTGGAACTAGGAAGGTGGAGGCAGGAGGATCAGATGTCAAGGCCATCCTTAGCTATATAACAAGTTTGAGGCCAGACTGGACTTACAGATTCCTCCCATGAGCTAGAGCTATGCTAGAAGGGAGGAAGGAAGGAAGGAAGGAAGGAAGGAAGGAAGGAAGGAAGGAAGGGAGAGAGGGAGGGAGGGAGGGAGGGAGGGAGGGAGGGAGGGAGGGAGAAAATGAAGGTACCTTTCCTAGGGCTGTGCTAAGAATTCTCGTCCTTTCTGGACTAAGGCTGCTTTCCTCAGCCAGACCCAGACACCCTTCAAACCACCCCTAGGAAAAGCATCAAGTGCAGGACAGCTGAGATCACTCGATGGGTCATGGTCATGGCCTTGATCTGCAACTTGGCAGTCTCAGTTTGATTTCCAGACCCTGAGTAAGGTGGAAGGGAAGAACCAACTCGATGAACTTGTCCGCTGACCTCCACGTGCCTGCTTTGGCACATGCCCCCACACAGATCATGTGCATGCACACACATGCACACACTAATAACAAATAAAGGATTTGTTTTTGTTTTTAAGAAGAATTATTTGCAATAGGACCCTGCCTGGGGCCTCCCTGGGGCCAAGCTTACCTTTCTGTGTCTTTGTTACAATTAGCACTAACCATCATGCTCTATTTTCTTTAAAAAAAAAAAAAACTTTCTTTTACATTTATTTAGTGTTTATGTGCCTGTGTATGTGTGTGTGTGTCTATCTCTGTCTATCACTTAGGTGGAGGTCAGAGGACAACTTCAGGGAGTCAGTTCTCTCCTTCCACCACATGTGTTCTGGGATCAAACAGGTCATCAGGCTTGGTGTCAAGCACCTTCACCCACTGAGCCATCGGGAGCCTGCCTGACCTTGCCAGAATCATCCTACATCACTGGTCTTCTCTTTCCTTTTTATTGAGATTCTTGTTATGCAATATAGGTTGGCCTTAAACCTATGGCCCTCTTGCCTCAGCTCTGAGTCCTGGGATTACCGACATGAACCATCTCACAGGCTAACAACCCCATGAATAGAACTGAGATGAGAGATCATTTGGAATATGAAAGGACATGCATATACAGTAACCCCTCTCGGTTTCATTTTACTCATCTATGGGAAGGACTTGGGAGTACCTAGAGTCAGACCATCTCCCTCTGGCCTAGAAGAGGACTGCTGGCTTAAGTTCAAGTTCCTATAAGGAGGGCCTCCCATGTGCCCAGCTTGGACTGTGGTGACCTGATATAACACAGAATGTAGGACACTGGCTGGGACAGGGAAAGAGCTCGCCGTGCTGTGCTCCACATCACCAAGGACTTTAGTGAATGTGTTTACATACAGAGCTTCATGTGATGGCACACACCTGTGTTCTCAGCATAGGGGGTTAGGCAGGAGGTTCAGGAGTTTGAGGCAAGCCGGGACTACCATAGCCAGACCATCTCAAAAAGAAGACATATCAAGTTATGGATAGGCTGGAAGAAATGGGAATGGGAGCCCATGGTGAGGGGGCATGCCACAGTTGAGGCGGCTGCAAACCACAGATGTCATCCCCCCACAGTCACACTCAGGGATCAGGATGCAGCCAGCAGAGGAGGCCCCTGCTCAAAGGTGCTTGAGGGTGCTGTTGATGGTACTGGCCCTGAGTCTCTCTTTCTGCAGAACTCCCCTGTGGGAATGCTGGGCCAGCAAGACAGCCGAGGGCTGCCAGCCTACAAATCTCCAAGGATCACCAGACCCTCTGCGGTGACGAGGCTGGAATGGCTTTCTCCTGTTCCTCTGTCCCTCGAACCTGACCTCATTAACTGAGCAGAACACAGACGGACATCTATGGCAGAAATTGTGTGTGGTGTGTTTATGTATGGTGTGTTTGTGTGTATGATTTGTTTGTGTGTAGTATGTGGTGTATTTGTGTGTGGTGTGCGTGTACCGTGTATATAGTGTATGGTACATTTGTGTATGTGTGCTTGTGTGTGGTGTGTATCTGCTGTGTTTGTCTTTGTGTGGTATGTGCATAGTGTGTTTGTATATGGCATGTGTGGAATGTGTGTATAGTGTGTTTGTGTGAGTGGTGTGTGGTATATATATGTGGTGTGTTTATATGTTTCTGTGTATGTGTAGAGTGTTTGTATATGTGTGGTGCATTTGTATGAGTGGTATGTGTATAGTGTGTGTGGTATATGTTTGAGTTGTGTAGTGTGTATGTATTTGTGTGTGGTTCATGTATGTGTGTGATTTATGTGTATATGTAGTGTGTGGTACATGTGGTGTATGTGTGCTTGTGTACATGGTGTGTATAGTGTGTGTGCTGTTTGTGTGTAGTGTGTGTCTGTGTATAGTTTGTACACGTGTGTGACATGAGTTTGTGATGTGTGTGTGGTGTGTGTCTGTGTGTGGTGTATGTCTGTGTGTGGTGTGTGTTTGTGTGTACTTTGTACATGCATGTGACATGAGTTTGTGATGTGTGTGTGGTGTGTGTTTGTGTGTGGTGTATGTCTGTGTGTGGTGTGTGTTTGTGTGTACTTTGTACATGCATGTGACATGAGTTTGTGATGTGTGTGTGGTGTGTGTTTGTATGTGGTATATGTCTGTGTGTGGGGTGTGTTTGTGTGTACTTTGTACATGCATGTGACATGAGTTTGTGATGTGTGTGTGGTATGTGTTTGTGTGTGGTGTATGTATGTGTGTGGTGTGTGTTTGTGTGTAGTTTGTACAGGTGTGTGACATGAGTTTGTGAAGTGTGTGTGCACTGTATATACCCTTCGTACTTGTTCACTTCTCATTCCTTCAAAATCACCTGAGACTCTTTTAGGTGCAGGAGTCAGGCATGGCCCTGGCCAACCAGGTCCTTTCGAGCTGTGTGACTCCTCAGGACGCTGGCTCAGCAACCTGTTGGGAAGTTCAGCTGAAAGAAAGGTGAGGCCCATTGAGGCCCTGGGGGACATGGACTCCTGAACCCCTGGCCAGGACTGCAGTCCTCGATTGGAAGCTCCCTCTCTACTGCGGTGGCCTGAGTGGGTCCTCAGATCATTAGTGGTTTTCTCCAGTGTAAGCAGCTCTGTGGTAAATCACACACCTTGCATAGTAACTCACAGTAGTATGCATATTAAGTACACAGCATGAAACCCTGAAACAGACAAGGGGCTGGACAGGAATGTTCAGGGGTGGGAAGATCGAGTGGGGTAGGGCACAGCAGGAACCGCACCAGATTGTCCACCAGATTGTCCAGACTGTGGGTCAGAGCTGTGCCGGGACAGTAGGACAGACCTGAGGCTTTCCCACCTTGGGATTTGAACTTCTTCTCTCCTCTACTTGATGGCAGAAGTAGAGGGGAGCACATAAAAGTCCCGGGTTCGATCCTCAGCACCAAGGTCCACTCAACTGTCCATCTTCCCTCCCTCTCTCCTTCCCTCCCTCCCTCTCTCCCTCCTGATCCTTTCCTTTCTTTCTTTCCTTTCCCTTCCTCTCTTATCTGCCATAAATCCTTCCCTGGGGATTTTCCAGCATTTTACAGTTGGGGGACATGGACTCCTGGACTTCTGTCACTTATCACCAGATCCAGGATAAGAAGTCACTAAACAGGGCTGGTGAGATGGCTGGGCTGGTAGAAGCCGTTGCCACATAAACCTGGTGACCTGAGTTGAATCCCTGGATTCTATGGTGGAGGGGAAAGAACAGACTCCTGAAAGTTGTCTGCTGACTCTATACACTCACCATGCACTACACACACACACACACACACACACACACACACACACACACACACTAAATAATAATAATAATAATAAATACAATTTTTTAAAAGGTTGAAACCGCCGCAGGAGACTCCCGCAGAGCTTCCGCGCCTCCCAATCCCAGCAAACGGCCCCCACAAACAAGGACGGTAGAAAACCTTGAAATTCTAATTATTCCTCAAAATGCATTTTTCTATAAACTCCTATGAACTTGGGTAACAAAAAAAATCAATCTTTTCTCTTGCTGATCCATGTTTTTGTCAGTTTAATTTGCATGTCCCTGATTTTTTAATATAAGGGGGAAGAAGAGAATTTTTCTCCCTGACAAAGAAGATAACATCCTTCCATGATACAGAGATTAAGCTAAAGGCTCCCTTAAACCAGGAGAATGAGAGGGATCACACTAGAGAGGGTTGCCAGCATCACTTATTAATGGAGCTGGGAAAGGTACCCAGGGCTCTGTGCACACTAAGCAAATGTGTTACCCCAGAACTACAGTCACCAAGGACAGTCTAAGTTTTTTTATATTTAGCCCAGGCTGGCCTCATTCTCACTATATAGCAGAGAATGACCTTGAATCTCTTTCTTCCGCCTTCCAAAGGCTGGAATTATAGGTGTGAGGGACCATATTTGGGGATGCAACTCGGGCTTAGTGCATGCTAGACAAGTCACATTCCCAGCCCACATAATTTATTATAGGCCTACTGGGTACTAAATGGTTTGCCAATATACCCTCCTTGAATGCTTTATCTGACATAGGGGGATGGTCTCAGCTGGGGTCAGTGACTACTCAGGGTCCTGGGCCATGGTTCTTTTTCCACCCATAAACACTGGGTGTACACTTAGGGCACTGTGCTAGGTACCAGGGACTCAGCTATAAGAGACAGTCACTATGGCTCAGAGTAGACTTTCTAGCTGATATGAGATAGGAAGGAAGGAAGGAAGGAAGGAAGGGAGGGAGGGAGGGAGGGAGGGAGGGAGAAAAGATACCTTGGATAAGGTCCTAGCCTGACTGTCATGGGACTAGGTGAGGCTGGGTTTCCTGCTAGTCAGTAAAGAACCATTGACCTGTCTCAGCTTTGTGATAGGCCCCAAAGGAGCAGACCAAAGCCAAGTTACTCACACTAAAGTTACTCTGTCACCAGGCCAAAGCTATGTCATTATCTGACCTTCAGAGAAACGATAACAGCTAAGTCTCCACATGGGCCAGCCTTCACCACATGACCAGCAAATCCCCTGGGCTTTGACCTTCCCAGGAAAAGCCTTTCTTTCTTTTTTTCTGGCTTCTACTGTCTTTAGTCTTTTCTCAGCTGTGAACCCATCTTGCACCAGAGCCGACTCACCTCCCAAACCTCCTCTGCTCCTGGCTCTGAGGCTGGTTTCATTCAGCATCTGTCTACGTAGCTCATCTGTTAAGATATATTTTGTCTGAAGTTTTTCTTATTAAAAAATGTTTGGGGCTTCATAATTTTTCTTTTTCTTTTATGTGTGTGTTTTTACCGGTATGTATTAAGCATGCACAGGCATGCAATGCTGAAAGAGGCCAGAAGAGGGGGTCAGATTCCCTGGAACTGGAGTTAAGATGGTTGTTAGCCACTATGTAGGTACTAGGAATAGAACTCAGGTCCTCTGCAAGAGTAGACAATGCTTTTAACACTGAGCTATCTCTCCAGTCCCTGGAGTTTTTATTTTATTATCACTTAAGGCTAGAACAAGAGGGACAGCCTCGCTAGTCTGCATTGAGAGCTGAATTCCAGCAAAGAGGAGAAAGGGTATCTTGTGGCAGGATAGCAATGGGAGGCCCCGCAGTAGAACACAGCCAGGGTGACTCTGACCCAGCCCAGCACCACCGGAGACTTAGAGCTATGACCTCCCTGCCCAACGCAGAAGTGGTGGGTCTGTCACCGCAATAGAAGTGGGCCTTCTTGCTGTTCATGTCAGAAAACAGCCATGGTCAGCAGCAGGGTGCTTGCTTACTATGTACAAGAACCTAGATTACACCCTCAGCACCCTCGATAAGCCCCGTCCCCCCACACACAAAGAATAAAGCGCCTCTGGGATTAGGTAGAAAGAAACAAATATGTATGTCAGTGTTCTCAACCACCAAACCATGTATCTGGTCCCTGAAATAAAATAAAATAAATGCTGGATATGTGCATGTGGGTATGCATGCACATATGCCATAGCATATACATGGAGCTCAGGAGACAACTTACAGGAGTCAGTTTTCTTCTTCCAATATATAGATCCCAAGGATCACTCAGGCCCCCAAACTTGGTGACAGCTCACTGAGCTACCTTTCTGACCCTTTTCTGTTTTTTTTGGGGGGGGGCTCTTTTTGAGGCAGGGTCTCCCTGGAGCTTCAGCTGGCCTGGGATCATGCTAAATGGACCAGGCTGACCTTTGCCTCCCAAGTGCTGAGATTAAAGGTGAGAGCCAGTATGCCCAGTTTTGATTTTTTTGTGACAAGGTCCAATGTTGTCCAGGCTGGCCTCAAACTTCCTATGTATTGAAGGCTGACCTTGAACTCATGATCCTCCTGCCCCTACCTTCCAGAAGCTAGGATTACAAGCATGCATCATCATGCCCAGTCTAGAAAGAAACTTCTTTGGGGGGCATGAAGAGTCTGGAAAGGACTAGGGTGGGGAGGACCTGAAAGGGGAAGGGTCAGCCAGTCAGTCCCATTCCCGTAAAGGCCTCTTGGAGGGGCTGTGTGTGGCTCATGCTGAACCTAGGCCCACGTTCAGGGCCTGTGGGAAAAAGAGAAGTTCACAAGTTTCATTAATTGTTGGCCACCGCTGATGAGTGGGGACAAACAGCTCCACAAAACAATGAGACATACAGGGTCCCAAGAAAGTGTGCTGGTCACCTGGGAGATCTCTAAAGCTAAACATCCAGACTGTTCCAAGAGCTCAGAAAGGGTGGGAGGCTAGGAAAAATCTTCACTGTAACTGTGTGAGATTTGGAATCACCCAGGAGGCATACTTCTGGCTGCATCTGTGATGGTGTTTCCAGAGAAGTTTGACTAAGCAGGGAAGACCCATCCTGAACGTGGGTAGCACCATCCCATGGGCTGGGAGCCTGAACCCCAGAGACAGCGAGCTGAGTACCGACATGGATCTTTCTCTTCGTCCTGACTGCCTTCCCTACTGTGACGGACTGTGACCCAAAAGAACTCCTTCCTCCCTTAAGTTATTTGGTCACAGCAGGTGGGGCTGCTTCTAAAGTACTTTCTTGGAGTTCTGACGCAGGTAAAAACTAACTGCCATTTGTTCAGCCAAAAGAGGAAGCCAGAAGCAGCCTTTCCTTTACAGAGTTTGAGAGGCCACATGAAACACAGAAGCAATTCTACTTTAACTGTCAGCTAACATACTTTTTAACTTTCTGTTTCCCGAAAGTCCTCTGGCCTCTCTGGCCTCTGGCGAGCCTCCCTACCTTTTCTGAACCCTGGACTCCCCCTTCTCTTAACTTCCTATGTAAACCAGGGAGTGTGGGGCTTCCTTTCTAGAAGAAAGTTGCTTTTCTGTTTCCTTTTGAGATAAAGTCTTCTGTGTGGCAGGTTGGCCTGGAACTTGCTATGTAAATGAAGATGACTTTGAGATCCTTCAATCCACCTGCCTGAACTTCCCAATTGCTGGAATCATAGAAATGAGCCTCTGTGCCTGGCTGTACTGAAAAGTGGGCTTTTAAAATATTTTATTTATTATTTTAGTTTATGTGTATGAGTCTACCACCTACATGTATGAAATTGTACCCATGTTGTGGAGTCAGAAGAGGGCAACAGGTTCACCTGAAACTGTAGTTATAGATGGTTGTTAGCTGCCATGTGGACGTTGGGAATTGAACTCCAGTCCTCGGCAAGAACAGCCAGTGCTCTTAACCGCTGAGCCAACTCACCAGCCCGAAAGTGGGTTTCTTAAATATGTTTTAAATTTTATTTTTATTTTATGTTCATGAATATTTTGCCTGCATGCATGTAAGTGCACCACATGCATACAGTGCCTGTGGAGGCCAGTAAGGGTGTTAGATCCCCTGCAACTGGAGTTGTAGACGGCTGTTAGCAGCCATGTAGGTGCTGGGAACTAAACACAGCAACCCACCTACCAAACTATCTCTCCAGCCTGGTTTACACAGTGGAAAGTGTTTTCTCTTTAAAAAATATTTTGGTACTAGATAGAACTCAGGGCCTTGTGTATATTAAACAAGCTGTCTACTACCAAGAGACATCCTTCCCACCCTCCCTGCCCGTCTCAGCCGCCTCACTCTCAGCTTTTGCTTTCCCAACTGCGTCCACCCTGTCGGGGGGGGGCAAGCATCTGTCAGTTTTAACTCCTGTACCTTTCAGAGATGCCTGCAAAGGGGATGTGGAATCTACCTCACAAATGAGGAAACCCTGAGGTTTCCCACCTAGAACTGTAGTGAGACTACAAACTGAAATGAACTAGCTATTGAACTTAAATAGATGCGAGAGTCTCTCATAATGTCACAAAAAGAAAACACATACAGACGGCTGCTGCCCACGGTACTGCCCCTAGGGTGGGTCACAGGCACTCTGGCCTCTGGAGGGTACTTGTACCTTTTCAGGCAATAGCTACTTGCACAGGCTCCTTGATAACGGCCCTCCTTCCTACCAGGATATAATTAGGTACATCTAATCTATAATCTTGTTTGTGTTAGAAGTGTCACGCCAGGACAGGACTGTACTTCCCATAAGAAGCCACTTGGTCTGGCCAGACAGGCCATCTCGCGTCACTTAAGGAAGGCCTGGCCCAGCTGTGATTTAAGGTGATACAGGCTGTCTTTGGTTCAAGGTCTCGGAGGACAGATGAAAGACAGCTAGGAGAAGGGTTCAGAGCAGCATTGTTGTTCGGAAGTCTTCTCAAACTGTCGGGATAGAGTTAGTTCTTTGGCTTTGGTAGTTGGATCATATGAGGCCAAACAAAGGAGACAGATGAAAAGTGAAAGGAAATTCTTTCTGCTGCAAGTCCTACCCGCTCTCTTTTCTGCCACGGTTTCTTTGTCTTTACAAGTCTTTTCAATGGTGAAGGACGCCCTCCCCTGGTTCACTAGGAAGGAGTGTTTCTCCTAGGACCCCAGAGCCCCTCAGGACTCCACATTCAGGAACTGACTCCTGGGAGAAGGGCCCAACTTCAGCGGGTGCCTGCCTCCCTTCACATATTGCGTGTACTGTGTCCACTTAGCCACGCCATGTATGCGGCTTTTGTGGTGTGCTGGCTATCACATCTGCCCAACAGCCAAGGACGAGGGAGATTTTTTCTGTCCCAATTCCATTAGTAGGTGTCTGTGGCACTCCAGGTGTTTTGGGCTGAATCTCATGCAATAAGAAAACTGTTTCCTCTTTAACCTTTGTGGAGAGGTTTTCTGGGTCGCGAGGAGATTTGACTGTTAATTCTATTCTCCCAAGAGAATCTAGTTTTATTAGGCAAACTGCAAGCCTTCAGATGTTCAGCATTGACTCTTGTGGTATCTACAGAAATGACAGGCCCCAAGGAAACCATCATGCTTCATACAGAGGCCTAGATGAGAAGCCTGCCCTTCCTTCATCAGGAATACCTACTCAGTTGGAGAGGCCACTCATTGGTTAAGAGCTCTGGCTGCTCATGCAGAGGACTCAGGTTCAGCTCCTAGCACCCATACGGTGGCTAAAACCATACTGAACTATAGTTCCAGGGGATCTGACTCCCTCTTCTGGTCTCTGCGGGTACTGCACACATGTAGTACACATACACTAATGCAGGCAAAACATTCATATACATTAAATAAAAATTAACTAATTAATTAATTAAAAAGAATAATCACTGAGGCGGAGAGACGACTCAGTGGTTAAAAGCACTTGTTGCTCTTGCAGAAGACCCAGGTTCAGTCCCCAGCACTGACATAGCAGCTAATAACTATTTATAACTCCAATTCCAAGGGATCTAATGCTCTCTTCTGGCCTCTGAGGGCACTGTATCCATATGGTACCTAAGCACACATGCAGGAAAACACACACACACACACATATATCTTTAAAAAACCCACATATACACAGTAAAGCCAGTGGTTAGGAGGGTATATATGTGCCATCTCTGAGAAAGAGCTCAGACTGTGAGAAACAGGCCCACCCTCATTCCCAGCATGGCCTGAGAACAGTTGAAAACACAGAGCCTCTGGCCCTGCCCAGACCCACTAGGCAAAAACTGCATTTTGATGAGGTGCCCAGGATTCCTTTGTATGTTCAATCAAAATGCAATAAGACAGACCTTCCGGACCAAGGCAGTGATTACATTGCGCCCAAAAGAGGGGTTAGAAAATAAAGCGCTGGTCTAAAGCAGGCTTGTGACAGAGCCCTTCCTATCTGATACCTGGTCTAATGCAGGCCTTCTTTCTGGGAAGAGATTGGCAAGATGATGATTTCCAGGGAAACCAGTTACCTACTTACCAGGTTAGCTACAGGCACTGAGAGGCAGTGATTCTTTTATACTTAGCCAGAGAGTGATAATCCAGTCTCTATATTTTCCCATGAAACATCCCTAGTGAAAAAGAAACTTCCGAATTGGTCTTCCTGGACTATGCCCCTCACATAGACATGCTCATGGAAGTTTGTTTTTAAAGATTTATTTAATTTCTTTGTGTATGTGTGTGTTTATGGGCACAGGAAACAGAAAAGGGCATTGGATTATCTAGAGCTGGAGTTACAAGTGGTTGTGAGATGCCCGACATGCGCTGGGAACTAAACTCAGGTCCTCTGCAAAAACAGCAAGTGTGGGACTGGAGAGAGGGCTCAGTGGTTAAGGGCACTGGCTGCTCTTGCAGAGGATCTGGGTTTGGTTCCTACCATTCACATGGTGGCTCACAACTGTCTGTAACTCCAGTTCCAGGGGATCTTACACAAAAAATCTAGATTCTATGACCATTGCACATATGTAGTGCACTTACATACATGCAGGCAAAACATTCATGTACATAAAATTTAAAAAATAAAAGATGGGGCTAGACAGGTGGCTCAGGAGATAAGAGCACTTGCTGTTCTTCCAGAGGAGCTGGGTTTGACTTCCAGCACCCACATGGTGGCTCTGTCATCCTCTTTTGGCCTTCACAGGCACTACACACACACACACACACACCAGTAAACATACTGGTAATCAAAACGCTTGTACAAATAAGAACAAAATAAATCATTAAAAAAAAAAAAAGACCCTTGTGCAACTGAGGGCAATGAATCCAGGACTCAGAGACCATTGCAGAAGAGGGCGCAGAAAGGTTGTAAAAGCCAGGGGAGGAGGTGCATGACCATATGGAAAGAGAGTCTTACAGGCTCCTAGCACCGTGTTCCATATGAACCTACAGCAATGGTGTCAGCATGGGCAGACCCATGCAAACTCAGGCAGACAAAAACCCTGCAAACAACTGTGGAAACAGGCAACAAGGCCCAATCTTACCCAAAGAACTATTGGGCAGCTGATTACTGCTGGATAAGGAAGAGATGTTGTTCTTTAAGAGAGGGACTCTAGAGAGTCCACTGACTAGATCCCAGTGGATGAACTTGTACTGGGGACCTCAGGGGACACTAACTTGACTCACTAGGCCTGAAATACAGAATGCATGAAATCCAGTTAGGGGATACGGGAGGTTGTCGATGGGGACAAAGATGGTTAAGATGTTGTGTATAAAAACACAAAAATTCAATAAAAAAAAATCAGCAAGTGCTTCTAACTGCTGGTTCATCTCTCCAGCCTCTCACAAAACTTTTAATACATACTCATATAAATAAATTGTCTTAAAAGTCTTTCACACTTCTAAGATAAAAATGGGGAAGGACAGATTACTTAATATGATTAGCCTTGAATAAAGTTATGTTTTCAAGTCACTAGAAAATCTGGGAAGACTTAAGAAGGCTAGAGAAAGCCCATCCAAAGAACAAGCCTGCCAGCCAAGACTTCAGCTGAATGAGGAATCTGCATGCATGCTGGTGCCCGTCAGTCACTGTATGTGCTTAACAACTCAACCCTGAAGCCATCTCAGCAGAGTTCGAGCATGGTGACCGAGGGCTGAGACAGAGAGGTGGCCAGTGAGCTCGCCATCCAAACCCACCAACAGGATGCCAAGAGACAAGGACAATGTGAGTCCGAGAGTCCTACCATTTGCCCGTCCAGGCAGAAAGAGACACCTGATCACCTAAGAAGAAAGGCAATGTCAAATGAAGTTTTTATTTCAGTCTGACCTGCTCACAGTGCCTGCCTATCTTCCCCCATTGACTTTCAAAAGGGTGAAGGAACAAAGACGGAGATACAAGGGAGAGGCCCCAGAGAGACGTTCCTGGGGGGTTTCCTATAACTTGTCTTGAACAACATGGAAGTCCAAGTTTGGTTTCGTTTAAAAAGGACCTGCAGGCCTAGGGGTATAGAGTGGTGGAGCGCTCACCCAGTGGGGACAAGGCCCTGGTTCAAACCCAGCAATGCAGAAGAGAGGGGTCTACTGTTGAAAGAAAGTCCGGGCCTTGATTTAATATAAGTATCTACACGTTCTGCCCATGGCGGCTGAACGTGGCTGCATCCTATCATCTTACCAGGGTTGCATAACTATTACATAACTCTCTACAGCTGACAGTCTGGGAACAAGTGACCTTCCAGTGTCTTACACAGCTCTACTTTAATTACACATGCAATAACAGAACTAGTTTTCTGCTGTGGCAGAAATAATTGATCTGGAAACAAAACACAGAACAAATAATTGTTTTATGTGAACCATGTAAAGTCCAAACAGGCGTCTACTTGTAAAGATTATACCAGAATGTACTTTTGTGGTCTTCCTGTTAGCAATTTAAACAGCTATTTAAATGAAACAAACACATCTAGTCTTTGTTGAAAAGCCAAATCCTATGGGCTTCCCTCCCACCCTGGAGGAACACAGCGGGGTGGAAGCACGAAGGCTGGCTGGGCTGGCTGGGCTTGGAGGTAACCGGCCTGTAATCCCAGTTACAAGGGGTGCGGGCTGAGAAGATCATTGCCCGGACCAGCCAGCCTGCCTAGGGTACGCAGTGAGTTTAAGGCCAGCCTGTGAAGCATATTTAGACTGTCTCAAAATAAAACAAAACAGGGGCTGGAGAGATGTTCCCAAGTCGAGAGCACTGGCTACTCTTGCAGAGGACCCAGGTTTGTTTCCCAGCACCCACATGACAGCTAACAACCATCTGTAACTCCAATTCCAGATGAATCCATTTGTTAACTCTGATCTAGGGGATGACTGGCCTACACAGTCATCGCAAGCACGTGGTGCACCTACCTCCATGCAGGCAAAACACTCATACACATAAAATAAAAATAAAATCTTAAAAAGGGGGGGGGGGTAGTGCATGCCTTTAATCCCAGCACTCAGGAAGCAGAGGCAGGTGGATCTCTGTGAGATCGAGGCCAGCCTGGTCCTAATCCCAACAAGTTTTAGGCTATGGCTGTGGCTAAAAAGGAGACCCTGTCTTAAAAAACGAAGATAAATAAAATAAAACTAGGGCTTGATATATAGCTCAGTAGTACAGTATTTGCCTAACATGCACAAGGTCTTAGGTTTAATCCTTGGTGTTAGATTTCAGGAGAGGAAAAAGGACCGGAATTTAGAGTTAAGAAATAAACATAGAAACCTGAAACAGGCGAGGAATGTGTCCTTTACTGCAAGTGTGCAGCCAGGGTGGATGCTTCTCCGGGTAAGAAGTTCTCCAACCTAGTACGGAAGGGAGGGAGGAGTTTTTATCTCTTTGGGCCCAATGGGTTTCGTGTCAAGGTTTGGTGTCCTTGGATGATTGAATTTTTTTTTTTTTCCAGGGGAGCAGGCTGGTGTCTCAAGGCCTTTAAAGAGACAGTTCCACAAACAACTTTCCTAAATTTTGGCAATGATGGCTGGTAAGGCTCTGAGTAAAGTCAGACTTGTCAATTTAGGACTAATTAGTTATTTTATGGCCTCCTCCAGTAGAGCTCTTCTACAATTTACACATTCTATCACTTCGCACCAAACAAGCACACACGGCCGCCATCCCGCAGGTGGTGGCAGGGGGCTCTCCCCACAGTGAAGGGGCTAGGGCTTTCTGGAGGAGTCCTCTGACCCTGGCACTTCACCTGTCAGATCCACAAGTATGTTTCATTCGCCTCATCCCTCAGACCAACACAGAGCTCCCCACACACAGATTGGGGATCCTCTCAGTGGGCTCTGGGCACATTTGTCAATACAAGAACAAGAATATCTCTGATACAAACTACTTGTTACGGAAAGGTCTGCCAACTCACTCTAAAGAAAACAGAGCAGAAGTTCACTCCTTAGGCCACTCTTGGGACGCTCAAGCTCCACTTTCCAGATTCCAGACTACTGATCCAGAGCCCCCAAAGCCAGTTTTGTCTGTGTGCTGGTCACCCCTCTGCATGAGGGCCCTTCTTGCCTCTCACGCAGTCTCTGACCTCAGATTTTGCGGAAGGTCACCTCTCTGGCATTTCCTGCCCTCCTTTATCTAAGGCTGCCCACCCCACACCCCACTCTTCTCAGGCCTAATTGATTTGTTTTCCTCCACCTACTCCAGTTGATTTCCTGCCTTCCCAAGACTGCAAGTTCCCTGAGGGTGTTTGCCTGTGGCTGCAGCTGCAGACAGCAGTTAGTGCTCAATTAAGCATCATCAGAACCCATCAGAAAGCTCAATTAAATATATGTTTGATCCTTCAGAAAAGCCAGACTCAGGATACACACAGGACTGAAAAACCACACTTCCAGAATCCTGCCTCTACTTCCCCCATTTAATAGCACTTTCCCAGTGGATGCCCCTCAGTGATTCCAACCACACTGGCTCCAGACTGTCCGACCTTGATAAGTACTTTCAAAACCCCTGACACTCAAGAGGACTTTACATGTTGGCACACTGTGACTGCATTCCTTCCAAGGAGTGACTAACTCACCAGCGGGCAGCGAGTGGCTCTATGGAGGGACACATCAGAACATGCCCATGCCTTGGTCCCCTGTGCACAAGCCCAAACTAGAGGTCAGATGTTCCAGGACATGGTAAGCACTTCACAGGAACTGTGCGCAACTGGCACGGACTGTCGAATTTCAAGCTCAAGCCCTGCCCCGCAGCTGCACCTCCTGCATAGCTTTCTGGTGAAAAAGGGTTTGGCTTGAAATCAAAACCCACACTTGGTAGTTACCGGCCATCCTATGAGAGCTCTTGGATGTAGGATTGCACCCTCTGGTGGATGGAAGTTGTTCAGAATTCTGCTTCACAAACTCCTACATGGCTGTAATTCTTTTTTCTTTTTGGAGACAGGGTCTCCCTGTAGCACCAGCTAGCCTGGAACTCACTATTTAGACCAGGATAGCTTTAATCTCAGGGATCCTCCGGCCTCTGCCTCAGAGAGCTGGGATTAAAGGCATGGGCCAGCACACCTGGCTTGGAATTCTTTAGTTCAGATCTCCCGTATCATTTAAGTTGTGTGTGTGTGTGCGTGTGTGTGTGCGTGTGTGCGTACGTGTGCGTGTGTACGTGCACGTGTGTGTGGTTGCGTGTGTGCGCGTGTGCGCCTGTGTCTGTGTGCATGTGAGTGTGTGCGTGTGCGTGTGTCTGTGTGCATGTGTGTGCGTGTGTGCGTGTGCATCTGTGTGTGCGTGTTTGTGCGTGCGTGCGTGTTCGTGTGTGCGTAAGTGTGTGTATGTGTGCGTGTGGGTGTTCTTGTGTGTGCGTGTGTGAGTGTGCGTGCGCTTGTGTGTGTGTTCGTGTGCGTGTGTGCATATGTGTGTGCGTGCGTGTGCATGTGTGCGTGTGTGCGTGCGTGTGCGTGCGTGTGTGTGCATGTGTGTGTATGCCTTTGTGTGTGTGTTCATGTGCGTGTGTGTGCGTGTTCGTGTGCGTGTGTGTGCGCGCGCGTGTGTGCACACTACTGAAAGTATCCTTCCTCAGGAGCTGTCCACCTTGTTTTTGGTCTCTCACTGACCTGAAACTCACCAACTTGGCTGGGCTGGCCAGTGGGGCCAGGGATCCGCCTGCCTCTCTGCCTCCTCAGGGTTGGGATTATAAGCATGTATCACCATGGATGGCTTTTCCTTCATTTATTATTTTTAAAAATATTTTTTAAGTTTATTATCTCTTGTGTGTGAGTATATAGCCTGCATGTACACCTGTGTTGTACAATGCCTGCAGAGATCAGAAGAGAGCATTGGATGCCTTGGAACTGGAGTTACAGACTAATTAGTCACCATGTGGCTTGAAAACAAAATCCACACTTGGTAGTTACGGGCCATTGTAAGAGTCATCAGATGTAGGATTGCACCCTCTGGTGGACAGAAGTGGGTATTGAGAACTGAACCTGAGTTCTCTACAAGAATAGCCAGTGCTTTTAACAGCTGAGCCATCTTTTCAACCCTTTCTGGGGTTTTTTTGTTTTTTGTTTTTTTTTTTTGGTCAGGATCTCCCTGTAGCCCCAGCTGGCCTGAAACTCACTATGTAGATCAGGCTGGTTTTGAATTCAGAGATCTGAATGCCTCTGCCTCCTGAATGCTGGGACTAACAGTGTGACACCATGTACAGCTCTAATTATGTATTTTTGTGTGTGCTTGTGTGGGCATTTGCATGTGAATGCAGGTGCCTGAGGAAGTTGGAGGTCTTGGGTCCCCAGAAGCTGGAGTTACAGGTGGCTGTGAGCTGCCCGTCAAGGTTGCTGGGCGTTTAACTCAGAACCTGTGTAAGAGCAATACGTGATCTTAACTGCTGAGCCATTTCTCTAGTCCCACATCTGGCTTTTCACTTGGCTTCTGGGGATCAAGCTGAACTCCTCATGCTGACATAGCAAGCACTTTCCCAACTGAGCTACCTCCCTGGTTCGAAGGCTGTCTTAGCCACAGAGTCCACCAGAATCCTTACGTTAAGTTGGAAGAAAGCCAGAGGCTCAGATCTGTCTCAGAAAGACAGGCCTATCTTAAGAACATCTGTATTCTCCAGGGTGAACTAGTTGGGGGTCCAATAGAGGTACTGGAAGGAAATGAGGAGCAGGTGACTGGGGACTACTTTAGCCACATTACTCTGGGTGATCCTTTAGTGGACTCTATTTCCCCATGACCCCCAAAGGAGGCCCACATGTCAGTACTGGAGCCCAGTGCTGTGCAGTTAAGGACTATCGGCAGAGGAGGTTCCCTGGGAAGTCACCTCGGGGCAGCATTTCAGAACAGGACTGCTGGGGAGGGATGTGAGGGCGCAGGCACCCACAGGCAGAGACCTCGGGGAATGGTTTGGCAACTCAGAAGTCCTAGCCCAAGCACACCTGTAATCACCGCACTCTGAAGGCTAAAGCAGGACTGTGAATTTAAAGCCAGCTGGAGTCTGGACCATGAGTGCCAGCTCATCCAGAACTGCAGTGGGACTCTGTCTCAAAAACATAAAGAGGTCCCAGCCCAAGCAGTGAACTATTCCAGGATCCCCTGAGCACCTTCCTGGGCTCAACCAGCTTTCTACAGGACATCAATCAGCCACCTGTTCAGCCTTCGGAGCAATGCTCTGACTAGACCTCCAAACCAGGACTGCAAGAATTCCCTGGGAACCTTGGAACTTGGGGCCCCCAAGTGCCAAGGCAGGTTCTGAGAATGGATGGGAGCTCTATGAGACACTACATTCTGTGGGCCAGAAAAATACCCGACACCAGATGAGTCAGGAACCCGTCCCCCAAACGTCCTACTCCCAAAATATCAGTACCAACTATTTTTTCCAGTGTACATCACATCCCAACATAATTTCTGGAGTGTCTTCCCTCTGGAGACCGCACGTGGAGATCTCCTGTGAGGAGGTCCCAGTGTGAGTGTTCCCTGTCTCGGTGGCGTGTGGGCTCCTCGTAGATTCACACTTCATCCTTAAGAGCATCACAGTCTCTTATTGAGTTGCAAGGTACACAAAGCAGTGATTTATCCAGAGCACAGGGCAGACTGGTGGTGCAGCTGGAATGTGAAACTCCAGGTAGAAAACACAGGCGTCTTTTGCTTTCATGAGTCGAGGCCCATCCTGGGGCCCCGAACCAAAGGGTTGCTGTGGGCCAGAAACTTCCTTGGGGCCTTCACCCGCCATTGCTGTTTCATTAGCATGGTCATAAACCACTTGGGCAGCAGGTGTGGGGCCATGAAGAAACTCAAACATAACTGAACCAGTGTTGGAGCAGGACCACCAGATGGACACAACTCTAAGCCCTGCCCCCCAAAGAGGTAGCTGTTCATCCCCAAGGGCAGTGTAGTGTCCCTGTGACCTGTAACTCTAGCCAGTCCCTGTGAGGTTAAGAGGCACTCAAGACAAGGGTCAACTTCCAATGCACATAGGTGGCTGCTGCCTGGCCACTCTTACCTAAAGTAAAGCCTTAGGGGCGTCCAGAAGGGCAGCAGACCCTAGAAGACATTGTCACCACCCACCCCCATCCATAGACATCTCTCAGAGCTTGAATTCCTCCACTTCCCACAGCTCTCTGGGTGGCTGTGCATGCTCTCCAAAACAGCTGGGAACAGTGTTGACACATGTCAGCCACACCAAGTGTGTACATGCAGTCACAGACACAGGAACGAGAGTGTGTGCAGAAAATTCTATTTATTTACAGCCACCAAACAAATAGTCTGAAACAAGTGAACACCCAAAACCCACGTCAGAGCTAACCCGAACGGAAGATCCTGAGCAAAGAGAGGCATTCCAAGAACGCACGGGGTCAGATTCCCACATCGATCTTCCAGCCAACTGACCTGTAGACAAAGCATATGTTAGTTTTCAACTTCCTTCACCAAGCCTCAACACTTTAGTCAGCCCAGGGATATTCCCTCATCACGGATATATAAGCAAGGCATCCCGAGTTTCTGCCCAGGGTCCCCTGTCTGTCCTCGGGCAGACCACCTACTTCCTGGCCCATCATCTCTCTCCAGGCTTTATCTGCGGTTTTCCTTGGAAACCTGCTGGTAACAGGCACGACAGCCCTGGTCTCTGCTCGCTACGTCCAGCACAATGGGTACATTCATTCCCAGTGACTCTGCACACTTCCCTCGAGCCCGTGCTTCCAGCCCAGCACCATGCACACAGGAGACCTCACATCCCCATCGGTACTTTTGTGTTTCAGGTCTGTGCCGCCCCCTCGCAGCCAATCCCCTTTGGAAGGCTCCTTCCCGCTGTCAATGTCTGCCTGGGCAGATGCCAAATCCCTTAACTACTTGGACCATTCTTTTCTCTTCGTGCTGCAGGGACTGAACCCAGGGCCTCAGACTTAGTAAGTGCATGCTCTACCACTGAGCCACAATGCAGTCAGACCTGCACTGCTCTTTGCACTCCCTGGAAGTCATGTGACATAAAGCTTTAGCCACAGCTGATGCCGAACCTGCTGAAGATGTTGCCTCTCATTCTGTTTGTCCACAACAAAATGACAGAGAGGGAAGCCTTGAGATCCACTGGACACGAGCATTCTGAAAACGGACACCACCTCAGCCTTGGCAAGAGAGATAAAACAATGGAAGTGGAGCGTGCTCCCAGCGTCCATAAGGGTCTCTCAAGTGCGTGCTGGGTGCAGTCCCCCAACATGGCCATTTGATCCACACGACCAAAGTTAAAACACAAATTCCTGGCTGTCGAGATGGCTCAGTAGGTAAAGGCTCTTGCCTGAAGATCTGCGTTTGATCACCAGAACCCACATAAAGGTAGAAGAGGCCTGACTCCAAAGCTAACCTCTGATCTCCATTAGAAAAACAGAAAAAGGCGGTTGGAAAGGTGACTCAGTAGCTAAGAGCACTGCCTGTTCTTGCAGAAGACCAGGGTTCAAATCCCAGCACCCACATGGCAGCTAACAACTCTCTGTAACTCCAGTTCCAGGGGATCTGACGCCCTCTTCTGACCTGTGAGGGCACTGCATGACCTGGGTGCACTTACACACATGCAGGCAATATATATAAAATAATTTTTTACAAAAAAAAAAAAAAAAAAAAAAAAAGCAATCCTGGGCAGGGGGACACCGTCTTTAATCTCAGCACTCAAGAGGCAGGGACAGATGGATCTCTGTGAGATTAAGGCCAGTCTAATCTACATAGTGAGTTTCAGGCCAGGTAGGACTACATTCTCAAAAAAAAAAAAAAAAACAAAAACAAAGAACCACATACACACACAAAGGAAAAGTAAATACAAATTTTAGGGCTGAAGAGATGGCTCAGTAGTTTAGAGCACTGGCTGCTCTTGCAGATAACTCAAGTTTTAGTTTCCAAAACCTACAAGGTAACTAACCACCATCCACATAACTCCAGTTCCAGGGGATCAGATGAGCTCTTCTGGCCTCCTCCAGCACTACACGATACAAGTGCACTTTCATGCAGGCAAAACACTGACACATAAAGTAACTAAACAATAATAAAAAACACAAATTCCAGTGTACCCGCCACAATGCTGATGCTTGACAGCCACATGAGGCCTAGGGCTCTGCAGTCCAAGCAGACCATTTTTATCACTGAGAGCTTGAACTGTACTCCTCTTCAGAAACTACTAATGCATGCACATCTTTTTGTTTAAAATCTACGAGGAGCTGGGCATGTAGCTCAGTTGGGAGAGTGATGACCTGGCAGGCACAAAGTCTTGGGTTGGATCCCTGTACCACATAAATCAGATGTGGAGAAGCACTCTAATAATCCCAGCACTCAGGAAGTGGAGGCAAGAGGCTAAATTCAAAGCCATCCTCAGCTACGTTCAGCGGCATCTTAGGCTACATTAGACTCTTGTCTCCAAACAGAAAACAACCTAAGGACATCTTACTATTCTTAGGACAAAGACCAAGGTCCTCTTGTATGGTCTAGCCCTCCCCTACCTAGCCAGCTTTGTTCCTGAACACCCCAGATGCCTTCTGGGAGACAGGAGTCATTGCCTTCAGTCCTCCACATCCGCCACACTTACTAAAGCAGTCTTTGCTCTGGCTGTCTTCTGTTATGTCCCTATTTTTGACTCCCCTATTTTTTCCCGTCAGCTTTGTTTTGATATAAGTTGAATCATTATCTTACTGTTCTTACTCAAGGTAAAGGGGTGTTTTTCTGAGTCCTGATGCCTGTGTTCTTCATGTTAAATTAACAAAGGGTATTCTAATCAGTAGACCAGAGAGGCTGGTCAGGGCTGGCCAACCATTATACTGAAAGAAGATTTGTTTCTCTTCTACTACAAAAGGTATTTTTAAATCAGCAGACCATGACTTGTGAAGTGGGCTTCCAGAAACTGATCAATCCCAATATCATGACTTTTTTAATAAGATTTTTGTAGTAAGTTTGTGCTAACGGCTAACCGCAAAACTTGGCTTTTGTACTTGGCTTTGCTTGCAGGTCATGAAAGACCTCTAAAAAGAGCCTGTTGCTTCAGCTCGGGGTCACTTTCCCCTGACTCCCGTGGACAGTAAGCTGTCCCGAATGCAATCGTAATAAAGTCCCCACTTTGTTACACGTCCGTCTCTGAGACGGGCAGGATCCTGACTCTGAGACCATTACATTTGGAGGTTCCACTGAGATCCAGAGTGGCCCCACGAGGCAGGAACTAGCAGGGGACGTCAGGTGAGAGTACCTCAGCCCTGGTCCTTCCTGTCCGCTCCAAGCACTCGATCTCATCTGTGTAGCAAGGTAAGAGGCACCTCTCTGTTCTATCTGGGGTACCCACTTCATTCTGGGCTGGCCAAGTACCAGGAGGGAAGCTAGATACAGCTATTCCCTCTGCATGCTCATCAGTGAGGAGATGCCCCCGAGGTCATCTGGTTACTGGGGCCAAAGCTCAGTTACATTTGGAAATTTGGACTCAGTAACAGCCTGGTTGGTCTTGTTTGTGTCTGGCTTGTTTCTGGTGTGGCCTTCACCCTAAACCTCGTCATGGGCCAATCCACTTCTAAACCCTGTCACCTCTCCACGATATGCTTGATAACTTTTCTGAGGAGGCAAGCAGCTAGGTTTGACTTCCAAGTCAAAGCCCCAAAACTCCAGACACCTTGTGAGCGTGAATGGCCATCCTTCCAGGGAACTGGCCACTGGAAGGCTCCCTTCCTCTGAACTGTGCCTATTCTGTTTGCAGAATCTGCAATCCTAGTCACCCTGACCAGCTCCCCCATTCTGTTACGTGGGTCGTCAGCCCAGAAAGCTGAACTCACAGCTCTAACACAAGCCCTCCTCTGGGCAAAAGGAAAGACTGTTAATATTTACATTGACAGTCACTCTGCTTTTGCTCCTCCTCATGTGCATGGGGCTCTCTATTGGGATATAGGACTTCTGACATCAAATGGAAAAGACATTAAAAATAAAGAAGAAATCCTGGCTTTACTAGAAACTCTGTGGCTATCCAAGGGAACAGCGATTATTCATTTGTCGAGGGCATCAAAGAGATGGCTCTCCCCAAGCCAGAGGTAACAACTTCCTGACAGCACAGCTCGTGAAACAGCAAAAAATCCCATAGAGCCCTTAAAAATTCTGCCTACACTACCATCCCGTTTCCGCCCTTTAACCTCTTCTTACACTCGGCAGGAACTGAGCCTAACAAAAGGGCTCAAGGAAAAGAAGGATGGCTCTGGATGGTACTGGACAGAGGATGGGAGAACCATCTTGCCCCAGACCCTGGGTCATGACTGGTTACAACAGACACATGCATCTACTCATCTGGGCATCACCAGATTGACGGAGTTAGCCCAGCGAAACTTCTTCATTCCAAATCTAAGCAGGATGGTTCAAGACAATGTGAGTAGATGCAAACCTTGCACTCAAATTAATCAAACTCCAAAGTTTTCATTCACAGGGCAGCGTTTGAGAGGACAGACTCCAGGGGAAATATGAGAGCTGGACTCCACTGAGATGAACAATGGACATTATAGATACTGATACTTTTAAGTTTTTGTGGACACCTTCTCTGGCTGGGTAGAAGCCTTTCCCGCCAAGACTGAGGCTGCTCAGATAGTAGTTAAAAAGCTATTAAATGATTTAATTTCTCAATGTGGCATTCCCACAGGACTGGGGTCTGACAATGGCCCAGCTTTCTAAACTGATAGCCACATCACTAAAAATTGATTGGAAATTGCACTGTGTTCATCATCCTCAGAGCTCTAGGGCAGGGAGAAAGGAGGAATAGGACTTTGAAGGAAATATTAATTAAGCTAATTTCAGAGACTGTCAATAACTGGGTAAGTCTACTTTTGCCCTACTCTGAGCACCTTGCTCCCCTTAGGTCAAAGGTCTCATCCCTTTTGAAATTGTTTGGGAAACCTCCTTCCTTGACACCTAAGCTGGGTGAAGAACAAATTGCTGAAGTTCCTTCTCAAGTCTCTACAGGCCTTGCAACATACTCTGGGTGAAGTTCATGAATTCGTACGGGATGTAAGAGCAGAAAGGTTAATGCCCGTGCCAGACACGCATCCTGATTCGGGAAACTAGGTCTGGGTACAATGCCACTCTGCTCCAAATCTGGAGGCCAAGTGATCAGACCTTACATCACCATCCTCACCACACCATCCGCTGTGAAAGTAGCCGGTCAGGATCAATGGATTCACCGCTCTCAATTAAAGGTCCATCCTTTACCAATCCCTTTAAGATGGAAGGTGGAGAAGACCTGCAACCCACTCAAAATCAGACTGGTAAAGGACCCCTCTGGGCCTTGATTCTCTATCTTATATTCCCCTGGTCTGAGGCAGGTCATGCCCCAGCCCTGTATACTTGGACTCTAGTTAGAAATGCCAATGGAGATTTGATCACCAATGTTACCACCCTTGGATCCCCAACCCTTTACTTTTCATTTAAGCAAGTTATTTGGATATAACTGAAATAAGCCTCCCTAGGGTCCCAGGGCTATTTGGGAGGAGGCTACGTGAAAACTGGCATCTATGGGTGTGAAACTGACAATTTATAGAATCTATCCTCTCTCCAATTGTATGCCTGTCCCTCTGAAGGAAGCCCTGATTGTGAACAGGATGACTACTTCTGCGCTTCTTGGAGCTGTGAAACACTAGCTCCTTGGGTGGATATGGATATTTATATTCACTTTCAAAAGAGTAGAAGGCCAAACTGGAGGGCTAGGAAATAAGAACCCAGTCCAGACCACTATTAAGAACAGCGCAAGTAGTGTACGGAGTACAGGAAAAACACGGGGACTACGGCTCTGTGCACCGGGGAAGGATCCTGGGACAGTTTACCATGCAGATTCCAAATACCCGCTAGAAGACTTCTGAATCCTATTGGTCCTAACAAGGTGCTGAACCCCTTTCCCGATCAAGGAAAGCCAATTAAACACCAAGAAAATAGATCCACCTTTACTGTTTCCCCTGAGCCACTGGTCACCCCTTCCTTGCCCCCAGAGACAGAGGTGCCTCTTTGATCCCAGAAGCAGAGTGACTAACCTTTACAAGTCCTTGCTGTACACCTATCGGTTCTTTAATGCCACCAATCCTGACCTAACTTCTGACTGCTGGTTACACCTAGATCCTAGACCCCCACATCATGTGGGAATTGCAGCCTATCTGGAACTCAGAAAACAGGAACCCTTCATTAGAAATCTAACCGTGAAGGAAATGGGATCTCAACTTGCTCAGTTATGCCCCTGGGGACAGGAGCCCATGCTCACCCTCGGGGGAACTGAAGGACAAGGTCTTTGTCTATATGCAGGTTCCTGTAAGATTGCTAAGTCCCGATATTGGAAACACTGCAACGCCACTCTCTACTTGCAGACGCTCACTGCAGAGGCATCACCTTACTATCTGGTGGCCCCAAGGGGAACCTGGTTTGCCTCTACCTCAAGTTTCACTCCTATCAGTCGTTTTATTCTCACTGAAACCTTTGACTTTTGTTTGCTTGTGCATTTAATACCACAGGTATACTATTACTCCAGGGAAGGAGGCCAGGAACATTTAGGACTCCAGCAAGGTCCCCAGCTGGCTGGAGCAGCTCAGGTATTAGTTCCCCTGGTGGCTGGATTAGGCACAGCTGGTTCTGCTGCACTGGGAACAGCAACACTCACTCAAGGAGACCTGAGTCAGCAAACCAGTCAAGGTTTGTCTGAATTAGAGAAGCCCGTCAGCCATCGGACTTCCTCCCTTGATTCCCTGGCAGCAGCGTTGCAGAACCCGTGCGGACTTGCCCTCCTTCTGCAGCACGGAGGCTTGTGTACGGCTCTTGGTGAACAATGTTGCTTCTATGCTAATCATTCTGGGATTATTAAACAGAGTTTGAGTCTGGTTAAACAGAGGATTAGTGATATAGAACACTGTACAAATAACCAAAATTGGCCTCAGTCTCTGTTCTTTTGGTCTCCCTGGTTGACCCCTTTCCTGAGTGCTTTAGCAGGACCAATACTTTTTCTCCTGATTGTCCTTACTTGCGGACCTTGCCTTTTAAACATAGTTAAGATTTTCAATCAATGTATTAATTCTGTGAAACTCATGGTTCTAAGGAGTCAGGATGAGCAATTAAGACGAGTTCCCCTCACTAAATGCTGATTTTCAAGGGTTTGAAGATCCTTCAACAGGCGTGGGGAATGTTAGAGGCCGGCACCTTGCTGACCTCATTCTGACTTCTGTTATGTCCCTATTTTTGACTCCCCCATTTTTTCCCGTCAGCTTTGTTTTAATGTAAGTCGAATCATTATCTTACTGTTCTTACTCAAGGTAAAGGGGTGTTTTTCTGAGTCCTGATGCCTGTGTTCTTCATGTTAAATTAACAAAGGGTATTCTAATCAGTAGACCAGAGAGGCTGGTCAGGGCTGGCCAACCATTATACTGAAAGAAGATTTGTTTCTCTTCTACTACAAAAGGTATTTTTAAATCAGCAGACCATGACTTGTGAAGTGGGCTTCCAGAAACTGATCAATCCTAATGTCATGGG
Organism: Eospalax fontanierii; assembly: GCA_035773235.1. Lineage (NCBI taxonomy): Eukaryota > Metazoa > Chordata > Mammalia > Rodentia > Spalacidae > Eospalax > Eospalax fontanierii. The sequence continues at coordinate 91,611,009 of CM069531.1, read as the reverse complement.
ACTTCTTTTAATAAGATTTTTGTAGTAAGTTTGTGCTGACGACTAACCGCAAAACGGCTTTTGTACTTGGCTTTGCTTGTTTGCAGGTCATGAAAGACCTTTAAAAAGAGCCTTGCTTCAGCTCGGGGTGACTTTCCTCCCGCTCACGTGGACAGTAAGTAGGTCCGATTGCAATCGTAATAAATTCCCGTCTCTGAGACTTATTGGAGCCCGACTTTCCCTCCCCGAAATCCGGTTCTCGGATACAAACTCGTTTTCTTCGCACGGGTCCTGTTTGCAGTATCATACATGATCATCCAACTGCTGCTAGAATGTTCACACCTGTTACTGCAAATTCTAAACCCAGGGAGACGTTTCCCTGGGAATTTACTTTGGGTCAAGGTCGGGCTGTCTGGTACAAGGCTGAACCCACCTGGGGCAGATCCAACCACACAGGAGCCTTTCCCCAGACCGTGCATCTTAGGACACTTTTAACTGTAAGGTTGGACATACCTGGGCCACCGCTTGAACTCTCCGAGGAGGAAGAAACTACAGCGTGCCTTCGTCCAATCGTGCGTGTGTGTAAATTTCATATTCTCTGGCGGGAAAAAATTAAACAAGGTGGTTTAAGCGGAGGGTCTCACACCACGCTCACACCCTGCAGAAGCCGGAGCAGAGCCGGCGGAGGCGCCAGGCCTTCCTGCAACCTCCCCGCCGCCCACCCCGGCCGCGTGCAGGCCGCGCTGCCTCCTCCTCCCGCGGAGCCCCGGGATCGGGTCCTAGGGCCCCGGGAGCGGTTTCTAGCGCCCAAGGGAGCGGTTTCAAGAGGCCCAGCCCAGGCCCGGCGTTTCACCAAGAAGAAGCGGGTAGAAACCACGTGTCTCCAGTCCGCTCCGGCGGAAGCCGTTCTTCAAACCACTTCCGGCAGGAAGTGAAGACTTACCATAGAGTCAGCTGCTAGAGGGTTGCCCTGGACTTTGAGTCCGCCAAGACTCCCTTAAAGGGACCCAGGCCTGAATGATGCGGTCGGAAATGCAAGATGGGAGAGCTTCTGGGGTGGAGGGTGGACTGTAGTGTAGACGGACGGAGGAAAGGGGCCCGGGAGCTGGCCATTATCTCTTTGTTTTTTTATCTTATGTGTAGGAGTGTATTGCCTGCATACATGTAAGTGCCCCTGTGTCGTGCAGTGCTCAGGGAGGTCAGAAAAGGGCGTTGGATCCCTTGGAATTAGGGTTACAGATGGTTCTTAGCCGCCATAGGCTGCTGGGAATCAAACCCAGGTCCTCTGAAAGAGCAGTCAATTCTCTTAACTGCTGAGCCATCACCAACCCCTGGCCATTATCTTTTTACTAGTCCCTCATGCAACCCTGTGAAAGAAGTGATCCATTCCATTATACAGACCAGAAAGCCAAAGCTCTGGAGAGGTCAGCCATGTGACTTTCCTGAGCCCACGCAGTCAGGTTGCAGAAAAGCCTTGGTTGAAAAGCCAAGTTGTTCTGCAAACCTGTAACACCCTGGCCCCTCACTTTGGCTCTCAGACTATTGAAATAATGAGTCCCAAGAAATCAGAATTCCTAGCCATGTATTTGGGAGGCAGAGGCAGGTGGATCTCTGTGAGTCTGAGGCCAGCCTGGTCTACATAGTTCTAGGCTAGCCAAGGCTGCTTAGTGAGACCCTGTCTAAAAAACAAACAAAAAGAAAGCACAACAAAAAAAGAAACCCAGGCATGGTGGTTCATACCTTTAATCCCAGCACTTAGGAGACACAGTGGGTCTCTGTGAGCTCAGGGCCAGCCTGGTCAGTATAGTAAGTTCCAGGCTAGGGAGTGTTTCACTGTTGTTGTTTTTTTTGTCTTTCTTCCCAATGTGGCCACGTTGAAAAAATTCCTTTTTATCTGCTTTCACTATTAATCTGGATGTTTTAGTTAGCTTACCTAGGACAGGTGACTGAACCTGGCTTGTTGGACACAGTCTGGCAACAACCGCCCTGATCTTTTCACCATCCCTGGTGGAAGGAATGAAGAGAAGGGCTACATGATGGAGAAGGGCCTCTGTGCCCATTGGGAAATCTTCTGGAAAGACCCCTGGGCCAAAAGATGAGCTCATGATCAATGTCTCAGTAGGCCAAGGGAGCAGCTGGCAGAAATCCTGTGTGAGGTCTAATCTCCTGACCCAGAAAGGATTTGCTAGGACTGTATAAATAGAGGACCAGGGGGGCCTCAGATCACTGCCCACCCTGGCCCACACCAGCCTCTGCTTCATTGGGCACAGCTTGTCTGAGGGGCATCTTTGACCCTCACACTCTGGTTCTTTTCACTGGGATAGGTCCTCTTTGCCTAGCCCAGGCTCCCATCCCCTCTTGCTAACTCACTGTTTTCTATCCACATAGCTTCTTACCTCATAGTTTCTTGACAGAGGCAACGTAAAGGGGGACAGGTTTATTTACTGATGGTTTTAGAAGTGTTGGCCCATGGTTGACTCACTCCATTGCTTCGGGCCTGAAGAGGAAGCAGGTGTTGGGAGCATGTGGCAAAGAAGGTGCTCATTTCAGATGAGAGGGGGGGGGAGGGGGGGAACCAAGACAGACCTGGCCTGGCAAGAACCAAACTGGAAAAGGGGCGTTTACCCTTTATTACTTAAGAGCCCCAGAGAAACTGAGGCCCAGATCAGAAACACACACAGGTTTTTATAGGCTTTTTCATGTCATCCCTTGGCTGTAATCACATTGGTGGAGCTGAGACTTCCAGCACAGAAGTATACATACCCCTTTGGCTATTATAGGAAATTTAAACATCTGTGCTTTTACAGAAAAGACAATAGGGAGGCTGGAGAGATGGCTCAGCAGTTAGGAGAACTGGCTGCCCTTGCAGTACCCACACAGCGGCTAACAACCATCTGTAACTCCAGTTCCAGGGGATCTGACACCCTCTTCTCATCTCCGTGGGCATTGTACGACATGGGTGCAGTTACACACATGCAGGCAATACATACTCATATGTATAAAATAAAAAGAATAAAATATTTTAAAATAAATATATATAAAAGAAAATATTTCAGGCCACTGTGGGGTTATGACATTTCCCAAGAGCGTGGGATATTGCTGATGCTAGTACAGCCTGAGACTGAGCTCAGAGCCGCCTTCATGACTGGAGTAGAAGGAAAAGCTTCCAAAGTACCTGCTGTTACTCTACAAAATCAACAAGCACACTTACTATGTTACCTTTATTGCTAGCAGTACACAAGGGTCTCGTCAAGTACATTCATTAGCATGTCTTCAAATACCACACACAGCAGAGTTATAGTGAGGTCATCAGTTCCACAGTAGATTGATTTTTTTCCACCCCCGCCACTTCCTAATAGTGCCACTGAATTATGATCCCTCAGTGGAAAGAGCCATAGATCTTGAAGTCAGTGCCCTCTTGATCTCTGAAACATGGTTATATCCAGGACCAAGCCCAGATTTCAACAGTGAGCTCTTGGGGAACATTTTGGGCCCCAAACCAGTCCCACAGACAGCGCCAGGTTTCATTATCCCAAGCTGTCTCCAGGGGTCAAATGTGGAATCCCACAAAGAACTTGCTCATTTACCCAAGGGCCAAGTCGGTGCTGCGTAGCCATTTCCTCAGAATGGAAATAGACCACACTGAAGGGAAGCTTGAAGAGCTCTACAGGGAGGCTGCTTAAGTCCTGGAAGTAAAGAACTCACCAGTCTCAGGAAGCGTGAGGCCCCTCCCTCCTAGAGGCTGCTGAGGGGAGGAGATGCTCCAATCTGTGGAATTGCATGCAGGTCATGCAGAGAGCTCCACAGGGCTTTCATGAGTCACCACCCATGCAGGGTGGGCTTATACAGCTGTCTTTGAGTCATCCGTGCTCCTGCAAGTGACCCTGAAAGGAACCTCAGTAAACTCACTGGTTCACCAAGTTGAACTTGGGTGCTCTCCTAACTTTGGTCTGTTGTTGGTTTCCTAACTGGGGTGAGGAGACATGGGTGTCACATCTCATCAGGAAAAGTGTCACACAACATTCACCCCGATAGCTGGGACATTTTGTAGTGGATCCTCCTAACCAATGCATTCTGACTGGAATCAAGTTTTATCTACAAGTCAAATAAAGATGGCGTATTTAAAGAAGCAGATGGTGTACACATTTTATTGTAAAATGGAGAAAAATAATGTCCACACGTCTTTGACAGGAAATGATGGGTATCTAACCACTGAGCCACACCCTTTCCTAAGGCTCTTTAAATTTGTTTGGTTTTAAGACAGGGTCTCCCTGTCACCCTAGCTGACCTGGAACTCACTGTGTAGACCAGGCTGGCCTCAATCTCAGAGATATACCTGCCTCTGCCTCCCAAGTGCTGGAATTAAAGGTGTGTACAACCATACCTGGCTATTTTTGTTTTTAAAGAGAGGTCTCCTCCAGCCCAGACTGCCTTGGAATTTATATGTAGACTTCCTGATCCTCCTGCCTCTGCCTCCCCGGAGCTGGGATTATAGGTATGCCTCACCATGCCTGAGTCCCCTTTATTCTTGGTGTGATTCTATTCATCTGAGTGAGCCCTGATGATACTTGTAAACTACGAGAGAGAGTTCCTCCCGTCCCAGCTCCCATCTGCTCAGTTCACATCCAATTCAACAAGATCTATTCAGTTTTGTCTGGTCCATGGAATTCAGCCAGTTGTTTTATTTTGTTGTAGGAACACTTCTGTTTGGTTTCAGTCTGTTTTTATCAGCTGACTTGATAATTAAATTTGTAATTATAGGACAAGTTCGGCTAGCACAAACAAGTTTGGGAACAGTAGCTTTCAGCTTGCATTGGGTCACCTGTTACTGGAGTACAAGTCCGGGTCAATCCAAAGAGGAGCCTCCAACCATGTGTGTCCTTTGGGCTATCAACACACCAATCAATGAGCTTCACAGAGAGACAGGACCTGCCTGGTGCTGGAAGGGGTTTCTTCATGTTGCCCAAGCTGGCCTCGAACTATACTGGGCTTCAGCGACGGATTCTTCTGCTTCAGCCTCCTGTTTGGGTCTGCTGAACTGTTTCTGCCACTTGCAGCCGGAGAGGGAGAGATCCCAGTTAGCAGGAAGTTCTCTTAAAGCCAGGCGGTGAGAGGCCCGTCCACAGCTCCATGCGCCTCCTGGTGGTATCTCTGAGCAGTTGCAGCCTCCCATAGGTAAAGATCAGAAACAAACCAGACCCACCCTGGCGGTGTTCCTCCTGGCCCAGGACCTGCTGGGACTATTATTATTATTATTTTATATGTGTATGAGTGTACTGTCTACATGTATGTAAGTGCAGCCGTGTCATGCAATGCCTGAGGAGGTCAGAAGAGGATGTTGGGTCCCTGGAACTGGTTGTTAGCTGCCATGTGGGTGCTGGGAACCAAACATAAGTCCTCTGAAAGAGCAGCTGATACTCTTAACCACTTAGCCTGTAGCCCCAGCTGCCCTGGAACTCACTATGTAGACCAGGCTGGCCTTGATCTCACAGAGATCCACCTGCCTCTGCTTCCCACGTGCTGAGATCAAAGGTGTGCGCCACCACCCTTGGTGAAAATGTTTTAACTGGGGGTTCTGCCCAGCTTGTCTATGCTAGAGTCGCCCCAAAAGTGATGGCAAGAGAGTGCCTCAAAACATTTGGATGGGGCCACTGAGAATGACCAAGCCAAAGCACTTACGGGGAGAACATGCGTGTGACCGGCGAGCCGCAGGAGAAGAGCTGTTCTGTCCAGGCGTGCCCGCAGCAGCGTGGCTGCTCGGCTTATGCATGGGTGTAGGGAATTTGGGCTGGAGTGTAGCTCGTGCTGTGGGTTCATTCCAAAGTATCGTAGAAATGGGTGTTCCTACTCCCAAGCAGGAGAGGGGCTGTGGAGGTGACAGCGCCCCGGTTCAGATGCGGGGTGCAGGGTGGAAAGCTGCGGGGCGAGGCCCGGGCCACTGGGCTGGGAAGCGGGTCAGCTGCAAGGTAGACGGGCCTTTTGTGTCTTCATCCACATCTGTGCTGGGGAACTTGTGGAAGGCGTGACTGCTGGCTTCTCTTTCTGTTGCAATGGCACCATCTCCGCGTAGGGGCGAGCCTGGTGCAGTGTGACAGGGTTTCCACTTCCCTGTTTTTGTGGTACTAGGATGGCACGTAGGGCCTTTCGCACTGAAGCGAACACTCTAGCACTCAGCTGCATCCCCAGGCCTTCTGCCCATCTTTTTAAAAAGTTCTTAAAGTCAGGCTGACGCGATGGTTCCGTGGGCAAAGGTCTTACTGCTGAGCCTGACCACCTGAGTTCAATCCCCTGGACCCATATGATAGGAGAAAATCTCTTACAAGTTGTCCTCTGACCTCATACGTGCACAGTGCTCTAAATAAGTAAGTATGATAAAAATATTTAAATGGAGGGGTGCTGGAGGCTGACATCCACCTTATTTTTTAAGGCAATGTCTCTCACTGAACCTGGAGCTCACTGATCAAGCTAGGTTGGCCAGCCAGCGAGCCCCAAGATCTTCCTGTCTCCATTACAAGTACATCCCACCACACTCCACTTTTTATGTGCGTGTTGGGGATCTGAACTTAGGTCCTTGTACTTGCCCAGCAAGCACCTGAACCATCTCCCCGGTCCCCTTCCACTCATCTTTAATTTTTAAAATTAATTAATTAATTAACTTGTAGGGATGGGGTTTTTGTTGTTTTTTTGGTTTTTGGCCTTTTTCAGACAGGGTCTCCCTGCAGCCCCAACTGGCCTGGAACTTGCATGTAGACCAGGTTGGCCTCAATCTCAGAGATCCTCCTCCTCTGCCTCCGGAGTGCTGGGATTAAAGGCTTGTGCCACTACGCCCAGCAACTTTTTGCTTTTTTGAGACAGGCCCACCATGTGGCTTGCTGGCCTTGAACTCTCAGAGGTCTACCTGCCTCCACCTCCCGAGTGCTGAGATTGAAGGTGCATGCCAGGTCTCCTAGCCTGATCATTTTTTGAGAAAGATTTTATTTATGTGTGTGTATTTTTGAATGTGTATGTGCACATGTGTGTGGGGCCTCATGGAGGCCAGAAGAGGGTGTTGGATCCCTGGAATTGGAGTTGTGGACAGTTGTGGGTGCTGGGAACCAACTTGGTCCTCTGTAAGAGCAGCCAGTGCTCTTAACCACTGAGCCGTCTGTCTAGCCCCCAAATGATCATTTTTATTCCTAGGTATTTACCTACAAAAAAACTGATTTTATCTGAAGCATGATTCAGAAGGGGAGCACACATGGATGGGAACCCAGAAATCACGGGGACGAGCAGTGCTGGGACATGGGTTCTTCCAAGACCCTCTAACACACCATGGTTTAATTTCTTGGCAGCCACTTCCGTGGACGTCCCAGCATGCTCTGCATGTCAACATTGCTCCCTTTCCCTGTCCCCCATCTTTCTGAACACAGTGGCCACAGATGCATAGCACATCTGTGTTTTATAAAGCCTTTCCCTCTCCTGCCAATTTCTTGGCAAAATCCGACTTCTTCCTGCTGTGGGGAGTTAGCGTCAGGCCTCATGGGGCTCGTGGGCTGCTGTGGTGCCAGCCTATTATTCATCATCCTTCCCAGCAGCTCCCAGCCTTGTCAGTCAGCACAACAAATACTTCATATTTCCCAGCCGGAGCTCTGGGCCTTTCTGCCGAGAAGGTGTGAGGCATTTTCCCTGACCTCGCTTCTCCTGCCCCTCTGTGAGCACTTACCTGGTAATTTACCTAGATTCTGATTGAAAGCGGCTAGGGCCAAGAATGCCTGCTGAGGGACTGGTGGTCTTTGAAGCTCTTCAACTTCTGTCTCTGTCCTCACTTTTAACAGTGGCTAGTGGAAGAGCACACACACACACACACACACACACACACACACACCTCGCCACGCTCACAGTTTCCAGGTCTCTAGAAGCCATTTTGATTTTATTTATGGTTACTGGCCTTATGGTGAGCGGAGGTGGTTGTTACTGGTCCATGCTTGCCCTTTTCTAATGATCCCACTTCTACAAGAAGGGCATTGATTTGCTCACGAAGGTGGCCTAATCAAATCTTAAAGGCCCCCCTTTCTGGGGTTGGTTAGGATGGCTCAGCAGGTACAGGAACTTGCCACACAAGCCTGAAACCCTGAGTTCGATGCCCAGAACACAGGTGAAAAAGTTGAATATAGTAGTGCTTGTATCTGCATCCCAGCAGCACTCCTGTGATGTCAAGATGGGAGGTGGAGGCAGGAGACGCCGGCTGGCCTGGAGTAGGCAGGGTAGAAGAAACAAGCCAGGCCCTGCTTCAACAAGTCGGAAGGAGAGAACTGACTTCTGAACAGTGTCTTCCGATGCTGTGTCCCCCATCCTTTCACAGGCACACACAAATAAGCAAATATTAAATTATGTAAATTAAGTAAAAAAGAAGGGGGCAGGAACTGGAGAGATGGCTCAGCAGTTAAGACCACTAGCTGCTCTTTCAGAAGACCAAAGCCCAGTTCCTATCACCCACATCAGGTGACTCACAGCCACCCATAACTCCATTCTCAGGGGGATCTGACACTCTCTTTTGGCCTCCACGGACACCCACACACATGGGGCATACAGACACACACACACATACAGACACACACACACACACATACAGACACACACACACAAATAAAAATTAAAATAAATACAATTTTAGCAGGTGAGGTGGTGCATGTCTTTAATCCCAGCACTCAGGAGGCAGATGCAGGCAGATCTCTTGTGAGTGCGAAGCCAGTCTGGTTTACATGAGTTCCAGACCAGCCAGGGCTGCCTAGTGAGACCCTAACTTAAAGAAGCAAACAGAAAAAAGAAAGAAGGGGCAAGTTGGAACCTTTGTCTCTCTCTCTGTCTCTCTGTCTCTCTCCTCCTCTTCCACCTGCTTCTTACCTTGGGCTGACCTTGGCTGGCTCCAGGTATCAAGTCGTTGACCTTGGGCTCCCCAGGCCCCAACACTGCCAGCCAATGCATACTGTTAACAACAGAGCGCCTTTCCAGTATTCTGTCTTGGTGGCCACGTCACCCAGAGATGCTGGACAGCTGAAGGGAGTGTCCCTCTCTGAAGGCCTCTTCAGTCGCAGAGATGTCCGCTGTCACTCTGAACATCACCCTAGGAGCCATGGGGTGGGGGAGGAATGGACTCATGATCTCCATGGAGACCAGCTTGAGACCTGATCCGCCTGGGGCAGAGGGAACCTGCTCAAGGCGGAGGAGGCTTCAGCCTCCTCACTTCTGGGCAGGTGTGGGTGATGGGACCCCTGTCTGAGAGCTTTGAACTGGACATGCAAGACACGGTTTGAAAGGGAAAGGCTTTCAAACAACTGAAAATGAAGATAGAAAACAGTGGGGTGTGACTGAGTGTCAGCGGGAGAGGGACAGTGGGGTTTGGCATAGTGTAGCCAAAGTGGTCGACAGAGAAAATGTGAAACCTTGTGTGTTTATTTCCCCCAAGTCTGAAACTACTCAACACCTCTGATAAGCGCTTGCTTCCAAGCCCCATGCTTTCTTTCTTTTCTTTTTATATTTTATTTATTTTTAATTTTATGTGTATGAGTGTATTGACTACATGTATATATAAGTGCACCCATGTTGTGCAATGCCCTCGGTGGTCAGGGCAGAAGAGGGCATCAGATTCCCCCGGAACTGGGTGTTATGGATCATTGTTACCCACCCTGTCAGTGTTGGGAACCAAACCTTAACCGCTGAGCCATCGCTCCCTTCGCACCACCTCCGTAGAGCCTCTGCCAGTGGAAATGGTACAAGCTTGTCTTTTTGCCAAAGGAAGGTGGGCAGAAATGGAAAGAAGGGAGGGAGAGAGGGAGGGAGGGAGGGAGGGAGGGAGATACAAGGTTATTGGCAAGGACATACTTGTGGCCAGCATGCACTGTTGGCTTCTGGAACATCCTTGAGTCAGGGAACCTGTGGTTTTTCTAAGCCAGATTACATTTACCCTGAATAAAGAAACAGCCTAGCCCTTACATTCATTTCAAGGCCAAAACGGATCCAAACTGAGAACCTGCTCCTTCAGATGGCTTACAGAACGGTGTTTGAGAGACAGGCTTCATTCCTATTTTTATTCAGACAGTATCTCTAGAGTGAACTGAGGAACTCAAAACAAAGATCTACCCACCCCTCCCCATCTCATCAGAGGATCCTGTCTAAAATATGGCCTAAAATATGGCACCCCACACACAAATCCAGACACACTTTTAAGTTTTTCCCACTGTTTTCAGTGAGAAAGGATCCCTATTTCCAGAGCTTTGACATGGTAATCAAGCATACCCACATTCATTCCCTGTCTTGGGTGTGGGGCTTGGTAGGGTCCTGAGGGATTAAGGTCAGGTGCCCAGGCCACAACAGGAGCACATGGCTCGGTAAGCTTGTTTACATTATACACAGTAACCTTTTTGGTTGCAAGTTTAAGGGAGAGTAATTAGTCCAGATTATAAAAGTTATTCCCACAGGGACCCACAGCTGCCGTTCTTCTTAGGTTAGTAGGTTTTCGTCACTATCACGAGTACCTGAGACAGTCAATTTATAAAGAAAAAAGGTTTTTGGCTCACAGTTCTGGAGGTTTCAGTTGTGATGGCTCAGTACTGATGCTTTGGTGAGGCAAAACATTGCGGGGGGTGTTGGTGGAACAAAACTCACCTCATGGCCAAGAACAAAACACAGAGCAAAAGGGGGTGCATCCCACACTCCCCCCACAATGGCATGTCCCCAGTGACCTAAATGACAGTAAGTTTGAGGCCAGCCTGGACTACATGAGACCCTGTCTCAATGAAATAAGACTAATACATAGTCTCAATGAGGTGTTAAAAGGAGACATATTTTCTACCCAATATTATAAACAGTGTAGGTGCAGACACAGTCATCAAATGCTGTAGCGCACATCCTGTCTGGAGAAAAGTTTATTTTTGTGTCTACTGTAACACATTAATTTCAAGACATGAGAGCGTGTGTCTCCTGGAAATAAAGACCTTTGAACATGAAGAATATTTATTATGAATTAAAACGTGGAACTACAGAGAGAAATTGATTTAGACAGAAGAATAAACACCATTCAGTAACTGACTAGATTTGGATAGGGGACCAGGTAAGAGGCGGGGTGAAGAGACTCAGGAACATGGCTGAGGGTGGCCACCCAAATCATCCCCAGGGAAGACTGGCTCTTCCCAAACATCTGCCTCCTCTGGGCCAGGGAGCAAAAGAGACAGAAGAGTGCGGGGGAATGGTGGACTTTGTAAAAGTCTGTAATTGGTCTCCTGTGTCCTCTCGGTGGCTGTGTGGCCATCCGTGTCAGTTACTTTTCTTGCCACTGTCATGCAACACTGGGATCCTGGGGAGATGGATCAGTGGGTAAAGTGCTTACCATACAATCACAAGGACCTGAGTTCGAATTCCCAACACCCATGTAAAAAGCGGGGCATGGCAGCATACATCTGGTACCATGGAACTGGGGATGCAGATGGGTGGATCCCTGGAGCTTGCAGGCCAGCTGGCCTAGTCAAATTGGTGAGCTCCAGGTTCAGTGAGAGAACTTGTCTCAACAAACAAGGTGGACAGCACCTGTGGAGGACACAGGATGTCAATTGCTGGCTTCTACACACCCAGGCACAAGTAGATGCCCGCACACAAACTCTACTGCTGCTGGAGCCCAGTCTGTAAACTGGTCTCCTGGTATCTCCTGGTATCTCCTGGTATCTTCTGGTATCCCCTGGTATCTCCTGGTATCTCCTGGCACCCCCTGGTATCCCCTGGTGCTCAACCCTGTTCAATTACTTAAAACAATTATTACACTTTTATTTGTTTCGTGTTCCCGCATAATGCTGGGTGGGGAGGTGGGTGTGGCCGGGCAGGAGTGTGGAAGAAAAAAGACAACTTTCAAGAGTCAGTTCTCTCCTTCTACCATGTGGGCTGGAGGAGAGATCTCAGGTCATCGGGCTTGTTTTGGCAGCAGTCACCTTTACCTGTGTGCCATCTCCCAGGTGCTTGGTATTGAGCCCCGTGACAACACGCCTAGCAGGTACCACTTAAAGGAAGGTTTTCTCCAGCTCACAGTTTCAGAGGGTCCAGTCCATCTCATCAAGGAAGGATGGCAGAGCAGCCCTGTGGCTGTGGGAGCACGCAGCGGCTGCTGCCAATGCGGCAGCCAGATCCGGAAGCTGGACCGGAAGGAGAGTATAACCTCCAGAGGCTGACCCCTAGTGGCCTACAGCTAACAGCCAGGCCCTATGTCTCAAATGTTCATACCTCCATATAGGGAACCACCATGAACCTCTGGGGGACATTCAAGACACCTACCCTGAGCCCCCAGAGCCTTTGATGGGGTACCATGGAGTCTCCTCACAACTCAGTCAAGAGAGTTAACAGCACTCACACCTGCACAGGGGTCCTGACTGTTAATGTCGGAGGGCCCAGTCCACTGTGGGCAGTAACATTCCTTGGAGTGGTAAGCCTGGGCTGTTGAAGAGAGCTGGGCACGAGCCTCGTGTAAGCCACTGGACAGCATTCCTTCGTGATGTCTGTTGCACCTCCCGGGCTGAGTTCCCTGGTTGGAGGCAGCCTGTGTGGAATAGCAAGCGGCTTGCCTTTAAATCACCGCCCTGCCCTCCCTCCGTGCCAGACTGTGATCTGGTAGACTAAGCCAGACAAACCCTCTTTTCTTCTAAGTTGCTCTTGGTCACGGTGTTTGTCACAGCAACAGAAGAAACCAAAAGAGAAAGCGTGGCGGATCCACTCCATGTTGGTGGAGCAGAGGGCCAGACCCGGGTCTAGCTACTGGGGAGATGATGAAGTGGGGCCTCACGGACCTGCACTCCAGACTGGCCCCCTGCCCCAGGACCATTTATAGCTCAGGAGTTAAGACACAATACCTAGAAGAGTTGAGGCTCCACCAACCTGCTTAAAATGTAAATTAAGTTACAACCCCCCACATCTATCGTATTTTTGTATTCTTGAATTTGCCAACTTAGAATTACAACCATTACACTTAGAAAGCTGTCGCCGCGTCAAGAACCTCACAATATTTATCCAGGTTTTGTTCCAGTGCTAGAATGGCTTCGCTTTTCATGCTGTGTCTATGATCCAAATGCAGTTGATTTGGGTGGAAGGAGCGAGGTGTCCTGAGTCACACGGGGAGCGGGTCTCTCCTTCCCCTTCTTTCAGCACCTGGCAGACAGCGGTTGCATGCGCAGTGCAGCCCATGGGGCTTGGTAGGGCTAAGCAGATGGACCCAGGTGACAGGCAGGACTCAGAGCCAGAGGGAGGGTCATTCTTTTAGGGACAGTGTAGACAGGAAGGAGAGGAGTAGAGGGAGAGACAGAGTGGGACTCTAAAAAGAACTCTGTAGATACTAAAATAATTTAAAGTCCTATATTTACCTCCCTACAGGCCGTCATTTTTCAAGTTGCCATAAGAACATAGGTGAGTGTCAGCACTTGGGCACAGACTCAGCGTCCTGTGATCCTGTGGTCCTGGGGTCACTGGCAGCATGATGACCCATCACCTGACTGTTGTCCTGACGTGGTCCCCACCACAAGCTTGGAGGGAGTGAGATCAAGCACACACTTCTGGCATGTGCCATCCCCCTCCGCCCCCCAGGCCTGCTACAAAGGCCTCTGAGGAAGAATTCAGTAGAGGTGGGCAGAAGAGAGCCCCCAAGTCCGCAGCGAGTCCAGACACCAGTCACTTGAGGCCATGCTGCCTGGACCCGGGCTCAGTGCATAAGCATACAGGAGGGGGGATGCTACAAGGATGCATCTGGGGTGGGGGTTCTCTGCACCGCACTCCTGCGAAGTCCTCTCGGTCTCACAGACAACGGGTATAGCTACAGCCTGTGTCCTGGCTGTCTTCGTGGATTCCTATCATGTGATGGGCTGGGTGGTTATGTCACAACAGTGCAGGGCAGAGATGACGTGTCACGAGACATCAGAGTCTGTTTGTCCTGGTCGGACATGTTTCTATCCACTGATGACACTTTGCTGACAGGTCACTAGGATTAATCTGTTGTTGCTATTGTTACTGTAACAACATATCTGAGGTGGGTGACTTTCTAAAGGAAAGAGGTTTACTTGGCTCACTGTCCCAGAGATTGAAGGGCATGGTGTGGGCATCAGATTAGCTCTGGGGAGGGAGGCAGGAAAGTGTGCAATAGGCAGAGATCACATAGCCAACTAGGAAGCCAGAGAGAGACTCGGGTGTCACAGTCTTCTGAAGGCACATCCTCAGGGGCCTAAGGACCTCCTTCCAGGCCTCACTGCTTAAAGTTTCCAGAACATGGACCTTTCCACAGATTTGAACATTCAAACCACAGCAGTCACCAGAAGTCAACATAAATTCTTTGTTTATGGTTATCTCATAAAAAATGGACTCCATAAGAATTGTCTGTGAGGGGCTAAGGAGCTGGATCAGCAGTTAAGAGCACTGGCTGCTCTTGTAGAGGACCCAGGTTCACTTCCCAGCACTCACCTGGCCACTAACCGCTGACCCTAACTCCAGTTCCAGGGAGGATCTGATGTTCTCTTCTGGTCCGTCTGGGCATTGCACGATAGGGGTGCATTTACATGCATGTAGACAACACACTCACACATAAAATTTTTAAAAAAGGAGAATTGTGTGTGTATGTTTGTGTGTGTGCACATGTGGGGGCCAGAGGACCACGTTGTCCTGGATATTTTCCCCAGAATCACCATCCACTTCCTTAAAGACAGGGTCTTCTGCCGCTGTGGTACTCATTGATTAAGTTGGCAAGTGAGTCTCAGGAATCCATCTGCCTCAGCCTCCACGTCACTAGGATTACAAGCACGTATCACCATGCCTGGCTTTTTACATGGATTCTGGGGATTAAGCTCAGGTCTTTATGCTTGCAAGACAATCATTTTAGCGATGGAGCCATCACCCCAGCCCCCTGGGCAGGTTTGTTCTTTTAAATATATCCCTCTAGTGATTAGTACCAAGTGACACCTGACAGCGGGTGCTTCTGAAACCATCACAACCTGCCTCTCAGGAGCTCGGATTGTCTGAGGTTAGCTGCCATCAAACTGTACTTGAAACCTCCCTCATTAAGGGCGGATCGGTTTACCCTCGGCACTCCATGTCTGAAGGGCTTCTTAACTCTAATACTGAGGCCAGTCTGACAATGACTTTGGTCACAGGTGAGCTACTACAGTGTAAGCATTGAGAAGGCCAGCAGTGCCTGAGGCTGGAGCTGGGTTCAAGTGCAACTGCTTGGAGGTAAAGTGCCCTTGGGACCCTTCACTGTTCCTGCCTTAGCTTTGGGGAAGCAAGGGCTGGAATGTCGAGGCAGACAGGTCCTCTTCTTCCTCCTGTCTCTGCAACTCCCACCTGCTTCCTGTCAAGCCACTGCCCACTGGCCCCTCACCCCAGCCACTGGTTTGCATTATGGCCTTGACAGCTTCTACTGGGGCCATGTGTTGGGTTGGAAGGGCATTATCATTCCCCAACACTACAATTGGCATGACCTTGGGAATCTAAAACCCTGGCAAGTGGTAGAATTTTCTTTTTCTAAGCTTCTCTCAGAGAGGAAGGGAGAGGAAGGGAAAAGAGGCCTTGAGAGAGCTGAAAAGGCTCATCTCTTCCCCAAATTGGAAGGAGGAGGGGGAGGAGGAAGAGGAGGAGGAGGAGGAGGGGGAGAAGGATGAAATAATGTGTCTTGGAGGTTGTGATAAGATAGAGAAGAAAATTCCTGGAGACGCATTTAGGGTTCTGTCTGCTGCTTATCTTTCGGTGCCCCCATCAGTCCCAGACAGTGTTTTCAGCTGATGGAGAAAGCCCAGAGTTCCAGGAACAAAAGTTGTCTTGGAACGTGGTCTCAGAGAACATTAGCCTGGTTTTAAAAGTGTTTCATTTCATGGCTTCAACACATACGCTTGTTTTCCGATTCCACGAGGCAGCTGGGGGAGCAAACAGAGTGTGGCCGCCAATTAGCGCCCTGTCTCGCTTGCTTGTCCAATTGCTCCGTCTTTTGTTAAGCCTTAAATGCATTTTTTCCAAGCCACTTGGCTTTTCCGATGCCGTGTATTTCATTTGACTGGAACATTCTCATAACCAGCAGTTCCAGACAGCTTCTTGTGCTGGCGGAGGGAGGCCTCACAGTCCGGCCACCTTCCTGACTGCAGGCATGTTGTCACTGGCTGTTGCAAGCTAATGGTGTCTCCCCTTCCCACCAAACATGCAGAGTCCTAACTACCAGTGATCTTGCATTGTAATCTTATTTGGAAACAGAGGTAATCAAGTGAAGAGGAGGTCTTAGGAGGGCCTCATCCAATAACTGGCGTCCTTAAAAAATGAGGAAATGGCTGGTGTGGTGGCACATGCCTTTAATCCCAACACTGTGGAGGCAGAGGCAGGTGAACCTCTGAGTTCAAGACCAGCTGGAGCTACAGGGAGATCCTGTCTCAGAGAGAGAGAGAGAGAGAGAGAGAGAGAGAGAGAGAGAGAGAGAGAGAGAGAGAGAGAGGAGAGAGAGAGAGAGAGGGAGAGAGAAAATGTGATGGGGGATGGGCCTGGAGAATGACTTGGTAAAGTACTTGCCTAAGTTCAACCCTTAGGACCTGGGCACAGTGCACACAGGGAATCCCAGCATTGGGAGGTAAAGACAGGTGGTCCCCCCGAGTCTTGCTGGCCAGCTAGCCTATCTGAGAGTTCCAGGCTGCTGAGAGACCCTGTCTCAAAACAAAAGGCAAATGGTACCTTAAGAACCAAAGTTGTAGCCGGGCATGGTGGTGCAGCGCTTTAATCCCAGCACTTGGGAAGCAGAGGCAGGAGGATCTCTGTGAGTTCAAGGCCAGCCTGGTCTGCATAGTGAGTTCCAGGTCACTGGGGCTACAGGGAGACCCTATCTCAAAAAGATCAAAAAAATATATATCAAAAGTTGTCTCTTGCCTTAAACACACACACACACACACCCTCATATGCACACATGACTGTACATGCTCACACACAGAAAATGAACAGAAGAAGAAAGCAGCAATCTACAAGCCTTGGCCCCACAGCCCTCAGAGGGAAGCAGCCCAAACAGACCCTGATCTTGGACTTCTGGCCCCCAGGACCCTGAGAGAATAAGAATCTTGTTTAAACTTAGTTTCAAGACTTTGCTCTGGCAGCCACAGGACACTAACACAGTCACTGAAGCCAGAGTCAGGAGAGAGGAGAAGGCTGCCTCAGTTTCCCCAGAGTAGCTGAGAATAGATGAAGTGTGGACCATCTCACACCCTCTCTGAGGGATGTCAACAGTCCACAGTCCATGGTGATGGATTCTTGCAAGTAAGGATGGCTGATCTGATGGCAGCTGTTTTACTTAGAGGACGCCAGCATCTCCTAGATGCCCTCACTCACCAGGGGACACGTCAGGTGGGGTAAGAGTGACCCTCCTGTTGATGCTCTCTGAGCCCCAGCTCCTTCTACCCAGGTGCCCCGCCTGGCCCTCCTAGGGTGGTGGACATCACAAACATCTTCCCCAGTCAGCACATCCTTGACTTCCTGCTCTAAAGTTACTCCCTGGGGAAATGTTTCTGGTTGCACTAAAAGGCTGGACCACTTGACCTAAGAAAGCCTGGTTTTATAGAATATTCCTTTACACATTGAGCAATAATCTGGACCCTGGTCTCTCAGAAGCCAATTGCAAAGGAACCTTCTGAAGCATCCAATGCCCCTGACAACATTTCACCTAGCCAAAGGGCTCAGGCTCACCTATGCACTTGACACACCCTGGTTGTCCTCACATGTCTAGGGGTTGTGGGGAGTGTTGGTACTGACCCTGGGAAGTGTCCCCCCACAGGGCAGGGGTTCTTCCATTGTCTTTCAAAGTGGAGGATGGTGGAGCTCAACATGGTGATCAAAGCCACATCTGCTCAAGGCAGGAGTAGTCTGACTCTGTGTGGAGGTCCCCGAGTGGATCTGATTGGCTATGGTTGACACTGAGTGACATGGGATTCAGAGTGGGAACTCAGGTCAAGGCTGAATCCCAAGGGATGAAAGCTGACTCCTGCAAGTTGCCCTACACACACACACACACACACACACACACACACACACACACACACACATTTTTTAAAATTTAAAACAAGATATATCCAGTTCTAACCTTGATTACTGCAAGTAGGACCTTTTCGGAAAAACTCTTAGCAGATGGAGTCAAGGGAAGGAGGTGTCATCTTGGAATACATAGGTCCCAATCAGAAGTCATTGGTGTTCCTTAGAGAAGAGACAGACAATTGGGGTTGTGCATTCGTGGACAGGCAGAGATGGAGCAGAAGCATTTACAAGAGGACCAAGGATTGCAGCCAGTGACAGAAACTGGTGGAGATTCGGCGCCCCATCAGAGCGTCCAGATGGTGCCACCCTGCCGGCAACTTGATCTGGACTTCTGGCCCTCAGAACTGTGAGACAATACACTCTGCTAGCGTCTTCTGTTATGACAGCCTCAGGAGACAAACACGTGGGCGTCCATGTGACAGACCGTCTTATTCATGTCTGGGCGATCTGGAAGACTGCCTGGGGTGTAGCTGTTTTCCAAGAATGCCGTGGGCTCAGGATCTGTTCCCTGGCCATCTGACACTTCAAGGGCCAACCCAGGGCTTGGACCATTGCTCTCCTGCCATTCAACACCCCTACCTGCCCCTCTTTCCCCACAGGACGTCTCTAATGTCCCCTTCTCTGGGCATGCGCCTTTAGAGCAGAGAGAATCCATAGAACCAGCAGAAGCTGCCAAACAACAGGTGTTTTGCATCTGTTCTATGAACATTAGCCGCCTTTGAACCGATGTCAGAGAATTCATTGAGACAGACGTCCCCTGTCCCCTACATGACTGGTGACAATAGCAGGCTAGACAGTCGGGAACATCAGTGACATCATGTGATTAGGCTTCACAGAAATGTCTCCCCCAGGACTGGGGAGACGGTTCAGTCAATAAAATGCTTACTTCACAGGTACGAGGGCATATGTTGATCTCCAAAACCTGTGTGAAAACCAGGGCATGGCATCGCATGCTTGTAATCCCAGTGCGGAAGAGAGATCCCCAGGACTCACTGACCTCCCAGTCTAGCTTAACTGGTGAGCTCCATGTCCTAGTGAGAGACTGTCTCAAAGACACAAGACGGACAGCTCCTGAAGTCGGACACCTGGCAGTCTGGTCTCCATATGCATGCACTACACATATGCACGCTCGCACATGGTATTAAACTTTTAAATTTTTATTTTTATTTTACGTGTGTGCAATGCCCATGGATGCCAGAAGAGGACGTTGGGTCCTCTGGAACTGGAGTTATGGATGGTTGTTAGCCACCATGTGGGTGCTGGGAACTTAACCCCGGTCCTATGCAAGAGTAGCCAGTGCTCTGAACTGTTGAACCATCTCTCCAGTCTCTATTAATTTTTATTTTATTTTATTTTAAGGAAGAAATGATTCCCCCAGATAAGTCTTCTGCAAATTTCTGTCCCTTGCTTGGCCAGGACAGCTTCACTGTGGGAAGAGCTGCTCACAGGCAGGTAGAGTCTGGGCCATTGAGTTGTTGGAGGAAGCACAGGCTTGGCTGTCTGAGAGTGGGAGTGAACAGACTGTGCCGGAGCTGTGGAACCTTCTGGGTGCTGCTAGTTATTTTGATCAATGCTGTTACAGAACATCTGACTGCATCCACTTAAGGGAGGAGGGGTTTACTTTGGCTCACAGCTCGGGGGCTGCAGTCTACCACGGTGGGAAGGCAGAGGTCTGCGGTGGTGGGAATGTGTGGCAGTGGCTTATTACTCAGCACCAGCCCAGAAGTGGGGCTGTCAGTCTGCAACTGGAAGCAGGCATCAACTTTAAAGGCCTGCCTCTCGTGGTCCCAGGTACAAAATGTTCGGTAGCCTTCCCCCAACAGGGCTTCCAGCCTGAATCAAGTGCTAAACACACAAGCCTAGGGAAGGGTTTCACATCAAGCCTAACGGGTTATTTGCTACTGCAGACCTGAGGCTGCTGACCTCTTCTGCTAGAGGGCTCTTCTCATGCCTGTGTTAACCACAGGGATGCATCCCTCACACAGTGGACAAAGGACAAGGCTATGTCTTCCCTGTCTTCATGGATCCGGCACCCAGACCGATGCTTAGCACGGAGGTTTGCTTGAATACGTTCTGTGTGTGCGTTCACATGGGTACATTCATGTATGTGCATGTGTGGGCCAGAGGTCAACCTTAGGTGTTGCACTGCAGGAACTGCCCACCTTGTTTTAAAAAATATTTTTAAATTTATTCTTTGACAAGCTCATACATGTATGCAACATATCTTGATCATATCCAAACCGCTTCCCCTTCCCACTCCCTCTGGATCCCCCCAGTATGTCTACCTCCCACTTTTATGTCCTCTTTCTTTAACCACATAACTCACTGGGCCAATTAGTGCTGTCCACACTGCTTGGGTATGGGGCCATCCATCGGCATACGGGTCGCCTCCCAGCCACCACATCCTTGAAGAGAATCGACTCTTCCCTCTACGACAGTCATCAACTCCCAGTAGCTCCTCGTCTAGGCTGGGGCCTCGTGAGCCCCTCGCCGCCCCCAGGCTGGAATGCTGACTGGCTTGGTCTTGTGCAGGTAACCACAGCTGTGAGTTCACGAGGATAGCGTCTCACAGGCCTCCTCCTCATCCTCTGCTCTTACATTCTTTCTGCCCCCTTTTCTGTGATGTCCCCTGGGTTTGGGAGTGGGGGTTGCTGTACAGATGTCCCATTTAGGACTGAGCACTCAACGGTGGCTTATTCTCAGCATTCTGGCCAGCTCTGAGTCTCTGCATTGACGGCCACCCACTGCAGGCAGAAGCTCCTCTGACCAAGGGTGAAAGCAACCCACGTGGATTAAGTGACTTGCTGTTTCCACTGCATGGAGTGAAAGGAGAACTTCTAGCCCAGGGCTCACTGGTAAGTTAGGCTGCCGCTCAGCAAGCCCCAGGGATCTTCCTGTCTCCACTGGGATCACAAGTTTGCTCTTCCTTCCTGGCTCTTTTCACAGGTGCTGGGGATGAACGCGAGTCCTCACACTAGCGTGGCGAGCACTTTATAGACTGAGCCACTCTGAACCGATGGAGTGATGAGCTCTCCTGCTCCCAATCCTGGTTTTTCTTTTTTTTTTTTTTTTCCGTAGGAAGGGGATTGTGTTCTTTCTAGTGTTCAACAGGGCCTGGTACTTGGACACAAACCTAGAGTGGATCACAGCAGGTCTGTGAGGATACAATGCCCTGGTTGCCTGCCTAGAGGTGCTGGGCCTGGGCTGTGAAAGTCTCCCCTAGGTTTAGACCTCCACTCAGAGGTCTTGATCCTGACAAAGGAGATAACTAACTAACCTCGTTTTTGGGGTTCTGAACGCTCCTTCCCTGTCAGGAGCCTCTGTGCCACTAGATGGTAGTAAAGACTCAGGCTGAGCAGGTCTGAGCCCCAAGAGGACCTTGAACCCCACTGGGGTGGGACAAAGACCTGACCACCCCACCCAGGATGGTAGGTAGTGTGGTCCTGGGGAAGGAGGGGAGTGGAAGACACACCCCAGTACACACTGAGGTCTCCAGAGAGGGGAACCCCAGAGTCTATGCGGTTGGGACGGCTGGAAGCCTGACTGGCGACCTGAAAGCTCAGAGTGTCTTAGCTGACTGTGAGTGTGGGCCTGGCCCTGGGTTTGAGTCCCAGCACAGGTGAAAGAGAAAGAGAGTTTCTTGAGAGGAGGAGGGCTCCTCTATGTCCCTGTTACGTTTCATTTCTGTTTCTGAGATAAAATACCTCAACGAAAGGCAACTTACAGAAGAAAGGGCTTCAATTCAGCTTGTGAGTCCAGCTTACGTCATTGTGGGGAAGGCAAGGCCGGAACCTCAGACGAGTCACATCGCATCCAAGGCCAAGACCAGAGAGGAAAGAGCGCCTGCCTGCCGTGTGGCTCAGCTTCGTTTCGCCACTCTTCTTTAAACTTTGTTTTTATTTATTTATATTTTAGGTGATGAGTGCTTTCCCTGTGTGTGTGTAAGTGTGCAATGCCCGTGGAGGAAGGACGAGGAGGTCAGATGCCTGGAACTAGAGTTCTGGATAGTTTTCATCTGCCACGTGGGTGCTGGGAACAGAACCCAGGTCCTCCGTGACAGCAGCCAGTGCTCTCAACTGCTGAGCCATCTCTCCAGCCCCAGTTTCTCAAATCTTACATAGTTTCGGACCCCCTGCTCTGGGAATAGTGCTGCCCACAGTGGGCTGGCTCTTCCCATAACAATAAAGAGAGTATCTCAGAGACGCACCCACAGGCCAACCCAATCTAGACAATTCCTCACTGAGATTCTTCCCAGGTGGCAGTAGGTTGTGGCAAGTTGACAATTAAAGCTGATCACCGCAGCTCCGTATTTTGAAGCAGGTGGCTTTTCAGAGCCCCAAGGTTTTTGTAGGGGCTGGGGAGTGGTTACCTGTCCTGGGCTAACCAACAGGGAGCCAGACTGGGGGGGTGCACCACAGTAGACCACAGTGGGACCTCTGGGAGTGGAGGGGGTGCTTACTGGGTGAGTGTGGCGGCCTGTATGTATCCCTTCTATGGGCAGTTTTCTGCTAGGTGCATGCTCTGGAGTGCAGATGGGGAAGCGGTACAGGGGTGGGCGGTGAATGAGCAAGTCACCCTGGTCACTGACACAATGTCCTTTACTCAGACAGGAAATTTCTGGGCTCCTTAGTTAATCTAGAGTTTTGGTGACCTTGGGAGATTGCTATTGACTTGCAAGCCTCAGTTTTCCTGAGACAAAATCACCATCACTCTGTAAGATGTTTCAGGGGCTTTACTTATAGCTGACAGTAATCAAAAAGAGGAAGGTTAGCAAAGACTTTTTAGTTCTCAAATAAACAATTACTATAATAGCTCAAATTGGTCAGTCGAATGTGGAGGTCAGACATTCTGCTCCTACTTAATCTCACAGTGACCCTCTGGGACAGAAAGCAGAACGAGGAAGAAATCGAGGTTTAGAGAGGTTCAGAGGCTAAATGGGATGTTTTACATCAGAAAGCCTGGGAGCTTAGAACGTCTGTTGAGCCCTCTGGGGATAAGATAAATGCTCAGCAAATGTACAAAAATTCAGAGCTAAAATTATGTGGAAAGGGCTGGTAGAGCTGCTCCACGGTTGAGAGCATGTACTGCTCCGTGGAGGGAATGTGAGTTCAGTTCCCACCACTCATGTTGGGTGGCTGGCAACAGCCTGTCACTCCAGCTCCAGGAGATCTCATTCCCTCTTCTGGCCTCTGTAGGCAACTGCACCCATGTGCACATACCTGAACACAGACAGACATGTATACATAAAAATAAAAATAAAAATAATTTCTGGTCTTTTTGAGAGCAGATCTCCCTGTAGCCTCAACTGGCCTAGACCTCAATATGTAAACCAGGTTGGCCTTGATCTTATAGAGATCTGCCTGCCTCTGCCTCCCAAAAGTGCTGGGATTAAAGGCATATGCAACTTCGCCCAGCAAAAATAAAAAGTAAATCTTTAAGGGGCTGGAGAGATGGCTCACTGGTAAAGAGCACTGGCTGCTCTTGCAGAGGACCCAGGTTCAGTTCCCAGCACCCACATGGTAGATAACAAGTGTCCATAATTCCAGTTCCAGGGGATTTGATGCACTCTTCTGACCACTGTGGCCATTGGTATACTTACATACTTACAGGCAAAACACTCATACACATAAAAATAAATGATAAATAAATCTTAAAAACTGTGAAGAAAGCCAGGTGTGGTGGCCCACGCCTTTAATCCCAGCACTCAGGAAGCAGAGGCAGGCCGATCCCTGTAAGTTCAGGGCAACAAGCCTGGTCTACATAGTGAGTACCAGGTCAGCTGGGGCTACAGGGAGACCTTGTCTCAAGAAGACCATAACCTAAAACAAAGCGGGTGCTGGAGAGATGGCTCAGTGGTTAAGAGCACTGACTTTTCTTGCAGAAGACCCAGGTTTGGTTCCTAGGACCCACATGGTGGCTAACAATCATTCATAACTCCAGTTCCAGATGATCCAACATCGTTTCCTGTCTTCCGTGGGCACTACACAACACAGGTGCACTTACATACATGCAGGCATAACACTCATACACATAAAAATAAATAATTTTTTTTTTAATTTGAAGAGGTAGGAGGGAAGATTTAGGGCTGTAAAGATTGTTCAGCTGCAAATCGACTTCCTTGAAAGTATTCTGTGGAGCTTAAGAAAAACTGCCAGATAAAAAGAGCTCCTTATCTTAAAGAAGATTAGGAAAAGCTGGGTTAAGCCCAGGGTGACAGGTCTTTGACCTCCTAGAGAAGCGGGTGGGGGTGATGGTTCTGGAAGCTGTTGGACCACAGAGCCTCTGACAGACATGCGTCTATTGGCGTGTGGGTTTCAAAGCACACTTTCCGGGAAGCAGTGCTCTATAAGGTCCCAGGAGACTGATGCCCACTGCAGTTGGCAACATACCTCCCCTGCAGTGGTTCCCACCCTCATCGGGGACCGGTGACTGCATTCCCTTCCTGGTCTGCAGTATGAGACTGACCTTACTCAGAAAGCCTAACTCTTGTGTGTGCTTCCGGAAGGGAACCCACGGGCCCTTGGACTGTCCTGCCTGCTGGGAGTACCTTTGCTTACCTGGAACCTTGGACTTCAGAGTGACCTGTAGCGGGGTCTCAGGTCTTATGGAATGGGCTTGACATCTGGAGGTCTGGAGATGATGGTGAGCCACGAACATGGCCCAGGCATCATCCCTGGTGTATTACCACATGTGCCAGGGCTAGGTCATAACCATGTGACTCTACTCACAGAAGACAATGGAAGCGCCTCACTGGCTGCCTGGACCCAGGCCTCAGGCCTCTTCCCCAGGCTGCTTTTACTCTGTGTCTGTTCACTGTAATGAACCAAATGGATTGTTTTCTGTCTTTTTTTTCTTTCAGTTTGGGGAATGTTTTTGGTGGATTGTCAAAACTGAGGGTGACAGCTGGGTAGGTGGCACACGGCTGTCATCCCAGTACTCAGGAGGTGGCAGCTAGAGGCTTGAAGCCAGCCTGTGCTGCTTAGTGAGATCCTATCTAGAACCCAAACCAAAAACAAAACAGCAAACCCATACAAAAATGAGTTAACGGGGGGAGGGGGTCACGGGGACTCGTGAATTTTGTGTGTGGCAAAGGGGAGTTACACAACTGTGACTAAGGGTTTGGGACCTTAAAATAGGAAGATTAGTTTGGGTTCTTTGGGGGAGAAGAAATTTAATCACACAAGTCATTCTTAAAAGAGGAGAACTCTTCAGTGAAATCCAAACAGAAAACAGAGAGGTTTTGCTGTGTGGCAGGGACTCCACCTGCCACCCTGGCATGGGGACACACCACACAGCCAGTCAATGAGGGAGCAGGGACCCCTCCAGGGCAGGGTGCCTCAGCACACAGTCAGTGTGAAGACAGATCTCAGTGCTCTGACTTCAAGGAACTGAATTTGATAACTTCATGGCACTGGAAATACATTCCTTCTAGAACTTTCTGGTTGGTAAGAGTCCAGGATGGCTAACACTTTGATTTTAACTTTATAAAACCTAGATGGAATGATGTGGTCTCTAGACTTTTTTTTTTTTTTTTTTTTTGAGACAGCGTCTCTCACTGTGTACCCTGGTTGGCCTAGAACTTACTATGTGGACCAGGCTGGCCTGGAATTCACAGAGATCAGGAATCAACCTGCCTCTGCCTCCTGAGTGCTGGGATTAAGGGCGTGTGCCACCCACCCCACCCCAGATGTCCCCAGGACCTGTCCCTCTCTAATTCAGGATAAACAGTGAGGACTGAGATTCAAAGTTCAGGGGTCCTTTTAGATTGTGCCTATGTGTCTGTGTGTGAATATATACATATGCTGTTGTGTGTATGTGGTGTGTGTGGTATTATGTGTGGGTGTGGTTCACATGTGGGTGGGTGTGCATGCACATGGAAGTTAAAGGTCCATGTTTATGTCACTCTCTACCTTATTTTGGGGGATAGTGCCCCTCTTAGCCTGGAACTCACTGACTCAGCTAGACTGGCTGGCCAGTGAGCTCCAGGGATGTGCCTGCCTCTCCCCACCACCAACCCCTGAGCTGTAGCTGCAGATGTGGGACACCATGCTAGGCTTTTCATGGGTGGCGAGCATCTGATCGCAGGTGCTGTGTCGGCACGGCAGGCACTTCTCTGACAGACATCCCCCAGCCCCCAGAGGTCTTTTTGAAACTCTCTTTTTCAATCAGAAGAGAAAGAGGGTAGGGAAAGTTTGCTCAGCTAAAGCTATTTTGAATTGCAACACAAAGATTCCAAATCTAGAAGCCTTCTCCAGCACACAGACTGCATGGAAAATTAAAGTTGCTTAAAAATAATTATTTGGCTTTATGCTGAGTTAAAGAAGCCAGACATAAAGAGTACATTCTGTGTGATTCCATTTCTGTGGAGTTCTAGAACAGGCAAAACTAATCCGTTGTGACAGAAATCGGAATAGCAGTTGCTTCCGGGGTAAGGGTCGGGGCTACAGGGGAGAGGCGTGGGAAACCTTCAGGAGTGAGAGACATGTTCTGTGTTCTGATAGGGTGTGGGATACACCAGGATACACATTTGTCAAAACCCATCCGATTGTGAACTGAAGCTGTGCACATTTCAGTGTGCACTTCAGTCGCATATTAGAGGGGCTCAGGACGTGGCTCCGCTGGTAGAGTGCTTGCCTGGCATGCATGAAGCCCTGGGTTCCACGCCTGGCACCACACAAACTGGGGTCTCAGCACTTGGGAGGATGATCAGAAATTCAATGATCTTTGAGTTCAAGGGCAGCCTGGGCCACATCAGACCCTGTCTCAAAAAAAACTGCACATTAGGATAAAGTGAAAATAAGTTTGGAAGACATCATTGGTAGTTCTGAATAATGGTCTGTGGAGAGATAAAGGAAACGGATTTCTCCCCACTTCCGAGTGACATGCACCTCTCTAGGCAGGCCCCGCTTTGGGGCTCAAGGGCAACCAATAGACACAACTCCATTTCCACTGGTCTGCAGTCACAGGGGCCTTGAGGGCCCAGCAAGTTCACTGACATGTCTCTCTGACTGACAGAGGTTGAGAAATGCTGGTGTTGGGGTGTTGGTCTGCCCTGCCCCCAGTGGGAGTGGATCAGAGGACTCTGAAGGGGTCTGTCACGTGGAGTTTGTGAGATTAGTGTCTGCTGTGTATGCAGGAGAAGCTGTGGCCAGTCACAAAACACTTCTTAGCTCCTAGGCCCTTTCCCGGGGTGGTGAACTCTTGGGCTCCCTCTGCTGGGGTTAATGGCAGGGTCACAGGAGGCTCTGCTGATTTGTCTGGGGTTGTGGTGTCCCTCCAAGAATGTAGGCACAGAGGGCTTGACGTTGTCTGCAGCTCCTCGGAGCCTACTTCTTCTGCTGGAAGAGGGCAGAATGTGACTGACTCTGATACCTCCTGGACAGGGAACAGGACTGAGTGGGGACTGGTTGGATTTCTTTTCTTTTTGCTCCTTTTTTTCCCTCAATAGGGTCATACTGTGTAGCCCTGACTGGCCTGGAACTCCCTAAGTAGATCAGGCCAGTCCTGATCTCATAGAGATCCACCTGCCTCTGCCTCCTGAGTGCTGGGATCAAAGACATACACCACCATGCCTGACATTCTTCTTTTTATACTGTGCTGGGGGCAGAACTCTGAGCTTGTCACAGTCCTCCGGGGTAGGGTTTGATAAAAGCATGAGGATATGGGACGGGTGTGTGTATATATGTCTGCCTGGCTCAAGGTTGCTTCATGTTGAGTGGCCCAGGGATATAAAGGCCATTATCACTATCAATCCTAGGTGTGGCGGGGGGAGGAAGGGACATTCAGAACAGCCGCTGGGTTAATAAGCCAGAAGGAGGCAGGGGTTGTAGAGGCTAAGGCTAGAGGGCTCTCAAGCCCCTGCAGCCCTTCTAAGGAGCCACTGCAAAGAATCACAAGCACCGCTCAGTGCTCCTCAGGAAGCCAGGACTGGCGCTTGACAGAGTTAGTTTTTTTTCACCTTTAGATCTAAGGATACATTAGTAAATTTTAACAACTGACTCCCAGGATGGGGGAACCCATGGTTCATCATATTTACCAATTCCCATGGTCTAAATATTCCCACCAAGCGGATTTCAAGCTAACAGGATGGTATCAGTCCTTTGACCACAGAGTCAACACATAACTACCATTCGTAACTCCAGTTCCACTGGATCCAGCACCCTCTTCTGGACTCTACAGCATTGTACGAGCATAGTGCACTTACATACATGCAGGTAAAATGCTCATACACATAAAATAAAAATAATAAATAAGGACTTAAGAGATGGCTCAATGGTTAAGAGCACTGGCTGTTCTTACAAAGGATCCAGGTTCAATTCCCAGCATCCACATGGCAGCTAACAACTATCCATAACTCCAGTTCCAGGGGATCCAATACCCTCTTCTGACCTCAGTGGGCATGGCATGACACAGGTATACTTACATACATGTACACAATACAGTCATACAAAAAAAAAATAAAAATAATAAAGAAATAATAATAAAATACTTTTAAAACCCACACACAAAAAAACCCTAAGTAGTTCTTGGTTCTTGACTGAATATTAGCATCATCTAGGAAGCTTTTAAAAATTAAGAGGGGGCTGGCTGTACGTGGTAGCATATGCCTTTGATCACAGCATCCAAGGAGGCAGAAGCAGGCAGATAGATATCTGTGAAAGCAAGGCCAGTCTGGTCTACATAGCGAGTTCCAGGCCGGCTGGGATTACCAAGAGACTGTTTTTTAAAGCAATACAGAAGGGGGCTGGAGAGACAGCTCAGTGATTATGAGCACTTGCTGCTTGGCAGAGGACTGGAGTTCATTTGCCAGCATCCACATCAGACGGCTCACAACCGCTTGCAACTCCAGCTCCAAGAGATCTGACACCTTTCTCTAGCCTCTGAGTGCACCTGCACTCTTGGGCACACCCCATACACATACACATAATAAAAATAAAAATGCAGAGGCCCACCCCACCACCAATTTAGAATCAATTGCTGCTAGGTACAACCGGCACTGGGCCATTTCAACCTCCTGAGGGACTCAGGTGCAACAAAATATAAGGTGTGACTCACATTAACCAATTAATTCTAACATTTATTGATCCATCAAAAAACAGTGAGGTTCTGCTGATGTGCCAGGTCCCTGGAATGACCCAGAAGTCTGAGAAAGGAATTAAGGAAGCCACCATTCTAGTCTTGGAGGAGACTGTCACAGGCCTCCGGGGTAGTGTTTGATAAAAACATGCGGATATGGGACGGGTGTGTGTATATAAAGAAGCCCCGGAACATCTTAGTGATGATCTCCAACACTGGCCAAAAAAGCAGCCTAACCCACCTTCCCTGCATGAGTTTTCTTTGCCAATGTCTCCACAGACCCTTCCATAGGAAGTGGAGGCTTCTCTGCACCCCTGACTCAGCCTGGCCTTCTGTATTCTTTTGGCCACTAGAAGGTGGCAGAAATCATGTGTGCTGGAGTTTGGCAAGCTGCACGGTACCCGGACAGAGTTACTCACCCAGGACAGATCTTACTTCACACCGCAGCTGCCAGCTCTGGGCTCCCCAGAACAATCCTCACATCCAACCAGCAAGCTAAAGGTTTAGGTGGTTACCGTGACCACCCTTGGAGTTGAAAATTCTCTAGAATGACTCACAGAACTCAGAAGAAGCCACATGGTCAGTTCCCTAGAACTGTACCCTTCAGATTGAACCAACTGCAGATCAAAGATAGGATAGGCTGGACCTGGTGGTGCGCACCTTTAATCTCAGCACTCAGAAGGCAAAAGCAGGTGGATCTCTGTGAGTTTGAGGACTACATAGTGAGACCCTATCTCAAAACAAACAGGGCTAGAGAGATGGCTCAGAGGTTAAGAACACTGGCTGCTCTTCCAGAGGTCCTAGGTTCAGTTCCCAGCACCCACATGGTGGCTCACAATTATCTGTAATCCCAGATCCAGGGGATCTTATCTGATGCCCTCTTCTGGCCTCTGTGGACATTGCACAACATGGGTGCAATTACATACATGCAGACAAACACTCAAACACAAAAATAAAAATTAATTAAAAAGCAAACAAAACAAATACAAATAAAGATAGTCAAGATAAAAATCTGGTCTTGTATGAACATGCAGTGGTTTTTCCCTTAGTCAGGAGGGTGACCAGTCACATTGCACTGCCATGAAATTAGGGATTGGGACTAAACACCATAGGAAGCTTCACCAAACTGCTTCATGTAAAATTATGTGTTTCCATTTGTAAGATCTTAGGAATTTTTTTTAAACGTGAGGGCATGAGGGTGCACATGCTCCTGTAAGTGTGTGTGTGCATATATGCGCATATGCATACAGAGGACAGAGGAATACACTGGGTATCTTTATTGCTGCCCACTGTATTTTTTGAGACAGGGTCTTATTGAACCAGAAGCTCTCTTTCCGTAAGGCTGGCTGGCTAGGCAGCTCCTGGTATCCACCTTTCTCCACCCCCCAGTTATTGGCGCATTTGGTCATTTCTGTGGTGCTGGGGGATTTGAACTCATGCCCTTTTGTTTTCACAGCAAGCATTCTTACTGCCTGAACCATCTCCCGAGTCCCAGATCTTAGGAATTTTAATTTAGGAATTCTCCCTTTTGTATCACATTAGGTATTTATATTCCTTCTTGTTCTGTTGAACAGTGATCCAAATGCAGTAATTATTCTAGCTCAGAAAATAGCCTTTAAAAGGAGTTTTTGCTTCCTGTCTACCCTCAGGTGAGCAGCCTCTGCCATTTGCTCTCTTGGATGAGATGTTTTCTGCATCACGCAGGTCTAGCAGCACAGACCCAAAGAGTGTGGGTTAAAACCTCCAAAATGGTGAGCTAAAGTATGCCCCCCGCCTAGCAAGAGCAAGCAAACAAACCCCCGTTTGCTGTGAGCCATTCCTACCTAGGTTTTCTAGCTCAGTGGCTCCAGCGTCCAAGGATCTATATTTCTGTCAAATTTGCAAGTGGCATCTATGCCATTGGAGACCATGCCACACTTTGAGAACAGCAGGCGGACAGCAGTTAGGTCACCTTGTATGGTCAATGATTGGGTCAAGGACAGTCAGATAATTCTATTCTGACCAATGAGTGCCAAGGAGGAGTGTAGAGAAAGACTTCCAGAAACTTCTCTCCTTCTGGAGCCCCAGTCTAGACTGGATGCTTGCACTGGCCTTAGCCAACCAGATCCTTTGAGGAGAGTGAGCCCGAGACACAGTTCACACCCTAGGCAGGCAGAGCTGTGGACATTGGGGATGGGCTGAGAACAGCCATCTCTTCCTCAGCTCCTGCATCATGAGAAGGCAAATGGAAAGTCAAATGAATCCAGGAGCTTTGGGTCACTATGGCCCAAAGCACCTAACAGACCAGCCAGGAAGCAGCCCCATGCAGTGTGGTGGGGCTCGGATGGTGGTACACACAGTGTGGTGGAGCTCGGATGGTGGTACACGCAGTGCCTACCCATAAGTGCCTCATAAGCAGAGGTAGTATGTGCCAGAAGCAAACGCTGACCTTTCCCCTTGAATCTAAGCTTTCAGGGTCAGTTCTGAGTCCCTGGTACCCCTTGACAGCCAATATTAGGAGTAACCAAGCCCTGGGTTGAGACACACCGGGGAGGTTTATGACTTTCCCAGCTGTGGGTGCCCCTGAGTTCTTAGCTGACTTGAAGAGTGGGGTGGGTGGAGATGGGGACCCTCCACTCTCTTATAAGCACCCATGGAGTGGGGCGGAAGAGGTGAGGAAATGATTTCCAGTCTGGGAGAACAGAAAGAGATTTCCACTCTTTCCTGTGGCTTAGGAAGCCAAATAAACCCTCGTTACTGGATTAAGGTCGCCTGCACAGCGATGGAGCCCACCCTCCTTTCCGCGTGACAGTGGGATCTCCAAAGTGCTTGGCTGTGGTCCAAATCTTGCTTCAGGCCTTCTGGGCTTTTTGTTCCTTTCGGACATGGTCTAAAAATAAAAATAAGGTCCAAAGCCCTCAGCGAAGGCCATTCAGACTCACACGGGGGCCGGAGCCATTTCTCAGACAAATATAGGTCCCGGAACAAAGCAAAGCAAGGCGGGCGGAATGAGGAGGCAGATGGGAGCCGCGACTGTCAAATCGCAGTCGGAGCCTCGGTACGAGGCTCTGAGAATTCACAAGGAAGCAGGAAGGGGAATTTGAACAAAAAATATTTTGTGTGAAAGTCTGGCTTAAGAGGCTTTTTATTAGGGTAGAACTCATCTAACATGATATTAAATATCATTTGGGAGGATGTTTTGTTTTGGTTTTCTAAGACAGGATCTTGCTGCGTTGCCCAGACTAGCCTCAAACTCTTGCAAATCCCGACTTAGCCTCCCTAGTGTTGGGATCAAGAGATATGTAACACCATACCCAGCTGAGTTACCCACATCAAACCCAATCCATCAAGCATTCTTTTCTCTGCCCCTCTCCCGACCCCATCAGTCTACTTCCTGTCTCTATGAACTTCTTGTTCTGGAAGTTTCTTTGAGAGTGAATCGTACATGTGGCCTTTATAATGTTTTCACAGTTTTTTTGGTTTTTGTGTGTGTGTGTGTGTGTGTGTGTGTGTGTGTGTGTGTGTGTGTGTGTATACGTTATGTGTATATAGTTAAAGGAGTGTGCCACCAGGTCTAGTGAGACAGAATCTCTTATTGAATCTGGAATTTACTGCTCATTTGCCAGAGAGCCCCAGGGCTCCACCTGCCTCTGCCTCCACAGCACTGCAACTACAGACATGTGCTACTGAGTCCAGATTACAAATAAACACTACTGTGCTTGACTTTTTACTTAGGTACTGGAGATCTGAACTCGGGCGCTCATGCTTACATAGAAAACACTTTGCTGACTGAGCCCTAACCTGTACCCCATGTATTTATTCTTATTTTAAGAGTTTTCACAGGGAACACACAGGTACCACTCAAGCACGTGAGCATACGCATCTAAGATGACAGAGATGGGGGCTCAGGGACCACTACTAATCCTAGGTCTGATTAATGTACACCAGGCAAAGGCAATGCATCAAAAGGATATAACTCCCCATCATACAGTCCGGCTTAAAAGAGGATCCTGCCATCCCTTGAGAGTAGCCAGATAAACAAGAGTATGTTCAGAAAATGCCACACAACCAAAACAGTAAGAATATTTTTGGAGCCACGTGATCTGAGTCAGGTTGGATGAAGCAGAAAAGGAAGGATCTGTATCCTATGCAACTCTGTCTCTGGCTTGTTAAAACTCCTGTTTGCAGGTGGGGAGCATCGCATGATCGAACTAAGGGCTGTGTTTTCCTTCCTTGCAATTCTGGGGTTTGCAATGCCAAACTCTTGGGAGGATGCAGTGAGCTAACGGTATAGTCCACTGATAGGGCCTGAGTCCTAAGGGGTGCCCAGAAGGTGCACACCAGACTAAAAGGACTTCTGATAATCAAAACATTTCTAAAGAAAAACAATCCTGGCCTGGGGAGATGGCTCAGTGGTTGAAAGCCCTTGCTGTGCAAGTGTGAGGACCTGAGTTTGAATCCCCAGACCCCACATAAATCCAGCCCACGTGTAAGTCCAACATCAGAAGGTAGAGACAGGATTCCCCGAGCAAGCTGTCGAGACAGACTAGCCATATCGGAGAGCTCTGGGTTTGCCTGAGAGACCCTGCCCCAATAAAAGAGGCAGAAGAGGACAGCAAATGCTTCTTGACACAAGCCTCGAGCAGTAGCACAGAAATACACATGTAAAACATGCATCCATACACACACGTACACACAGATCTGTGCACCCACACAGAAAACACACACACAGATACATGCACCTGCACACATGTAAAACAAGCACCCATACACACACACGTACACACAGATCTGTGCACCCACACAGAAAACACACACACAGATACATGCACCTGCACACATGTAAAACACGCATCCATACACACACAGGCACACACAGGTCTGTGTGCCCCCACACACGTAAAACACACACACACACATCCCACAAGAACAAGAATAGAAAAGGAACAGAGGCTCTTTCTGCTCTTTCACAGGCTGGGAAGAGTTGCCTCGAGCAAGGGTGCTTGCCATGAATATGGGCAGAGCGGCAGTCCCTGCCCTTGGCCAGTCTCTAGGCATGGCAGAGCCTTCCAGTCTGATTTCCCGAAGAGAGGCCTTGAAGTGTTCCACAGAGGACTGCAGGTCTGAAAGCTCTAGCCAGATCCAAGGCGACCCCATTTCTGGTTTCCTCCCTCAATATCCAGGACTCTGGAAGGAGAGGAGAGCCCGCCCCTCGGGAGAAGGGGGTGAAAATTTCCCGGCAGCTTCCCAGCCCCCTTTCAATGTTAGCAAAGACCTGGGGAGGCTCCAGGTGTCCCAGGTGCTGTTCCTGCACAGCTTTACCACAAGGGGGTGCTCTGAGCACCACTAGGTGCCTCAGTGCACTGCCTGGAAGGCAAAAAAGGAAGCCATGGTCACTTCTCACCGTGGCACATGAAGGGGACCGGGGATGGGTGTGGAATAATTCCTCTTTGCCTAGGACAGCCTGAGGATGGCAGCCTGACAGGTTGTACAGAGGATGTTTGCTGTCCTTGAGGGAGGGTCAGGCCTGGGTGTGATGCAGGCCCTAGGAGGCAGGAGCCATGTTGGGGTATCTCCAGACAGCCCCCCATCCCAGCTGCCTTGGAGGCCTCCTGAGGGTAGTCAGCAAGGGGTGGTGGGAGGCCAGCTGCTTCTGGGGATGGTAGAAAGACATGGGCCTTAGAACTGAGACCTGAGAGCTGGGCTCTGGAGGCCCCTCCTTCACAAAGCTGAAGCCCAGAGCATGTGAGCATGCATGTAGGTGTGCGTGCACATGTGACTCTGTCAGATCCTGTGCCCAGAGCTATGAACGTGTATGCACATATGTGTATAAACACAGGCACAGACACACAGAGAGACGCCCAGATGCACAGTCACATGGAGGCACACAACAGGCACACCTAGGCATGCACACACAGAGACACAATGCTTGAACAAACCCCTTGCTAATTAGCAGTGACATGACCAGACCCCGTAGGACTAATAATAGATGTACACGATGCCCAGGCTAATCCTACCAGCTCTGTTACCTGTGATCACCATGGAGTCATGACCCAAGTGAGAAGCTGTATTTTGCTGCTGACAGCAGGGCCCTGAGTGTCAATTGCTCCTAAGTGGGGCTGCGTTTTTCCGGCAGCTCAGCAAAGGCAGAACGCCTTGGAGAGACACAGCTGGGCAAGGCTGGGCTGAATGACGGGATTCCGGTACACTTGGGGAGCATCCAGGTGGCTGCCCAGTGGGGTGGCAGAGAGGAAGGTGACTCAGGTGACTAGCTTCTCGGTCCTACATTTCTACACTTGCAGTGCTGTGCCTGAGCTTGGCTCTGCTCAGTGACCTTTTGACCTTGGGAGGAAGCTGGGAGGTCTTTCTTTGTTTCTCTCTGGATGTCATTGGTCATTCCCCTCTCCCCTCCGCCTCCTGGTACCTGCTGTATGCCCTGGCTTCTTTCAGATCAGTCTTCCCTCCTGGCATAGCACTGACTGATTTGGTTTCCTGGGAGATTTCCAGCTTTGTCCCCCTTGGTTCTTCCCAAACTCAGCTCTCCAGCCTCTGCCATGCCTAGCACGCCCTTTCTCCTGGACTTTTTCTGTGCCCTGGCTCTGATCTGTGTCCCCAGAGTACAAGCACTAGAACAGTTAAGAGCTGATCAAGCCTGAGGGCTCTGTGCTCAGGGTAGGTTCCTCACACAGAGTGGGGCCTGATTAGACCTTGCGTTCAGCCTGTGGACTCTCGGTGGCTCTCTCTCCTCTCTGGCCCTTGCACTGTCCATCATGCATGGAGGCAGTGAGAAGGCCCTGGCAGGATGCAGGCTCCCCCACCTCCTCCCCTTTGGTTCTGCAGAAGTGCAGGATCCTGGGCTGGCTCTGGTTGTCCCCTGGAAGGCTGATCCCCAAGAGGCCCTGGGCTCCATCCTGCAGACAAGTCCATGCAACAGTAAGAACAGCTGGAATTCCAACTCAAGCTCCACTCCCTACCCTGCTGAATTGTGGCAGCCGTTGAGCCGTGGCAGGGGTGGCGGGGGGCGGGGGGCGGGCATGCATACATGGCTCACCTTGTGCTCGACTTTCCTCTAGATGCTTTCTCTGTCTTGTTCCTTTGGTCCTCACACAGTGGGTAAGCCAGGCACTGTTCAAATCACTGGGTGTTTTTCTTGCTTGCTTGTTTTTTGTTTGTTTGTTTTTGAGACCAGGTCTTACTCTGTAGCCCAGGCAGACTTGGAACCCACTATGTATCCCAGGCCAGCCTCTAACTTGAAGTAATCCTCCAGTCCCAGCTTCCTGAGTACTGAGTGCACAGGTATCAAACATCACACCCCAGTCAAGTCACCAGGGCCCAGAGATGCTCACTAGCTGCTATCCCCTAAAGAACCAGGACCTGGATGCTAAGGGTACCTGGGATATAGAAGACACCTGGACCCTAAGCCCAAGAAGTTTCTAGAATGGAAGAAGCATAATTGGCTGAAGATGATGGTGGGGACAACAGCTATGAGGGGACCTATAGGGGACAGAGGGAGGGATTGGATGTCATCCTGAGGAATTTGGACTTTCGCTGTGGCCGTGGGGAACCAATCCAGGAAGGAAGAGACAGCCACAGACACCTACCTTTCTGCCTCGCTCTGCCAGCCTCTGCGCCTTGGAAGCCGCCTGTTCCCTGGTGGGAAGAACAAAATTGACACTTAAAATGAAGACAGCCCCAGGGCATTCATTCTGTCCTGGGAGGGAGGCAGGCACACTGCTGGGGGAACGACTGGCTGGAGGGCTCGCAATGAGGGGGCTCAGGAGGAAGGATGCTGATGAAACCCCACCTCACATAGCCCACAAGTCCCTCCCAATCTGCCCGTGTGGGTAGGAATCTCTTCGTCAAAGAGGCCGAGCTGTCCTTGCTTACCCCTGAGCCGCTGAGTCAGTTTCTACACCAGCTAGGAATTATTCCAACAAGACAACCCCAACCCACTGAGGGGAAGCAGGGTCTACCTTGCCTTTCTGCTTTGAATTTTTTCCCCCTTTTAAAAATTTAATTATGTCTGTGTGTGGGTTCACATGCCATGGCGCACGTGGAGGTCAGAGGACAACCTGCAGAAGTCGGTTCTCTCCTCCCACCATGTGGGTCCCAGGTATCAAACTCATGTCATCCAAGGCTCAGTAGCAAGCGCCTCTACCCACTGAGCCATCTCGCCAGCCCTCCCTTGGCAATTTTGATCCTCAAACCCTGTTGGTTTGCTCTGTTCCATCTGCTTCCCATGCAGTTCTGTGCAGCACATGGGATCCTCTTCTACATGACCAGCAATCCACTGACCATCACATCTGCCTAGTGTCAGGTGTCGTGGGTTCAGCTGCCCTATCACTGTAGAATGAAAATTCCTTCTTTCCAGCAAGGTGAAGAGGAAGTGATCAGAATAGAGTCTTTCCAGAGAGTTCCTTGGTTCTCAGTGTAGAACACAGAAGAAGAGGAGGAGGAGGAGGAAGGGGAGGAAGGAGAGGAGGAGGAAGGAGAGGAGGAGCAAGGGGAGGAGGAGGAGACTGAGAGCTGGATTATGAGGACAGTGAGGTGGCCCAGGGGGCGGGGAGTCCAGGTGAGAGGCTCAGACTCTCAGGGACAGCAGAATGGGACTTGAACCAGAAAATCCCAGTAAGCACTTTTCCTTGACTGAGCCATCAAGCAGGGGGCCCTGCTTAGAGCAGCTGGGGGTGTGTGGGATGGGCAATGAACTCATCCAAGGCCTCAGACTCCTGGACTGCAGTCCTGGCTCTTTCTCAGGGACATTTTGAAACAGGATCTGGCAGGGCAGGGGCAGCCCACAGCACCATCTGTCCTGCTGTGAGTCAGCTCACAGGGTGTGCGGACGTGACCGGGGTTGGAGTTCACTGCTGCTGAGCAGCTTGAGCCTGGACATCAGAGCACAACCAAGTCTCATCACATTGCCCTGCCTAGCCTGAAACTTGCTATGGAGACCAGGCTGGCCTTGAACTTGTCTCCTGTCTCTGCTTCTCACGTGTTAGGACTACAGGAGCCACATGCCCACCTTTAATTCATAAATTTCTCAGATGTTTCAGGAAGACTTGAAAGACGGAAGGTGTCAAGAACAGTTTGGTGCTGGAGAGACAAAGAGAGGAAAGGGAGCAGCAGGGAGTCATCCCTCACACGGTGAGGGTCCTCCAGCCTCCTTCATCCTGCTCCAGGTGGTTAGAGCCCAGCCAGGAGAGATGCTGCCTTAAACGCCCACTGTCTGCTTTCCGTTACCTTGGTTTTTGTTTTTAATATCTTTCCCACTTTTAAAGCGAAACTCAGTGTGAATATAATATGGGTGCGCTTGAAAGCACGGGAGAGCTGACCCGGCGGCCCAGCCCTGCTGCTGGGATCGCTGGTCTCGCTCTCGAGGCAGCCATCTCTACTGTGTCGGCTGTTGCTTTTTTCTGAGTTTTGACCCCACGTCCATTTGTTCTCTTTTTTTTTTTTTTCCAGCACATGAGAATTTAGCCATCCTGTCCTTCAGTTCCTGCCCTCACCCTTTCCCACAACCCTTCCAATGTGGTTGTATGACAGACGTTCTTTGGTTAGTCAGGTAATCACTGTGGACATCATTACCTCTGAGGAAATGCTGGTTTTTCCTTTCTTCTGTAGCCTTTTTGTTTTGGATTAATCATTGTCTTTGCTTTAAAAATTATTTATTATTCATTTTAATTAATTAATTTTAACTTATTTATTTAAATTAATTAATTAATTAGTTTTTGGAGACAGTGTCTCCCTGTAGCCCCAGCTGACCTGGAACTTGATATGTTAGGTGAGCATGATAACCACCACACTATGGAAACACCCTTTGGAATTCAATATATAGACCAGGCTAGCCTTGATGTCTCAGAGATCCACCTGCTTCTGCCTCCCAAGTGCTGAAATTAAAAGTGTGCCCCGCCACACCAAGTTATTTGTTTATTGATTGACTTAGTGTGTGTGCATGTGGACGAGGGGTGAGGGGGTGTATAAACCACAGCACTATACGGGGTCAGAGGAGAGCCTGCGGAGTCACTTCTCTCCTTCCATCCTGTAGGTCCACGGATTGAGCGCAAGTCATCAGGCTTGGCAGCAAGCTCCCTCACCCGCTGAGCCATCACACCTGCCCTGCCTTGGCTTTTTATTTGCATGGTTTTCACTGATGTTTTCTTTGAAAAGATTGCTGGTACTCACCAGAAGGAATTTCTGTATTCACAGACAGAAGGTCTTGGATCTACTCTGTTCTTTCCTTGGAGACTTCTGTCTTCATTCCTGCAGAGTCCAGCTTTGAGTACTTACTTGGGGTCTAGGTTTGTGTACTGGCCTAGGAAGTCCAGCCTTAGGTAGTGACTTAGGGTTTAGCCTTGGTTATTGGCTTGAGGAGGTCTAGTCTTGGTTACTAACCTGGAGGGGGTCTAGCCTTAGTTATTGACCTGGAGGAGGTCTAGCTTTGGTTATTGATCTGGAGGATCTAGCCTTGGCATTAACCTGGGGTCTAGCCTTAGGTGACCCTCATGCTTATGGTAGCCACAGATTTCCCCCAATCCTTCATGTTCTTTTTCTGCAAAAAGAAGCCCAACTCTTGTCCCACGCACCTCTCCTCCTCTCCCAGGCATTCAGTGTGGACCATAAGCAATTCAAGAGAAAGACTCTGGGCTCTGGTCTGAGGCTTGAGTCAGAATCCAGGTTCCCCCAGAGCCCAGCAACCAGGAGTAAGTTGCTGAGTCCCACATTCCAGATGAGGAAATGGAAGATCTGAGATCCCTAAGACACCGTCCCACTGCCCTGAAGACACTCAAAGGGGAGCCCTCGTGAAGGGCTTCTGTGGCTTGGATGTCACTCTGAGGTCTCTAGTCAGGAAGAGGTGTGGTTGTTCCTGGGATGCCAGGGAACTGGTTAGCTTCCCAGATGAGGTTTTCTTTTCAGAGTCAGTTTACCTATGAGTAGATGCCGGCCAGAATCAAGAAACTTCCTCCCAGAGTTACTGTGAGTTACTGCTCCCTTGCTGTGATAAAATACTTGGGCCCAAGGCAACCTAAGAGAGGAAGGGTTAATTTCGACTCATGGTTTCAGAGGGACAGGAATAGACTCTGTCACGGCGAGGACGGCACGGCCTGACCTACTGGCAGAAGGAGGAAGCTGGTAGTCACATTTCCATCCACAGACAGGAAGGAGAGGAGAGAGGGAGAGGGAGAAGGGGAGAGAGAGAGAGAGAGAGAGATCCCAATGGAATGGGGCAGGGCTATAACATACGTCCTTGAGCGACACTCTGCTTCCTAAACGTCCCAACCAAATAGCATCCAGCATCACTTACTGGGGACCAAGGGTTCAAATGCACGAGCCTGTGGGGTACATTTCTCATCCAAACCACCACAGGGATCTAGAGTTTCAGGGCCTTATTTCAAGAGAACCAAAGCATTCGAAAGCAATTTGACCTTACACTTACCTGATACAAGGTCTTGCTTTGTATCCCAGACTGGCCTTAAGCTCACAAACCTCCTACTCAACCTTACAAGTGATGGGATTGCAAGCTTGTGCCATGGCATCCGACTCTCTGGAGACTTCCAGGCTACTGGATCAGGACTCAGGAAAGGGGCCTTGACATCAATATGGTTTAAAGTTCCCAGAGAATCTAAAGGTGCAAAGTATTAGAAATCACTGGTTGAGAGACTTCTCCCCTGGGGAGGAGGGCTTCCTTGTTCAGGGACATGCACTGCAGGTGTCCAAGGTTCCAGCAGGTGGGGGCCCCATGACTCTGCCTCTAGGACTCCTTCAGGCCTCTGGCTGTCAGGCTGAGAGTGGGTGGGCATCATGGGATCCCTGGAGCTTCCAGTGTAAACTGTGCCTTGCCTGGAGGGGCTGGGGGTGTTGGGGATCCCTCTCAGCTGCTGGCTCTGCTTCCATGGCTGCTGCCACATTCCAGGTGACCATTTCGTCCATCACTATCCTCGCTGACCCAGAAGCACCAGATCTCAAAAACCCAGGGCAGAGGTGCCACAGAGACAAGCCTTCCAGCTGGGCTGGAACTCTCTACACAAGTGAAGTGGGAGGGTCGGGCTCGGGGAGTGCATCTCAAAAAAGGCTCTGCAAGGACACTCAGGGGACACAGTATTCCACCAACCATGGAGAGGCCAGCTGGAAACTGAGATCCAGCGAGATGGAGCATGAATCATCTCCCTCATGAGCGGGGATGGTCTCTCATGACACCCTTTCCTGGGACAGAGATTGATGGATGTGGGTGTGTCTCCCAGAGGGAACTTGCTCAGTGGAAGCTGCAAGCTCACGTCCTTGTGTACGGAGAATCTCATGAAGGGGTGGCCAAGGTGATCACCTCCAGCACCCCAGAGGACTGAGGTTTTCTGTGAATGGCTGGTGTGAAGGACAGGCACTGTGGAGCTGTCTCATGGCCCCAGATGAAGGCCACAGACCTGCTTCAGGATCCCGCCCAGGTGCCAGGCCAGCTGGGGTCTGGACCAGGGACCCCCAAATGGGAAGTGGATGGATGCAATGATAGTTTGATCATTTGGCTCTCTGTTGACCTCTGACTGTAGATAGCAGTTTTCCAACTTGTCAAATGGGTTAATAACTATTCTGCTTAATAGCGTTTTGTGAGGCTGAAACATGTTAATGGAGATGATGGGCTTCGGGAGGCATTTCTGAGACATAAACTCTACAGTTTATATGCAAGGCAGTGGCTCACCAGCTCAGAGACACTATGAAGCTCCGTGCACAACCCCTATGCCCCTACAGAATTGGGGACTGTAGAATTAATGGCCTGTGGAAGCTCAGCCTGCAGTGTGTACACACTGTGCTGAGGAATGCAGGAGCCTGGCCTTTGCTTTTTATGGCAGCCTGGGA
This sequence comes from Eospalax fontanierii, assembly GCA_035773235.1. NCBI lineage: Eukaryota > Metazoa > Chordata > Mammalia > Rodentia > Spalacidae > Eospalax > Eospalax fontanierii. The sequence continues at coordinate 91,569,078 of CM069531.1, read as the reverse complement.
ACCTGAAACACTCCAACCCATCATTCTCAAAAAGCTTTTTATGGTCTTTCAGAAGATCCACATATCACAAGTACGTGGGTAGCCGGGGCCCATTAAATCAGCAGTAACGCGGGGGCTAATTAAATACTCCTGACACACGTTACCATCTGCTGTGGTTGAAGTGTAGTCAAAAAGTTCTGTGGGTTTTATTAAAGCCCCCCATGGGGCAGGGCTCTCTGGCTGGAGCCCCCGGTCTAAAGAAATCCTGTTGGAAGATGGATTCCATCCTTAACTGGCTGCCATTTTAAGACAAGCTGTGGGAATTGTTGCAAAATTACTTTAGTTAATTAAGAAAAAGAGAAACGCTTTGAAGTCATTTACTTGTTTATGTATTTTGTCCTAGAGTGGTCTCTGTGGATGAATTTGGTTCTGGAGCTATGCCCCTCGTTCCCCAATCTCTGTAGTGAGGGGACTCTGGGAGAGACAGGAATTCTTGACTCTTGACTCTTTTGTCATCCCACAATCCCTCGGTGCCCGGGTGGAACCTTGGTTCACCAGGCTTGGGAAACCCATCCCCCAATTTCTCCAAAGTAGCCCTTCTCTTCCTCCCACAAGCATCCTGTTGATCCAAGGTCTGTGGTCCAAGCCTGTCACTGACTTGCCCCTGTTTTCTTCTGTTCCCTCTCTCCCCCCAAACACAGTTTAAGCCTTCTTGGTTAACCTATTTTCATGTTTAGTCAGAAGAGATTAGAAACTTTTCACTCAAAAACAGTGGTTTGAGCCAGGCATGGTCTACATAGTAAGTTCTGGCCAGCTGGGGCTATAGGAGGCCCTGGTCTCAAAAAACAAAAATGGGGGGGTTGTGTGGAGAGACAGTGATTAAGAACAATGACTGCTCTTGCAGAAGACTGGGGTTCAATTCCTAGCACCCACATGGCAGCTAACAACCATCTGTAACTCCAGTTCCAGGGAATATGATGCCCTCTACTGGTATTGTGCCACACGGGTGCACCTATACAAATGCAGACAATGCACTCATACACACAAAAAATTGAAAAACAAAAATGAAACAAACAAGAAGCCAGCGGTTGGAGCTGAATGTGATGGCAGGCCTGTGATCCTAGTCCCTGCGGGTGGAGGAGGGTCAGGAGTTCAAGGCCATTCTTGGCTATAGAGCGAACTCAAAACCAAACTGGGCTATATGAGAATAAAAGCAAACAATAATGATTGGAGGGCTGGAGAGACAGCTCAGTGGTTAAGACACTTGCTGCTCTTCCAGAGGACTCAAGTTTAGCTCCCAGCACCCACATCAGGTGGCTCACAATACTCTGGAACTCCAGTTCTAGGAGCACCCACACATACATGGCATAAACACATATAGACATATATACACATGCACATAGTAGAAATAATACATCTTTTAAAAAGATAGTGGTTTGGTGATGGTATATATGTGTAATATCAGCATTTGGGAAGCTGGGGGAAGAGGATTGTGAGTTCAAAACCAGACTGGGCTACAGAGTAAGCTCCAGTCCTGGGCTCTATACTAACACCGCCTCAAATAACACAACAACTACAAAAATCCTACTCAGCCAGCAGACAGAACAAACAAACAAAAACCACAAAACAATAAGAAAGCAAAACAGGGCCTGGGGAGATGGCTCAGCAGTTAAGTGCATTGGCTGCTCTTGCAGAGGACCCAGGTTCAAATCCAAGAACCCACATGGCAGCTAACAACCATTTATAACTGCAGTTCCAGGGGATCCAATGCCCTCTTCTGTCCTCTGCAGGCACTGCACAACACAGGTGCACTTACATACATGCAAGCATAACACTTATACACGTAAAATTGAAAAAAAAGAAAAGAAACCAAAACAACAAACAAAAATCAGTGCTTTGGGGGCTGGCGAGATGGCTTAGCAGTTCAGAGCAAGTATCCTGTTGCAGACGAACCAAGTTTGGTTCCCAGAACCCACATCTGACTCACCTCCACCTGTGACTCCAACTCCAGAAGATCTGACGCCCTCTTCTGGCCTCCAAGGACACTGCATACATTTGGCATTTGTCTGCATAGACACACATACACATAAAATGAAAATTAAACATCTTTGTGGGTTTTTTTTTTTAAGACAGGGTTTTGCTATGTAGTCTTGGCTAGCCTGGGACTCACTGTGTAAACCAGGTTGGCTTTGAATTCACAGAGATCCCCCTGCCTCTGCCTCAGGAGTGCAGGTATGTACCACCATACCCAACCCATATTTTTTTCTAAGAAAAGAAAAATAGAAATTAAGTTAAAAATTCAGTGGTTTGTCTCTCCTGATTGGGTGTTTACCTGATTCTTAATGGCTCCGACAGGTTTTTGCTATGCCCAAGACAGTGCATTTCTGTTACTCCACATTTACATATGGGCCCTTCACTTCATGGCTGCCAATCCCTAGTTCATAGTCATCGACAGCTGGCCAGATTAGAAAGAGGTGGCCAGGCACGGCAGGCTGCTGAAGAGGAGCACTGAGAAAGGAGTCCTAGCAAAATGTTAGGATTAGAATCTGGCCACAGGATCACACCGATGGAGAACCACTCTGCAAGGTGTGAAGCCAGGGCTGTGGGACTATCTCCAAGGACCAGCCTTCTTCCTTTTCAAAAAATATGCTGTGGACCTGGAGAGATGGTTCAGTCCGTAAAGGCCACACGAGCATGAGAACCTGAGTTCAGCTCTCCAGCACTCATGTGAAAATCTGGGTGCATCCACATTTGTGATCCCCTACTGGGAAAAGAGACAAGAGGATCTCTGGGACTCACTGGTTAGCTAAGGCAGCAAGCTCCTGATGCAGTGAGCTTTTGTCTCAAAAACAAGGCAGAAAGTGCTAAAGGAAGATAGCTGATGTTGACTTCTGGCCTCCGCATGTAGGCACACACACACACACACACACGCACGCGCGCGCGCACACATGCAAGCTGCAAGAAGAACAGCTTAAAAACAGGAAAGACTGATAGCGGCCTATGGTTTCAGGAGCTCAGTCCATGGTCACTTGGATCCATTGTTTCTGAGCATTGGGGAGGCAGAGCACCATGGGAAGATGTGGAAAAGCATAATGGTCCACTTTACAGCGGCTGGTGAGAGTGTGCCTATGCTTTCAGGATTTTTCTTTGTTTTATTCAGGTCCCCAACCACTGAATGGCGTCACCCGCATTAAAGTGTCTTTTGAAACACGCTCAGAAATATACCCTAAAGTATGCTTAACTAAGCTCCTCAGTGGTCCTCAGTCTACTCAGGAACACAGTGACACTTGACCATCACACGTACATTAAAACACCCGTGGATAGTGTGGAAGATTTGACCAGTGTGACCAGTGGAGAGACAGCACATAGGATGTAAATGAAGCTCAATTTGCCAAGAGTTGATAGTTATTACAGATGATGAGTTCATAGGTATTTGTTATAGGATCTCTGTGTACAGTGATTTGAGATTGTCTACAATAAAAAGGATCTTTACTAAAGCTGTTTGCTTCAAGTCACTATATTGGGTAAAGCACACCAGAGGCTTAAAGAACAGTAAGTCCCTGCATCCCATAGTTCCCCAGATTCACAGGCCACCAGTCCTTAAGGACTAGCCCCATGGGGCCAGCCTGCCGTGTTGGATGAGGACGGTGTGAACAGTTTTTGGTTGCCTAGAGATGGTTGGCAACGAGTCGATGTCTTGCTCCATAGCACAGTGTTTGAATATTGATTATCTGGGTGATTTGAGGATTCAGCTCAGTGGATGGAGATACACGTGTGTGTATATGTGTGTCTGTATGTGTGTGTGTGTGTGTGTGTGTGTGTGTGTGTGTGCATGCGCTCAACATCAAACAGTCGGTGAGCCAAGAAAGAGACCCTAAATAGATAGGCTAGGGTCAGGAGAGGAGGCAAGATGGGGAGCTGCTTGCTGATCTCAGGGGAATCCCAAATCAGTCCACTTTCAGAACAGGTCTTGATTCAGCACCTCTGCATCTGGACAGCGCCGTGGCAGCCTGCCTGTCAGAGGGTGCATCTCTATGCTGTATTTCCTAAGGGTCCTGGTTTGCTTTCTGTTGGTGCGATAAACATCATGACCAAAAGCAGCTTAGGAGAGGAGAGAGTTTACTTCAACTCGCACTTCTAGGTCACAGTCCCTCCCTGAGAGAAGTCAGGGCAGAAACTCAAGGTCAGGAAGAACTTTGAAACAACCATGGAGAAATGTTGCTTATGGCTTATGTCAGCTGCCCTCTTATACAGCCCAGACCTACCTGCCCAGGGATAGTGCTGCCCACAGCGGATGGGCTCTCCCCCACGAATAATCAGTCAAGACAGTCTCTCATAGACATGACCACAGACCAATCCAATGGAAGTAGTTCTTCAGTTGAGGCACCTTCTTCTGAGGAGACTCTAGGTTGTGTCAAGTTGGTAATGAAAACTAACTAGGTCTCATTATCCCAAATTGGCCTCAAACTTATTATGTAGTTGAGAGAATGACCTTGAACTTCTGACTCTCTTGCCTCTGCCACTTGAGTGATGGGATTAGAGGTGCGCATCACTAGACCTGTTTTGTGTGATGCTGAGGATGGAATCCAGGGCTTTGTACATGCTAGATAAGTTCTCTATTTAACTGAACTGCACGCACAGACTCCTTATTGCAACATTGATAGGTAATAAAGCATTCATTGGGGGTTCTGGACAAAGTGGTGACACAGGATTCTAATACCTGGCAAAACCTCTTCAAGTTCATAGTCTTTGGGAGCGGGGTCAGCAATACCTACCGTTAGTTTTGTGTCCCGAAGAGCTAGGGAGAACGAGGAAGACTAGAAGCTTAGAATTAGTCAACAATTATCACTTAATGAACAATTCCAAAACTCAATGGTACAACAGCAGTGAGTGTATATTTCCCAGTCAGGTGTCTGGCATAGGAAGGGTTTGTCTGGTCCTGTCTGGAGTAATCTTAGTTGAAGCAGTTCTCAAACTGCAGGTGGAGTCCAGGCTTGCTCCTAACTGTAGTTATACAAAGCACTCACTAATCACGGTGGGCAGGTCAGCAAGAGGCCACACCTAGTCTCACAGCACACTCCAGCCCCTTCCCACATCACATGGAGTTACAACTGCTAACACACCATTGCAAAAGGAAGACCCAAGGTTGAGCTTCCTGTGTGGATGGGAAATAGACTCTGGCCACAGAGGCACAGCCAATATTAGCTGCACAATGGTTTAGCTGATCACACTCCACTCTAAAGGTGGTCCGTGTTCCAGCTTCAATAGTCCAGAGAGAAGCTCTGGGAAATCAATTGATACCACACACTGTGGAGCTGAGTTCGCACAAGAGGGACATGCCTGTCTCTGTTGCTGCCCTCCATGGTCCCTAAGAGAGGTAGAAGCCAGTAGCTGACTTAGGAAGCCTGCGACTGCTGGAGCACGTGAACCCTGGAGACTGGCAAATTATACCTGCAGCTCTTTTAAGCTGAACTGTTTTACAGCATTGAAAGTTCTCGTGTGTGTGTGTGTGTGTGTGTGTGTGTGTGTGTGTGTCTATTTATAGACTCCTGAGGGGGCAGGGCTAAGCAAGGCTTCCATCCGCACCGAGCAAGGAAGCAAAGGGATTGTCAAAGACGCATCTGAGATGTAGTCATGTTTGCACAGAAATCTCTGGTGCGTGATAACGGCTGGAAAGAGCAGAGACGGGAATTAAAACACTGGCTGGCTAGTTACTAAATACAATGTTTTCTGGGAGGTGTTAGCAGCTGTTTAAATTCCAGAGCACGGAATCGCATGTAATTCTGTCTTCCTTATGTGGTAGCTGCGTGGGGCTCTGGTGGGAAGCTGTGTAACTGAGAGGACAAACGCATGTGCATCCCAGCCTTTCTAACCTGGTGCAGATAACAGCGGGTTCAGAGAGGTCCCCTTGCTGGACTTTAAGGAATAGGAGGCGATGGGAGGAGGTGAGGACAAACACCCTCAGCCCTGACGTGGAGAAGCCACAGCCCCTTCCCCATCTTACACCTGCTCTTATAGTTCTCTCCAAACGCAAAATCAGAGATAAAGGACAGCCTTTCTGGAAGTGGGAGAGGAAGTCCCTGTGAAGAGGTCTTGAAATACATTGAGGCCTTGCAGGGTATAGAGGGTCATTCCCGGCTGAGGCAAAAGCAAGAAGACGCAAGAAAAAAGGTAAAACAATAGCAGGGTTCTGTAACCACAGCGACCATCCAATAATGCTGCGTAACAAACACGCGAAACAAGTTGCATATTCTTGTCTTGCCTTGTTTTGCTGAGGAGTTAAGACAGAATCTGAGGATGTAGCCCAGGCACACCCAGCAACTATCATCCATTCTTTTTTTGTGAGTGTGGGTGTGGGTGGGTGACCGTGTGCATTGCACAATGCATGTGTGGAAGCCAGAAGACAATCTCAGATGTTGGTCCTCTGGTGCCTTCCATTTAATTTTTGGAGATGGGGTCTTTCTTTGGCCAGGGACTTCACCATATAGGCCAAGCTAGTTGATCTGCAAGCTTCCAGAGATCCATCTTTCTCTGTCAACTGAATTACAGGTGTGTATCACCATGTCTAGCTTTTTATGTGGGTTCTGGGGATGTGAACTCAGATCGTTTTTTGAAAGATTTATTATTATTTTTATATGTATGAATATTTTGCCTTCTTGAACGTAAGTGCACCATGTGCATGTGTTTGCCTGGTGCCTGAGGAGGTCAGGAGAAGACACTAGATCCCCTGGACCTGGAGTTATAGATGATTTTTAGCCCCTGTGTGGGTGCTGGGAACTGAACCCCAGTCCTCTACAAGAGCAGCAAGTACTCTTTACCACTGAGCCATCTCTCCATCCCCAGGTCCTCACCTTTGTGAGCAAATACTTAACTGAGTTATTGCCCCAGTTTGACAATCAGATGTTCCTGTCAGGCCCAGTGACTGTATAGTCATCTGGAAATCCAGGTATAGCTGTGACTCACAGGAAGCCTTTCTCCTTCTGATGGCAGGTGTGAAGAAGCAAGCTCGCACGCATAGTTCGTATGCATAGTATGCTCGCACGCATAGTTCGCGTTGGGCCCGCACCCATGCCATGTGTCAAGCCTGCTTGCTTCCCTCTGCCCAAAAACATGTCACCTGGCCATGTTTAGAGGCACTTGTGGGAAGAAAAACAAGTTCACCTTGGAAGAGGTAGATGTGGGGAAGAAGGTAACTTGGCCTGTCAGTCTCAGCTGTCCCTCCAGACAGAGTGACTAGGCAGGGACAGAACTTATCAGTTCCTGCTTGCCAAGCTGCTCCAGAGATCCACCTCTCTCCACCTTTCCAGTGCTGGGCTCACGCCTGCTCTATTATGTGGGTTTGGGAATCCCAACTCAGGTCTTAGAATTTGCATTTGAAATACTTGCCCGCTGGGCCATCTTCCCATGTGTGTGGGGGGGTGTACCTGCCCTCCTTCCACTCAGAGTCAAGGAACACACCCTGCTTGCCCCTGGAAAAGGCCTGAAAATGTGTGCAGGGGCTGGAGAGATGGCTCAGTGAAGGGAGCACATTCCAGAGGCCCAGGGTTTGGTTCCCAGCACCTGCATAGGTGGTTCACAATTGCTTGTAGCTCCAACTCCAAAGAAATCCTGTGTCTCTGGCCTCCACAGGCGCCTGCGCACATGCACATACCTCTCATCCAATACACACATAATTAAAATGAAATAAATAATTTTGGGGGTCTTTTTGAGACAGGGTCTCCCTGTAGCCCCAGCCATCCTGGAACTCACTATGTAGACCAGGTTGGCCTTGAAGTCACAGAGATCTGCCTGCCTCTGCCTCCTGAGTGTTGAGATCAAAGGAGTGCACCACCACACCCAGCTAGATTGTGTTTTTTTTAAAGAAATGTGTGCAGGGGCTGGGGAGATAGTTCAGCAGTTAAAAGCATTGGCTGCTCTTGAAGAGCACCCTGGTTGGGTTCCCAGCAGCCACATGGCAGCTAACAACTGTCTATAACTCCCTCTTCTGGCTTCCATGGGCATTGCACAACATAGATGCCCGTACATACAAGCAGGCAAAAACAGTCATACACAAAATAAAAATAAATAAAATATTTTTAAAATTAAGAAACGTGTGCAAACTCGATGGTGCTTTCTCCTAGCCTCTCTCCCACCTCCCCTTCAGCAGGCCCTCCTCCCAGCTCCCACACCCCTCGGAGACCCATGTCATCAAATCAGAACTCGTCTCCGCAGCTCCCCCGTGCCTTTGCTACCATGAGCCCTTGCATAGATTTCCTCCACAATCCACACCCCAAAGCCATTCCAATAGTGTCTGAAACCAAGCCAGCCCCTGCTCAGCTCCACACAATGTTTAATTTTTCCATAGATTAACTTGCACGATGTCACATGACATTATGGCACTCAGAACATTCCTGCTCCAGTCTGCGAGCTGGCTGACACACAGAGTGACGTCATAATTTTCTCTGGGGACGTTTCTTCCCCATAATGTAACAGATTAAAATACAGCTGAGCTGTGGAGAAGCTTCCACGCGTGGCGAGCCCTAGAGATAATGAATAATGGTTTGTGGCAACACTGATAATGCTCCTGCTAGTCTATGGAATGGGGCTGCGGCTCCAGCTAAGCGTGCTAAATCGCTGGGCTGGAGCCCTGTGTTGCTGGGCTTGGCCGCTCACTGCCTTGCCTCCCTTTTTCTTTTTTGGAAAAATTTCCTTTGTCTGAAGTTGAGTTCTTGCTTTTTCCTCCTGAAACTCTATGCAAATGAGATGGCTATTTTTGCTGGCTGCCAGTGGGAGCTTGTGGCTGGGAAATATAGCATGACGGGCTCCATCTGTCCTGGTGACAGAGCAGAGGGTGGACCCTGGTTGTGTGCTGTGTGATGTACTTGGGTGCTGGTGGCTGCTGTGTCACCTGGGAGCTTACTATCCAGGCCAGAGGGTCTCCATACCTATAAACAGGTGCAGTGTATGAAGGGCAATCAAGGCATGGGTTCAAGTCCTGCTCCCATTTTCTGACCATGTAACTTTGCCCTTGGCTACCTGTGTCAGCCCCCTGCACCCACTTTAGAGTGCCACGGTACTGAGTGGATCACACCAGTGGACTGCTGAGCCTTGTGCTTGGCACACAGTGCATCACCACTCAGTGGCCCTTGTCCCCATAACACAGGCCTGCCCCAAGTGGAAGGTTGAGGCAGCTTCACAGGGGAGGTGACGCAGGAGTTGAGTCTTGAGGAGAGAGGACAAAGGACAGAAGCACAGAGGCCTGGTGTATGCAGAGTGAGCTCAGGGATGGCCTACAGGAGTGGGCAGACCCTCCTGAAGAGAGGCAGCCTGTACCTGACGGCCTCTGGTGTCGGCCAAGGCTGTGGGACTCTGGGAGTCTGCATCCACTGCCTAGAGCTGCCCCGACGTCTGCTTCCCCAGCCTATGCTCAGAGCATCACTGTGCTGCAGAACTCTACCCCTCCCCCATACCGACCTGAGAACCCCAAAGCTGGGAACGGTAGCTCCAGATCCTGGGATCTGAGGCTCCCGGTGGGTCTGAGCCTCAGGCTCCTAACACATCTTTAATTGCCTTCTCTTTGCCTCCTGCTTTCTGGGGCCACCCATATGCCTCTCTCCCTCGTTTGGAGCCCATGGAAGCAGATGTAGACCACCTCGGATGAGAGAGAGATGTACATGCTCACTGGGTCCATGCTCCTCTGACAGGTCTCCAGAAGAAGAAACAGGACCCACAGGCCACTCTGTGACACCTGGAATAAGTGGCCAAGTGTGTAAGAAGCCACGTCTAAGAGGTAACTGTGCAAACAAGAGTAAAGCAATTCCTGCCAGGCTCCTAGCTGCCAACTCCGGCTCAGCACAGACCTCCAGAGCGACCCAGCCACGTCCTCAGCCCCATAGCACTGGCTGTGCCCATGCAAAGAACTGCCCACTGCAGTTAGACTGCAGATTCCCCGGACAGACTCAGATTCTGGTCTAGGTGTATGAGCTAGCTCTTGCCACCAGGAAGCCACATAACAACACCACCCTCAGCAGCACCCAACACTCACAGGGAGAACCTGGCTTGGTGAGGCTCATCTGGACTCTGGCATGCACCCATTGTCAGGTGACTAGAGAAAGGGACTGGCTGGTCCAGGACAGCCACAGTTGGGCTCTACATCTCTGCCACCCTCCTCCTGCCCAACCTGGACATGGTGTCACGGGGGGGAGGGGGAGGGACGGGACACAGTGTCCAAAGAAAAAGTAGAGTTTGAGGCTTGGACTGGCTGCCTCTGACCTTACTGCATCGTCTTGGCCAGAGCAAGTCAAGGGAGGAGGCACAGATGTCACCTAGAGACACCACTGCCATGTTGGAGGGGCAGGCCGGTTTCCAATGGCTCTAATCCACCAAAGCGTAGAAGAGGAGCCTGTCCATGCCCTTTCCGTCCTCCAGACCGTGTGGCTTTGGGCTCCAAGCGCCTGTCATCTGCAGAAGAAGATTAAATCTGCCGGCTCTCTTCTGGAAAGTAGGAGTGATTCATTTGTGTGACCCATATTTCCTGAACACACTGCGTGGGCCGTGTTCTCCAGGGAGACACTAAGACCTCTGGCCTCAGTGACACCACAGCAGGTCTACAGTGCGGGGCAGAGCAGGGCAGGGGGAACACGAGCATGCAAGCGTCAGAGGGATGGTGCAAGCTGAAGTGGGTGACAGGGACGGCTGAGGAGGGAACATTTGCTTCCAGGTATAAAGTTAAGGAGTTACCACGTGCCTTCAGGCAAGAGGGAACAGCCCTGGCAAAGGCCTTGAGGAGAGACTGGAGCTGGAGCAGAGTGGAGGTGGAGGGGCAGGCGGAGGGCTGTGCATGTGTATGCAGAAATGACAGGCTGTACCATGCAGAGCCTGCAGGCCACATGCCCAGCCCCTGGAGAACCCTGGACATGGACACATACCCATCACATGAAGAAGCCCCAGGCAGGCTGGTAGTGTGGTTCTGGGTACCCTTGGAGAGGACAGGTGCTCAGGGGTCACCTCTCTGGAGGTCTCCATGAGGCTCCCTTTAAGACCTGCACCCACCTTCTCTTCCCAGCCCTCTACCCTCCACCCAGGCCACTTGGCACCCCTAGTGTTAGAGGCTTAGCTCTTTTTTTTCCTTCAGCCTGTAATAGGTCTCCTATAGTCCAGGCTGGCCTCAAACTTACTACACAGCCAAGAGTGTCCTTGAACTTCTGATTCTTCTGCTCGGTGCTGATCTTACAGGAATATGTTACAATATCCATTTTATGTGGCTCCAGGCATTGAACCTAGGGTCCCCTACATGCTAGGCAAGCACTCTACCAAATGAGCCGTGTCCCCAGCCCTAGGTCTGCTTCTTAAAGGGGGTTCATTAACGGACAATCCAGCAGGAATCGGTGTGCACTCTGTCAAGCTTTTTATGCAAGTAAATGGCTAAATCGGGAAAACATCTTCGAGCAGACCATCTGTCTCAATTTGTGCTTTGAAAAATATGGTCACCTAGCAATGTTCCCATGTCAGCCTCTAACATGGAGAATGAGGGCAGGCAAGCGCACATCGCTTGCTCTGAAAGCCTTCCGTCTGCCACGCTTTCCTTCCGGTGGCAGCTGACTGGGGCTGGGACTGTCTTGGGAGGGGTGCTGGGAGGGTTGAGTCATCGTGGGTGGTCGTCTACAGCCCTCCATCCCCTTAGGGCCTGGGGCCCCAGCTGTCAGCACCGGTCCACACAGGTGCAGTTGCATGATGTGCTGCAGTCTCTCCATCTACCTGGCTCCTACAGTGGCCCGACCAGGTTGGGTTGGCAGATGATGTGAGCCACAGTGAAGCCATCACTAAGCAGCACCAAGCCATCTGGCCCTCAGGGAACAGTGATCTGGGAGCTTGAGTGAGTTGGAGCACTCATCACAGTGACTGATGGCAGGAGACCCTGGGTCCCACCGTGCAGGCTCTTACCAGACTCTCGGAGTCTGGTCCCTCCCAGCATAGCAGCTGACTGGTTTCCCCAACCTGAAAATCAGAGGTGTGGGGGGAACACAGAGAAGGAGAGAGAAGAGAGGAGGGAGGGTAGGGGAGAAAGAGAGAAAGAGAGAGAGAAAAAAAACCACCTCTTGTGACCTAGCTAGCAGTCAAGTGCTAAGCCTGCAGGGTGGGTGTCTAACCCAATAAAAATGTCTCTTTTTCACACTTATGTGTCACAAAGTGTCAGCAGAGTCGGCTCTTCTGAGGCCTGTCTCCCTGCTTATAGCTGGCTGTCTTTTGTTTGTCTCTCCATGGTCTTCCTTTCCTGTGAGTCTATGTCCCAATTTCCTGTTCCTGGGAGACATCAGTGAGATTGGACTAAGGCCACCCATCTGTTGAGGGAACTCCTTCCTAGAGAAAATATAAATATACATCTCACTCCTCCTTACAAAGCACCAGCAACAAACCAAAGTACCATTCCACCAAAGTCTGTAAACTCCAGTACCTCCCAAGACCCCGAGAACACGTGCCCTGGGGCCCAATTACATGCCTGGCTGGGAGGTGAGGGAGGTAAGGCTGGGATCTCAGGTGAGGGCACAGTGACCCTCCCCACCTCTCGTTCTCTGAGAAAGTATACAGTCCACAGGCAGCAGCTCTGATGAGGATGATGGCTGTTATTCTGGGAGAATGGTTCTCTATATCTCGTCCACCCCATGTCACCTTACTTGCAACCTAAGACACCCTGCCTCGAATAGAGCACACTCTGAGGTGCCAGGAGTTAGGCTAGAGACATGAATTTCCAAAGGGAGGGCCACAATTCAGCCACCACACAGCACCCAGGTGACTTCTGCCACAGCCTCAGGCCACACAGATTAACCCATAAAGGTGAGGAGTGCACAGGGTGCCACGCCAGAGGCGGCTCACCAGGGCTTTCTTCAGGCCTTGCCCTTTGCCCCCAAGAGACCCCTGCTAAATCCTACCTATGTTTCTAGGATGCTCGTGTGTGTGTTTGTGTGTGTGTGTGTGTCTGTGTCTATATGTGTGTGTAGTGTGTCTGTGTACCTGTGTATTTGTGTGTGTGTGCGTGTATCTATGTACGTGTATGGATGGCTGCCTTTTGTTTAACCAGTCCCTAGATGTTATTTATATTTTTTTCCAATTCAATGCCATAACACATGTCCATCAGTCACTCAAGCACATACTACTGTACACATAGTCTGAATGCATGCTGAGGAATTGCTGGGTTAGGGCCAAGTTCCTGGATAGACAGTGTCGGACGGCCGAACTGCTCTCTTGGAGCTTCTCCCTGTGACCCCTGGACCAGTGTGCTGAGGCTGTGCCCCCACAGCCCAACTGATGCCCCTTCCCTCTGGCCAATCTGATGGACCAAAAGAGGCATTGTGTAAAGGAGGGGTTTTTTAGGTGGAATTTTCATAGCATGAAATGAACCTTTTACAATGAACAAGTCAGTGGTGTTAGACACAGTCACAGTGTCAGGACACTGTTTCTGGCTACGCCTCCCTCATCCCCTCCCTCATCCCCCTCCCTCATCCCCTCCCTCACTCCCCTCCCTCATCCCCTCCCTCACTCCCCTCCCTCATCCCCCTCCCTCACTCCCCTCCCTCATCCCCTCCCTCACTCCCCTCCCTCATCCCCTCCCTCACTCCCCTCCCTCACCCCCTCCCTCATCCCCTCCCCCATCCCCTCCCTCATCCCCCTCCCCCTCACTCCCCTCCCTCATCCCCTCCCTCATCCCCTCCCTCATCCCCCTCCCTCATCCCCTCCCTCACTCCCCTCCCTCATCCCCTCCCTCATCCCCTCCCTCACTCCCCTCCCTCACTCCCCTCCCTCGGACCCTGGCTGTCAGTGTCTGCTCTGTCTCTATGCACTTGCCTGCTAGACATTCATTAAAGTGGGATCATGTGGTCCACAGCTCTTTGAAGATGCTTCTCTGTCTGAACTCTGTGTTCATGTGTGTGTGCATGTGTGCATGAGTGTGTGTACATGCATGTGTGTGGAGGCCAGAAGTCAAGGTTGGGTGTTTTTCTCTATCACCCACCACCTTATTTTTAAAGATTAATTTATTTTTATTTTTTGTGTTTAAGTGTTCTCCCTGCATGTATGTAAATGCAACACATGTTTTCAGTGCTCATGGAGGTCAGAAGAGAGTGTCAGATTCCCCTGGAACTGGCTTCTCTTGCAGAGGACCTGGGTTCGATTTCCAGCACCCACATGGTTAACAATTCTCCAGTTCCAGGAGAATCTCTCTTCTGATCTCCATGGGCATTGCATGACACAGGTGACTTACACACATGCAAGTAATACACTCATACACACAAAATAAAAATAATAAATAAAATTTTTTTAATTAGAAAAAATTCAAACTAGAACTGAAGAGGTGGCTCAGTGGTTAAGACTGGTCTTGTAGAAAATCTGGGTTCGAATTCCAGCACCCACATGGTGGCTAACAACCATCCATAACTACAGTTTCAGGGGATCTGATGCCCTCTTCTGACCACCACTGGCGCTGAATGACACAGGTGCACTTAAATGCATGCAGGCATAACGCTCATAGACATAAGAACAAAATAAATGAAAAAAACTTAAAAATTTAAACTGCATTTATTGTGTGTATGTGTGTGTGTATGTGTGTGTGTGTGCCCATGCATGCACACTATAGCACACATGTAGCACTCAGAGGATAACTTACAGGAACCATTCTCTCCTTCAACCCTGTGGGTTCCAGGGATCAAACTCAGGTTGTCAGGCTTGATGGCAGGAACCTGTACCTACTGGCCCATCTTACTGGCTCTTTAACTTATCTTTGAGAATGAGTCTTTCATTGAACCTGGAGCTCATTGGTCAGGCTAGACCGGCTGGCCAGGGAGCCCCAGGGATCCTTCTGTCTCCTTCCCCCCAGTACAGGGCTAAGGTGTGGGCCACCATTTTATGTGGTGCTGAGGACCCAATGTCAGGTCCTCAGGCTTGCACAGCTAGCTAGCACTTTACCAATTAAGCCTTTTCTCCAGATCCAAGCGTTGAATCATGATCTACATAGCGAGTTCCAGGTCAGTCAAGGCTACATAGTGAGACCTTGTCAAAAAAATAATATGGTGGTGAGCGACAGAAGACAGCCAAAGTCAAGTGTGGCCTCTATGTGCAAGTGCACCTGCAAACACACACACGCATGCAGCACACACAAACACGCACACATGCCCATGTATGTACCACATACACACGTGCCATGGCTGTCACCACCATCACCACCGTCAACAACAATAAACAAAACTCCACACACTAAAGAAGGCTAGTGGAGCATCCTCACAACGTGGCAGGAGGAAGTCACGGTGCCTTTTATGACCCATTCTCAGAAGACTGTTTCTGTCACATTCTGCTTGTTAGAAGTCCACACTCTAGTCCACACTCAAGGGGAAGGAACTGAGTTCAGTTTCTTGAAGGGAGATGTTTCTTGAAGGGAGATGTGCCCCTCCAGGCAGTCCCCACTCTCTCCCCTGCTCCATGAAGAGAGGAGGCTTGACAATTTGAACCCTCACGAACCATGGAATACACTGGCTAAGGGCCTCAAGCTGACCACTTGGGTTAGGTCCTGGCCTCTGTCCTTTGTGGATTGTGGGATCTTCAAAAACTGAGCCTCAATTTCCCCATTTGTAACATGGTTATGATACAGTACCTGTGGAAGGGCTGAGAATCCTGTACTTGCTCAGTCCACGAGGCTGGATGTCTCGGCAGTTCCAGTGTGTGTTGAAGGTCTGGAGGACTCCTAGGGGTGTGCTAGTCTTCAGTCCACGTTGGAATCCGAAGCAGTTTACTCTGCTATTTGCAAAGGAATCCCACAGCACCAAGACAAAATTGCCAGTGAGAAGTAAGGCAAGCAGGCAAAAAGCAAAAGACCTCCTCTGCCGTGGCCTCTTATACGGGCTGCAGGCAGAAGGTAACACCTACATTTAGGGTGGGTCTTCCGGTTTGAATGATCCAATCAGGAAAGTCTCATTTCAGTTAATTCTAGATCTAGTCAGGTTGACAGCCAAGGTTAGCCCTTACAGATAGCACGGTCCTTCAGTGAGGGAAGCCAGGGTGGGAGCTCAAGTGGGGACCTGGATGCAGGAGCGGCCTGGGGATGGTACCACTGACAAAGGGTCGGGTCCTCCTACTCAACAAAAGGAAAATGCCCCACAGATATTTCCACAGGCCAATCTAATGGAGGAGATTCCTCGGTAGATGTTCCTTCTTCCCAGGTGTGTCTTGGCTTATAACAAGTAGACAAAAAGTAACCAGCACAGTCCCCCCTGCAGAGGCCTGGCCTCCAGTGCCTGTCTGGGCTTCCTGGGGCAGAGGGAAACCCCAGGAAGGAGGCAGGGACCAGAGGACTGTTGGGTAGTCAGTCGCTCTCCATGGGAGAGCGTAACAGTTACTCCTCTGTTGCTGTGGTGAAACACCACGACCAAGGCAACTTATAGAAGAAAGAATTTGCATTTACAGTTCCAGAGGGAGAATCCGTAGTGAGGAGAGGTTGGGGCCGGGCAGGGCAGGAGGCAGCCAGAGCAAGAAGCTGGGAGGCCACATCCTCAAAGGCAAACACAAGGCAGAGCAAGGGAAACTGGAAGCTGGCTGAGGCTTTGAACACTCAAAGCAGTGACCAGCCAGCCTCCAGCCCTAGGGGTCCCATGACTTTCCACCAACTCATCAAGTGTTTACTTGAACTTATAGGGGACACTTCTCAGCCAAACCTTAGAGACACCACAGGACTCCCTGGAGCAGCCAGCTGGGCCTTAGCAGTGGAAGGCCTTGACAATGTCCTCCAGGGAGCATTAGTCAAGGTTCCTTTGGCATTTGATGTGGTAATAGCTTCTCAGCATCTTGGTTGGCTGAGAAGAGGCATGTAGGCACCCCTCAAAATAACTCAGTAGTCCCGGGATAAAATCTATACCCCGGAGGGGATGGAATTGGGAGGTGACTAGGGCAAAGGGCAGAACCTCGAGAGAAATTGTTGCCCTTGTAATAGAGACTCCAAGGAGCCCCTTCTGCTCCATGAATCGGAGAGAAGCTGTGAGCTGAGTCCTCACAGCGTTGGCTCTTCCAAGTCCCTGACATGGGGCTTCTGGCCTCCAGACCATGAGAGCATGTTCTGGTGTTAAAGCACTGCAGCTCTAGCATGTTACTGGAGAGGGACCCACTCCTCTGGACTGCTGGACACTACTCTGAAGAATGAATTCATCCAGACTCAGAGCCCAGGGCGCAGGACCTGTTAGGAAGTGGATAAGGTGGTTCTCTGATTCTAGCAGGGATTGGGCTGGTCTCATCTGGAGGTCACTGAACCCAGACACATGGAACCAGTCCTAATGGGCATTGAAAGTAAGGCTATTGATTCTGAAACAGGAGTCAATCTGGGATCTGTCCTCAGGCAGATAACATAGAGGCTTTCTGTGGACTGAAGAGAGAGCCCAGCCTTGTCTGCCCACTTCTGGGTAAGATTTCCATTTTGAGACTCAGCAGAGATGGAAGCGATCTCATCCCTGTTTCAGCCAGTGCCCCTCCTACCCTGGGGACATCACCCATAAATTTGATGTTTCTTTTCATTAACCAAGAAAAGGACCTGAACATTGTCTGTTGCACCACAACTTATCACACCAGATTCCTGCGATTTATTTTTACCAACAAGTATTTACATTTTTTAAAAAGTGATATTATTTGGGCTGGAGAGATGGCTCATCAGTTAAAGCACTGGCTGTTCTTGCAGAGCACTTGGGTTTGGTTCCTGGCACCCATGTGGTGGGCTAACTTTGGTCCTTAACTCCAGTTCCAGGAGATCTGATGCCGTCTTCTGGTCTCTGAGGGCACTAGGCACACACACACCAGGTACACTTACATACATGTAGGCAAAATACTCATATACAAAAAAGAAAAATAAAATCTTTTTTAAAATGAGTGATATTAGTAGTTACATTTTCCCAGCATAAAAATAAGTATACAATAGGCATTATTTATCTAAATGTTTCTGTGTATACACATAGTCTTTGTCTTTTTCTTTCTTTCTTTCTTTTTCGGGATCTCACATAGCACAAGACAGCCTCAAACTCCCTGTGAGGCCAAGGATGACCCTGAGCTTCTGATTCTGCTGCCTCCACCTTCCAGCACTGGGGTTACAGTTACAGGTGTGGGTCACCCCATCTGGTTTATGGGGTGATGGGGATTCAACCCAGGGCCTCATGCATGTTAGGCAGCACTCTACCAGCTGAGCCACATCCTCTGCTTGTGTTTCGATTTTTCTTTTTTCTTTTTTTTTCAGTCTCTGAGCTACAAAATCAGAATTTGCTTAGCCAGGGCTCAGATCCGGTCAAATTCTTTTTCCCAAGCTCTGTTTACATTTTCCAGAATGTTCATCCCAAAGGAGAATGCATGCTGACAGCAGAGCAGGACTTGCAGTGCCCCAGGCAGGGACCAGCCTGGGACCTCATTAACTAGCTAGTACCCAGACAGCAGCAACCATAGGAAGTGGCAGAGGTTTCCAGGCACAGGGGGGCTTTCTACCAGGCACCCTGGATTCATCAGCACTCACCCTCCACAATCACATCCTTGCACAGGTCTCTAATTTTGGCTTGTGACTTAGCCAGTCCCAGCCCACCAGCTGGCATCTAGGTTCTGAAAGCCCACACAGCCATGATCATCATGGCTAACACAAGCCGCTGGCCGGGCCCTCTGGCCACAGCCACTAGAGGGCGCCTCTTTTCCCCACCAAGGGCTTCAGATCACGTAGTGGAGCAGAGAGGCGCAGGGAAGGAACCCAAGAGCTCTATACAGGTAAGGGTCATTCCCCAGGAGGGAGCAGGTGGCAGGAGGAGGTGTGGAACTGTGGGAAATTTATGTATGCCAAAGGTCAGGAAAGGGATTCTTCATGCAACCTCATAACTCAGCTCCCTGTGAACATAGAGCGTCATCCCTTGAAACAAGCAGCAGGTTCCAATCAGCAGGGTCTGGTTAGAAAGCCTCCTTGTGTACTTCCCTTCCACAGCTCAGCGGACAGAGCAGAGGACTGTACCTGCCTGTGTAGCTCTGGTTTGATTTTAGCTCGAGGGTATAGTTTGTGTCTTGGAGTTCAAAGAAACCCCCTCTCCACAAGGCTTTCCCAAAGCACCAACAAACTCCCCAGCTTTGAGGATGGCTCGGCGTCCACAGCCAGAGCCTCCCCTCAATCTAGCTACCCAGCAGCACCACAACCCAAGGACTGACATGTTGGTCCCAGTGACCATCATCTAGGCAGACTAGTCCTAAGCCTGGGTTTTGGCAAACCTTGGGAGGGTGGGGGGTGCCTGTGTAGAACTGGTTATCTGGTTTGTTGTTGGTGAATAGATTTTGTTCACATCTCCCAGGAAGTCACACAACCTGGGAGCATCTGACAGAGGCTGTACATCTCAAGACAGGCAGGAAGAAGAGGTCCCAAAAGACACTGCAGACAAGTGTATGATCTTCAAAGTCCTGCCCCCAGTGACTTACTTCCTCCAGACCCACCTCCTAAAATGTCAACCACTTTCCAAAACAGCACCACCTTCCTGAGACCAAGCAACCCACGAGCCTGCCAGAGGCATATCATATTTAAACCCCAGCAGCTCGTTTTCTGTCTCTCACACTGCAGACCAATGAGCACAGGGACTCTGTTTAGTTACTCTTGGGATCCCTGAAAATGCCTCCCAGGTAACAGGAGTTCCCGAACACAGCTAAACAACCAGTGTTTTCTCAGCACCGGAGTTTCTAGGCTTGAGGGTAAGTGAGTTCCAAGCCTGACTGAGTAGATTCAGATCTGGTTTAGCTGGTCCAGGATGGACCTCTCCCTGATTCAAAATTAGGAGGGAGTACTTACTGGCTAGAGGTCCGTTCCTCACACAGTTGGAGGCAGAGGATCTGTCTACTGGTCTGGACATTGTATGATGCGCTGTTGGAGAGTGTCTAGCTTAAGATGCCCTTCCCTGATAGACATACAACAACTGTGCAGGTGTTTGTATATCCTAAAATCACAATTTGAGATCACTCTGTGGGGCTGGGCCAGCTCCGCAGTAAAGGCCTAGTGTGTTGTGTGATGGGTCCCCTCCTTAAGCCTGGTCCATCTGTCTGACAGAGCAGGTGATAGTAAGGACCCAGGGCATAGAAGGTGCACACACACACGCACGAGCACACACACACACACAAATGCACATAAATTCTGGCTTCTGGCACTTTAATCTCTGTCTCCCAAGGTTTCAGATGGAGCAGCTGTTTACCAAGAAAGGGTAACTGAAGTGAGCCAGGGAGGGGAGTGGGCACTGCCCGTGGAACTAGATCAGTTCTGTCTCTGGGGTCTGCGAACTGTGTGCTTTAACATCTGCCCTGCGACTGCAGATGCTGGCTGTACCCTGTTTCAGAGGCAGGTATGATCTGCCCGGGTCACTTTGCTGTGGCCTCCTGGTTCCCTCTTCCCCCCAGACTCCGAGAAGCCCTGCTCCTGGACCATATTCCCAAGTACACACAGCCCCTCCAGAGCCTGTATCTCAAGCCTCACTGCCCTGACGACCCCAGACTGGGTACTGGACAGCTGGAGTGTCAATGTGGGCCACGACGCCCCAGGCATGTAGAGACGATTCAGAGCAGCCAGTGTAACCCTGCCTCCCCCACCCGCTCTAACCTTTGTTACAGGAACAGCAGCAAGGACTCTTGGCCACAATCTCCCTCTACCCCCGTCCCGTGGTGACCTTGGCGCTTCTCCATGTCCACACCCAACCCCATTGCACACTCCCTCTCTGAGAACTGTGAAAACTCTTTTGAATGGCAGTTGTCTACTGATTCATTTCAATAGACCTCAAATTTTGTATTAATGCAGATTTTAAAACATTAGCGGCCTTCTTCCCATCCCTGGGATGGGCTGAGGAAAACAGGGTAGCTGGAGAGCTTCAGTGGTCAGCTTGACACACCTGGGAAGAGTGAACCTCAACGAGGGGACTGCCTTTATCAGACTGGCCTGATGACATATTTGTGGGCATGTTTTTGGGATTTTGGAGTTTTTGGATTGTTGAGTGACATGGAAGAACCCAGTCCACTGTGGGTCCTGGGTTGTGTAAGAAAGCAGGCTGAGCACAGACCAGAGGAGCCAGCCAGTGGTCTGAGCTTCAGCTAATGCCTGGAGTTCCTGCCTTGGCTTCCCTTGATGATGGACTGTGCTATAAGCCAAATAAACCCTTTCCTTCCCAAGTTGGTTTTGGTCAGTGTCTTATCACAGCAATAGAGGTAACTAGAACATCCACCTTATCCAACCGTCCTCCCATCCATCCCCCCATCCATCCCCCCATCCATCCCCCCATCCATCCCCCCCATCCATCCCCCCATCCATCCTCCCATCCATTCCCCCATCCATCCCCCCATCCATCCCCCATCCATCCCCCCATCCATCCCCCCATCCATCCCCCCATCCATCCTCCCATCCATTCCCCCATCCATCCCCCCATCAGTCCCCCCATCTGTCCCTCCATGCTCCCACCATCACCCACCCACCCACCCGCCCATCCCTCACCATCCATCCACCACCCAGTCATCAAGCTTCATTCACCCACCCCCACAACCACACAGCCACGCCCAGCAGCCCATCTTCTGGGTGATTCTAAAACAAATCAAGTTGACAGTTGAGATTAACCATCAGAGGGGGTTAGATTTTCAATAAAGAAACTTGGCCTGAAACTTGAGATCCTCCTGCCTCGGCCTCCCCAGTGCCGGGATTACAGGTATGTCCCACCACACCTGGCTTGCTTTTAATGTTTTAATGTTGTGAATTACTGGAGCAGATATTTTAATGTCAACTGTCTCTTTATTTCTGGGTTGTCTTTGGCTTCGTGATGAGCCGTTTCCATAGAGATATGTGAACTTGCTTTACTCGTTTTGACTTAAGATTCGAGCCTTCGTGTTCTTATCCTCATAGGTACGTACTGTTTTTGCCTGTTTCGGCATTTAAGCCATGCCACTCTCTAAGAGGAGTCAGGGCGCCCCTCCTCCTCCCCAGGAACTTTTGACAGAACAATTTGCATGTGATGCGGTGCTGAGCACCTTGGAGACCTGGGGAAGACTCATCTGTAATGCTGTTTCTGTCTGAGCTTTTCTGTTTTGTAAGTAGATTGATTTGTGACTCCGTGCTCTTAATATTCTATTACTTTTTGAACTCATTCTTTTTTCATTTGTTTTTTTAGACAGGGTCTCCCTTTAGGCCCAGCAGGCCTAGAACTTGCTATGTAGACCAAACTGGTCTTGATCTCACAGAGATCTGCCTGCTACTGCCTCCCAAATGCTGGGATTAAAGGCGTGCACAACCATGTCTAGCACTGAACTGATTTTGATTATTTCATTTTGTGTGTGTGTGGTATCCTTGGCTATCACTCCTCAGGCACCACCCATCTTATTCCTGGAGTCAGAATTTCTCACTGGCCTGGAGCGCACCAAGTAGGTCAGGCTGACTGATTAGAGAGTCCCGGGGATCTACCTGTCTCTACCTCCCTGTCTCTGGGATTACAAGCACACTTTCGTAAAAATATTTTTTAAATCATTTTATTTTATTTGAACTGCTGAGCCGTCTTGCCAGCTAACATTTTCATTATTTTGTTTTTAATGTCTTAGATCCATCCTCATCATTATTGTTAATGTTAGTGCTATTTGTAGTCTATCATTTAAAGCCTTCCAGATTTAATTTTCACTATAAGTCAAAGAAACCTCTTAATGGTTCTGTGAGGATTCTTGAGTAGGAAACCTGCCATCCCTGTCTGAAATGTCCCATTGCCCCCTCTTTGGGATGGTAGTTTAACTAGGTATAAAATACTGGACTAACGGACCACCGCCTCATTTCTTCAGAGCACTGTCTTCTGGCTTTTATTGGTGATGCTGAGAATTCTGCCAATCAAATTGTCGTTTCTGTTTTAGGGACCCTTAGCTATTTGCTTTTCAGATATCTGGACCTTTAGGCGTTTCCCTGGGTAGGCATGATGGTCCACATCTTTAATACCAGCACTCAAGAGGCAGAGGTAGGTGGAGCTCTGTGAGTTCAAGACCAGCCTAGACATAGCAAGTTCCAGGCCAGCCAAGAATACATGGTAAGACCCTGTCTTAAAAAATAAAATAAAGGTCTCTGTACCTTTAATGGTGTCTCCCGTGTCTAAATGTTCGTTTACTCTTTATTTTGCTGGCTTGCATAATGTGATGACTTCTCTGATGACTCATTCCTTCAGTTATGGAAACCTCAGTCATGTCTGCATGCTGACTTTGCCTCCGCCTTGGTTCCAGTCTCTACTAAGTCTACTCAGCGCATCGCAGCTTACCAGCTGTCTTCCGGACTTTATTGTCCTTTTACGTTGGCGCATTTCCCACCTGTTCATCCCTGTGCCGCCTCTTGGATGATCTCCTTCTATTTCTCTAATGCTTCAGGGCTCTTTACTGTGCTGTTTATCTCATAAACTTATCATTTCAATGAAGTTCTTCAAAATATAGTGAGCTGGTCTTAAGCTAGCCATGTAGCCAAGGATGGCCTTGCACTTCAAGTCCTCCTGTCTCCACCTCCCAAGTGCGGGGATTACAGGTGCGCACCACCAAGCCTAGCTCAATGAAGACGTTTTTCACTTCTGGGCCTGTCCTACTTTCTTTTCCCATTGCTGTGATAAAATCCCCTGACAAAAGCAATTAAAGAGGAAAAAGGTTTATTTGACTCACAGTTTCAGGTAATAGACCTTAATTGTGGGGAAGGCATGCTTGTGTGCTTGTCCTCCGCATCCTTTCTCCTTTTTGATACAGTCTAGGACCCAAACCCAGAGAATGGCACTGCCCACTTTTAGACTGGCCCTCAGTTAACATAATCAAACAATCCCCCAAAGACATCCCACAGGCCCCCCTGCTGTGGACTAGTCCCTCTTTGAGACTCTCTTTTCCAGTGATTCCAGATTGTATCTAGTTGACAAATAACACTAACCATCACACAGAGTGTTCTGGTGGGTTTTTTTGTCTGTTCCCTCAAATTTCAAGTGCCTCATTCTTTATTTCCACATCATTTTAGGGACCCTTTAAGTATCCTATCCTTGGGGGCTGGTGTGATGACTCCTCTGGTAAAGGCTCTTGTCACCAAGCTTGACAACCTGAGTGGAGCTCCCAAAAGCTGTCCTCGGACCTCCACTAGCAAGCCAGGTCATGCGCGGATACACACAAGTGAACGTCGTGAAGCCAGGACTGGATATTGTGGAGTTTTCATGAGCAATGCCCTTCACAGGCTCATGCATCTCATGCGTCTGAACACTCGGTTCCCAGTCGGTGCTGCTGTCTGAGGGAGGGGATGGAGCTTTCAGGCTTCAGAACCTTGCTGCAGCCTTGTCATTGGGAATAGGTTTCGATGGTTGATAGTTTCGTTTCAATTCCGGTTTGCTCCTTCTGTTTTCTGGTGTACCTCTGAAATGTGGTCACCCAGTGTTGCTTCAAACACCTGTTGTCAGGCCATGTCTGCCATGGTGGACTCTGCCATGGTGGACTCTGCCATGGTGGACTCTGCCATGGTGGACTCTTCCTCTGGAAGCGAATGCCAAAATAAACCCTTTCTTTGGGGAGCTGCTTTTGGTTGTGATATCTGTTCACAGCAGCAGAAAATAAGTGGTGCAGGTGCTCTGCTGGTTTCAGTCATTAGGAAGCTGATTCTCCTGTCTCCCCTTTCACGGTGCATTGCCTATATCCATGTTTTTGTTGTATGTCTACACTGAAAGTGTTTGCCCTGCCCTGCATGAGCGCAGCACGCTCTTGTTGGAACACTGTCTCTGCAGAGCAATGTCCTTACCTGCTGCTACCTAGGCTAGGGTGGATAATGGCTCTAGACCAGCTCTTTGTCGCCTTGACAGTCATTCTTAGCCTCTCAAGGAATGAAAATCACACCGTGCCCAGTCCCACTTTGGCATAGGGCTGAGGTTTTGATACCCTACTCCCTCTTTTGAGACATAGCCCAGGTTGGCCTTGAGCTGCCAATCCTCCTGCCTTCTCCCAAATGGTGGGGTGATAGTATGCAGCACCTTCTTTCTTTTCTCTTCTTTTCTTTCTTTCTTTTTTTTTAAACCCTGAATACTTAGTCTAAAAACCAAATACTGGTATTGTGTTTTGACTTATTCATCTTTGAAGAGTGAGACGGAGGCCTGGGTTTGTTAGCAGATACATGAGGCAGGTGCCTTCAGGGGGCAAATTCCTCTGTTCAAGCATCTTCAAGGTATCCCTTGCTTTAGCTGCAACTAAAACCTTTTTGGGAAAAAGAAATGCTGTCAAGATGTATTTCTTTTCCAACTTTATTATGTAAGAAGAGTGTGCCGGAAGTGTTCTTGTTTGCCATTTTAACCTTTGAAATATGGCTTCCATAACCCTGAGCTAAGCACGACCAGCAATGAGTCCACCATCTCCCCTTCTTGAACTCTGACTTAAAACTGGGCATGCTCGGGAATGCGCCTGCCCCCGATTGCTTTCCTATATGAATATGTATAGGATCCCTAAATAAAACCCCATGTTCCCTTTACCCAATGAGGGCCCTGCTCTAAAAATAACTCCTGTGTTCTTACCTGCTCCAAATAATAAATCTTTCATATTTCTTGGCATAGTGCTTGTTTTGAGCTTTGCAGTTAATAAGATGCAAACCCACTACATCCAATTGCAGGGTCCCTTGGTCTGCTATCTTGGTGGAACCCAGCTCCTGCCTTTCACCATGCTCACCTGTTTAACACAAATGTAGACATGTTTCCAAGGATCCTTCTGAAGCACAAGAATGAGGCAAGTCCTGCAGGGAGAGGCTGACAGGATGTGAGCGAGGGACTCACAGCTGAGAGGCCTCAGGTAGTCCCCAGGATGGATCTGGAGAGACCTGGTTTGCAGTCAGAGAAGAGTCTACTTGCATTGGCAGCTTGGGGTGTGACCTGAGAGGCCGTTCTGGAGAGCAGCACCCTCTCTATGGGACTCATACATCTCTTTCCAACTCCAGCGTGGGGAGGAGGGTCAAACCCACCTGCTCCCAGCAGCAGTCCAGCCTCCAAGGGACGGGGACAGAGGACTATAGATAAGGACAGGAAGAAGCTGCTGGGAGATGGAGCCTCACAGAAAACCAATGGGGGAAATGGTGCCAGGGAACAGGCGTCCATCTCAGGGCAGTGGAAGCCCGTTCACTCCCACCGCATTCAACCCAAGGAGATGAGCTGGAAGAGGCAGCTGTCTTGAGCTGCCTCAGCTCTGGTATCACAGATGAGTAATTGCTTGGTTCTTCACTTGGGGACTGGGGGCTCTTCAGGCCATATTTCATGCGAGAGATATCGAGCCTTCATCCCGAGGAAGAAATATGGTTGTTAAACAGGCGGCTAATGGCACGCCATTTATCTGCCGGCAAGTCGGGAGGCTCATTAAGCTGGCCAGCCCCGTCCGGCCTCAATGAGAAATGCAAAATTAGTCAGGAGAGCCAAAGTCGGGAGGAAATGAAAGTGAGGAGGTAATCATCTCATAAATTGGTGCTTCTGAACCACTGGTGAAGGAACTGGAAGGTTGCTTTCTTCCCCTCTCCTAGAAGGGGTGTGTGTGTGTGTGTGTGTGTGTGTGTATGTGTTGACAGAAGCCCACACTTCTGAAAATGATCCCCAGTAAATCCCCTGAGCAGCAAGAGCAGCACCTTTGGTTGTTAAGTTCCCACCTTTCACCACCCCGAAATCTCAGAAAGTTGGTGGGCGGCACCTGCCTCTTCAAGCCAATGTCTGGGTAATCAGAAAATCAAGAGGCAGCTTCCCACCCTGGGAAATCTATATGTAAATAGTGGTGATTGCACCTCTCAGCCCGTAGTCCATCATTCCATCACCATGGTCTCCTGCCACTGAGGCCCAGATCAGACACTGGCTCCAAGCTGGAGGGCTTCTGCTTGGGAGGGGCTAGGAAAGGGAGTCCAGCCAGAAACTATCAAAGGGTTTCAGGAACCCAGCTGTGCCTCATATTTCCAATCTTTACATTGTAGTTGACGCATCTGAGTTGTGTTGAGGGCAGTCTGTTAAATGGGGAGATCAAATCATTTGAGAATATCAAAAGGCAAAACTTTCTAGGGCTGGGGAGATGGCTCAGTAGGTAAAGAGCTTGTCATGCAAACATGAGAACCCGAGTTTGGATCTCCAGCACCCACATAAAAGTCAGGGACAGTGGCTCATGCCTGTGATCCCAGCACAGGGGATGTAAGCCAGCCTAGCCTCATCAGCAAGCCCCAGGTTCCAGTGAGAGGCTCTGTCTCAAGAAACATAAGATGGAGAATGACGGGCCTAAAGGCAACCTTTGTCTTACACACACACACACACACACACACACACACACACACGCGCGCGCGCGCAACTCACCAACTCACACCCACGTGTCTGGAAGACAGGGCTCCTGGGCTGTTATAGTCTCTCCACATAACATCAGCGTGCAGGACTTCTTACTGGCTGGCTCACGGCCCCATGGGGAACCGGATAGGAGACAACTGCCCCCCGCTCCCGACTGGGGCACATTTGAATGTGCTTTAGATGTGTGTCTCAGAGTTTTGTGTGTTGAAACTTAGTCCCAGGGCAATGATGTGGGGAGGTGACATCGAGCCTTTGAGAGATAGAGCTCAGTGGAAGGTCCTCAGGGTGCTGCCTGGAAGGGATGAGCACTCTCCTGGAATGGTAGGTGTTCAAGCTTGAGTCTAGCCATCCCCAGAAGATGTAAGCCTCCCTCCCTCGCCTATTCCAGCCATTGCCGCCTGCCATGCTGTTTGAATGCAGCCTCCGAATGTTTCCAGGCATTCATTATAGTAACAGAAACCCAACTAATGTGCTCCCCAAATGATGGTGATTTGGGGTGAGGATTGGATTATAACTCCCCTTTTTTTAATCGACAGTTTCATACATTTATATGGTGAATTTTAGTTATTTTTCCATCCCCACTCCCCTCTCTCGTCCTCCCCCCTCCCACTGAAGTTTTCTCCTTAGCATGTCCCCCTCCTTCCAACTCCATTCTCTCTCTCTCGACTTTTTCTTTTAAATTTATATATATATATATATTTATTATTTTTATCTTATGTGTATAAGTATATTGTCTGCATGTATGTAGGTGCACCCATGTCATGCAATGCCTGTGGAGATCAGAAGAGGGTGCTGGATTCCCTGGAACTGGAGTTGTAGATGGTTGTTACCACCATGTGGGTACTGGGACTCAAACTCCGGTCCTCTGCCAGAGCAGCTGGTCCTCTTAATCATCTCTCCAGCCCCAGTTAATTTCTTTCTTTTAAATTTGATACCCACTGAGTCCATTCAGTGTCGCCTGTGTGTGCAGGGTAGGGACACATCTACTGGACCATGGATAGCCTCTCAGGGCCCTCGTCCCTGAGGAAAAGTCATTCTCCCTCCCTGAGAAGACATTGATAGCCGACGGCTCCTCCGATAAGGGTGAGAGTTCGTGAATACCCCCCACTTCCACGATGACTGAATTTTGTGCAGGTCCTGCACCTGCAGTCCCAGCTATTGGGAGTTCATATGTGCAACCGCACTGTCATATCTGACAAATGCAGCTGTGTTACAGACAACCACTCCTCATGGCTGTTACAATCTTCCACCCCCTCTTGTGAGATGATCCTGAGCCTTGTGGGGAGGGATGTCATATAGAAGTCCCAGTCAGAGCTGAGCACTCCATAGTCTCTGCGGAGCAACTGGTTGTGGATCTTTGCATTAATTGCTATCTAGAACAAAAGAAGCTTCTCTGGTGACGGTGGAGAGACCAACATGAGCATCAGCATAAGAGCCGAGGGGACGCTTACTGCTCTGTCCATTTAGCGGAGTAACAACATTAGGTTCTTGTCTAGGCCTATGACCTGGTCAGCCACTGTGAGACATGAGGTCCGTCTTATGGCGTGGGCTTTAAATCCAAGCTGAAGATGGTTGTAATTCCCTGTGCGGGAGAGCTTTAGTGTCAGCTTACACATCTGAGAAGAGGAACATGAACTGGGGAGCTGCCTCCATGGGACGGGCCTGCAGCCATGTCTGATTGTTGAGCGATGTGGGAGGGCTCAGCCCACTGTGGGTGGTGCCACCCTTGGGCAGGTTGTTCTGTATTGTATAAGAAAGCAGGCTGAGCCTGGGCCAGGGGAGCAAGCCAGTAAGCAGTGTTCCTCCATGGCCTGTGCTCCAGCTCCTGCCTCCAGGTTTCCGCCCTGAGTTCCTGCCTTAGGCTCCCTGATGAACTGTGTGACCTGGGAGGTGTGAGCTAAATAAGCCCTCTCCTCCCCAAGCTGGTATTGTCAGAGTGTTTTGTCACAGCGATTGAAGCAGACTAGGACACTGCGATAATATTCACAGCACTCTTCTACCACTGGATGTGTATCTTGTCAGGTCAGTTGTTATTATGACTGTTCACAACTGGGTAAGACTATTGATGACTATTTTCTCCCCCAGTAGTGCACAGTAGAACCTTCCAGAACTATGAAATTTAGATAGTAGAAATGAAGTTTTTGGTACCAGTTTGATTTCTCTGTATCATATAACTTAGACATGTGGTGTGTTCTGAAATAGGGACTTACCACCCAGTTCTGGAGGGTAACCAAGATAAATGGCAGGAGCCTGTAACATTTGGGGGAGATCTATGGGACTGATCCACAGCTTGAGAAGAGGTGCTCCATACCCGATATTGGGCTTTTTATATGATCACCAGTGGTATCTGGGGGAGGCCCAAATGGTCCCTCAAGGAGAGCAGAATCTCATGGACCCCTACCCCATCCCTGATGAAATGCTGACTGACCCAATCTTGTGCAGAAAGGTTTGAGTACAATGGCCTGTCACATTTTCTCCAGCATATTTGAACTACTTATGTAATTGGAAACAGTGCTTTGTTTGTCTTGTTTTGGTAGAACTAAAATGACTTTTGAATGGCAAACTTTCCTTTGCAGCGAGTCCAGACAACTTGCTGAGCCTTGTTCTCCTCCCTCCTGCCTTGGAAGGCCTCTCGGCCAGTCCCTCACGTACAGCAGCCTCCAGTTTGAGTTCTACTTGTCTAGAGTTCGCTAGGAAGCATTTCCCATAAATTTCATTTTATGATCACAAAAGCACTGGGGAAGTTGGGAGCGCTGGGAGGGGTGTTGTCATAGCTACGGGATGGACAAGCTATTAATTTGTACAGGAACAATGATGGATGGCACTGACCCTCAGCAGGAAGCCTGAGGTCACCATGACCACTATCCCTAACATTTTCCTTCCATCGCCTCCAAGCAGAGTGTGGAAGGAAACCTGCGTGGTGAGTGCAAGCTCGGGATGAGATTCTGGAGCCTGCTCGCCTGTATACCAGCTGCTTCCCAAACATGTTTGCTTGATGCGTGCAGTTCCCAAGCTCTCCTGATGGCCAGCCCCCACGAGGGCTGCACATTTGAAAAACTGCTCAGTGGGTAGAGTGCTTGCTATTGCGTGAAGCCCTGGGTTTGATTCCCAGCACCTCATAAACTGGGTATAGTCCACATCTATAATCTCAGCATTTGGGATAGAGGCCAGAGGAGCAGGATCAAGGTCATCCTTGGCTCCATATGGGATCTGCAGCCTGGGTTACATGAAACCCTGTTTAAAAGACAAAAATAATAATAATGAAATTAATAATAATAAAAAAATAATAATAAACAAATCAGAAGTCTGGGGCTGGGCAGACGGACTTGACAGGGGTTAGGCGGGCAGGCTGGAGCCTCCCAGGGGTTTCCTGGTATCTGTGTCCCAGTCCTGCAGATTTAGTGGTGGTTTGCCTGCTTACTGAGACTGAGGCAGAACGGAGCTGGACTCAGGGAGGGCTTCTTGCCTGGAGATGCTGCTGTCAGCCACAGAAGGATCCCAGGGGGAGCAGGGACTCCCCTGCCGTGCCAGGTGGAGCCACCCATGTCCCACTCCTCCATAAAACCTCCACTTTGAATTCAATGCAAAGCTGCTGTGTACCTGCAGAACTGAAGGCCTGGGAGCACCTGGTGCCTCTGCAGGGAGAGGAAGAAGCCCTGGGAACTGCCTCCTGCACTCAATTTTGACATCTTTTCTTTGTTCTTTAGATTCCTTCTCAGGCACAGAGCCCAGCACCCCGCCCTTGATGCCTTAGAAGCTCATCTTTAGCTGAAAACAGCCACCAATTCCCCAGTTACACAGCCTAGTACTGTGCCAGGCCCCACTCACTTTTAACGTTTGCAGCAGTCCTACAGACTAAGTGCTTGCTATAGATATGACTTATCTGCCAAGTGACCCAGCAAGAAGTCAGACCCTTGTCTTGGATTTGACAGTGTGGATCTTCCATAACACACTGGGCTTACAGCATCCAGACATCTCCCTTTCAATATGCAAGCTGTCCACCTCTTTTATTCAAGGGAACTTTGCTCTGTGGGATGGAACAGAGTGGAGAGGCCTGAGATGAATCCTGGTTATCGTTGACCAGTGAGTGGTATGACCTGAAATTATTACTAACCTTTCTGGGTTTCCTCATTTCTAAAGTGGAGATGCACAATGGCTTTTAGCTCAAAGGGTCCCTCACAGGACAATTGCAGCGACATGTGTGTGGGCTCCAGTTGGGTGAGATCCTGTCTTGAAGGAAAAAAATATCATCATAATAAAATAAAATGAACACACAGCAGCAGCTTAGAGAGTTGCCCAAGGCCTTGGACACAGCAGGAAGCGCAAGTCTGAAATCAAAGGCGAGGGCCTGTTTCGTCAATATCAACGATAGGAAGAATAAGCACCTGTGGTTTCAGCAGAGAATCTGCCGAGATGAACAAGCTTGGCTCCACACTTCCGGTCCCTCTGCCCCCTGACCACACACAGGACCCACAGGGACAAAAGAAGAACTGGGAGAGGAGGCAGCGCTCCCCACGATGGGGTCCTTTCCCAGCCAGTGACAGCGACCTGTCAGTCATGCCTTTGCTGATCCCAAGACAGAACTATGACAGCTTCTGGATTCACAGTTTAACCCGCTCCCTTCCATGCCAGTCCTGGGGCTCAGGACTCAGTGTACCAGCATGCCCAGGACGCCCAGCCACTCCTTCCCCAGTGCCCACAAATCCTGAATCAAATCTGTTCCAGGGTCAAGAAGGTACCAGGCACAGAGTGCAGTGGACAGGAAAAATACACCTGAAGATGCTGGCATCTTCATCGCTGTGAGTACGCTTTCCACCGTGGATAGAGGCACGTATGATAACATTCAGGACAGTGAGATGGAAGCACCCATGATCCAGGTGCCCCATCCAATCAAAGGTTCCTGAGATGGGAGAGGAGGCAGGAAAGGACAGGATATTCTGAGCTGACACAGGAAGGAAGCTTAGCTTCAGGGTCTCTCAATGGACCTGGTTCTGTTTCTCAGTTTAGCACTTTTCTGAGTTCTGTGAGGCCTTATAGCCAAACAACTGGACCCTAGGAGGTATCTCCCAATTTGTAGATGGCTGTTCAGAAGGAAAGGTGGCCTGGGGATCCCCCCACCTCCCCAGCCCTTGGAGCTGGTATCTTAAGCAGACTCTTGGGCCATCATTTTGTGAGGCCCAGACATCCCCCTAGCGTGCTCTAAAGGTAGTCCTGACTTCTAACTGGATGGTAGTGTTTGGGGCGGGGTAGTCTGCTCTGGGATGGGTTGGAGAAAGCCAGTTTAAATGGCAGGGAAGGGGTTCGGTAAGGATGGGGTGGGGAGCAGGGATCTGCTAGCCCAGGGTGAGCTGCGGCCACCTGGAAAAGGTCCCCCTGAGCATGGGGGCAGGAGGTCTCTTGCAGCAGGTTTTTCACAAGAGTAGGAAGAGTACCCCATCCTCTCTAAGCAAGTCCACGTGGCCCTAGAGCCACAGCCTGGACTGAGGGGATGGCTGCAGCCTCCCAGCCATCTCCCTCTGCCTGAATCACAGGACCAAGCACAGAGAAAAAGTGAAAATCCAATTTGCCAAAAAAGGAAAGAGAGGAAGGAGAAGCTGATTTGCATAATAATGACATTCTGGCGCACCTCAAGTTCCCCTTTTAAGCATCCAGCAGCGCCCCTGGGGCACTGGAAATAGAACTAGGCTTAGCACGCCTCTCTCCGCTCCCAGGTTTCTGAGGCCCCTCCTGTGCTGGCTGAATCCCTCCTGCACTCGGAGGGTAATCTTCAAGGGGGCAGAGGTGGAGGCTGTTCCTATCTTCCGGCCAGACAGCCTCCCTGAGGCAGAGTCCCCTAGACAGGCATCATTCTTTGGTTTTCGAAAGCCCTTGCTACCGTATCAACTATCATATTAATGGGTATATATTTTTGCAGGATTCTCTATTTCTGTTCACGAGATTTTATTCGTTTTCAATCACACAGCTGTGATGCAGAAAAGAATGGAACTTAATGTTTATGTCTGCTCTGGCTCCAGAAGACACTGTGTTTGCGTAAGTCATAGGTCTGCTTAAAGCAGGAATCAGGGGCAAAGAACCCAGAAGAGCTGATCCCCAGACCTGGCTCTTGTCACCTTTCAAAAAATACATTTTTTATTACATGTATGAGTGTTTTGCCTGCATGTCTGTAAGTGCATCATGTGTGTGCAATGTCCACAGAGGCCAGAAGAAAACGTTGAATCCCCTAGAACTGGAGTTATAAATGTTAGGTGCCTCGTGGGTTCTGAGAACTGAACCTGGGTCCTTTCCCAAGAGCAGTCAGTGTTCTTAACCTCTGAGCCATCTGTCCAGTCCCTATTGTTGTCACCTTTCTAAAGATTTTATTTATGCATATGTGTGTGTCTATGTCTATGTATGTGCTCCTGTGTGAAGATGCCCAAAGCCAGAAGGAGGTATCAGATTACCTGGAGCTGGAGTTACAGACGGCTATAAACCACACGATGTAGAATGAAGCAGCACATGTCTTTAACCACTGAACCATCTCTCCAGCTGGTCTTATCACCTTAAAAGAAATTCTTGAGGCTAGACAGATGACTGCTCTTGCAGAGAACCCGGGTTTGATTCCCAGCACTCACGCGATAGCTAACAACCATTCATAACTCCAGGGGATCTGACATCCTCCTTTGATTTCCTTGGGCATTGCATGACATGGGTACACTTACATACGTGCAGACAATACACTCATACACATAAAAAAAAGATAATAAAATATTTTTTAAAAATCCTCAAGTGGAAAAAATGAATCCACGTTCATAACTTGGGTTCAAAGCACACAGGAGTCTTGCTTTGTTTGGTTGTGCTGGTGGGAGTTCTTCTTGCCCATCTCCCCAAGATGGAGTTGTCTCACCCTTCTCTTTATAACCTCACCAGCAGGAACCAAATGGTTCCTCTATGACTGGGGATTTGAGTTCCTATTGCCATCCCAGGACACTGCTGAGTACTGGAATATCTCTTTAGTTACCTGTCCCCCACAGCAATGCAGAATGTGAGCCTCTGTTCCCACTTCTCTGGGAAGCCCAGGAGTAGGGTGTCTGTGTGTGTGTGTGTGTGTGTGTGTGTGTGTTACCAGGAATAGAACCTCATATGTGCAGGCAGGTGCTCTACCACTGAGCTACATCTCCAGCCCTTTTCTAATTTTAAATTTGAGTCAGGATCTCACTATATAGCCCAAGCCAGCCTTGAATTCACTTTGTAGCCCAGGCCCTAGAGGTACAGATAGAATACTTGTAACAATGAGAGATGAATTTGAACTTGGAACAGCCCCCACGTGGAACTGTTGGTTGCGGAGAAAGCCATCCATTGTGGCTGATGTTGGCCGGTGAAAGCATGGCTCCTTGAGGAGACTTCTATTTTCTCTGTTCTTGGGGAACCTGTGGCACCACAATCTTTGAGTTCAGGATCTTTGGTGGGACATACCGTCCGGCATACCCACCTGTCTTTACCTTCTCTGCAAGTGGATGCTTCCCCATGGGGGGAGCCCCAGAATTGGAGAGCAGCCACTCAAGCCGGAGGGACAGTGGCATGAATGCGTTAACTGGCTGTTCAAGAGGTTCATGCTGCAGGGAGGTGGGAAGCAGCCATGTCCGGGATGTTTGTGGGGTCAGAGAGCCACCCGGTGCTCTGGGAGAGTTCACCCAACCTGTGTGTGGAGTAAGTCCAGAACGGCCCCTTTCCCCTTGGGGCTCAAATTTATTCTCCCCTGAGAGCCACAGAAAGCCCCCCACTGGCAAATATATTTAAGAAGAACTAAGTTAAACTATACATGGGGTACAGTCAAAAAGAAATTAGACTGTGTAAAAAGAAAAACAACTGGAAAACAAAATCAACAAATCTCCTCAGGCAAAGCCTGTTCAGTAAATCAGCCTGGAGACAAAAAGGAGGATGAAGACAGAACATGTAGCTTGAAAGAGAATTAATGGCTGAGGAGATCGCTCAGTTGTTAAAGTGCATGATCCGCGAACAGGAGGACCTGACTTTGCATCTCCAGCACCGACTAAAAGCAGAGTCTGGTGGCATGTGCCTGTAACCCCAGGGCCAGAGAAGGGATGTGGTGGTGGAAGCAGGCAGATCCCTGAAATTCATGGCACAGCCAACCCAACTGAATCAATAAGCTTCAGGTTCAGTGAGAGAGAGACCCTGTCTCAAAAATTAAAGATGGAGGGGCTGGGGCAATGGCTCAGTGGGTAGGAGGACTTGCTATGGAAGCCCAGGGATCAGAGTTTGAATCTCAGCACAACATCAAAAGCCAGGAGTGGCTGCATGCAACCCTGGAAACCTCTCTCAAGAGGAACAGGGTAGAGTTAACAGAACAGAATGCCCAACATCCCCCTCTGACCTCACCACACAGACACAGTACCCAACACACACGTGAGGCTTAAAACACAGTCCACCGTGATGCGTGAGTCCTACTTAGATTCTGATACTGATTGATTGGCCTTGAATTTGCTTTGTAGCCCAAGCTGACCTCAAACACTTTATCTTCCTGCTTCAGCCTGGGCTGGGATTGCAGGCTTGTGCCACCATACCGGGCATAAGTGAAGTGGTTATTTATTTATTTACTTATATGTGTTTATAGGTGCATCGTGGAAATCAGAGGACAACTCGAGGGAGTTATTTCTCTCCATCTGGGTTCTGGGGATCGAACTCAGGTTGTCAGTCACCTTTAACTGCTGAGTCGTCTCACCAGGAAGAGTTTTAAAGGCAGCAAAAGACACAGAATGCCAGCTGCTTTCTCCACAAGAAACCACTGAAGGCCAAGAAAGAAAAATGATATTTATTAAGTGCTAGAGAAAAGTCACACAATGATATAATCCAGAGAAACTATTAAAAATAGGGCCAAATAAAGCTACTTTCAGTTAGAAACAGAGAGCTTACAGCCACAGATCCTCACTGACATTCTGAAGGTTCTTCCAGAAGAATGAGGACCCAGAAGAAGGCTTTGGGAGAAAAAGAGAATATTAAGCTAAGAGCTGGTTTGCAAGCCTGGGAGATGCATACTCTACCACATATGTACTAGACAAGCACTCTACCACTGAGCCACGTCCTTTTGCTTCTTATTTTACAAAAGAGACTTACTGGACCTTTAATCCCAGCACTTGGGAAGCAGAGGCAGATGGATCTCTGTGTGATTAAGGCCAGCCTGGTCTACGTGGCAAGTTCCAGACCAGCTGGAACTACAGAGAGATCTTGTTTCTAAAACACTAAAAAGAAAATTTATTTATTTATATTTGTTTGTGTGTGTGTATGAGTTTATGTCAACTGGAGTTATAGGCAGTGGTAAGCTGCCTATGTGGGGGCTAGAAGCCAAACTCAGGTCCTCTGCAAGAGCAGCAAGTGCTTTCAACCCCCAAGCCATCTCTCCAGTCCCACCCTACTTTTACTTTTTATTTTGAGACAGAGTCTTACAGTTGCCCAGGCTGTCCTTGAACTTGCAGTTCCCTTGCCTCAGGTACCACATACTAGCAGGTGTATTATGGGATTTTCAAAATGTAGAAACATGACAAAAACAGCATACGACAACATAAACTGATCCAGAGGGTGTGAGGTCTCGACACTTTGACCTTGGGTAAATGGCACGTGGCATACATATGGACGTGGCTCTTTAGGAAGGCATCTGGTTCTCCTGAAAGGCAGCCAGGCTGTGACGGCTAAGGAGGGAATATGGGTGTCTGGAGCCTGTTGCTTTGGGAATTTGGTTCCCATAGAAGCAGCCAGATTTGTTCAACACTCTGACGCCTGGTAAGGGAAAGCGTTTGTGTATCTGCACATTGGACATAGGTCTCTCAGTCCTCTGGGCACACGTCGAGTGGTGTTAAATCCCTCTCTAGGAGTCTAAGGGTCCAGTGTAGCTGGACATGGTTTGTGATAGAAACAACACTGGGGACACAGTGCAGTCAGGGAGTCAGGTCTTGTGAATTCGTATCTCAAAGCCCTAATTGTCTCACTCCCTGCCTCCTGTGCGACCGTCTCTGGAGCTGTTAAGATGTAGTTAAGGGGCCAGAAGATGGCTTAGTGAGTAAGGCCACTTGCCACCAAGCCTGATGACCTGAGTTTGATCCCCAGGGCTCACACAAGAGAGTAGGAGAGAACCAAATCTTGAAAGTTGTCCTCTGGCCTACACAGGTGTTCTCTGTCTCTCTGTCTTTCTGTCTCTATCTCTCTCTCATACACACACACAAATAAATAATTAAATACATCTAAGGTGTAGTTAAGGACATAAGGGTCCCGTGACCAAACACCTGGGGCAGCGACTTACGGGACTAGAGGACTGATTTGGCTCAGGGTTTGAGGGTCCACAGGCTGTCCTGGTGGGGGAGGGGCAGGAAGCTCCGTGGTGGCAGGAGCATGTGGAAGCTACCAGCTCACATAGCAAAACAGGAAGCAGAAAACTGACAGGAAATAGAGTCGCTATAAACCTCAAGACCTACCCTCGTCTATTGTGACTCCACCTCCCAAAGGGTCTCCACACTCCCACAACAGCACCAGCAGCAGGACACCAAGCACAGAAACATGTGAGCCTGAGGGGAATGTTTCATATTCAAGCCATAACAGCACCTAATCCCATAGGACTGACTCTTTGTAAGAAGACATGCTCTCTCTCCCTCCGTGGCTCTGCCACGAGGACATGATGAGGAGGTGGCCTGTAAGTTAGGCGAGGGTCTTCACCATAAACCCAACCATCATAGCTCCCTGATCTTAAACTTCCAGTCTCCAGAATTATGAGAAAAGCTCTTCTTTTATTTAAGTTTCATCGTCTCTATCATTT
The DNA here is from genome assembly GCA_035773235.1 of Eospalax fontanierii. Lineage (NCBI taxonomy): Eukaryota > Metazoa > Chordata > Mammalia > Rodentia > Spalacidae > Eospalax > Eospalax fontanierii. Next base: position 91,530,987 of record CM069531.1, on the reverse strand, counting down.
TGTTATGGTCACCCCAAGCAGATTATTATTAGGATATACTAATAAGTGGAAAGACTAGATTGAGATCATAAACTCAAGAGCTGTCGTGGAGTTTGGTGGTAGAGTGCTTGCCTAATGCATAGGGGTCTGTAAAGGACAGGACCGATAGAGTGGAGATTTATTAAATTTGCTTATACAATATGGTCTGGATAGACCACGAGTGGCTGTGTTTACTCTGGGAGGATGGGAACCCAGTGGCTGTGAGGTCCACAAAGCTGGATGCCTCAGGGAGGACTCCTGGAGAACTACTGGTCTTCAGTCTGTTTTGAAGAGCTTTAGAAGCTGGGTTCTGATATCAGCCAAAGATGATGCAGCGGAGGCAGCGACACCAATAGGATAGATGAACTTGTGACTAAGGTGGATGAATTATTATTGTTATTGTTTTGGTCTTTTTGAGACAGGGTCTCTCTGTAGCCCCTGCTGTTCTGGACTCGCTATGGAGATCAGGCTGGCCTTGATCTCACAGAGGTCCCCTGCCTCTGCCTCTCGTGTGCTGGGATTAAAAGCGTGTGCCACTGTGCCTGGCATGGATGAATTTTTTTTAACATTTATTTTTATTTTTTATGAGTGTTTTTGCCTGCATGTATGTATGCATACCATGCCTTCACAGACATGCCCAGAGTCTGGTCTCTTAGATGATTCTGGAGCCAGTCAAGTTAGCAGCCATCACACCTCATGTGGGCAAGGTCCTCGCCCTCGTCCTCAGGCCCTTACTCCCTCCCCCGTCTTCTCCGGCTTCAGGACAAGCTGGCTGAGCCCCTGTGGCAGGGAAGTCCCCTTGCTCGTCCCTCCAGTAAAGCAGGCCTCACTGCAGACATTACCTCCATAGGGCTCCCTGGAGGATTATTTTGTTGGCTTTGCATTTCAGCTTCTGTGGAGACAACACACCCTGGTACAAATACAAAGGTACAGAGAGCTTAGATGAAGAGCAGTGGTCTCCGGACTTGTCCTCTGCTGCGCCCGTTCCGCTCAGCCCCTGGAGGGATCCCCTTTTAACCGCTTTTGATTTGTGTCTCTCTGGTGGTTTTCTGGAAATTCTAGATCATGTACTATATTCTTGTTGCTTTTTCTGTTTTAGCCAAAGTCTATCGGCCTCATGCTGTGAACCATGGGAGTCTGGCTGCTATTCTCTCCCTCTACCCCACCCTGCCTTGTTACCATGTTGTTTCAGTCCTCAGGGGTCTCTTTTAACTCTAACATATGAAACCCTTTATTTCACGTTGCATCAACTCTGACAGTGTCTCTCCCATACCAGAATGTAGGCCCACTCCTTCTTTCCCCAGCGAAACTTCCATCCTTTGGTGTTATCAAAATGCTGAATATCTGGGCTGTGGCCAAGCACAGCTGAAATCACTGAAGGGAGTAAGGATTTGTTGGGGCTCTGGGTTTGGAGGACATACCCCACCATGTCTGTATTCACAGAAGCAGGAGAATGGAGTAGAGACCCCTCACATCTTGATGCGGATTAGGAAGCGAAATGTTTGGGTCAAAAGCAGTCAAGTCTCAAAGACCAGCCCCTAATGACCCCCACCCCCCACCAGCCTTCCACCACAGGAGCATGAGCAGGTAGGTACTCAAAACATGGAGCCTGTGAGGGACCACGGCCCAGGCTTGGAATCCCAGCTGCTTGGGAATCTGAGCTAGGAGGATCATATAAGTTCAAAGCTAGTTTAGGGAACTAAGTGAGACCCTGTCTCAAAATAAAACATAAAAAAGAGAGATGGGAACATGACTTAGAGGTGTAGCACACGTGAGAGCCTACATTTACTTAATCACTGGGTAAAACTAACAACACTCTTTGAGTCCAGTGTCTAAGGACCTTGGATCATTCATAGGAGACAACGTCTAACATCAAGGTCAAATAGATTTTCCTTCATTACTCCGAATCAACCAATTGAAATCATGCCAGGTGAGTTGGAGCCATGGTCCCCTCCTGTGAACCTGGAGCTGTTGTTCCTTCCTGCACACTGGACTTGAGGTGCCCTCTTGTGAACCTGGAGCTCTGGTCTTCTCCTGTGAGCTGGAGCTCTGGTCCCCTCCCTCGAGCCAGAGTTGTGGTCCCCTCTGTGAGTGGAGCTGTGGTCCCTTCCTATGAGATGGAGTTGTGACTCCCTCTTTTGAACGTGGAGCTTTGGTCCCCAACTGTGAGCCATGGTTGCACATCCCTCCAGCGGTGGGCTGACGGTGGAGGAGATGGAAGACGGAAGTAGCAGTTTCACCCTTCTCTGAGTGGCTGTATCCCCCACAGTTCCCTCCCCCAGGGTCCCAAGCTGTGCATGGTAGTGCCTTTGCCTCTGTGTTCGACGTATGAGGGGGACAGGGGAGGTCTCTGTCACCTGTACTCTCTAGTCTTGGGAGGACTGATGGACTTTCGACCTCCCTTGATGGTCAGCTAAGATCTTGACTCCACAGGCCCTGACACTGGAGATTTCCCACTCCCAAGCATCAAGAGCTGTTCCATCACTTCTCCACTGCTCCTCCACAGCCCCCGTGTACTTTCACTCGCCCTACAGAAAATGTAAAGCACCTCATTGAGCTTTAGAGATTAAAAGCAAACAAACAAACAACATAGACAAACAGTTGGGGAAATTGGGGGGGTGAATGGTGACTACATTAAAAATACATTGTATGCATGTATGAAATCCTCAAAGAATCAATACAAATATTACATTAAAAATGTCATCCTGGGGCTGAAGGGATGGTTTAGTGAGTAAGGGCACTTGCTACCAAGCCTGACAACCTGGGTTTGATGCTCAGGACCCACATGGTGGAAGGAGAGAACTGACTCTTGTCAGTAGTTCTCTCATGGCCACCTGAGTGTCACACACACACACACACACACACACACACACACACACACGCACACACACACACAAGAAAGAAAGGGGGAAGAAAGGAAGGAAGGAAGGAAGGAAGGAAGGAAGGAAGGAAGGAAGGAAGGAAGGAAGGAAGGAAGGAAGGAGCTGTATCCTTACATGCTTGAGTCTACCCTAAGGCATATGGATAGTTTAGCTGGGTATAGCAACTCTCTTCCGGAACCTAATGTGCAGCTAAGCCGATGCCCATTCTGTCCAGCACCTGCTTCTCCCAACTTTCTCAACTCTGTTTCCTTTAGCTCTGCATTTAGAAAGCATTTGTTTTCTAATCCTTCTATTGCACTTTTAATTTCTACAACCATGTTTGTTACTATCGAGTCATGCAGTTCTCTAATCCCCCACCTCCCCACACCACTAACAAAAATGAGTTTCTGTCTTAAGGATTGAATAGCTTCTCTGATCTCTCCAAAGCTACTCACCATAGGTTTGGAGTCTACTTCTTGTCCCCTCAACCAGCACTTCCTCTGCTGTGTGTCTTCCTGAGTCTCCTCCTTTTTCTTCGGTGCCCCTCCTCACAGGCTTGGTGATCATTCATGGTCCGCTCATATGAGAGAAAAGGACTGGGTGGTTGTCCAGGTGGCGCTATCTCTGCCTTTGTGTGACTCACCTTCCTTCTGCTGTGGTCAGGGGATAGAGGTTGGGAGTGAGGGGTGCTTCAGGCTAGAGCTCCCCAAGCGCCCCCTCCTGTACTAGGGTATACTGGTGATTTTGCAGTTCATAAGCCCCAGTTTTTATGGTCAGTACTTCCCTTAGCAAGGAAGCTTTAGGGGCACAACTGGCAATGCGAGGAACACAACTCTACTTGTGCAGTTGTTTCATAAACAGATTTTCCATGACTCCTCTGTCCCCAGCAGCTCCATATGCTTCGCCCCGTCTCCTTCCCAGAGCTCTGGGGTCTGGCTGGCTGCTCACAGATGGCTCTGCAGTTCTATCACAGGCTTTTCTGGGCAGAAGCTCTCTCCATCTGTATAGCCTAACACTCTCCACCTTGGCCTCTCTTCTGGGGATGAGTGACCTCCACTCCCTAGCACCATCTTTGTGTTCTGAGCGTGTTCCTCCTGGGCTTCTCCGTTTTTAATTTAGTGGGAACTTGGAAGACACTTGCCTTCCTCTGGCCAGAACAGAACAGCACAGGGTGGGTAATTTATGAACAACAGAAGTTGTTCTGAAGGCAGGCAAGTCCACAACCAAAAGGCTTACATCTGACGATGTCTTGCCACACCACAGCATGGTGAGAAGTTGTGGGGAGGGGAGAAGAAGGATGAGGAGAGACATAGAAAAGACAGATACATATACACCAGATATACATACCTATACACATACACACAGACACATGGTACACACAGATGTAGAGACACACACAAACACATACATATAGACAGCCAGATATATATGCATATACACATAAACACATATACTCAGCAACATACACATACATACACAGCTACAGTGACACAGCCACACAGCCACACACATAGACACACAGCCACAGCCACACACATATACACTAACACAGACATACACATACACAGACACACATACAGAGATACAGACATTCACAGATATACACAAATACACAGAGACAAACACAATCGCACACATAGATGCTCATATATACATATACTGACACACACATACATAAGCAGATACACACACAGATACACAAACACAGACACGTATACACACATGCATACACATACATAGACAGAGACATATATACACGCATACACAGACACATAAACCCAAACACAGACCCATATAATACACAGACACAGACACATAAAAGAACATATACACTGACACACACAATCACACACATAGATGCACGTATATACATATACTGACACACACACACACATACAAACACAGACACACACATATATACACATACATAGACACAGACACATATACAAACACATATACAAACATACACAGAAACATCCACAGAGACACAAACACACATACAGAGATACAGACATTCACAGACACATACACACAATTACATAAAAGCACATATGCACTGACACACACATGCACATTCATAGACACAGACCCACATACATAGACACAGACACACACAGATACACACAGACATGCAGAGATAGGCACACACACAATCACACACATTCATAGACACAATCACATAAATGTGCAAATACACTGAGAGACACAGAGACACACAAAAGCACATGCATACACACATATACTCTGACACACACACACATACACAGACACACAAGTTAGGGGAGTGGAGGTGGTGACTGACTTGTCCTTTTACAGGAACCCACTGCTGTGGTAACTAACCCAGTCCTTTAATAAGCATTAACTCATTTCCTCTCAATGGTCTTTCCTAGCAACATTTCCCCTAGAAATTAGATTGAGAAGAGTCTGCAGGGGTGTATGCTCTATGAACAGCCCTCAGAAGGAAGTGTTACCCCAAGAGTAAAGTGAGCTTTTCAGGAAGTGAAGGCTCTCATAACAAGTACGATTGGACATTTATCAATTTATCAATGCTTATAACAAGATGTGATGTGTTTTTCACGTGCCTGATCTCATTGGCCTCATAGTGCTATTCTATCTGCATCATAACCCAAAACAGACATATAATAAAGACATTTGCTCCAAATCACATAACTAGTAAAAGACAAAACAAAACAACAAAAAACAGAGGCAGAATTCTAAGCCCCCCCATTTGACACGAGTCAGAAGCCTTCAGGGGCCCTCCAGACCACCCTTTATGGGGGCACTGAGCCCTCAGATGTCAGCACTGTCCACCCCAGGCAGCTGTAGTTGTCCCCACAGGCCCCTGCCTGGCTTCCTGAATCTTGTGTTTATGACACAGAAACCTGACATCAGGCTTCGTCCAGGAGAAGGGGCAACTGGGGGCCAGTCACTGTGAGGCTGGGTCCTGATGCTTGTGGTGTGTGTGTGTACAGGAACATACAGGTACGTATAGGTTCTTATGTACATGTGTACATGCCAGAGATCAAGCTCAGATGTTATTCCTCAGGAGCCATCTACCTTGTGTGTTTTCTTGAGATTTATCTTTTCACTTTTATGTATGTGTGTCTGTGTCTAGGTATGCCCACCTGTGAGTGCAGGGATTGAGAAGGGCCAGAAGAGGGCATCGGATCCCTTGGAACTGAGTTACAGGTACTTGTGAGCTGCTCAATGTGGGTACTGGGAACTGAACTCAGGTCCTCTGGAAGCATGGTCTGCACTCTTAACTGCTGAGCCATCTTTCCGGCCCCACCTGGTTGTTGTTTTTTAATACAGGGTGTGTCAGGGTAAATTTAGAGTTTCTCTCTGCCTCCAGGAACATGGGCCCAAGAATGTGATTGACACAGATGAAGCCAATAGAGTCAACTACTTTCCAACTAACCAGTGACTTAAGTGGGAGGGTCCAGCGGGAAAGTAGAAAAAGCTGGATAGGTGCCGTGGGTCTCCAGCTTGGGTGTGTGTGCTGGTCTCTCCAGGGGATGAATCTTTTGTAAGTAACCCGGAATAAACTGGTTTCTCCAATTGGAGAGCATTCTCCGTTCACTCAATAGTAACTTAGACTGGCCACTGAGCTCCAGGGAGCTATCTACCTGTCTCTGCCTCCCCAGCAGTGAGATTCTGTTTTTCTTTTTTAAAAAGGTGACTTCTGGAGATCAAACTCAGGTTCTCTCGCTTGTGCTTTACCAACTGGGCTATCTCTCTGGTCCTCCACTCTCCTTGAGGCTCTGGGGATTGAACCAGGTTAGGGTTAGGGGGTACGAAGTGAGCTATCTCTCTAGCCTTGGAGCCTCCTGCTCTGAAAGCTGTGAGGACCTCCTTCACAGATGGGATGTCTCTGAGCTACCTGAGCCTATAGCTGAGCCATCCTGTTCCCTCATTTATACAGCTAAGCATGGACCACAAACAAGAGCCACTGCCTCCCAGCATTCTTCCTGCTGGAGATTCTCGCCCCAACTCTTCTACTGAGAAAACTGAAGCTCAGAGGTGGAGGGACCTGTCCAAGACCACCCAGCAAATAAGGAACAGAAACGAATCCGAACCTCACTCTGAAAGCTGTTCACGGCACACACCCTGTGAGAGGGTCAGAATGCCCACAGCCAGGTACAACTGGAAGGCAGACCAGGCCCCAGCCTGAGCTCTGACCTGGAGAGGCCACGATGTTGTCAAGGCTACCATGTCATGGCTCTTGGAGGGTGAGCCCTGCTCCCTCCCTGTCCCCCACACCCACAATCTGAGAAAAGTAGTAGTCACATGGTTGTGGGTTGAAGCTGGCCCTGAGGTTGCCTGGCCCTTCTGAGGGGCCCTAGCCAGGATCCAGACTTCCAGGAAGGTTCCTGGTAGGAAGCAGGGCTTAATGCCACAGTTAATCACACTGCCTCAGTACACACCCAGAGCTGGCAGCCTGGCAAATGCCGCCAGAGAGAAGATGGGAAAAACGGAAGGAGTCCAGGGATGTAGGGGATAGAGGATGCAATGTCTAAGTTTTAGGGGGAATGTCACTAGAATGGGGTGGGGAAAAACCTATTAGAAAGGCATCTAGCTCCAGGTCCCCCTCCCGTTTCTCAGTAGACGTCTGCACTGGAAACCAGAGGGGCGTTTGGTCAGAATCTCCAGGAGCGAGGGGCAGAACATAGTAGGTCTTCCGGTGGGCAGGGAGGGAAGGGCCACAGTACTCTGGGCAGGAACCCAGAAATGGCCCCCACTGATCAGGGCCGATCTTGGAGCACTGGGCTTACTCCGTTTCTACCGGACTCCAGAAGGTGGTTTCATAGGCCCCGCTGTGTGGCTGAGGAGGGGAAACCGCTGGAGAAATTTCCATTCTCCTCAGGCTAGGAACATAGCTCCGGCTGAGCACTTGCCCAGCGCACACGAGGCCCTGCGTTCCATCCCCGGCACTGCATAGAAGAAAAAGGGAAAGGGATTTTCTGTTCTCGCCACCAGGGGTAGCTTTGGGCTTTTATGGGTAAACCCAGCCCTCAGAGGAGCCTGGCCTAGCCCCCTCCACATCATCCCACCCGCGAGAAGGAGCTGGGGAGGGTGGGGGTGTGTCTCGGGGAAGTCCCCAGGCACCGATCTTCATGCATAAAACAGAAAGACCTTTTCCCCTGTAGCTAATCAAAACCTCCGGCCCAGAGATTGCAAATGAGGCCTTCAAGTCATTTCCCTTGCAAATGAGGGGGCGGCTTCGCAGCTCTCCGCTAACACCTCATCAGCACAGCGGTCGACTTGCAGCCCTGGCTGCCATTTGGCACATTTCAATTAGCCTGATGGGTCCCCAGAAAGGAGATGAAACCTGGTGGCACCTCAGAGTCCCGATGCCCTGATTACCCCACCCCAGCAGAGCCCTGCTGAGGCTGAGGGGAGAGGATCCCACTCCTGGTGATCTGAAACAGATTTTCCACCCCAGTGCCCTTGTGTGAGAGATCAGGCTTGCTGGTACAGCTGTGTCCAACACAGCAGCCTCTCCAAGTCAGGGGAGGGTGGAGGTGACGGGAGGAAGGCTGGCGTCAGGGAATACAGTGTTAACCCACCCGGGATTTTATGGAAGACCCCAGCAGGGCCTGGCAAAGGCTCAGGGGTCTGTAGAGCCAAATAAGCCAGGAGAGGAAGGAAGAAAAGTTCAAGATTCCTGTGTGTGCCTCAGGGATCCCTGCGGTAACAGGATGCTGAAAGCATCTAGCGATGAAGAGATCTGGCTCTAAATTTGCCTCCATGTTACTTAGAAAGTGCTTGGTGATGGGGCTGGACAGATGGGTAGTTAGGAGCACGGCTGCTCTTGCAGAGGACCCAGGCTGGATTCCTAGCATCCACGTGGCAGCTAACAACCATTTGTAACTCCAGTTCCAGGAGAATCCAATGCTTTCTTCTGACTCCGTAGGCATTGTGTGACATGGGTGCACTCACACACATGCAGGTGCTGGATCTTGGGCTAGAGATGTAGCTCAATTGGTAGAGGGCTTGTCAGGCAAGCTCAGAACCCTGGGTTTGACATCCAGCACCAGATAAACCAAGAAGGGAGGGACCTGTAATCCCAGCACTCGTGGGGTGAAGCCAGGGGGTGTCAGAGCCCAGAGAATCAAAAGTTCAAGGTCACTCAGTTTTGTAGTAAATTCAAGGCAGGCCTGGGACACATGAGACTCCATTAGAGAGAGACAGAGACCGAAAGCAGGCTGGTGAGATGTTCGGTGAGTAAAGGCCCTTGTCTTCTGAAACATTAACAAGTACTCCATCAGAGCTAGCGTGATTTCTATCACTTTTCTTTGAGCACCCCAGGCCCCTCACCTCTCTATTCTCCCATCATCCCTCTGTCCTCCCATCATCCCTCTGTCCTCCCATCATCTCTCTGTTCTCCCAGCATCCCTCCCCAGCGCTGACACCCATCAAGCTGCCACTTTCCTATGCTGCTGCCCTGGTACAGACAGCCAGGAACTAACAACTGAGCTTGGGTCAGTTGCTTGACCTCTCTGGGCCTCCAGTTAGGTTCAGGCCATGCCCCCTGCAAACAGGGAATTGAAAGGAAGACTTGCAGGGAGCTTGCAACCCTCGCCCTGGCAGCTGAGGGCAAGTCGATAGCCTAACCTAGTGCCTGCTAGGCCAGACTAGGTCACGTGATATGAAGCTTGCCCACCCCCTGAAAACCTGTAAGAGAAAGAGACTCTGTTCTGTGGAACTGGGCCTGCCTGTCCCTCCAAGCCCCGCCCCCATGCTGCACGTGGCCGCGCCCTCCTCTAATGCTCTCCCACCTTGAGGCCTGATCATGACTGTCCGTGGCCCTGCGGCCTTTCTCTCCTAACAAGGCTCCTTATGACAGGTAATCTGATGTCAGTTCCTCTCCACTACCACTCTTTTCCTTTTTTCTAATACCTCTCTGGGGTCACCTGCCATTAAGCTGCCTATTTTGCAGGGTCAGCTCAGGATGAGATGTCAGAGGTCACACATCCCTTCAGAGGCTGCGCAGAAAAGTCAACATCGGCTCTGGAGAGTCCCGTATCCAAACCCCAGCTCCACTGCACCTACCTGTGCGGTTTGTGGACAGCACCTCGACCTTGTTCTACAGCACAAGGGACCATGAGTCTCCACTGCAAGGACTGGAAGACCACTCTGTAAGGGGAGAATCGTGGCGGCTCCATCAAATAGAAAATGAACCAGCACCAGATGTTTTATGTAACTCGTTAATTCATGAGCGTGCTGGCAAGATGTCACCCGGTGTTCAAAAGAGAGTTCTGAAAACAGGTCTGTAGTCAGCTGGGAGTGTCAGAATGAATTTGCAAGCACGTTGAGATGAGTTTGCAGACATGCAGGCCTGGCCGCTGTGGTGCCAATCAGTTGCCCTCTTCCAGACAGGCTTCATACATGTTCCTACAAACAGGGACCACTGAAGTTATTATCCGTTTTCTACAGCTTACGGGGCAAGAAGAAGCTCCAAAGAGCAGACGTGACAGTGGTGGTGTGTCAGGCAGGACGACAATAGTCATTTTGCCCTAGTCAAGGACTCCTTGCTGAGGGGGAGATAGGTCAAGTTGATACAGCACTCTCTATGCAGGATGAGGAGCTGAGTTCGGATCCCCCAGAACCCATGTAAAAAGTTGGGCACAGGTAGCACGCTTGTGCAAGCCCAGCAATGGAGAGATGAGAGGTAGAGAGTAGATGCTTAGACGATCGAGGGCCAACTTTGGGGATTTCCAGGCCAATGAGAGACCCCGTCTCAAAGAAGGGGGAAGACAGGAAAGGCAGCTGAGGAACAGCAGCGAAGTGTGGTCTGAACTCAACACACCTCTCCCCACCCCACCCCCTACAAAATTTCAAGGGTGTGGAGATGGCTCAGTCAGCAATGTGCTTCCTTCGCAACCATGAGGACCTGAGTTCAATGCCCAGGACCCCCACAAAAAGCTGGGTGTGGTAGTACATATCTGTAATCCCAGTGCGGGGAGGTAGAGACAGGTAGACCCCGGGACTCCTGGCAAACCAGTCTAGCCTAATTGGTGAGCCAATAAGAGACCCTAACTCAAAGGACGTAGATAGCATTCTTGAGGATGACCCCTGAGGTTGTCCTCTGGGCTCCACATGAACCTATATACACACACATGTGTAAAGTTTCATCCAGCTGTGGTGGGACAGACTTGTCACCTCAGCACTCAGGAGGAACACCAATTTGAAACCACCCTGGACTAAATGATGAGACCCTGTCTCAAAACAACAATAAAAACGAAGCAAACAAACATGAACTAGGCCCCCAAAATTTTAGCTAATGGGGTTCAGAAACCTCCTTGTCCCTATTGACCAGTTCAGGAGCCAGCAGATTCCCAGCTGGGGATTTAGAAAGCTACCTAGAGACTGGAGAGATGGTTCAGTGTAGAGTGCTTGCTACTTTTCCAGAGAACCCAAGTTCGGTTCCCAGCACCCACACTGGGCAACTCACAGCCACCTGTAACTCCAGTTCCAAGGGACCTGACACCCTGACACATGTAGCATACATTCACACAGACACATACATATAATTAAAAGTTTCAAAATAAGTATTTAGAAAGGCACTTGGCTGAACTGAGCTGGGGTGGGGGTAGGGGGTGGAGCTCTGCTTCACAGGCAGAAAAGGGCTGAGGAAACAGAGAAGGAACAGAGCCCACATCTTGAATTCCACGTTGCTTTCCTTACAGGGTATAAATGAGGGTCTTCATTGGCATGCTAGCTGGAATAAACTGGATCCATCCTGAATGGTGAGATCTTCACATCCCCCCACCCTACCCCCACCCTCTTTATGAAAACAACCCATTTTAAAGTTCACATTGAAGCTCACACCTAAATCTTATTACTTGGGAGACCAAGGCAGGATTACTGTAAGTCAGAGGCCAGCCTGGGCTACATAATGAGTTCCCAGTCAGCCCAGACTACAATAGAGTGAGCCCTCTCAAAAACAAAAAATAAGAACAAGGGCTGGAGAGATGGCTCATTAGTTAAAAACACTGGCTGTTCTTACAGAGGACTGGAGTTTGGTTCCCAGCACCCACATGACAGCTAACAACCATCTACCGTAACTCCAGTTCCAGGGAATCCAGCGCCCTCTTCTGGCCTCTGTGGGCATTGCACACAGGCACACTTCATACATACAGGCAAAACACTCATACTCATAAAATTAAAAATAAACAAGTATTTTTAAAAAGCCAAAAACAAGGGAGCTGGAGAGCTGACTCATTAGTTCAGAATGTTCAGTGCTCTTGTAGAGGACCAGAGTTTGGCTCCCGGCATCGACATCAGTAACTCCAGCTCCAGGAAATTCAAAGCCTCCTTCTTCTAGTGTGCAAGATATATGTGGTAAATACTCATACACACATGGACACACATGGACATACATGCACACACACAAACAAAGCTTTTTTTTTAAGTTAATTTTAAATTTTATTTAGTTTTATTTTATATGTATAGGTATGCTGCCTGTGTGTATGTAAGGGCACCATGTTTGTGCAATGCCCATGAAAGAGAGTATTGGATCCCCTGGAACTGGAGTTATAGACAGTTGTTAGCTGCCACATGGGTGCTGGAAACCAAACCTAGGTGCTCTTAAGTGCTGAGCCATCTCTCCAACCTAACAAAACAAATCTTAAACAAACTAACTAAAAGCTCATTCTGACATTGTGTCACCTAGGTCAAATGACCTCATTCTAGCTTGATCTGGTCTCCTAGGGTCGAAGGCAGGAGCTCATTCCAAACAATGGCGTCTCTACTTTATCCCTCCCTGGTCCACAGGAATGCTCACAGCGCAAGACCTTGGACCCACACAGAGCTGCAACCTTCGGCTGGAGGGTGAAGACCGCTGGTCAGGGCTCAGAGGCCGCAGCTCTCAAGAGCATCCCTGTATCAGTCCACTGCCATTTCTGAGGACCCATCACCTCGAAGGGACACAGGTTTGCCCATCTCCAATCCTCTTACTCCTTGGACAGCCCCAGAGCTGCCCACCTGCCCCTGCCACGGCTTTGCTCTCTGCCCTGCTGACCCTTAGGAGGATGGGAAACTGAAGGAGTCCTGGGTTCCGGTTCTTCTACAGCCAGGACAAATCCCACATGGTCCCCAGGGTCAATGACCCTGCCCCACTTGCTCGCTGGAACCTGAGTGCCACCCATGGTCAAGGGAGGCTTTTCTGAGTTTTCTCCCCCATCCTCCAATGGGAGAGATCTTTGGAGTAAGCTTTAACTGTCTACTTGACACAGTCTAGAGTCACCTGAGAAGGGATTTCCTAGATCAGACTGAGGGACTGTTTTGCTTGCTGGTTGATGTAGCAGTGCCCAGCCCACTGTGGACAGCACCATCCCCAGGCAGGCAGGCCATCCTGGGCTGTGTGAGAAAGCAGCTCAGCGTGAGCCTGACAGGCCGCAAGCCCAAGCCGGCAAACAGCTGGGCTTGATTTCTACATACTTCTTTTGACTGTGAGTGAGTTTCTTGGTCAGAGGCGTCATTATGGGGAACAGCAACGGGACAGTCTTCAGCTTTGTGCTTGATCTTCCCCTCGACTTCCTTCAAGGACGGGCTGTAACCTGTACACTGAAATTACCCCTCCTCCCCTGAGTTGCTTTTGGTCATGGTGTGCCACAGCAACAGAATAAAACTAGACCACACTGGACTGTCTCTCTTTCACCCACCCCCAGCCACAGATCCACAGCCTTACACGTGCTGTGGCTCTTATCCTTCACTGTGGTCAGGGTTGGGGCCTGCCACCTCCCCGGCATCTGGCCCAGCTCCTGGACAGATGGTACATTGCTATCTTCAGTCCCCGGGGAGCACACAAACCTTGGGCCCTAGGAAGGTCCCCATGGGGGTGGGGGGAGCCCAGTTTCTTCTTGTTCTTTCTTTTTTCTCTTTGACCATTTATCCCGGCCTCAGAGATTCCTCTTATATTTTCATTAATTTCTACTGAATAATTAAAACCAGGAAATTAATATTTTCATCATCGCAGGGGGCATTTTTCATGGCTGGCCCCACTGGAGTACTGCGCATTGGAGTGAGGCCTCTGCTCCGAGGCAGAGGCGCTGACAGTCCTGTCTCTGGCTTGAACACAGGGCCTGGCTCTCAGTAATTGCTTTTTAATTGATGGACAGATGAAGGTGTCTCAAAGGCTAAGCTAGCTCTTTAGATGTTTCCAGAATCAGAGCAGACTCCATCCCCTTCTGGGCTGCATCAAATTTGTATCTTTTGTTATTTGTTGAGGCAGGACCTCAGGTAGCCCAGGCTGCCCTCTGACCCTTTATATATCTAAAACTGACCTTGAAATTCTGATCCTCCTGCCTCTACCTGCTGAGTCCTTGGACTACAGGGAAATACCACCTCATCAGGACTTGGCTTTAACTTGGTGTCTTTTATTAAAATGGAAATTTCCTGGTTCTAAAGACTAAGACCCAGGTCCCAGGGTTTGGTTCTCTCTCTTCTTGTTTTTTAGACAGGGTCTCAGGTAGTTCCAGCTGGCCTAGAACTCACTATGTAGACCAAGCTGGCCTCAGACTCACAGTTTCACCTGCCCTGCTTACCAGGCATTGGGACTAAAGGCATGCACCACCAAACCCAGCCAGCCCCAAAGTGGGTTGTTTTATTTTAAATTATGTGTCTGTGTGTGTCTGGGGAGGAGTATGTGCCTGTGGGTGCAGGTGCCCGCAGAGGGCACAGATCTCCTGGAGCTGAGGGTGGTCCCTGCCTCTAGGCTTTCCAGTTTTTCAGCTGATGGGCTCAGCTGTGGCACCCTCTCAGCCTAGCAGCCCTCTCTGTCTTGGACCTTCCAGATCCTCCAGAGCAGGTGCCTCTCCCACTCAAGCTCACCCTCAAAACTGGAGTCAGAGGGGCCACAGCTGGCTTCCTATTCCCAACCAAAGCTTAAAAGACGTCACTTCTGATTGTACCAGAGTGCAATGCGCCCTGAGGCCTTTTGTGGTAAATGACTCTCAATAAACTCAGTTTAGTCGTTCGTTATTATTAATTATTTCCAAGATGCGGCAAGGGGGAGGCAGGACCCTACTCAGCCCACAGTGCGCACATCACTGTCGAATGCTGGGGGATTTGTAGGATGAGTGGGACTTGAGTTGCTGCCCAGGTGGGCTCCAGTCAGGCTGGCCTGGGCTGGGGAGGGGGCCAGAACCCTTGGGGGAGGTGCAGAGGGGAGGAGGGCCATGCCTGGGTAAGGCTTCTCTTCCTCACCTTCAGAAGGTTACTTCACCGAGACTACGAGACTACGAAGGGGGAAGGAGACTCATTCCTTGAGCACTGGCCAAGGACCCTGCACTTGGGATTAGTGGTGCCCTGGGGAGCCTGTTCAGCAAACCAAAAGCCTCTCCTCCCTCCTTCCCTCCCTCCCTCCCCCCTCCCTCTCTTGTTCCCTCTCCCTCCTCCTTCCCCCCTCCTTCCTTCCTTCTCTCTTTCTTTTGAGCACTGTCTCACTATGCTGCCCTGGCTGGTCTGGAACTCACAGAACTCTGCAGCCTCTGCCTCTGGAGTGCTGGGATTAAAGGCAGGAGCCCCCGTGCCAGTTTCTCTTTCTTTCTTCTGGTGCTGAGTATCAAACCCAAGGTGTCACATACATTAGGTAAATGTCATACAGCCAGCTCCATTTCATTTTTAAGATTTAAAATTTTTTATTTTTAATGTGAATGGATATTGTGTGTACACACTAGATACCAGAAGAGGGTGTTTGATCCCCTAGAGCTGGGAACCAAACTCAGGTTCTCTGTTACAGAAGCAAATGCTTTTAACCACTGAGCCATCTCACCAGCTCCTCTATTTCATTTTTAATGATTATATAATATTCTATTACCTGGACATTTAGGCACCTTAATTTATCGATCTGTTTCTGTGGACCTGTGGGCTGTTTCCCAGCATTCATGACTGCACACAGCTGTGATGACCAGCCTTCTTCATGGGTACTTACCATGTCCTCAGTCTGTATCTCTTCCCCTCAGGCTGTACTCTAAAGGTGGAATTACCTGACCAAATCACGTGAATGCATTAAAACTCTGGTTCTCACTGCTCAAGCAGCCCAGACATGAGGATCCAAAAGACCATTCAGGTGTTCAACCACAGCCGTGCAGAACAGTGTGCAAAGACTAAGAGGGCCGGAGTTGTAGCATGCCAGTCCCATGGGGCAACGTGTCTGTGGTGACCAGTTTGAAGATGATAGCAAGTGGCTTACAAATTCCTAAAAGTCAAATAACCACCACTTCTGGGAGGCCTTGGGAGCTGCCCCAGCCCCAGGGTGTGGTGGGATTTAATGCCAAGGAGCTTGTGGTGAGCCTCCCACTCAGCTTGGCTGTGAACCTGAAACTGCTCCGAAGAACCAAGTTGTGCAGTGGGGAGTCTGTGCGTGCTGTTTGCATGTATACATGCATGTGTTTTATATGGAAGCAATGGGTCAAGATTGGGTGCCCTCCTCCACCACTCTCTACCTTACTTTTTATTTTTATTTATTTTTATTTTTATGTGGGTGTACTGCCTGCATGTGTGTAAGTGCGCCCATGTTATGCAGTGCCCACAGAGGACAGAAGAGGGCAGTGGATCCCCTGGAACTGGAGTTATGCACAGTTGTTAGCTGTCATGTGGGTACTGGGGTTCAAACCCAGGTCTTCTGCAAGAACAGCCAGTGCTCTTAACTGCTGGGCCATTTCTCTAGCCACTCTACCTCATTTTTTTGAGGCAGGGTCTCTCACTGAATCTTGAACTCTCCAATACAGCTAGACTGGGTGGCCAGCAAGCCCCACAGATTCTGCGGGGATTACAGGTATGTGCTGTACCTGACTTTTTACGTGGGAGTCGGGAGTTGAACTCAAGTCCTCATGCTTCCATGGCAAGCACTTTACTGACAGCCATCTCCCCAGTCCCAGTCCCCCAAGCCCATCTCTAAAAGCAGGCTTGGCTCCTGGAAGAAGGCCTTGCTGGGTTTCTGAGCCTCACCCTGACTCCTTCTGGGTGTGACCATGACTAATATGTGTCCCTGTTTCTCAGCCTTTAAGAGACAGCGGAGGGTGGCAAGAGCTTCACAGACCCAGAGGCCGGGCTATCCACACCTCTGTCCTCACACACAGTGTTCCCTGCCGCCTCTCTAGACCTTCATCTGTGTCATAGGACATCTGAAGGCACACAGCCTCCCAAGGCTGAGGCTTTAGTCTCTAAAGCAGCTTTGATAATCTGACTTTTCTCACTCAGTTTGACATATTAGAATTCCCCAAAAGGCAGTAGTCACTGTGGCCTGTGAACATAATTAAAAATAAGTGGTTCGGGCTGAGGAGGTGACTTAGTCAGTGAAGTGCTTGCCTAGCATATGTAAAATCCTGATTCTATCTCCAGAACTGAATAAAACTGAGTATGTGGTACATGCCTTCAATCCCAGCACTTAAGAAGTGGAGATGGGAGGACCAGACGTTCAAGCGTTCAAGGCCGTCCTTGGCTACATAGCATGAGTATCTATCTATCTATCTATCTAATACTATATATTAGGGGCTGAAGAGATGGCTCAGCAGTTACGAGTACATAAGTACATACTGCTCTTGCAGAGGACCTGGGTTATGTTCCCAGCACCCACATCAGGTGACTCACAACTGCCTGTAACTGCAGCTCCAGGAGACCCGATGCCCTCTGGCCTCCATGGGCACCTGCACCCACATGGTACACATAAACTCATATGGGCACACACACATACATATAAATTAAAAAATAAATCTTAAAATATGTAAAATATTACCTTATTGGAAATAGTTGGAAACACCTGTGGTACCACCTGGCCTACACCAGCGGTTTTCAAAGGGTTCCGGAGCCTGGGCGCTGACCCAGCCGCAGCACTCACTCATGGGAGCTCAAGTTCCTCCAGCCTCAGACCTGCTGAGTCAGACTCTAGAGACTCTTGAGCTGAGGAGAAAAGGACTCAGACGGTTGAGGCACACTGCATCTGAGAACCACTGGCCAGGATCAGGGCTGGCTCACCTTGGCACTGTGAACAGCCCTGGCCCAGGCCACTCTGTGCTGCAGCAGAGTGAAGACATGGGAACGGGAAACGACAGGTGCACTCTGTACATTGTGGGAAGCTGACCTGGCTTGCGTCCCAGGTTCTACCTACTGCCTACTAATAGCTTGCCACCCCCCAACTCAGGACATCAACTATTTCTAGACAATGCCTGGGAATCAAACAGCCTTGTTGAGACTCCCTGGCTGGAAGAGGTCCCTGACTGTGAAGTGTCTTGATGGATTTGCGTCATGAACAAAACTACAGCCTCGGGCTTTGTACCAGGACCTGGCAGGTGTCACTCTACTGGTTGTTTGCTCCTCACGGAAGCTTTGAAATTGTTCTGCTCTAACATGTTCGACTCCCCTGCTTATGAGCTATAGGACCTAGGACGAGTCACTTACCTCTCTGTGCTGTTTGCTCAGCTTGAAACATAGGAACAAGACCGTGTGCACTGATAGGACAGTTGAGCTCCCAGAAAGACAACTCAGGTGCCACGTTCCCAGCCCAGAGTCCTACACACTGTGAGCCCCAAGAAGCACCAGCCAGTCTCTGATGGGCTATCTCAGGCTCTTTCACAGTGGGTTAATGCTGCCTGGCCTCACATGGCCACAGTCAGCTAGAGGCCAGCCAAGGCAGGTGGGCGTGACTGGGTACCCTGACAGGAGGGTCCTGTGGTTGCAGAGCAGGGGGCCTCTGTGCACCAGTGAAGACTTCCTTTGGGTGGAACCTCACTTTGCAGCCCCCAGTGTCCTGTGCTCGGTCAACAGAGAGCAGGGTCTGGGAGCCCCAGCCATCCGCCACCACCCATGCTGGGTGAGCCCCAGGGGGTCCGAGGAAAAGACCAGAAACAGCACATTTCCTCTTCAGCATCTCACATCCCAATAAAATATTTATTTCAAGAAATAAATCTTTAAAAAAAGAGAGAGAAGAGTGTCTCTATTGCTTTCCCTGGACAGATCAGATCCTCAGGAACTGGGGGCTCCTGCAGCTCTGATTTCTGTGGCTGCAGGCCAGGGGGCACCTGTGAGTCCCATGGTGGGTCTGGCTCCTTCCTCCAACTGTCCCAAGGGGGCCACTTCCAGGATGCTGGAGACAGGTCATATGTGAGCAAAGGCGTGTTCCTTGAGGCCTGACTGGACTCAGCCGGCTCTGGAGGGGAAAGAAGGGAGGGGCACCCTGCGGGGCAGGCACGCCACACAGAGATGGGGACCGGAGCCCCGAAGCGGTTGAGGCTGGGGAAGCCGGAAGGAGGGACAAGGACATGACCTGGCTGAGTGGTAGCCACGCTGAGCAGCCAGAACCCACAAAGTGTGCCATGGGAAGACTTCTATCCCAGCCTGGTCTGCAAGAGATACCGGGGTGTGTGGAGTGGTGTCAGAGCCTGCAGAGAAGTGTGGGGCCTGAAGGATGCCCTGGCCAGAGGCTGAGGTGGAAACGCTTCCTAGAAGGGGTGGTGACCAAGGCTGTGAACCAGAGCGACGGTCATGCCAGGGCAGGTCTCAGAAGGGGCCCCAAATAAAGACCTAGAGCAAGCAGGAGGGGACCAACCAAGTCTGGGGGTCCCCACATCCCCCAATGGAGGTCCCCAGTGTAGGAGGTTCAGGAAGTTAGCAAAGGTGAGGGATGAGGCGGGCAGGATGAGAACAGGACAGGGTCCCCCCGAGACCCCGCAAGGTCTCTGCCCTGACTATCCCCAAACAACTCCAGAGGGACACTGGCACTGTGTATGGCTGCCCTGGCAGGACGAGGTTGTGCCACTCACAGCGAACATGTTTCCCATTCCTTGGCTCCTCTGGTGGACAGGAGGAAACTGGGGGCGGGGGCACCTGGTTTGTTCCTCAGCCTCGTGAATCAGAGACTCATCCTGGGCCCAAGAATGGCCAGAGCCATTTTTCCAGCCGGTCCGGACCTCATGAAACAAGAGGCCTCTGTCTACCTGCTCCTGGGCCTGTTGGGACAGGTATATCAAGCCATCTACTTGGCCACGAGTCCCGTGGTAACGAGTCCCTGAGGGTATCGCAGAGGCTAGGAGCCTCTGTATCCCTCAGCCTCTTCTTCCCACTCCTGGAGAGGGAAGGAAGCTCCAGCCGGGAGCCACGAGGTGAGCAAGGGCTGGGGCTCAGAAAATGCTGGTGCCGCCCCTCAGGTGGGCAGGTGCCAGGCAGGGTGGCCTCCGTCCTCACAGGCATCCCCGGCACAAGGCCACCTGGCCCTTGCGGAAGTCGCGGCAGGGGCAAAGCCGCTGGTACTTGGTGCTGGCGCCCGCGCAGCTGAAGAGCAGAGGCTCTTTTTGCAGGAAGCACTCCTGGCCCGGCTGGGCAAAGGCAGGGTACAGGTGGTGGACCTCCCACTCGGTGCCGTCACAGGGCACCTGCAGCCTGCAAAAGTGCCACGGCGTAGTCAGCACTGGATGGGGGGCGGCGGCTGCCCCCAGCCCGGCGTGCCTCCCACTCCCTGGTCTGGAGAAGAGAGAGGTCACAGTTCTGAACGCGCCTGGCAGAGCCCAGAGAAGAGATGGGCCTGGAGGAGCTGGAGTTCTTGGTGACCCAGTGGGGGAGATGCCTGTGACCGTAGAAGGAGAGGATGCCCACAGGGCTGGGTATGGGCCAAGGGGGCAAGGCTGGGAGGGAAATCCCCCGAGGAATCTTTCCGATGATTCCAAAGCATCAAACTGCCAACTCAGGCAGCTGGTTCTGGGAGTGGGGAGCCAGGTGAGTGGGCAGGTGGGGGCCCAGGCAGGGGCTCACACTCACTTGAAGAAGACGTCCTGGCTGTTGAGGAAGGGGAAGAAGGAGGGCTCACAGACCAGCCCATGGTCCAGGCAGGCATCGGTACAGGCCCTCCCAGGAGCTGCCAGCCAGGCCCGCAGGGAGTTGGTAGGGGGCCAGGCTCCAGGGACTGAGCTGGCATTCTGGGCCCACTCAAGGTGAGTGGCATTGGGGGCTAAGACAAAGGGACTCTGGGTAGGGTGAGCCCCTAGTGGGGCAGGGCCTGGGCCTGCACAGAAGTCCTGCCAGGAGAAAAATGATGTTAGGGAGGAGAAGGGGTCTCAGACACCCCAGTTCTCCCCAGAGGGTCTGGCACTGCCGTTTCAGTAAGAGCCACTATTGGCACTATGAAAATGCCAAGCAGCCTCATGCATTACTTCATTGGCTCTTGGCGGGAGCCCATGGAATAGATGCTAATCTGCTCCCAGTTCCTGTGCAGACAGAGGAGTGGAAGTCAAGGTCGGGACAGTTGCATGCCAGAATAGCAGAGGTGGGATTTGAACTCACACCTGCTTGGGAGATGTCCACTCTCTGCCAGTTTACTTCTTGGGTCAGGTCTCAGGGCTTCTACTCTGAGGCCTATGACCCCTGCCCACAGTCGGGGGAGGACTCTGGGATGGTCTGTGAGGCTCTCCCCAGGGTTCACAGGTCTCAGCACATGCTTTTCCTGAGAGCTTTAAGGACACCTGCTGGATACCTGCTCCAGTGACTGGGAGTGAATGAGGAGCCCTAGGCTGCAGTCCTGTACCCCTCATTCTGACCCCTGATGAATCCTTCCTGTGCCTCAGTTTCTTGTCTGTAGAGTGACAATGTAACCCCCGCCCCCACAGGTACTAATATTTGTGTGGCCAGCCAAGGTACAAAGCCCTTCAGGCCTGAATCAGTCATAGCCACAGCAGCTGTCCCAGGGCTGGGACTGGCTTCCTGGTCATACTTGGAGTCTGGCAGAGCCTCTAAGCCCAGACCACCTGCAGCCAGGGGAAGCTCAGGTCACAGGGTGCACGCCCTCCCCTCCCCTGACCCGCACTGGTTTGCTGGCTTCCTCAGGGAGGAGAGCCGCCTCACAAGCCTGTGTGGCGCAAGCCCTGGGGTTGAGGGGGCTGAGCCAGCACAGCAGCCTCCCCGTTTCTCAGGGCAGAGCCTTCCACTCCAAACCCCAACACAGGGACTCCTCCTTGGAGGCTGGGGGTAGGGAGGTGAACCAAGGGGTTCCTGTCCACCCCTCTGGTTCAGTTATCACACCTGTAAATGATCTTTTTTGAGACAGGGGGTCCCCTGTGGCCCCAGCTGGCCTGGAACTAGCTATATAGACCAGGCTGGCCTCAGTCTTACAGAGATCTGCCTGTGCCACCATACCTAGCTGTAGACAACTTTGTAAAAGTGAAAATGCCAAGTTTTCTGGGTCTGTGGGGTAGGGTTGGGGCTCTCATCCATGCTTGCTGCACTCATCCTCTATGATGCACAGGGCTGAATGGCTGGCCAGCAGCAGCAGTTTGCATAGACCCTGGCACCAGCATGGCCCTAACTCTGACTCGATGGGGTTTCGAGCGACAGTCCCAAGCACCTGGGTCAGAGGACAGAGGCTGACCTACCTGGTGCTGGATGTAGGCATGGATCCGCTCCAGCATCCCTGCACAAGTGTACTCGTAGGGTAGATAAGGGTCTACCTGTGGGGAGATGGATGGCGGGACTGGCTGCCAGAAGTCACACTCCTGCTCAGCACTGGAGACCAGGATGGCTCAGAGTCAGCCTTCCATCCACCCAGCCCCTCCACTAGCTCAGAGTGCCTTTTCTCAGGTACCTCAGGGATATAGGCTCAGTATCCGCGCAGTCCGTGTCTCCAGGTCTCATTCCTCTCTGTTCTGCCCAGGCCTCACACTTCTCTCCACAAAGTCCAGTGCTCCGCCCCCCTCTCAGATTTACTTACCCCTGAGCCATCCTGGTCCCACTTTTCCTGGGATGAGGACCAAATTCCCAGTGACTCTCAGGGCCCTAACTAACCTCCCCTAGTGCGGGCTAGCTCCTGAGTCACTGTTTCCCGTTTATGAATCGACAGAGCCACTGAAGGTGAGGACCACAGCTTGTCCATTACAGAGTCCCTGTCATATGTCCCAGCACTTGGCATGGAGCAGATGTTCAAGAGACAGTCATGCACGAAGAAGCTGTCCTGTGCCCAAATCTCACCCAGATGTGGGGTGTTCAAATAGAGGGGCACAGGGCAGCTCCCAGCTGGATAGAACAAGATGACCTTTGTCACATGTCTTGCCCAGGCCTCCAAAAGGAGTCCCTGTGGCATCTATCCAAATGTCTAATAGTCACACATCAACCTAGGCTATGCAGCTATGGAGTGGCTAGGACACAGGAAGCCAGTCAAAAAGCCAGGCACAGGGGCTGGGGAGAGGGCTCAGTGGTTAGAACACTGGCTGCTCTTGCATAGGACCCAGGTTCAATTCCCAGCACCCACATGGCAGCTAACAACCATCCAGTTCCAGGGGATCCAATGCCCTCTTCTGGTCTCTGCAGGCATTGCACACATATGGTGCCCTTACACACATACAGACAAAACACTCCTACACATAAAATAAAAATAAATACACAAGTAAATAAAGGCGGGGAGTGGTCTTGAAGACATCTGATGTTGACCCTGAGCCTCAATGTGCATGTGCACACACATGCACATGTGCACGTCACACACACAAATAAAAAAGGAGGTAGCAAAACAGAAGTGGCAGGAAGCCAGTGGGTGCCTGCTTCCTCCTCGCTTTTTAATTAACTAATTAATTCATTTATTTTGATCCTTTTGAAACAGAGTCTCCCTATAGCCCCAGCTGGCCAGGAACCTGCTATGTAGACCAGGTTGACCTTGAACTCACAGAAATCCACCTGCCTCTGCCTCCCGAGTGCTGGGATTAAAGGTGAGCACCACCACGCCCAGCTTCCTCCTCCCATTTTAACTGGCCAGCTCTTCCCGCTCTACCAGCCTCCCCAGGCCCTGCATAGAGCACCGCGGAGGGGACCACTGACCCAGGAGGGCAAGTAGCAGGAGCAGATGTCAGGCTATGGGAGTGACTCAGCCAGAACTCAGGGGAGGGGTGTAGTAGCCTTGACCTCTCCACAGGCCTGGTTGCAGTCACAGCACTGGACCCAGCCTGGCTTCTAGCAATGCTATTCTCTGCCAGCCACACCAGAACTCAGTGGACTTTATCCCAGTTCCCAGAAAAAAGCCACATCTGTGTTAAAAAGTCTACAAGGCTGATTAGCTAACTAGAACTTCTATGGCTGTGGAGAGTTTTAACGTTGCTGATTCAGAGTCAAATTATCTTGGGCTGACTTTGGTCCTTTAATAGCTACCCATTGCCCACCTCTGCATCTGACCTAACACCCTTGTGACTATTGCATGAAACCTTTTAGGATGCATTAACAGACCCCTAGTTTCTACCAATCCAAAAGCTGACATCATACTTCACCTGATGCCTATAACAAAACTGACTTTGCTGTAACCTGCCTACTGATGTTCCCACCAATGTATCTGAAGTGTCTTGATTCATGATTTTCTTTGTTCTATACTAAAAAAAAAAAAAAAACTATGAAATTGCTACTATGTTGGAACATACAGGAGGTGACCTGAATCTGTGTTCCTGGGCCACGACCACTTATATTTGGATCCAGAATAAACTCTTTGAGGCGAGAGCTGTATTTTGTGCTAATAATATTCAATAGCTACCTTTGACTCTCAGAACAAGACACCACTCCCAGAACTGACTACTGGACACTGTGAATGGGTTTCCTGGGGCAGAGGCCCAGACAGCCTCTGGAGCCTACATCCAGCCACTATATCATTCTGGCCACCAGGGCTGCCTCTCCAGCTTTAGATCCCCACAATCCTGTCACATCCTGCTCTGGTTCCCAACCCAATGTCCCAGGGTGACCTACAGCCAGCTACTGCCTTGACACTCAGAACACAGGTCAGAGAACTACTGAGCACTGGGCTCAGGAGTCTCTGGAGATCTCATGGGGTCAAGGCTTCAAACTCAGGCTATATATAACAAGCCCAGGGAAGGGGATGTCCTTCCACACATAGCTCCCCTTTTCCAAAGTGACAGTATGCCCCTCTGTGCTTAAAGTCCTTGTCTAGTCAAAGTTCCTGCATGAGGGGCATTCCCAGCCAGCTACACAAGCCTTCTGCTGGAGATTGGTGGCTGGAGAGGACCCAGTTAGTCTAATTGCAGGTGCCGCCGTCATCCGTCTGACAGAGTGGCAAGTGCTGATCTGGCAGGAACTGGGTAACTTCCAGGATACTCAGAGGCAGCCAGGGCGTTACCTCCTGTCCTCTTACAGGGCACGGCCTCCATCTGGACCAAGTACCCACAGGCAGGGGCCACAGCCTGGGTGGGCAGGCCACATCTTCTCTTCAGGGTAGGGCAGCTGCTGGCCTGGGATGCTTCTGTCGCCTTCACTGGCCTCCTGGCCCCTCCTCCCTCCCTCCCTGAGAGGCCCATACTTGCAGAACAAGCAAAGTCATTTTCTGACGCTGCATTCCCTGGAGACCCAGCCAGCTGTTCCTAAATCTATTTTCTAAAACAGGACTTTCAGAATTACTCAGTGTGCTCACTTAAAATGCAGACTTCAAACAGCAGAGGTGGACCGGGTGCAGATTCTGTTGTAAGCCCCGACCCAAGGATTCTGGGTCTCATGAGGGTTTGAGTACCACCTGACGGACCAGTTTGATTCTTTGAAACAGTCTGTGTAGCCCAGGGTGGCCAGGAATTCCCAAGCCTTCTGCCTTAGCCTCCTGAGGGAACTGGCCACCACACTGTTCGAGACTGAAGGCAGTGGCCTCTGGTTGCTCTGGAGTCCCCGGAAGTCTCTCCTCTTGGAGGGACAGTACCAAAAGGGCTCCTTCCTCCTGTTTTTGTTATTTTTAATATTTTATTGTTTTATGTGTATGAGTGTATTTCCTGCATGCATGTAAGCGCACTCATGTCGAGCAGTGCCTGAAAAGGTCAGAAGAGGCTGTGGGATCTCCTGGAACTGGAGTTACAGATGGTTGTTAGCCATCATGTCAGTGCTAGGAACTGAACCTGGGTCCTCTGCAAGAGCGATCAGTGCTCTTAACTTCTGAGCCTCCAGCCCCTATGTACATAATTTTTTAAAAAATATGTTAAAAAGTAACAAAAACAGGGGCTAGAGAGATGGCTCAGCAGTTAAGAGCACTAGTTGCTTGTGTAGAGGACACAGGTTCAGTTCCCTGGACCCACTTGGTGGTTCACAACCATCTGTTATTCCAGTTCCAGGGGATCCAACGCCTTTTTACGGCCTCTGCAGGCACTGCATACATGTGGTGTGCTTACATACATGTAGGCAAAACACTCATACATAAATTTTTAAAAAATTATATGTGTCTGCATGTGGGTTTGTGCATTTGAGTACATGGAGGCCAGAAGAGGGCGATAGATCCCCTGGAGCTGGAGTTGTAGGTGGCGGGTGAGTCACCTGACGTGGGTGCCCGTGACCGTTCTTGAGTCCTCTGTAACAGCAGTTCATGCTCTGACTGCTGAGCCGCCTCTCCAGTCCCTGTTCTTGTTTATTAATGAACAAAACTGAACAGAAGCTCATGTTTAAAAAAAAATCACTAAGGAGAAAAAACAGCAAGAAGGAAGTTCTGTCCCCCCACCCCAGCAGTCACCAGCAGCCCCTGGGGCAGGCCTCCTGTGCTGGGTACTCCTGCCTTCTCAGCCCCATACCACCCATTCTAGCTGTGGGAAGCAGCTCTGGGTATGCCTGGGAGGTGTTTTCAGAGATGAAGAGGGGCAGGAGACCTGTCCTGGGTGCAGGCAGCCCAACCGCACAGGCTGGTCCCAGATGGAATAAAAGAGGGACGAGAAGAGTGTCACTACACAGGCGGACATCCTCACCGTTATGTGAGCTGCTCAACTCCACCAACCCTCCCCAAGACACCAGATGGAAACCTCCAAAACTCTCAACCCAAATACATCTCACAGAATGAATTTTCTTGTTGAGAAACTTGGCTCAGCGGTTAAGAGCTCTTGCTGCTCTTTCAGAGGACCCGACTTTGGTTCCCAGCACCAAATATCAGGAAGCTCATGACTGCCTAGAACTCCAGGATCTGACACCCTCTTCGGGCCTCTGACAGCACCACATTCATATGCACAAACCCACACATGCATGTAAACAGAATTCATTCCGTCAGAGAAAGTGCTGAGCACACGGCATGACTGGAAGCGTGAAGCTGTCTGCTTTTCGGGCACAGCCCGTCCTCACTCTCACCGCCCCGCCCCGTGCCCGTACCAGCCTCCCACACTCACTGAAGGAGACCCGGTCTTCTCTCCTTCCCATCGGACAAGCAGCTTCTGAGCTGTTAGACACCTGGGCTAAGCTCCAGATGAGCTTGCCAAGCCAGAGCCTGCGTGTTAACCAGCTTCCCCAGAACAGCTGTATGCAATTCTAGTTTTCAGATGTGCTGCTCAAAGACTACAGGCCTACACACACCTACAGCAGGGCTCAGAGAACCTCTAAGCATTCATCCTGACAATGCTTGCCTAGCACTTAAGTTGTATCAGGAGTGCTTGAGAGGCCTGACCCTCCAAGGTGCCCAGTAAATGATTCCCAATACATAGCAGTCCCCACAAGGGCATGCAGGTTGCTGACTGCAGAAAAACACTTTCTCCCCACACCTGCATCCCAAGTTGCTGAGGGGGGACCCATGCTCCCCTTCCAGTCCACCTACCCTGCTCAGGGTTATGTTGGAGCAGGAGCAGACTGGACCCCTTTCCAAGCCAGGCCTGGAGGTACCTTCTTCTAATTATAGTGAAGTCCCCCAGTGTGAGCGGGTCAGAGTCTCACCTGGGTGATCATGATAGCCTTGATGGCAGCTTCAAACTCGTCCGAGTTGTTGTAGTCGACAGTCCACACGTGAGGCTTGCCGATGAAATTCTCTGCGTAGGGGTGCTGGGAGAACACCTGGTTGAGACCGACAGGAGGCTGCTCCCAGCCTGCAGCTGGCCTGGGCTTGGGGAAGGCCCACTGCCCATGCCTCCCCTTCTCTCTCTGCACGCTGTGGTGCAGTCATTACCCGCCCACACACTTAGCACCGGTAAGAGGTCCATCCTACCAGACTCCTGGATCTGCTCACCTCTCTGGAGGTGGGCTTGCCCCGGAAGAACTCATGGTTGAGGGAGCTGTGAGGTGGGCTGAAGCGAGACTGTAGGAAGATGCAACCATTGGCGATGGCCTCCAGTGGCGCTGGACCCTCATAGGGAAATCCGAACCCTATAAAGAGCTGGAGTGGAGGGCCGGTGAGATGGCCCAGTGGGTGAAGGGGCCTGCCACCAAGCTTAATGACCTGAGTTCAATCCCAGGACCCACACGATGGAATGAGAACTGACTCCTCCACGTTGTCCTTTGACCACCACACGTGTGCCCTAGCACAGGCCCTCCCAAATAAATAAATAGATATTAAAAAAAAGAAGCTGGAACAGAGAGTAACCCCGATGGTTGGGGAGACTGGACTACCTCAGCCCAGAGATTACAGAAGCCAGGGGCAGCCAGACTATTGTGGGCCTTTGGCAAGTCTTTCTCCTTGCTGAGCTTCAGTTTCCCCATTGTGAAAGGAAGGGTCTGGTTAGGTTTTATAAATGGCTCCTCTTGGTTCCATCAATCTGTGATACTGAGGGGGAAGGAAAGAGCAAGTGTTCCAACCGAGAATATTCCAGGCTCTCACTCTAAAACATTGATTCAGTAACTGTGCTAAAAGTTCGCTGGCTCCAGGAAGGTACTTAATAAATGACTCTGAGTCCAGGGCTGCTATGTGAGGTTGTTCAAGTTGTTCACTGCATGTGGCTCTCCTTGCCTTAACCCCCCTGCTCCCAACACACATAACTTCCAAGAGACCCAAAGAAAGGCCGGGAGAGGGTCTGGATGCCAGTGGGAGACTCTTTCTCTTCGGGTGATATCCAGGCCAGGCACAGGGTTATGCCCAGGGTAGAAGTCTAGCCCTGAGGATTACAGAGGCAGCCAGACAGAGCTAATGGCCCTGTGGAGACCCAGCCAGAACCCCCTCAGCCTGTCTGACTGCCCTGCCGTGGCTCTTACAGGCTAGCCTACCCTGAGACTCTGCTGAGTAAGATGGCCTAAGCGGGAGTCATACAGCCCAGCTCCCTCTCCCGAGTCCCTTCCACTCGAAGCCCTTCCTGCCCGCTGGGCAACCACATGGAAGTGTCAGGCATGGCGGGAGGCCCCTCATCCTTGGCTGTGGTCTGCAGGGGTGGAGCAGAAGCCTGGAACTCACTTTGGCTTTACGCAGGAGTTGCTGGAACTCCGGCTGCGGCAGGAGGCCATGGTTCTTCACGAAGGCAGGGACCTCGGGTGGTCGCTGGCTCTCATAGTACACAGTGCCATGGATCTCCATATACTTGTTGAGAATGGCTAGGAACTTCTCCTTCCCCTGTAGGAGGAAGAGTTCAGGCCTGTGTTCATGCTCAGGAGGCAGAGTTAGCAGAGAAGGTGCCCCCACTCTGGGGATCAGAAGACAGGGGCTCATCTTTGGCTAATCTGCTGTGTGGGATAGGGCAAGGCCCTTCTCTTTGGTTCTCCTGTTTTTCTCCTCTGTGTTGCAGGGCTTGGACTACACCTGAGGCATTTGTGTTATTTTGGGCCATGGAACTTTGCTTTCTAAAGGAACCCAATGAGACCCAATATTTAAATGAATCCATGAACCCAAATGCCCTAATGACCTGTGGAACTCTGTGGAACTCGAGTCACCAACCATCCTTCCCTCACACATTGGCATCCACTGATCTATCTGTCCCCCCATTTCCTTGTCCATCCATCCATCCACTTAACCATCCAATCATCTGTCTACCCATACCTTGACTAACCATCCATCCATCTAGCCATCAAGCCATATAACCATTCTTCTACCCATCCATCTATCAATTCATCCATCTATCCACCCACCCACTCCACCTACACATCTGTCCATTCATTCATTCATCTGTCTACCAAACTCCTGTCCATCTATCCATCTGTCTAGCCAATCAGTCATCTGTCTACCCACACCCTATCCATCCATCTGTCTAGCCATCCACATAACCATCCTTCTGCCCAACCATCTGACTGTCTAGTCATCCATCCACCCATCCAGCCATCCACTTATCCATCAGCAACCCACTTATCCCTCCAGTCACTCACTTATCTATCCGTCCCCATCCACCCACTCATCTGTCTACCCCACGTCCGTCCACCCTCCATGCATCCTTTCCATTCAAGAAGAAAGAATGCACAGATAGAAGTTCTGGATTGGAGACTTAGGCTATTAGCTGAAGGAAATCGTTCTTGGCTACACAGCAAGTTTGAGGCTAGCCTGGGATATATGAGACCCTGTCTCAAAAGAAAAAAAAACCAAACCAAAGGTATAACATGAAGATCACATTGCCAAAGCCTCCCATTCAACTTCCCCATCCTCTACCAGTGATAGCTCTTGTTATTTCTCATAGGTACCTCAGTTTCCCTATACATTACAGAAATAAATGTATTTTATTTGTTTTGAAACGGTCTTACTATTCAAGGCTAGCTCAAATTCATAATCCTCCCGCTTCTGCCTCCCATCTTCTTTAAAACACACACAGGGCTGGAGAGATGGCTCAGTAGTTGAGAGCACTTGAGCACTTGCTGCTCTTGCAGAGGACCCAGGTTCAGTTCCCAGCACCCATATTAGGAGGCTCACAACAGTGTGTAACTCCAGCTTCAGGGTACCTCACACTCTTTTTAGCCCCTGTGGGCACCTGCACACAGGGTACACGTGCAAACAAGCAAACACACACACTTACACGCACACGCATGTGTATATATGAGCCAGACGTGGTGGTGCACACCTTTATCCCAGCACTCAGGAAGCACAGGCAGGCAGATCTCTGTGAGACTGAGACCAGCTTGGTCCGTCTAGTGAGTTCCAGACCAGCTGGAGCCACAGGGAGACCCTGACTCAAAAAAACCAGAAAATAATAAAGCATATATACACGTGCATATGCGCTGATGTTTATGCACAGTGGACCCTCAGTATCCACAGGGGGTTGATTCTAGGACCCCAGAGAAGACACCAAAATCCACAGAAGCTCTAGTCACCGATCTAAAACAGAAGTAGTTGCCCAAAATCTACTCCATCCCTCAAATCCCATATGCTCTTTAATCAAATAGCCCCAAAGCCATAGCTCCAGGCTCTGTTTCCTGAGGAACCCAGACACTTAGCCAGGGTGCCAACTTCTAGACAAGCCACAGTTGATGAAGGCCCTCCTTCCTCCCCCGCCCTCCTTTGCGTTCCTGGCTATCGGAGTTCCCATGGCATCTGTCCCAGGCCCACTTTATTCATCTGGCCACCTCTGACTCCTTCACAGACACTGGGCAGACATGATGGGACTTTAATCTGCCCAGACTTCAGGCAGGGTCTCTCTCTCTCTCTCTGGTCAGATGTTCTCTCCTCCTCCACCTATACCCTGCATCCAGATTTCCTGACTTCCCTGGTGGCTTCAGCAAGTTCCACCTCTCGAGCCTTCTCTCCAGGCCCAGACATGCCAGCAGGGGTCTTGGACCTTCCAGAGTTTCTCCCTGCCACCTTGCAAGCCCCGTCACACTGCGAAGGCTAGACAGGGTAGGCGCTCAGCAGCCCAGCTCTGGGCTCAGCTACATGTGGTAGAAATGCCTGCTGTACCAGGACTAGCTGTAGGCTAACCCTCAGCCTACCAAGCCCTGCTTTCTTCATCTGTAAAATGGGCCCAATAGCATGCAGCCCTTATCACATGAAGTGGGTGGAGGCAAACAAGAACATACCCATGAGCCCTTGGCAGCACCTGGAGCTAACGGGGCAAGTGCCAGCCTCTCAAGCTATTTGGAGAGCTCCTCAAGATGCCCTTCAAGTACCTGTTTCTTCTCCTTCCTCAGCGGGAGCTCTGAACCGAGAAGGCCACATAGCAGCCTGGAATAAAGTCACTTCACAGTGTCCCCTGAAAGTGGGTACAGCTATTCAGTGGAGACCCAGCCTGTGGGCTGCACAGGAAGATGGTGGCCTGCTTGTCCCGCCTTCCTTGCTGACTGGAATTTGGCTGTGATGACCAGATGTTTGTGGCCATCTTGAGCTTTGTGGTAGACTGGGAAGACTAAACATGGTACATCATCCAGGAAGCCAGAGCTCAGGGTTGACCACCAGCTGAATTAGTGAGAAAGAGGTCCATCTTGTTGGAATGCTTTGAGGTTCTCCTGCCACAGTGGACCCAATCCTACCCAATATAGTCAAGAGACTTTTCATTAAGATGACCGGGGATGGAGCCATGGCTCAGTAGTTAAGAGCACATACTGTTCTTACAGAGGACCGAAGTCCCATTCCCAGGACCCATACCAGGCAGCTGTGAGTCCTGCTGGCACCTGCATTCACATGTGCATGTGACACACACACACACACCTGATTCACATGTGCATGTGACACACACACCTCCATTCACATGTGCATGTGACACACACACCTGCATTCACATGTGCATGTGCCACACACCTCCATTCACATGTGCATGTGACACACACACCTGCGTTCACATGTGCATGTGACACACACATGCACACACACTTAAAAATAATTTTAAAATACTTATTTTTGAAAAGACTGTTGGGTCATAGGCTTGAGCCGGGGCAGAGACTGCAATCAGGGCTGCTATCAATACCTTTGTTATTAACCTGGACTTCACTTTTTTTCTGAGACAAGGTCTCATGTAGCCCAGGCTGGCCTTGAACTCTGGATGGCCTTGAACTTTTGATCCTCCAGCTTCCTAAGTTCTGGTATTAAAGGCTTACACCACCATTCCCAGTTTATGTGTTACTGGGAATTGAACCCCTGCTCCATGCCCATTGGGCAAGCACTCTACCAACTGAGCCATACCCCCAGTCCATGATGCCATCTGCCTTGTGTCTGTCCTTCTGTCCCTCCTACCCCCGGCTCTTCTGTGGCTGCTCCTCTCCCCTCATGCAGGGACCCAGGGAAGATTGCTCCTTGGATCTCGCCGTCCTCACCCCTTCCCCCACCCTAGTACATCCACAGGAACTACAGACTCTGAGTCAGCATGTCCCCAGGGAGCCCCTGCAGGACAGCCATTGCTGGAGACGAAGGCGAAGCATGCACACTGAGGTTTCCATACCTGGAGCTGCCTCGTCACCGTCACCGGGGAGCATGGGAAACAGAAGAGAAAGAGCAGGTTAGTCATCGGAAGGAGGCATCACCCTCACCAACTTCCCCAGGACGGAAGGGACCTGAGCTGGAAAACGGAGTCCTAATTTCTGAGCCTCTCCTACCTTTCAGCTACCAAGTCCCATTCTAGTCTCAGGCCCTTGGTGGAACTTACAATACTCATCCATCAGCTCCCGGAGGTGGGGGATGGTTTCATCAGAGTCCTCTACAAAACGGTCACCTAGGTTACTGCGGACAGCCCAGAGGGGGAGGGGGACTGCTGGAAACTGGGGGGGGGGGGGTTGCTATTCCCAAACTATTAGCAGCTGTCCTATCCTCTAGGGCTCCACACAGTAGATGGGAGCCACACTTTGGATTAGCTGCTTGCTGCTCCCGGTGCAGACTGCAAGGGCACGGGCTTGGTAAGATGCAGGGCTGGGCCTGGCTTGTAACTGTGTGGGTGTGGCCCGTAAGATGCCCTGGTATGGTGGCATGGCTGTGACCTGTGTGGCGGTGGTCTGTGGTGGCTGCGGCCGACATTGGCATGGGGTGGTCTGTATTTGAGTAGGTATGGCAGATGTGGTGGATGTGGCCTGCATTGGCATGGGCGTGGCCTGCACTGGCATGGGCGTGGCCTGCATTTGGATGGGTGTGGCAGTGCCGGGAACTTAACCCCACGTGTGGCAGGCACTCTGGACAGATGTGGTTGCAGTGGGTATAAGTTGTGCTGGAGCCTACAAGCAGCAGACTGGTAGCTAGCCTGGGCTCACCTTCCAGATGCTTGCCTCTTTGCCATACACCACCGCCATGTTGCTGGCCTTGCCATCTTTGATGAGCTGCTTCTCCGTCTCATTGAGCTCCTCAGACACGAAGCCCATGAAGGAGTTGTCTGGGGTGTGAGCTGCAGCCCTCGGCAGTGGAGGGAAAATGTTACCAAACATCCACGCGGTGCCCTGGTGCTTCCTGGCCTTGTTTCTCCCGAGTGTTCTCACCGAGCAGGTACGGGCCATCGGTGGTCTGACCTGGCCGTTTCCTGCTCAGAAAGCTTGCAGCAAGGGACCTAGGGGCCACCCAGCTCTTCCACTTGTTTTCAGAAGAGGAAACTGAAGCCCAGCCAGGGCGTTCTCTGCTCACTCCCTCCGCCCATGTGGGGGGCTCCACCTGGCCCCCTTCCTCCCACCCCCACGTGCACCCTTGCAGGGGGAATCTTCTCCCCTGGTTCACATTTCCCCTGGGCACAGTGGCTGTCTCCCTGTTCCCAGAGTTCTCTTGGCCAAATCTTTTCCCCTGAACAATCCTTTCTGTCCTAGGTAGGTCCCATCGGGTCACTAGACCTGCCCAAGGTCCCACAGGCCAAGGTCCCTCCCACAACCATTAGGCTCTGCTCTCCCTCAGAGAGGTCTCTTATCCTCATCCTGCCACATATCTGCAGACAGGTCTGTCCTGACCCCAGCTGCTCATAGCCCCTTCCACTGCTCCATTTTTCATCCCAATATCCCTGACCGGAAGTTCTGTCATATTTGTCTTCAGTTATTCTTTTGAGAGTAAAAGCCCCAGGCAGGCAGCAGCGCCATCCACCTCTGTGTCCTGTCCGGGAGCCAGGATCCCTTTCCCTTCCCACTCCCAGTTTTGTTTTGTTCTGTTTTAGTCTGTTCCCTCTGCCTGGACCACCCTCCTGATGGTGAAATCCTACAGGCCCTCAGGGCCTCGCTCACCGGTCCCCTCCTCCCAGAAGCCTCTCCGGGGTTCAGAAGCCCTTCCTTGGGGCCCCTCTGCTGTGGTCTCTGCACATTATATAGGGATCTCCTAACTCTCCCCTAGCAACACAGCCTAGAGCAGAATCTCAGTCTCTTGCTCCCTCCACAGAATGGAACAGCTCTGCAGCACTCTCCTGTAAGACACAAGACCCCCCCTCCCTTGCTCTAGGACCTGGAGTCAAGTGCATCCAGAACCGGCTCCAGCTAGCCTACCTTCCTGTGTAGGACAAGCTCAGAAGAGTGTGGGCTGCAAGCACAGTATGCTCTTAGTTTTCTCGGACACCCCACATTCCTGCCACTCTACTCCTCACCCTTAGGAAGCCCCACAGGACGTCCCAATCCACATCTGGTGCATCATAGGCTGGCTTTCAGTGTAACTGAGAGTGACCCTGAACTTCAGATCCTCTTGCCTCCACCTCCCAACTACTAGGATTACAAGTATAAGCCACCATGCCCTATTTGTGCAAGATTGAACCCAGGGCCTTGTGCATGACATGCACTGCATGCTAGACATGCACTCTAGCAACTGAGCCAATCCCAGACTTCTCATCACAGAGCCTGGGGTGCTCATAGCACTTGATTGGCTACAGAGCAGACCCAGCCCTCCTCTGAGTAAGACAGGGCCCTTTCCCAAGGCCCAGAGCTCTCTCTATGAGTGGTAGAACAAGAGACCAGCTCTGTTGGCTCCTAGGCTCTCCTCAACTAGAAGCAAGTGGACCCGCCTAGATGGACACCTGCTGGCTGCCTCCCTCCCCTCTGTTGCGGGCCGGTGGTCTCTTCCGGCTGCCTCCACAGCTGAAGAGCCGCCAGAACTGCCCTGCATGCTATACAAAACCTAGGCTGGCCTTGAACTCATGATCTTCCTATCTCAGATACCGGGTGGGATGGCAGGCATGAGGTACCATATCTAGCTGGAAAGACTTTGTCTCAAGAAAAAGACTTCTTTTTCTCCATGACAGTCTGCATCTGAAGAACCCATTGTAGCGGTACTATAACTCAAGATCTTTCACAGACCCCCCACTCCTCTGCTCTGTGAACCCCCAGGACACTCATCACCCTCAGAGCTGAGTTTTCACCTTAGACTCCAGCTCCACACCCTCCTCTTCCTCACCTGGAGTCCCCACCTTATATCCTTTCCTTCCAGATCTCTCTCTGTGATGCACTATCCTCAAGCCACACTTTCCCTCTGAGCCTCATGGAACTATCAAATGTACCCCAGAAAAACACCATCCTCCATAGAGCTGTGTGTCCCCAGAAAGGTCGTTCTACCTCTCTGGGCCTCAGTGTCCTCTGGACTCTATGAGCTCCAGGAATTTCTCACACTTCTGCAATCCTCATTGGCTGTTCCTTACTGGCTCTGAAATCCCATCTCCCCCCAGGACAGATGAGGAGGGCAGCTGTTCTAACCTGACAATCAGACTATTCAACCGCTGGGACCCACAGAGATGCCATGAGTTCAACACCTTGAATAAAGATCGTGTCCTTTGCAAGTCCCTGGGAACTTTGTGCAGATCCCACTTTGTTCTTAATTCAGACACAGCCCCAAGGAGGATGCTTATCCGGCTTTCTGGCCCAGAACTGAAATACTGCAAATTAGATGCTCCCCATGCTGCTGGCAGTGGAGGACTACAACAACTGAAAGCGACAGCTAAGGGCCCGGTGAGACGGCTGGGGGCAGGGTGCCTGCCGACAAACCTGAGTTCCCTGGTACCACAGAGTGGAAGGAGAGAACTGACTTCTCTAAGTTATTCTCTGACCTCCACATGCGCCATGGCTCCCCCATATGCACAGATAAATACGTATTAAGTGATGACTGAAAGCTACAAAAGAACCACTCCCTTCTGAGGTTGAAGCACGAGGTGTTCAAGGCAGCCTCGGCTACATATTGAGACCCTGTCTAGAAAAAATTTTAAGGGCGGGCTGGGGGTGTAGCTTAGTAGTAGGCGGCTTGCCCTACCATGCCTGAAGTCCAAGGTTTGATTCTTGGCACCAGAAAGAAAGAAAAAAAAAGAAAAAAAAAAAAAAACGGCTAAAGTTCGACATCCGAGGAGTTCCCTGTCTTTGGGTCTACCCCAGTGCTGGAGCCTAACTGACACTCACGTTTCCAGAACCTTCTGGCTCTTCCACATCCACCTTTACCCTCTCTGTTCCCTCTGTGTAGAAAGGCCCCTCTCCCTCACCTCCACCCAGTCCCTCTGGCCAGTTCTGGAAACTTCTAGAAGACCACAGGACACCAGCCCACCTTGGAGCTCCTGGCATACGTGGCCCCTGCATGGACACGGAAGGTCCCCCACCCCAGCACTCACGGAACATGGTCATGAACTGCTTGGGGTTGAGGTTCCAGTAACCCCAGTTGGTCCGATAGCCGTGCAGCGTGGCGTACTCTTCATGGTTGTAAGCAGGTTCTGTCCCGAAGGTGTCGATGACTCGGATTCGGCATCTGTTCCCGCCACACCCAGGGAACCAGGATTGAGGTTACACCTTTCCCGATGCCGCTGGGCTGAGAGTTACCCTGCCGTGGTGCTGTGGCCAGAGGGTAGCTAGGCCAGAGCTCAGCTCAGACACAGCTTTGCTGTGTGACCACAGAAAGTGCCTCACCCTCTGTGTCAGCCTCCCAAAGAGTAATAACTGCCTAAGTGTCACAGGGGCTGCTTGGTCACCCCTGACACCTCGTTCGTGGTTGGTATTCAGAAACTAATCCATCATCTCCACTGAGAGAGCCTAGGAAGGGAGGTGATATCTGAGGTAGAGGGGGTGGCCATTCACTACCAAGGGTCCTTTATAGACCTTACTTTATAATGCAGACAGGGGTCCTGGGAACCTGGGCTTGGGAAGGGTGTTTGGAAGGCTCCTCCCTGGATGGACAGAGGTTCTGACCAGCAGCTGCCTCCCTCCAGTGTAACCCCTGCCCTCCAAGGCTTCTAGTTCAAAGCCCAGAGCCCCTGTCGAATCAGCCAACCTGGGGACAGATCCCCTCTGAGGCCACAGCCCCAGAACCCCCATTCTGGTCCCAAAGTGACACCCCACCCGAAGCTGCCAGGCCCCAGCCTTCTTTCGGGTGACCCAGAATCTTGCAGAGTGCTGAGGTCCGCAAGATTCCCGGTTCCCAGGGAGAAGAGGTGGGGCTGGTAAGATGGCAGCGCACAGACAGCACGCATTAATAATAAAAGCAATAACACTGCCCGTCACCTTTCCCTAATAAAATCACACGGGCAGTCGATGGCACTGGAGCACAGGAATAAACAGCCAAGCTCTGGAGCTAAATGAAACTCACCGCGCTGCTCGCAGCCTGTCTGGCTTAGATCCAGGGGTTGCCGAGGAAGGGGAGCTGGCCACTGCGCCCACCCCAGACCTCCACAGTAGAGACCCTAGCACTGTGGGGCCAGTCATCTCCTTCCCCCCCTCTTTGCCCCCGTAATTCCTCAGCTCCTTCATCCAGATCACCTCCAGCTCTGCCAGGCGCCAGCCTCCGAGCGGCTCTCCAGTGGGCTGTTAATTATCTGGTTGAGATGGAAGTGGTTTGGAGAAGGAAGGCTGGGACAGGAAGAGGGAGGACGATGCAGCCCTCCACCTTGGGTCAGCGGGCAGGAGGGCAGGCCCGGGCAGGAGCTCTCTGCGGCCCTAAGGTGGCCTCCCGTCCCCACCTCTCACCGGTACTTCTTGAAGGACAGCCCCATGTGCTGCTTCATCTGCTGCAGGCCGTGGTAGTCCGTGTAGATAAGGTCAAAAGGGAGAGGCACGGTGAGTGGACAGTTTCCCCGGCCTGGAGGCACCCCTAAGTTACTGAGAGAAAAGCCTGTCAGAGTCTGAGCCCCAAGAAACCCACCTTCCCAGCCAGCCCCGTGCCAACCTAGTTCCTACAGCCCAGGACGGAAGGGGAGAGGCTGCCCAAGAGGAGCGAGGCACGTGCACTCAGGGTGGCCTGTACAGTTGTGCAGGCTTTTCGCTGGCTGTACCTGGGAACCCATCCGGGGCAAGAACTGAAACCTATTCAGGTAACTTTGCCAAGCCACGCACCTGGCTTGGCTACCTGCCAGGAGAAACTACGACTTTTGAGTTCCTCCTGCAGAGCTTGATCTGCCCACAGAGCAAGTCTGGCTTTCACAAGCATCGCAAACATGAGCTTAAGCCTTCCACAGCCCCTTTGTGTCCATTCAGAACCAAGGGTTCACAATGTCAGACCTGACCCAGCTCCTGCAGGCTCCTGGGGACCTCTGCCTGATCTCAGCCACAGCTCTGAGTTCCCTGGAACTAGGCAGCTGCCTATTCCTGCCACCTCACGTGTACACAGGTTGTCATTAGTGACCCAGAAGCTATGACTGAGCCAGATGGGGCCGGTGACCCTCTGCTGCTCGGCAGGGGCCTTGGGTGTCTTGTCATCTTGTCTCACTAGAGCCTGAAGGACACGGCTACAGCCTCGTGGCTTCCTCTAGGATCACCATCTGCTCAGTGGACGCCCCGCCTGGTCACAGCCACCCCAGCTGCCAATTTTGGCTTCCTTTAACCTCCAACTTTCTGTCTATAAGCCATCACCTCCCACTGAGGCCCCTGCAGAGCTGAGTGGGAAGCCCTGGTTTCTCCCTTGGAGACCACAGACTCCAGCATTCAGCAAGTCTGTACTGAACCCCTGTGCCAGCTGGAGGGTGGGCCACTGCTGCCATAGTCCCCTCCACCTTCTCCTGATACTGGGCCAGAGGAGAAGACCCAGGGCTGAAATAATGCAGGGTCTGGTCATATGCCTGCTCGGCACATACGTCCTTCCCATCAAGTCCTCCCATTTAACATATTTCTTAGGGTATACTGGGGTGACAGGCCCTGTGACCTGGGAGACACATGCTCCCTAGAGTGTGAAAGCCACCAAGAAGAGTGTGTGGCCTGGAGAGGGACAGGGGGATCTGAGCAAACAGGGCCTCCATCAGATCCAGCTACTGACAGCCAGGAGGACGGTATCCAAACAGGCCGAGGATGCTAGGAGTTCGTGTCTTTCTCTCTCAGGTCCCGGAGGTGCAAAGTAACCCCCTGAGTGGGCTGGATGCTCCAACTCCTGCCTCAACCAGGCCACTGGTTGCTTGCGGGGATATTGCCTCCCACAGATTGTACCTCAGATGCCCATGTGCTGGAAGAGACCCCAAGGCCTCCAGAGATCATTCCATCAGCAACCTTGGGCCAGGGAGATGATGGGTTCTGACAAGGACATGGATTCATTAACGACACAGGACCATGACTGATCCATTGCCTGGGTTGTGTCTCAGGCTCTCTGAAATAATTCAAGCCAGGTGGAAAAGTACAGACCGGGAATGTACTGTACTGCTTTTGCACACGCTCAGCACATCACTGGCCCAGGCTGGGGGAGGGGCCAGCGCACGCTGTCCTCTGGGCAAACCTTCTACAGTGGTGTCTTTTCTGGGATGTGGACAGCATCTGCCCACAGGTCTATGGGAAGACACTGGAGTTGGGGGTTGTCCATGGGAATGGAAGCCTCAGGGGTGGGCATGTCCCCGCAGAGCAAGGGGATGGGAAGAGAGGGACCAGCACACCTGCCTTCCTAAGTTGCCATGCAGTAAACTTGCCCCTCCAATACCAGAAGCTATGCTGTGAAATGTGGTGCCAGGAAAGCAAGACCCTAATGACTGAATTCTTACCTACAACCTTAAGCTGGCCATGACCCTTGCCTTCTCCCTCCCACCCTCCAGGGAGCCTCTTTCCCACAAAACCCACACACAGGAGTACTGGAACCGGAATCTGGCTTCCGAGGCAAGGGTGCCTCCTGCACCAGCCAGCGATGGAGAATGAGCAGAGCGCCCAGGGCTGCGGCGCCTGGAAGCATTTCTCCCAGCCAGAGACGTCATGAAGTATTTGGGGGTGTTTTGTGTCCAGCTACTCCTCTATCTGCAGGTGCCCCTGCTGTGCCCGCCTCCCGCCCCCCCAAACCCCTGGAGCAAAGCTGGTGCTCCTGAAAGGAGCTCTGCTGTTGCCCAGGGCTCCAGAAGCACCTGACGGGAGGGAGGGCAGTGGCCCTCCACCTTGGCTCCCCACCACAGACCAAAGACCATTCCTCGGTCGCTCCCCTTGCAGATGTGAGGAAGGGGGCAGCCACTGCTCCTCCCGCCAGCAATCTACATCTGGTAAAACGAAAGCAGTTCTGAAAATATGAACCCTAGGTGTGTCTGAGCATTGCCACCCACACCTATGAAACGAGGGGTCTCCCTGCATTTTTCTGGAAGCTTTCAAAGGTGTCGCTCTATCCCGAGACTTCCTTCTGCCAATCCTCTCACCCGCCACACCTGTGACCCCAGCCTCAGACACCTGAGTCTGGAGGTGGGAACAAGCTTGCGCTGTCCAGGGATAACTCCAATGTGACATTCCTAGGCAGGGACACTGTCTTTGGCAACTGCTTCATTGGATGCATTTTGTTTTTTTAATTTTTTAAAAACTATTTTATTTATTATTTTTATTTTTGTGTGTGAGTGTATTGTGCATTGTCTTTGTAAGTGCATCCATGTTGTGCAATGCCTGAAGAGGTCAGAAGAGGTTGTCAAATTCTCCTGGAACTAGAGTTACAGATGGTTGTTAGCTGCCATGTGGATACTGGGAATTGAACCTGGGTCCTCCGCAAGAGCAGTCAGTGCTCTTAACCACTGATCCATCTCTCCAGCCCCATGTATGCATTTTAAATACAGGCAGTGTTCTAAAGTGACGTCAGTGTACATAGATGGTGTATATGCTTGTCAGTGTGGGTATGCACATGTGTGCACATGCTCAAGAGGCCAGAAGTTGATGCTGGGTATCTTTCCTTGATCTCTTTCCACCTTTGTTTTTTCTGCATTTATATGTGGGGTGTGTGTGTGTGTGTGTTGAATGTGTGTGTGGGCACACGTGGATGCTGGTGCCTTCACATGCCTGTGTGCATGCGTGTGGAGGCCCAAAGTTGACACTGCATGTTTTTATCCTCCTTGATCACCCTCTACCTTATATATTGAAGCATTGTCTCTCAACTGTGCCTGGAGCTTTGGTTTGGGCTAGTCTAACTCGCCAGCTTTCTCTGGGGTTCTGTGTTCCCCACTTCCTGAGAGCTGAGATGGCAGGCAGGCTGCCACACCCTTCCCCTGGCTCTTCCCTCGGCTCTGAACACCAGTCTTTGCATTTACTCGGCAAGCACTTTACCCACTGAGCTGCATGTGCAACCTTAGCTTTTTAGTTATTATTTATTGGGGGGTTTGAGACAGGCTTTCCCTGTAGCCCCAGTTTGCCTGGAACTCATTATGTAGACCAGGACTTGTCTCAGTATCACGGAGACTGTGCCTCCCAAGTGCTGGGATTAAAGGTGTATTTTGATTTTTAAAAAGATTTGTTTTTATTTTATGTAAGTGTTTGCCTGCATGTATGTATGTGCATCACATGCATGCCGTGCCCTAGGAGGTCAGAAGAGGGTGTCAGGTCCCCTAGAACTGGCCTGCCTAGACAAGCTGTTCTGACAGAAGCTGTTCCTTCAACCCAGAAGGTTCCATTCACCTCCAGATCTTTAACTCACACATCAACTCCTCTTCCAGGGAGTCTTCTTGGGTCCCTGTGTCCCTCTGCCTGCCTGTGCTCCTTCCCTGTCCTCCTCTCCTCATCCCGTATTATGAGAGTGTATACATGCATGTATGTATGTGTGTATGTATGTAGTATATGCACAGCATGTATGCACAGGTGAGAGTCCCTGTATGCACACGTCTCTAGCCTTGAGTGCAGAGGCCAGAGTGGTGAGTGTGCTGCACTGTCACTCTTCCCTGTGGTCCTTTTGAGTCAGCGTCTCTCACAGAACCTGGAGCTAGGCTGGCAGCCAGCGAGCCCCAGAGATCCTGCTGTCTCCCCCCGACAGTGCTGGGTTACAGCAGCACATGGCCATGACCATTCCCTTCTCAACTATGGGCTCCTTTCAAGCAGATCAGCTTTGAAATTTCAGGGATAAGGACAGGATCTTGCCCAATAGGATCTGCTATGCTCATGAAGGAATAAATATGCAGTGGAAGGGGCTGGAGAGATGACTCAGTGTTAAGAGTGTTGCTCTTTCAGAGTTTAGTTCCCAATACCCACGTCAGGCAGCTCAAAACCACCTAGCCTATAACTCCAGTTCCAGAGTTCCAGAGACATCCTCTTCACACACACACACACACACACACACACACACACACACACACACACACTCACATTTTTTTAAATAAAAAAGGAGGGGTGTTGCAGTACACATCTTAAGTTCTAGCACTTGGGAGGCAGAGACAGATAAATCTCTGTGAGATTCAGGCCAGCCTAGTCTACATAGCAAGTTCCAGGCCAATCAGAGCTACATATAAGACCTTATACCCAAAAACAAAATGAAGAGGAGGAGAAAAAGAAAGAAGAGGAGGAGGCGGGGAGAGGAGGAGGAGGAGAAGAAAGAGGAGGAAACAGAAGGGGTGACCGACCCTGGAGGAAAGGGGTAGGTGTACAAGAGCTTGCCAGGTTAGGCCCAGGTAGAGGGCAGCCCCTCTGCCTCTGGACAGCAGGGTCCCATGTGCGGCTGGAGAAGCACTGCAGTAGGAGAGCAGAGGGAGCCAGCCGCCCCGCCCCCTCTCCCGTGCCCACTCCTGGGAGGAGCTCGGTCTGCCACTGACGGCAGGGGAGGCAGGGCCTCACTGCTCCACAGGGCCCCACACTGGAGAGGTTAGCTTCCCGGGGGCCTGTGGTTTATGGCCTGTAATTCAGGGCACTTTTATGAGCAATTTTAGACTAAGTGGTTGGCTGGAGCCACAGAATGAACTGAAAAGAATGCCAACCTGACGGCCTCCAGCCAGAGGTGACCAAGGAATCTCAGCGCACAGTCCCGGCCAGGGAGCTCTCTCCCAGCGCCTCCACATCACCAGTGTCAACTCTCATTCCTGTGGACCCTGATCCAGGGTGAGCCAAGGGCAGGGTCTGAGCACCCCTAAGGACTGGCGAGTGGGAAGGATGCAGCCATTATACCAGGACTCCCAGACACAGAGGGGCCATGAGATGGCTCAGCAAGTGAAGGTGCTTGCAGCCAAGAATGATGACCTGAGTTCGATTCCAAGGACCCACATGGTATAAGGAGAGAAAGGACTCCCTCAAGTTGTCCTCTGACCTCCCCATGCATGCTGTGGCACACACAGACCCAACACACACACACACACACACACACACAAATGAACAATAATTTTGTAAATACACAGAGGTAGGGAGTAAAGGGAAGGATGACTCTGACCCGAGGACATGGAGCACTCCCACAGGTCACCTGACCCGAGGACATGGAGCGCTCCCACAGGTCACCTGACCCGAGGACATGGAGCGCTCCCACAGGTCACCTGACCCGAGGACATGGAGCACTCCCACAGGTCACCTGCTCCCCTCCACTTCTGTGTTCAATGCAAATCAACCTACCAAG
The DNA here is from genome assembly GCA_035773235.1 of Eospalax fontanierii. Lineage (NCBI taxonomy): Eukaryota > Metazoa > Chordata > Mammalia > Rodentia > Spalacidae > Eospalax > Eospalax fontanierii. The sequence continues at coordinate 91,486,926 of CM069531.1, read as the reverse complement.
AAAAGACAGCTTCTGGGGCTGCGGCAACAGTTCAGTGGGTAAAGTGCTTGCCTTGTAAGCATGAGGACCTGAGTTCAATCCCCAGCACCCATGTAAAAAACTGGATGAGGTGGCATGCACATATAATCTCAGAGTTGGGAGGTGGAGATAGGGGGAGCTCTCCGGCCAGACAACCTAGCCTACTCAGTCAGCTCCAGGTCCTACTGAGGATGCTTTCTCAAAAAAACAAGGTGCAGGCTGGGGAGATGGCTCAGTGGGTAAAGTGCTTGCTGGATAAACATAAAGACCTGAGTTTGGAAACCTAGCATCTATGTAAATACTGGGCATGGCAGCACATGCTTGTAACCCTTGCTCTTGAGTGTAGAAACAGGAGGATCCCAAGAGCTCCAGGTTCAGGGAGAGACGCTGCCTGAGAAAGGAAGTGACCAGTGATAGAGGAAGACACTGGACAGTGACCTCCACACATGTATACAGGGGCCAGTATGCGCACGCAGACACACACAAACGTAGGCATATGCCACACATGCATGCATACACATGAATGCAGACCTATGCCATGTACATGTGCATGCACACACACGAAGCCAGTTTCCATATGAGGGAAGAACAGACCTAGTGTAGAATGGGGACAGACTCAGATTCCCAAGAAAGCCTCTGTGGCAAGCAGTGGTAAAAGCTATACATACACTGAACATTTTTAAAGTCATCGAGCTATACCCCCCAAAAGGTCAAGACAGCAGGTTTTATGGGACAGGCATTTTACAGTAATTAAAAGAAAACAGCCATCCCATCCCTATCCCTGGCTCCCAGCATTCCACCCTCCAAGAGGTGCTAAGGTTCCGTCCTTCCTGGGAGTCCCAGCTGGTTGCAGGCAGCACCAGGCAAGGATCAGCTCTGTCACTTTCTGCTGAAAGATCAGAGTAGGATTGAGCAGGAGGAGGAAGCAATATGCTGGATCTGGATTTTGTGCAATTAAAAACATCTGTGGGCATGAGCTCTCCCCAGGAGGCTGCTGGGTGGCCTTGTGCAAAGCCTGCTGCCTCCACCTCGGTACCGTGTTGCTCAGATGCGTCATCACTGTCTTTTCTAAGCTAAAAATTCTCTTTTATTTCTCTCTGTGCCTTTGGTCCGCAGCTAGAAATAATCTCATCAGGTAGTGCTCACATTCAAAAAGAAACTACTCTATCTCTGTCTCCACTCCCCCACCACCGTGTGTGTGTGTGTGTGTGTGTGTGTGTATGTGTGTAGGAGGGACTTAATTAAAAAGACTTCCTACAAAGTGTTCAAAGATCTTTGGCTCTGGTGCTAAAGGTGCACCCAGGAACCCTGACTTTCGCAGATGTGCCTCATTGCCAGGAGCGTGTGCACAGGCCAGCCTTGAACATTCCTGGCTCCCCTGCAGCCTATCTCCTGTGCATTGTGCACTCTGTGCTTCCCTCTCCCATGCAGGTCACTGTCCACATCCCAGAACACAAGGCAGCACCAAGAAGGAACCCAGAGAGGTTGGAGAGGCGGCTCAGCAGTTAAGAGCACTGGCTGTTCTCGCAGAAGACCCATGTTTGAATCCCAGCACCCACATGGCAGCTAACAACCATCTATAACTCCAGTTCCAGGGAGTCTGACGTCCTCTACTGTCTTCCATGGGCATTGCATGACACAGGTGCACTTACATACATGCAGGCAATATGTGCATACACATAAAATAAAAATAAATTATTTTTTAAAAGAATGAACCCAGAGACCTAACTGGGTATTTCAGAGCTGCGTATGCGAGCAGAGGCGCCAAGATCGCTAACAGGGAGTTACGCTCTGCGGCCCTGCAGGATTCTGTGTCAGATAGATGGCTTGTGATGCTGTGCCCATAAGCACACCCTCCACTCCCACCTCCTGGAAAAGCAGGTGTCCTTGGACGTCCGCAGCACGTACAGGTGCTCTCAAAGTATCCTGGACCATAGCCAAGGCGGGCTGCCAGGTCCCCACAGAGCAAGTGGCTCAGAGGAAAGGAGGCACATTCCGAGACATCCCTTAGCCATGGGGACCATGGGCTGAGCTTGTGAAAGAGAAACAGGAAGTGCTGTCTCTACACACTGGGTAGACATGCTGGAGCCTTGTCTTAAGACTAACACTTTGTTCCTTCCTAGTGTTCTTTCCTAAGCAAGATCCAGGCTAAGAATAGGGGTGTCGCTCCCAGGAGAGCCCAGGAGAGCCCAGGAAACCACAGGCTCATGCCCCTGGCTTCTGAGCTGCTGCTGCTTCGGGAAGAAGTGGGGGGCAGCCAGAGGGGCTGCCATTTGCCTCCTTGAAGACCAACAGGTTTACATACCTTGGGTGCACTAAGGCTAGGCGTGATCATAGCCTCTCTCACCCGTACCATGCATGCCATGTACCAGGACAGAGCATCTCAGTCCTTAGTGGTTCAAATCCCCGACTGCGGCCCCTAGCTCCTGAAGCCCAGGCTGGCACCCTGGGGCCCTCTCTTAGGCAGGGTCTGGCGTGGGGATATTTTCTCTTTCATTCCTCAGGCCAGCATCATGTCCCAGGGGCCCTCACTATGCTATGCATTTCCACAAAGCCTTATTTAAAACCCATCTGTTCTGAGGTCTTAGGAAACACACAAAGTCAGCAGGGCTCTGCCTCCAACCCCAGCACAAAAACCTCCACATGGGAGATTTGGGGTGAAAAAAAAGCAGCCTCTGGTCTTTCCAGTAAGAAGAGCAAAGGGCTCTGTGCTCTTCCCAAAGAGTCGAGAGACTTGCTCCCAGGAAACCAAGTCCCTATCACCAAAGTGCCTTAAGTTGAAAACAGTTTGGAAGAGACGCTGGGGGTTACACTGACACTGGCCATCCAACACTTCCAACAGCAGGCTCCTCTCCTGTTTCCCCTTTCAACTGGGACAAGTGGCACAGGGGAATGTCCCCCAGGGTCTCCAGGCATGGAGAGTAAGTGGAGCCAGTCATGAATCCAACAGCTCTATGGCCTCAGGTGCTCAGGTGCCTGTCACTGGTGATTCAATTCCAACAATAGATTCACAGGACGATGTGAGCCTAAGTAACAGGAGGGGAAGAGAGAGCTGGAGAGCTGTAGGGTCAACCGGCAGCAATCAGAGCTGGACACACCTTCTTCTGGGGGCAGGGCGCTGGGTACAAGGGTTGACACGTCCAAGAGTGGGTTCATCCCTCCCAATGCCTGCTCTGTATATGCATGTACTAGAAACATTTATTAGAAATAAATATTCCAGGCACCCAGGAAGCTACAGAAAATAACAAAATGGAATCCTGCATTTTTCTACTACCCAGCCTGGCTCGGTCTCACATTGACCCCATTTGGTTCCGTTATCTTGCCTTCAGGGATAACACAGGGCATTGGTCCTATCTGTCCTCCTCACACCTCCCAGGACTGCACCCACTCCCTACAAAGGCTCTCCTTTCTTTCTCTCCGTCAGGGCAGAAGAAGGCTGAGCCTCTTCCGGAGGCTGTTCCCTGGAATGCTGCCATCCCTTTATGAATCTTCAACATCTCCCCTTCTCTGGATCCTTCGCAACATTAAAACACACAGAAAACTTCCTCACACTGCCCAGTGAGCCAGCATACCTCTGATAGGGTTGGGCTGTCCCCATAGTCCTGCCAAAGATGTGGAGTCCTACCCCCAGTTCCTGTGATTGTGGGTATATTTGGAAACAAGCTCTTAGCACATGGACTAGGGCTAAGATGGGGTCACTGAGCTAGGCCCTAAACTGATATGACTGGAACTCCCAGGGAAGGAGGGAAGGAGGGAAGGTGGACACAGAGACCTGCCCTGAGAGAAGAGGACACAGAGGCCAAGGGAAAAGCTGCCTATGAAGTCAGTGTAGGGCTAGATCAGCTCCTGCTTTATAGTCTCAAAGGACCTAACTCTGGCCAGGCCTCAACCTCAGGTTCTAGCTCCTTAACTGCAGGCAATATTTTCCCATTATTTGAGGCCCTGGCCTTGTGGCACTTTGACACAGCAACCCCAAGAGATGGACCTGCCTCCTTCAGTTCCCACCTCTGTCCTGTCCTCTTGCTCTCCTTCCACTGTAGTCAAGCTCAGGGAAGAGGCCATCCTGTCTTAGTGACTGTGGCCCAACTGTCTCCCTTATGGGCCTTTGTGCCTGTAACTCAACTAAAAGGTCTCATTCTACAGTTGACAATGGCGCTCATCTGGTCAAATTCCTTGGACACTTTTTAGTCTCAAACTTTATGTGGTGTGTTTTGTTTTCCTTGTTTGTTTTGTTTTTTGAGGCAAGATGTCACCATGTAGCCCAGCCTAGCCTTGAACTTGCTATTCCCCTGCCGCAGCCTCCCAGTACTGAGTTTACAGCTGTGGGCCTCCCATGTCTGGCTTCTTACAGGATTTGTGGGAGTGAGAGAGTGCGCTGTATGCACATGCGTATGTGCAGGTACATGCACCTATGAGCATGTGGAGCCCAGAGAGCATACCAGGTGTCCTTCCCTAGCCTTCTCTGCCTTATTCTTTCGAGACGGGCTCTCCCACTGAACCGAGGATGGGGGCCAGCAAGTCGCAGAGATCCTACTGTCTCCGTCCCCAGAGCACTGGGATTAAAGACAGGAGTGTATGAGTGTGACGGCTCCTGGCTTGTTATATGGCTGCTGGAACCTAAAGGTCTTCACACTTGGCTAGCAAAGGCTCTTGCCTCCAGAGCCACCTCTCCAGCCACTGTCTTTGGCTTTTTAATGAGCACCTGACACTCCTGGACACACTGTCTTCTGGAAGAATGTTTTCCTATTGTCACATCCTGTGCTTTTCACGTGGGTTTCTCCTCCTCTGCCTCCTTTCCCAGCTGGTCAGCTCAGACTATACTCTCTGGCCCATCCCTGCCACGGGGCAGGCTCATTTATCCTGTGTTCTGTGACCCTCAACTGCCAAGACTCTGTCTACACCCTGTGCCTCCCCAGACCCTGGACTCAGCACCCAGCTGCTGCCATAGGCACCTCTGATTCATTGGGGGAACCTAATTTGAGGTCTCCCCATGTGTCCCCAAACTCAGGGCTTTCCTTGGTCCCTCATCTTATCCACTTCTGTTGCTGTGATGGAATACAGACTGGTATACAGGTTTATCCTGACTTGGTGACACAAGCTTGGAGTCTCACTCAGGGAGCTGAGGGAAGACTACAAGTTCAAGGCCAGCCTGGGCTACACAGTGAGTTAGAGGCTAGCCTGGGGGGTGGGGGAGGAGGAAGAGAGAGAGAGAGAGAGAGAGAGAGAGAACGAGAACTTGTCTCAAATGGCAAGGGGCTAGATGAACTCAGTGTTACAGTACTCACTTAGCATATGCAAGGCCCTGAGTTCAATACCCAGTAACCAGTAACTGATTCCCCCAAATAAAGAGAACAGAAACTCACTTAGCTCCTGGCACTGAAGGACAGACAGTACTGGTCTGCTTGGCACTGTCAAGAACTTCACGCTGAATTACACTGTGGCAGAGAGAAGCAGGGCAGGATAACACAGGTCTGCAATCCCAGCTTAGAAGGTTAAGACTAGATAATCAGGGATTCAGGGTCATCCTTGGTTACTTAGTGGGTTTAAGGCCAGCCTGGGTTATATGAGACCCTATCTCAAAAAACTAAAACAAAAAAAAAAACAAAAAAAAAACAAAATCAACATGGCAGACGGCATCACCTGGCAAGACACAGCAAAGTTGTTAGCTTGAGTCTCTCTTCCTTTTCTTACAAAGCCACTAATGCCCCTCCAGAGAACCTGCCATCCAACCTCATCTAACCTAATTACTTCCCCAAGACCTCGTCTCCAAACGTCATTCACAGCTGACTGTGCAACGCAAGTCTCCTACACATGAATTCTAGGGACACCCTCCATCTTAGCTCCCTTTCCTGTTGCTGTGGTAAAGTGCCTTGACCAAACCTCACAGTTCCAGATTACAGTCCATCACGGTGGGGACGTCAAGATGGCAGGCACTGAAAGCGGCTGGTCACATGACAGGCATAGTCAAAGCAGAGCTCACTGAATGAATGCACGCATGCCCTCCGCTCAATGTCCCCAGTCTTATAAGTCTTCCCCATACATGGTTCAGGGTCCCATGCCCTGGAATGTGCTACCTCAGTGCACTAGGTCTTCCCACCTCAAATAAGGTGATCAAGGGGATTCCTCACAGACGTGTGCACAGCCCACCTCATCTAGACGGTCTCTTCCTAGGCGATTCTAGATTGTGTCAGGTTGACAAAACCAACCATCACATTCCCCCAACCACAGCCCCCCTCAGAAAATGGCAGGACCCGCTCTTCCGCTATTGTGAGCTGCCCACCTCAGTCTAGTCTTATCTCATGACAACTATCTGAGCCACAAAGCACTGGCTCAGAACAGTCTGAGCCGGTCACTGCCAGATCTGCCAGGTTCCAATCAGAAACCTGACTTAGCTGGTGACACAGTTTGAACAGGAAGTATCTCCCATGGTTCCCGTGCTGAAAGCTTGGTCCTTAGCTCATGGGACTATTGAGAGGTGGTGGAAAGTTTAGGAGGGAGGGTCTGCTTGGAGGATGTCGGGGGATCTTGCACCCTTCCTTTCCTATCTTCTTTTAAAATATATGTGTGATACATGTGTGTTCGTGTTCACATGTGTGTGCAGGCCAGAGGTTGACATGGGTATTTTCCTCCGTCATACTGAAGAATGGTCTCTCACTCGAACCCAGAGCTGCTCACCAATACAGGGAGTCTAGGTAGTCAGCTTGCCCCAGGGATCCCATTCCCACCTCCTGTGCACTAGGATTACAGATGGGCTGCTTGGCATTGACATGGGTTCTGGGGTCTCACTGTGGTCCTCACTCACACAGCAAGCACTTTACCCACTGAGCCATCTCCCCAGCCGCTTTCCCACCCTGCTTTCTGCCCCTAGGAGTCATGAGATGAGTAGCCTTGGCTCCCACCCACAATGCCTTCTTGCTTCAAACGCAAAGCAATGGATCCATCCTTGGACTGAAACCTTTCGAAGCTTTGAGCTCAGGATAAATCTTTTCTCCTTTTAAATTGTCTCCAGTATTTGTCATGGTGAAGAAAAGTCTGACCACCACAGGTCGCCAAGCCAGGCTGCACAAGACATGGTTCCTGCTTCTGTCATTCCTGGGGACCCTTGAACAAGCATCCCGGGGTTGGAGTTCAATTCCCTGCCTGGTTGCCACGGGTTCTCCCTCCTCGTCCTCCTTATTTAAACGTTCTCCTCTCAGACTTTCATCATTTGCCAGTTAAGTCAACTAATTTTCTACTAAACCCAATTTCACTCATGGATGGAGGAAGAGCTCCGTCATTTTTCCTCATGCCATGTACGATTAATGATGCTTGAAATTATGCAAATAAAATTGATGAGCACAGACAATTCTCCACAGGCAGGAAGGGAAAGGCCTCCCTTTCTAATAACCATTGTGGAGCTGGGCCTTCACAACAGCTTGGGATGGATGCATCACGGGACAAGGGTCCTGGCTTCACATCTCCTTCCTTCCCTGTCCAGGCTCCACAGGGGCTAAGGAGTGGGTGTCTGACACAGCCCCCCCGAAGTCTTATTGTCCCCACATGCCTCCTCCTTCATCCAGAAACATCTTGCTGCATCAGAACCAGATGTAGATTCTGCACACTGCCCTAGACGTCCCTCCAGTGAGCCGGTTAATTAAAATGCCAGAACACAAGAATCTGAGAAAAGCCGGTTCATCCATTCAGACTTCTTGCTAGTCGGCAGCCGAGACACCTGGTGGGAACATCTGTGTATGAACTACAACCAGTGTACAAGCCAAGTGCTCGTCTTGACGCCGGCCCCACGCAGGGACTGTCTCAACCAGGAAGCTGCTCTGTCAAGGAAGCCAATGCTTTCAGAATTCAACAGCCTTTCCCTCCCTTTGACTGCGACCAGTGGCTGCATGTGCCATGCCCACTGCCCGTTCCTGTCTCCCCACCCCCACCCCAGTATCTCCCATGGTCTCTGCCCGGGGCTCAGTCCGGCTGAAACAGTGGCTATGTTCTATTAGGTTACGTTGCCTTGTGCTCCCAAGAGTCACATGTTATATCCTGACCCCCTCACCTGCACCCCTAGTTCCTCTGCATGTGACATTTATGTTGGTTTTGGAGGGGCTCTTTTTGAGGCAGGGTCTCCCTGTAGCCCCAACTGGAACTCATTATGTAGACCAGGCTGGCCTTGAACTCACAGAGAGCTGCCTGCCTCTGCCTCTGCTTGGACTAAGGGCCTGTGACACCACGCCCAGCTCATGTTGTTATTCTTTTAAAACAGAGTCTCACATAGCTGAGGCTGACCTTGAACTCCTGACCCTCCTGTGCCCACCTTCCAAGTGCTGGGATTACAGGCATGCGCCATCACTGCCACCAGGCCTGACTCAGCAAATATCTCCTTATTTGGAAAGTGTTTTTACCAAGGGATAAAATGAAAAGTCAGGGCATTGGGCCCTTCCCCAATGTGACTGTCTTTTTTTGATTTATGAGACAAAGTATTCTACTTGCAAGTCTGTTGCTACAACAAAACGTACTGACAGAAAGGGAGAAAGGGTTGACTTGGCCTACAGTTCCAGGTTACAGCCCAGCATTGTGAGGAAGTCAAGGCAGGAACCTGAGGCAGCTCTTGATATACAGTCACGAACAGAGAGGGAATAAATGCTTGCATGTTTAGTGTTCTCCTAGCTCGCTCTACTCTTCTAGCCCAGAACACCCTGCCTGGGGATGGTATCACCCAGTGACCTGGGGCCTCCCATGACAATTATCAATCAAGACAATTTCCTTCAGACATGCCCACAGATCAATCTGATGGAGGTAACTCTTCAACTGAGGCTCCTTCTTACCAGGTGACTCTAGGTTGGATCAAGTTGACAATAAAAACTAACTAGTTCAAGCCGGTCTCTCCCTTCCTCAGTCTCCAGTCCTGGACCTCACCCATAAGGTATCAGTTGATCCTTGCAACCAAGGATCCTTTGTGCTTCCAGGCATGCGTGGGTCTCAGGAGGATCCCTCAGACTCCTACAACTCTGCAGGGTCAATTCCACTCCAGGGCCTACTCTACCCCTCAGACCCTGTCCTAGGTACGCTGAGGACTTTTGCACAAGGCAGGCAGCTCCACCTGATTCTACAACTTCCCAGTCTCACAGGCACTGAGCCTGTCCTGAACGAGGCTGCTGAGAAAAGTCACAGCTCTGAGCTTTGCCACTACTTGACCTGGACACAGCATGGCTGGGCGCTTTTCGGAGATTGAACTTGGGGCCCCATTACAGACTCTGAATCAGATACTCAGAGTGGGCTCCATGTGCTGGGGTATATCCAAAGCAACTGAGGGTCTACTGCATCAGGGCTAGGGTCCCCACCCTTAGCTGGAGCCTGGCACAGCTGGTGCTGTTAACCTTGTGACCAGCCAGGGGAATTGTCCTGGGAAGGCCGTTTTGTTTCTGCTTTGACTCTTAGTTGTTTTTCAATTTATCTAGTAACAGGTTTAGAAAACATCTTTCTGAGGATATCCCCGGAGGGGCTGAGCTGTTTACACCAGTCTGCTCTGTCTGAGCAAGATGCTTGTTCACACGTACATCCCTCAGGGGACAAAGGCCAGGGCATCCAGACACAGTCAGGCCTATCCACTTCCTGAGCTGTCAGTCAGATAGAGGGTGACCTCTCACTGAAGCTCCTGCTGAGAGCTAAGATCCACATCAGCCTGGCAAGAGCCTCGGGGAAAAGACTGAGCCTCTGTGAGGTATGGGGAGGGTGCATGTATGTGCATGGGGGTGTGCAATGTGAATGCACAAGCATACATGTGCACATGAATGCCTGGTAGGTACACACCTGTGTATGTGAGTACAGAGGGTCTGTGGACATGTATGCAGAAGTGTATGAGTGCGAGTATGTATGTACCCATGTGTGTGGGCATGTGCGTCTGCATTCAAGAGCACCTATTGCATACATGTGAATGGTGTGCACTGTGTATGCCAGAACATGCATATGTGTGCCTGTATATGGACATTACATGCATAAGTGCATGTGTGTGCATGCACAGATAAGCGTGAGCAGCAAAGGTGAGGGCTACAGGTGGACACTTTCTAGTCGTGTCCCCAACTCCCAAGGTCACTGCTCTAGCCTGGGACAGACAACGGCAGCCATACTGGTCAGCACCAGGCCCTCAGAGAGGAAGGAGGAGTACGTGCTGTCTGGTTAGTGTGATGTCATCTGACCCACCTCCAGTAAGGTGTGGGGGAGTCTGACAGGAGGATGCTCCCTACTGGTGAGGGGTCTTTGGGGGCCAGAGCCTAGAATGAGAGCCCCTCTGCATCCTCAGGACTTGTCTCACTGCATTTTGGGGTGTCTGAATCCCCACCAAACTGCCACCTGTTGTTCTCCCTGAGGCGGGTCTGGCTCTGGGAAGCTTGTCCTTCTTTCTAGCCACCTGTAGGAAGCTTCCTAGCCAGGGAGAAAAAGTCCATTATTTGCAAAGATTGGTTGTTTCCCCAGCATCCTCAACAACACAACTTCTAACGACGCAGGGCAAAGCAGTGGGCATGGGCGGAGGATGAGGAGGAGCCTCAGCACTGAGGTGATCAGGTGGACTGTCCACACGATGCCACTGGGTGACAGTAAGAGATTGCTGTCTGCTCCCTAAATCAAGGGTTGCCTGTGGTTTCAGCACCACAGTTCGGGGACAGCTCCCCCACTGGGTTCCCTGTACTTCCACCACCCAGAAAGGTGTTCTGCCGCTCGCACCCTCACACGTTGCTCCACTCTGAAATTACTTTTTAAAATTTATTTATTTATTTATTTATTTATTTATTTAGAAGTGTATGAGTGTTTTGCCTGCATGTACGTAAGTATATCTGTGTCGTGCAATGCCCACAGAAGCCAGAAGAGGGTGTCCAATCCCCTGGACTGGTTGTTAGCTGTCATATAGGTGGTGAGAACTGAACCCAGGTCCTCTGCAAGGTTCTTTTAACCGTGAGTCATCTTTCCAGCCCTTGGGAGTACTTTTTAATCTTTACTGTCCTCACTGGAGACAAGAGCATTACCCTAAATAAAGAAGGGCTTTCAGGCCACAGCTATGAATACCTTCAAACCACTAGTTCATTTAGAGTCCTGTTCAACAATACAACTTAGATACCAGCTCCTCCTCCCTGAATTGCATGGCACTGGTCCATGGGACAGAATTCAAGTTACAAGTTTCCTGTGGGAGAGAACGCGGGTGAGGGAAGGTCTAACTGGACAAGGATCTTTAGTCAGCATGGGAAGTCATTTTACTCCTGTGTGTCATAACTATGCATTCACATACATTTATACAAACTTTTCCATGCATCAAATGGAACATAAAAAATAAAGCAAGAAACAGCTTATGCACTTCTGCATTTCACAGGTGAATGATTAAGAAACAATCAGGCACATAGGCACGTTCACATATTCTCTCTCATTCTCTCTCTCTCTCTCTCTCTCTCTCTCTAACATACACAAAAAGAACCTTTTAGACCTTCCTCCCACCAAGTCCAGGGTAGGGATGTATCCACGCCCCACAGTGCCAGAAGGACCCTGACAAACTCAGCACTGGTGAGAGTCAGCATCACCTGCCCACCCCCAGCACCCTCCAGGTCTTATGGTCCCCAGCCCCAGCACAGACACACCAAGTCCAGCAGCTCTAGAACAGATGCCCTGGAGACTATGTCCAGCCCCCTAGGAAGGCAAGCAAAGGCAATCCAATTTGCCTGAAGCAATTCCTCCCTCAAGGCTGTATACACCAGCCTCTGAGCACAAACCCAGGCCCTGGCAGCAGTTCTAGCCCAAGGCCAGCAGCCTGTGAACCGTGCTCTGCAAACCTGCTTCCTTGGTGCATTCCAGACACAAACAGGTGTCGATGTGGAAAAGAGAGTGGAAGGGAACCAGGAAGGACTGGCATCTGACAAAACAACGCCAAGCACCTCCAGGCTACAGGCTCTGCAGGTGGAGCAGCCGCTGGGAGGCCAGGCTCTACTTCACCCCTCCTCACGCCAGCAGTGTTCAAGTGGCTCCCTTGACACTCACCTCTGCAGTTCCTTGAGGGAGACCGTGACACGAAGACTGTGGCCCAGAACGTAAAGAGCGGCCAGAATGTCTGCCCACTGCACCATCTCACCAAGAGGCCCGCCCTTCAGCACTCTTGGGCTGAACACATCCCCGGACTCCTCTGTCAAGAAGCCAATGTGGACGAGGATCTAGGTGAGAAGGACACAGGGGTCAGTGGGAGCAGCAGCTCTCAAGCCTTCCCACCCCACCCCCACCCAGGGTCACCCCAGCAGACCAGCTTCGTGGCACTAGTTACTGGGGATATAGGGGCAGAAGGCAGTCATGTGCTTTCCTCATGGAGTTTACATCACAGACGGAAGAGGAGGACAACAGTACACACAGACAAGACAGACGTTCATGAAATGACAAGGACTCGGAAAGAAATAAACAAAGAGGTGACCAGCATGTGATTCTCTATTATGTAGATGGATGGACAGATGGATGGATGGTTCAACAAGCCTGCCTCAGTTATTCTCAGACTTCCAGACAAAACTCACAACTTTTCTGTTGACCAAATCAAAATGTCCCAAGAATGCAGACCCCAAGAAGCTTGTCATTCTGCCCCAGCCTTGGAAGCACCCAGGATTTCCACTATTTCCTTGACCTTGTTACCTCTCACCTCCTCCATATGGATTAAAATGGAAGAAAGCCAGAGCCACTGGACTGAAGACCTGCTGGCTCAACTAGAACACCATACAACCTGGAGCCCTGTGCCCACCAGGAGCCCTGTGCCACCACATGGAACCCTTTGCTGATTTAGAACCTTGTGCCTGGAACCCCATGGCCACCTAGAACTCTGTCCCTACCTTGGATCTCACCTTCCTTAAAACCCCATGCCCACCTGGTTCCCCATGCTCATGCTCACTTAGAGTGTGGTGCCTGTCTGGAACCCATGTCTATGCTCACTCACGTACCCACCTGGAACTCTGTGCCCATTTAGAACCCATGCCCACTTGGACCCCATCTGTGAGCAGGCTCTCTGGGCTCTACTGTTTGAGATCATGACATACCTGTTTCTGGTCCCTCCGGATGTCCCCCAGCTTCTGTGCCAGGCGCTGGGCAGCCATGGCCCACTGGGTAGTGAGCCGCCTAGTTCGCTTCTTCATGAAGATCAAGGACTCTTTCCCACTGCCCATCAGCTCCAAGAGGTGGGACAGATTACTCCGGAACACTGCCTGGAGAGGGGCCAGATGCCAGCTTTCTCAGTCCGCCTCATGTTACCACCATCTCCTGCTCTCCTAGAATTAGGGCTGGCACCTGCTGGGGTGGGTGCCTGCTTCACCGTCTGTCACCCTTTCCAAGGGTAAAGGAGCTCTCTCTCATCTTCCAGACTAGCTGCCCTGAGTCCTCCCAGAGAGCTAGTCTGTTCTGAACGACCAGGACCTGAGCTGCCTGCCTTTCAGTAGTACCGCGGTAACCCTATGCCTTGAACCTGTTAACTCTCTAAGTCTGCATATCTTCATCAGTTAAATATAACCACAGAAGGACAGCTGGGAGATAGAACAGACCCAGTGTCTGGCAAGCAGAAAGCCCTCAGTCCTTGACAACTATTATTACTGTTATTCTAGTCCATTAAAGGGGCACCGCCAGGTCTCCAGTCTGTTCCCCAATCAGGCTCCCTGTGCAGGCTCCCACAGAGGGTGAGCCAGGCACTCTTAGCTGGCAGATCTGGTGGCCTCCTTTCAGGGGGGTGGGGCTGAGGTTCCTTCCCCTTGTTTCTAATGATATGCAGCCTCCAAGGCCTACCTGGACTTTGGGGAGGGACTTGGGAGCCATCCTGGCAGCCGTCTGGTTCCTCCAGGGTAGTGGGGGACAGAACCACTCCACCTCGCTGAGGTAGATGAGGAAGGAGCACTCGGTGCCATCCACCCCAAAGAAGGCGTAGCAGGGGTCAGAGGTCCAGCGGGCGCGCATCCACTGTGGAAAGGACCAGGCCTGAGCAGGCAGCCAGCAACCCACCTCGAATCACCCCACAGACTTCTGCAGTCACAGGGACCCCAAGCTTTCCCAGGCCATATGGAGCCTTTGAGGTGTGCCCCAACCTCAAAACACAGCAGAAAGAACAGAGAAGCACAACAGAGCCAGGAAGTCTGGCCTTCTGCCACTGTGGACCAGAGACAGCGGTGAGTCACCGTCCCCCAAGTCTCACAGGAGGACCTCTCAGACCGGGTAGACGAAAGGGGCCAAACACTGGGGCGGAGATCCCAGAGGGACAACAGCCAGAGCCAGCTGTGCCTGCACCCTCTGCTCCCCATCCCCTAGCTGCTTGGAGCCAGGGCTGTGGCCAGGGAAGGTCTCCACAGTAGACCCCATGTGGGTCACCAGGAAAGGGTATGCATCCCCGCAGCTCACCCTGTCCTGATTCAGAGCTCCTAAGAAGCCGGCTTTAGGGCATGCAGGGATATGGTGCTCTCAGAGCTGGCCCTGGTGGGCAGGAGGGGCCCTCAGTCCAGCCAGACACAAGCTGAGCAAGGAGGACTGGGAACAGAGTGGAGACACACATTTGGTTGTAAGAAACGCCTGAAGGCAACTTGTCGAGGGGGGCTTTAGGTTGGTGGCTGGGCTGCAGGCCCGGCAAAGAAACCCCTTCTCTGAAGGCAGTCTCAACCAGCTGGCTGGTCAGCAGAGAGCCCAGCCTGAAGGTAATGCAGAACCAGGCTGAACAGACTCCTGGGGAGGAGCCCCCCACCTGCTGGCCGCCCTCTACCCCAGCTCAACGAGAGCCTCAGACCTCACCTCGACCTTCCCGGAGCAGTCAGGGAACTTGGGGTCACTGGGTGCCTCACACTGGTCCCTCCGGCCTTCAGACACTGCAGAAAAAAGCCAGCTTGCTGAGGTACTGCCCAGGGGACAAGGTAAAGTGGAGTCGTCTATGACAGGACAGAGAAGGCGAAGCCCCCGCACTCTCCCCCGAGGGTTCTCCTAACCCAGGGTCTCAGGGTCCGAGCTGCCGTCCTCTGTCCATCCTGCCTCCTCCCACCTCAGAAGCAGCAAACTGCCAGGAACAGTCCTAGGCAACTCCTTGGATGGACAGACCACAGGCTCCCACCAAATGCACCCTTGCTTTTCCTGATGTCAAGATAGGGCAGAAGCCTCCAGCTATTCCTCATATCAAGGGGGATGGTGGCCTCGATCTTAGAACACCAGGGATCTCCTCTGTCTTCCACACCCTCAGGCAGGTCAGTCCTGAGTTGGGGTGGGGCAGACCTGGCTCCCCTGCTGAGGACCTGAAGAAGGGTCCCCAAAACCAAGTGATATTGCCAAAGGAACTGGACCTCCCTGAGGCTCTGCTCTACCCAGCAAGGCACTGGCCTCTGAGGACACAGGCCAGTGTACTACCCATCACGCACCCTTGTTGTGCAGGAGCAGGCTGTGGCGTAGGATCTGGTCCACCTTCACGGCGATGTCAGACACGTTCTGGGCAATGGCTTGGATTCGTTCCATGAGACCAGCCCCTAGGGTAAGCCTAGAAAGAGAAGGAGAGCCAGAAGTATGACTTTCTGAGGCCAAAGGCAGTCAGCAGAGGCAGTGGAAAACCAGGAGCTGAGCTTGTCCCAACCCAACGCACTCCTCCACAAGCAGTAAGTATCTGTGGCAGCTGGGTGTTTACAATGTGTATCATGTGTCAAAGGGCAGCACCTGGGCTGCAGCAGGCACCCTCCTGCCAAGACCCTGAGCAGATCAGTGCAGGAACCCCCAGGTGACAGGGGCCCTTACTGCAGGCACAGCCGGCTGCTCTAAGTCTATTTATCCTGAATCGCGCCAAAATAAATTTCACTCACAGCAACATGGGGACTTGCCAACTATTCAACCTGAAGTAAATAAGTACTGGTTTCCTGAAGATGAGCCCTTCCTTCTGTGTGTGTGGTGTGTGTGTGGGGGGGGGGGGTGAGAGAGAGAGAAAGAGAGACAGAGAGAGAGAGAGAGAGAGAGAGAGAGAGATCAGAAGCTGACATCAGGTGTCTTCCTCTATTGCTCTCCATTTTCTTAAAATTTTTTTATGTGTACATTGCCTGTATGTATGTAAGTGCACCACATGTGTGCAGTGTCTAGGGAGAAGAAGTCATTGGCGTCCCCAGAACTAGAGATGGTCGTGAGCCACCGTGTGGGTGCTGGGAACTGAACTCAGTTCAGCCAGAGCGCTTTACTGCTGAGCCATCTCTTCAGCCCCTCCATCTTATTCTTTGAGATGGAGTCACTCACTTGTTGGGGGCCATGTGCCTGCCTTGAACTATGCCCTAGTTTTGGGTTAGGCAGAAGTCAATCTCGTGCACAGAAGTGTTGTTGGAAGCAGTTTTCATTAGGCAAAATAATTTACATCTGAGGAGAAGTTTATTTTTCACCTAAGACTGAGGTCACATGAAGATCTTTGAGGGAAGCCAATCATGTCTTAAGTTATTTTGCCTGTGTTAGTATTGTTTTGCTTACTTTACAGTATAAATAGGGAGGGGGACTTAATAAAGGCAAGCTGCTTCAGTGTGACTGACAGCCCCCCTGAGTCTGTTCTGTTTTCTCTCCCTCTCCCTCTCCCTCCCTCTCCCTCTCCCTCTTTCTCCCCTCTCCCCTCTCCCCTCTCCCCTCTCTCTACATTTTCTCATCCTCACTCCCCGCTTTGGGTATGGTCTGATTTCTGCCGGCGGGCTCCAGCACTCACTGAACCTGGAGTTTCCTGATTGGCTAGACTGGCTGGGCAGCAAGCCCCAGGAACCCTCATCTCCACCTTCCCAAGGCTGGGACGGCGAGCTTGCCGCACCATGCTCAGTGCTGCACATACAAACTCAGACCCTCGTGTTTGTCTGACTGAACCATCTCCCCGGCATCACACCTTCATGATTTCGTAAGGATTTATTCTGTCCATGTGTGTATGCATATCTATGTGAGTGTACATGCACATGTGTGCACAGGTACCTGTGGTGACCAGAAGAGGACACCCGATCCCTTGGAGCTGGAGTTAAAGGCATTTGTCAGCTGCCTAATGTGGGTGCAGGGATCAGAACTCCAGTCCTTATGACTGAACAGCAAGTGTTCTTAACTGCTGAGCCATCTGTCCAACCCACTCTCCCATCCTCACCACACTTCATTACTTTGAGACAGTCTCATGTAGCCCAGGTTGGCCTCAAACTCACTATGTAGCTCAGTGAAAATGCACTTCTAATCCTTCTGCCTCCACCTCCCAAATGCTAGGATTACAGGCATGTGTTTATGTGATGCTGAGGATCGAACCTAGGGCTTCATGCACGCTAGACAGGCACTCTACCAACTGAGCCACTTCCCTAGCCCCCTGCCCTAGATCCTGAAAGAGTTGCTATCAAGATGGACATCACATCTTCTATCAGTCTCCATCAATATGGGGCCGCTATGATTTTTGAAGGATTTATTTCCTTGTTGATTACTGCGCAGTGCTCCAGGAACTGTATGATATGTAGTATTTATCTCCTTGCACACCCTGCTATTGAGATAGATCTTGCTCTGCTGGCCTTATCTTCCTGCCAAGCACAGCCCTGGGGCCTTCTTCGGGAAGCTGCTCGCTTTCAACGCTGTAACTGCTTGCTTTGATTCTCACCCTCTGGCTTCACAACTTTGTGTGTGAGTGAGCACACGAGCGCACGCACGCATGCACACACACACGCACACACATGCACAGACAGCTGCTTAAGCTCTGTTTATCCCCATTCAGGCACTCACTTGGTCTGCTCTGATACACATCATGGGAAATGTAGGCTGGGTCTTTCCAACCTGGGCACCACCTGGTCATGCAAGGTGACCTCTCCTGGGCTGGGTGACCACCCAACAGAGAGGGCACAGTAGTGGTCCCTGGTGGCCAGTTCTCCCCTTCACCAGAGAAAGCGCACAGAGAGCAACAGAACAGGACACAAGTTCCAATCACAGGTCAGGGCTGCCCTCCGTACCAGCAGGACTGGACACCATTCCCATAGCGGATAACAGCTGAGGTGACTGGAAGTCTCCCAGCACAGAAGGCTGAAGAATCTCACAGCCACCGGGTCAGGCTGCTGACCTGCAAGGACAAGCAGCTGAGAGTATGTTGAGGGCTTCTACCAGGACCGGGAGTATACAAGGTGGAGAAGGGTTGAGCAAGCTGGCCTAATTCCTATCTCGAGACCCCAGGGCACAAAACTCATGCAGGCACCAGTCAGAGGTCCTGGCAGGTGGCAGGTGTGGAACACAGTCTGTGTCACCATCCCAAATCCGCTTTCCTACAGGCACCTTGCCATTGGCCCTGCCAGAGCCCCATTACTTCCCAAGCTACAGGATGTGAGGATGAGGGCTGGCCCAAGGGCAGGATGGCTTTCATATTTGGAGCTTGGCCCTGTCGGCTTGGGCCATGTGCCCAGGGACTCATCATTGTAGGCTGAGTACTGTGCACAAACCCGCATCCTCCTGGAACCTCAGAATGTGCCCTATTTGGGAGTAGGGACTTTATAGATTAGAAAAGATGAGCTCATGCTGGGCTAGGGGAACCCCAAGTTCAAGGATGGAGGTCCTTATCAGCAGGCCATGTAACAACACCCAGGGAGGAACCACATGATGCAGTGGAACGCTGTCCTCTGGACATGACACGCCACAGCATTGCTTCTCGACTTCAGAGCAGCTGTGACCACCAGTATGAGACCGTCACAAAAGTCAAACTGCTAACAAAGAGGGGTCATGAGACCCCCAGCTGAGACTCTAGCTGTTCATTCCCCTGCCTCTGCTAGCTGCAGTCAGTCTTGAGGGTGGTGTTAGAGCACAGAGGAAGGGGACAGTTGGCTGGGTCTGGGATGCAGCTTTTGTCACCAAGTCACCCATAGTCCTATAAGTCACCCCAAGCAGAATCGGATGCACGGAATGCATGGACTGATTTTTTGCTGTTATTTAGTGGTTGTTTTTTGGGTTTTGTTGTTGTTGTTTGGGTGTATCATGCGGGTTTTGTTGTTGTTGTTGTTTGGGTCTATCGGTGCTGATTTTGTTGTTGTTGTTGTTTGGGTCTATCGGTGTGGGTTTTGTTGTTGTTGTTGTTTGGGTCTATTGGTGCCCAATCTGAACTGAAGAAGTGTTTTTGTGTGTCTCCCCAGGGAAGCTCATGGGACAAGGTGGCACCTCACTGACCGGGCTACAAGCTGGAAAGGACCGAAGGCAGTACTGACCATGAGGTCTGCAAAGACGGGACCTCTCCAGAGCCTGGGGAGGGACATACCTGTGATGCCTTGACTTCAGACTTCAGCCCCCAGGACTGGGAGAGAATAAACGTTAGACGTTGTTTCCTGCCACGTGGTTCATGAGTCTAGAGACTAATACGATCGCCATCCTCTGGATGGAGAGAGCAGCTCTCACTCCTTCGCTGCTGTCAGGAAGCTCTTTGCCCTGGATGTGTCCTCTTGTAGAGCCCCAGCTTCATTCGAGTGTGGCTCTCAAGGGGGACCGAGGGATCAGATGCTGCCCTTGATCTTCAAGCCTGGAAACATTATTTGGATTTTTGGGAGCAGTGAGGCTGGGAGCCAGAAGGCCTAGACACAAAGCCTGGCTCCCCATCACAGCTAGGTGTCTTTGGGAAGGTTATATAACCTCTCTGAACTCAAGTATCAACTCACAAAAAAAAAAAAAAAAAAAAGCCAAGTTACTGTGAGGATTCAAGACAAGGTGGAATGGTAAAACCTCAACATACAGTGGGTGTTTAATAAGTATTTGATGTGGCCAGGTGTGTTGTCACATGCCTTTAATCCCAGCATTTGGGAGGTAAAGGCAGGTGGATCTCTGTAGGACTGAGGTCAGCCTGGTCTACGTAGTGAGTTCCAGGCCAGTTGGGACTACAGGGAGACCCTGTCTCAAAAACCCAAATAAATAAACAATAAGTTTTGTCGTTTTGTGATACTGAGAATCAGGCCTATGGCCTCATACATGCTGGGCAACTGCTCTACCACTGAGCCCCAGCCCTGTTTTTTTTTCTCCCTATTCCCAGAGGAAATATCACAGGCCCAGACACAGAGCAAACCACTTAACTTTTTGAAGGATTCAGCAATTCTCCTACAATGAGCAGTTTTGCATAAAACATACCGTCAGCCTGGGCTTTAAATAGTGAGATGGCATCTGTTGGATTTAACAAGTTCAACTTGTTCAAAACAGAATCACTTGGCATCACTATTATTAAACTGGACTTCGAAATCACACAGCACTTTCTATTTTCAAATAAAATACGATTAAGCTTCTCACACTGAGACATGTTTCCATAAAGGACAGTAAAAGCAGGCTTGGGCCTCAGAGCACAGTGGATCCAGGACTTGGGAAATGCCCAGGTAGAAAAGAGAAAGAAAAGGAGGTTGGGAGTGTGGTTCAGTAGGTAGAATGCTTACCTAGCACACACAAAGCCCTGGGTTCCAGTCCCAGCACTGCGTAGAGTGAGCATGGTCGTATATATGCCCATAATCCCAGCACTTGGGAGGTAGAGGCAGAAAGGTCAGAAGTTCAAGGTCATTCTTGGCTATATAGAGAATTGGAGACCAGTTTGGGATAAATGAGACCCTCTCTTAAAACATTAATAATGATAATAATAAGAAAATCCACTTCTCACTCTCTGGGTAGGTGTACCAGGAAGTAGAATGTGAAGCAGGCAGGAATGTACCTTGTCACTTGGAAGAGAACCACACTCAGCAAAGTCGGGACTGAAAAGAAGACCAGTCCAGTGTACGGACATGTCCTTAAGGTGAGGCCACCCCCAAGGCAGGTGGCAAAAGTCAAAACTGTTTCAAGAGAGTTTCCTTGACAAGAACCACCTGTCTCTGCAGGGCTGTGAGCAGGATACAATCCTGAACCTCCCGTCGCCCCAGGCAGGGAGTGCCGGATGGAGCCCTCAGACTTCCTCCAGCTGGCACAGGGACTCCAAGCCCTTTGGTCCTAACTGTAGTATACTTGCATTCCTTCTCTTCCTCCAAACACACAACCAAGAGGATTTCCACAGCCCAAGTGACTTCCTCAGCACCTGCTCACCCTGGCTGAGATCCCTCTGGAATCATGGACCATTTTTTACAGCCACCCCCAATAAACCTGCAGTTCTACGGCTATCCTGGCCCTCGCCACAGCCTGTGCAGGCACAGTAGTCCTGGCTCAGCCCCTTCAGCCCTGTCTCAGCCCTTAAAACATAAGCCTGGACAGCATCTTCATTGTCAGGCGACTGGTGAAAATGGAAGCAAAGTCCACTGGAGCCACGAAATGCTACTGCACCCAGGGACACCCTGCACACAGCCCTAGCTGGAAAGGCCGTTGACAACCCAAGACCATGCTCTCTCCCAGTGAAGGTGCCTGGAGGCAGCCCAAAACAATAGCTCTGGGTGGGAGAGAACACAGGTTCTCACACTGACAGATGTGCCCAACCTATTACAGAGCCCTCCTGTGAGCACTAAGAATTCAAGAAGCTGCCCAAGGTCCCAGGATAAGATCCCTAAAATCTGCTAGCCGATTTTATATATTATAAATATATTTTGAATTGGGAGCCAGGCCATAGCAGATTAATAGACTTTCTTGAGGTCACACGGTAAGCTACGGCCAGGGGAGGACTCAGAGGATGATGCCCTGAGCCACATCCTGCTGTGTCCCTGTTATATTTGTCCCAGATATACTTGGAGGCTGAAGCCTGCTGCACTTTCCTCAGCTCCTACACTCCAAATCACCCCCCAACACACACACACACACGCACGCACACACACACACATGCACACGCACACGCACATGCACACACACAAAAAAATAATCCTTATTCAGGGAGTTCAAGAAGGCTGAGCACCAGTCATCCTGATCCCCAAAGCTGACCCTGGGAACTGCTCCAGGGCACCACAACAGACAAGCAACACCACAGGACATCTGTCAGCTCCAAGTACTCTGAGGAACCCTGACCCAGGATATGCTATTCTCTCCAACTCTCAGAGTCTGAGGGCACAGCCAGGTACAGCAGGAAACTGACACTACAGTCACTTCCCACCAGGCCACTGCCCCAGTCCCCAGCTCCTTCCAGGCCTGTCTCCCCATGCCTCCGCAACAAGGCTCAACCCCCAAAGGTCATCACCCATTCCAGGGCAGTCCTCTAGCCCCAGAGGGGGTGCTCCAAGATGCTTGGGGAAAGAGGTTCAATTACAAGTTCTTCCATGATTTACAAAGGTTAGATTCAATTAACAAGGGCATCGATTTACCCGCAGCTGGCCGGCGAGCTTGATGAGAGTAATTTTATTATGAAACAAAATGCTTTGAAAACACAGAAACCTATATACCCAGTGCCTGCAAAATTACACAGCAACACACACACACACACACACACACACACACACACACACACACACATACACAGCAGGAGACACACAGGTGCCACAGTGGAAAGGTGTGTTCTGTACCTCTCGGCCTCTCACACAGTACATGGGACTTGGAACATCCCAGTCTAGTGTGGTTCTTCCTCCTGTCCTCCTCTGGCCTCCACCCATCTCAGCCTCATGCCCTGTTGGAGCACTGGGTGATGGGGTGGGGGGAGTCCTGCAGGTTGCAAACAGATGACCAGAGACTGGTCTGCTCTTTCCCCAGTAGGAGGAGAATGGACCCCTAGCACTGCTCACTAACTCATTAACTCACAGGGTCTAGAGTCATCTACGAGACAAACTTCTAGGCAAGTCTTTGAGAAAGTTTCTAGATTGGGTTAACTAGTCCCTCCTAGCTAGCCTGGCCCCTCTCTTGCTCTAGAAAAGTCAAGCTTTGGATGGCTTACCACAGTGCCTTCCTTGAGCCAGATTGCAGTCAAATCCAGAGTTGCCCTAGCACAGGCCTGAGAAAAATGAGACCCATCTTTTAGAGCTGGGTGTGAAATCATGGTCAAGAGGGAAAGAATGCCCCACCTCACCCTTAGACACAGACCCCAGGAGGCTGATCTCACCACAGTCCCCGTACTCCTCACCCCGACCCGGCCACCGACATACAGGTGGGTAGCCAGAAATGATTGTTTTGAAATAACGTTTTTTTTTCTAATCTGAAAACAACAAAACCCCCCTCATTTCCTAAAAGCAAGAATTCTGACGCATCCCCTCTCACACTATTTCACTTAGACTGAATTCTCTATACTTGGACCGTGGTTCTTTTTATAATCATAGAAGCTGCTTTCCCCCACTTAACACTAAGATCTCAGCATTCGGGGCTGGACACAGTGGCACACACCTGTAACGCTTGGAACTATCCTTTCCCAGTGCCAGGCTTCTCGTAAGGTCATCTTTAGTGCACACCTGCAGAGCCTAAGGCTCAGAGCCACAGCTCAGGTAAGCAACTGGCTCAGACTCACATGGCCCACCTGGCAGCCCAGGCCAGGGAGGCACAGGGTTCATGGCTGCTCACACAGCCGGCCTGTAATTGCTCCCAAGCCAGTCCCTCTCCTACAGTGGGAGCTCCCGATGCCTCTCCATGTCCCCTCCCCTAATCTGGAGCCCCCAGCCCAGACTCTGCAGATGGGGGAGAGTCAATAAACAGGTGTACTTGAACACGGGCAACTGCCAACCTCAGGGCTGTTACCTCAGCAAAGAAGCCTGATGGGGAATTCAAAGATCATTACTATTTGGCATAGGATGCATAATACAGTGTTGTTTGCCTCAAATCTGCCTCCCTAATTATGTTTTCTTAGGCTAAAATAGCAAATTTGCTTTCCCCAAGGACACACCAGCCACAGTGGAAGACGAGGCAGCCCAGAAGCTTCCAGAAGGGCAGGAGGAAGCCAGCCCCAGCTAATTCATTCTGAAGCGGGGATCCAAGGGCAGGTGGCAGAGTTGGCTAGGGGTGGGGCCTTTTCAGGGTGCCCACTGTGGCTCCAGCTGGTTAACCCTGCGGTGGCTGAGACAGAATGGAGCTGATGTTTTGTGCACCCGGCGTATATGCACACCCCCCACCTCTCTCCCTGTGTCCCGAAGCCACAGTGTCC
Organism: Eospalax fontanierii; assembly: GCA_035773235.1. Classification (NCBI taxonomy): domain Eukaryota; kingdom Metazoa; phylum Chordata; class Mammalia; order Rodentia; family Spalacidae; genus Eospalax; species Eospalax fontanierii. The sequence goes on along the minus strand of CM069531.1, from coordinate 91,462,946 downwards.
CTGCAATTTATGACTCTGCCTGTGGAGTTTGATGGGCTCCGCTGGTCATGATGGATGGCTGCTATTTCCCGAGATGGAGCTTGGAGGTGGCCCATGCGCCCCACACACCCGCAGAGCTCCCTCGTCCGACTGAGGGAGCACATGAAGGGCAGGGAGTGGAGGGAGGGGCAGCCCAGGGCTGAGAGACGCCAGGGTCGGCAAATGTGCAGAAATGGAAAGCCAAGCACCTTAGCCATCTCCTCTTTCTCCCACTGGCCTCTCTGCTTTAGCTTTTGCCAAGGATAACCCATTTGTTACACAGCAATCAGAGATATCTTTTTAAATAAGTCCATTCAGCCTGCATCTCAGCACACTAAAAAAATTAAATATAAATTTGACATCAGGCTGGCAAGACAGCTCAGTGGGTAAAGGCTCTTGCTGCCAAGCCTGATGAGCTGAGTTCAATTCCACATGGTGGAATGAGAGAACTGATTCCCACAGGTTGTCCTCTGACCTCCACACACATTCCATGGCACTTGTGCACACACACACATAAATATAAAAAAATAAAAAATATATATTATGTATAGTAATATATAAATATAAACATCCAGATGTGGTGGTGAATTCCTGTTATCTCAGCACTCAGAAGATAGAGACTGGAGGATCAGAAGTTCAAGGTCATCCTCTACTATGTAGCAAGCTCAAGGCCAGTCTGAGCTACATGAAACCTTGTCTCAAAAAAGCCCAAATAGAGCTGGAGAGATGGCTCAACAGTTAAGAGCCCTGGCTGCTCTCGCAAAGGACCTGGATTCAGTTCCCAGCACCCACGTGGTGTCTGACCACTATCTGTGACGCCCTCTTCTGGCCTCCTCAGGCATTGCACAGCACAGGTGCACTTACAACATGCAGCAAAACACTCATACACAAAAATAAAAATAAATAAGCAAAATCTGGACCAGGGAGATGGTTCAGGGGATAAAGTGTCTGCTGCACAAGCATGACAACCAGAGTTTGGATCCCCAAATCCAGGTGAAAGCTGGGGAGGCGCGGTGGTCAACCGTAATCCCAGCATTCAGGAGGCAGAGAGGGGCACCGTGGCTAGACGTGGCTAGGAAGAGTCCATTCTGGGTTCCGGGAAAGAGATTTTATCTCAATAAATAAAGTGGGGAGCAATCGAAGAAGGCATCCAACCTCAACAACGGATCTCCACAAGCACTCAGATACTCAGGTACCTGTACACACACGTGCACACACACACACATTCCACAGGCACACACTCAGGTACCTGTGCACACATATGTATCCCACACACACATGCATACCACACACATGCAAAACCAGAATTAAATAAGTAATTAATAAAATTAAGCCCAGAAGCTTCTTACGGCTCTTAGAATAGTGTTCTCTGGTCACTCAGCCCCATGTGACCTAGTGTTATTGACTTCTGCCCTCACTGCTCTCTGCCATATGAGCCTTCAAATCACTTCTCCCCTTCAACATACCAGCCCCAGGGCCTTTGCACTTGCAGATACTTCACACTCCCCATTCCTGGTTCCCTGTATTGTTGCCTCATTTATCTTCGAGCTGAAACCCCTCAAGCCACCTTCTGTGAATGCCACCTCTCTTACCCACTTGCCAATCTTTGGAGCCTCTGTCAGTGCCTGAAATGCTCTCCTATGCCCCTTTTTATGGGTGAGTGCTGGTCTCCCCGATAGGAAGGTCTTCATGGTTACACAGCAAAGGTTCTTATGCACTGAGTCATCTCCCCAGCCCTGTGCTTTGCATTCTCAAGATTTCTCTAGTTTACCAGAAAGGGAGCGCTGGCTGAGCTTCGAGGGTGCACTTGAGGCTGTGCTGCACCCCAGGACCCCGAAGGCATCCCCAGCTCCGTGTCCCAACCCCAGGCTCTCACCTGTCTGACGCTAAGTGCGCGTCACTCGCTGCACGGTGCAATTCGCTGCTGTTCTCCAGCCTGGCCAGCGTGTCCATGCGCTTCACCATCAGCTCCAGAAGTTCACTCATCTTGCGGAGGACGCCTCTGGACTCAGGGCCCCCCAGCACTGTGGGCAGAGTGTGGGCATGGTCAGGGGAATCTGGCTCCCAGCCTCACTTCCACCTTCCCAGGCCACCGCAGAGGAGGGGTCGGCAGAGTGTGCCCCCCCGTTCCCACCCTGCAGTGAAGGATCCCTTATTATATCATCTGTGGAAGAGATGCTGAGAACCTGCTCCCTCCTGCTGTGCAACCGAGGGACTTTTGCTACCTCTCTGGCCTTAGGTTTGCCGACTGTACAACAGAACTGTAGGTAGAACTCGATGGTGCCCTGGGCAGCAAGAATCTGTGGGAGCACGGAAGATCCCCGTGAAGGGGACCAAAACCCCAGCACCTTACTCCAGGCAGAATTTCCTGATCAAGTGTCTGTGGCATGGTCTTCCCATGTCATAACCCCCCGGGCCACGCCTATATTTGCTGATTAGAACTCTGGTCCTGAGGCTCTGGAACCTTCTCTGTGTTTGCTCCTTGTGTAATTCTAAGCTCAGGGGGAGCCTGGGTTCTAGGGGTCCAAGACTTGTTGCTCCCTGCCCTGACCCTGCCTTGCCTCTGAGTCCTGCCCCTCCCCTTCCAGTCCTACCTTCTTGAATCCCTTGTTAGATATCCCTGTCCTGAGTCTCAGACTCTTTGGGGTAAGGTACTTACTACCCTCCAGTCCCTCAGCTCAGGCCAGGGAACCCCTGCGAATAAACCCAGTGAATGATAGACACCGCTGGACAGCTTTAGTTGTCAACCTGACACACCTAGGAAGATGGATTTTCTTTATGGGACTGGCCGGCAGGCATGTGTGTGAGGCATTTTCTTGATTGTTGAGTGATGTGGGAGGACCCGGCCCACTGTGGGTGGTGTCATCTCAGGCAGTCCTGGTTTGTATAAGAAAGCAGGCTGCAGGCAGGTCAGAGCAGCAAGCCAGTAAGCAGCACCCCTCCTCCATGGTTTGTGTGTTGCTCTCTGCCTCCAGGTTCCTGCCCGGCTTCGGTTTCTGCCTTGGCTTCTCTAAATGCTGAATGGTGACTTGGAAGCGTAAGTCAAAAAAACGCTTTCCTCCCCCAGGCTGGCTTTGGTCTGGTCAGAGTGTTTTATCACGGCGATGGAAAGCAAACTAGAACTCCCACCTATCAAGACCCCCTCACTACCCCGTATCCCCCTTGATCACCTCTCTGACCCTTCCGCATGTGAGGCCATTCTTTGCACATCTGTCTTCACATGTGTCTAGACAGCTGCACAGGCCACAAAGCACTAAGGAACCTGGCTCAACTCCCTCCAAACCACTCAGTTGAGCTCCAAGTCACTCAACAAACATGCAGCGTCCCATGAGATACAAACCAGTGTTTCTGAGCCACCCAGGCAAGATTGGGAAGGAGGATGTCACTGTTTAGGATCCCCCAAAGTAGACCCTAACATGAGAGTTAGGAGGAGCCACTCATTTGGGAGGTAAAGAAGAGCTCAGTAGAAAAAAGAGAGGCAGCTGCAAGGGGTGAGAGATGGGGGCCACGCAGCAGCCATTGCCACCCTGAGCAGCCACGGCCTAGGCCTACTGGGGAAGCTGGAGAGTGTGGAGCCCCCTGAGTCACTCCACCTTGGGCACAGGAAGCTGAAGCATTTATGCACTGTCTCCCACCAGTTACCAGCTGTGAGTTGTGTTCTGGCACTTTCCGCCTGCTCCTAGGTGCTGGCAACCGGAAGTCAGGCCCCGTGTATACTGGAGGACAAAGAGCTGAGTAGTGTGCCAACAGCACCTGCTCCTCAGAAAGTACCAGAGTGCTCCAACAGGCTCCAGGGTCAGGAGGAGCTGGAAAGTCGTCCCTCTACTCCTGGCCCCAACTTAAGGCAAAAAAAACCCATGTTCTGTCTGCAGCCTCATGTCCCTGTGCCCAGAGCAGCCTCTGATAACAAGAGGCAGGAGGGGGAGGGAGAAGAGAGGACAGAAAGTGAGGCTCTAGCCTAGCGGGGTGACGGGCCTCTGGGCCACAGGACAACTCAGGACTCTGTCCCTTGCCCTCATTCTGCCAGGTCCAGACACTGCCTGGGGCCCGCACTGACACAAAACCCCTGTGGCTGAGTGCTCCGGCCAAAGGCACCTGCTTGAGGTCAGAGGGAGCCAGGAGGGATCTCACAGGTTCGCCTGTGAGGTAACGGCTTAGTATCACAGCCGGAGGAGGTGTGGCCCTTAGAGACTCGGCCCTGGCTCTGCAGGGGAACAGCCATGAATGGTGGAGGCAGGGACAGGGTTAGAGAAAGGGAGCTGAGGAAGAGGAGGAGGAAAATAAAGGTATTCCAGGAGTGCCAGGGGATTCAGGAAAATGAGGGGAAGGAGGAGGAGGGGGTACTGTTTTCTCTGCCCTTCAGTAACAGAAACAGCAAAAGGCATTTCATTCCAGGAAGATGACTATTTCTGTTGTGTTGTGGTGCTAGAGATTGAGTCCAGAGCCTCAGGCATTCTAGGCAAGTGCTCTACCACTGAGCTGCGACCCCAGTCCTTGAGTGGGTTTTTCTAAAGATAGGTTGGGCCTAGGGAAATCTCAGAATAGCCTTAGATAAAGCAACCTTGGGGTCTCTCCCAGCCGCACCCCTCTCCTGCTCACTAACATTTAGTCAATCAGTTGATGGGTGAAACAAGACAGAAGTGGCTCCCTCTCTCCCAGGCTCACAGAGACCAGGGCAACCATTACTCTTTCAAATGCATCTGCCCTCTGACTCCACCCTCCAAACACAACCCCCAGTGTTCAACCAGTGCTTGGAGCATCAAAAAGAAGATGCAGAGAACTACCGCTTCAACTTATAAAAGAGCGGGACAGTTGGGAGCTTTGACCTGGCCACTACCCTGCACAGCAAAAGTGCAGATACCTGACGGGTGTCGAGGGCTTGGGCAGGGTGTGGCCTGCTCAGCCTCCCTGGGCAGCCCTGGTGGACCACAGCCCATAGCTTTATCTACCGCAGCTCCTTCCCAAAGGAACAGCATGAAAAAAAGAAAAGTTAGACCGCAGAGGGTCCCTCTAGACTGCATATCACACAGGAAGACAAGTTTCCCAGTGCAGCCAGAGAAAGGGCCGGAAACAGGCAGAGGAGGGCACAGGATAAACTTGGGGGGAGTACAGGGGTGGGGACCGCGATGTGGGGGAGCCCGGCGTGGGGGAATGCAAGAGCCTGAATCTGCTTGCTCTGCTGCGCAGTGTTCAGAAGCCCCTGCCCCATGACACCCCCTCCCTCCCCCACGCAGGTGGTGCATGTCTAAGCACAGCTTTTTGGACAAGGGGCTTAAGAGGAAACCAGAGTGTTCTTCCCCCTGGGTCAGTGGCAGGGAGACAGAGGAGGCAGGAGAGGGGATATCAAGTTGGTTGTTGCCTTTGCCAAAGCAAGAAATCAGAGCAAGAGCAAGAGACAACCAGGAAAATATAGGTCAGTACACAGACACAGACACACACACACACACACACACACGAATTGTCCGAGACCTTTGGGGTTATGGGACTGCTCTTCACAACAGAGTTTAAGCCACTTCTTAAAAATGCCAACAGGATATGTGATGCCCCAGACACCAGAGGACTTAGGGACGCACAGGTGGCCACTGCCCCGGTTTCACTATGTCTCTGACTGAGGGGACAAACACAGCTTCCTAAACAAAGAGAGCAGGACTCCCTCTCTGCTCCCAGAGGCTCAGGACTGGCTCCCACTTCTGCAGAAGCCCTGAGGCGCAGCCTCTCCCTACCTGGTAAGCTCATTTTCTGCTCAGGAGATACCTAGGGACAAAATCAGACAGAGCTACTGTGGAGGGGAGCAGGCCAGCAGGCAGGCCCTCCCCAAGTGACAGGCTCTCAGATGCTAGCACTGGCCAGAGACTGTCAACAGAGCCAGCCGACATCTCTTCCCCTGAGTCACTTCCCACTCTCAGCTTTGACTGAATTGAAATGTGCTTACCGTGAGGCCCGGCAGTCTGGGACTAACACCCTGACAGTCCTCCCCTCCCATCTCCGTACAAATAAGGAAGGCTGGGGTGCCGCAGGGATAAATGGGCCCCATTTAGAAACCTTTCATTACCCGTGGAGGCCCTCTAGGTCTGTGTCCTTCCCAGACACCTTCTCTGGGTCTCTGTCTCTCCCACCCTGTCTTGTCCCCATCCTACACTTTACCTCTGGCTCCCAGAAATTGGTCAAGCCCCCAGCTGTCAAAGAACAGAGACCTACCTCCCTGACCCTTGTGGAGAAAGCTGGGATGCAGAGTCAGGACAGCTGGCGAAATGAGCACATTCTGATTACTGTGTTAGCTGCTATAGGGCCAGCTGAGGCAGGGGAATTCTGGGCTCTGGGCTGCAGAGACCAGGCAGACCCCAGGAGGTTAGATGAGGCTCTTCCTCCACCCACTGCCCTCTGGTCCCCCCAATTCATGGCCACTCTCCAAGAAAAGCACCCCAGAGCCATCCATGGACCTGGAATATCTTCCATTCCATTTCCAGCTTGAGGCCTGGGTGGTCCAACAGAGCCAGGACAAGGAGAATCTCAGGGCGGCTGGGCCCAGGACCTCCAGCCTGGGGGTCCCTAGAGAAGATCCCATGAGCCATCTCAGATGGAACTAGATAAGAACACTAAGGCTTCCTTAAGAGAAGTGGGGAAGAGGGACTGAGCTGGGTCTTGCTATGTGGGAACAGCAAGAGGTACTAAAGCAACTCCCCTGCTTCAGGCCTCGGCAGCAAGCATAGTCAGACGGCCCCGCGTGGCTCACATTCCGCTATTTTTGTCTTAATCTCAAAGATGAATGTGCAGAATTCAGGAGACATGTACCACTATGTCCCAAGCCAGAGCACTTTATGGTGAAGTACAAACCAGCCCAGAGAAGGTGAGCCGGCACAGCACACCCCACAGCCACACCCGGAAGAATTGGAAAGAGGCAAGAGAGAGAAGGTCTAGAAGCTGACCGAGTTCTTCCTGGATCCAACAGTCTGGACTGTGGACATGCCCTGAAACCCCAATTAAAAGTGTTGTTGCTTGCTTGCTTGCTTGCTTGCTTGCTTGCTTGCTTGCTTGCTTGGTTAGTTTGAGATAGTCTCACTATGTAGCTCTGGCTGACCTGGAACTCACTATGTATGTAGACCAGGCTGGCCTTGAATTCATAGAGATCCACTTGCCTCTGCCTCCTAAGCCCTGGAATTAAAGGCATGTGCTGATGTGCCTACCTAATTAAAAGTTTTAAGTACTTACACACACACACACACACACACACACACACACACACACACACACGCACCTCCCTTCTGTGGAACAAGATCTACAGCTTGAGCTAAACCCCTACCAAGTCACAGTGGCCCAGTTTCAGTTCCCAGTACCCACATGACAGCTACCAAACAAATTTAATTCCAGTTCCAAGGGAACCAACACCCTTCTGGCCACCCCAATGTAGTGTGCTTTCATACATGAAGGCAAAACACTCATACACATAACACAAAAATGAATAATTTTTTAAGAAAGTAGCTAAGCAAGCCAGAGGAAGCAAACTAGTAAGCAGCACTCCTCCGCAGTCTCGGCTCCTCAGCCTCTGCCTCTCGGTTCTTGCCTTGAGCTCCTTCCGGCCTGCCCTCCATGATGGACTGTAATCTGTAAGATGAAATAAACCTGTTCCTCCCTAAATTGGTTAATTAGAGCAACAGAAAGCAAACGAGAGCACCGTGCACGCCTGTCAACAGTGAATTCAATCCCTGGAACTTATAGTAAAGGAAGCAAATGGACGGACTCCTGCGAGTTTTCCTCTGACCTCCACACATGTCATATCACACGAATATCCACATTCATGCACATAAATCACACCCACACATACAATAGTAAATAAGATTTTGTTGTTGTTGTGGCTTTTTTTTTTTTTTTTTTTTTTTTGAGATAGGCTCTCACTGTCTAGGCCTGGCTGGCCTGGGACTCACTATGTAGACCAGGCTGGCCTTAAACTCAGAGATCTGCCTGCCTTGCTCCTGAGTGCTGAGAGCAAAGGTGTGCACCATTGTACCCAGCAATAAATAAACGTCAAACAAATACATTTGGAAAATTTCAGGACTACATACATACATACACCTCTGCGATGAACCTGGACAGTTTTCTCCTATCTGTGGGAAAAAAATCTAGGGCTTGTGCTAGACCCCTATGAAGGCAAAACCATTCAGTGTAGAGCACCAGTCACGCCCCCTATCCAGCCCTTGTGCCCTGGGCTCAGGGCAGGGGCCATGGGGTGGGAGTGTTTACTTGGCCCTCAACTCCTCGGGGAGAAGAACCAGAGTCCAGTCACAATCCCCATTTCCCCAACTCCTCATTCCCACCTTTCAGATGCCTGAAGTTTCTGTAAGCCTGGGTTCCTGAAGCCCAGACAGGCACATCAGCTTCCAGGAGCAGTTCATCCTTCTCAGTACCGAACCTCCCAGGCCTTCACAACTGCCCCACTCCTCCAGCTGCAACCCTCAAGCATCTCTCTACTACCCACCTCCTTGGTCCTCCTCCTGCCCTCAAGCACCCTTCCCTGCAGCCCCTCTCCCTGGAACAGCACATGCACTGGATGTACATGGAGCCTTCGCTCTGTAGGTGCCGCTCTGGACCTCTCCCCACCCCCTCCCCCCGCCACCCAGCCACAGTATCTTACCACAAGCTCAGTCACTGTGGGGAAGCTGTGCTCTAACCCACTTACCACAGTAGAGCACAAAACTCAGACGTGGAGAGATCTCTGGGAGCCACACAGGGTCAGTAACACCAGACTGGATGGCTGATACGTGTGAGATTGCTTCTGGGAGTTTTGCAAGTTTAAAGAAGCACATGCTGAGCCAAGGAATGAGACAGGATGGCTACCAGATGGCAAGATAAGTGCCACTCAAAGCACCCACTCAAGCTAACAACCCGTGCCACTAGGGATGCCTACGGCGCTCATTACCGGGAACCAGGGAGCCAGGTGGTTCAAGGAGGGGATTTCCAAGAGGGACTCCCCAAATGGGTGGGACCTCCTCACAAAGCCAAACAGCTCCAGAAACCCCACTCACCTCAGTCTCCTCTCTATCCTGAGCCCCTTCCCACTATTAACCCAATGAAACCCCGTGGGGTGCTGGGCAGGACCCAGCTGTTTGTCTATGTCCAGCAGCCCCATGAGTGAGGTGAGCAGGGGCAGGGCCCAGTTGTCAGGACAAGGGCTCCTGGTTTGTCACCTTCACACTGTGTGGTAGCCAGCTCAGCACCAGGTAGTTTCCACATATAAGCCCATTCAGTCCAATCTCTGAGAATCTTTACTTCTCAGTGTCTTAAGTGACTAACAGCACACAGTTAGTAGAAATGGAGACCCTGTCGGGGTGGTTCACAAAACCCACACTCTGTATCTCTACCCACATCTCCCAAGCATGATACAGGCCAGGGACAGAAAAGGACTGGGGAGACCTATATCTTAAGAACTCAGAGAGAAACCATGTGAGTCCCTCACAGACCTGTCCACTACTACACCTTGCCAGAGCCAAAGACATAGAACACATGTGTCTCAAAGGTGTCAGATTCAAAGAAGCCACTCCAGACACCTCAAAGGAAAAAGCAACACAGGAGCCCCTGCTGACACCAGGGAGATTCTGGTTCAAAGTTCTCCTCAGTCTGAGAATCCTGGCTGGAAGCATCCTGTGACACAGGCAGGACCAGAGCCCAAGCAATGTTCCAGGTCATACAACGCAAGCTGAGGCGCCTCTCCTCTTACATATTTACGTATACATTGACCAAGATCCTGGGGACAAGGTCCAAGAAAGCCTCCTGCAGGGGCTGGGCTCAGAGGCACCTCCCATTTAGCGAGATAATATCTATTTCTTTTCGATGTCCCTTGCCCCCAAGATACCTTCTGTGCGGATGGTAAAGGGTGAGTCCCCCAGGCGCCGGGCAGAGAACTGGCCTCCCAGAGATGTCATCAGGAAGCAGAGCGTGAAGAAGCCAATGCCTAGAACAAACAGCCTGCAGGAAGAGAGGAACAGGGCAAATCAGCAGGGTGGGTGGGCTGGCTATGCCAGCGACACAGTACCCCAGCCTCCACCTAGGAAGGGCACCCACGAGCTTTAAGAATGAGTGAATGAGCTGGGTAAAGTGGCACACACTGGTAATTACAGCACTTGGGAGGTAGAGGCAGGAGGCTCAGAAGTTCAAGGTCATCCTCAATTACATAATGAGTTCCAGTCCAGTCTGAACTACAAGAAACCCTGTCTCGATCAAAGAAGAGGAAAATGAGAGAGGGGAGCTAGGGAGGGACAGAAAAATCGGAGGGCAGAGGGTGCACCTCAGGGCCCAGGAGACTCACAGCTCAGCGGGACAAGAAACTGCCACGTGGGGAAAACAAAACATTTAGCAATCTGGGCAAGGGCCAACCCCAGGAGAAACAGCCAATTCATTTAGAGCAGCAAGGTCTCAAATGTGGTGCCTGGATGGGCAGCGGCACCCAAGAACCACTGGAAATGGATGGTTTGGGGGGGATTAATTATTTTTATTTTATGTGTATGAGTGTATTGCCTGCATGCATGCAAGTGCAATTGTGTCGTTCAAGGCCCAAGGAGGTCAGAAGAGGGTGTCAGATCCCCTGGAACTGGAGTCACAGGCAGTTGTTGGCTGCCATGTGGGTGCTGGGACTCAAACCCAGGTCCTCTGCAAGAGCAGCCAGTGCTCTTAACCGCTGAGCCATCTCTCCAGTCCCTGGAAATGGATGTTTGGGGGCTGGTGATGTAGCTCAGTAGTAGAGTGCTTGCCTTGCATGTACTAGGCCCTAAGTTCAATCCCAGCTCAGGAGGAAGGAAGAGAAAGGAGGGAGCATTCTGGGGCTCCCTTCCTAAAGAGAACCCTGGAGCAGGGTAGACAATTTGGTTTCAACCAGCTTTCCATTGACTCTGATACATGCCAATACATTAGAACCACGGATACAGATAAAACAGCAAGACCCAGTGCCAGCAAGAGCACAAGTAATTGGTCCAGCCAAGACCCACCTGGGTCCCATCAATCACCTGGGTCACGCTCGCCCACTGTGTACTCAGGCTCTGCCTCTTCCAGCTGTTGTAAGCTCACCACTGGAACACCTCCTTATCGGTGTCCTAATAGAGTACCATGTACCCCCATCGTTATTAGGTAGTAAGATCTCAAGGCAGGGTCACATGCCCCCCACCTGCCAGGCCCACTCTCCCTTGGACTTCTCTATCAGGCATACACCACTGAGGGATCACGGGTGTGCCGGCTGCAACACAGGGAGGGAGGGCACATCAAACATGACATTATTTGTTCTTTTAATAAATAGTTACCTGAGAGGTTCTGGACACTGGGCTAGCCCAAAGTGATAGCAGGGAACCAAGCTCGGAGTCCCTGCCTCAAGCCCAGCCAGCCCTAGGCTTGACTCCTATAGCCCAACAGGACTGAGCTGTTAGCACTGCCCTGGAGGAAGTCAAAGGTGGTGAATTTTCTGAAACCTCAAATTTATCAGAAGACTTGATGAGCTTACGCGGCTGAAAGGAGGACACCCACCTTTTCCCCAGGTCGGAGAGAGGCGCCCCGTGGTACGGAGCCAGGATGACCGAGGAGATGCCTCAAAATCATTCCAAGTGCTTCCACCTGCCCCACCTCCACCCTCCGTACCCAACCCCAGTGCCTGTTTGTGTCTTTATGAAAGACAAGCTTTATATATTTTTATCTTCATTATTTGAAACTGGCAGAGCAGTGTTTAATTAAAATTTGGTCCATTAAAGGAAACACATAATTGCAAAAGAAAATAAAAGCCCAACAAAACTCTGAGCCCATACTGAAAGGAAGCTGTTAGCGATTAAGTAAGGGAGGGACAGGATCTGCCAGGAGGTACCCCAGGAGACAACTCCAAGACCACGTCTCTGATTGCAGGGCAAGATGAGATGCGATGGAAAAGACGGTACAAGGGACACGTCCCTTACCTCAGAGAGACTCTGCACTGAATTCCTCCAAGTCTGGGGTGGGGCTCAGTGCCCTCCCGGGGAGATCTCAAGGGAAAGCTGATATTTGAGCTCCCAGCCCTAGGACAAGGAAGACTTCCCCAGCTCCTGTCTCTTCAGCTCCGGTCTCTTGCCCTTTATCAGCCCCGCGACACACACCTGTCTCAGTCATGGAGCGTATTTAGGGCTGGAGATATAGACTGCTTGCCCAGGCCCTGAGACTCCAACCCTCTGCTTCAGCATCTGTCTCTGTCAGTCCCCAAGCCTGGGATCCAGGGTCCCTCTATCACAGCTGGTGGCAATTCATAGTGGATTCGCGTTAAAATGGTGCCATCCATTCGAGCAACATTTCAGGAGCACCAACTGAAAGGCCCTGCAAGGAGCTCTGCCGGAAACAGCACCCCCAGACTTCCCTTGGGGATGAACAAAGTTAGGAGGATGAAGATCTGAGGATCTGAAGATCTGAGGGGACTTGAAGACTGCACTGGTAGCTATGGTTCCCCCGCAGCCCCCAGCAGCCTAGAGAGACCATGGTGTGAAGTTGCAGAGCTGTGGGGGATGCAACTCCACCTCCAATCCTGCCTTCAGATAAGAGCACACAAAGAAGGTGGGAGCAGGACTGGGAGGGAAACCCCTGGCTGGGGTGTGGGCGCTGTCCGCGGTGCTGCTGGCCGAGCCGCCTGCAATCAAGCCCAGAAATGTTTGCAGAAACTGGGCTCCCTGCACGCTACAGGGAGGTCGACTTGGGATGTCAGACGGGCTGATGGGCAGGCCAGGGAGTCCGGGAGGTTCATGAAGTAACAAGAGTCTTACCAGAGACTATTGTTTCACTCCATGGCTCTCCAGGGCACCTCAGGCCAGAAATTCCTGAGACCTTCTCCAAATAATACTCTTAAAGCCCTGTCCTCAGAAACACCCCAGTCCTACAGACCTCTGCATCCTTCAGCGGACCCTGATTGCTGCTGTGCATAGAGGCTGCCTTCTCAGTCCTACAAAACTGGCCCAGCCTGCTGGGAAGCAAGAGCCAGGTGGACCAAAACTCCCTGGACCCCCAACCCACCCAGGCACCAGAGGGACATGAGAGGCAGTCTGGAGGGGCTCAGGGCCTGGAGGGAGGGCTCAACCCCTGCCACCGCCTGTCCCTGCTGACTCTGAATGCTGCCTCTGAACCCCACCTGTGGCCTTGTCCCTAGTCCTGCCCCCACCCTGGTTCCTGCCTCTCTCTCTGTTTTCTTCAGACCAGCTGCCAAGCAGGGCAACACTCCACAGTGCCGAGCACCCACCACCCCTTCCCCAGCCTGGCCTGAGGGCCTAGCTTCTGTGGGAGCCTGGAAGAAAGAACTACCACAGGCCCAGCAGGTTCTGAAGTCCCCTTCGGAGAACTAGCTGGTCCCAGTGAGTCCCCACAAACTGTGCCCCTGCCTGGACGGGACTGCCCAAGGGAAGGGAACGTCCGTGTTCCACGTTCCAGCTAAGCCTGTCTTGCCTCTTGGAGATCCGCGGAATGGGAGCGAACCCTGAGCAGAAAGGGTCCTTGTCCTCAATCCCTTGTCTCCCCGGGTCGGAGACAAGCCAGTGTCCTGCCAGGAGGAGGAGAGGGCAGCGAGGGCGGAGAAAGAGGGATAGTCTAGGAAGAGAGGATGGGCGGGTCGACCTAGGAGGCGACAGGCGGGACAGGATAGGGTGCCTCCCAACACCCCCGCAATAACTTTGCAGCTCAGATGGGACCCAACCGCCGTGGAAAAGACCTCCAGGGGGGCAGTAAAGAGGCGTACTAGTTGGTGCCATTCTGGAGCCCAGACCTCAATCTTGGTGTTTTCTGACCCCATTCTTACCTCTCCACACCCGATTCCTTGGTCAACTCGAGACAGGTCGAGAATTGCAACACCATGAGCGCGATCACCCAACCCCAACTCCATCCGTTTTCCCATGCCCAGCCACTAGCCCTCACCGAAGATGGAAGCGCGAACCTCCTTAGCCACTAAGACTTGCACCCCGCAGGGACCGACCTCGCCCACCTCCACCACGCGCCCCCTGGGGAGCAAAGACCTCCTCGCGCCAACCAGGAGAGAACTTTACCGAAAGGGTCTCAGGGTGACCAGGCATCTTCTGACCATTATCTTCCCATCCGGGTTGACTGTGATCATTGTTCAAACTTGTCTGGGCGAGGAGCCACCGGCGAGGCCAGACGCACCTTCCTGGGCCCGGCTCCCGCCGCGTAGTCGTCGGGGACCGCGAAACTGGTGGGGGCAGAAGCTGGGATGGGAGCAAGGATGGGGCGCGCGGGGTGCGGTGGTTTCGCTGCTCCAGCCGCAGCCCGCGGGGTGGCGCGGCCTGGGCGCGCAGGGCAGGGGATCGGCGAGGGCGCCCGGCCGGGGAGGGGGGTCTCTGCGTCTCCGCCCTCCGCGCTTCACATGTTGGGGACCGGGAGGCGGCGCGCCCCCAGATCGCCGGCCGCGCTTCTGCCTGCTCGGGCTCGCTGGCTGGGCGGGACGGCGCCGCGGCGCGCAGACCGACTCCCCGCGGCGGGCGCCCTCATCCCCGGGCCCGCGCGCTCACAGCCGGCTAGAGGCGGCCCCAGGCCCGCGCCCCGGCCCCTGGCGTCTCCCGGCCGCGCGGGTCTCCGGCCCCGCGCCGCGCCGCGCCCATAGCTCGAGGAGAGGGCTCTGCGCGCCCGCCGGCCCGCTCGCTCGGATGCCCGCGCTCGGAGTCCCGCGGCCGGCCCGGCGCAGCGCTACAGCCGGAGGCGCCGCATTGTTTCCTCCGAGGAGGCGGCGGAGCAGCGGCTGGGGCGGCCCGGGAGCCGCCTTGCGCTTCCTCGGCGCTCGGGCGCCACCGCGTGGCCGCAGCCCAGCCGCGCGCCCTCTCCGGGGCTGTGCGGCGAGGAGGGGGCGCGCGCGGCGAGCGGTGCGCGGGACCCGCGGGTGGCCGCTCTGCACCTCCCTGGGCCACGCAACTTCCGAGGGACTCCAGGAGCCTCGAGAGCCGAGGCTGCTCCGGCAACTGCAGAGTGCGGAGGAGACGCGCCAGGTGAGGGGACCCTTCTCTCCGCTGCTGGGCGTCAGGGCCTTTCCCACCCCCGCAACTCCCGCGCCGCCGCCCCCAGGAACTTCTACACCTGAGGCTTCGGCTTCACACCCGCTCAGATTTCGCTTAGCAACACTCACCCACCTTCAGACACTCCCTGGGCAACTCGCTTTCTCACTGACCTATAATAAGCTGGGCCTGTGACACTCATGTCTGGAGCCAGATCAGGAATATTCATCCCTTCTCCCCATTTTAAATAATTCTCGTTACATTTATGTAGTTGGGGAGGAGGCACACACCATGCCATGATGCACATGTGGAAGTCAGAAGGCAACTTGTGGCAGTCAGTTCCCTCCTGCTGCCTCGTGGGTCCTTTGGATCAAATTCAGGTCATGAGGCTTGTTGACAAGTGCATTTCATTTACCCCCTGAGCATTCATCTACATCACTCTCCAGATCTCTTGACTTTGCAGACAAGTTTGCAACTGGAAGTCAGAGGTTTCTCAGAGCTGGTGAAGCCCAGAAGGATCTGAAGAAAGCACTCCGCCTGGATCAGCACTATCCAAGACCAGACCTCTCCAGCGTGCAGAGTGACACCCCAATCCCACTGGGAAGCACCCCCAAAGCCTTGGGAAGTACAAAGGTAGTCTGTGAGGGTCCCCCTCCAAGCTCAGGAGAAAGTCTTCATTCTTCATCCCACCCTGGTCCAATCGGACCAGCCAGGCACCTCCAGCCCCTTTGAAGCCTGCCCTGCCCCCTCCAAGCCTTTTCTCACTGGCAGTGACTCATTCAGCCTGCTTTTCTGGCTCCTTCATCAGAGTTCACCTGTCCCAAGTTCCATTATCTCATTGCCTTGCTCTCTGCCAATGTGAAAACGAGTGATAAATTGGTGTTGGCGGATTAATGTGTTACTCCAGCTAGGTAACAAATTTGCATTGAACAAGGGCAGACTGACCGTGCCTCAGTGCCAAAGACTGACGGATGGCCATGGTGGCAGGAAATCTGGACACCACAGCAGGCTAGCTAAGGAAATGTTTGAGGGCAAGGGGTCTCTGCTGATGTCTGGATGCCTCCATCTGCCACAAGCATGAATAATAATTTCATCCCTGGCCATCAAGACCAAAGGCTACATCAACACTGAAATGATGGGTGGGTGATATGGCTCCTGAGGCAAAGGTGTCTGCCACCAAGCCCAAGGACCTGCGTTCGATCCTGGGACCCACATAGTAGAAGGAGAGAACCAACTTCTGCAAGTTGTCCTCTGACTTCCAGGAGGGTGTCGTGACATACATGTGCCCACGTACATACATACACAAAATAAACAAAATGTAATTTTTTTTTTTTAAAGAAGGAGGGCCAAGTGTGGTGGCACATGCATTTAATCCCAGCTCTCAGGAAGCAAGGCCAGCCTGGTGACCTTGTGAGTTACAGGTCATCTGGGGATATACCGATATACCGGGACCCTATCTTGAAAAACAAACAAACAAAAAGAATGGTCCTTTTGACTGCACACAGCCCCCCTCCTCCAAGCTCAAGAGGTTTCATTTATACCAGCTGACATTCTAGACGATAGAGAAGGCCAGCTTGAAAGTAGAGCCTGGGATCCCTCCAAAAGTCATGCTACTAACTGTAGTGGATCATCTGGAGACGTGGTCCTCTGTCAACCAGAAGCTAGAATTTGGGTGTGATGATGGACATCTATCATCCAAGCATTTGGGAGGTGGATGCATAGAGGATCAGGTGTTCAAGGCTGTCCTTGGCTACATAGTGAGTTTGAGACCAGCCTGGGCTACCTGAGAAGCTGTTTCAAAATAAAACAAGGCCAGGTATGGTGGTGCATGCCTTTAATCACAGCACTCAGGAGGCAGAGGCAGATGCATCTCTGTGAGATCGAGGCCATCCTGGTCTACATAGAGAGTTCCAGGCCAGTTGAGGCCACAGGGAGACTCTGTCTCAAAATGATAATAAAATAATAATAATAATAATAATAATAATAATAATAATAATAAATTAAGGTTAACTCCTTACTACCCAATTCCTCTGGACTTGCCCCATTGGATCTATTCATAGGGGCAGGAGGGGGATCACACACCACACCCCCTCCATTGAACCATGGACTCATGATCATCAGGAAGGCAGAGAGAAAACAGTCAGCGATGTTTGGCCCAGCCACATGTGTTCTTTCATCAGTCTCTTCTCTGCAGTCGAGTTTAGTTTAAATGGCCCCTTGCTGGATACATTTAGGAGAGAAACTGAATCTCATGTTATGCAACCTCAGACACAGTTGTTCTGTGCCTCAGTTCCCCAGCTGTGAATCAACCTATTTACAGCACTGGCCTCATGAGATAGATGTGGTATTTGAGCCTGTGGATACATACAAAGAGCCCTTTGCCCTGCCTCTACTGAGCCCTCTGATGGACGACATCTGGTTATCACTGTCTACCGTAGCTGGCGCTGCTTGTACCCGGCTGGTATCCCCTGCACGTTCACCTCTAGACGCTAAAAGGCAGGTTACTGAGGACTCCCTCCACCCTGCCTGAAGGCTTCTGTTTGATAGCAGAGGGGTCATGACAGAACATTCAGGGACAAGACTGAAGTGCTGGAAAGCCAGTGTTCCAGAAACACCTCTGAAGCAATGGAAAGAGACCGTCTTATGGCTCCCTTAGGCAGTATGCCCCGAGCCACATCCCCCAGGAACTCCTGCAAAGACTGAGTTCTGGTTTCTCAGGTGGTCACTGCTCTGCAGTGTGATGCACCAGGAGTGGCCACCTTCTCTTCCCCATAGTATGTCATTCTTCAGTCAGTGCTCCCTGGCTCATCTCCCAAACAAATCATTGTGTTTGCATCCCTGTCTCAGAACCCCCACCTCGGGACCACAACAGACTGGCCTGTGGAACCTAGCAACACAGAGTCCTTATTCTGATGGAATCCTTGAGGTGGCACATGGGCACGTTTGGGGGTTTTGTTGGGTTGGTTTTGTTTTGTTTTGAGACAGGGTCTCTTGAAGCCCAAACGGACTTCAAAGTTGTTATGTAGCAGGGATGACCTTACACTCCCAATCCTCCTGTCTCGAACTCCCAAGTGCTAGGATTACAGGCAGGAGATACCACACCCACCTTAACACTTGCTGTTAAAGAGGAGTCCCCAGGCAAGCCACAGAATAATTCTGGGGGACATATGTAAGGGTGAGGGTGAGGCCACAGGATTCCGATTCAAGTACATTCTTCCTCTTCATTACTTTCCTTCTGCTCCAAAGGGTGGAAAAAGACTTCTGGGAGGAATGGGGGAGCAAGGGAGTCACCCTGTGCAGGGGTCTTGGACTCAATGGGCCACGCAGACCAAAGAAGCCATTGGAGTCATTTCCTAGGTTACCATAATAAATCATCACAAGGAGGGTAGCTCAAACCAACAGCCATTTATTCCCTCTGGATTCCGGAAGCCCACATCTGAACCAAGTGCATCAGTGGGCCTGGATCTTATTGGAAGCTGTGACAGAGGCACCATCCCAGGTACAGTTCATGCTGTTCCTGGGCTCACAGCTGCATCACACCACTTTCCTGTGTGTCTTCATGTGCCTTGTATATGTCTGTCTCCAAAATACCTTCTTTAAGGACACCTGTCCCTGGATGTTGGGCCCAATCTGATCATGGATGACCACATTTAATCTAAGGATGTGAGCATCGACCCTGTTTCCAAATCACATTGCATTTTGTGGGAGCACACAGTTTTTGAGGGGACATTGTTCGGCCCTCCCCAGTGACCTCATGGAAGAGAATAAGTGGTTAGAGCTGCTGAGGGGTGGCATCCCTTGAGGACTGTATAGGCCATCACAGCTCTGTGTGGCCATGGGCCCAGGTCCTCAACAATCTATGTGATGGCAACAACCGTGTGAAGTTGCATAATTTAAAAGATGTGGGCTCAATATTTTTAGAACATTGTGGAAGACCAGTAAAACCTACTCGATGGCCTGCCTTGTGCCTCTCAGGAGCTCCCTGGCCCAGCGAAGGTTTCCCTCCGGACCTCTCTGGCTGTCAGAGCCTTGACTGGGCTCCTACCTGCCTACGGTGTCAAGAAGCTTTCACAGCTCACAGAGGGGACCTGGGGCGGGAAAAAGGAAACTAGCAGTTCACTGTGTTTCAAATCCCCATTTAATGCGCTCCGGCTGCAGCAGCAGACAGCACATTACAAGGCAATAGGCCATTGTCCTTTGCTGGAGTGCGGAGCATTAATAATGTCATAACAGCATTTACCGACACTGCACACAAATCATCAACAGCGCCGGGCGGGAACAGCCAGCCCCACACCGTCGCCCAGAGCTTGAAGCTGAGCGGGAGGCCGCCCAGCAAGCAGGGAGGGCCTCTTCTCCGATGCATATTTCATGCTTTCTGTTTCACAACATTTAGGCTAATCCTCCGATTGAAAAGCAGCCTCTGGGGTTTATTTTTATTTATGCCAGAAGACCATTCTGCTGCACAGCTTGTGGGAGCTGGGAACAGAGATATTGTATCTTGGCAGTTTGTCAGGTATCAGCTGTGTGTTTGTGTGCGTGTGTGTGTGAATACATGCATGTGCACATGTGTGTGGGAAGAGAGAGAAGAGAGAGAGGAGAGAGAGAGAGAGAGAGAGAGAGAGAGAGAGAGAGAGAGAGAGAGAGAGAAGCCAGGGAGCCAGGGACCAGCCAGCCAGGTAGGCCTCCCAGGTGAACTGCTCCTCAGCACTGAAAACATAGCACTCCACTTACCATGGTCTAAGAGCCCATTAACTTCCTACCTACTATATGCCAGAAACTGACCAGAGATCCTGAATATGTTAACATGTTTGTGTTGTTTCTGTTTTAGTTACATATGCAGCACCACAGGAACTTTAAAAAATTACTTCTGGGCTAGAGAGATGGCTCAGCGGTTAAGAGCTCTAACTGCTCCTGCAGAAGACCAAGGTTCAGTCCCCAACACCCACAGAGTGGTTCCAGATAATCCAATGCCCTCTTCTGCCCTCTCTAGACATTGCTCACACATGTACACTTACACACAGGCAAAACACTCCTATAAAATAAATAAATTTTAAAAGATAATCCTCTTTCTAACTCTGAGCAGTCCCCCGGTTGCCTCAACACTCAGTGCCTGAACTTGGGGCAGCTATCTGGAGGGGCAGAATCATCAGCTTCAGGAGGCTCACCAGCGAAAACCCAGCACCTACAAGCACGTGGCTACATATGAGAGCAGAGTAAAATCGAACATGAGAGTTCAACTGCTAATAGACTCTATTTACAATACAGAGGGGTTGGGCTGACCAGATGGCTCAGTGGGTAAAGGCACTTGCCACCAAGTCCAACAACCCAAGTTTGATCCCCAAGACCCATGGTGGAAGGAGAACTGACTCCAGAAAATCTTCCTCTGATTTCCACAATTGTGCTGTAACACACACACACACACACACACACACACACACACACACGAATGTAAACTACAGAGGCAGAAGCAGGAGGAACAGCAGTTCAAAGCCAGCCTGATCCTATCTCATATATATATATTATAATATATATATTTATATATATACCTGTTGCCCTACGATAATACTAACCCTAACCCTAGCCCTGGTCTGACCTCTAGCCACAAACCTAAGCACAGCCCTAAACTAATATACATATGGCTTGGTAGTGCACCTAGCACTCGGAAGGCAGAGGCAGGAGGATCACTGCATGTTCGGACCACCCTGGCCTACATAGTGAGTTCCAGGATGGCCAGGGCTACATAACAAGACAGTTTTTAAACACTAAACAGTGAGGAGGTGGAGACTCGAGGGTCCCTGGGTCTTGCTGGTCAGTTAGTTAGTCTTGCTGAATTAGCAAGCTTAAGATTCAGCAGTAGAGCAATTGTCTAGCATGTGCTAGAGGTCGGGGAGGGGAGGGGAGGGGTGGGGAAGGGGTCAGTCTCCAAATGTACCTCGGGCTGGGGAAGGGGGAGGAGAATGACTGCTAGAGAGCATGGGATTTCCTGGGTGCACTGGATAGCTCAGTTGTCAACCTGACACTTCTGCAAGCCTGGCATGGAGCACGCCTTTAATTCCAGCACCCAGGAAGCAGAGGCAAGCAGATCTCTGTGCGTCTGAGCCCAGCCTGATCTAATAGGGAGTCCCAGGCCAGCATGGGCTATAGGGAGACTCTTAAAAACACAAAAACAAGGGGCTGGAGAGATGGCTCAGCGGTTAAGAGCACTGGCTGCTCTTGCAGAGGACTTGGGTTCGATTCCCAGCATCCATGTGGCAGTTAAAAACTGTCCGTAACTCCAGTTCTAGGGGAATCCGATGCCTTCTTCTGGCCTCCATGAGCATTACACAACATGGGTGCACTTAACACACATGCAGGCAAAAATAAAATATTTTTAAAAACACAAAACCGCAAAACCTGAGAAGAGGAAACCTCAGCTGGGATTTCCTCTATTGGACTGGTATTCTGTGAGGCATTTCCTTGATTGTTAAATGATGTGGGTGGTGCCACCCTTGGGCAGGTGGTATCACAGGCCAGAGGAGCAAGACAATAAGCAGCGTTCCTCTGTGGTCCGTGCCTCAGCTCCTGCCTGCAGGTTCTTGCCCTGGCTCCCCTCCACCATAAACTGTAAGATGAAATAAACCCTTTCCTCCCCAAATCGGTTGTGGTTGCAGTATTTTATCACAGCAATGGAGAAGCAAATGAGGACATTAAGGATGACAGGGATGTACTAAAACAGCTGCAATGGGGTGTGAAATACACGAAAAACACGAATATACAAAAACAAACAACTACTTGACAGAATGGCACACTCAAAGGGATGAATAATTTTGTTTTCTGAGACAGGATCTCTTGTAGCTGTGTAGCCCAGGGTGGCTTCCAACTCAATGCATAGCCAAGGATGACCCTGAACTCCTGATTCTCCTGCCTCCAGCTCTCAAGTGCTGCGATTACAGGTGTGCATCATCACCACACCTGGTTTATGTGGCAGTAAGGGTGAAGCCCAGGGCCTCGTGCATGTGAGGCAGGCACTCTACCAACTGAGCTACGTCCCCAGCACTATATCCCATTTTGGTTAATGCAGTAGCTTGTCCATAACCACACAAGAAGAAGGGAGGGTGAAGCCCGGGGCCTCGTGCATGTGAGGCAGGCACTCTACCAACTGAGCTACATCCCCAGCACTATATCCCATTTTGGTTAATGCAGTAGCTTGTCCATAACCACACAAGAAGAAGGGAGGCCATATCCCTCCCTAAGCCCAGGCTCTATGGTGTCCCAGTGCCCAGACTCCGTTTCGCTCTGGCTCTTGGGCTTCCCAGCTGGTTTGCACTGGCAGGCACAGTGCAGAGAGATCCCGAGACCTAGCACGGGATAAAAACTACATGTCTGACCGAAGTGCTTCAGGACGGAAACCACTCAGGAAGGAGACGGCCTCGCCCCCAGGGTCCCAGCTTCGAGAGAGCGCTGAGGGTCGACGACAGCACACCCTCCTGCGGGACAGCTGTCTGCAGCACTACCAGCTTCCCTCCTTTCTCTCCCTATCTCCTCATCTCCCGCTGATGAAAAAGAATCTTAATTAAGTGCTCCTGGTTGCTGGTCTAATTTGATAAGTGTAAAATCGAGGCATACTAATACAGCCATCCATCATCTAGAATCTCTGCTGAGTCTTTCAGCTCAGGTTCTACTGGTTTTTTTTTTTCCTTCGAAATCAGTTTTTAGGATGATAATGAATTGGGTCTTGTTCAGGAATAGCAGGGTGGTGAAAGCCTCATGAGATGTCACTGGGATGGAGGTTTGGGGGAGCTGACCTCAATGACAGAACTCCAGGGTGTCCATTTACCTTCCTTCTCTCCTCCACCCACTCATGAGCCCACCCCCACCTCTGCAGAGCCCTTCCATTCCTCCAACCTCCTCCTGGCTCTGGCCAGCTAGCCTCTCCTACTGCCCAGCTGAGCTTCTCCATTGTCCAGTCACAAAGCAGGAGGAATTTTGTGTAACCTTCCAGTTAACACAATAGGAAGTCTCTGGATCTGCGCTCTCATGCTGGGCTCTCTTTGCTCCATTACGAGCAGCACCTGGCCCACAGGTGTTTCTGATCCAGCGCTGTACCAACTCGTGGACCTTAGATGGTGGAACTTTCTGACTTTACCTTGGCAGCTGTTGAAGGAACAGTTGGGTCAGTCTAGATATGTGGGGGCTATTCCCTTGGTACTCGCCCACCTTGTCCAAGTTTCTGTCTGCCCCAGAGCTGCTGTTGAACCAGTGATACAGACTTCCTCTCTTCCAACAGGCCTTTCTAGGATTTCCTAACAATTCCACATATGGCCCTGGAAATATACGCAACACTGGCCTGAGTGGGACTGGGAGAAAGGTCCCAATGTAAAGGAGCTGGGGCTACTCTGACAGACCACCATAGACCAGGAGGATTCAGCAATAGAAATGTATTTCTCATGACTCTGGAGGCTGAAGTCCAAGCCAAGATGTCTGTACATCTGCAGTCTCTAAATACCATCCACTGAGTTGCTAGAATGTGAACACGTGCTTGTGGGAAGAATGTGCAGTTATTCAGTGAAAACATTCAGTTCATGACACTAGGCCAGCCTTGACACTGCCAGGTACAGAATCCAATATAAAAGCACAGACTTTAAAATTTTTTTTATGTATATGAGTGTTTTGCCTACATATATTGTAAGTGCGCCTGTGTAACGCAGTGGCTGCAGAGGTCAGAAGAAGGCGTCAAATTCCCTGAAACTAGAGTTTCAGCCAGTTGTTAGCTGCTGAACTGAACCTGTATCCTCTGCAAGAGCTGACAGTGCTCTTAACAGCCGAGGCACTCCCCAGCTCCCACAAAAGTGCAGGCTTTGAAAGAGTCCTTGGTTTCAGTCCCAGCCTTACCATATAGAGACTGCACAGATCAGAGTCTACCTCTCATCTGGCTAAGCCTTGACCAACTCCACCCTGTGGACCATGTCATAGAAGCACCTCAGCAGTGGGAGGAGTCACTGGGATGGTGCTGAGCAGAGGCCAGTCATGCTGTGGTAATTTTGAACACCACCTTTGGGGAGCCCCACACTCCATAGTCATCATCTCACAGGGGAGTCGTATCTCTAGGACTCTCTTCCCCGTCAGCAGCTAGAACAGAAACACTGGGACAGAACAGAAGCTTTTTCCCAGCCAGCATGGCCTATATCGGGCCGGAATGCTCCCTTCTTCCAGCTTGCTGGGTATATCGGACAGACCCGGAGTGGTCCTCAGGTCTGATGAATGAAGATGAAAGCACCCTTATTCCTGTCTCTTACGAAAGGCAAGCATTAGGTAAGCATGGGCTCCCAGGGGTTGGAAGGACAGCTCAGCCTGCAAAGTGCTTGCTTGCAGCAGAGGACCTGAGTTTGAGCCCTAGAACTCACATAAAAAGCCAGGGGTGGTGACACTCACTGTAGCCCCAGCACTGGGGAGTGGAGACAGGTGGACCTCTGGGGCTCCAGCCAGCCAGGGTTGTTTCAAAATAAGATGGACAATCAGTACCCCTGAGGAACAACACCCAGCTGTCCTCTGGGTTCCAAAATTTTTATATATTTATTTATTTATTTTTATTTTATGTGTATGTGTTTTGCTTGCATGTATGTTAAGTATACCCCATGCATGCAATGCCCACAAAGGTCAGAAGAGGGCACTATATGCCCTGGAACTGGAGTTACAGACAGTTGTTAGCTGCCTGGTAGGCTCTGGGAACTGAACCTGGGTCCCCTGCAAGAGCAACCAGTGCTCTTAACTGCTGAGTCATCCCTCCAGTCCTCCTCCTCTGGCTACTAGATACATACGCACACTGGGACACCTGCAGAGGTGTGTGATCACACACATGCACCTGCACACACAAAAGCCTATACACACTAAACAAATAAAAAATGGGCTCGCAGTGGACTCCCGGGGGACCTGGCACTTCCCTCTGCACAGTCTACCTGCAGTCTATCAGCTCTCAGCCTCGAGACTCCGTAGGCCAGAGGTTAATAGCAGACCTCGATGTTTCTTGTGCTTTATGAAAGCACAACTATTTGTCAGGCATTGTCTGGAGTTTGCCCAGAGTGCTATTTTGGTTGATTGCCGATTAGGTGTGCATCACCACATTTAATTTGCATGACAGCACACATTGTTGACAGCCCCCCATGGTCTCTGGATTTCAGGAAAGCTGGGTGCTGACTCTGTAGAATGGAGACAGACAGTGACTGCACACCCAGAGCTCAGAGCTGCTGCCCCTCTGAGCCCATGGCACTATGGCACCTGCATTATGTCCTGCTGAGCCGAAACTCATGGCATACAGTCTTCTCACTTATTTCTTTTTATTGAGGTAAAATTAGCCATGTTAAAACATATAGCTCTGGGCTGGAGGGATAGCTCAGCAGTTAAGAGGTCTAGCTACTCTTGCAGGGACACAGGCTCAGTTCCTAGCACCCACATAGCAGTAACAACCATCCTTAATTCCAGTTCCAGGGGATCGGATGCCCTCTTCTGACCTCCATGGGCACTGCATGCACATGGTATACATACATACATGCAGACAAACGCTCATACACATAAATAAATCTTTAAAAAATACACAACTATGTGAGCTGTAGAATCTTCCCTTTGTCATGCAATTATTCCCTTTATTTTCAAATTGGTGTTGGGGACCAGACCCAAGACTTTGTGCAGCCAGGGTGAGTACTCTCCAACTCAGCCACATACATCCTCAGCCCAAACTGCTTTTCTTATGGGAGTTTTTGGACAATTGCTCAGTGCAGATGACCTTTGTGGCAAGCTCCAGTAAGATTCTATGGTGCTGAGTCTCCAGTGGGTGTCACCTGGATAGACACTGCACAGAACACTGCATCTTCTATCACTGGGGAGAGGCTTACTGCATTCCCACTCACAGGAGGAGATACTAGAAGCCTGTCAACTTCACACCATGGTATCAAATCACCAAAGGTTCAGGATGTCTCAGGGCTCCTGAAGCCCAGGGGAATGAAAGAGAAAGATTGGGATAGAGTGACAATCCAACAATGACTGTCTAAGAACTAGGGAACGGCGGGTGCTGTTGCTACGGGTTGCCTTGGCTACAGATAGTAACAAAACTTAGGACTACTCTGGTTCCAGAACAGTCCTGAAAGACTAGAAGGTACTGACCTGGGAAGGTTGCCACAGGACAGTGCAGACGGGCCAGACAGTTGTCAGCAGGGGTTACACCCTTACCAATCTGCTCAACACATCAAGTGGCAAGAGCCAGACCTGGCTGTGCTGCCTGTTGGTTGGGGCACACAGCCCTTCTCCATCATTAGACTGGGGCAGAGTTTAAGCAGTCCTACCTCTCCAGGTTTCCCAAGCAGGTAACATGACCTGTTTCCGGGCAATAGATCCCATCCTGTCCTTTGGGAGACCTTCCTGGTGACATGTCTTTATCCCTGCCCTACCCCCACAGTATATTAGGTGCCACGATCTCTTGAGGGTGATTGTCCTGTGCTGTGAACTGTCCACAGGGAGCTGGCTGCCTCTTGCCTTGACTCGTGGACATTAAAGACATCACAATTTGGCAGTGACTGTTGCAAGAATTCCTTCCCTGGGGAGAAGGGAACATCTACTCCTCTTTATAAGGTTCCAATAACAAACCAAAGTCCAGTTCCACCAAATCCCACCCTGGGAAACCAGTGAATTTACTGGGCTTACTAACAATGCATGAGTGAGGGGATGCTTATAGAAGCATCGGTGACCCCCAAATATCTGCTTGATGATCCCTGTAACTGCATAGATGGAGTTCCCCATTAGTTAGTCTTGTGCAATTAAATTAGGGAAGAATTGAATACAAATGGCTAAGAGAAGGGTCTGGAATCTCAGGTGAACAACCAACTATCTACCCCTCCTTCACTAAGGGTACAGTCAGTCACCAGGCCAGATCTGGGCAGTCTCCCGCAAACAAGCACAGCTGATCTGAGGAAGGTGGCTGCTGTTTTGCTTGGAGGACCAAGTTCTACACCAGTGACCTTCAGGTGTCCCATAAAGAGTACCACAGGAAGGTGGCAACCATGTGACTCAGAGTCCCGATCATCCTACCTGCTGGGGACTAAGAGCCTCCCATCAATTCTGCATAAGCTCTGCTTCTCTTTTGAAGGTCACAGAACAGATTGTGTGGGACAGTCTCTTGAGGAAAGGACGCTCAGCTCTGCAGCTCCTGCCTTGCCCAGACACCAGTTGGGTTCTTTGACATCCTTGGAGAATCAGCGTGCTGCAAGCTCCATGAGGTGGAGAGGTGGAAATGAGGGTCTGGGCTCAACTAATAAGTCACTGAACCTCTTGTTTTTTTTTTGTTTTTTTTTTTTTTAATTGAAAAAATTTGTGGCCAGGCAAGGTAGCACATGCCTTAATCCCAGCACTTGGGAGGCAGAGGCAGCCAAATCTCTGTGAGTTCAAGGTCAGCCTGGTCTACAGATCAGGTCAGACCAACTGGGACTACAGGGAGATCCTACCTCGAAAAAGACCCCCCAAAAAAATGCATTTGTATGAATGCTTTGCCTGCATTATGTAAGTGCACCCACATATGTAATGCCCATGAAGGCCAGAAGTTGGAGGCCACCACCCCAAAACTGGAGTTAGTTGCCATGCGGGTGCTAGGAACCAAACTCAGGTCCTCTGTAGTAGCTGACGCACCTCTCCAGTCCATAGTCCTGCTGTCTGAGCACAGAGAGACACATGGACACACGTGTGAGCAAGCTCCCTTGCATTCCTTGAACTGCCAGGATGCACACCCCACACCAGATCTAGCCCGAGTGCACGAGCCGTCCCCATGCTCACTCCAAGGCCAGGTCAGCAGAGCCCAGCTTCACATGGCAGGACTGATTCCCCCGACCCTAACTCCCACCCCCACTGGCTGCTCCTGGAGCAGAGTCCCCTGGATGACCACACACCACACACACACACGCACACACGCACGCACACACGCTCTCACCCGCCCGGGCAGGAATGCAGTGGGCCTCCTGCTCAGCTTCAGGCTCTTCCCTGAGGGTGCTGTCCTCTCAGCTCGCTGGGTTGACATACCACACACTAGGTGCCTCGAAGGAAAGAAATGTATTTTTTTTCCATAATTCCCAAGACTGGGAGTCTGAGGTCAAGATGTGGAAGGAAGTGCTCTCTCTGAGGATCCCCAAGTTGGTTTGTAAGACCTTTTCGTGTCTTCTCTTGGGTTCCCTCTGCCTCCCTCTCCCTTTTATTCAAGACACCATTTCACTCGGATTCCAAGACCGACCTCAGATTCACAATCCTCCTCCCTCACCCTCCAGGGTGCTGGAATTAACGGCACGAGCCACCAGGTCCAGCCTCACTGTCTCTTCGTTTTATTTTATTTTTTTTGTAGGGGGAGGAATACATACATGGCAAAGCACTCACGTGGAGGTCAGAGGACCATATGGGTCTAGGGAATCAAACTCAGGGTCATGAGGCTTGGCGGCAAGCACCTTTCCCCACTGAGCCGTCTTTCTGGCCCTTCACTGGCCCTTCTTAAGAGAGGTCACCAGTCACGTGGGATGAGGTTCCATCCGAAAGACCTTGCCTGCCTTTTTATCTTATGTGTATGGGTATATTTTTATCTTATGTGTATGGGTATATTTTTATCTTATGTGTATGGGTATATATTATTGTGTATGGGCATGTGTAAGTACACCCGTGTTGTGCAGTTCCTGAGGGGGTCAGAAGAGTGTGTCAGATCCCTTGGAACTGGCATTATGGACGGTTGTTAGCCGACATGTGGGTGCTGTGAATCAAACCCAGGTCCTCTGCAAGATCAGCCAATGCCCTTACCTGCTGAGCCATCTCCTCAGCCTCCTTAATCACCTCTTTAAAGACCTTGTCTCCAAATACGGTCACACTCTGAGGTCCTGGGAGTTAAAGCTTCAAGGTGTGCCTTGGGAGGGGCATATCCAATCCGTAGCAGGTACACACACAGAAACCCACCAGCCCTGCAGCAGGGAGTTAAAGCAGAGGTGGGCTGGGCTGGGCTGGGGGAGTGTCTGAATTAAGCAGATTATGGGGAAGCACTGCTCCAAACTTCAGCTATAATTAGTGGAATTACAGTCAGGCTGAAAAGAGCAGGCTTCCCCTGCCTTATAATTAGGTGGGGCCCTGCTGACTCTCCACTCAGGAGAATCCGGGTTCCCTGCTGCTGGGATCTGCAGTGAGGGGTGGGGCAGCAGAAGTAGGTGCTCAGTGGTTGGCTGAGACTAGACCCAGGTGGAGGCGTGCGGTTGTTCCTGGTGGAAATGGGCAGGCAGGCAGGGAAAGCTGCTGCTAGACTCTAGCAGGAACAGCCAGCCAGCCTGGGAGACATGCCCACAGGATGCCAACCTCCTTTGCTTAGGAATTCCAACCTTCACCTTCTTCTGCTCTGTCCTCCAAAATCAAAAGGGAGAGGAGAGGAGTGAGGTGGGGACAGGAAGGAGGGAAAGGGAGAGAGGAAGAAGGGAGAATGAGGGGGTGGAGAGGGAGAGGTAAAGGCCCATGACTCGGGGCCACCTACAAACATTTTTGGTTTTCTTTTTTTTTTTTCATTTCTTCTAGGAACACAGTGATGGGCAAGACAGGGCTCTGAGGCCAGGGTTGTGGCTCGCACTTGTAATCCTTACATTCTGGAGACTAAAGTAGGCTTACCATGAGTTTGAGGCTAACCTGGACATAATGAGTTCTAGGTTAGCCTGGGCTACAAAGCAAGACCCTGTCTCAAAAATCAAAACAAACAGAACAAAAAAGACAGACCTCTGGACTGGAGGGTCTCATCCTCGGGGATCCACAGTCATCTCGGGATCATCAGCCCATCAGAGCCGGATGTGGTGATGCATGCACACTGTAATCCCAGCATTCGGGAGGAAGAGGCAAGAGGTCAGCTCCGGCACACAGAGAGTTAGAGCCACCCGGCCTACGTGAGGCAGTCAGCTCTGGCACACAGAGAGTTAGAGTTACCCGGCCTACATGAGGCCCTGCATGAGTGAGGAGAGAGACAGAGGGACAGAGAGAACTGAGAGCCGTGCTAAGGACTGAGGGGAGAAAACTGCCGTGTAGGAGAAGATGCCATGCAAAGACGGGAGAGGGATCCCGAGCAAGAACAGCTAGGGGAACAAACTCTGCACTGGAGGCGGAGCATTTGGAGCTCAGTGAACAAGGGGAGAGGGGCCATCCAGAGGGCTCAGGGGTTTAGAGCATGTTCTGCTCTTGCAGAGGACCTGAGTTTGGTTCCCAGAACCCACGGCTCACAGTAGGGTGATCCGATGCCTCCAGCCTCTGTGGCCACCCGCACTCATGTGCACACACCCGCACACAGACACGTACACATAAACAGAAAATAAAATCAAGCTTTTTTTTTTTTTTTTTTTTTTTTAAGATCTTACTGGGTCCAGGAGGTGCTGGGGTCAGGGAAAGTGTCAGACTGGGGACATGTTTGGAAGGGCCCTCAGAACTTTTTTGGGTAGGAAGAAGAAGAAATCAGACCTCCTGGATGGGAAGGCTGAGCAGTGGGACAGCTAGGGCGCTGTTCTCAGAGATAAAGAATCTATCCTGTTCAATCCCATCAGTCTATGGGGTGTCTGTGCAGGTGTCTCAGGGGCTCTTGGGAGAGGGGTCAGGGCAGGGAATAGATATTTGTAGGACAGTAGCAGTCTAATTAATTTAAATTAATTAAATTTAAATTAATCTGAATGATAAGAAAAGGAAGATTCAGTTTCTCAGTCCCAGAGTCACCTAGTGAGAGGTAGCAGCTGCTAGCGGCCCCTTGGTGGACAGCACCTCAAGGACCTCTTTAATACCAAAAGCTCTACCGAGCAGGGTGAACAGATTACTGAAGATGGAGCAGGGGTCTTCCTCAGTTCTCCCAATCCCCACCCATGTGCTTAACACGGAAGAAGATGTGGAGCTTCATTTGACTGCAGCAAAATACTACAGCTGGTGATTTCAGTTACGGAAAACTGCTGTCTCCAAGTTCCAGAAGTCCCTGTTTAGGTGTGGGATCTCCAAAGTGCACAAACCTGCCCTGGTGTTTCCTCACATGTTCAAATTTATTTATTTCCTTCCTTCTTTTCTTTGAGACAGGGTCCCACTAAGTAGCTCTGTCTGGTCTAGAACTCGTTATGTAGGCTGGCTTTGAACTCACAAAGATCTGCCTGCTTCTGCGTCCAAGTGCTGGGCTTAAGGCTTGTGCCTGTCTCCTTTCCTTTTCTCTTTTTTTTTTCTGTTGACAGAATCTCGTGTAACCCAGGCCAGTCAACCTCGAACTTGTGATCTTCCTACCTCTACCTTCCAAGTGCTGGGATTACAGGCATGCACCACCACGATTTTATGCAGTGCTTCTGACCAAACCCAAGCCTTCCCGAATGCTAGGCAAGCACTCTACAAATTGAGCTGCCTCCCAGTGTGTCCAGATTGCTTCTGCCGAGACACGCAGGAGACAGCACACCTGTAATTACAAGCTGCAAGGGAAGTTAAATTATCAGGGATGTGGAGAGTTCGAGGTCAGCCAAGGCAACTTATTGAGACCCTATCTCAAAATAATCAGAACATTTTTTTAAAGGGTTGGGCTGGAGAGATGGCTCAGTGTGAAATAGTGCTTGTCACTCAAACTTAAGGACCTGGGTTTAGCTCTGCAGAACCCATGTGAAGCTGGACAGGGAGCTCCCAGTACTCCCATGAGGATGGCATGTGGAAGTCCCTGGAAGTTCGCAGAGCAGCTAACCTGGCATACACAAAGGTGAGCAAGAGATCCTGTCTCAAACAAGGTGGAAGGTGAGGATAGACACGAGGTGATCCTCTGACCCCACCCAGACCATAGTATGCCTGTGCCCAACTACACACACACACACACCACCAAGGTTTTAAAAATCATATAAATCAGATGGGACAGAGCCAATATTCCAAAATATTAAACTACAAATGGGTAAACTTTACCTTCATTTTCCAATTTTTTTAATAGTATGTATTAGCTACTTTGTTGTTGTTTTGAGTTTTTGTTTTCATTGAGACAGGGTCTCCCTGGGGCACCAGTTGGCCTATAGACCAGACTGGCCTTGATCTCACAGAGTGCTTGGATCAAAGGTGAGCATCACCACCGTACCTGGCTAGCTATTCTTTTTAATAAAAAGAAGTATTTTTCAAATCCCACGTCTGCCTCTTATATAAAGCCATGAGAAAGTCACTTCCTAAACTCAGATGCTCCATAGAATATCTCTCCTCCCTCTCTCTCTCTCTCTCTCTCTCTCTCTCTCTCTCTCTCTCTCTCTCTCAACAGGGTCTCCCTGTAGCCCCAGCTGGCCTGGAACTAGCTATCTTAACCAGGCTGGCCTTGAACTCACAGAGATCCGCCTCTGCCTCTGCCTCCCAAATGCTTGAACTGAAGGCGTGTGCCACCACATCCAGCTTGATCCTAGAATCTCTTTAGTCTCTTAAAAATTATTGAAAGTTAGGCGTGGTAGCACACATCTGCACTCCTAGCATTTAGGAGGTGGAGTCGCAGAAGCAGTGGGAGTGCCCCAAATTGGAGGCTACACAGCCAGCCTGGGCTACAGAATGAAACCGTCTCAGAAAAAAGAAAGAAAATAAATAAAATAATAGGAAGAAAGAAAGAAAGAAGGAAGGAAGGAAGGAAGGAAGGAAGGAAGGAAGGAAGGAAGGAAGGAAGGAAGGAAGAAGGGAAGGAGGGAAGGAGGGAAGGAGGGAAGGAGGGAAGGAGGGAAGGAAGGAGAAAGAAAGACTGGGAATGTAGCTTAGCTGGCAGTGTGCTTGTCTAACATGGACAGAACCCTGGGTTTGATCCTCAGCATCAGATATAATTGAGTGTGGTGGCTGAGATGCACTGAATGAAAAATGTCCCCCCAGGCTCCAGTATTTGAATACTTTGTCCTTAGCTGGTGGTGGTGCTGTTTGGGGAGGGGGCTGAAATATTTAGGAGGCGTGGCCTTGCTGGAGGAAGTCTGTCATTGGGGGAGGGCTTTGAGAGTTCACAGCCCTATGGAAATTCCAGTTTGCTCTCTCTACTGGTTTGTGGTTGAAGATGTGAGCTTCCTGCCCCTACCATAATGCGTGCCTCCCCTCAAGGATGGACTCTTATCCCTCTGGACCCATAAACCAACATAAAGTCTTCTGTCATTTGGTCGTAGTGTTTTACCACAGCAGCAGAAAAGTAACTAACAGTGGCTCATGCCTATAATCCCAGAACTTGGGAGATAGAGATGAGAGGATCACAGTCAGGGTCATCCTTGGCTACACAACAACTTTGTGGAAGGCCTGGGCTACAGAGTGAGACCCTATCTCAAAAAAAAAAAAAAATCTGGGACTAAAACTCAGTGATTGAGTGCTTGCCTAGTATGTGTGAGGCCCTAAAAATCAATTCCCAGTACCATCAATAAAACAAAACAAAAGCCAGTGGGTGGGTGATAATGCTCAGTGGTAGACAGTGGTGGAATGCTTTCCTAGCATGCCACCTTCAGCACCACAAAAAAATAGCAGTAATAAACCACTGGTAGGTTAGTATACATTACATTTTGATGAAAGAAACTGTATTTAAATTATTTTATTTAATTGTGTGTGTGTATGTATACTTGAGGTCAGAGGTCACTGGACTCCCCCTGGAACTGGAGTTGCAAGTGGTTGCAAGCTGTCAGATGTGGATACTGGGAAAGAAACTCAGGTCCTCTGGTTTGGTTTTGTTTTTTTAAGGGTTTTTGTTTGTTTGTTTTGCTCTGTTGACGTTTTAGAGACAGGGTCTCCCTGTAACCCCAGATGGCCTGGAACTCTCTATGTAGACCAGGCTGGCCTCAATCTTACAGAGATCCAGCTGCCTCTGCCTCCCAAGTGCTGGGATTAAAGGTGTGTACCAGCATGCCTGGACCAAAAGCCCAGGTCCTCTGTAAGAAAAGAAAGTGCTCTTAACTGTTGAATCATCTCTCCAGCCCCGAGAAACTATAAAACACCACAATGTGAGAAGAAAATTGTTGTTCTGCATACATGAGAACCTGTTTAATGTCTAGCTTACCTGAAGCCAGCGGGATTGTCCAGCAGCTTCTGCATTGTCTGTTCCTGTGTTTTGTTTCAAAGAGAATTTTTTAAAAAACGACTTAAAGCTGGTCATGGTGGCTCAAGTCAATTGTCCCAGCCCTTGGGAGGTAGAGGCAGGAGAATCAGAAGTTCAAAGCTATCTTCAGCTACATTTGAGTTCCAGGCCAGCCTGGGCTATACAAGACACTTAAATTTTTTTCTAATTTTATTTATTTTTATTGTATGTGTATGAGTGCATTGCACTGCATGTACGTCAGTGTACCTGCATCATGCAGGGCCCATCCAGATCAGAAGATGGCACCAGAGCTCCTGGAACTGGAGTTACAAATAGTTGTTAGCTACCATGTGGGTGTTGGGAATTGAATCCAGGTCCTCAGCAAGAGCAGCCAGTGCTCTTAACCACCGAGCCCTCTCCAGCCCCCACAAGACACTTTTGAAAGAAAGAATAAAC
Organism: Eospalax fontanierii; assembly: GCA_035773235.1. Lineage (NCBI taxonomy): Eukaryota > Metazoa > Chordata > Mammalia > Rodentia > Spalacidae > Eospalax > Eospalax fontanierii. The sequence continues at coordinate 91,428,467 of CM069531.1, read as the reverse complement.
AAAAAAGAAAAATTTCTTAAGCTGGTCCTGGTGGCTCAAGCCAGTTCTCCCAGCACTTTGAGAGGCTGAGGCAGGAAGATGCTCAGAATTCTAGGCCATTCTGGGACACTGTTGTGGGGATGATTTTTACCTAACCTTGTAGCCAAAGTTAATCTTATGTTTTAAGATCGTTTAATACCATCTCAGCTTGTTCACAATGTAAACAAGTTTACTAGGCCTTGGGCTCCTCTTGTAAAATGAACATACAGTTTTAATCTCTCCTGACCCTTTCTTGCCCTTAACCCAGAATAGTGTGTGAGCATGTGTGTATATGTGTGTGTATGTATGTGTGAGTGTGTGTCTGTGAATGTGCATGTATATGTGTGTGTCTGTGTCTGTGACCTGAACATACAGCTTTAATCTCTCCTGACCCTTCCTTGCCTTTAACCTAGAATAGTGTAAGTGTGTGTCTGTGTGTGTCTGTGTGTATGAATATCAAGCACTGCAAACAACAAGGCAACAAACTATCCCTTGCGTTTTAAACAACAGGTAGGATTAGACTGATAAGATCTGTGTGTGGCTGCGTGTAGGTAGGGTCAGAAGGTTCAATCCTTTCCTGATAGATGGGGTTCTGCTTTTTCTTCCCGTTTCATGCTGGTTCTGTTGTTTCAATAAAGGCAGAACAAGGCTTTTGTTTGAGAGTTCCAGCAGAAATCTGAAGGAGCCAGTTCTCAGAACAGGTTGGGTCCTACTCTTAGGGTTGTTTTTTTTCTAAACTGAATTTTTGTGATTCTCATACAATATAAGGTGATGGTATCCAGAGCCCTTCCGTATCCGCACTTCCCCTTATTGCCCCTGCCCAATTGAATGTACTCTATAGAGTCTAATTTGTGTCCCCAAATATCCTTCAGTGTGGATCCATCCACTGGAACCTGGTTAATGTACCAAGAGTCTCGTTCTTGAAAGAGACTGTCTCTGCCTCTCCCAGCCGCAATCAGTTACCATGACTTCATAGGCTGGGCTGGACTTGCTCACTTCCCCTCATCTGAGCTGGGATTTCGTCTGACTTGAGCTTAAGTGGGACTTGTGCATACTGTCACCATTGCTATGAATTCATATGACTAACTGACTAGCTGTCTGGAAAACTGTTTCCTGTGGTCATCCCCCACCTCAGGCTCTTACAATCTTTCTACCCCTCTTCCGCAGTGATCCCTGAGCCCCAGGACAGAGACATTTGATCTCGGTGCCCTATTCAGGGATCGGCAGCCTGCAGCCTCTTGTTCTCTGCACATTATCCAGTTGTGGGTCTCTGTGTTCATCACTAACTGCTGTATAAGGAAACCATTCTGGTGAGTGTTGAGAGATGTGTCAATCAGAGAAGCTTCTGGAAGCAGAGACCCACAGCTGACCAATGTCAAGAGTCAGACTTGTTTTGTTCGGGTATCACTGTACTGTGGCATTGCACTGCCCCACAGTGTAAGACCCTGTCACAAAAAGAAAGGAGAGGGGGTGGCAAAGAAAAGAGGAGAGAAAGGACAGGAGGGGACGAGAGAGGAGGGGAGGGGAGGGGCAAAAATCCTGCTTGGGCTGGGGATGGATTGGTTTAGTTGGCAGAGCATTTGCCTAGCATGCGCGAAGCCCTGGGTTTGCTCTCCAGCACTGCATAAACAGCACCTGGCAGTGAATGCATGTGATCTCAGCACCTGGGAAGTGGAGGCAGGAGGATCAGAAATTCAAGGTCATTCTCACCTGCATAATTGAGTTCCAGGCCAGCCTGAGCCAGGAAAGCAAGCAAGGGAAAATAAAGTCAGAAAACTCTCCTGTAGGTTTTGGAGACCTCACTCTGAACGCCACTGACCTGAAGCAGCACCTGGTCACCCATCACCTGCCTGTGAGAACAGCCCTCTCTCTGATGGAAGGAAGATGCTGCTGTCCTGGCCCCTGGTCCCTGCAGCTCTGGCAAGGTCCCCTGAAGAGCTGTGCCTCTGAGTCTAGTAGATCACCTCCACGTGTCCCTCTGTATTCTGGATTAGGGCCTGTGCCGCCAATAGCCCTCATCCCTGGCTCCATTGACCCAGGGGCCAGACAGGTTCCTTTCTCTTTCCCTGTGAACAGGCTGGGCCTGAGTCCTCCGTGACCGTGAGGCTGTGGGAGTCCTGATGCTAACTCAGTAGCAAGGGGCTGGCCTCCTACCCGAGGCCAGAGACAGGGGCAAAGGATGAGATCAGAGGCAGCATATGGAGGGGGCCAGAGAAGACAGACCCGACCCAGAAAAGAAAACTTTGATTTGCCAAACATATCCACAAGTTAGGGAAGACTCCTCTAGCAGCCCTTCCCAATGCAAATCCACTAAGAGCCAGATGCGGGGCGCCAAGCCAGGACTGAGACCAGGCAATTAGACCATTTAAGACGCTCTTTCAAAGCTCTCACGCACTCAGACATGTTCCAACCGTACAAAGAAAATATGCACTTTGCGGATACAATGAGAGCAAATTGTTTTCCTTTTTGTTTGGCCTTCTTTCTCACCCAGGCTTCAGGATAGGCAATAGAGGCAAGTAAGCTCAATTCAGTGGGAACAAGAAAAAGATAAATTTAACAACAAAGAAGACATCTCACAACATGTCCCAGGGCACAGCCTGGGCTGCCTGGCCCCTGGGTCCATAAAGCCTTGGGATGACAAGAGCTGACAGTGGCACAGGCCCTAATCTTGGGGTACAGGGGAAGACTTGGAGGTCACCTACAGGAATCTGAGGCACTGCTCTCAGGGGGTCTGTCCAGAGCCGCGGGGACCAGGGATCAGGACAGCAGCAGCATTCCCTCTTCCTTGGCAGGGAGTGGCTGTCCTCCCTGACCAACACTGGGTAGCAGCCGCCGTGGGGAAGACATAGCCCACAAAAGAACAGCTGGCAAGGGATGTCTGTATGAGTCAGCTCCGGCTGCTGTCACAAAATGCCACAGACTGGGGGTCCAAGTAGGAGGTCTGTCGTTCTCACAGCTCTGGAAGATGGGAAGTTCAAGGTCAAGGCTCTTGGAGAGGCTTCTTGGCTTGCAAATGACCATCTGGCTGCCATGTGCATAGGAGGCTGGAAGAGGGGCAGCAAGCTAACGTCTCTTCCTGTAAGATCACCAATAACAGAATGAGGCCCAGCCTTGTGACCTCCTGTAACCCTACATGCCTTCCAAAGACCGGGCTCCAAGTACTGTCATATTAGGAAATGGATTTGTGTGTGTGTGTGTGTGTACATGCCAGTGTGTGTGTGAAGGCTGGAGAACAACCTGTGTCAGGTCTCTCCTTCTATCATGTGGGTCCCACAGATCAAAGTCAAGTTGTTAACCTTGGCAGCAAGTTCCTTTACCTGCTGAGACATCTCTCTTCCACCTTATTTCTTGAGACATGGTCTCTCACTGAACCCACAGCTCACCAATTGGCAAGACTGGCTGGCCAGCAAGGCCTTGGGATGTATCTGTGTCCACCCACCAACATTAAGATTACAGGAATGTCATACCTGGCTTTTTACTGGGGATCTGAACTCAGGTCCTCATGTTTGCACAGCAAGCACTTCATAGACTGAACCGCGAGTTGGGTTTCTACATGTTTGAGGGGAACAGAGACAATCTGTGGCACTCTCCAAGGCGCATTCTCTATTACACACACACACACACAACTGCAAACACATGGTACAAGGAAGCTGCCGGGCTGTGAAGTTCCCTGCAGAGGAATGGGTTGGCACTCTCACTGGGAAAGACTGATCAATGAGGTGGCTTCCCCTGCAATAGGAAGCCCTCCAGTCCTACTGTTATCGCACTGGTGAGAGATGCACCCAGAATAAGCAGTTCAGGCCTGCGGGCCCTTCCCCCGAGCCTGCCTCTCCGCACCTGCCGGCACACACTCTGCCTACTTCATGAACTCAGAAAGGAACAGCGCCTGCAACAAGATTCATGTGGAGAGGTCTGCCTTCTTCATAAGAAGGAACAGTTGGGTTTGGGTCTGGGGTGGGAAGGAGGGAGGAGAGAGACGTAGTGGCACATAGATAATTCTGCTAGGCTCTTTGTAGAACTCTTTCATTCTCACACAAAATCTCACCAAGCGGTTGGCATGACCCTCAGTTGACAGAGGGGAAAATGGAGTGCTCAGGGCCGGGAAGTCATGGGATCAACAATCCTGACCTGCCATCCTGCCAGTGACCACATCACATTCCCAGAAGAACTGGAGTCTTCTCTCACTTTGAGTGGAGTTTCCGAAAAGGGAAAGAAATTATAGAGGGAGGGAGGAGGTAAAGAAGCAGACGCAACAGCAGGTGGATGATGGTCCTGACCACAGGTGGCCACTCTGGGCCGTCCCCTTCAGTTAGAGTAGTACAGCCTGCCCAGAGCACAGCCTGGGAATCCCAGGGCTCTGTAACCCAGGTTCAAAGTACAATTTGTATTTGTTTGTTCATTTGAAATACAGTCTCATGTAGCCCAAGCTAGCCTCAAGCCAGCCTCAAACTCATTGTATAGCTGAGGATGGATGACCTTCAACTTCTGATCCTCTTGCCTCCAGCCACTCAAGTCCTTAGATGACAGGGGTATACGAACCACACTCAGTTTACCAACCACACTCAGTTTATGCAGTGTCTGGCATGGAATCCAGGCTTTCTTGCATGATAGGCAAGCACTCTACAACTGAGCTACATCTCCAGCCTATCTTGGTTTTTGTTTGTTTGTTTGTTTGTTTTGGCAGAGTCTCACTGTGTAGCTCTGGCTGGTGGCCTGGACCTTGGTCTCAGTCTCACAGAGATCCACTTGCCTCTGCCTCCTGTGCGCTGGGATTAAAAGCATGTGCCACCATGTCCAGCCATGTCTAGCTTGTTTTGAAACAAGGTTTTGCTGTATAATCCAAGTTTATACTATGTAGCTCAAACTGGCCTTGATCTCACAGCAAATTTTTTGTCTCCATCTCCCAAGTGCTGGAATTACAGATATGAGCTACCCCATCTGACTCGAAGTATGCTTTTGTTCAGGACAAGATAGCGACCTAGCCCTGCTTGCCCTCTGCCTGTGCTCTGCCTCCATGGCAAAGGAGCTGTGCAGTCAGCTCCATGGGCTGTCACTCTAGCCAGTCACATCATTTCAACACAGAGGAAGGTCCCTGAGGAGCCAGGTGTCTCCAGGACAAGCAGAAGGGTGCCCGCTCCTAGTGCAGACATGGCCCAGCTGCCAGGAGGATGGAGTCTCACCCACCTCTGAGGCAGAGCCCCCATCAGCAAACCCACACCCGTTGGCAAAACATTTTTGCATGCTGGCATTTTAAAGCTGGTGTTTTCATATGTAGGCTGCCGCCTGCTGTTACACGAACCTGTAATTTGTGGATTTCAACAGGATGCTCCATCAGAGGCAGAAGCGAGTTCTGTGTGGCATGTACAAGTCAAGGAAATTAATGGACCATTAAACAGGGCTCTCCCTTCCAGATAGCCAGAAAAAGAACGTTCCCCCATAAATAAGTCATGGCTCCCACACATCCAAATCACACGCCAACATACATACACTTGCATAGACAGAAGACGGTAATGGGTGGCCCCTGAGGGGCAGTAGCTTGCCTCCTGGTGCCCACACCCTTGTAGAATGCCCTTCTCTCCCTTGATGTGGGCTTGACCTAGAGATTTACTCCTAATAGTAGAACATGAAGGAAGCACAGAGCCACTGCTCCAAGATTAAGCTATAAAAAATCTAGTAAAGCTGGGCTTGGTGGCTCATCCCTGTAAGCCCAGCACCAGGGAGGCTGAGACAGGAGGACTGCTTTGAGTCTAAGCGAAAATTTCAAGCCAGCCTGGTGCCCTGTGAAGAGGCTCATGCAGAAGATACTGGGCAAGGTCTCTGAGCACTACTGAGGGAGGGACTGAATCCCACCAACAACCTGCTATTGAGCTTGGATGGGAATCATCTTGACCACAATCTGAGATACCAGTCACTTCAGGACAGACCTTGATGTAGAGGTAGCCAAATGAGCTGAGTTCCCATTCCCGACCCAGAAGAACTGGACATAATAAATGTTGCATTTTAGGCTTCTAAGTTTTGTTACACAGCAATAGCTAACTAGTGAGCAGACAGAAGCACATGATACATGGACAGATGCCAAGCCCTATCTCCATTCTTTTTAGCTTTGTTTAACCAGGGTCTCATGTAACCAAAGCTGGTCTTGAACTAGCTATAGAACCAAAGATGACCTTCAACTCCTGATCCTTCTGCCTCTTTCTGCCAAGTATTCAGATTACAGTCATACACCACCTGTCCAACTCACATCTCTCTTCTACATAGTCACAAAGAAGATGTACATCTCAAAACTGTGAGCATGGGTTCTACATGGGTCCTATTATGGCCACTTTAATATTCAAATCTTCTAAAGTCAGAGGAGTTCACTGGACCTGAGACAGGTTGGAAGCCAGGAAGCTGGGCTTGTCTCTCTTTAAAAAAAAAAAAAAAAAGCATGTCTAGGAGAACTGTAACAGACAGCCAGAGAGGATTTGCCCCACTTAGTGTGGAATGTTGTTTCTGTTTCTAGGGTGTTTGTTTGGGTTTGGTTGAAGTCAGGGTCCCTTGGAGTCCAGATTAGCTTTTTTGTTTTTTAACATTTATTGTGTGTGTGAGAGAGAGAGCATGCGCACGCATGTGTGTATACCTACTACTGTGTGCATGTGGAGGTCACAGGACAGCCTGTGGAAGTTGGTCCTTTCCTTCTACTATGTGTGTCCTGAGACCAAACTCAGGTCATCAGGCTAGGCAACAAGTGTCTTTATCTAATGAGCCATCCTACCCTCCTCCATAGCTAAAGATAACCCTGAACTTTGATCTTCTGCCTCTACCTCCCAAGTGCTGGAATTACAGGTCTGTACCATCATGCCTGGTCCTTCCCACTATCTTAGTTAAACTTTTAAGAATTGGGGCTGGAGCTAGAGAGATGGCTCAGTGGTTAAGAGAGCACTGGTTGCTCTTGCAAAGGACTGGGGTTCAATTCCCAGCACCCACATAGTGTCTGCACCTCCAGTTCCAGGGGATCCTATGCCTTCTTCTGACCTCCGTGGGCATCACATGACACAGGTGCACTTACATACATGCAGGCAATATACTCATATACATAAAATAAAAAGAAAAATAAAAAAGAATCCTCCCTCATCGCCTGCCTGGGTCTCAAAACTTCTGACCCTTCTGTCTCCCGTTTTGTGAATGCTGGGATTACAGGACTGTGCCATGACAGTCTATTTATTCAGTGCTGGGAATCAGACTCAGGGCTTCATGCATGGAACACAAGCACTCTACCAGCTGAGCTACATTCCTAATTCCCTTAAGAATAACTTTAAGGGGCTTGAGAGATGTTAGGAGCACTTGCTGCTCTTTCAGAGGACCCAGGTTCAGTACCCAGCACCAGGTGGCTAATGACCATCTATAATTCCAGTTCCAGAGGATCTGATACCCTCCTTTGGCCTCCATGGGCACTGCATGCATATGTGCAATCACACATAAAATACAAATAAATAAATAAATAAATCATTTTAGTCGGGCATGGTAGTACATGTCTTTAATCCCAGCATTTGGGAAGCAGGGGCAGGTGAATCTCTGGGAGTTCAAGGCCAGTCTGGTATACATGGTAAGTTCCAGGTTCCAGGCTAACCAGGGCTATATAGTGAAACCCTGTCTCAACAAACAAAAAATAATAAAATAAAAAAGAAAGGAAAAGACAAAAAGAAGAAGAGGAGGACGAGGAGGATCATCTTAATTTGAATATCTTAAATGCATGAGAAGAATGTGTTCATATTGTTGTGCCCAGGTTATAGAATCCTCTCAAAAGACCACCAGGGAGGTCAAATCTGATGCAAGAACAAAGGGTCTTTATTTACAAGCTCAAGCTCGGTCCACAGTCTGACACACCGACGCAGCGGGTGATAAGACAGTGGCCCCGAGTGGAGGGTAAGGTGATCTTTTATAGGGTTAAAACAAAGAGAGGAGGGACAAGGGTTGGGATTGGTTAAGGAAGCCCGCTGGCTCGAAAAGCATCTTACACATATTAAGGTTACAGGGCCCGTGGAATGTGCTGACCAAATGATGTTACAAGGTCTTGTTTATGTCTCTGATTTTAGCCTTGGTCAACCTGACCAGATCTCATGTAGTCTTAAGTAGGGTGTTTTTACAAAACTGTCTGGTATTTGAAGGTTACGTCCTTGCAGGTGTTTTCCTATGAGTGTGGGAAAGACTGTTTGTGGTCTTTCCTGGAGCTGGGAAATCAAGCTTACATAGCAGAGGTTTTTCTCTAACAAAATGGAGTCAGGTTTGCTGCAGCCTTCACTTTTCATTTCTGGGGGGATCCTTACACATATAACAGACTCTACAAGACAGTGTTTAATTAAACTCAGCTTCCAGCCACATTACCCAGCATGCAGCTGGCTTCCTCTTGGCCCTGGGGCACAGGTGTCAACTGAGGGACCTGGATGCATTTGCTCTTTCCTAAGTGAAAGTGATTACCACTGGCTTTAAGAACAAACCCCACACTGTGGTAAGACCTAATGACTGGTCCTTTCTCGGTGGGATACAAATGAATATTTATTATCCTGAAAGTATTTTTGTAAAAGGGAGGGATGAGCTCCCTCAGGCCGGGGTCACAGCAACTGAACACACCTGGAGGTCAGATTCATTGGCAAATACGAACTGCTATGGTGCCTCATGTCTTCTTTGGCAAAACCAAGATGACGAGGCAGGCAGTGGGCATCTGGCTGTGGTTCCTGTGTGGAAAGTGTGCCTGATGGGGCCTGGACCTATACCACCACTTCCACTATCCCAGCCAAGTCAGGCCCCAGAAGACTGAAGGGACTGAAAGACCAGACAAGCATTGGAGACATCCCTAGCCTACGAAAAAAAATGGGTTAATTTATGTCAAAACAATTTACAAATCAAAAGGAGAGTAGCATGACCACAGTTTGCCTTAAGAACAACCCCAGCACCAAGGGGGAACCTGCTGGCCACACCACGCTCCCTGGCTGGACTGGAAGCTCAGAGGCAGGCTGGAAGTTGGCTGGACCTACCAAAGGGAAGGCGGGTAACAATAAAAAGGGTGCAGGTTAGAGAAATAACTAGCGTGCTTACCTAGAGTGACCAGAACCCTGGTCCATCCTCCACACCACATAAACATGTAGCGATGCGTGCCTGTAATTCCAGTACAAAGAGGTGGAGTGGAGGCAGGAGGATCAGAAGTTCAAGGTCATCCTTGGCTACATATTGAGTTCCAGGTCAGCCAGCGCTTCATAGTAAGACCCTATCAAAAAAAGGAGGAGGAGGGAGGAGGAGGATCAGGAAGAGGAAGAGAAAAAAGGAGGAGGAGGAGGAGCAGGAGGAGGAGGAGGAGCAGGAGGAGGAGGAGGAAATGACAATATAAGCATGACGGATACACGTGCGGCCTTGGACTTTATGCCCAGGAATGCAGGGCTGTGAGCTCTGAGAGTCAAAACGTGTGGGCTTTGTCCAGATCAAGGTAGTACAAGAAAGAAGCTTCTGAGAAGATGGATCCAGGGCCACCTACACTGGGAGGGGGCCCTTGCCTGGGGAACCAGCATGGAGGCTGCAGGCTGTCTTGACAGCTCAATCCAGCGCCCTTCCCTGGCTGCACTCGTGAGTGCTCTGATTGGGAGGGGCTTGTCCAGCCCCCTCAATGGCGATCCCTCAATCTACAGCAGAAAAGCACCACAGACTGGGGGCGGGCGGGGGGCATCCTGTGCCTGCCCTTACCTGCCCCAGCAGAGCCCAGATAGGCCACAGCCGGAGCAGAGCTGAGACGGAAACAGTGTCCTCAGACCACCTTGAGAACAGGGGCCTCATCTCTGGGATGAAGAAAAGAGGAAGATGGGCCACTGGCTCAGTGGGTGCAACGGTCTAAAGTGCCCTGCCACATGACCTCACCAACCCCCACTGCTTCCTGAAATGAAGCAGTTCAACTCTCCTCCCATTTCCAACCCCAGCCTTGGAGCCTGTCCCGCCCCAGCCATGGAGAGGCAGATGCATCTGTAACTAGACTCCATGGTGGTTGGTCATCTTAAAGCTGTAAATAATTCAGGAGAAATGCTCTCCATCATTTTAATTAATCCACATAGAATTTCAGCAGCAGAAATGTACAGTCTCTCCAGCCAGGCTGAGGCAGGTATGAACAAACACCTTGCTATCCAGAGTCTGATGGCCTGGGAGGACAGGGCTGAGAAAAGATCAACTCTTGGGCCCTGCACCCCCGCCCCCCCAAAGCAGACTGCTCATCTGTATGATGGGGGATGGAGCCAGCTCACCCTAAGGAAGAGCTACGTATCACACAGGCACCTGAGGCCTGGGCAGGGAGGAAAAAATGGCCACCACCTCCACCCCAAACACCTCTGGAGCAGCCAAGCCCCAGTCGTCTGCAGCCTTCCCACAGCCCTGGATACCCTCAAGGTGCAGCAAAGCCGGGCCAAGACCCAAAGAATCGGGTCCTTCCTAACTCTGTCACCACACAGCCCAGGTGGAGCTGAGACACCCACATTGGGCTGGTCCTGTGTCCCACAAATGGAGAGCTGTCCTGGAGCAGAAGGGAGAGATGGCCCTACTAACTCAGGACTCAGGGAGGGGCAGACGCTGCAACGGAGAGCAGGCCACCCAAGGGCCGGGTCATCCTTTGGAAGACAGGCTCAAGTCTGTGGCCCAGAGTATAGGCAGAATGTCAGGATGGTGACTCAAAGCCATGAAGCTTGCTCTCTTAGAGCTAAGGAGGATGGGTGAATGGAGTTCAAGGTGAAGGCCTTAAAGTCTGCTTTAGGGGTTTAAAAGGTGAGGAGGAGAATATAGATGTCAGGAAGGCATGAGGCCAAGGGAAGTCAGCCCACATTTTAGAGAAACCCCAGGTCAGGTGTGGGGGCCCAGATCTATACCACCACCTACACTGGAGGCTGAGGCAGGAAGACGGAGAGTTCAGTACCAGGCTGGGCGACTTATCAAGACTTTATCTCAAAATTTAAAAATATTTAAGGAGAGTCAACAGATGTTTCAATGAGTAAAAGTGCTTTCTGCCCATGCTGCAAGCCTGAAGGCCTGAGTTCGATCCCTGGAACCCACACAAAAGTGGAAGGAGAGACTCGACTACACAAGTTGTCCTCTGCCCTCTACAAGTGCGTGTGGCACGACCCACCCCCATCAAATATTTGCTTAGCATGTGTGAAGCCCTGAGTTCAATTCTCGGTAACACACACACACACACACACCACACACACCACATGTGCGCACAACAAAGGGGCCCCAGGAGGGGGCACAGCTAAGAATGACAACCAAGTAGCACCCAGTACAAACCTGCTCTCCTTTGCAAGTGGATTAATGAGCCCTCTCCACCCCCACTTCACCCCCAGAATAAAGAGCTGTGCCCACAAGGCAGAACCTGTGAAGACGATCTGACTTGGAAAAAAAGAATCTTTGTATATGCAAATTAAAGGTTTTGAGATCAAACCAGCCTGAATCTTCCAGTTGGGCTTAAATCCAACTCAAAAATATTTTAGAGAGAGGCAGGAGACATTAGGGAGGGAGAAGACATGAAGATGCCGGCTGAGGTGGATTAATCCAGCCACAAGCCAAGGACCCTCCAGAAGCCAGGGAGACAAGAAGGCTCCTTCCTCCTGGAGCCCTGTGAGGGGACATGGGTCCCTGCAGCTTGATATGGGATGTCTGCCTTCCAAAAAGGGCATGTGTGTGTATGTCTGTGTGTGTGTTTACAACAAACATTTGCTATTTTAGGTCACGAATAGTTATAGGAAAGTAATAAGTGAACTCTGTTCAGAGTTCAGAGAGACCAGGACCCACCCTGTGGATGGCCCATCAAATGACAAGAGGGCACCCTGCCCAGGAGGGGAAGAAGTCAGAGGCCAGTGGACCTAGGGGAGGGCAGGGTTCCTGGGCTGCTCAAGGGTGCAGGGAGCATGGGGAGGGGTGGTCTGGTGGGGGCAGAGCAGGGGCGGGCTGATGAACAAGAGAGGGAGTGGAGGGACTGGAGAGATGACTCAGCAGAGTTTGGAGTACTGGCTGCTCTCGCAGAGGATGCGGGTTCTGTTCCCAGCACCCACACAGCAGCTAACAACCACCCATAACTCCAGTTCCAGTGGATCCAAAGCCCTTGTCTGACCTCTGTGAGCATTGCTGACCTCAGAAGGCCCCACCCTTCCTTGAAGAGCCATGGTTGCTAGTGGAGGGGACATTATTTTCTTCAGTGGTATAGCCACTGGTAAGTTGCTCAAGCACCTGAAATAACTCCCTGCACACTCATGTAAGCAATCATAATTAAGTTTAGTAGAGAACACACGCACACACGTACACACACATACACACGCACACACACACAAGCACGAGAAACTAACCAGACAGGGCCGCTGAGTAATAAAATGGCACACTTCCCCCGTCTTCATCTGGGACAAAGGCCTTGGGGGCTGCCCACTGGCCAGCAGGGCCCATTTCCACCTCACTAGTCCAGACCAGTTTAGATAAAACCAATGGCAGACCTAGGCACATCACACTCAGCTTGGATCTGTGACCTGTGTGTTTTCTCTTTTTTTAAGTTGACCAATTCAAAGTTAGGGGAGAAAAAGGAACCCTATACCACCAGAAACACTTATAAAGGCCCAAGTCCTTCTGTGGTTGGGGCTGTGGATTTTTCTGTTTCTAAATCTCCAGTGCGGAGAGTCTTACTTTCCGAGTGAGTGTTCACATGTGTTTCCTTACTTTTAATAAAGTTTGGTACCTGTTGCTTTCTGCTGTGTCTGAGATTTTCCCCTACTTTTCAATTCTCTAATTGGCAGAGAAAATGAAACTGAGAAAGACCCCTGCACGGGGGTTGGAAAGATGTCTCCGTGCTCTGAAAAGAACCCAGGTTTGGTTCAGCACCCACATGGCTTTGTTAACAACTGTTGCAACTGCAGTTCCAGGGGATCCGACGCCCTCTTCTGGCCTCTCAGGGCATTGCAAGCATGGATACATTTACGTATATGCAGGCATACAACTCATACACACAAAATAAAATAAATAAATAAATAAATATTTTCAAAAAGACTCTTTGATGGTAATAACTTTTTCCCTTTAGCGAAGACCTTACAAAGGCTGGGACCAGGGCTCTGTTGGTAGAGTGCCTGCTTAGAATACACAAGGCCCTCAGTTTCATTCCCTGTACCACATAAACCCGAAGCATGATGCCTCCTATAATGCTAGCACCTAGAGATGGAGTCAGCAATATCAGAAGTTCTGTGTCATTCACGGATTTATAGAAAGTTTGAGGCCAGCCTGGGCTACATGAGTCTATATCTAAATAAATAATAAATAAATAATTAAACAAAGATGCTATGGACTAAAGACAGAAGAAAAAGAAAATGTTTCTTTTTTTGTTTTAAGCCAGGACTGGGCATGGTAGCACATGGCTTTAATCCCAGCACCTGGGAGGCAGAGGAAGGCAGAGCTCTGTGAGATCAAGGCCAGTGTGGTCTACATACCAAGGTCCAGGCAACTGGAGCTATAGGGAGACCCTGTTTCAAAAAAATTATTTTTTTAATCAAAAAAAGAAAAGAAAAGAAAGGACTGGAGAGATGGCTCATTGATTAACAGCATTTCCATTTCCTGTTCCTATGGAAGACCTGAGTTCAGGTTCCAGCACCCACACTGGGCAGCTCACAATCACTTGTAACTTCAGCTCAATGGGATCTAACACCCTTTTCTGGCCTCCTTGCCCACCCAAACACATGTGGCACATATACACTCAGACACACACAAATACATATAACTGAAACTTGGAATAAATCTTTAACAAAACTCCACAAGGAGGATAACACCTGAGGTTGATCTTTGGCTTCCACATGTACATATAGACAGGTGCAGACACCCACATATACATACACATAGATATACATGTCATGAACACACATAACATATTAAACAGGTCCATATGTCAAACTGCTCTAGAATTCTAGACTGAGAAGCAGGGTCTGGGCCACAGAAGAGGGAACCATGAAGATACATTGTCCTCATGTTGAGTGACGCTGTTCCTGAGGAGACGTGAACAAACATCTACTCACCCCAGACAGGGAACAAACCACAGACTGAAGTAAGAACACCACTGATGTTCTACTTGGTGAACCTGTGAGTTTTATTGGGGTTACTTACAGGGACAGACATGGCCCAGCATGGGTGACAGCTCATGAAGCAGGAAACCTGATGCACACTTAAACAGGAGCACACTGTGCAGCCTGCAGGCAGCTCAACAGGTTGGAGACGGTCCTGTCTGGTTATCTCAGTTCTGGGCAGCTTGGCTCACAGCCTCTTCAGGGGGCAGCACAGGTCTTCTCACCTGTTCTGAGTAGTCCTTAAGGCTTATATATGCTTATGTAGGGAGGGGCTTAGTGAATCTGGTCAGTTTCAGGAACTTCCTGAAGCTATGGCTTTGTTTACTTCCTGAGCTTGAGGAGCTTCCCTACAGGATAGAACGTTTTACATCCCTGGAGAGCATCCTGTGCTTTCTCTCCCTTTGAGCTTCTTTCCAAGGACTGTCTTATCTTGGAGGAAATTGCCACACAACACTTCCCAGAGAGAAAGCGGTGAACCCTTAGACCATCCGGCTACCCGGAAACCGGCGGGGACAGGCAGCAGTAGCGCAGGTGTCAGCCACCCTGGGAGGCAGCCCCTTCTCCAACACCTGTGACTTATTTGCACGCACTTGAGGTTCTTTATTGCCTTGAAATAATTTTAATCTCATTTTTCTTTGTGGGGAATGAAATTCACTCTGTGGCAGTCCCAGGTCAGTTTTCACCTCCTGGCAACATGGGTAAAGTGCAGGGAGCCCTTCCTGCAGTCGGCTCGGTCATCCTCATCTTCCTAACAGGTGTTAATACTCCCAGGTACACCTGATTGTCAGCTGGCTCTGCTGGAGATACCTCCTGGTTTCCAACAACACAGAGGTGGCAGTACAGCAACTTGGCACAAAAGGGGACAAGTTTGGAGCTAGACTGACAGGTGAGGTACAGTGCCAGACCTGCAAGCTCTTTACCACTTAGCATCTTTGCCTAGGAAACCTAAGCAGTTGGTTTCTGGGGCTGCAGCGAACATCCTCATTGGATAATATTAACCCCAACTCAGGCTGAACTACAATAAACACCACACCTTAAAGCCAGCCTGGACAACTTGCAGACATTGTCTCAAAATTAAAAAAAAAGCCAGGTGTGGTGGCTCATGCCTATAATGCTGGCACCTTGGAGATGAGACAAGAGGATCAGGAGTTAAGATCATCCTTAATCTCATAGCTCATACAGCCTGGGCTGTATGAGACCCAGTCTCAAGGAAAGAAAATACAGAAGGCTAAAGGAATGACTCCAGGGTTAAGAGCACTGACTGCTCCTTCAGGAGACCCTGGTTCAGTTCCCAGCACCCACATGGCAGCTAACAACTGTCCCTAGTTCCAATTTTAGGAGATCTGATGCCCTCTTCTGGCCTCTGAGGGCACTACATGACACAGGTGCACTTACATATGTGCAGACAAAACAATCCTACACATAAATAAATAAATAAATAAAAATTTAAAACAAAAACCAGGCTGGAAACAGGCATGGTGGCACATACCTTTAGTCCCAGCAGAACACAGACATGTGTACCTGCACACACCTTAAAAAAAGTACAAAGAAGGCTGAACATATACCAACATAGCTATCAACAGGAGAGCACTTGACTAACCTAAGGCCTGGGTTCAATCCTTAATACCACAACAATGGAGCACTGTGTTTCAACTTAAGATGTTTTCAATTTACGATCAGTTAATCAGAATGTAACCCCATTGTGAGTCCAGGAGCATCTCTATATGCTGATGAGGTGACTGAGAGGGTCTGGCTGCCAAGGGAACCAGTTATGCAATCCCATACACCTCCTCTTAGGTGAGGTGGAAGCTGGGACTGAGTTGAATCAGCCTATGAGTCAATACAACCACACTGAGCTAATAGTCTTGATAAAAGCTCCTGAACAATGAGGTCCAGAGAGCATCTGAGTTGTTGTAAAGAAGAAATTTGAAATTATTAAGGAAGAAAACCTAAATTAATTGAGAAAAAACAGAGAGAGCAGTTAGCCTGAGAAAACAGGCCCTGTTTATTAGGCCCGGTTGGCTTATGAAAACAAATCCTAGTTTACCTAGCCAGTTCTCTTGTTTGCTTGAGAAAACAGGTGGATAATCTTTGCTTTGGGATCTGTAAACACACTTCTCCCTTGGAATTACAACTTACAGCCCTCCACCCTCTTCATGACATGGAGGTTGGACACACCCCTGTGCATAGCTCTGGTCACATATGCTGAAAGGCCCTGCAACCCCTGTTAGGATTAGGTTTTTGTTTTAATATTTTATTTTTATTTGATGTGTAAGTGTATTGCCTGCATATGTGTAAGTACATCTGTGTCATGCAATGCCTGAGGGAGTCAGAAGAGGGCACTGGATCCCTTAGAACTGACAGTTGTTAGCCACATGTGGGTGCTGGGCATCGAACCCAGGTGCTCTACAGGAGCAGCTAGTGTTCTTAACCGTTGGGTTATCTCTCCAGCCCCCAGGAACAGGGTTTTAAGCTGAGGACTCTCTCCCTGGATAGAACTTTCTCCCAGGTTGCTGCAGCAAAGTGTTAGGATTAGGAGGTGAAAGAGCAGCAAGTGGAAAAGAAGCTGACCAACCTCAACAATTCACACTGACCTTGATTAGCCATGGGGGGACCACTGACCAGTGGGAGCATGGAGTAACCACACCGGCCAAACAGCAGGGGAGTGTAACTTTCTGTATGTAAATAGAGTCCTTGGAGTTGGGTAGGACATTTGTAAAGGATTTAGGGCCACCCCTCATAAGGGTTTCAGAAGGACCTGTTTGCGGAGCAGAAACCATTTGGGGGGGTGGGGGGTCCCAGATGGACTTGTTTGCAGAGCAAGACTTGCTTTATGTTTTTTGCTTCATGGGGGGGGGTCTCCCTTTAACCCCAATCCCCACGAATACCAGGGTGGGTTTGAAAGAACACTAAATTGTCTATATATACTGGAAAAAGACTGTTGCCTGTTGCTCAGGCTTTGAGGACCACTCCCCTGGGTCTGCTGCCAGCTGGATCAGAAATAAGAGCTAAGTTCCCCTTTTGTCCCCAGGTGTCTGATTTGAAAGCTGTGGTTTTGTGACAGATCTTCCCTCCGAGCACATCTGTTTATTGGGAGGTGGTGTGAGGGTGCTGTGTCTGGAGAGGAGCAGAACCTTCGCCTCCCCACATCACCCCGCCCTGTGCATGGATTCCACTTGGCTGTTTCCTGGGTTGTGTTTGTCTGTCTATTGCTTTGTGTGAGTGTATCTGTGCGAGTGCATGTCCAGGTAAAACATGCAATGCACATGCTTGTGTGTAGGGAGAAGAGGGTTTCGGTTCTCCTCCGTCACTCTCCACCTATTCCTTTGAGGTAGGGTTTCTCCCTGAACCTGGGATTCACTCTCAGCCTGGCTGGAAGCCAGAAAGCCCCAATGATCCTTCTATCCACCATCCCTCCTCAGAACTGGAGTTATAGACACCAGTAGGACACTTGGATTGTTATGTGGGTGCTAGGATTCAAACTCTGATCCTTATGATTGTGGAGCAAGCACTCTTAACTGATGAGCTATCTTTCCAGCCTCTCCTTAAAAAAAAAAAAAAGATTTATTCTCGTTGGGGTTCCCAGCCCAAGGGGGACCAAAGGAGCTCCGCCATAGGGGAGGGGGCGAGCAGGCGCAGCGTCAAGATACCGACTCAGGGAGTTGAGCGGAAAGCCAGCAGTGGTAGTCTGCTGCAAATTCATTTATTCAAGAAAGAACAGAGAGTCTTATAGGTCTTGTTAGCCAATAGCCTTATGGGGTGGGGGTCCCGACCGCAGCCAATCACAGTTTGTTCCCAGGTGGATCAGGTTTCCTCCATGTGCTGGACAGAAATTGGCTTCACAACCAAGTGGTGTGGAGCACCACACCCATGAGAGCCATTCCTCCATTCCTCCTGGCAGGTGGCCTAACTAGGCCCTCCCTGGATTATGCCCAACATATCCCCCTTTTTGTTTTTATTAATTGTTTTGATTTTTAGCCAAAAAGGAAACTGGCTACTATTCCTTGGGGTCTTTTTACCCTAATCTGCCTAACCAAATTCTATCTCCTATTCTTACCACATTACCTCTGAAGAGGTCACCACAGTTGCCTATAGGGAATTGGGGCGATGACCATTCTAACTTCTTCAAAAGATGAAAGGGGACGTAGATTGTGGCAGTGACTCACCCTGTCAGTGAGTCTGTCTAAAAGACCCTAAATTGCATAACTATTAACTGTAGGGGGAAAAGAAAAGTCCTTAACTGGTGCCTGGGAGATGTGAAAAAATAAAGACAAGAGTAGTCAGAAAGACAGGTAACCAGAAAAGTCAAAACAAGGAAAATTCTCAAATGTAGCTTCCTCCTTGTTTCTCTCTTGGCTGCCAAAGCTGGTCTTGAGATTTCTGAAGTCAGAACTTGTCCTCAGGCACTTCGATAGCTTGTTAAAATAGTCAGAACCAATACAAGTTCCCTCCTAAATGGCTTCTAGACAGGGAAAGAAAAGAAATTATTCAGTGGTTAGGTCAGAACAACAGTGGGCTTGACTTTCTTGACAGGAGGTATGCATTACTGTGTTGAAGATGGAGTCTTTGGTTATACTTTCCTGTTGGATGTTTAAGATCATACAATTGACCCAAATAAACTAACTTATTTTTACTTTTAAGGTCAGTTGAATATCTGTTCCTCAGGGGGGTCACATGGGCTTAGAAGAATCCCCTGGCTCCCTAGGCCTTTCTTTTACCAGTTCCACCTGTGTGAAGATAAGTCAGAAAGTCTTGCTGGACCATAGCTTCAATTAGAAGCATTTAAGGAAACATTTTCCTGTGCTGACTTTCTTCTTTGCAGACTGGACACTGGTTCAAGTCCTTTTAGTGGGGTTTCCACGACCTCCCTGAACAGGAAGACAGGTGACTCTTCACAGTTACAGGACATTTTGAGAGATTTTCCCATAGTCCCCTGGAACTTAGTTGACCTTGGAGGGCAAGAGACAAAAAATTGTCCCTTTAAGTCCCTCTGGCCAGATTACCTTAGGCCTCTAAATATGATTGTTGAACACCCTAAGAAGGTTAGTTCCACCAGCCTAGTATTTTTAATTACTATATGCTATGCAGTTAAAGCTTGGGCATAAACCAAACATTTTTGAATAAATCTTGACTAGACATATACACTCGAACCTTACAGACTTTTTCATTTTTAAATTATCTCCATTTACCATGAGATGTAATAACATTAAAAAATTACATACAGTTGACTGGAAGGATTGGCTGGATACTCAGGTGAGGTAGGCACTGCTAAGACATGAAGAATGCAGTTATTTATGGCTCAGACAAGTACTAAAAGAACATGGAATGTAAATTACAAAGATAAGATAAAGTAATGGATTAATATTACCCCTGTATATTACTTTATAAGTTTCTAGTTAAACCTTACGGAAAACACAAAAACCATAAACCTTGCTTTAGATAACACATTATCAAATTGAAGTTTGTAATCTTTTAACATAATTACTAACTGAGGAATTTTAGGCAGAGATTGTTATCTATTTTCTCTGAGAACTATGAATTGTCTTAGTGACTTTTTGTTGGTGTGAGAAAATAGAGAATTTCATGAGCTACTTTTGTTATAGACATTTTATACCATAAGATGAATAATAATAACCTCTGTTGAAATTAGTTTATCCCTTAGTCATTCTTAACAACATACAGCTGTCTGCATTGTTTAAAGTTATGCATGGGAGATGTAAGTGGGAATCAAACTCACAGCCTAAAGTATGATAGGCAAACACTGTACCAGTGAACTAATTCCTCAACCCAGCAAACTGAAAGCAAAAAAGGTAAGTAGTTGTTGTGCTTTTGCCCAGGGCAAGGCAAGTAACAAAAGCCTGTGACTAAGGGCTTTTGATGTTAGAGCCTCTAGCCTACAGGGCCAGGCCCCAGCAAACATGAGCAGCTGATGGAGGAAGCTCAGGGGTGCAGCCAGGAGTGACATGATGAAACTTTATGGAGTTTTACTTGGGAGGGGATCAGACAAAAGGGGAAATAGAATCCTATTTCTGCCCAGAAGTTTTGAGCCAGTTTTTAAAAGCTCTGTAGGTAAAGCCGGGCAGGGTCAATTAACATTTGAAAGGTCCTTGCAGGAGCAGATCGAAGTGCCTCTCTGCTCTGGGAGAGGCGGGGTTTTTAAACCAGCTGAGCCTTAGGGCACCCTCAGCTCGGCTGCCCGCTTGCTCGGTAGCCCTGTCCGCACAGCCTACCTCTGTGGTGAGTGTGCTCTGGCTTCTCCAGCATATTTAATGTTGGCCATAGGGTGCTGGATGCCTTTAATTCCAGCAGAGGCACACAAATCTCTGTGAGACCTACCTAGGTCAGCCTGGTTTACATAGTCAGTTCCCATAGGGAGATCCTGTTAACAAACAAACAAACAAACAAACAGAAAACAAACAGCTTAACACCACAGGCACAAATAATCGTTCTCTAGTTTCAGAAAGGATAAAAGAGAAGGGAGTGGAGAGATGGCTCAGTGGTCAAGAGCACTTGCTGTTCTTCCAGAGGACCACTAGAGTTAGGATCCCAGCACCTGTATGGAGGGACTCAGAACAGGTGGCTCCTGCTGTGTGTCACAGGTGGTTGTCACCACAGGACAGTCACAGCCTAGACAACATGAAATCAGCTTTTCCAAGTACTATAGGAGTATAGCAGGCACAATTAACTGCAATTCCACTTTCAGGACATGTGATGCCCTCTTCTGGCTTCCATGGCCACACACAGACACGTAAAAATAAATAAATGGTAATTCAGGAAGGAAGCAATCAGGCCAAGAGTGTTGGTATGCACCTGTCATCCCAGCACTCAGGAGGCTGAAGCAGGATCATAAATTCCAGGCCAGCTTGTGATACAGCGTGAGACACTGTCTCAAAAACCACCCACCCACCCAACTCAACCAAACAGTCTACACACGGCGATTACCACAAAGATAATGGAATGGGCCAAAATGTCTACAGGAAGAGTTAGCCAGGGCCAACGCAATGTCCTTCAAGCTAAACAGACTGATTGCAAACTGCACCCTGTGGCCACTTATATGCAAACCTGGGCTCAGGCACTGTAAGTTCAGGGCCAGTCCCGACACTTCATAACATTGATAACGCTCAACCGCTTGCCTAACATGCCAAGCATGAAGGTCAGTTTATAATAAACACTGAGCACATTCATGAGAGTAATTCTGGTGTGCCCGTGAAAGCATCTCCAGAGAGGATTAACTGGGTGTGGCTGGCACCACCCCACAGAGTGGGAGATGGACTGAATGAAAGGCAGCAGAGGGAACATTCCTTTCTCTGCTTGTTGATCTGCCTGGATGTGAAGAAGCAGCCTCTTGCTCCTGCCTCCACAGGGGAGAGTGGCTCCCACTTCCACAACCTCCCAACCATTTGAACCATGAGCCTGAATAAATGCTTACTCCCTTGAGTTGTTTTTCTGCCCAGGTATTTGGCCAGAGCAACCAGAAAGCAACCAGTCCACAGGAGTGACTTTTACAATATGGACATTCTGTAGAAATGATTTTTATTTAACCTTACAACCAAAGTTAATCTTAGCTTGCTCTTAGTACCAACAAACCTGCTAGGATTTGAACTTCTGTGACTTAAATGTAGCTTTAATGCCTCATGAACTTTCCTGGACCTTGATACCAAAACAATCTATATATGTACGTGTGGATGTTGTGCAGATTCAAGAGAGCACTGTAGCCCACGTGTGGTGGTCTACATCTTTATTCCCAGGACTCTGGAGGCAGAGGTAGACAGATCTCTATGAGATCAAGGCCAGCCTGGTCTACAAGCCAGCAGAGACTACAGGGAGACCCTGTTTACACCCCTGGTCCCCAAAAGAAAATACTGCAAACAGCTCAAAATATTCCTTGGAAACAATGAAGATTATCACATTTGTGTTACAAACAGTAGCTGGGATTAAACTGTAACTCGTTTGTGGTTGTGTATCATAGGAGTGGGAAGGGACATAAACTGGAATAAGGGTCTTTTACATCCTCATTTCATGCTGGATATATGGTTTTAATAAAAGACCTAGCCCTTGTTGTGGACGACAGTTTGGGAGAATTCTGAAGGAACAGGCTCTCAGCAGTTCAGATCCACTCTTGGTCATAAAATGGATAAGAGTCAGGCTCTCTTTTTTAAGCATCACTGTAATGTGACATTCAGTAAATGCCAGTCCATCAAGTGGAATCATTCACTGAACAACTCTTTCATACACACACATGACGGGGAAGAGTGGAGATAGAGCTGGTTTTTAAATATTTTCATTTTATGGGGATGAGTGTACTATCTGCTCAGGTATTAAGTGCACCCAGAGGTCCTAAGAGGGACTGGAGTTATGGACAGTTGTTAGCCGCCCCATGTGGGTGCTGGGAATGGAACCAGGTCCTCTGCAAGAACAGCTAGTGCTCTTAACTGCTCTGCTGTCTCTCCATCCCCAAGAGATCTGTTTTTAACTCAATATGCTCTGCTCCACTGCATCTACAATGAATCATCAAGACTTGGTTTTCCTGTGGCAATTATCTCAGAAGATCCCTTTCAAAATGCAAAACTGAGAGAACTAAATCAATAAAAAAGAAAAAGTCAATTGGGCTCAGAATGTAAACAAAAAAGATTTTAGAGTGGTGGGAGCTGATACCATGCTAAGCGGGAGAAAAGGGCCTATGATGAAAGTGAGGCAAGAAAATAAGGAAGAAACGCGCAGATGCGCTGCCTTTGGGTTCGGCGGCGTCTTAGACTGCAATCAGCTCTTTAAATCATCAGGCTCAGTTCATGCAGAATTAGAACAGAACGATTTCTGACAAGAACATCAGACCTTCCAGATTTAAAAGCAGCTCAGAAGAGTCAACCTCCACCAGATGCACAGGGCGGTGTTCACAGTCTCTTCATAGCACCTGCAACAGGGCTGAAGAGAATGCCAAGAGTGACTGCAGCAGATGCACCCACCCATGGCTGACAAGATGAACACAAACTTCCTACTATTCAAATTTAGGGGCAAGCTGGGTGTGGTGCACACGCCTTTAGTCCCAGCACTTGGAAGGCAGAGACAGGCAGATCTCTGGGAGATCAAGACCAGCCTGGTCTATGAATCAGTTCCAGGTCGGTTGGGGTCATAGGGAGACCCGGTCTCAAAAACAAACAAACAAATGTATGGGCACATGTGACGTTTCAGTGGGTAAAGGCACTTGTAGCTGAGCTTACAGCCTGAGTTCAATCCCCAGGACCCACTTATGGGTGGAAGGAGATAACTCCAGTAAGTTGTCTTCTGACCTCAACATGTCCACTGTAACACAGTTTGGTTCCCAGCATTGATGTCAAGTAGCTCACAAATGCTTGTAACTCCAACTACAGGTGACCTGACATTCTCTTTTAGCCACAACAGACACCTGCAAGCACATGTGCATGAACACACACACACACACACCCCAGTTCCAGAGCAAAATATCCCTGGAAAGTTACAAGTGGTTGTGAGCTCCCTGATGTGGGTGCTGGGAACTGAACCCCCAGTCCTCTGAAGAAACAGCAAGTGCTCTTAACCACTGAGCCATCTCTCCAGCTCCATCCTGGTATTTTTAAAAGATTTTTATTTATGTGTGTGCACACATGTGAGTGCAGGAACCCTCATGGGAGCAAAGATGCCCTCAGAGGCCAGAAGAGGGTGTTTGAACAGTTCCCTTGAGACTGGAGCTGCTCTACACCTCGAGTGCTGGAAACTGAACTCAGGTCCTCTGGAACAGCAGCAAGCACTCTTAACTGCTGTGTCATCTCTCCAGCCCCTAAGTTTCTGTTTAATGAAATGAAAACTGTGTGATTATTTTACATGCCCAAAGAGGACACATTAACTGTTACATGATAATGGGGGGGGGGGGGTACTTACTCACTCTGGCCCAGGCTGGCCTAGAATCTATATAGCTGGTTCCCTGCTCTAATCTAAGTGCTGGGGTTTACAGGTGTGAGCTACCACAGCTAATTTTTTGCTAAATCTACCTCCATAACCCACATCGATAATCACCTGACAGTTGATTCAATAACCACAGCTTGAAGTGTGGCATTCATGCTGAGGACACATGCTCAACATTTGAATATTCTTAAAGCAGGAAAAGTAACAGCAGTGACCACTCAGGCCAGATGTCGAAGTGTCTTTTTTTTCCAGTTACATAATACATCCCTCAGTTTAAGAAGGCTACACAAGTTTGTTTTTTATTTTTTATTTGTATGGGTGTACTGTCTGCATATAGGTTAAGTGCATCTGTGTCGTGCAGTGTATCTGGAGGTTAGAATGTTGGACTCCCCTGAACTGCAGTTATGGACAATTCTTAGCCACCATGTGGGTTTTCTGCAAGAGCAGTTGGTGCTCAAGACATTCTTTAACCACAGAATGCTGCAGACATATACTTCACTAGCAAACTTGGTATTTGCTTCTCAAGATAGTTTGAAGTCTTTGGTGTTCTTTTACTTTTGGTTGCTCTTCCAGCACAAATTCTTGGAAAGCATTCATAAAACCTTGAGGTGAGTACTATAGTCCCAGAGTAGAAAATCTGTCAGACCATGATAAAAACAGTATTGCTCACTCACACACACATACCCACACACAAACACAGTGACCTTAAACACACAGGTCTATTCTTCTTCTCTTCACTCAAAGCCTGCGGTCCTATCCTCTGGTGAGAGCTGGAAGCAGTGACTGACACCTGACACACAGAATGCAGTCATATGATGGTGTTTCAAGACTAAGTCATGAAGGACAAGGCTCCATCTTGCCCTTCCTGTCTGTCTGTGGCTTTTCTTGTTTCTTGGGTGAAGAGAGCTGCCATGTTGTCCCTCGCTGTTGAGGATAGCCCAGAGAGACAAGGAATAAGCCGACAGCTGCCCATAAGAGCACAAGCAAGCTGACAGCTGGGCCAGCCAGGCCTGGACCACAGCCCTGAGGGGTGAAGCCAGGGGCCGGGTCCTGCTGCACTAAGACACCTCCGCCTTGGACCTGTGGGGGTGCACAGTCTTAAATGACTCTGTCGGGAGGGAATTTCTAGTACTGCGCTGGAGAAGAGACACACCTGGGTGGTGAATATGTGCTCAAAGAGATAACAGACCCTTTGTGTTAAGTACACACAGCTGTCTACATAGAACCAACTAAGCTAGCTGAGGAGGCCTCGGCTTCAAAATCCTCAGCTTGGTGTGGTGGTGCGTGACCAGACCGCCTCACCAGGGAAACACAGGCATGAGGATCAGGAGTTCAAGGCCAGCCTGGACTACATAGCAAGATTGAGGAAAGCCTGAGCTACACGAGACTGTCTCAAAATACAAAACAAAGGCTCAGCAGTTAAAAGTGGGTTCTGAACTTCCAGAGGAAGTGAGGTGGGTTCCCAGCATTCACTGAGTGTGGCATACAACTCTGTTAACTAGTTTCAGGGGTATCCAATGCTTCTGGCCTCTGTGGGCATCTGTATGCATGTCTACATACACACACACACACAGAGGCAGAGACACACACACAACTAAAAATAAAAGTAAGTATAAAAAGCAAAAAACCACACAAAAACATTACCACACTGGATTTCCCAGGCAACTATCTATAAAACATCTACATTTCTGGCAGGTTTAAATCAAAGTCATGGAAAACAAGCTATCACTTGTCCTCTGGCTAGATTTACTGTATAGCAGAAGTCTTCCTGTTCATCGTTAAGTTCACCACACCTAAAGGGAGTTCTCCGGGGCCTTGAGAGATGGATCAGTGATTCAGAGCACTGGCTGCCCTTGCAGAGGACTGGGCCAGAAGAGAGCACTGGACCCCGGAACTGGAGTCAGACTGTCGTTAGTTGCCGTGTGCACGCTGGGAACAAAACCTGGTTCTTTGTCAGAGCGATCTGTGATCTTGTTTTCATTTGTTTGGTTTGAGACAGGTCTCCGTGTCGTCCCAGCCAACCCAGAACTCAGTACGTAGACCAGGCTGGCCTTCATCTCAAGATACTCGCCTACCTCCTGCGCTGCCTCTGCCACCAATGTGCGGGATCAAAGGTGTGCACGGCCACACCGGGAGCCAGTGCTCTGAACTGCTGAGCCATCTCTCTAGCCCCATAAAATAAATATTAAAAACATTTTTTAACTCTTATGGAAGAAAGTTAGCAGTACTTAAACATTTTCCCAGACAGGATGGCTAAACAGCACTTGCTTGAAGATGATGCAGAACTGCAGGTTTAGGATTTTAAAATTTTTATTTTCTTTTATACCTTTCAGGAAAACTGATAGCAAAAGTTCTGTCCCAGTAAATATTGTTTTCTTTCTCTAAATAAGTTTTAATTAATTTACAAATGTTACACAATTTTTGCCTCATTTTATAATACGTAATTGCCATTCCTTGCTATGAACTATAAGGTAAGAAAACTTATTTAACAAAACCTTTAAAGAAATACGTTTTCAAAGTTAAGACCACATTCTATGCCAGACATGGTGACACAACCCCAGCAGCATTCTAGAAGCAGAGGTGGGAGAACTGCTGGGAGCCAGTTCTAGGCCAGCCAGGGCTCCAGAATCAAGATCCTAACTGACAAATAAAAGATGGCCACATCAATTGGCATAATGGTGCTCACTGTAACCTAGCACTTGAGGATCAAGCAGGAAGACTGCTGCAAGTCCAGGGCCAGCCTGGGCTACACAGTGAGACCCTCTCAAAACAGACTGCATCTCATCATCTTGCTACTTATCCGAATGTCACTCCCAGAGCCACATGTGGATCAGCATCTGCTTCCTGTCCCTGAGCAGTAAAACATTCTCTATATGCAGAATCGCTGTAGGACATATGGCACAGAACTATCCATATAGACAGGATCTTCCAATGAGAATGAGGACTGAGAGGGATAGGAAAACATCTGCTACACGCCATGATTGCAAGGAACTTTAGACGAATGAACACACGTCTTTGAAGAGTCACAGCCGACAGATGAGGAGTCCCTCATTCCACCTGCGTCAGAAGGTAGTATCTGTAAACTTTAACACCAACTTGGGCTGATTTAACAGTCTTAGTTAGCTCTTTCATTTTCACACTCTGCATCATCTGCTGCACTGTGAGGAGAGGTGCTTCCTTTAGCTCCGTGACCAGCATGTTTCCTGAAGACACTGCCTCTCCTCACAAGCACCTCATCAAATACTTCGGTATTCAGAGTCTCGGGCCACAATGGCAGCAGCGTCCCATTCCACAGTGAAGAATGAAATTGTTCCAAAGAACCCAAATATCAC
The DNA here is from genome assembly GCA_035773235.1 of Eospalax fontanierii. Lineage (NCBI taxonomy): Eukaryota > Metazoa > Chordata > Mammalia > Rodentia > Spalacidae > Eospalax > Eospalax fontanierii. Next base: position 91,401,103 of record CM069531.1, on the reverse strand, counting down.
CATGACCAGAAGTTGCCAGTGCAGGAGGAGGTAGTTGCTGTAGAAAAATGCCAGGGCTGCGCAGATCGACTGAAACAAACAAGAGAAATCAGGTGGACCCGGGACCTAGGCAGCCCCACAGTCAGCCCTGCCAGTCTTTCCACGTGCAGATGGGACTTCTCGTCACACACTCCCGAGTGTGCCCTGAGCTCTCCTGATGGCAACTATCAAGTATGCTACCGCCTCAGCTGCTCAAACCACTTTGATGGAAATTGCAGCAATATAATGCAAGGTGAGCAGTGTGACAGAGCGCTTCTCTGTGTGACGAGGGAATAGATTCTGGTTCCTAAGGGAAATCTCTCAACTGTGTGCAAAGCCCCAAACGGAAATGTCTTATCAAAGAGAGAAACAGTTCTTTTCAATTTTGTGGGTTTGTTTGTGGGTTTTGCTGTTTTTTGTATTTTGAGACAGGGACTCCCTAGAGCCCAGGTGGCCTGGAATTTGCAATGTAGATGCAGCTGGCCTCAATCCCACAGAGATCTGCCTTTGCATCCCAAGTGCTGGGATTGAAGGTGTAATGCCCTGTGCTGGTCTCAATCTCTTTGAATGTGTTGGTGCCCAACTTCCATTTAAAATCACAGTAGCCATGACCAAAGGAAACAGTGAAGGGAAAGGACTTCCAACACGAGCAGGTTACCTGAACAAACTTAAAGACAGCGAAGGCTGGGGCACTGTCCTCCGAGTAGAGAAAGCCCAAGATACTAAGAAGCTGGGTGTTGAAGCAGCTGTCCCCTAGACCCAAGAGAAAACTGCAGAGAATAGCGACTTCTTTGCTGAAGAAAAGGAAAACATATTTACCATAGGTAGTACCACTCAAGTACAAAATCAACCCTCCCACAAAAACACTGACTGCTTTAATTCCTTTTTATTTTAGTGGTGGTGTTAGGACTGAACCCAGAGCCTCCCAAATGTAAGGCCAGCACTCTGTCACTATACCACTTTCTAGTCCTCTTCACTATATAATTCAGACTGGGCTGGAATTTGTGATTCTCCTGCCTCAGCCTCCTCCGAGGGACTGGGATCACAAGTGTGTGCCACCATACCCAGATTATCAAGTTTTAAACACATCAAAACAATAAATACTAAAATTTATGAGGTTTTTTTTGTAGTGCCGGGGATTGAACCCAGTCTCCCACATGCTAGGCAAGCACTCTATACTCAAAGCTGCACCCCCAGCCCTCATACTAGCATTAGGCAATTCTAGTAAGCAATTAGGCTCTGACGCATGAACCTCCACATTTTAGCAAACTCTGGTTTACTCTCTATTTGGGAAACAAACACTATCTTTTAGGATAGGTTTGCCTTGGATTTGCAGATCTAGCCACAACCCTCTGCATCTATAATGAACTGAGAGTTGACATCCTGGGGATGGAGAGACAGTTCAGAGGTTAAGAACACTGGTTGCTTTTGCAGAGGACCCAGGTTCAATTCCCATGCTATATGGCAGCTAACAACCATCCTTTAGTCCAGTTCCAGGGGATCTGACATCCTCTTCTGCCCAACATGAGCCATAAAACACTCATACACATAAATGCTTTTGAACTCGGAAGGGCCGAGTAGCTGACCCCGACTCTGCCTCCTCCCTCTTTATTCTTCCTCTAACTTTGGAACAGCTCACTGCTGAAAAGATAGGGATATAAAATTCAGATCAAATGCATTTGTGCTCCTTCACAGATCAAAGGGAAGATTTAGTGGGGAAAAGGTTAAAAGCAACCATTGCAAAAATAACTTGGGAGTCTCTAAGGATTCCTACTTAAACAACTTCTGGCTCCGTTGACACTTGACAGATGACCTTATAAAGATAAGAGACTCTGAAGAGGAGTAACCGCTCTGTTTCAAATCTCTAGCCACTAGCTCCTCCTGCCTACCTCAGATCACTAGGAAAACGACAGACATTGTACCTGGGCCTGATGTATGCACTGCTGTCAGTTCCTTCTACAGGGGCAATCGGCGCATCTCCAGGCATGTTGAGAAAGATCAAGTAAAAAGCTACAAAGTGCACCAGGATGCCCAGCAGCACGACTGGATTTCTGCCGAAGCGATTATTCTTGCTCAGGAGGCCAAACAGGCTTCCACCTGTGGATCAGGATGGCGTCAACACTGTGAAGGTTACTGACACATCATAGTCATCAATTATAATCCAGAGTCAAGGAATACACATTTTAATATCCAATATCTCCCTCAAAACATAACACCTCCACACCTGCAGACAACAAAGATGACCAGACATCATTCAAAGCTATGGAATCAAATTCAGCTGTATTTTTAGGTAATGATGTTTTTGCAGTTGTCTATGATTTAGAACCTCCTAAACTATCCCCTTTGAATTATAGCTAATTAGAGAAATAACAACAGAGGACATAACTATTCAATTACTACAATGTTTTCTGAGACAGAGTCTTAGGCAGCCCAGGCCTGGAAATCCTGATTCCCCTGTCTCTACCTCCCAAGCTAGGAATGCAGGCTCAGTCACTGAAGCCCATCCTCAACCACGTATGAGCTGTAACCATAGTTGGGAGTCCAGATATCATGATGAGAAACAATCACTGTGAAATTGCAAAACCACGTAAGCTCCATGCAAAACCATGCAAGCTGGGAAAAAAAAGGCTTTAGGAAGGTTCACCAGTTACAATAGCTCAAATCAAGGCTTCTTGGCAGATTGCAGTACTCCCAGTTACTGAGGACGCTTAGGAAAGAGGATCAGAAGTTCAAGATCTGGGCCAAGGGTGGTGTGGTACACGGCTTTAACCCCAGCACTGGAGGCAGAGGCAGAGGTAGGTATATCTCTGGGTCTGGTCTACACAGAGTTCTAGGCTAACTAGGCCTACAGAGAGACCCTGTCTCAACAAACACAAAACCAAAACAAAAAACCCGAACCCCACAAAAAACAAACAAGAAAACTTGTAATGTTCTATATCTCAGTAGGCTGACTGCAGTTACCTATAGATTTCAAAATAAGCAGTAAAGTGGGTTTAGAATGTTCCTAACAAAGAAACAATGTGGCTGATATGCTCATCTGGACAGCTTTGGTGTCAACTTGGCACACCTGGGCTGAGGGGGCTTCAACTGGGAAACTTCCTCCATTGGACTGGCCTGTGGCCATGTCTGTGGGGCATTTTCTTGATTGTTGAGTGATGTGGGAGAGAAGCAGCATTCTTCCATGGCCTGTGCTCCAGTTCCTGCCTCCAGGTTCCTACCTTGGGCTCCCTAAGTGATGAACTGTGACCTGGGAGATGTAAGCTAAATAAATCCTTTCCTCCCAGAGTTGGTATTGGTATTAGTATGTTTTGTCACAGCAATGGAAGGCAAACTAGGACAAAAATCACACTGTACCCCAAGATTCATTCTCATATTGCTAGTACAGCCCTCTGGAAACCAACTGTCAGATTTCTTCTATCTTTCAAACATTTTGTGTGTGCATGTGTGTGTGCGTATGCATGTGTGTAAGTCAGAGGACAACTTTGTGTAGTCCTTTTGTTCCATCTTTACATGGGTTCCAGGACAGAACTCAGGACATCAGGCTTCACAGCAAGCACTTTCATCCACTGACTCATCCCCACCCAATCCTTTCATTTTTGGATCTCACCACGTAGTACAGGCTGGCCTTGGACTTTCAATGCTCCTGTCTCAGCCCTTCAGTGTTAGAATTACAGGGGTGTGCACCACCCAGACAGATCCTCTTAGAAGCAGGCATCAGTGTTGAGCAAGGGAATCCAGACAGAAGTCAGTGCATCTCAACACATGGAGTGCTGCATAGGAAAATGAAATCCAGTGCTCTGCTGAGGCTCCTGCATCTTTATCTCAGTTCTCCTCAGCAACAGTGAGTAAATTCAGAGGCCAGGGAAGAGCTGCCAAGTGGATCAGTGACAGCAATGCCCAGGGCTGGGAACGGCAAGGAAGCTCATCTAGACGAGAGACGCGACTCAGGGCTGCAGGGAGCAGTGTCTTCCCTTAGGAGTTGGACACAATCTTTAAGAGTGAGTGGTATTCCAGGTCCCACTATCCATCCCCCAAGTATTTTGGTTTTTTTTGAATGGCCCCAAGTACTGCAGTCACAGGTACGCACCCTCTCCGCCTTCTCCGACACTTTCAGACCTCTCTCCGAGTACTTAACATTAGCACTGTTCTGAATTCTGTGAGTTGTTTTCAGAGAAATACTTTGTCTTGTTTTATTGGTTTCTTGAGAAGGGTCTCCCTGTAACCCCAGCTGCCTGTAACTTGCTATAGAGACCAAGCTGGCCTCCATCTCAGAGATCCCAAAGGCTTGTGCCATTATAGCCGGCTGGGAAATTATTTTTAAACTTGAAATATTTTTGAGAAGCCTTGAACTTGAAACCAACTGAGACAGAAGTATGCATAGATTAGAAACTCCGGGACTTGTGATGAGTCTGAGGTGAGGGTGATCTGAGGGACTATCACAACACTTAGAAACTTGCTTTTGTGACAGTACCAATTCACCTAGATCCAGGAAACGAAAGGCAGGATGAAAGCCTGATACACACACACCCTCCTTCACTTTATGTCTCTTTTGTCTTAAAACTCTAGGTCAGACACTTGCTTCACTCTGCACACATGCATGTTAATTGTTCAAGAAGGGTCTGTGTGAAAACTCATGATATCCAACCTGTCTCATCCTCCTTCCAAGCTGACGGCACAGAGCTAAGAGTCGCTTGGGCACCTTGCTCCCAACTTTTATAGGGTCCCAGTATAGAGCCCTTCAAAGGGGCCAGAAAGTCAGCAGTCATTTAACCAAACCACACAAAGAGTAGAGCCTTGCCCACAGTTCACTGTGATGACATCACCCCCAAGCAGGAACAATCACCCCATAAGAACCAGACTGGCCTCTTGAGGAAGAATGAACCAACCACCTTGTGAACCAGAACTAAGAAAAGGATCCAACATGCCACACTGTGATCAAGACTGCTTAACTGCACACCTCTTGTGCCTGGCCCAACGCTTCCCTTTCCTTCTCCTTCTTTCTTTCCTTTCCCTCATCCCCCCTTCTTTTTGTGGGACTGGGGATTGAAGTCAGTACTCTACCACTGAGCTACAATCCCCAGACCTGCTTCCTCAATTTAAACCTATAGCTTACATAGTACCCTAAAAATGGGCTGACATATTTGCTTTCTGTTTACCCAACACAGCTGAACTGTTGATCACAATAAGTTTTCTGCCCCTCATCACTATTCTTTACACTGTAGCCAGTGGGTATGAGTGGCCAAGTGTATCCTGTTGTGACCCCCAGAACTGGAGCCTTTTCCCTAAATCTCCAGTAACAGGACTGAATTTGAAAACATGTGAACATACAAATTATAGGTGACACCAGGGTTTCAGACCAAGCTCCTGCTCTGGGCCCCCAAAGACCAAACTAAAAACTCAAATGGAGTCACACTAAAAGTTTGACATCACCACGATATCACCAAACAAACTAAAGTGACCTTCAGAAAAGTCAGATAACAGAGATGGAGGGATGGCTCAGTGGTTAGGAGCATTTGCTGTTCTTGCAGAGGACCCAAGTTCAGGTCCCCACACCCACAAAGCAGCTCACAACTCCAGGGGTATCTGATATCTCTGGCCTCCAAGGGCACCCACACACTATAGTGTACATACCCCCCCCACACACAATTAAAAATAACTCTTAAAAAAAGAATAGTCAGGTAACAAGCCTGGAGTGATGAAGCATGCCTATAATCCTAGCACTTAGGAAGTAGAGGCAGGAGGGTCAGGACTTTGAAGTTACCCTCAACTAAATAGTGGGTTAAGGCCAACCTGGCCTACAAGAGACCCTGCCACAAAAATATACACATATACACAACAGAACATTAGAAAATCTGGTAACAGTCAAAATGTCTAAACTAGTCAGTGTCAACCTGTCTGATAATAAAATTCCCTCAGCTTTAATCCTTACATTTTTTAGTCCTTACAAGAAGCAAGGTGAAATTAACCAGTTTCTTATAGTTCTTTTTTCTCCCTGTCCCACTTTACACGAATAGTAGTAACACTGATCAAACACTGTTCATCTGCTTTGTCTGCAACCTCTCTTCTCAGTCCATCAGAATACTTACTCCATTGATGGAATGTGTTATTGCCTGATTCTAAAACTAAGATAAAGTTAAACAAAATCCCTTTAGGCTGAACAGGAGTTTGACATTAACTCTAGACACTGCCAACTCTAGACATTGCCAGAACAGGACTGAATTATCTGAGACACAAAACTGGTATTAACAGAATCAGAGCTAGAAAGTAAGAGATTTTTCTCTTTAAGTATTTTCAGAAGAAATCTGGGTGAGACAATGTTTGCTCATTTTATGGTTTCCATCTGTAAATTATGTGGCTATTTTTAGAATTTATTTACCTCAGAAGACTGATGGATAAAGTCAGACGCAGTGGTACAGACTATAACCCCAGCACTTGGAAGGTAGGGACAGGACAATCAGGAGTTCAAGGTGAGCCTGGATCAGGGCTGGAGAGATGGTTTAGCAGTTAAGAGTTTCCTGCACTATTATGAGGACGTCAGATTCCAGCACCCAAGTACCAAGCCCAGGTCTGAGAAGATCAGAAACAGGGGGATCTATCCTCTGGAGGCTTGTTGGCTTCTAGTCTACCCAAGAAAGCAACAACTCCAGGTTTAGAGAGGGAACTTGTCTCAAAGGAAACAGGTGGCAAGTAAGAAAGGACACCCAGCGCCTCCTTCTGGCCTCTGTGTACAAAACTGTACACAGACACATACAAATCAGTCTTCAAAAAGAGGAGACAACAGTGAGAGCCGATCACAGCATGGCCATCTCGGCTGAGGTAGGTATCGAGAGCAAAAATTCAGAGACACAGGGTGAAGTATACTTAAAACTTCTGTTAAATCACACAAACTGGTTTTTTGTTGTTGTTGTTGTTATTTTGTAGGACAGGCTGGCTTCAAACTGACTATGTTTCTAAAGACACACTCTCTTATCATCCTGCCTCCACCCTACAAGTGCTCAAGATATAGGCATGAGCCATGGGCCACATTCTGGCTCTTTTGGTCAAGGTCTCATTTTGTTGCCCAGGCTAACTATGAACTCCTGCAGGACCAGCTTTCCAACCTGATTTTTTTTTTTTTTTTTTTTTAGTGCAAAGGCTTTTAAACTTGAACACCCCTGTCCCCAAACACACACAACCAACCTAAAATTTCTCCAATGCCGATGAAAATTCCAGAAAGTCCAATGAGGCTTTTTTCTTCTGTTCCAAATTTGTTTATAGCACCAATACAGGTCCCATATACCCCAGAAAAGAAAGTCAACTCCAGACCTTTAGGGGGAAAAAAAAAAAATCAGATTTAACTCATCATGTAGTCTCCTTTTCCTAGTTCTGCTTCATTCTATTAGCAGTTGAACTAGATATATATAAAGCAAAGCTAAAACAAAATTTACAGACCAAAATGCTACTTCCCAAGTAGTTTTATGCTACACAACCGAGGAAAGAGAACCCTCCTCTGAAGTCCAGGTTAAACCCCGAATGCTCCTAACTACCGCCATTTGGAGGTATAGCACGCAGGGGCAATGAGATCACAAAGGCAGGCCCCTCACGGTGGGACTGGTGCCCTGACAGGGGACACCACAAAGCTTACCCACTCTGTCTGCCATGTGGTCACACAGCAGGAGACAGCTAGGAGACAGGTCTCACCAGAACGTGACCGTGCTGATACCCACTCTCTCATGCAGCTTCTTCTTTTTCTGAGACAGGGTCTCACCACAAAGAGAAACCAACCTTGAACTTGCATCCCTTTTTCTGCCTCTCTTCAGAGCTGGGATAATATTCACACACCACGGTATCAGACTAGACTGGCTTCTGGTTTTGTTTTTGGTCATTTGTTGTATGTCAGCGCTGAGTATTCACTCAGGGTCTTGCACATGCCAGGCTTGTGCTCTGGTCCTGCACTACCTTTTCAGCCTGACTACAGCTGCTGCTGCTGCATCTTTTGAGACAGGGTCTCATGAGCTCTGAACTCAAACTCAAACTGGGATTCTAGATGTGTGCCACCCCATCTGGCTAGAGTGCAAGACTGTACACACCACATTTGAGAGTTGCTTAAAAAAAATCCCAGAGCTGGAAAGATGGCTCAGCCATTATAAGCACTTATTGCTCTTGCAGAAGACTCAAGTTTGGTTTCCAGCATCCACATCAGGAAGCTTACAAACTCCTGTAACTCCAGTTCCAGGGGATCTGGCACCTCTGGATTCTGAAGGCAAGTGCATTCACAGGCACACACACAAGGACAGCCACGCTCACATACACATAATTTAAAAATAATATGAATCTTCCAAAGAATCATTAAATGATAATCCTAGCATGGAGGTTGAAAATACAGATGGATCAAGAGTTCAAGGTCATCCTCTGCTTCATAGTTAAGTTTAAGGCCAGCCTGGGCTCAACAGGAGATTCTGTCTCAAAACTAAAAACAAACAATAGAAATCACTAAATGTATTTGGCTTGGGATTAGGACAGAATAATTTCTGAAATGGCCCTCAACATACTTTTGCCATTTTTTTAGTAGATGCTTATAGAATGAGATATTCTCAACACTGATGATTATAAAATCAAAATATTCACTGTGAAAAACTTTTAAAAGCATGTTTTGTCCCACAAAGATTTTTAAAAATATTTATTATTTTGTCTTTTCGAGACAGGGTCTGCATGTAGCCCCAGCTGGCTTAGAACTCACTATGTAGACCAGGCTGGCCTTGAACTCAGAGAGATCCACTTGCCTCTGCCTCCTGACTGCTGGGATTAAAAGTGCCACCATGCTTGGCTCTTATTTATTATTTTTGCTTTATGTGTATGAGTGTATTGCCTGCATGTGTGTAAGTGCACCTGTGTTGTACAATGCCAGCGGGTGTCAGATTCCCTTGGAACTGGAGTTATGGACAGTTTTCAGCTGCCATGTGGATGTTGGGAATTGAACCCAGGTTATCTGTAAGAACGGCCCCTGCTCTTCACTGCTGAGCCATCACTCCTACAAAGATGTAATTTTTTATTGTAAACATGAATACACACATCTATCTCATTAGTATGCAAATCTATTCTCACCACTTACAAATGGCAAAGTTTTATATGTCAAAGAACTGTTTTAAAATAGATGGTTTATTATCGGCATACCTATTTATGCCCACATACTTAAAACTGAGAAGAAAAAGTTTAAGTCCTACCTAACCACCCGCCTATGGTAATTTGTTGCAATTTCTCAAACTAAGAAACCAGAGGGCAGTTCCCATGTCTTCGATAAAACACAACTCAAACAGGTATCTTTATGTAAAGCCTGTGTGTAGGTAGGAAACTCTGAGGATATAACTGACATTAGGCTGCAGTGGCAAATGCTAAGTGCCTATTATGCCCAGAGCAGCTTTCTAGCAAGCATGAGCAGTCCATTCACTAGGTGTCATGTCACAGTCTTACTGTGAGGGAGAGCCAGTGCATGGCATCAGCTGCTGCTTAAACACACATCTTCATGAAATCTTTTTTCCTAGGCAAAGATAATTCCTAAAGAGCAAAAAAATTAGGGTAAGTCTGTAAGGCCTCTATTCCTTATTCTGAGAAAAACCTTAAAAATTTCAATGTTTAATGTTTATTTTGTTTCTCTTAAAAAAAGGAGGCACTGAAAGGTAAATGTGACTGGCATATCAAAGCAATTTTAAAGGAAACTGATTTACTAATCTTTTTGTTTTGTTTTTGAGATAGGATCTCACACTGTAGCCCAGGCTAACCTTAAATTTTCAGCAATCCTCCTGTCATACCCTGTCCCCTCAGTGCTGGGATTGCAAGTGTGTATAACCACACCCTGTTCATCACTCATGGGACATGGGAACTGCCCTCTGTTCATTTTGTTTTTAATCTTTTTATTACATTTAGTGCTTGTTTGGGTGTGTGTTTGTGTGTATGCATGTGAAGATGCACATGTGGAGGTCAGAGCCAGTTCTCTCCTTCCACCATGTGAGGGCCTGAGATTGACCTGCTAAGCCACCTCAAAGGCCCAGGCCTGCATTATTCTTTTTTTAAAATTATTTTTATTTTATGTGTATGAGTGTATTGTTAGCACGTAGGTAGGTACACCCTTGTTGTGCAATGCCCAGGGAGGTCAGAAGAGGGTGTCAGATTTCCTGGAACTGGAAGTTACTGATAGTGTTAGCTACCACATGGGTGCTGGGAATCAAACCTGGGTCCTCTGTAAGAGCAGCCAGTGCTCTTAACCACTGAGCCATCTCTCCAGCACCAGCCCTCATCATTCCTAAGACTAAACACTCCACCTGTTTTCACATCACATGCTTGCACTGTTTCAACTTCATGAGAAGTGAAGTTGGTTACAGAGAGGTACTCCTGGGTCATTTCCTATAGTGTTTCCATCTTAATACCACTGGTCCACACCACCCATGAATCCTGGTTTTCCTGCCCGAGTGGGAGCCTCCCACACTAAATCTGGGCTGGCCCTGTGATGGGCTGTCACCAATAGAATGCAGTGGACTGATGCAGGCTAGGTCCAGGTCTGGTATTCAGGAAAGCTCTGGTAGCTTTTCCTGTTGTCCTTTGCGGCTAACTATGAAGTCTGTCTCTTCTGCCAGTCGTAAGGAGCTCTCACAGAGGGAGGAGGCCACATCGATAGATGGGCAGAGCCCTGACAATATACATGAAGAGAAAGACAGACACCGAGACAGAGAATGGCCCAGTCCTTCACCTGACCCCTAGGAAGGAACCAGCAAGTGAAGGAACTGCATGGGAGGCTCTGGCTCCAGCTGCTCCCTGCAAGCAGCCGCAGGAGGCCACGCTGGGCACCTCCCGAAGCAGAGGACGGAGGTTTGAGAATGGATGAAAGGCTAACCACGTCAGCCATTGGCCACTCACAGTAACGGAGCAGAAAGAACAACTCATACCTGTATAGGCAGTGGTGATGCTCAGAAGGAGCATCTCCTTGGTGATGCATAACTTTAGAGACTTTTCTGTAAGGAAAAAAAATGCAAGAGACTTAGCTAGATTTTAATTAATAAACACAGGTTCTAAGAAACATTTTCTCCAACAAAATATCACTCATCAATAAAGACAATAAGCACAGAAGTTAAATTTTCCAATTTAAATGCATGAGGCATGGACTAAGTCTGCCCTGTAAACAGAATGTTTATTTCAAGTGCTTAAATATGCTCCGGAGATGGGTTTTCCTCAATACTTTTTTTTTTTTTTTAAAGCTCTCATAGTGAAGGGAGGGGAAAGAAACCAGAGTCAAAAAAGATAAGAAAAATACTTGAGCAGACACAGAGGAAGGTGAGGCTATCCAGGAGTCAACAACCAGCAGAACACAGGCTTCCCTGAGAAAGACCCCTGGAGCACAGGGAGCATCCTGACCCACATAGCTGGTGTTGCTTCCTGAGATTCTGACCATGGCCCTGGGGCTGCAGCTCCAGCCTGCACTTTCTTTCTCTAATCTTTTCAGTGTCTGTCTTTGCACTGACAATGTGGTTGAGGTTTGAATGGAGAAGGCATTTTTAAAACCTCCATGTCTTTTATTCTTGAGATAGTCTTACTCTGACTCAGGCTGTACTGGAACTATGCAGTCCAGGCTGGCCTGGAATTCAAGGTGATGCCACCATGCATCATGCATGCACGCAAACTTCTTTAATTCTTTTCCTTCGTTTTTTTGAGACAAGATCTCTTATATTCCCAGCTAGCCCTAAACTCAATGGTAGCTAAGGATAACTTTGATCTCCTGATCTTCCTGTCTCTCAAGTGCTGGGAATGCAGACAAGCACCATCCTGCCTAGCCTGTCTTTTGTGACCCTGCTCAATTTTCATACACCAGAAAGAGTGGACCTAAATTTAGTTTTTTCATAACAGTTGCCTATACAATGTATACATCTTAGTTTGGTTTCTGGTTCTGTGATTAAAATACTCTATCAGAGGCAACTGAAGGGAGAAAGGGCTTCTCTGGCTCATGGTCCTACGTCACAGTCCATTACTGCAGGGAGGCCAAGTTTCATCTAAACCATCCCTTAAAGAGGCCCTTCCCAGGTGATTCGGGATTGTGTCATGGTGACAATGAAAACTAGCTATCACAGCATACATGTCACTCTGTACCTAGAGGATGCCCTTTACTCTACTGAAAATATAGTAAAACAAAAGCAATGGTAATTTTTCACCTCTCACCCCATTTAGGAGAAAATACACAATACAAAGTTTAATCTTTTTTTTTTTTTTTTTTTAAAGACAGTGTCTCCCTGTAGCCTGAGCTGGCTTGGAACTTGCTATGTAGACCAGGCTGGTATCAGTCTCAGTGATCTGCCTGCCTATACTTCTGGAGTAGTGATATCAAAGTCCTGCACCACTATGTCCAGCCCAAAGTTTAAAATATTTTAATTAAAAATTTTAATTTCAGAGGCTTGAGAGATGGCTTAGTGGTAAGAGCACTGGCTTCTCTTGGCAGACGATCTGGGTTTTATTCCCTGCACCCACAATGCAGCTAATAACTGTTGGTAACTCCGGTTCCAGGAGAATCTGACACTCTCTTCTGATCTCCACCAGCATTGGACAACAGGGGTGCACTTAGATATATCCAGGCAACACACTCATACAGATAAAATAAAATACATAAAACATTTAAAAATTAATTAGAAAAGCAAATTCTCTTAGAATTAGAAGATTTAGCCACAAAGAAAACTTCCACATTATCTAGGACAGTAGAAAAGTAGATACATAAAAGTTTATCTGAACTCCCAGTACATAAAGCACCAAGTATAAGCCCTACTGTGAACATGGTCCCTGAGTGATGACAATGTGCCGTGCAGATCTGCCAATTCTAACAGGCATGGCACCCCAGTGAGGAGCAATGACAATGGCGGAAGCTATGATGATGCAAGTGCACTGGGAACATGGCAGCTCCACACTTCCTGCTATGTTCTGCTATGAATCTAAAAACTGATCTAAAAAAATAAAAACACACATATACATAATCTCTTTGCAGAAATCAACTGACTGGTCCTCAACTTCACATAGAAACGGAAGGGATCCACAATCAATAAAACTGTTATCAGTGCAGCACAGTTCTGGCATAAGGACAGGCACAGCTATCGAAGAATGAACCCCAGTAGTTACTGTGAACTGATTTTCCAGCAAGGGCAATAGTATAGTTCAATAGAAAAGTACGGACTTTCAGCAAATGGTACTGGGATCACTGGATAGACACATGCAAAAAAAAGAAGGAAGCGGGGCTTATAGCTCATGCAGATACACAAAACTAAAACAGATCACAGACCTAAACAGAAGACCCAAAACTACAATACTCTTTGGAAAAACAGCAAATTTTTATGACCTAGAGTTAGGCAAAACTTATTATGACATCGAAAGCACATAGCAAAAAAAAAAAAAAAAAAAATTAAAAAAGCAAAAATGGATTCATCAAAATTAACAAGTTTTATGAAACCATAATACCATATTGTACCTAATAGTGTGGCTATTATCAAAAAGTCCAAAGACAGCTGGGCATGGTGGCGCATGGCTATGATCCCAGCTCTTAAGAGACTCAAATGGAAGGATTGATAGACAGGCTAGCCTGGGCTACACAGAGAGACCCTGTCTTTAAAAAAAAAAAAAAAGTTAAATTGCTACTTCTTAAAAAAATTACTTTTATGTGTATGAGTGTATTGTCTGCATGTATGTAAGCACACCCATGTCATACAAGGCTTATGGAGGTCAGAAGAGGGAATTGGATCTCCTGGAACTGGAGTTATTGCCATCAGCCATCATGTAGTTGCTGGGATCTAAACCCAGGTCCTCTGCAAGAGCAGCCAGTGCTCTTAATGCTAAGCCATCTCTCCAGCCCCCTAAATTGCTATTTCTATGAGTTTAACTGCAATCCTCTCCCCTTTGGCTCTCTGAACCACCAGTAGATCTTCTGACAGGCAAGTTTCTAGACTTGAAGTGTTAAAAGCCAGAAGGTGACCTCCCATCTTGGTAAGGGAATGAGGCTAGATCCTACCTGGTTACATATAAAACCCAATTTATAATTATGAATGCATCCCCAGGACACTGGGTAAAAGCCTGATAAACCAGCTGTGATGACACCAAATGGCCCTTTCTAAAAACAGGCTACAGGACTTGGTGAGTCAAACACAACCTTGTGCCATTTGGGCCAGGCCACAGCTGCCATCAAAAATTTTCACTCTGATCCTTGGCAACCTATCAACTCGCTATCAATCCTTAAGGGCCCAGAAGGCCACTTGCGTGGAAAGTAACTGCCTCAGTGAGGGTCTCTTCTGGGAGGCAAAGAAGCTGAGCAGCAGTGGACGGAAGCTGCAGTGTGAACCGACCTATGTCTGGGGGAAGTGAATCCCTACCTCTGCCTGTTGACACAATTTGGGCTCAAATCCACTTCAGCCACCTACTGACTCACTGGTTGACCCTGGGTAACCTTTTAAAAATTTTCACCAGCCTGATCCCAAATTTCCTGATAAACTACGCTGTCCTGTCAGTAAGATGATGCTTGGCTACAAAAGTTACAGCCTGAACTCTGACAACTATATGCTTCCAGTCGCTAACCACTGAGTTATCAACCACTCCCGGCCATGGCAGGGAGAGGATATCCCCTTCTCCATCCCACAGCCACTGGGTATAATTTTCTCTTTGCTCCTTGAACTGTTTGGTTACTTGTGAACAGCTCTGAGTGGACTCAGTAACGATTCCTAGAAGCCTCTGCTTTAAAAGGATCATTGTGGGCATGGCAGAAAGAAACCAAAGATGGTTCACCAGGGTCAGTGGCTGGAAAGAACACTCAGTGGATGGGTGTGGCTGTTCTCACTTGCTCCTTGCTCAGTGGAGCCTTGGGTCTGCTCCACAAGTGGCCCGAGGTTTGTTCTCACCGCCCTGTGTCAACCAGAATTCCCACACCTGAGGCCTCTTCCCAACCCACACCTGCTCAGGTGGACAGTATCCACTCCTTTTACCCCCATTAGAAAGACAACGATGGAAAGACTACTGTACTTTAGAGCTGCATACCTGGAGAATTGAAAACCCTGAGGAATCATCAATTCAAAGTTACCAGGGAAAGGGGGGGTGGCAAGTGCTGAAGGTGTTCCCGAACAGTTCTTGCATTTCAGACACAGAAAATACTTACTAAATGCATCTACTGCTTTTGTCAGATTGTTCTGGGCAGACCTGAAAAAATAAAATAAAAACTGTTTCTTCCCCTTGAAAACTAAAATGCCACCCAGATACTCAATGCCTCTCCCATTTCCAGTTAGGTTTGAAAAAGCCCTGGCCCCTATGTAGCCTGTCAAGCACACTCAATGATTCTTGATGCTCTGTGCTCTGAGGTCCATGTCTTAGCCCTTGCTTCAGAGTGCTGCCCAGCACATCTTGGGGCTGAGCAATGAAAGACAATTGTTTCCTAAAATCGATTGCCTCAGACTCACTTATGCATCTCCTTTTTGGGAATGACACACAGTAAGAAAGAAATACACTTTCTTCTTGTTGCTGTATGCATACCTGTCCTATGCCCTTCCAGGCTGGGGCTATAGGGAGACCCTGTCTCAAAAAGACAAAAACAAAAACTCAACATCAACCTGCAGCCACTTCCCAAATTCTGGGATTCTAGGCATGCTCCATTACGCACTACTTCAGAAATGCTGGGGATCCAAGCCAAGGCATTACACATGCTAGGCAAAGCACCCTGCTGACTGAGCTACAGCCCAAACACCTGAAAAAAAAAATTTGTGGCTGTAGGTTTGTTTGAGGCAGGGTCTGGTTCTGTATTTCAAGCTGTCCTTGCATTTATCATGTAACTCAGCCTGGCTTTACACCCAGTGATCTTTTTGCCTCAGTTTCATAAATGCTGGGACTACAGGTGTGTGCCAGCACTCCTGGGTTAAAATTTTAAAGGGTTACGTTCTTTTACCACAAGCCAAATATACTTCTAAAACAAGTGGGGGGGTGGTGATAACCCTAGGGACTGAAGAGTTGGCTCAGTGGTCAAGTGCACTGGCTGCTCTTCCAGAGGATCCAAGTTCGGTTCTCAGCACCCAAATGGTAGCTAACATCTGTCTTAACTCTCATTCCAGATGACCCAACACCCTCTTCTAGCCTCCTTGGGCACTGCATGTACATGGTGCACTTACACTCATTAAGGCACAACACTCATGCACATACAGTAAAATTTTTTTAATTTCTTAATCTTAAAAAAAAAAAAAAGTTGGGGACCCTAAAGAAATCCAGTTGGCTTAAGAAATAAATTGCCGGGCACGGAGGTACATGCCTTTGATGTCAGTACTTAGGAGGCAGAGTCAGGCAGATTGGAATTCAAGGTGAACTTGGTCTACAGAGTTCTAGGCCCACAAGAGCTACACGGTGAGACCCTGTTTCAAGATCAAAAACAAAACAACCACCAAAAGGCACTTGTCCACTGCCATATCATCAAGTTTAGAAGAGGGCTGGCACACAGTCAGTACTATTTGCAGAACAAAGACAAAGACACTTCATGTGTAGGAGACAGTAAGAATGAGAGACTACTAACTAGGCTGAATGACATTCCTAAGAACTATCCCTTGGGACTGGAGAGATGGCTCAGCAGTTAAAGAGTACTGGCTGCTCTGTTAAGAGGACCCGGGTTTGGTTCCCAGCACCCACACTGAGGCTAACAACAGTCCTTAACTCCAGTTTGAGGGGATCTGACACCCTGTTCTGGCCCTTCTGTGCACTGTACACGCATGGTGCACTTTCATACATACAGTCAAAACACACACACACACACACACACACAAAATAAAAATTAAAAACAAAAACCAAAAAAGCCTACACCTTATCACGGGTAACTGTCCCCTGCTCCAATGCTATCAACCCATCCCCACAGCTCTGATGTGCAGCTCTCTGTGCTTTACTCACACAAACTATGCCCTGCCTCCCTAGGACACATGATCATATGGGACCATGGTCACTAATAGAAACCCTGTTATGTGATGCATGACTGCATATGTATATAGCACCTAACTCAACCCAAGTACCACCTCTCCTTTACTTTAAATAGGTTTAGTACAAATTCTGAACTGAAGAATTTTAGGCATTTTGCTTAAAAAGGCAACACAAAATGTTCAATGTAAGTTTTAACAATGCATGAAAAGCAGTAAGACAATCTTCATAAGTTATCAATTCAGGAAAAGTGAGAAAATGAGGGTTTAGATTAATTTCTCTTTTCTCCTCAAATCTAATGACACCAAGGATAAATCGCCTGTATTAGGTTTGGTTTTTGAAACAGGTCTTATGTAGCCTAGGCTGGTCTCAAACTTGTTATATAGCAGAGGGTGATATTGAACTCCTAATTCTCATGCTTCTACCTCCCCAGTGCTGGGAATACAGGCATATGTCACCATGCTTGGTGACTTATATATGATATTTTAAATAATATCACTACTGAAATATGTTCAGGTAACTTGGTGTGCTAACATATACTTGTAATACCAGCACTAGAGAGGCTGAGGTAAGAGGATCTTAAGTTCTAGGCCAGCCTAAGTGAGATCCTGTCTTTAAAACAAAACAAAATAGAGAGGAAAGGAAATGTGCTCACGTAATTACAGTATTTATAAAAACAGATGGGGGGGTGGAGAGATGGCTCAGCAGTTAAGAACAGTCTTCTGCTGTTCTTGCAGAAGACTGGGTTCGAATCCCAGCCCCTAAAGGATGGCTAACAACCTTCCATAGCTTCAGTTCCAGCAGATCCAACGCCCTCTTCTGTCCTTCATGGGCACTGCACTTATACAAATGCAGGCATAACTCATACACATAAAAAACAAAACAGAGGCTCCATGCTTGTTCCCCATTTTGGAGTAGTTTGGGAAAGAACACCTGGACAGATTAGTGTCAGAGTGAGGTGCCCGGGTCTGTGACAACTGCTAGAGGTCCTGCTACTCACTCATACCACAGCAACCAGAAAGCTTAGAGGGGATCACAGACACAGGAGCTAAGGGCGAAGACTCTCTTTTCCATTTCATCAGCTGGGGTCCTTGTACATGGAAATGGAGGACAGGCTGCTGAACTGAGTGGGAAGCTGAAGTTACAGAGTAAAGGGATTTCTGCTACAGTCAGGGTCACATGCTGAGGGCTGGGAGGGACGCTGTCCCTGGTGAACCTTTTATGACCTCCCTTCTCCAGACAGACTTTTTTGGTTCCTTGTCCACCCAGGTCCTCGGTTATCTTTGCTTGACTGTTTTTCCCACACATCAAAATGTCAGGCACCTGCTACAGTGAAGCAGATGAGTCATCTCTAGACTACACTTACTCAGAATCTACTTCAACATGAAAAGGAATGTTTTCTTACTCTGTGACTTCCATGTCCTGGTCATCGCAAGACTCATCTTCTCCAAGGACATTTTCAGGATCAGGTTTCCGAATGAGAAAGAACAGAACTGTCCCCACAAGGCTAATCACCGTCAGGGCAATAAACACTGTTCTCCGGTCACTCTCTAGGGAGGAGAGAAGAAAGTGGATAGCCTGACCAAACGATACCAGAGTCAGAGCTATACTAGGGCTGTTTCTAACCAGCAAAACACTTCATTTAAATCTGTATTTTAATGTATCAGTAAAAACTCAGGATGACTAAATAGCCACCTCCATCTTTGTCTTTCAGCTAGAGAAATACTAACAAGAACGGTGGAGTGGTAAACAACTTTAATCCCAGCACTCAAGAGTCCAAGGCAGGTGGATATCTGTGAGTTTAAGGTCAGCCTGCTCTGCACACCAAGTCTCAGGCCAGCCACAGCAACATAGTGAAAAGCAAAATAAACAAAAAGCTAAGAGAAGAAAAACAGCACAAGAATGTAACAGCATTCTTTTAACCGAAGCACAAGCTACCAACACTCAAACTGCCAGAGACTGACCGGCATGCTGGCATGCAGTACGGCCTTCTGGCTTACTTGGAGGTCCCCTGGGAAGCAGTCATGAACTAGAACCTTTACTTAGTAGTAAATCCCAGGAAAAAGCTCATGCAAAGCAAGTATCTGAGGGAATTTCAGCATGCCAAAGTTCACTGGAATGACACTTAAAGCATTAATGGGCATGTCTGTGGAACTGCTGTTATTCTTTGAAAAACATCTGAATAAAACTATATGAATAAAACCAACCTGATATTTGAGTTTTCCCTTGCCAGGCAAAATATATGTAAAGATTTCCAAAGAATAAGCTGTGGGGAGAAAGAAAGAAGATGCTGGGGAATCACTGTAATACTTAGGGTTTTAAAAAACAATCATTCCCACTATTTGAAGAGAAAGAGATAAACACCCTGATTTATACAGGACTGCCTGCCCTAAGTTACTTAACAGTATCAACGCCACCTAACTCTTTCTGAGTTGAATGACCCAGATACATGCGACTGTAACCTGACTCAGTGCCCTGCAGATGAACTGACTCACTTTGAACATGTGATTTACTGGAACTCTAGAAATGATTCCTTAGAAACAAATTTAATGCTATTTAAAAACTAGTGAATTTTAAAGAATCCATGAAGAAAAGGCATTAAGATTTTGTTATCTGCACCTACGAAGATGTGTATTTAGCACACTTTCCTAGGGAAGGGGCCATTCACTAACTCGTTTCTTATTCTCTAACTCCTTAAAACTAACCTTTTGTACTGCATGTCCAAGCTACCATAATCCCAGCTACTTAGGAGGCTTGAAGCAAAAGAATCACATTAGTGTAGGAGTTCAAGGCTGGCCTAGACAGCAGTGAGACTCTCAACCAGTTTCAAATAAAGAAAGAAAAAAAGACTCTACCACCAGCAACTAAATATTCAGAGCTTGTGTTAAGTTTGTCAAAACCAAAATTAAAAGAAATTTTAAAATATTTTCTTAAGATTCATTTAAACTATTTTTATGTATGTGTGCATGCCATGGGTACCTCTGAAGGTTAGAGAAGACCAATACCCCTGGATCTGGAGTTACAGGCAGTAGTAACCGACATGGATGCTGGGAACTGAACCTGGGTCCTCTTGAAGAAAAGCAAGGGCTTTTATCCAGTGAACCATCTCTCCAGTCTTCTTTCTCTTCTTTGAGGTTTTACTGTACTTGTGTGTGTGTGTCTATGTTTGGGTGTGTGCATGGGGTACAGGTGCTACAGAGGGCATTAGATCCCCTGGAACTAGAGTTATAGGCAGCTGCAACACTGCCAGTGTAGGGTGTTGGGAACTGAACTCAGGTTCTCTGTCAGAGCAGAACAGTTCCTAACCCTTCAGCCATCTCTCCAGGCCCCACCTTTTACAATGATTATGTTTATTTGTCTGTGTGTGCCCATATGCCATGACATACCTGTAGAGGTCAGTTCTCTCCTTCTATCATGTGGATTCTGGAGACTGAACTCAAGTCATCAGGCCTAGCAGCAAGTATTTTATCTGCTCAGCCATCTTACTCACCTGCCTGAAAGTATGTTGGCCAGGCTGACCTTGAACTCACTACAACCCTCTTGTCTTGGCCTCAAGTCATGTAATTACAGATGTGTGCCATTCTACCCCGCTCTTCAGGACATATTCCTAAAACCTAATGGCCATGAATAGAATGACTGCCTTTGCTTTTTTCTTAGGAGATACCTACTTACTGTAGCATTCAGACTTGGAAATGTTAGTCTCACTTCTGAACTGGAGTGTACTGTTAACAGCTACCAGCACTGGCACTTGACTGGAAGGATGTGGCTGCTGGAGTCCAGATAACCATGTTTCCATGGGAAAACTTAGTCTCTGTTGTGTCATCCGTGGAATGTAGATAATGTCTTTCTGCCTCTTATGCTTGTATGGAGATAATGTGAAATTAAAGGAATAATCTAACAGGCTTAGAATATACCAGTTGGAGGTTAATATTATTTTCTATTTTTACTAATCTTAAATTCTAGTAAGACAGTTCCATGAATTTTAAGTAATTCTCTACAAATCTGCATCACATTCAGCTAGGAACTTCAGTCACACAACACAGATGTGAGTTATGAGTCTGCAACATATTAAAGGTCTAATAAATAACATGACAAAAAAAACAAAACCAAACCAAAACAAAAAAACCCCCAAAGGACAGATAAGAGCTCCAAAAAAGATTATTACCTAGACTGTAAGAGTGCCCAGAAAATTCCACTGTTTCTTCCAATCGTGTGCTCATCGGAATTTATTGTCAGGCAATTTCCTTGTGCTGTCCAAAGTACTAAAATTGAGACCAAAGCTTATCAAAAGAATGAAATCACTTAGCTTTACCTGCTAACCACAGGACTGATATCCTTAGACAAGCCCCACAAAGCAGGGTAACAAACGGTGCTCACCTGCAGCTGCCATCCCAAGGAAAACAGACGCTGTGTAGAAGGACCACGGGAAAGGCTGGATAAAAACGGCAATGTACATGCTAAAATACAACAGGTCAGTGCATTACAGTCACACAACACCTGAAACAAAATGCTAAGCAAGCCCTCTAGGGACCAGTGAGGGGGTTCTTGTCTAAAAATTCAGCCTGCAAAGCACTTTTCTTGCTTTTGGATTTTGAAACCAGGCAAGTGCTCTGCCTTGGAGTCACATCTCCAGTCCAAGCTACTATTTTCAGTTTACGATTTCAAATTTGTAAATCCAGACTTTTTACAGGTTGGCAATGGTTTCTGCCATGAGCTCAGCACTGGATGGGCTGAAGCTCCTGAGTCCAGATGCTCTTCGTTTTCACCTGTATCTGCTAATAAACTTCATAGAAAGGAAAACTATTTCCTAGAAAATTCTTTTCAACCTTAGTACAGGTTTTTGCATTCTATTAACAAAAGCTGATATATACCAGGCATGTGGTATCTGCTCACAATCTTAACTCTAAAGGCTTAGGCAGGAGGACCTTGAGTTTAGAGTCAGGCTTAGCCTGGGCTATATAGTGATACCCTAGATGTACACACATCTACTCGAGCAATCTGGTATCTCTAAGCAACAAGAACACCTAGTCCCTGAAATATCTATTTTTCTGCTTGGTCCAAGCCTGCAAATTCTCATTAAAAGCTTACTGCATGCTTAAAAGATGTTGAAAGTATTCTAAATTAAGCAAGTGAAAAAAACCCATACTCACCTGTAAAATAAACCACTGACAAACATAGAGATTTGAGGTCCTACTATGGCAACCACTGATGGAGTGATCAAATTGGAAGCAGAGAACACGCCGTAAATAATTGCCATGCTGCACACACAAGGGCACAGAAGGGGAAAAAAAACAGAAGCCTTAAGTAACACCTCAAAAGTTCACTTTTAAAATCCTATTTTGGGTCAGCAAGGTGGCTTAGTGGATAACTTAGTGGATAAGTACTTGCTGCCAAGGCTAGACAACCTGATTCCATTCTCAGAACTCACATGGCAAATGGGCATGCATACACAGACACACACAAATTCTACTTAAGAGTTTGTAGACCTTGTATTATTTATGTGTACGGGTGTTTTGCTTGAATGTATATAAATGCACCACATATGTGCAATGCCTGCAGAGGCCAGAAGAGGGTGTTGGATCCTCTGGAACTGGAGTTACTACCTGTTGTTAGTTGCCACATGGGTGCTGAAAACTGAACCCAGATTCTCTGCAAGAGCAGCCAGTGCTCTTAACCATGAGCCTTGTCTCTGGTTCCCAGATTATTTTTTTTTAATTCATATTCTTTAGTGACTGGAGAGATGGCCCAGGAGTTGGTTCCCAGCACCCACATGGTCAACAACTGTCTATAACTCCAGTTTCAGGGGATTCAACACCTTCTTCTGGCCTCATGGGCATTGCACACACTGGTGCACTTACATACATGCAGGCAAAACACTCATACAGTAAAATAAAAATAACTTTAAAAATTTACAAATTCATATTCTTTCGTCAGCACTTATCATTTTACCCTTAAGTACTATATTAAAGTTCTTGTTTCTATAATACATACAAATACTTTCTTTATACAAATATTTGGAATGGATGGATGGTTTTTCAAGACAGCATCCTGCTATGTAGCCCTGGTTGGCCTAGAACTCATTATGTAGCCTGGGTTTGAATTCATAGTAATCCTTCGATGGCATTCCAAGTGCTGGGCTTAATGGCAAATACTACCACACTGTGTTTTTGGTTTATGGTTTGAGATAGGGTCTTGCTATATATCCCTGGATGGCCTCAAATTTGCAGAAAGAAACCCTTCTGTCTCTGTCTCCTCAGCCCTGGGATTACAGACATCTGCCCCCATGTCTGGCTTGCATCAACAATTTAAAACTAATATGTACTAAATATCTGATGTTTCTTTGAATCAGCTTGCCTATGACAATGCATTTTGATGTACTGGCGAGTTTTAACAATAATAATGTTAAGTACTTTAGAGATACTGCCCCTTTTAAGCCGAGAAGCTCTTTCATCCTCTATTTACAGAAAAGTGAAGTATAGTGTATAGTGAAGTAAGTTGCCCTGAGTTCAGTGGGTCTCTAGGGAATGAGAGTCAGGATTCTAACTCTAGCAATTAGGAGTCTGCTCCATTAACTTAGCTTACAACTTGTGGTAACTGCCTGACATTACTTTGCTATAAATAACACAGAGCTATACAGCCTGCTGCACAAGAATTTCAATCAGATTAATGGTCTCAGCTGGACATTTTTCATTTACTACTGACTCAGTCGTAATACACACCCACATACATACATGCAATATCATACCTAGCCCTATTAGGCAACAGTTTTCTTTTCCTTACTACATATGTGTATCTTGAACCCAGCTATACCAAGGATCCTGGTTTCAGTTACTAGCCAGTGTTAAATCTGTAAACTCAGAGCACATTATTTTTGGCATTCATGAACTTCTCAAATACTAAATGTGCTATTTCATTTGTTCTTCCAAATACACAGATGACAAATATCACAAAAGGTGAAATTATTAACCACCTAAAATGGGTACTAATATCCATCTATTCTCAAATACTATGTAGGAGATTTAGGTAATAAAGAACCAAAATAGGAGTTTTAGATTAGGGTAGTGTCACAATCTACTATTTAACTACAGAGAATTAGGTAGCCAGGCACAGAAGTGCATGCCTGCAATCTCAGCACTTAGGAGGCTGAGGTAAGAGTAAGTTCATGGACTGCTTAGGCTACAGAGTGAGACTATATAAAACAAACATAGAGCTCAGTTTAACCATTCCACCATGTATACAGTTTAAAATTAGAGGTAAACATACACAAATTTTTAAAGAGCCCTTGCTGGGCATGAGGTATGTCTTTAATCCCAGAACTTGGGAGACAGAGGCAGATAGATCTCTGAATCTGAGGCCAGGCTAGTCTACACAGGGAGTTCTAGGCAATCAGGGCTACACAGTGAGACTCTGTTAAAAAGGAGAGAGCAAGCTCTGGAAGCTAGAGAGATGGCTCACTGGCCAAAAGGACATATTAGGGACTGAAAAGATGGCTCAGTAGTTAAGAGCACCAGGTGCTCTTGCAGAGGTCTGGGGTTTGGTTCCCAGTACCCACATGGCGGTTAAAGACAACTGTCTTTAACTCCTGTTTCAGGGGATCCAAAGCCCTCTTCTCACCTCTGTAAGCATGGAGGCATATGCCTTTAACCCTAGCATTCAGGAGGCAGAGGCTGGTGAACCTCTATGACTAAACATCTTAAAAATGTAAAAGCTTCTGATAAAATTACAATTATAAAATTACAAACCCAAGATCAAGTGTTTCAACAATGAAAGCACTTTTTAGGATCTGGTAAATATAATTATGACAAAACATGCATGCTTCTTAAATGTGAAGAAATATACCAGGTCTTTATATTCATCATCTGGACACACAGAAATTAACAAAGCACTCAAATTTTCAATCCCAGTATACAATTCTAGGAAACCTAAAGTTATCATCTTTGACAATTTTTATTACCACACTTTCATATTTATGTTTGCATGAGAATGGGTAGGACGTCAGAGGACAACTTATGGGGACCGAATTTAAATAGTCAAGCTCGGAGGAAAAAAAAAAGCAATCACTGCTTCTCAAGTTTTGGTGAAAATCAAATCTACAAACCAAAAGGAATTCTTACTATTCAATCACAAAAACTTTACTGCATCCTGGGCATAGCGATGAACACCTTCAATCCCAGCATTTGAGAGGCAGAGCCAGGCAGATTTCCTGAGATGGAGGTCAGCTTGTTCTACATAGTTCCAAGCCAGCTGAGCTACAGGGAGACCTTGTCTCAAAAAGAACAAAAACTACTGCTGGTTTTTCCAAACGAATGTGTGCAATTATTACCACAAGAAAAGTAAAATCATGCGAACAGTACTATACCTTGTATATCCACTGCCATGAAAATCGGTGCTATTTAAGCTCCTGATGACCGTTTGCTGTATGGAAGATAAAACTAATCAATGAAAATGCCTTGTAATCTCCTTTCCCCATTGGAAAGTCTAAGTACTCAGAACAACAAAAAAAATCAAAACTCACAATGCTCATTCCTTCACACCCAAGCGCACCACAAGCAGAGACTGAGTGACAAGATAGGGAAGGGGGCAGTCAGCTGTCCCTGCACAGGGTTGTATTGCCTTAAGCATCCCAGAACTAACGTAGAGTTTAACAAAGGTAAGAATTAAAGCTAACTATAGTCAGCATCCAAACTGACGGTTATAGACCACCGTGCCTCACAGTTCTGTAAAGGAGAAATCAAACCACAGAAAACGAGGCGGCTAGGTAAAACCGGAACGAGCCACGTACGCGGGCATACCTGACGTTTATTCTCACTAAGGCACTCCAAAGCAGAGAGCACGGATTCCAACTCACCGCCACGTTTCCACAAGTCTGAAAGGCGGTGAACATAAACATAAAAGCAGTTCCTAAAACTACGATGTTGAAAAGCTTTCTGGATTCCGGGGACATTTTGGTTCAGCTCTGCAGGAGGTCAACGGAGGCCCAGGACAGACAGCTCTCCTCCGGGCGAAGCCAACGACAATCCTGGCGGAAGAAAGGAGATGATGAGGGCAGATGCGCGAACCAGGCAGCCAAGCGGTCAACTTCCCGTACTGGCGGGGAATCGCCGGCTTATGGCAGGTATGACATTCCCGGGACGCGTTCCGAGCTCGGAGGAGACCGACAACCTCCAGTTAGGTGAAGGGCCGAGAGGGGGATTAGCAGCAAGGACCAGCTGCAGCTCCCGCGCCGGCCGCCCCGCCCTCACGGCCTGACTCACCGCAAATCACAAGACAGGTCAGCTGACCGCGGTGCGCAAAGCCTGCCGGGAAATGGAGTCCCCGGCTGCTCGGGGAGCGCATGAGCAGCGTGCATCACTCCCGCCTACCCCTGGCGAAAGGAAGCCCGAGGGTCCGGAGGAGCGAAACTAGGGACCCTGAGCGCGGCGAGCCGGGGTCGCGAGCTGCGGGAGGGAGTCCGTCCGCAGCAGGCGGGGCCGCAATCCGGCAAATAGCAGCCGGATTGCTCCCTCTGATAGGGGCGGGGCTGGGGGGCTGGGCAGAGAGGAGCGTGGAGCCCGGGTATTGGCACGGAAAGAAGGCGGGGCCCAGGCAGGGAGCGTCTCCCCTCCCTCCCCCTCAGATGCTCGCCGGCGGAAAGAACATTTGGCGGGCTTTCCAACTGCCTACGAAGGCCGCTCCCCCTCCCCGCAGCGGTGACTGCGCGCTTTTCGGCCCGCCCGCCGCGCTGTGCGCAGGCGCGAGTGGGAGGGGCGAGGCGCGCGGCGGCAACGTTTTGGGGCGGGCTGGGGTGAGCCAATCAGAGGATTCGTTTCCGGGTGGCGCGGCCGCCATTTTGTGAGCGCGGATATAAAGAGGCGCTGGGGCCGGCCGCCAGTTCAGTTGCTGCTTAGGTGCGCTGGTCGGCTCCTCCACGTGCGGACAGGCCGTGCTGGTTCCCAACTTTCCCCACGCGGGCAGAGGCGCGTCGCGAGGCCGCCTCAGCCGGAGGAGGCCGCGGACTGCCCTGACCGCGCGGGCCCGCCTACGGCTTTAGCGTCCCAGCGCCAGTTCGCGGGGCCCCGGGCCGCCTGACCGCCATGAGCTACGGCCGCCCGCCTCCCGACGTGGAGGGCATGACCTCCCTCAAGGTGGACAACCTGACCTATCGCACCTCGCCCGACACCCTGAGGCGCGTCTTCGAGAAGTACGGGCGCGTCGGCGATGTGTACATCCCGCGGGACCGCTACACCAAGGAGTCCCGTGGCTTCGCATTCGTCCGCTTCCACGACAAGCGCGACGCCGAAGACGCCATGGACGCCATGGACGGGGCGGTGCTGGACGGCCGCGAGTTGCGCGTGCAGATGGCGCGCTACGGACGTCCTCCCGACTCGCACCACAGCCGCCGCGGCCCGCCGCCGCGACGGTACGGCGGAGGAGGCTACGGGCGTCGGAGCCGCAGGTGAGCGGGCCGGGAGGCGGGCGGGCTCACAAAGGTGCGCCGCGCACGTGCGCCGGGCGGGCGGGCGGCCGGGCCGGACCTTCCGGAGACCCCGCCTCGCGGCGAGGGAAATGGCGCCGGGCCGCCACATAATGGCGGCGCGGCGGGCGGGGCCGGCCCCGCGGCTCACCCGGCTTGGTCCCTCCCGCAGCCCTCGGCGCCGTCGCCGCAGCCGCTCCCGCAGCCGCAGCCGCTCGAGGTCCCGCAGCCGCTCCCGCTACAGCCGCTCCAAGTCTCGGTCCCGCACGCGCTCGCGCTCGCGCTCCACCTCCAAGTCCAGATCGGCGCGCCGGTCCAAGTCGAAGTCGTCGTCGGTGTCCAGATCCCGCTCGCGGTCCCGATCCAGGTCGAGGTCCCGGAGTCCGCCCCCCGTGTCGAAGAGGGAGTCCAAGTCCAGGTCGCGCTCCAAGAGCCCCCCCAAGTCTCCAGAAGAGGAAGGAGCCGTGTCCTCCTAAGAAAATGGTAATGTCTGCGGGGCCCCGAGACACGCCCTGACCCCGGGGGCTGTGGAGTCGGATTTTGGAGCCGTGTCAGTGTAGTGACTCCTGCGGTGCAGAGTCCGCCTCTAAGAGACTCGGCTTTGGGAGTAAGGCTGAAGAGGGGATGCAGAGAGGATGTGTGTGAAGCTTAGATGATGGTGGCTGTTCATGCTGTTTGAGACCTATTAATGAAAATGACTATTTCTTGCTGTATTTATCCAACGTCTGCATTTTCCCCCTTTAAAGCTGCGGTCTCCTGTTTGATAAAAGAATATTGGCCAGTATTGCAGATTTTAACTGATTTGGCTGATCCTCCAGGGACCAGTTTCTGTGGGCGTGTATTGGAGCAGGTTTGTCTTTAAATGTTAAAGATGCACTATCCTCATAGAGGAGCGATCAGTTCAACTATTGTTGTACTGACTGGGACTTTACGCTAATGGATGTGGCAAACGAATTGCAATTGAGAAGCAGTGAACTTTTGGAACCCCAAAAGAAAAGTTTACACAGGTATTGCACTGGGTGGGGAAAGGATAGTGTGTCTTTAACTCTCCAATTGTTTGGTCCTGTTTTTTTTAAAGGAAAAGGGCCCTGAGTAGCTGAAATATTCTCAACTGCCAAATGATCCATTTGAAAGCATCTTAAAGCATAGACTAGTTTTCAAAAGCAAGTTTTTGTTTGAAATACAGCCCCTCCCCTCCCCCGTTTTTTCCTTTTTTTTTTAATTTTTATTTTTCCCTCCCTTGCCTTTTTTGCCTTGGTTATTTGGCCAAGAATTCAAATTCAAACTTGTAAGTGGCGATCGATGGTAGCCTTTGGAAATTTCCCAGTTGGGCCTTTAAAAAACGGCTGGGTGGAACCTTTCTGTAACCTACTTGTTTCACCAGAGCCTTAGTAAGTACATGCCTGAATCTGAAACCATGTGCCCTTTGGTAACTAAATAGTGATGGAAGGTGAGCTGAACCTCTTCTTTTCTAACCTAGATGGATCGCCAAGCAGCATAAGAGAGGACTTGGGGAAAGGACCACTTAACTCAGTCCATCGTCCATGGAAGAGTCCTTGGAACAAGCAACTGGCTATTGAAAAGGTTATTTTGTAACATTTGTCTAACTTTTTACTTGTTTAATCTGCCTCAGGTGGCAAACTTCATTTTATGTGCCATTTTGTTGCTGTTATTCAAATTTCTTGTAATTTAGTGAGGTGAGCGACTTCAGATTTCATTATTGGATTGGATATTTGAGGTAAAATTTCATTTTTGTTTATATAGTGCTGACTTTTTTTGTTTGAAATTAAACAGATTGTTAACCTAATTTGTGGCCTCCTGACTTAATAAGGAAACGTGCAGCCATTACACAGCCTAAAGCTGTCAACAGATTGACTCAACATTGCCTTCATTCCTTAAAACTAAAAACCTACAAAAGTTGGTGTAAATTTGTTTGTATATGTTACTTCAGATCTAAATGGTAATCTGAACCCAAATTTGTATACTTTTCAGGTGAAAAGACTTTTTTTTTTTTAAAGGATTGTTTACCAAACACAATTCTAATCTCTTCTCTTATGTATTTTTGTGCACTAGGCGCAGTTGTGTAGCAGTTGAGTAATGCTGGTTAGCTGTTAAGGTGGCGTGTTGCAGTGCAGAGTGCTTGGCTGTTTCCTGTTTTCTCCTGGTTGCTCCTGTGTAAAGATGCCTTGTCGTGCAGAGACAAATGGCTGTCCAGTTTATTAACATGCCTGACAACTGCACTTCCAGTCACCCGGGCCTTGCATAGAAATAACGGAGCATACAGTGAGCACATCTAGCTGATGATAAATACATTTTCCCCTTTTACCTCCCCAAAATGGTAAATCTGGTCATCTTCATGTATGAACTCAATGTGGAAAATGTTAAGGAAGCTAATGGTTGTAACTTTGTAAGTACTTAAAACATGGTGTACCTGCTTATGGATATTCTGTACTATAACCATTGTTTCTGTAGTTTAATTAAAATGTTTTCTTGGTGTTAGCTTTTTGGAGAATATGTCTTGGTCTTTTTTTCCTGTTTGAAAGATCTATGCAATTTGGCCGTTACTGGCCTTAGAGTATAAGTATGTTTGATACCTGCCTTTCCCACATTAAAAAGCAAAGGGGAATGCCAATTGAATACTAAAAACACTTTTTGAGTGGCATGTTTTCAAGGTTTTAAGTCTAAATTTTAATGGTTGAGAATAATCCAAGACCCTTTTTCAAGCTGTTTTTATTTTGTGGTGGTGATGTTGCCCAGGAGTATTCTCTGGGTGACATCACGATTTTAGCTCCACTGCTATGGGTTAAAGTGATCCCAGTGCCAGGTGGTAATCAGTATTGACACTGCCCAACAGACAGCTTATATAAGGTATGATTCAGTGACTGTCCTTTGCAGAGATGATGAGCATTTCAACAGTATGTCTTCCAGGAAGGGCAGATTCGGCTATATCTTCTTTGTCTGCATCAAAAGACTTCAGAGGAATATGGATACATTTCATACTCCATTTGTAGAGCAAGCCTTCAAGTGACCAGTCAGCACTTAAAAGAAATAAATTATTTATGAGACTGATGCCTTTTTTGTTTTCCTTGAAACACTAGTTAAAAGCTAAAGAAAAGTAGTAATCTCCACACTTACCATCTAACCTGGTAGGTAGACCACAATTGAGCTTTGGGGTTCCTCTGCATCAGAAAGTACACTGTAGCTAAAATGTTTTCAAAGTCTGTGGATAAAGTACTTTTTTAAGTGGATTTTTCATTGAATGTGTCTTAAGGCAGGCTTGTTACAGAACGAGAATTTACCTTCTGGTTCAAAAAATACATCAGATGCCAGAATGATGTCCTGTGCTGGTAGGGCCAGAAGGTCTTGAGATACGTGACCCCATGTCAGTCCTACAACCTGCAATTGTGGCAGGTTATTCATCTGGCAGCTTTGCCAACAGATGTCCAGACAGTGAGGCAGCTCTGTGCTGTCAGACAATATTACTTGAGCACCACATTTGGCAGCCACAATCCCTGGAAGGCTTACTCCAGCTCCAATCTGGAAAATGGTATTTCAGGATAGTTGGAAATCACAGCATTTTAACACAGTCCAAGGTGTACCCTGTGGTTACATATTCATCATGGCAAGTGTGGAGGTGACAAACTGGCGGGACACACCTTGTCGCCATATTAGTATCTGTTACAGTATGCAGGCAAGTAGCTCAGTCCTGTGAGCACAATCTAGCTGTAAAGCATCTTCTAATGACTAGGAACTGGGACAGGTAAGAGGTAAGCACCCACTATTATGACTTCAGAGAATTTTCCAGCCATGCCTTAAAAATAGAAAACCACTTTGGAAACAGGCCTCTAAGGTTCCTGTTTTCCAATTGAGCATGGCTATTAACCTAGCATATCTAGCTGACATTCACTTTCACCAGGCCATGGGTTCTTAGGACCTGGGTTCAGTTCCCAGCACCTATGGGGTGATCTAGTATCCTCCTACTACTCTGTGGGCATCCAGGAATGTTTAGAGTGCATATTCATACATAGACAAAATCAGAATAAAAACATGCCATCAAACTGGAAAAGACATCCAGACTGTCTTGAGACATACCTGTAATTAGCACTCAGGCAGAGCAGGATGATCACTGCCAGTTGATGGGTAACATGGTCTACATAGTCTGGGCAAATAGTGAACACCAACCCACCATCCCTAAGAAAACATTTTAGGCTTTGCTTCTTGGGGTCTTATGTCTAGTACCTTTGGAGGCTAGAGGTCATATATTCTAGGTTGGCCTGGATCAAGCTGTCATCAAAGAATAGATCTGCCTCCTGAGAGCTGTGACCAAAGGTTTGCCACTACACCAATGGGTATCTTTGCATCACTCAACATTTTTGAGACAGGTGAAGCCCAGGTTGGCCTCATACTATGTAACTAAGGATAACCTTGAACTTGTGATCCTGTTGCCTCTACCTTCCAAGTGTTGGGATTACAGGTGGTATATCATTACACCTGGTTTTATGCAGTGCTGGGGATCAAACCAGTATATCCTGCATGGTAGGCAGGCAGGCAGGCACTCTATTCAACTCTCCCATTTTATTGAGATAGGAACTCTCAAGGAACATGGAGCTCACTGGTTTGGTCAGTTGTAAGCTGTAGGTATCTTAACTACCATAACTCTAGTTCCAGGGGATCTGATGCCCTGTTCTGACCAAAGGCACTGCACTACACAGGTGAACTTACATGCATATACTTTCATAAAACTAATAATATTTAAAATGTGTATGGGTCTGGAGAGATGGCTTGGATTAAGAACCCTTATTGCTGTTGCAGAGGACCTGGGTTTGGTTCCTAGCACTGGTATCAGGCTATTCCCAACCATCTGTGGCTCCAGTTTAGGAGAAAGGTGGCCTCTGGGCACCATGTGCACATTAACTCAAGCATGCACACAGACCTTTTTTTTTTAACGTGAAAACTTTCAAGCTGGTCAAACCACCTAATTTAAAAACACTGAAAGGCTAATCATTGCATGAAGTAAAAACCCAGCACTGTACCTCTAAGACAGCTTTGCCTGGCAGAGATTGTCTGTGAAACCACAGGTACTGGGCCAAGACTACCGCACAGGGCCAAACATACATTCCATACTGGACATGCAGAACCTGAAAAGAATATTTTTGTGTAAAACAAATTTGAATACTAGTGCTTACACAGAACTAGGTGTCATGCACTGACACCTATTACAATAATGACAGTCCTCCCTAGTGCACAACTTGAGGCTATAGAAGCACAATGGTATAGTTCTTATGTAGCCCAGGCTGGCCCCAATCCTGCCTTAGGCATTCATCACATCATCATTAAAAACAAAGAAAACCCTTTTTTTCCTGGTTTAATTTAGCCCAGGCTTGCCTCAAACTTAATTCTGATCCCCTGCTTCCACCTTAGTGCTGGGATTACAGGTGTGCACCACCGCAGGGCTCTATATGCTGGGCAAGTACTCTGCTGGCTGAAGTACATCCATAGCCCCATCATAAGCATTTAAACTGAAAATCAGACAGTGTACCTCCAGTTCCATGTGGGTGCTGGGAGTCAAACCTGTGGCTTGTGCAAGAGCATCCAGTGCTCTTAACTGGTAAGACTCCAGCCCCACATGTGGCTACTTTTCAAAACTTTACATTTATTTTTGTTGTTGGGGTAAGGAGGTACACACATGCCATGGTACACCTGTGGGTGTGGAAGTCAAGAGGACAACTTGGAGCCAGTTCTCTCCACCATGTAGGGAACTTAGGTTGTCAAGATTGGAGGCAAGTCCCTTTACCTGCTGAGCCATCTGTTCAGCCCTATTTATCTTAAAGGCAGCGTGTGGAGCAGCTCTGGTTGGTTTCACTATGTAGCCTAGGATAACCTTGAGCTTCTGATCTCTACCTACCCAGTGCTAGGATTGTGCCACCACAGCCAGTTTTATGGGGTGTTAGGAATAGAATCTACACCTTCACACATGCCAGACAAGCACTCTATCAGCTGAGCCACATCCCCAGTTCTTGAAGCTCAAGCATAATCAGGATGCTCACGACGCAGTCATAGGAAGACCTCCTCCAAGCGGTGTAAGTGGAACAAAATCCTGAAACAAAAGGACCCACAGAAAGCCTTTGGAAAGAGCTAGAATCAGGCAGGGTGTGGTTCCCCACCTGTAGTACTAGAGTACACAGGAAGAAGAGAGGGGCCTGAACAGCACTGGAAGTTAAAAGACCACCCTGGTCTACAAAGCAAACGGCAGGCCAGCCAGAGCTTAGACAAGCCAGTTCCCATCTTCAGAAAATAGTATCTAGAATCCCGAGAGGTAGAAAACACTTATGGAGTGAGCCTACCCTGGTTCAAACTAGATCTAGCTGTGTGATTTCATACAACATATTTGCCAGACTTTGTTTTCTCAATAGCAAATACTATCTCCATCTAAACAAGACCAGGCGTGGTGGCACACCTTTAATCCCACCACGCCGGAGGCAGAAACAAGTAGATCTTGTGAGGCTGAGCCCAGCCTGGTCTATATAGCAAATCCCTTGTTCTAGGGGGCCAAATTAAAGCAGGAAACGGAGGCACTGAGAGGTCCCTCATTCTTTGCACTGCTCCAAGATGGGGGCGCTTCCCTGTGGGTGCCGTGGCACGCACCTGTGGGACGCGGACCTCCAGCACCGCCCGGTCGGCTTCAGGGCCTGGTTTCCCCCGGAACCGAAAGCGCTGGGCCCGGAACATGAGGCCATGCTCGCCCGGAGTGGAGTCGGTGGACCCCGGGGCAGGGAGCTGCAGGGACCGCCGGGACGCCAGGCTGCACGCGCAGGGAGACTGAGATGAGGGGCAGTGCCACGTGGGTTTTTGCACCGCAGCCGCGAGGCAGGCGAAGCGAGCTGAACGGTTTCCGAATGGAGTACAAAAAGCAGGCGGTGACAGAGAGCCTGGCCGGAAGCGGACGCCGGGGAGAAGATGCGCAGCCGGAAGTGGTGCGTTTGTCTGCAGAGGGGAGGGGCAGGGCAGTGACAACACGACCTTCCCAACATGGCGCCCAGCGGGCGCACGTGAGGGCGGATCCCGCAAGTCGCCGAGGCCAATGGCGGACCGCGAGGGGCGACGGGGCGGGGACGACTGCCGCCGTTCGCCCAACCCGAAGCTCGGGAAGTGGCTGGGGAGTGAATTTTCTGGAAGACGACTTTAAAGGCGGCGGGCCGGATCGAAGGGCGTTCCGGTGCCGCCCCAGCCGGAGAGGACGCATCGCTGGCAGGAAGCGGGAGGCGTCGAGGTCGTCGCGGAACCAGCCGGTGACCCCGCAGGATGAACCACAAGAGCAAGAAGCGCATCCGCGAGGCCAAGCGGAGTGCGCGGCCGGAGCTCAAGGATTCGCTGGACTGGACCCGGCACAACTACTACGAGAGCTTCCCGCTGAGCCCCGCGGCGGTGCCGGTGAGCGGGGCGCGGGCCGGGCGGCACCTGCGGGCCGCGGCGCTTTCCCGGACGGCGGAGGGCGGAGCTCCGGGGCTCATCTCCGGGCCGCAGGGGTCGGGACCCGGACTCCTCCGGTTCACGGAGCGTGTCCGCCACCCGCTCGTCTGTGCCTCTCGGGACTGGTGGGGGTTGTCCTGGGGCCAGGTTGTCAAAGCTCACTCTCCGGTGGGAGCTTCGAGCCCCTCCCTCCCTCCGAGGGGTGTCTCTGGATGCGACGTGCTCCATTGCACGTGGGCCTCTTCCCCTCCCCCCGGAGGCTGGTTCATTGCTAATGTGTATCATTGCTAATTGCCCCTGCGGACACCGTTACCGGTCAGCGGACTTAGTCCTCTGTTTTAACCCTCCTGGTCTTTTCTCCATCCCTCAGGATAACGTGGAGAGGGCCGATGCCTTACAGCTGTCGGTGGAAGAATTTGTAGATCGGTACGAAAGGCCTTACAAGCCGGTGGTACTGCTGAATGCACAAGAAGGTTGGTCTGCGCAGGAGAAATGGACTCTGGAGCGCCTCAAAAGGAAATACCGGAATCAGAAGTTCAAGTGTGGGGAGGATAACGACGGCTACTCCGTGAAGATGAAGATGAAATACTACATCGAGTACATGGAGAGCACTCGGGACGACAGTCCCCTGTACATCTTTGACAGCAGTTACGGTGAACACCCCAAAAGAAGGAAACTTTTGGAAGACTACAAGGTGCCCAAGTTTTTCACCGATGATCTTTTCCAGTATGCGGGGGAGAAGCGCAGGCCGCCTTACCGGTAAAGTATTCCACAGCTGAGTGCTTACACATTTGTAAAAGCATTGGTTAGCCCGGGCCTCTAGGTTTCTTTTAGAAACAAGGACTGGCCTCCTTGTCTCACTCATCTTACTTGAGGAAGGCTGATTTAGTTGGTTGGGGGTCCACAGGGATATCTGGATTCCTGAAACTCCCCAGGGGATTTAAGTGTGAAATTAAAGTCGAACAACTAATGTGTAAGTGAGGCTTTATTTTTAAGTACTTTTTGTTTTATTTTGCCTATTTTACAGGGTCTGCCTGTAGTCCTAGCTGGCCTGGAACTCACTAAGTAGACCAGGTTGGCCTCTATCTCACAGAGATCCACCCACCTCTGCCTCCTGAGTGCTTGGATTAAAGCCATTACTCCCAGTTTATTTACTGTTTTTCTTTTTCTTTTTTTTTTTTTTTTTTTTTTTTTTGAGACAAAGTCTTGTTCTGTACCCCTGGCTGGCCTGGTACTTGCTATGTAGACCAGGTCAGTCTCAAACTCACAGAGATCTGTCTCTCTGCTTTTCAAGTGTTGGGGTTAAAGGTCAAGTGTGATTTCTTACACTCTATTACATTTTGTTTATTTTGTATATGGTAGGGCTGTGTGTGAACCTCAGCAAGCATATCAGAGGTCAGAGGATAACTTATGGGTGGGTAGCTGTACTCTCCTTCTACCCTGTGGGTTCTGAAGAGGAACTCAGGTCCTTAGACTTGGCAGCAAGTGCCTTTACCTGCTGAGCCATCTCACTAGCCCTATAAAGTAAGTTTTATTAATTAAGATTCAGCTGGGTGTGGTAATGCTTACTTGTAATGCCATCACTCAGGAGGCAGAGGCAGTTTGAGTCTAATTTACATAGCAAGTTAGAGGTGAGCCAGTGCCACATAGTGAGACTCAGGTGCAACTCCACCTGCCTGCCTCCCAAAACTTAAGATTCAGCCCAGCATGGTGGTATATACCTGTCAATTCAGCACTTTGGGATGAAGGAAGATTTCTTTCTGAGTGAGTTCAGGCCAGTTTGTGAGAACCTTTTTGTTTTTTAGACTGAGTAGTCTTGAACTACTTAATCTTTCTGCTTCCCTCTGCCAAGTATTGAGATTACAGGATTATGCCTCCTCTCCCATCTTTGACACCCTGTGGTAAAAACAAAACAAGGGACTGGAGAGATGGCTGGGCTCAGCCGGGTTCTGTGTTCCCCATCACCAATATTGAGCATCAGAAACCCCCTCCAGTTTCAGGAGATCTGATGCCCTCTTCTGGCCACCTCAGAGCACAAATGTGGTACACTTACAAACCTGTAGGCAAAACATCCATATACATGATAAATAAAATTTAATATAACAATGAAGTCCAACAGTAATTCTGATTAGTAATTTTCCTTTTTTCTGTTGGGATTATTCCAGTTTGCTGACTATTTCTGTGTACTAGATTCTGTGGTCTCTGATGGGAGCACAGCATGTGGTGTTCCACACCAGTTACATTCCCTCTTGTGTTGTGTGTGTGTTAAGTTATCCTTCATGTCTTGCTGTTTCAATCATATAGGTGGTTTGTGATGGGGCCACCACGTTCTGGAACTGGGATTCACATTGACCCTCTGGGAACCAGTGCCTGGAATGCCTTAGTCCAGGGCCACAAGCGTTGGTGCCTCTTCCCAACAAGCACTCCCCGAGAGCTCATCAAGGTGACCCGAGAAGAAGGAGGGAATCAGCAGGATGAAGCGATTACCTGGTTTAATGTCATTTACCCCCGGACACAGCTTCCTAACTGGCCGCCTGAATTCAGACCCCTGGAGATCTTACAAAAACCAGGAGAGACTGTCTTTGTACCAGGTATAGATGAGCTAGAAGAAAGTACATTCTTTCCAGCTCCTCGTGCTGGTGGCACATGCCAGGCAAGAGCATGAGCGGCCTCCCCCACCCTAGTTACATTCTGTCATTGAATTAGGCTGTCATTTTCGAGTAGAGTCACAGGAGACCAAAAAGTCCGTTGGTCCCTCTCTGGTACCTTATGCTCGCTGCAATGATAGTAGGTGTTGAATCTCAAGAGCAAGGGAGCGCCTCTCCAGAGAAGAGCCTTGTGTCTCTGGGTAACATTCTAGATTCTGCCTGGTTCTATAATGTCTTGCTAGAGCGTAGCACTGGCCCAGTTGAGTCAGGAAATGCCAGCCAGCCAGTGCCATACTTTGATGAATGAAATTTACAAACTATTTAAGGCCAGGGACTGGTGTGGAGTGTTCTTCTATTTCTGCCTTTACAGTTTGGGTCACAGCTTTGGCTTACCAGGGGTCAGTACACTTGAGGCAGACCAGTCACAGTCACTCACCTGTGCCATTTAGCAGGAAAGTAGCCAGAATCTGTAGGAAAGGGGTAGGTGTGGCTGTATTCTACCTAGACCTAGCACATGGGGTTTTTTGCACCCCCTTGGTCAGGAGCAGCTGCCATTCGGAGTTGTGTCTAATCTGTCTGTGGCTAGGAATCCCAAGTTTCTGGAGTTGGTATCACACAGTCTATAGGGCTGAACCCTGTTGAATCGTTTATTTGTTGGATTTCAGGAGGCTGGTGGCATGTTGTCCTCAATCTTGACACTACCATTGCCATCACCCAGAACTTTGCCAGCAGTACCAACTTCCCTGTTGTGTGGCACAAGACAGTGAGAGGGAGGCCGAAGCTGTCGAGGAAGTGGTACAGGTGAGAGACTTCCTTTCTGACGCCTGCCTTGTTCCCATTCCCACCCGAGATGAAATGGGAAGAGTCCTCCCCTGCAGTGCTGAGTCCAAGGCTTGGGAACGGCCCGGGCTCCCAACCCTGTAGTAGCAGAGAGGGCCCAGGTCAGGAACTAGTCATCAGAGTGTGTGCCAGCCTCCAGGTGGCAGGATGAGGCTCTGCATGTCTGGTCAAAGTCACACAGAAAAGCGTGGTCATGATTGGGATTGTTTCTTATTTTGTTTTCTCTCTCCTTCCTTTCCTTCTTTCTTTTTATTCTTTTTTTGTTTGTTTGGTTTCTTTAAAACTAGAACTAGACAAAAAAAGCCTTTGCTGAGGTTTTGTTTTTCTTTTCTTTTTACCCGGAAGCATTATTCATTTGAACTCACTACCTTCAGTTCTCATGAGGCAACTGCCCTGGAGACTTAGCTCCTCTGTTTATCCACAGAACAGATACAGCACGGGCAGCGGCAGTGCAAGCCACCCCCAGCCACCCCGTGCCACTGTGTCCCAACCCTGACCTGGAGGGACCAGCTCTCGGGGTAAGAGAGGGATTCTGGCTTGGTCAGTGCTCTGCCTCCCTGCTGAGGGGCCAGCAAGGGTGGCGGCTTCTGTTCCCCCTGGACTCTCGGGTGTGCGAGGTCCATGTACTCTGCCCTGTAGGCCTCAGTGTAGCAGGTCCTTTGTCTCTGGTCACAGTGGATGCCAGGTTAGGTTGCTGCTGGGGAGGGCTGTTCTTAGAGTCAGCTCAGTGTCTGCCAAGCGATGGGGGTGGTCTCTGCTGTGTGACGTCTTATTTCTTACAAGCCTAATTGTTTCTGCTCTTTCATGTAGAATCTAACCAAACCCCCTCCCTTCATTAGTGCCGTGCTGTGGGAAGGAAAAGTCAGAAACCGTTGAGGGGGAAAAGTGGGAAAAGAAGCTCTTTCTACCCAGGAACAATCTAAATCTAAGGACCCTGGCCCCTAGCAATATGGCCTCCAGAGGTGTGGCTGGCTGGCGCACTCATGCAGGTAGTGACAAAGCATGTGGAGTTAGAGTGTAGTTTTCCTGGGCAGCTGGTGCAGTCTGCTCCCAGCCCGGGTGTGTCCTGGAGCCACTCTGCCGGTGTGCTAGGCATTTCCAGATGCCCGTAAGCCACGCGGGCCTCCACTTGGAGTCTGTCGTTTTGATGGGGTGTGGCTACCACCCGTCACAGCACTGAGGACACCTCTTGCCCTTCAGGATCTTGAAGCAGGAGCACCCCGAGCTGGCAGTCCTGGCTGACGCTGTTGACCTCCAGGAGTCCACAGGCATCGCCTCTGACAGCTCCAGTGACTCCTCCAGCTCCTCCAGCTCTAGCTCATCCGACTCAGACTCAGAGGTGAGGCCCAGCTCACCGGCCCTGGCAGCATTAGACCAGGAGGAGGACAGGAGTGTTCACCTTCTCCAGGGGTTGCCCCTCCTCTGAAACTGCAGTCATTTTACAGCTTTGCAC
The DNA here is from genome assembly GCA_035773235.1 of Eospalax fontanierii. Taxonomy (NCBI): domain Eukaryota; kingdom Metazoa; phylum Chordata; class Mammalia; order Rodentia; family Spalacidae; genus Eospalax; species Eospalax fontanierii. Next base: position 91,361,289 of record CM069531.1, on the reverse strand, counting down.
AGGTGTGAGCTACTGAACACTGCAGAGGTGTTCAGGGTGTTTAGAAGTTTGTGACCCAGTGTATGACCACAGCCAGCACACAGCAAGCAGTGTGGGGGTGCAAAAACCCTTGTGAGGAAGTTTCCCTGTGGGTGGTGAAATGTAAGCCCAGAAACTCAGCAGATCCAGTGACCTGCATTAGCTCGCAGTAATTCTGGAGGGAGGTACAAGCTCTGAGCAGATGGAAGTGCTCGCTGCTAATGTCATAGCCTTCTCACCTAGTCTTTGGTTGGGTGTGGTTGGGACTCAAGCTGTGTCCATCTACTTTGACACATGCAGCTCTGTTGACAGAGTGGAATTTCAGAGTAAATTTTTTGAGGTTGGGGACAGGGCTTTTTGAGACAATGTCTCTGTGTAGCCCCACCTGGCCTGGAACTCTGCAGACCAGGCTGGCCTTGATGAAAGGCCTGTGCTACCACGCCCGGCTAAGAGTAGATTATCTTAGAGTGGGGGCTTTGATTTCAGACTTGTAGCACTTCCATGACGTTTGGCTTCTGAGAGAAGCCTGTGCTGGGAACTTCTTACACTGTTTTGCTTCTCAGAGAAAGGGATCCATCCTATCTGTGGGAGAAAGGTTGTGGTCATAAGAAGTGGACTACCGTCCTGGCCAGGCGGTGTGCAGCTAGGATCTCCACTACTGAGGAGCCTGAGGCCAGTGTAGGCAGCTGAGCGAGTCTGTCTCAAAAGCAAAAAAAAAAGGTGTTACAGTGTAGTGTAGCTCAGAGTAGACTGCTCACCTTACCTGTTGTTGAAGACTCTGAGTCCTGCTCCCAGTACTGCAGAAAAAAGGAAAGAAGATGGGTTGTATCAGGTGGAATTCTTTTGTGGGGGTTTTTGTTGGTGTTATTTATTGTCAGGGATTTAAATGTTTTAAGATTTATTATTTTAGCTTTTTTTATTAAATTTTTACTTTATGTGTTTGAGTGTTTTGTCTGTGAACAAGTGCTCCACACTCATGCAGTGCCCACAGAGGCCAAATGAGGGCATTGAATTCCCTCCTGGAACTGGAGTTGTGGGCGATTGTTAGTCACCATGTACGTGCTGGGAACTGACCCCAGGTCCTCTGTAGGAACAGCCAGTGCTCTTATTTACTGAGCCATCTCTCCAGCCCCAGATTTATCTTTTGTCTTACTTATTTACTTTTTTTTTTTTTTTTGAGACAAGGTCTCACTATGTAACCCTCACTGGCTTGGAAATCTCTTCAGTAAACCAGGCTGGCCTCAAACTCACAAAGATTCACCTACCTCCTGAGTATTGGGATTAAGGGCTGGGCCACCATGGCTGGATTTATCTTTAATTGTGTGTATCAGTGTGTCGGTGTGTGAGTCCCCAGAGTCCAGAAGAGGGCATGGGATCCCCTGGAGCTGGAGTAGAAAGTGATTGTGAGCCACTTGGTAGGGGTGCTGGAAACAAGTTTAGATTATGAATGCCGAGCCATCTCTCCCGCCCTAAGAAATTGTTTATATATTTATTTTATTTCTATTTTATGTGTGAGTGTATTGCCTGCATGTAAGTGCACCTGTGTCACACAGTTCCTGAAGAGGTCAGAAGAGGGCGTCAGATCCCCTGAAACTGGAGTTGTGGATGATTGTTAGCCACCACTTGGGTGCTGGGAATTAAACCCAGGTCCTCGGCAAGAGCAATCCGTGCTCTTAGCTTGGAGCCATTTCTCTAGCCACCTAAAATTTTTATATTATATGTATGTATTGTGGGTGTTCATACCCATTTACCACAGCATGTGTGTGGAGGTAGAGAAGTTTCTTTTGTCTTTCCACCACAAGTCCCAGGGAGTGAACTTAGGTCCTCATACTTGGAGGTAAAAAGCCTTTACCTGCCAAACCGTCTCCTCAGCTCTGACTTCTGGCTTTTTCCCCTTCCTGTGTCCAGTGTGAGTCTGGCTCTGAAGGTGATGGGACAGCGCACCGCAGGAAGAAGAGGAGGACGTGTGGCATGGTGGGGAACGGGGACACCACCTCTCAGGATGACTGCGTGAGCAAAGAGCGCAGCTCCTCCAGGTGACCACGAGTGGCAGCTGTGTGCAAGGACCTGGGGAGGGCAGCCTGTTGGATCCTGCAGGATGGGTGGGCTGACACCAGAGAATGAGGACACTCTTGAGAATGGAAATTGGTACAGTTGCTGCAGTGGCTTTTTCTTTATAGTCATTTCTTTTATCTTAAGGGCAAGGGTTTGTGGATGGCACCAGTGGAGCCCTTTACCTATTTAATAAAATTTAATCCATTTTATTTCTTAGACAGTTTTCCTTCAAGCATAGCCCACTCCAGTGGGCTGTTGGGGAGGGGTGGTTTCAGTGGTGTTTGTCCTGTTGGGGGATAGCTAGAGCAGTGGGGAAATACTGGGGTGGTTGTTAGGTATCTGAGGATTGAACAAGGCCTCTTATATAACATCTTAATTGTGTCTTCAGACTTGTTTGTCTTTCTGTCTTTTTAAATACAGTTAGGTCTAAGTAACATAAAATTTCAGAACCAAAAAGCATGTGCTAGCACCTCTCTTGTGTAGGGAGGGGCAGGCCTAGAGTGAAGGGTAGGCTTTGGCCTGGGTATGCCTGAGGTCTGTACCTCCCAGAGGATTTTCTTCATTGTGCTGGTGGAAATGTTAAGAAAGGTTGGGAGGTGGTAGTAAAATTCAGAATTTATAGGCATCTGGGTATCTGGAGTCCTTTACTGCTGTAGGTGGTGATCCTGTCTCCTTCCTTGTCTCTGAATGGTTGAGTATTCCTGAAATGCGTAATGAGAAGTCCAGGGCCCCCATTCCTTTCTTGCATCTTTCCTGCACTCTCTCTGGTCTCTTTGGCTGGAATTCTGTGGGGAGAATCAGGACCCCCTGCCTGTCTTTCCACAGCCATGCTTAACTGTGCCCTTTGCCCTTAAGTTGTTCCATATATTTATACAAGTGCTTAATAGGTGACTGTGTAAGTTGTAGCATGAGGTCCATTTGAGGGTGGGGGCAGTTGAGATTGTCTCTCACTATGTAGCCCAGGCTGGCCTTGAACTCATGATCCTCCTGCCTAGACTTCCTGAGTGCAGGAATTATAGACATGCACTACCAGGCCATATCTAGCCCTGGGTTCTAGTTACTGTCTCACTTTGGGCCAGCTATGCCATCTACATGCTGATTACAGGCGGTTGTGCTTTCCTTGGCAGGATTAGGGACACTTGTGGAGGCCGGGCTCATCCCTGAGCAAATAAGGAGACTTCCCCAAGGTGGCTCCTGTGAGCTGTTGGCTGCCACCCATCTCAGTTCTCACGTCTTCTGCTCCTACCTTCTCTGTCTTTGACTGTGGATCTTCCTTCTCTGGCCAAAGCTCCTGTCAGATGCTAGTCTTACTGCTCTCTGAGACTAGATTCTCAAGAAGTATGCAAGCTCAGCCAGCTCGTGAAACAGACTAATGTGATGATGGGTAAGGAGGTTCTGTACTGTCTCATTCACATGTGTGCTGGTCAACCCCAAGGCTGCAGGGTGTGGTCATTTCAGCATCTTACTGTGCTGTTACCTCACTGCTGTCGGTAAGGAACTGCTCTGTATCAAAGTCGAGAGTGGTGAGTGACTTTGACCTATGTGAGCCACTCCCGTGTCAGAAGCTTGCTTCCTTCGGGGTAGTGAGCCAGCTGCCCTCAACCATCGCCCAGTGCTTTGTACCATTTTAGGATTCCTCATTGTTCTGTACAGTCGGGGAGGCTGTGACGTCTCAGGGTGGTGTACTTTGGGGGCAGCATGTTGGGGTCTTGGTAAAGGTGTTCTTGGTATTTGCATCTTGGGACTTGAGTTGTAAATAGGCCATGTTCTGATAGGTCTGTTCCTTGGCAGGGGATGCTGTAACTGGTGTCCCCAGGCAGTAAGGGTGGCTTATGTTGCATACAGGAGAGAAATCAGGGATGGGACGTCCAGTTTCCAAGACCTGAGAGATCTTCTGAATAGCTCTGGTAGGATTTGGGGGTTGAGTAGAAGACTTCCTTTCTTGCCCTCCAGATTCACCTGCTTGCCTTAATCTGTCCTCGTATCCAAGGAAATTTAGATCAATAGAGGTAGCTTGTCAAGGTATTGTCCCCAGTCACACTTAACTACTGTCTGAGGATCATCTGAATACATTGGAACACCCCAATGTATGGGGATGTTCTGGGACTTCAAGGTGTTAAGTTTGTCATTAGGGTGTGGCCTTACTCTAGAGGGCTGACCAACCTCAGCTCAGCTCTGTTGCCAGCAGGGTGGGAGAAGCTCTTCTTTCTGCAAGGGTGGCATGCTGCTGTTCTCCTCTTTAGTGGCAGCTCCTCCAGTCCAGTCAGTCAAGTGGAGCCCGGAATGTAAAGTCTCTAGTGATGCCCAGGTGGCTTTATCCTTTTTAAAAAGACTCTTGCCATCTTCAAGTTTTTTCTTTGCCCAGGATTGTTACTGGGATTTCTCACTTGCCCTTTCTAACTGCTCCTCTTCCAACCTGTTTAAAAGAAGAAGCAGGGCCATCAAGATGACTTAGTGGGTGAAGGTGCTTGTTTCCAAGCCTGAAGACTTGAGTTCTAACCTCAGAACTCACATGGTAGAAGAGAACTGAAAATTGTCTTCTGATCACACACCCTGGCACAAATGCGTCCCCTCTCTCCCCAGATAAAGCAAATATAAATGTAAAAGAATAATTACTGGAACAAGAAGCAAGCCGAGCATAGCATGATGGCGCATGCTGGTGGTCCCAGCTATTGGCAGGCTAAGTGGGAGGATCATTTGAACTCAGGATTTCAGCAGTAGCCAGGATAACAGAGCAAGACCTTGCCTCAATAACAAATGCAGACCTGTAATCTATTATTTGGGAGGTGTAAGCAGGGGATCCAAAGCTCAAGGCCAGCCCCGGCTATATAGCAAATCCGAGGCCAGCTGGGTCTGCATAAGACCTTGTAAGACCTCAAAACAACAAAAAGTTCAAAAATTGAAAGACAGTGGGAAGAGCTCTTTACCACCAGGGGGCATGGTGAGCACACTGCCAGTGGCCTGGGTGGTGGCACAAAAATCTGAAATGGAAAGATCAGCCACAGTTCTCTTCCGGGTGCTGGAGGAGCTTCCAGGTTGCTAAACACCATCAGGAAGGGACCTAGCCACCCGACAGCCACAGTGTTTGTTCTGAAAGCAGCTGAAAGGTACAGAATCCATGTTTTGTACATGATATATTTTAGGCAGGCTAGGGGTTCAGCACTTGTCCCTGTTTACTTAAGCCCTGTAGACAAATAAACCACTCCATTGAAGCAGGGGAGCAGAGACAAGGCAGAGAACCTATGTGACAGAGGTGTAGAATGATAGTCAGGTAGGAGTTGGAACCAAGGGTACCCACCACCTGTTCCTCCCACCTGGCATAGTGAGAATGGTGTTGACAGAGAGATGAAGGCTGTGACATTAGAGCATCTCCTGGTGGTGTTCTCCAAGTGGACTTCTGGGTGCTACAAGGGATCTTGGGTTAATGAGGAAGAGCAGAGTGAAGGGATATCCCAAGCTTTACAGAATGCTGCTCATCATTAGCCTGGGGAATCTCAAACTGCACAGGTGCCTTCAAGTCTTAGGAGCCGTGGGGGCTTAGGGTGACACCCCACTGAAAGTCACTGATGGGCATCATTCACATCTTGCTGTGTTTGCAGCTGCCTGTTTCTTAGTAAGCCAAGTATTGAGCAAAACTCTAGTGCCTGTAGGTCCACAGGGCAGGCCCACCCCTGGCTGCATGCAGGTCCATGGCAGTGGCTGCTGCTCTTCACAGGGAAACTGTTTAGTGCATTTTCACCACCAGAAATACGTGCAGTTCTCCTCAGATGCATGTTGATTAGAGCTAAGGACAGCGTGGGGAGCATCCTGGCCCTGTGCTTGAATTGACACGGGTTTCGTAGAGGAGATAAAGGGACTTGCACTAAAGTTGGAGGCAGTTGCTGGTGCCATTGCTCTTTCTACATTTAGAGGCCTTGAGCTTCCAACTTTAGACCAGAGAAGGATGAGCAGATGGAAAGGTGCGGCGTAGGGTTAGGTGCGTGAGGGTGCGTCTGTAGGGTCCTGAGCTTGTGTTAGGTAGCATTTCCACAGAGGTTGATTTGAAGGTGGAGGCCAGCTCCTCCTAACCTGCCCCTCCCCCCAACACCCCCCACACCTTCATCAGGATGTTACATTGACGTTATTACGCGGTTCTAGCATGACAGTGAGGTCCCTATGAGGCGGCTGTCAACTTTTTTTGTCTCATTATTAATTCAAAAACTTGAACCACTTAGCTTCCAGGAATCTCCCCAGCAGGAACTTACCCTGACCTGCTATTTCCATGGTGACTGGATGCCACAGAAGAACCGGGCAGCCCCCCAAGCACGCTGGCGTCTTGTAGTTGTCAGAACACTAAGCGGTCTAGGGCTCTGCATTCCGCTCACTGTGGGCTCTGCCACTGGGTTGGTATTTTTTAACTCTTGGGATAAAACTTGTTCATAATTTTGAATAAAGCAAGTGGATTTGGAATTGTTCTTTTTGCAGTGTTTGTCCCAGTGTCTTTTCCTTTTTATGTTAGTCATTAGAATGTACTCTGTCCATAGAATAGAACTAAAAATGCATTTTATATTTTGTGGTTTTGGAGACACTCTGGCCTCCAGCCTGGGATCTTCCTGCCTCACCCCCCTGGTACTGGAGTTACACTGGCTAAAAATATACTTTTTTTTTAAAGATATTTATTTACTTATTTATTTGTGAGTTTGTGTCTAGTGAATGTATGCCACATGAGTACAGGTGCCTGTGGAGGCCGAAGAGGGAATTGGATCCCTTGGAGCTGGAGTTACAGGAATTTGTGTGCCAGCTGATATGGGTGCTGGGAACTGAACCTCGGTCTTCTGGAAGAGCAGTTAGCCACTCTTAACCACTGTGCCATCTCTCCAGCCCCTAAAAACACACTTTAAAACATGGGATGGGAGCAGGGTGTGGTGACTTATATCTGTAGTCTCAGCACTTGGGATGATCAACATAAATTCAAAGCCAGCCTGGGCTACGGAATGAGACATTGTTGAGACAAAGCAAAACGTGGGATGTGGGTGAGGAATAGGGAGGCGTGTGTTGGCGTTTATCAGATGAAATAAGGCTCATATACTCATAGGAGCCTAGCAATAAACCCTTCTGCATTGTATAATTGGACCCTTTTCATCAGCTATCAGTAAGAGGAGATACTTCCCCAATAAGACCCAGTGATGGGGCTAGAGAGATGACTCAACAGTTAAGAGCACTGGCTGCCCTTGCAGAGGACCTGGGTTTGAGTCCCATTGCCCATATGATGGCTAACAACCTTCAGTAGCTCAAGTTCCAGGAATGTGAGCCCTTGTCTGGTCTACATGGGCACTGCATGCATGTGGTGCACTGACATGCAGGCAAAACACTTGTACATACTATATTTTAAAACATGTATTTTAAACCAGTGGTGTATTGGATTAACTTTCCCTGTTGTTGCTGGGGACACTCCTGTCATAACTGATGCTCACAAGAAGCAGTTAAGGCACTTCACTGTGTCTTTTATATTAAGAATTGCTCTGTACCATGAAATGTAGTCTAGTGGTCGGTAGAGCACTTACCTAGCATGCTTAGTAGCAAGCACCCTTCCCTAGCACCTTAAAAGACAGCAAAAAACACTGGGCTAGCATCTTGTTTTGTATCCCAAGAAGTTTTTTTATGTGTATGAGTATTGCCTACAGGTATGTAAGTGCACTGTGTTGCGTGGTGTCCATGGAGGGCAGAAGAGGGCATCAGATCCCCTGAACTGGAGTCACAGATGGTTGTTAGCCACCATGTGGATGCTGGGAACCCAATCTGGATCCTCTGCAAGAACAGCCTGTGCTCTTAACGACTGAGCTATCTCTCCAGTTCCTAAGAGAGGTATTAAATACATCAAAGCCAAAGCCATTTTGTCGTGGGAGCTGAAATTGCCCAAGCTAGCCTTGAATTGGACTCAAGTAATCCTTCTGCCTCAGCCTCCTAAATAGGTGGGATATAGGTGTGCACTCCCATCACTAGCTAGAGAATATCTACTTTTCTTTATTGTTTTGAAATAGGGTCTCCTGTAGCCTAGTCTGGATCCTGACTCATCGTGGAGCCCAGGCGGGCCTTGAACTGATCCAGCCTCTACCTTCTGAGTGTTAGGATTACAGGCGTGCACTAATAAATCCGGTGGAACTGTGCCTTTTACCATAGATCATGTGTTTGGTATTGTCTCTGAAAAACTGCCTGTCCTGTGTGTGTTGAAGTAAAAAGTGGGGTGGGGGTTGTTAGGGAATTATGTTATTGGTTACATTTACACTATAAATCAACAAAACCTTGGAAAGATCTGGAAAAAACAAAAGCAGCCTTCTTTTCCCTCATTCCACCTACTTATCCTTCACACGTTCCACAATGCACAAAGAAAAGTCAGTTCCAGAAAGGGTCCTGAGGGAGGCCCTCCATGAAAATTCGTGAATGCCGAGCCTCGAGCCTCCGTTGAGCACAGCTGCCACCAATGCACTTCCTAGCAGGTTTTCCTTATCTTTTGTGGGAGAGTGTTGCAGTTTCCAGGAGCCTTTCTGGGCTGGCTTGCACACATCCCCATTGACACGTATATATCCAAAACACTCCAAGATTAGCATTTTTGTTGCTAGTGTGTGTTTTATTTTTTCATTTATGTGTTTGCTTGTATGTATGAAAGTGTGCAGTGCCCAGGGAGGCCAGAATCACCATACAGGTGCTGGGAACTGAACCCAGGTCCACTGCAAGAACAACCAGTGCTCTTAACCACTGAGCCATCTCTCTAGCCCCTGTTTTTATTGAGACAGTGGCTCACCATGTAGCCCAGGCTGGCCTGGAACTCACAGAGATAGGCCTACCCCTGCCTCCAAAGTTCTGATATTAAAGACGTGCACCACACTTGCGTTTTTGTTTTCAGAGACAGGGTCTCCCGTAGTTCAGAACTATATGGCTTAGCTGTATGGCCGAGGATGGCCTTGAACTCCTGATCCTCTTTCGTTCTGGGATTACAGGCCTATGCCCCCACCATCTCTTCAGTGAATTTATGCACAGGGCTGGAATGAGGCCAAGCAAAGCAGTGAACTGTTCCCACCGTCCAGCAAACCTGAGCTCCAGAGCGACAGGCCAAGGAGGGCTTAGCTTTCCTGTGCTCCCGCGGACTGCAGTCTCCCGGCCTCTGAGTCACCGCCCGGGGCGAGGAGGCGGGGCGGTGGGCGGGACTGGAGGCGGGGCTCCGCCCTGGGGCGGGGCTGGGTGGCGGGGCGCGGCGGGCTCCCTCGGGGTCCCGGCGGGCGGGCACTCGGTGGCCCAGCGCGATGGAGGCGCCGGCCGAGCTACTGGCCGCGCTGCCCGCCCTGGCCACGGCGCTGGCGCTGCTGCTGGCCTGGCTGCTGGTGCGGCGCGGGGCGGCCGCGAGTCCCAGCCCCTCCGGAGCGGCCCGCGAGCCCGCCGCCCCGGCCGAGGCCCCCGGGGCTCCCGCACCTCCGGGCCCCTGCGCCCCGGAGCCCGAGGCCGCGGGGCCGCGCCAGCCCGAGTGCCCAGAGGACCCGGCTGCGGAGGCCAGGCAGGTACGCACCGGGGTCGCCTCCCCTTCCCGGGCCCCCGGCCCTGGGGTCCCCTGGAGGGAGCCGCAGTCTCCAGGCCGGACCGCCCCAGGAAGGGCAGAGCGGGCGGCCGGGACACTGCATCCTCCCGCAGCCCGGGGCAGCTGAGCAGCTTCCTCTGCTCCTCCCCGGGCCTCCTCGGCCCTTGGCACTCTGCCCCCCGCCCGCCTGCCGCCGCTGTGGCCCACCGGTGCCGGAATCTGCGGGCACCTGACCCCGCGGGCTCCTACCTTACTTCAAGGTCTGCGGTGGAGTTGGCTCGATGTATGTGGGTGGGGGGAAGGGAAGTTGCCGCTCTTTCAGTCCAAGTTGAAACCCAGATTCTAGAAGTCAGTATTGGACCTGTGTAAGATCCGATTGGGACGTCCACTTACTATGCAACCCATTTCATTGTCCTTTTCAAACGTGGCATGCGGGGGCGGGTGTTGACACCCCTCCACCCACCTCCCCTCTTGGGTTGCAGACAAGTCAGGCCTGTATGGAGTGAAGGGTGCAGTACATCCTGACACCCCCAAACTCACCTCCACCTCCTCCCGAGCTGGTCATCAGCTCAGCCTTGACCAGGCTTTCTTCGTGGCCATCTCATCTACTTACCCGCCATCTGAGGAGCTCTAGATTGAAGCCCAGCCTGCTCATCCATGTTCCTGGGGTTTCACCACTCCAGGCTAGCCCAGGTCAGCACCTGTCTCTGGTGAGATTGTAACACTTTGTTATCTCTGAGTTTTGCCTGGAGGACACGCTAGCCCAGGAGGACAGGGAAGCTGTGGGCTGCATGGGCAGCCTATCTGTGGTGCCTCCTCTCTCCCTTGCTGGACACAATGGTTTACACTGGAGAAAAGCTCTTAGGAGGGAGGAGGGGGCAGCCAGGCTGGGCTTGGAGGCATTTCTCTCTACTGAGTCTACCAGACCCCCTCTGAGCTTGACAAGTGGGTGACTAATTGTGTCATTAGAGTGGTTTATCATCCAGCTCTGAGGAGGGCTGTGAGGAAGGGCTTTGTGTTCATCTGGCAGAGGATGGAGATGGGGAGGAGGTCCACTTATCTGGGATTAATGGCAAGATGGGGTTTGGATGTGTGAAGATGTGTGGGTTGGCTCCCCTGTTTAGGATTCTGCCCCTCCCCCCCACCTCAAGAGAACTTGTACACTATTCTCAGGCCCATTGGCTCTCCATCTGTTTAGGAATTGGTCCTTTATCACTGGGCAGCAGGTTCTAGACTGAAGTCCAAGATGTGATTTAGTGGGTCACAGTCATATCTTGATCCTCTGGAGTAGAGCATTTCTTTTCAATTTTATTTTATGTGTTGTTATTATTATTATTACTAGTGATTTTTTTGAGACAGTTTCCTGGTACTCTCAGTTGGAACTTGCTATGTAGCCCAACCCCGCCAGGCGGACCTTGAACAGAGATCTGCCTGCCTCTGCCTCCCTAGTGCTGAGATTAAAGGTGTGCACCACCAGGCCCAGCATTTTTTAAAAAAGATTTATTTTTATTTGTGTGTTTGTGTGTGTGTACACATGTACCAGAAGGGAGCATTAGATCATCGGGAGCTGGAATTACAGGTGGTTGTGTGTCACCCAACGTGGATGCTGGGAACCAAACTCAGGTCTTATGTAACTCCTTTTAACCATGAGGCCATCTCTCCAGCCCCTGGAGTAGAATATTTCTTAAACTTTCTAAGGCTTTTGAGTTCTCAGCATTTATCCTGTAATGGGGGCAGTGGTACTGTTAAAGTAGGGCCTTTGTATAATTTACCCATCTAGATGAATCTGCTTTCTCTACTCTGACAGCAGATGGGCATTTTGGTGTTTAATTTGTTTTTGCATGTTTGGTTGGTTGGTTGAGACAAGAGTCTATCCCATGTAACTCAGGCTTCCTGAAGCCTACTATGTAGTCCACACTGGCCTGGAACTCAAAATCCTCTTGCCTCAGCCTCCCAAATCCCAGGGATTACAGGCGTCTGCCACCATACCCAGCTGAGTGGGCGCTTTGAAGGGCAAGATAAGATACAGAAAATTCACATCCAGCAAACTGCAGGCCAGCTGTTCTGAGAGAATCCACTAACAAGATAGTTTTCTCATCTGGAGTTCAGACTCAGCCCCTGTGAGCTCAGGAGCTGACTAACCCCCTGTACTCCTACAGGCAGACATCAAGGGCAGTGTCCTGGGTCAGGGCTCTGCAGACACAGACATCTTTGTTTGCTTTCCTCTTCCCAGTGGTAGAATTAATGCAAGAAGCAGCTGTTTAGAAATTGTCTTGAAATAGACCCGGTCATTTCCAAATGTCCGCAGTGTTTTCTGATGATCACAAGAATGCCCGCTGGGATGGTACCTCAGGGTTGGAAGCCAGGCTAGATGATGCCCTCACTGAGTGCCTCCCTCAGGGTCTCTAAGGGAAAGGCAGTAGCCAGGGAGGGGGCTGACCCCACCTGCTGTTAGAAGTCTGTGCTCCAGAGGGGCACTTAACTCCTCCCTCCCTCCCTCTCTCTTTTCATTTTCTTTAACCACTTCCCTTCTAATCTAGTCTGCATCTTTCCCAGCTAGGCTTGGGCAGCTCGGGCCAGCTGTGGCCTCTGACTCACAAAGCTGATTATTGAAAAGGATCTGGAGCCCAGAGAAGCAGCCTTCAGCTGCTGCTGTAGATCACTTGGCAGCATATCCTCCCCCTCTGCCTCCACCACAGACTGGGTGCCCTCAAGGCCTAGGACCAGATGGCAGGAAGGGGCAGTTACAGGCTGAGGCTCCAAGTGGGGACTCAAGGAACTGGGCTGGGGTCAGCCAACCTGAGATCAGGCAAGATTGGCTTCTCTCTCCCTCCTCAGCAGCTTTCAGCCTGGACAGGGAGTCCAAGTAGAGGATCATATTATTAGAGCCTCTTTTCATCTCTTCATGGGGATTATTGGGGCAGGCAGCGCAGGAAGTGCGGCAGGCGGGCATGTGAGTCTCTCGCCAAGAACTGCGAACCGACAGTGCCCAGGACAAAAACGGATTCTTCTTAAGGACCAGCTACCATGTGATCTTGGGGATCAAACTCTAGCTGTCAGGCATGGCAGCAAGCTCCCTCACTCACTGAGCCATCCCACTGGCCCCATGCTGTAATTCTTAGGGATAACATGTCAAGACTTAAATAGTTACACAGTGTGGTGCATAAAAAGAGAGAATGCAGGGGTGGCAGAACTGGGTTTTGGTGGAAGTGCATGGGGTCCATTGTGTTACCCTTTAGCTTTCTGCAGGTTTGATCTTTTTCAAACGTAATTTTGGAATTTCTCAGGAAGACTCGGGTGTTTATTGGTCTGGTGATTATAGGGCTCTATCTGTCCTAGTCCTGCACCTCAGCCTATTCATCCTGCTAAACTCATCCTGCTGGTGGGTCCACCTTATGACTCTGCCATCCCCAGCCCGTTGACAGCTGAGTGTGAACTGGAAGCTGACCGAACCAGACCTTCCAGAATGATCCAGGGGCAGGTGAGCCCTTCCTAGTCCTCTGTTTTGACTTGGCATTCCCAACACGGCTCCATTTTGGTTCTCTTACCAAAACAGGTAGCAGAGGGCCAAGCAGACATTTAACAGCTCATATCACCTTGGGGTCTTGTCTTAGTCACCTTAGAAAGGACAAAACACTGCAGATAGGGAACTTTAGTGACACATTTGTTGCTCACCTTTCCGGAGACTGGAAAACTCGTGTCTTGGGCAGCAGATTTGAATTTTCAGTCTTGAGCTCCTCTTGGCTCACCCCTGCTCACATAGCAGAGAAGAGGGGGCACTCCGGGGGCTTGTCATATTCCTATAAGCACCCATGAGGCTCCAATCTCATCACATCTAACCTAATCAACACCTGGGTCTGGAGATACCCACTTGTGATCCCAGCACTGACCAGGCAGAAGCAGGAGGCTTGCCAGCAGTTTAAGGCCTGAACTGATGGTGAGTTCTAGCCCATCCTGGCCTTAGACTAAGAACCTGTCTCAAAAAACATGTATAATAAAGGGACTGGAGAGATGGCTCAGCAGTTAAGAGCACTGACTGCTCTTGCAGAGAACCTGGGTTTGATTCTGATTCCCAGCACTCACATAGTAGCTAACAAACATTGGTAACATTAGTTCCAGGGGTTCTGACACCCTCTTCTGACCTCTGTGGGCACTGCACAACATGGGTGCACCCATCCACGTGCAAGCAATACACTTGTCCACATAAAATAAGAATAATTTATGTGTATACTTAATAAAAATAAAATAAACCTGATCCCCTCCCCAAAGTCTCACCTCCAGTATTCTCACACAAATAGTGACTGCAGCCACTTCATAACAGAGCTGGTGACTTGATGGGGGAAAAACTGAAAATAATACAGATGTGCATTCCTTAGGACATTGGGTTAGTTAGCAAATGGATATTCAGGAATATAAATATGAAATAAAATAAAATATGAAACAGCAGTGGTGACCTCATAGCAACAACAGCTGGAGGAAGGTGACAGTCCGTAAACAAAGGCAGGCGGATTTCTGTGGAGATTAAGTCAAGCTTGGTCTATGTAGTGAGTTCCAGGCCAGCTGTAGCTACCTGGGAGACCCTGTCTCAAAAAGATTAAAAAAAAAAAACAAAAACACACAAACAAACAAAAAACCAGGGTTTTTTGGCTGGTTTGTTGTTTCTTGTTTTATGAGTGTGTTCCCTGCATGTACGTCCACCACATGCATGCAATTCCTACAGAGGCCAGAAGAGGGCATCAGATTCCCCCTGGAACTGGAGTTATGTAGATGGTTGTTAGCCACCATGTGGGTGTTGGGAATTAAACCTGGGTCTTCTGTAACTTTTAACTGCTGAGCCATCTCTCCAGCCCCCTTATTTATTTACTTGTTTGTTTATTTATTTGTTTGAATCAAGGTCTTACTCTGTACTGAAGCTGGTTCACACTCACTACCATCCTCTTGCCTCAGCTGCCTAACTGCTGAGAATGTATGTGTGAGCTGCCCTGGCTGGCTTTAAGACTAGCATATTTGGGTATAGTGGCACACACTTTATTTGTTGTTTTGAAACAGGGTTTCATACCTCAGCTTGAATTGGCTGTGCAGTTGAGGACAACCTTGAACTCCTGACCTTACTGTCTCTACCCGCCAAGGGCTGAGATTATACCACCATGTGCACTACATCAAATAATATATTTTAAAAGAACAGTTCTCAGGGAAAGGCCTCCTAGCTTTGGAGAGTTAGAAGTAACATTTTGCTCATGTTTGTCTTTAAGACAATTTCTCTTCAGAAGCCAACTATTTCCCAAGCACCCCAGACTCCATGTGGGAGACCGAGACCAGCTCAAACTTTCGTGGACAGTCCTCCCAAGAAGCCAGATAGCCAGAGCTTTTCCAGAACAACCGAGTGTGAACACACTGGGTTTGCATTACTCAGGGTAGATGGGTGGATCAGGAAGTGTAGACTAGGTTTAGAACCTCCTCATAAAGGGGTCCCATGCTCAGCTAGCCTCTGACTGCTTGTGGCTGGTCCTGGTTGGAAGGTCCAGAAGGAAGCCGAAGACCCTAGAGCATCACTCTCCTCTACATTTCTCATCCTTGCTGTGTTCCAAACCCTCTTAGATGCCCGCAACCTCAGAGGGTACGAAGTCCTCTGTACACTAAGCTTGTTCCTGTACATGCACACATGTGATTGGTCTAATTTATAACTTAGGTACCGTAAGAGACTAATAGTGATTACTAATAGTGATATGATGATGGAATGCTATAATGGAAGTTGAGGCAGTTTTTCTTTTTGTCTTTTCTTTAATTTTTTTATTACATTTTAATCTGTTTATTTTATGTGTACATGAGTATGCCAGTAAAACAGTGCCCAAGGGGAGGTCAGAGGACAACTTGGGGAAGTCAGTTCTCTCTTTTTACCAGTGGGTTCCAGGATCGAACTCTTGGCAGCGGGTGCTTTTACTTGTTGAGCCACCTCACCACCCTGTTTGTTTGTTTTGTTGTTTTGTTTTGTTATTTTGGGAGACAGGATCTCTCTTTAGCCCCACCTGGCCTGGAACTTCCTATGTGGACAAGGCTGACCTCATCTCACAGAGATCTGCCTGCCTCTGCCTCCCAAGTGCTGGAATTTAAAATGTGCACCATTATTTCTGGCCAGGGGACAGGATTTTATGTAGCTCAGACTGGCCTAGAATTCACTGTTAAAACTTCTGATCCTCCCCCTCCCAAATACTAGGATCACAAGTTGCATCACAACACTCAGTTCATATGGTACTGACTGAGAACTGAGCCCAGGACATTGCTGGACTGCAGGCGTGCACCACCACCCTCTTAGAGTTTCACCCTGTGGTTGACTGAATAACAGACTGCAGAATGGAGGCAGCGAGGTGGCTCGGTGGGTTAGGGCGCCTGATGAGCTGAATTTGATCCCTGGACACAGATAGTAGAAAGAAAGAACCTTCTTCCACAAGCTGTCCCCTGACCTCCACACGTGCTCCATGGTGTTTGCTCACCCTTACACACACGTACAGACGTGATAAAAAATTGACTGGAATTTTTAAATGGAAAAACCGAGACTGGGACTTCTAAAGCACGGATAAGGAGGACTGTTGCAACTGTTTTTCCTCCTGGGTAGGTTTGTCTTCTCTGAAGACTCAGAATCTGAAGAAAGATCTCAAGGCAAGAAAGTGCTTCCGCCCAAAAACACCTGTGCCGCTCTGCAGCAAGCCCTGCACTGGCCCAAACATCCTTACTCCCATTCCTCGAGAATCTGAAACTAGGCACGGATGAAGCCGTAGAGAGATTTTTAAAGAACCCATCTTCATGTATTGTGCTACTTATGTGTGATCAAACAAACACACAGCTTTTTTTTTTTTAAAAAAAAAAAGCATAGCAGGGCATAGTGGCACAGAGTTTTAATCCTAGCACTTGGGAGACAAAGGCGGGTGGATCTCTTAAATTTGAGGCCAGCCTGGTCTACATAGTGAGTTCCAGACCAACCAGGGCTACACAGTGAGACTGAACAAACAAACAAAAAAATCATTCTGTTAATTTTTTTCACAAACAAAATCCTCCAATTCTCTCAGATCTGACTTTATGAGTTGCTTTTTGATTTTCTTCCTTATGTTAAATTGTTGCATTGAAAATGGCTTAATGGGTTACGTAGAGTGTAGACTACTACCCTCAAGGACTTTTGTTTGTTGATTGGTTCTGTTTTTATGAAGGTTTTGATGTGCTCAATCCTCTCTGTGGGAACACTGCCAAACACTG
Organism: Eospalax fontanierii; assembly: GCA_035773235.1. Classification (NCBI taxonomy): domain Eukaryota; kingdom Metazoa; phylum Chordata; class Mammalia; order Rodentia; family Spalacidae; genus Eospalax; species Eospalax fontanierii. The sequence goes on along the minus strand of CM069531.1, from coordinate 91,344,419 downwards.
TTAATCTGATGGAATTGAGTTTGACGAGTCTGTTCATCTGAGTGAGAGAGTTTGCTTAAGGCTGGCGAACATGCCCTTGACTGCGTGCTCACAGCCCACGATGGTGCTTTTTTCTTTTTAATCAGGATGTCTGAGCCCATTGTGGGCCAAGCTTGGTGGGTGCCAGCCAGAACAACAATGAATCCTTTGGTCTCTGTCTCTGCCCCTCCATTTGCCCCCCGGTGCCCCCTCCTCATGAGCCAACCCCTCGCCCCTGCTCTTGTTTGTTTGGTCCTGCTGGGAAAGTTCATGTCTGTAATGTCAACTGAAGGGCTTCTGTGCCTGCCCCACGATTGCTGCCTTCTAGAACACTCCGGTCACCATTGTCCTGATGACAGTGAAGGACATACAGGGCGCACCTGCAGCCCAGCCCTCTCCATCTGTGGGTGCCTATTCTCCTTGGGTGTCTATTATTGTCCACCTCTTACCCGGACTCTTCTTACAGCGTCCTCCTCTGCTTGGGTCCAAATCGCAGGCCTGTCGTGTCTCCCTACCACCCGAGTCTCCTAGGACACTCTCCTGGGCCGCTTGATGCCCATTTCCCAGGTTCCTGCAGCCCCACGCCCCTCTCCACCCAGCTCCACCTGCTTGCAAGGTTGCTCTCCGTAACCCAGAAGCACATCCCAGCTCCCTGGCTTCTGCCTGCAGTAGGGTGGGCTCTGGGCACGGCCCCTGGGACTCACAGCTCCCACTGTCTCCCCTGAAGCCAATGATGTCTTCCTGAGTCAGGAATGTCTCCTGACTGTCTGCTGTGTCCTTCCCAGTCTGCGTCTTCGCAGAGTCCCACTCACCTCCTGTCTCCACGCCCTTGACCACCTTAGCAGATATAAATCACCCTCTCTCTCTCTCTCCTCTCTCTCCCTCGCATCTTCCTATTTAGCTCTCCTCAGAGCACTTAACCAGCATGAGGTCATCTTTTATTTTGGTGTGCATTGTCCGCACAGTGGAATGTCTGCACATAAGAGAAAATGGGGCCTTGCCCACCACACTCAACCCCCATCCCACTCCTACCACAGGCCCCAGCCACACGGCAGGCGACACAACAATAAAGACAAAATTGCTGCGGGTTCTTGCTGAAAGGCAGGTGCAGTCTCCTTGTCCCTATTTGCAGAGGCAGAGAAGAATATTCACTTCCTGCCCATGACTTGGCTAGCATGTCCCCTCCTGCAGACCTCACTCCACGTGGAAGCTGGATGTTATGACCCAGAGAGGTAGTGTGCTCCTCCATGCTAGAAGTGTTCGCAGGAGGCTGGACCACTGTAACTCATCAGAGGACTCTTTCCAGCACATGTTTTACATTAGTTTATGTCCATTGTGGGTACCTTTCCCCCTCTTCAGCCAGACATGGAAGTTCAGTGCAAAAAGCCAATAGAGGGCTCCCCAGTGTAGGGCAGTCTTGGCTCTTTTACTCCTCCCTGCAGACAATAACAGCTCTGAGCTGTCAGACCCTGTGACCTGGGAGACATGCACCTAGACAGAGGGAGCCAAGGGGCCCAGGAGTGAGTGAATGGAGAGGACAGACACAGCCTGTAGAGACTGGTTCAGCTGGGTGGTGGTGTATGCCTGTAATACCAGTAACCTGAGAGGTAGAGGTAGACACAGGAGGATCAGAAGTTCAGAGCCATCTGTAGCTACATAGTGAGTTTGAGTCCAGCCTGAACTATATGAGACCCTGTCTCAAAAACAAATACATTAGAGACTGGCCAAAGGATGGCCCTAAGACTCAGCTCCATGGTGTCCTCAGTGGATGCGGGACATGGGCTTCCTAGTAAGCCCTTGAGACAGACCTCCCCAGTCCACACAACTGGGGATGGGAGAACTTTGAAAGCCAGAGGAAATGGCTGGCAGTATAGGTAAGTGAGATGGCATGGGGTTTTGAGCAGGGGATCATGAAAATGTAGTTTTGAAGTTGTCAGAGAGCTAGAGAAGTGGTATAGAGGTTAAGAGCATGTACTGTTCTTGCAAAGGACCCAAGTTCCCTGCCCAGCATCCACATTGGGCATCTCACAACTACTTCCTGTGACTCCAGCTTCAGGGGATCCAACCACCTCTTTTGGACTCCAGGGTCACCCGTACACACATGTACATAGACCCCACCCACATGTATATCACATAAGGAAAAGTAAAATGGAATATTTAAAAATAATAACAACAATAAAGTTATCTGTGTTAGCAAGATGGCTCAATGGGTAAACACCTGCAGCCTAGCCTTGATGACCAGAGTTCGATGTCTGGGGCCCACATATGGAGGAGGAGGACCAACTTCTGCAAGTTGACCTCTGACCTTCTCATACATATGTAAACACTAAATAAATAAATGTATTTTTAAAAAAGCATTTTGAAGTGTTTGAAAGAACGGGACAAATTGGAGGAGAGTGGGCCGAGGGCCTCAGGAAGGCCGGAGTAGGCTGGCAGAAGACAGAGAACAGGGTGAATCTCAGGGAAGAGGAGGAGTGTAGGAGGCTGCTGCCGGGAAGAGCTGGGTGGGCTGAAAGGGCGACTTGGGACAGGATAGAAGTTCTTGGGCTGTGGCATGTGGCTTATCATTTGTGGTTAGCATGGTCTTAGCGTGTGGGTCCTGAGTATCACCCCAAAGCCATTGTTTGGTGGGGAAGTAGCTGAGCTGATCTGTCTTGGAGAGAGCAACAGTCCTCTGTTCACACTGATCTCTGACCTGGGTTTTAACTGGCTGGTGCGGGCCAGCTCCACTTCCCTCCCTACTGCCCCGCCCCCCAGCAATGCAAAGATGAAGACTGATCTTCCTTTTGGGGGACAGGCCTGAGGATGGCCTTCATCCCCACCTGCCTGGTGGGGCTTCCATCCTCTAAAACTAGTCCAGATTGACATCGGGTTTGGTGCCAGGCATCAGAGCAGAGGGTTAGCTTTGGTGCTGATCTGATCTTGTTTGTGGGGTCCAGGACAGAGCCATCTCTCTCGGCAGCAGATGGGCAGATCTTATCCCCACTGCACGCCCATACACACTGTATTGCTCTAATCAGCCAGGGCAGCCCACAGTGGCATGGAGAAGTGTTGCTTGGAGCCCAGCCCCCAGAAGCCTGCCTGTCCCCATCTCTGCAGTGCTGTCTGTCTGAGTCCCTGGACTCCACTAGAAGAAGTTAAACTGGAAGATTATCTCAGAACATGGCAATTAGAACCTGGGGTCCATTCAGTAATCAAATGCTGAGATTCCAGTCAGTGAGGTGTTCTGTTTAGGAAGAAAACAGATTTATTTAGCACACTGCAAAGAGAGCAGCAGACAAGGCAGTAACAGAACAGCCTGTGAAGTGATTGGCTTTGAGCCTCAGCCAGGCCCATTTTGGGGACCAGCCAGGATGACATCAGCCTGTCTTAGTGCATCACCAGTTCACAGTTTTCACAGGGTGGCTGACTTCCCCTCGCTGGGGGCCTGATGAATCAGCTTGCCGGGCTGCCATAGTCAAACAGCCCGAGCTAGGGTTTAAACAACAGCGTTTTATTTTCTCACAGTTCTGAGGTCAGAAATCTCAGATGAAGGTGTTGGTAAGATTCATTTCTCCCGGACCTTCTCTCCTTGGGGTCTGTTTGTCTGTCTGTATTGCCTGGTACAAATTTCCTCTGATAAAAACAGCAGTTCTTGGATTAAGACCTACCCTAGGATCTGAGAGGTGGCTTACAAGCATGTTTAAAAACAAAAAGCCAGGCACAGCTGCACACATTCCTGTAACACCAACACTGTGGAGGTTGAGACTGGAGGAGCACTGGGTCTTGTTGGCTGCCAGCCTCACTCCAGGTTCAGTGAGAGACCTTGTCTGCAGGGAAGAAAGCAGAGAGTAATAGAGCAGGACACCTGACATCCTCTTCTGGCCCCTGTACGCACATGTACACACACACACACACACACACTGCCAAAGACCCATCCTAATGGCCTCATTCTAACTTAATTACCTCTTTCACATTCTGCCTCTAAATATAAACTTCAGTTTGTTTCGGAAAATCTCAGGGAAGCATAAACAAACATCTACCCTCTCCTTACAGGACCAGCAACAAAAAAGTACTGTCCACCAAGTCCAGCTTGGTGATCTAATGAATTTATTGGGCTTACAGAGTATGCGTGAGGGGTTACTTACAGCACTGGGTGACCCCAAAGCAGCTGCACCCCAGCATGGGTGATGATTTCTTCATACTTACATAGATAGAGTCACGTGCCCCCTATTAATTGTCTACTCTAACACCTCCCAAGATCACAAGACCATGTGCAGGATGGAGCAGTGGGAATCTCAGATGAGGGTCCAGTGACTGTCCCACCCCTTTCTTCAAGGAAGACCGTCTATAGTCCTCAGGCCCGATTTCAGGACTCCCAGCTGCCCTGAGCAAGATGAGGGCTTGTATGCTTAGAGGATAGTACTTTCTTCCGTGGTATCTGGAAGACAGGGGAGATGGAGGACTGGTTCAAGGACTCACAGTGCATGTATAGAGGTCCTGAGATGCTTAAGTCCCTCAGATAAAATGGTATTTGCATAGAGGCCCCACACACTCGCTGTAAAGTTACCTCTGGACTACATGTACTCCCGAATGTGATGCCCCTGCCGTATGAGTATGTGTCGTTTAAGGAATAACAACAAGGAACCAAAGGCCTGAGGTGTTCAGTACCAATAAACTGTTGCCCCTGTTGATTTTGCTTTGTTTTTGAGACAGGGTTTCGAAATGTGGTCAAAATCACTATGAACTTGGGATCCTCGTGCCTTTCCTGAGTGCTGGGATGACAGACGTTGACTGACATCCTCCAGTCCCAGCGTTCCCCCAAATTGTTTAATTTCTTTTTAAAATATTTTATTATTTTATTCTGTGGGTATGAGCGTATTGCCTGCATGTATGTTGGTGCACCCATGTTGTGCAATGCCCAAGTAAGTCAGAAGAGGGTGTTGGACCCCTTGGAACTGGAGTTACAGATGGTTCTTATCCACCATGTGGGTTCTGGGAATTGAACCAGGGTCCTCTGGAAGAGCAGGCAGTGCTCTTTACCACTGAGCCAGCTCTCCAGCCCCTCTCCCATTTTTTAAAAATCCTTCATTGGGTGGAGACACAGGTCTGAATACACAGTCAGGCAGAGATACTTGAGTTGAAGCTTCGACATATTAATGTCGGGGAGAGGTGAGACACAATTTAACCCTAACACATTGGTGCCATGCAGGACTCTCAGGGCCAGGGTCATTGACAAGAACTCACCAGTGGTGAGGCATGGCGGTATATACATGTGGTCTCAGTTACTTAGGCTGAGGCAGTAGGATTGCGTGAGATTAAGAGTTCGAGGCCATCTTGGGTAGCACAACAAAACCATGTTTCAGCAAAGCTGAAGGCAGTGGTGGCCTTTTTAGAGGTTTGCAGTTAGCCTCTGAGCAGTTGCTCTGTTCTCTTTGAAATCCCAGTGTGAACTGCGCTCCAGAGTTCTACTGCCTTCTGGAGTCAGTTGTTTGGGACTCAAACCTTCAGAGCCTTCGGAATCACCTGCACTTACTGACTCATCAAACATGGAACTGGAGGCTCCACCTGTAGCCTCCCACTTCAGGCACTCCCCTCTGCCTGAGCTGGGAGACCCTTTTTGGACTGTCCTGCTGCATACCCTGCCCTCTCCAAGGCGTCTGCAGATACTGCTGTTGCTCCAGATGGAGCACTCATCCCATGTTGCCCTGTTTAGAAGCTTCCGGTGGGGGGCGCATGAGACTCCCCCATTTCAGATGTCAATCAAAACCAGTGTGACCACGGGTGATTCCCCTTTAGGGTGGGTAATTTGCTATAAACAGCCAGACCAAGGCACAAACCTGTCTGTGTGGAGCTGGGTTGCCTCCTCCCCAGTGTGGGTGTCTGTACAATCCCAGAAGCTTTCTGCACTTTGAAGACTTTTTAGAAATATTAATTTTATTTTACATGTATGAGTGTATTGCCTGCATGTGTACCACTTTCATTCAAGGTCTGCAGAGGCTAGAAAGGGTGTTGAATCCCCAGAACTGGAGTTATGGGCAGTTGCTAGCCACCATGTGAGTGCTAAGACTTGAACCTGTGTCCTCTTGAAGAACAGCAAACGTTCTTAACTGCTGAGCCCCCACTTTGAAGATTTTACAGAGACATTGCCTCATATGCCTTAACTAGATCCATAGTCCCTTGATTCTCCTCGTGACATGGGTGGAAAGTTCCAGGCTTTTAATCTTCTAATCTTCCCTTGACCTTTCTGGAGACAAGGCCTGCCCAGAAGATGGAGCAAAAGATGTTCTTGATGTCTAGGAAATCCCAAGGAATTTAGGAGCTGTGTTTCAGGAACCAACATCACAGACCAAATGTTAAAACAAAAGATGCTCCCTATGTGCCTATAACTCACTCTTCAAGAGCCTCAGAGGTTTAGGAGCTGGAGTCAGAGACCATGTAGGTTTTTTTTTTTTCCTTCTTCTTCTTTTGAAACAGGGTCTCCCTATAGCCCCCGCTGGTCTGGAACTCACTATGTAGACCAGGCTGGCCTTGATCTCAGAGATCTGCCTGCGTTTGCCTCCTGAGTACTGGGATTAAAAGCATGTGCCACGATGCCTGACTGCCTGCTAACATTTTTAAATTTTTAAAAGATGATTTCAGGGGACTGAAGAGATGGCTCAAAGGTTAAGAGTACTTGCTGCTGTTGCAGGGGACCTGGGTTCAGTTCCCAGCACCTGTGTGACAGCTCACAGCTAACTCTAGTTTCAGAGAACCTGATGCCCACTTCTGGCTTCCAAGGCACCAGCAACACGTGGTGGGTATATATATATATATATATATATATATATATATATATATTGGCAAACACTCGTAAAATGAAAATACATCTTTAAAAAAATTATTTTTTGTGGTAGTACCTGGGAGGTTGACAGGTTGACAGGAGGATTATAAATTCCAAGCCAGCCTGGGTTACATAGCCAGCTCAAAAGCCAACCTGGGCTACAAAGCAAACGTATGTCTGAAAAAAAAAATGGAGCAGGTAAGATAACTCAGTGGGTAAGGGCACTTGACACCAAGTTCGATGACCTGCGTTTGCTTCCCAGAACCCACATGGTGGAAGAGAGAACCAACTCCCCTAGGTTGTCCTCTGACCACCACATGTGTACCATGGCACATGTCTTGAGCACACACACATATATGGATAATAAAAAGAATGAAATTTTTTAAAAATCGAAATTATTCTAAATTGGAAAGATGAGCCCTGGGGAGACTCAGCGGTAGCCACTGCTAACAGACTTTCCTCAGCACTGACAAGCCTGCATGCCCCGCCCTGTAACCTCCTACAAGGCCTGTGCGGGAGTCTGGAGAGATGGCTCAGCTATTAAAGAGCCCTGGCTGCTGTTGCAGAAGATCCCAACACTCACATGGCAACTCACAGCTGTAACTCCAGTTCCGGGGGTCTGATGTCTTCTAGCCTCCTTGGACACTGCATGTGCATGGTGCATATATACATACAGGCAGACACGAATACACATAAACCTTAAAAGAAAAAAAGACCCATGCAGTGTGTCTGTGCGCAGAAGCCAGAGGTTAGCAGCGGTTCTTCCTCTGTTACTCTCTACTTTATCTTTGTTGGTTTTGTTTATTGTTTTTTGAGACAGGGTCTCTCACTGAACCCAGAGCTCACCAGTTGGCTAGGCTGACTGGCCAGTGAGCTCTGAAGGTCTGCCTGTCTTCCCACCCCTGAGCCTCAGCCCCAGGGTTACAGACATGCACAGCCTCACCCTCCTTTTCCCTGACTGCTGGGGATTCAAATTCAGTTCCTCAGTTGCATGCTTTATTGAATGAGCCGACTCTCCAGACTTCCTATAATTTCTCTTGGCCCTCTGGGTGCTCTAGGATACTGGAGATAACACGTTTATTTAGCTAGGAGATCTTTAACTCCCCAGATCAATGTTTTGTTTCCAATGCTGTTGTTTTCAGCCTCACACAATCAGAGTCATTGTATAAAAGCCCTGATAGATGTTTCCAGTCTAGACAGCAGATCCTTAGGAGTGAGTTTGCTGTATCAACAGGAGTGTCTTTTTCTGCCTGCTTGCCTCCCTTAGCCACAAAGATACTCCTCTGTGCAAAACTGGGGAGGTGTCTGGTCCCCCAGGACACAGCCTTATTGGTGCTGGAAGTGCCGTGGCTTCCCAGGAAGCAGTAGGAACTGACCCCATCCTCTGCAGAGCTCAAGGCCCCAATTGTGACCTGCCACCATGACCTGTGACCATAGGCTGTGAAAGCTTTGTCTCCAGGCTCAGCTTGCTGTTCCACTGGGGAGCCGCCTCCTGCAGTTGGCAGCCAGGCTATCTGTTGGGGTATCTGGGCACCCCAGTCCTGCATTAGCATCTGTCCATCTCCACTGCAGGCAGCACGCTCCTACCCCACCCAGGCTGAAATTTCCACAGTGGCCTGCTAGGCTTCCAAACCGCAGTTGCTCGGGCCTCTCATCCCTTCCCACACCCTCCAGATCCACATAGCTGGACTGATCACATGTCTCTCTCATCCTCAAACATTCCTGAAGTTGAAGTCACTCCTTCCTTCTACCAAGGCTATCCCAGGACGGGATGCCCCACCCCAGCCATCTGTTTATTGAGTCCATGCATGGGAGAGACCAGACTAAGGAAGTGGAGTTCCAAATTTGGGAAAATGGATACCGAGCTGAGCAGAGATAGACAGTGAAGTCGGGGGGGAGTGAGGAAGGCTGGCGTTGAGGAGGCAGCTCTGCTGTTAGGCTGAACCCGGCCCTGGGGAATTAGGCTGACCCCGGCCCTGGGGAGTTAGTTAGGCTGACCCCGGCCCTCGCCCTGGGGAGTGCAACCCGTCTAGCTTTCTCAGGGCCTATGTTTATGTGCTAAGGTGAGGGTAGGTGTTCAAGGCCACTTATCAGAATGGCACCCAAATGCTTGGGAACTGCCAAGGTAAAGGCATAAGGTACCAGAGTCCCCATCAGCTCCTTCTTACCCCAGCCTTTGCTTTGAGATCACAGACATCATGGCTGCTGGACACAGTCACACTAGACCTTAGAAAGCGCCTTTTCCTCCTCACCCACACCTTTCTTGTCTTGGGAGGAGGTCACTCCTAGCCCTCTCCTTCCGCTCACGGGGCTCAGCTTGCTCTGCATCACTGACCTCTGTCCTTGTCTTCCAGGAAGAAGAGCAAGACTCAGACAGTGAGAAGGGGTCGCCCCCAGAAGGGCCCGAGGAAGAGGATGGTGAGTGAGGCCTTGGGCCACAGTCTTTATCTTCTCCGGGTTGGGGACTCTGGGAGCTGACAGCTGGAGCACTAAGGAGCTGGGAGCCCCCGAGCGGGAGGACTGCGGGATGCCTGGGCTGAGGCCTTGCTTACCCCTCACGTCCCTGTGTACCTCCTTTGTGCTTTTGATCTTAGCTTTTCTGTCCATAAAGTGAGTGTCTTCAGGTACACGAGGAGCTTTTGAAGAAAAAGCTCCCTGGCTTTCCCTGGCTGCTGGGCCTCTCACCTCCCTCTCTGACCCAGGCCTTGTCCCTCACAGCTCTCTCTGATCGATGCACTTTATTGAGAGCTTCCCAAGAGCGAGAGTGGCACACCTGACCCCTGAGCCACCAGAGTGCGGTCAGGCCTCTGCCGCCCAATTCCAATAGGCTCAGATGGGAGAGAGGGAGCCACAGGAACACAGATTAAGCCAGCCGGTTCCAGCATGCCCTAGCCAGCCAGACGACAAAAATGGATAAAGGTTCTTCTGATCCATCACATTTTATTTTCTTCGAAAAGTAACTAGAGCAGAAAAAAAAAATAGCAAAAATGTCAACATTAGATTGGTACTGTAAGTACTTGGAGAAATAGTTCGTTTTTTTTTTTTTTTTAAAGCAATACTGACTGTGGCTTTCAGCCAACTGCTGGCAGGAATGGTGAGAAGAAGAGTTCAGGAATGGGGCAACTGAGGCTCCTGTCAGCAGAGGTGGAGCCCAGAGTGGCCCCCAGGACCTCGAGAGTGAGCAGAGCTGTGGGCTTCTATAGTGTGGCTCTGAGGCCACCTAGGCACAGGCAGCCCTGCGCTGGCTGCTGAGCTCTCCTCATCTGAGCCGCTGTTGCTGTACAGACGGCCCCTGTGCAGACTCCTGTGGCCTCTAACCGAGCAGAGGGCGGGAGGCTGAGGGCCGCAGCTGTCAGAAGGAAGCACTGCTGCCCCTCTTTCCCCAACCCCCTCTGCTATAAGCAGCTCAGCCTCTCAGGCTAATTGATTAGTGTGTTAAAATGACTTCCCCCAGCGACTCATGACTTCCCACTGCCTGGAAGATGACCCCTCCTCCACCATACACACACTCCCTGGGGCTCTCGAGTCCAGCCCTCCTGCTTCAGCAAAATTGGATGCAGACTACCACATGTGATTAAGTTAAAGCCTTCACCAGCCAGCCGGGCTGTGTGACTGGAAGAGCATAAAGCTAATCAGACTTGCCCCATAAACCAGGACCCAGACATGCACCCCGGCTCTCTCTGGGTGTTCTGTGGGCACATCAGCACCTTTTAAATTATTAGTAGTACATTTATTTGTTTGTTTGGGGAAGGAAGTACATATGTCATAACATGCATATGTGGAGGTCAGATGACAACTTGAAGGAATCAGTTCTCTCCTTCCACATTGTAGGATCTCAGGAATCAACTCAGGTGACCAGGTTTGGTAGCAAATGCCTTTATCAGCTGAATCCACCAATACCTCTTTAGTTCTCTGCCGCCACCTGATGTCACTCCAGTCTCAGCGCTCCTTGTCTAGGACCAGCCATGGATTAAGTCTTTTAATTCATGGACACTCGTCCACTGAATGTTCTAGGCCCTGCAACATGCCTGGCACCTGGAATTGCCCCTTCTTGATATTTGTGTAATGACTTGTGGAGCACACAAATTCTTTTTTAAGTATTTTATTATTTTTATTTTACATGTATGAGTGTTTTGCCTGTATATATGTAAGTGCACCATGCCAGCAGAGGACAGAAGAGGGCGTCAGATTCCCTGGGATTGGAGTTATAAACGGTGATAGGAATCGAACTCTAGTCCTCTTCAAGAGCAGCCAGGGCTACTAATGGCTAAGCTGTCTCTCTGGCCCTGCAAACCAATTCTTATACAAAGGCCGTGGCTGCTTCCTGAGGAGGACCCTGGGCCCTGGGCCCTGGACAATGCACTGAGTGAGGACCTTGATCCTTCCAAATGAGGATGACTAAGTGGTGGCCCTTGCAAAGTGTTTAGATTCTAATTCATATCTAGAACCTTCTTCCTCTCAACCAGGAGAGAACCCTAATCTCAGAGGCCTTTTCCTTCCTGTATCCTCTGTCCACATGTCTGCTGACATGTGACTGCTCCCAGCTGAGGAGGTGAAGATGGCCCATCCTGACCTGCTGTGGGAGGGGTGGAGGTGATGGAAGTGCTTCTAGAATAGCAGTTGCAGTTAGGAACACGGAGGACATTGCTTCCCGGGCAGATCCTCAGTAGGATGTTCCACTCTTCTGTGCTGCCCTGAAGCTCGTGCTGCTCTCTGCTGGTGTACCCCAGCGCCTACTTTTGCTCTGTCACATGGCTTAGCCCTCTGCTGTCCCATCCCCGGTCAGACCTGGAGATTTGCCTTCTGACAGTCTGTGGGCACTGGGGGCTACCCTCAGAGACTAGCACTGCGCCATGCCTGTTCAGACCAGGCCTGCTTTTGGTTCCGTGTCACTCGTATATCCCGTCATAGTCAGATGCATGTTTTCAATTTCTAATAACCAGAGGAAGGAAAGATTGGGCCGAGCGGACATGACATGCCCTGGAGAAGGGAAGGAGGGTCACAGTCCCCAGGGCTTGAGTGCTTCCTGAGATGATTGGCATTTGCTGTGTGCTGTGTCTGATGAACACAGAGACTGGGGTTCAGGGAAGCCTCAGGGAGGAGGGAAGAAGCTTGAAGACGCTGCTGGAACTGCTGTCACATAGGTAGGGAGATAAAAGGCAGACAGCCCAACCTGGCCAGGGAAGAAAATGTCATTTGGGAGATGGAGTCACATAGGGGTTAGTTTTTTTCAGTTTCATCTGTGTTCCCCGTTTCATTGGCAAGGTATTAGGAGTCATGGAAAGGTACAGGATGAACTTGGGGGGCCTTGGGGTGGGAAGATGATGTTGCTGGGCGCCTTGCCCCTTCCGAGGCCTGGGCCGCACTCAGGCTCTGCGTGAAGCATGCCTGCCTCACTAATCCTAGGTTTCTTTCTCTTTAAAAATTTTTTTTTAATTTATTAATTTAATTTTTTTGTATGAGTGTATTGCCTGCATGTATATAAGTGCACCCGTGTCATACAGTGCCCATAGAGACCAGGAAAGAGCATTGGATCCCTCGGAACTGGAGTTATATATGGTGGTCAGCCACCATGTGGGTGCTGGGAATCAAACCCAGATCCTTTGCAAGAGCAGCCAGTGCTCCTAACCGCTAAGCCATCTCTCCAGCCCCTCTCTTTTTTAAGAATTTATTTTCTACTTACTTTACGTGGGGTGGGGTATGTGTACCACAGTGCACACGTACACATCAGAGGATCACTTTTGCGAGTCAATCCTCTCCTACCCTGTGAGTCCTGGGAATCAAACTCAGGTCATCAGGCTTGCAGTAATGGCCTTTACCCACTGAGCCATGCTGCTGGACCATTTCTTTTAAACCTAACAAAGGAAGAACTGCGAATATAGTTCGGGAAAGAGTGCTTGCCTAGCATGTAGAAGGCCCATGCTAGGTATGATCCCTAGCTACATAGACAGACTCCTACACATACCCCAAATAAATAAAGTAAAACTAACCAAGGAAAGGAGACACAAAGCCCAGCCTCCCCAGTCACCACAATACTTGCCTGTTCTTTCCCCTGCAGGAGAGACCTTCTCCTTTAAGTACAGCCCTGGACAGCTGAGGGGAAGCCAGTACAAGAAGATGATGACCAAAGAAGAACTGGAGGAGGAGCAGAGGTAGGTGGCTTCTGGAACATTGGTGTAAGAGCCCAGCAGGGGTGGCCTCCTGCAATCCCCACTCACCAGGCTCTCTTCCCTGGGGAAGGGGGAGGTGGTTTCCTGTCCTAGTCACACTCAGCCAGCCTCAGTCAGGAGACAGGCAGCACAGAGGGGAGGGGAGGAAAGCGGGTCCATTTTTTATATTCTCACTGCTCCAAGCCTTCCCCCATCTGAAGGGAAAAAAAAAAAAAAAAGAGTGAGATGCCAGCCAAGTGCCTGGAGCAGCCCTGTTGCTCACTTAAGCACACAGTCCCGACAAAACCAATTTGTCACTCGAGGACAGAGCGGGAGTCTTGGTGCCCATCCATCTGGCAGCTCCTTCCTCCTGGCCCCCACCCGCCATGTCATTTTCTACCCGTTCTGCTCTGTGCCGCTTGAGGCAGCTGCATGGCTTCTGTTTCTGGAATCAGGCCATCGGCCCCTCACCTGCCAGAGCCCCCGACCACCTACCAGGCTTCCCTCAGCATTTCCTGGGGACTCCAGCCAGCCGGGGTGGCCGAGGGGTGCTCGGAAGCAGTGAAATTGCCCAGGCAGCCCCTGGGGGAGTGGGGCTTGCGCCGGCTCCGCGGTCATCTGTGTGTGCTGGCTGCCTCTGGACCGTACCAAGCAGAGCCTCGCGTTAAAGTGAAGCCCCAAAGGGAGTAGGTGGTGCCAAGAGGGGCTGGTGGGGACAGCCCCGACTTGTTAACATAAGCCAGCAGTGTAAGGAGCAGAATGCACATCTCACCCACACTCTCCAGCTGCTCCAGCCACTGGCACCCTTCCAGCATCACAGCTACCCAGCCTGCAAGATCCCGTCTCCCTGCCAGGCCCTGGCTTCGAGGGAAAGCTCCTCACTCTGGGAGCAGAGGGGTGACAGAGCAGGTACAGGCAGGAGCCCGTCCTTTGGATGTCCCGGACTCCTCAGGTGCTCAGGACGCTGCTTCGTGGTGTCACCCCATTTGCCACCTTTATATTTCAGGATTGAGCTGACCTCTGACCTCACTTCCCTGTAGCAAGTCCCTAGGTCCTGAGCCACAAATGTTCTTGCAGATCCTTTTGGTAAGGAGGCTGGTTTCGTAGACTAGCAGTGCTCCCTCACACTGTCTGCTGATGTGTCCCCAATGTCACTGATGGGTTCCAAACCTCCCTCCTCCATCCCCTTCATAACTGATTAACACATTTCATCTCACCTGAGCCTGTCTCATTCTTCCTATGTTTGAGGACTCCCTGGCACAAAAAGCCCCTTTCCGAGGGGCAGAGATTCCTGGAGGTTAAGTCAAATCCCTGGTGTGCCTACCGGGGCCGCTGATTGGGGTGATGGTGCGATGGGGCGGAGAGAGCTACAGGAACGTGCATGTACCTTGTGAAGTGGCCAGGGTGGCTTTGGATTCACCTCAAGGGGAGACAACTGGTTGTACAGTGCATGCAGACACTCTGAGAATGACCTGTGATCCCTCCCATGTCCCACGTTACAGGGCAGGCAGGGGAGATTTCAGAGCCGGGGCTGCAGAGCAAGGTCCCTGCTGGTGCTAATTCAGAGCTACATTCGCTGTTTTCTGTGGCTGCTTTGGAGCTCCGGGGGCAGAGCTGAGACATCGCCACAGATCCCGCCACTATGTCCAGCCCTGGTTCGAGAGCATATAGAGGGCTTGACATCCCTGCCATCCCAAAAGTCCCTGTGGATGGGCCTAGGACAGCACTGTGGCCTTATTCTATCCACTCAGGCTGATGCGCTGTGGGCCTGAAGGAGCTGTCGGAATAGAAGAGACCAATCAGCAGTCTGTAGGCCGGGCCTCAGGCTCAGGGTCGGCACTGCCTCTGTTTTCAGCTAAGACCAGGAAACAAATCACCTCTGGGCTGTTTTCAAAGACTGCAGACATCCCACTGCCTCAGGGGCAGTTTCCTGCCATGTTTCCAGAGGTCTCTGGACCACCCATTCGAACCTGCCTGTGCTATGAACTGGAGGCTGTGCCACGGAGCGTCTCTCGTAGTGAAGGAGCCTCCAACTCCGTCTGCACACTGCAGTCCTCACTGTGTGCAGGAGGCGCTGGCGGAGGTCCCAGCAGGGCCAGAGTTCGTGTTCGTTCCATTACCCTGTCCAGCATGCTCCCCGTGGCTGTCGCTCGCCTGCTCCATCTGTCATCCGCTTGCTCTCCTGCCCCTGCATGTGGCCCCCGCCAGAGCTGCCTGTGGCGCCTTGGCCACACATCTGCGCCTCATGTGATGCTTGGAGTTGCAGAGGCTGCTAAGTTTGGTTTTGCCTTTCTGTCTCCTGAGCTTGGAGAGATGAGGGCCACAAGACAGGTGTGGACCGAGGTTCTGAATTCAGGGAACTGCCCTAGAACTGTCCCCTGAAAAAGAGCACACATGTGGGGCTAGCTTACTGGTTAAGAGCAAGTACATCCCTCTTGCATAGGACCTAAGTTCAGTTCCCAGGACCTACTTTGGGTGACTCATGAATGCCTATAACTCTAGCTCCACAGGATCCAGCACCCTCTCCTAGCCTCCTGAGGTCCTTGAACTCACATGTGCATGCACACACACATGCATGAGCACACATACACATTTAAAAATAAAAGTAATGGGGCTGGCAAGATGGCTCAGTGGGTGAAGGCACGTGGTTTCAAGCCTGACTACCTGAATTTTGATCTCTGGGACCTCGTGGTGAAAGGAGAGAACTGACTCCCAGAAGTTGACCTCTCACCTCCACAGGCACATACAGCGTACAAGAACATACATGGCACACAGATCAAATAAACTTAACATACTTTTTAAAAGCACAATATCATTAAGCCAATGAAGTCATCATCTATGAGCAGGGTGCTTCCTTCTTCACCTATCGGAGTCTTCCTGCCAGACTCCCTCATTTGATGCTAGGCTCTTCCAGGCTGGCACTCAGGATGCACCTAGTAAACAGAGGCTGCACCATCCCCCGACTCTAAATGATCAGCGGAGCCACCATAGCTAAGCTCACAGCCAGCTCTTCAGTGGCTCTTTAATCCACTTCCACAGGCTACTCTCGCAGGTCGTCAGGGGCATGGCAGTTAGGAAGCTGACGACCGCTAGTGGGCTCTCCATAGAGCTCCACTGAACATTCCCACCCTTGGAACTGCCCAGACAGCTGTCCAGGGGCTGGAAAGTAGCTGGGCTTGGACCTTGCTGCGGCGTGTGCTCACCTTTTTAGTTCTAACTGGGAGGACATTCACAGCCCTCCCCAGCTCGCCACATCAGCTCTGCCCCTGGGGTCCCTCCACAGCTTCTTCAGGAGGCACCACCTCTAACCAGTAGTGTGGCTAGAACCATTGGCTAACAACCCTCTCCCCACCCCCCAGCTGGCAAAGTTGGATGGCTGGCTAAGCAGCTTGGCAGGAAAAACAAAAGCCCCTGTGACTGCTCCTCATCCCTTCTTCCTTCCTGCCGGTCCCAGAGGGAACCCTGCTTGTACCTGCTATGTGGTGCTGAAGGGTCAGGCTGGGCCCCGCAGTCTTGAGTCTGAAGGTCTGCAGGACTGTTCTAAATCTTGACTCTTTTAAAAATACACCAGACCCAAGATGAGGATTTCATTTGGCATATTGGGGCAAAGTGGAGAGGCAGCTTGGGAACCCCATCCCCAGAGTTCTGTACCAGCGGGCTCTAGCTGAAAGTGCCCATTGACTCCATACTCCAGGAGAGGGCGCCAAAGGCATAAAATCAGATCCCTGTGCAGGCTGTGTCCCTGTTTAGAGCTGACCCCAGTCTTGGTCCTTCTGTGGATCGCCGGCGTAGTAAGATACCCTCACAGCCAGCAGGAAGTAGAAATTACCTAGGGCAATAGGAACATCATCATTGTAAGCACACAGCTAAGGACTGGCAAGCTCTGCTGCCCAGCTACTCAATGCTGTGTCTCTCGAAGACTGGAAGTAGCCAGTGGCTGCCAGGCTATGGGGGTGGGAACCAAGAGTCCCAGCTGGCCTTGCACGGAGCCTGCCTTGCTGAAAGGTGCAAAGGACAGACTGCCAGAATCTGAGAAACAGGCACTGAGTCTAGCGTGGCCTCTGCAGTTCCAAACATGCCCCGTCCCTGTGCCCTCGACCCCTTTCCTGTCCTGTGTAACTTTCCTGTCCTAAGGTAACTGGAGTAAGATACATTATCTTTTTCTCCCTATTTCTCTTTCAGAACAGAAGAATAATGAAGTTATCCTTAGCTCCTCCTGAAGGCTTTTTCCTTTTGGCATCTTAAAAACCTGATTTAAAAAAAAAAAAAAGGAAACCCCAGAGAGGAACCTGTGCAGGCTTGGGGGGCAGGAAAGGGGCACTTGCTTACAAATCTGCTGAGATACAGGACCCCCCTCCCCCGCCCCCATCAGGACTTCCCTGGGCTACCAGGACCCTTGGGAATGGCTTTGGCTCTGCCCTGTTCAGAGATGCTTCTGAGGGGAGCTTTGCTAGCACTGGGGCTCAGGCCTTGGAGCTTCCGTACCAGCTAGCCTTGCTCCCCACACCGTCAGGCTAGTAGACCACCGTTTCAGCAGTCCCCTGCTTTTGTCCACACTGTAGCCAAACCACAAGACTTTGAGAAGAGTGACAGACTAACAAGGTGGAGTCCACCAGTGTTCTGTCGGGTGGTGATCCCATCCCCCACCCTGGACCTGCTTCCCTGGCTGGCTCCATTACCACCATGGGGAATGAGCAATGCCATCGGCCACTAGGCAGCAAAGAGCCCAGCCAGGTACTAGCTTTAAAGTCACTCTCTTTTCCATCCGGAGGAGGCTCGGGTCCATCCTCTTGGTCCGAAGAGGCCTTTTCACTGTTCTTACCAGCTCCGCTGAATCTACTTTTGCTTTGTAGAAGCAATAGCATTGTTAGCTTCCAATAGATTTATGGAATGTGCATTTTTCTAGAAGGTTTGTTTCCAAGATCCACTTAGAACCTCACCAGATAATCACCCCATCAATTCCAGGTTAGTTTTTTGGAATTTTGTATTTGACAATATTTATACTTTATACCAAATGACTCTGAACTCTTAAGACTTGCTAAAACATTTTTTTCTAAAGTTGTAAGTTTTCAAAAGACTTTCCATTTAATGGATGGCCAGGAAATGTCCAACATCAACTCCTAAGGTGGGCATTCCCGTGGCCTTCTCCCTGGGCCCAATAGCTTGGGTTCTGGGCTTGAGGTACTACAATAGGCAACAAAGTAACAAACACACAGTCAATGCCTTCAGCACAGAGCCATGTTCCTGAATAGCAATAGTCATGTCCCTGTCTAGGCTGGGATCCTACCAATGTAAAGTAGTGACTTCTTCCAGAAGATATCGTTAGCTGGGTTTGTGTGGAAACCTGAACATGGCTTGTGGGCAGCAAGCCTCGTGCATTCCTGATGGCTTGGCTCTCTGTATTCAGCCTTTGTTCAGCCCAATACAATAAACTGAGTAGATGACCTCGGTTACTGTGTGTTTTTTTCAGTTTGCCTTGTTAAAAAATATATGTATCTGTAGAAACAATTAACTTAAACACTCATTTTGATGTCTTGCCTGCTCCATCAGGGTACAAAGTCACACATCTCTGTGAGTTTGAGTCCAGCCTGGTCAACATAGCAAGTTCCAGGCCAGCCAGGGCTACGTAGTGATACCTTTCTCAATAAAAATAAATAGCACAAAATCTGACATGGGGACCACCCCTCTAGGGGTGCTGTGGGATGCCAGTAGCTGCCAGCTTTCCTGAAGCCCACTCAGTTGCGATGGACCTGAAATATAGCTGTATCAGACTTGTGGCTCAGGGTGGGCTGAGAGCTGAGCCTGCAGTGTGGCTCAGATTCTCTCAAGGTGCCAAGCCAGTAGTATGTGGAGAAACAGGAACTGTAGAAGCAAAAAACTAGAATAGCAAGATGGAGCCAGGATGTAGCGTAGGGCATCGCAGTGGAGCACATAGGACTGTACACTGTCCCTGGTTTCAGCTCTTCTCCCCACCATTGATATTTGCTATGGGAGTCATTCTATGCTGGTCATATGGTGTGGTGGAGCCTCGCAGTCCTAGCAGGGCAGCCACAGAACTGATCGACACAGGCCGCTCTGCATCCACACCCTCTGTACACATAAGGAAAAGGTGCCCCTTTCTCTAGGCTGGGAAACCCCGCTGGCTAGACTTCAGCCTACCCTTCCCCTCTCCCCGACACTCTGGCCTGCACGTCTGTTTGCTCGCATCTCTATGTCCCTGTTTCCCAGTCTATACCATGTTTTTGCTTCTGGCTTGTCCCTCTAAACCGAGGCTGTTTCTAACCTATATTTTTTTACAAGCTTTCAAGCCACATCATGGAACAGGCTCTCTTTTTCCTGGCCTCACTGTGATGCAAGTCAACTGTAAAATGAGACCCATGGGGAACCTGAGGCACAGCCAACCTGAGAGGCCCCAAACCTCCACAGTGAACCTGAGGCTTGGGAGCTAAGGGTCAAGGGTGCTAAGGCACACCGTCTCCTGTGTTCTACATGGGTTTTGTTTTATTCCAGTTTTCCTTGACACTGAAAAGCAAGGGCAATTACAAAAGATGAACGTCCGCATCTGGCCGACGGCACGTGGTCTCTCCGTTGCGTCAGGAGCATCCTTTTCCTCTTATCCTTTCTTCTCAACAGAGTTCAGAAAGAACAGCTGGCGGCCATCTTCAAGCTCATGAAGGATAACAAGGAGACATTTGGAGAGATGTCCGACGGCGACATGCAGGAGCAGCTCCGGCTTTATGACATGTAGGCTGGTCATCCAGCAAGATTTGGCTCAGGACATCCTGCCAGCCCTGAGGAACTTTTGTAGGACTCTTATAAAATAGATATAGATGTGTATTATATATGGGTTTGCTCAGATCTTGCAATTTATATACCATTTTAGAGGAAACGGCAATGTTTTCTTCAGACGAGGAAACCTCTGGCCTTCTGGCTTCGGCTTGCTGGTAAGGGTCCAGACATTCTGTGCTCTGCAGAGCGAGGGCAGGTGGTATTGGAGAGCGGACTGCAAGCTCAAGGACTAGGTGCCTGGCCCCTTAGCACATGATACAGACAGAATGAGGGGTACTCTTGGGGGGGCGTGGTAGGCGGTACTTCCTGCTGCCAGAGTAACACCATATTCTTATTCTGCCCTAGGATGGATTTCTGGAAACTTCTGCCTTGGTAGCTGGTAGCCAAAGCAAGCAAAAGAGAAGCACTCTTTTAGCAAAAAGCAGAAACTCACCTTAAATATAGTTAGTACTTGAGCATGTGTGGTCGGTACTTCTAGAGGGGTGCTAGACACCGACTGTAGATAGAAGTAAAATACACAGCATGAGCTGGGGGCAGGGTGGGTGTACCTGCCTCACAAGCTCCAGGCTCTGGGTGCCATCCCTAGCACCAGACCAGAAACTGAAATATGGTTCTTACCTTTGGGGCCACTTTAGGGAAAGAGAATCTACCAGAAAGCCTTGGGGAAAATGCCCAATAGTCCCATAGAATAGGGCCTGAGGTGCCAGGCTAGACCACTCAGTGATGATGGGAGTGGAAACCACAGCGGTACCTCATGCCCACCCCACTGAGAGGAAAATTCATAGCCTGAGCAAACTGGGTTCAGGAGGGTATGTAGACAGAAAGTAAGAAAACTGTTAAGACATAAGACATTTTTATCTGCTAAAATAAAAGTACATCAATATTAACGTGGTGAAATTTTTATACAGAATTCAGGAGCATGGAGAGAGAGAGAGATTTTCTTCTTTCTTTTAATGTGTTTGTGTGGGTATCTGTGTGGGGGTGCCTTCAGAGGTCAGAAGAGGGCATTCGATTCCCTGGAGCTGGAGTTTTAGACAGTTGTAAGCCATCAGACTTGGGTGCTGGGAACTGAACTTGGGTCCTCTGAAAGAGTAGTGTGCATCTTAACCACTGAGCCAACTCTCTGTCTTTGTTTTGTCTGTTTAAGACAAGGTCTTGGGGTTAGAGAGATTGCTCAGTGGTTAGGACCACTGACTGCTCTTGCAGAGAACCCAGGTTTGATTCCCAGCACCCACATGGAAGCTAACTATTGTCTATAACTCCAGTTCCAGGGGATCCAAGACCTCTGCAGGCGTTGTACAACATGGGTGCACTCACGTACATGTGGGAAATATGCTCATACACATAAAATAAGATTTTTTTAAAAAGACAGGGTCTCCCTGTAACCTCAGTTGGTCTAGAACTCACTATGTAGACCAGGCTGGCCCCAAACTCAGAGAGATCAGCTTGTCTTTGCCTCCCAAGTGCTGGATTGCCACCACACTTGGTGCTTTTAAAATTAAAACACACACATACACGTGTGTGTGTGTATATATATATATACACACATATATATACATGCATATACACATATATATTCTTTTGGATTGGGAATATAATTCAGTTGATTTAGAGTGTTTGACTAACATGCATGAAGCCTTGGGCTTGATCCATGGCTCTGTATAAGCTGGACCAGGAAGTTCATGTCTGTACTCAGGATGTAGAGTCAGAAGGATCAGGAGTTCAAGGTCATCCTCAGCTACATAGTGATTTCAACGCAGGCCTGCACTACACGAGATCCTGACTCAAAATAGTAATAACAGTCATGGTGGAAATAAAAATTATTCCTCAGTGTGAACGCTTTTAACAATTTTTATGATTTGAGAGCTGTTTGTTCCCCTTCTCAGGTCTTGGGAACTCCTTGTGATCATCCGTCCTTCCCTCCCTAAGCCTCAGAGGCATGTGACGGGCAAGGTTTCCTTCCCTCTCCAAAGGCCGTGCCAGGAAACTCGCCATGTTCTGCCACCACATGATCTTTTCCTCATCTCCTTGGGCCTTTTTGATTATATCAAGCAGGAAGGACTCACATGTGCTCCATTCAGAATCCCTCATAGCCATGGGAATGAATAAACAGAAGAACTTCTGTAAACTTGTAGCAACTAAGATTTCCAGCTGCAAAGAACAGAAAATTCTCGTTCAACTGACTTAAATAAGAAGAGAGCAATCTCATGAGACCGTCCAAAGGACAGAGCTGGGGTTGTGGTTTGGTTGGTAAAGCACTTGCCTAGCATGCATGAAGCCTTGGGTTCAGTACCTAGCACTTCACTAAAGAAGAATGGCTACAGGCCTGCAAGGGTCAGGTCCCAGGCTGCAGTGCACTTAGCTTGGTCTTCCTTGCCTTGTGGGTGGAACTAGATATCCTCTCCACTTCCCTTCAGGTCCTAATTGGCCAGATTATGCCGTGTGCACGCATCTACCAGTCATGGCACAGGAGATGGGATTGCCATGGTTGGCGGGATGCCTGGAGCTTGGGGCTGGGCCAGCATCCTCTGAACATCCAGAAGGAAAGGGTTAAACCAGACCTCAGTTGGTGTCGTGATGGAGGAAGGTTCCTGTGAGGTCAGGAGTGGGCCTGTGAAGCCGGTGTCTGATGGCACATGCCTCCTTCAGGGGAGGTCTGTGCTCAGGCCCTGGGTGCTCTGGAAACAGTGCTCGCTTGCTCTGACTGTTGGGTGCCAATGCCGCTTCTGGAGAAGTGTGGCCCCTTTTAACACTGTTTCCGCGACCTTTTCTGCAGTGCTCCCGTCAGTTTACTGTGATACTGAGATCCAGCTCTACAGAGGCGCACTGCCCTCTAAGAAAACCTGGGACGCCCTCATGCCTGCTAGTGGCTGGAGGGGTCCCCTTAAAACTAAGCCCCTTCTGGGCATGGTGGTGCATACCTGTAGTCCCATCACTCAGAGGCAGAGGCAGGAGGGTTGAGTTCAAAGCTAGCCTGGGCTATATAAAGAGTCATTGTCTCAAAAACAACAACCCCGCCAATCTCAGCTGATTTAGAGTGCCACCAATCTCACTATGGTTCTAAAGAATGTATCTGAGGGGGCTAGAGAGGTGGTTCGGTGATTAGGAGCTCTTGCTGCTCCCGGAAGACCCAAGTTCAGTTCCCAGCACCCATGTTGAGTGGCTCACAACTGCCTATAACTCTAGCCCCAGCAACTCTGAACCCCTCTTCTGGCCTAAGGGCATCTATGCACATCCAGACAAAATAGGCTCCAGAGGCTCTGATACTCTCTTCTTCTGCCCTCTACAGGCACACGTACATCCATGGTGCACAGACAAACAGGCACACACACACACACACACACACACACACACACACACACACACATAAAGAAAAATGAAAGTATCTGCTGACTGAGAACCCATTCTTAATCATTTCCTGAGATCATCGTAAGAAGTTAATATGGAACATTCACACTTTGGGGTGAAACCAAGAAGAAAATCCTATTTTCTCACCAATGTCATTAGCATTGGGCCACTAAAAAGCACAAGGCAGAAGAGATGGCTAACTGTTCACGATTTTGAATTGTCTGGGAGACACATCTCTGGGCATGTCTGGGAAGGTGTCTCCAGAGAGGTTTAACTGAAGACGCAAGACCCAGGCTGAATATAGGCGGCACCATCCTGTGGGCTGCGGTCCTGAAATGAATAAGAAAGAGAAAGGGAGCCGAGCACCAGCATTCTCTCTGCTTCCTGACTGTGAATGCAGAGTGACCAGGTGCCTCACACTGCCACCAGGCCGGCCCACCACGATGGACAGTCTGCCCTTGAACTGTGAACCAGAATAAACCTTTCCTTTCTTTAAAAAAATATTTTATTTATTACTTTTATGTATGTGAGTGTATGCAGTGTTTTGCAGTGCCTGTAGAAGATGGAAGAGGACATTGGATCCCTGGAACTGGAGTTACAGATGGTTGTTAGCTGCCATGTGGGTGCTGGAAACTGAACCTGGGTCTTCCGCAAGAGCAGTTGGTGCTCTTAACCACCAAGCATCTTTCCAGCCCAACGTTTCCTTTCTTAAGTTGCTTCTTGCCAGATATTTGGTCACAGCAATAAGAAACGTAACCACTGTGGCATGGGATAAGAAATCCTAGACTTAGATAGAGACAAGGCTCAGTAGCCAGCAGTGCTTGCTCCCCAATCATGAGGACTGGAGTTTGGATCCCAGCACTCACATAACAAGCCTGGTGTCCCCACAGACAGCTCTAACCTCAGCTCTGATGGGAGCTGAAATGAGAGGACCTGGGCCTTGCTGTCTTTCAGCCTAGCCAAGAAGGCATGAACTCTTGGCTCATGGAGGGACTCATGGAGTTCAGGGAGGAACTCTACCTCAAAGGAATGAGGGTAGAGATAAAGACACGTGACACCTTCGTCTAGCCAAGTGCACACACAGGCAGACACATACATGCATACAAAATAAATATACAAACAGTGAGCTGGAGAGATGGCTCAGTTGTTAAGAGCACTGACTGCACTTGCAGAGGAGCTGAGTTCATTTCCCAGCACCCATATGGTGGCTAACAACCATCTGTAACTTCAGTTCCAGGGGAATTTGATGCCCTCTTTGACCTCTGCAGGCACTGCACGACACGGGTACACTTACATACACACAGGTAATATACTCATACACACAAAATAAAAATAATAAAATATTTAAAAATATACAAACAAGGAAAAATATTGTCAAGAACAAACAAAAAAGAGCGGAGAAGATGGATTAACAAATAAAGGTGCTTGCCACCAAGCATAATGACCTGAGTTTGATCGCTGGGATCACAGTGGATGGAGAGAAGCAACTCTCATTATTTGCCCTCTGAGCTCATGCACGCCCACAGTGCACACGCACAATTTAGGAAAAAGTAAAAACACATTTTAAATAGAAAAACTGAAGTTGGAGAGATGGTTCAGTGGTTAGGGGTTCATACTGTTCTTCCAGAGGACGAGAGTTTGATTCCCTACACCTACGTCTGGTGGTTTCCAACTGCCTATAACTCTAGCTCCAGGGGATCCAACTTCTGTACCTTCCTTGGGTACCTGAACTCATGCACATACCCACACAGATACAAACACATATAATTGAGGATGGAGAGATGGCTCAGCGGGTTAAGAGCACTGGCTGCTCTTCCAAAGCATCTGAGTTTGGTTCCCAGCACCCACATGGCAGTTAAGAACCATCCCTAACTCCAGTTCCAGGGGAGCCAATGCCTTTTTCTGACTTCTGTAGACATTGTACACATTTAGAGCTGAGCACACACAATACTCATACACAAAATAAAAATTTAAAAACTAAAATAACTAAAAATAATTTTTTAAAGAAAAAAAGAATGGGGCTGGAGAGGTAATTCATCAGTTAAGAGTGTGCACTGTTCTTGGAGAGAACCAGAGTTCAGTTCCCAGCACCCCACAACTGCCAGAGCTCCAGCACCAGAGGATTCGATGCCGTCTGGCCTTCACCAGCACCTGCACACATGAGGCATGCAGTCACACAGGCACACACATACACATAGGATAAATCTTTAAAAAGGAAAGGAGGGAGGGAGAAAACAAAGCCCAGAGAGCCTCTGCCAGGCAGCAGGAACCAGCCTCAAAGTCTTTGGGCCTTGTCCTAGTTTACCTTCAATTTCTGTGACAAAACACTCTGACCAATACCAACTTGCGGAGGAAAGGGCTTATTTCACTTACACCTCCAGGGTCACACAGTTCACCAGGGAGCTCAAGGTAGGAGCTCAGGGCAGGAACCTGGAGGCCGGAGCTGGAGCACAGGCCATGGAGGAACGCTGCTTACTGCCTTGCTCCCCCCGGCCCAGGCTCAGCCTGCTTATACAATTACCGGACACCCTGCCCAGGGATGGCACCGCCCACAGTGGGTTGGGCCCTCCCGCAATGTCACAGTTCATCACTGAGGGAACCCAAGGTAGGAGCTCAGGGCAGGAACCTGGGGGCAGGAACTGAAGCACAGGCCAATGCAATGGAGGTAATTCCCCAACTGAGACTCCCCCAGCCCAGGTGTGTCAAGTTGACACTAAAGCTGTCTCCCACAGGCCTCTCCTCCTGCCCCTGTCCACCACACTGCTCTGGACCCTGCCCCAGGATGAGCTCATACAACACAAACACGGCAGTTTGACACTTACCACACTTGCTCTGGTTCAAATGATGGCAACAGACAGTTTATGTCTAGTTGCCAAACTTCTGTTTACTAGATAAATTTCCTGCTTTTCCTCCCTTAAAGCAACCATGAACCTCCACCATCTGGATGGAATTTGCTGGTTCCTTGATTCCTCTGCTGAAAGTAATTGCTGTTTTCAGTGGCCATGTTGAAGAAAAGGTACAACCTAGGCAGCTTTAGGAGTTACATAAACAGAAGGCAACTGTGCTGTGCGCTCCGTGTGGATGATCTAAAACTGGTTCTCACTTTTTCTTAAATCTAAAAATATAATTTTTATTAAGGACAGATCATTTTGGGTTTTCTTCTTCCCAGTGTGATTTATTGTACGATTAAAATTGTTTAAATTATGTATGTGCATGTGTGTCTACGTGGGTATGTACACCTGAATGCAATTGCCTGCAGAGGCCAGAGGAGGGCATCAGATCCCTCAGAGCGGGAGTTAAAGGTGGTTGTGAATGTCCTGATGCAGGTGCAGGAAAATGAACTTGGTTCCTCTGTAAGAACAGTAATGGTCGTAAGTGGCACAATCCCTCCAGCCTCCCTTCCACCTCGATATGATTTTTAAAGAAAAAACATTTGTCAGCTGGGCATAGTGGTATACACCAGTAATCCCAGCACTTGGAAGGTTGATGGGGGTTTGCCATGAGTTCAAGGCCAGCCTGAGCTACATAGCAACACCTTGTTTCAGAAAACCGATACATCTACCCCAGAGATCTCCCTACATTTACAGTTTGATAGGGTCCAGGTTCATATTCTGAACACCTCTTTGGGACTGGATAGGACTCCAACTTCAACCATGGTGGGGTCCAGGCAGAGCAGCCTCATGCCTTGTGGACGCCATAGCCTCATCTCTGTAGAATCAGGAACTGCTGAAGAACGACAGTGGGCCACATCTGTCAGAGACCCACAATCCATCAGGTCCTGTCGGGTCTTGTCCCTGCAGAAGACGTGGTGGGATGCCCACTACTTTAAAGCAGGAAGAAGTTATTTTCTTTCTCCTCTCTTCACCACCTTGGGGCAGGGAGGAGAGTCTTTTAGGAGAGGACCAGGGTACCAGAAATCCTTAACCTATAAAATGGCTTGTTTACAAATAATTTGAGGCCCATTGAGCTCAGCATGGCTTTCTGGGTCTAGTCCTGGGTCCCAGAGCAGCAGCCTAGAAATTTTCCATTGCCACAGTTTGGGCATTTAAAATTTATTTACTTATAATAGGCTGGTTGTGGTGGCACACATCTTTAATCCCAACATTCAGGAGGAAGAGGCAGGGCGATTGATGAGAGCCAGCCTGGTCTACATAGTGAGTTCCAGGCCAGTTGGGGCCTCAGGGAGACCCTGTCTCAAAAAGACAAAAAAAAAAATTATTTCTTTTCGTTTTATGTATATGAGTGTTTTGCCTGCGTGTATGTAAGAGTTCTTGTGTTCTGCAGTGCCTGGGTTGGGGGGCAGAAGAGGATATCAGATCCCCTGGAACTGGAGTTATAGACAATTGTTAGCCAGCATATGGTTGCTGGGAACCGAACCCAGATCCTCAGCAAGAACAGCCAGTGCTCTTAAGCTGAGTCATCTTTCCAGCCCCAGTTTGGGACTTTTAACTATCAACTAGTTTGTTTTCTGTTTTCCCTTCTAGGGCTTCCAGCAGACACTGCTACACTACTTCCTGGACCTCGGACACACCCCCCCCCCCCCGCCGCCCGGGGGGCAACCATCCTGTGAGTTTGGATTTTACCCTTTCAGGATTTCCATTTTACTGCAGTTGTTACCAGTCAGCTGACTGGGGTCCTTTGGTTCTACCCAGAGAGATCCCATGGGCATGCAGGAGGCTCTTCATGTGCTGGGCTCTGGCAGGCTCTTCCACACCTTCCCAATCTGGATTTGAAATTTTAGCTCAGTTTAGTCACTATTGTTTTGTTTTGGTTAATTCATTTAGTATTTATGTGTTTCTTGAGACAGGCTTGCACTATGTAGCCCTGGATGGTTTGGAATCACTATGTAACCAGACTGGCCTCAAACTCAGAGATCTGCCTGCATCTTGCCACCTAAATACTGGGACCAAAGGTGTGTGACACAATGCCCAGCTATTTGTGTGTGTGTGTGTGTATGTGTGTGTGTGTTTGTGTGTATGTATGTGCACATGCCATTTGTATGCAAGTGTCTGTGGAGGCCAAAAGAGGGTGTCAGGTTCCTTAGAGCTGGAATTTCAGGTGGTTGTGACTGTCCAGTGCTGGGAAACAAACTCAGATCCTCTGGAAGAGCAGGAAGTACTCTTGATTGCTGAGCCATCTCTCCAGCTTCTTGTTTGTTTTTTTAAGGTAGGGTCTCCTATAACCTAGGCTGGCTTCAGACTCACTATATTATTGTTATTTGGTTTGAGACAACTTCCCATGCAACCCAGGCAGTCTCTGAACCCCCCGATCCTCCTGCCTCAGTTTATTGGGATTACAGATTGTACCACCAAGTCTGTGTGTCAACAGAATATAGAAATTGGAGAAAACAACATCAAGATTAACATACCCAGAAGCCAGTCGGCAGAGGAAGACCAGAGATGCTTCCCCATCTGCACTTCAGTAACAAGCACACATGTTCAAGGAAGTCCTGGGAGAGGCCGGTGCTGTGTAGATGACCTACAGAGTTCTGCGGCTGTGGCCCAGCGCTTTTGAGCACATGCTCACTAGTTCAATACTATTCTTGGGGGATACGTTCCTTTTCTTGATTGATTGATTTTTTTTTTTTTTTTTGAGACAAGGTCTCACTATGTAGCCCTGGTTCTCTCCCCCTCACTGGATTTCATGGACTCTGTCTATATGACCAAGTAAAACAATTTAATTCTGTTACAAGCATTGTATATTGTTAAGTGCATAGAGACATTCTCCAAGTATGAAAAAAAAAATCCTCTGGAAATCTTCATGGGAGCCTTATGAAGGGAGGTGTCAGTCTCCTTTCCCAGAAGAAGAAAATAAGGCAAAAAATATTGAAGCCCACCCCATGCAGACATGAGCGGAGGATTAAGTGGGCATTTCTGCCAACCAGGCAAAGCCCATGAGAAGACGCTGGTCACAACAGCAGCTGGTACACCGAGGTCTAAGTGAGTGTGTGCTGTCATGGCCTCCCGGTCGGAAGGACGTGATGAGCTCTGGGATTAAAGGCGTGCCACCCATCAGGCCATGTACCCAGGTCCAGTTCCTTGCCCTCAGATCTGGGTACTTCAAAAGGGGACTGAGACCCAGATCCACGCCTCGAACACCTGCTTCAGTTAAATTTTAGTTGCATTCTTTCTACCATGAAAAATGCTGAGACCCCCATTCTAATGTTAAGGGGCTGGAATACCTCCTCTCACACACAAGCTGCTCACAGCCCGTTCTGTTGGTACCTCGCATCTAATGTAACTTTAATTCCTCGGAAAGTGCATGGTTGCAATTGTCTTAACAGCCCTGGTGGTCCACACCTGTAATCTCAGTACTCTTGAGGTGGAGGAAGAAGGATCAGGAGTTCAAAGTCATTCTCAGATACCTCCAAAGTCTAGCTTGGGTTGCATAGGACTTAAAAAAAAAATTATCCGGTGTTACATGGACCCTGGAGACTTTTTGTCCTTCAGTCCTGGTCCAATTAATCTATGTAACTCCAGGAGAAGCAGATTAAATTCTGGACCTTTCATGAACACTAAAATGCTAAAAGAAAAGAAACCTAGATCCAGCATGGTGGCCCCGGCCTTTACTCCACCACTTGGGAAGCAAACACAGAATTCTGTGGATTCAAACATAGCCTGGTCTACTTGGGGGTCAGGAGTTGTGCATCACAATTCTGCTTTCTGCTTTTATCACCCACTTCTATATCATGAGGAAAACAGAGTGGGTCGGTGCCCACGGGTCACTCTCTGTAGTAAAGGCATCCCTCTGCAATGCTGCAGTGCTTCCAAATCCGCCAGTCTTCAGAGAATGGAAGGCTTGGATTATCATTGGATACTTCCCCAGCTTCAAGGGGGAGTGAGTGAAATGTCTACGCCCCTAGGCCTAGGTTTCCTTAGTGATTGGCAGGGGCCACTGTCCTGTGAGAGGTGAAGCTGACAAGCGCTTTCCGACCCCACTGTAGAGACTGCAGAATGTGTCGCCTGGTGTGGTCTGTGACCTTGTGGTCCCCGGTCCAGGCCTGCTCCTGACGACCCTTGGGGACCAGAGCCAGGTGTGGCATCCTGCATCCTTCATCCTGCATCCCGCACTCCCTGAGATACCTGCAGCGGCCTTTCCAAAATTCAAACTGTACCCTTAATACTTCAGCCTGGGCCTCCAACACGAGGGTGATTGGAGCCAGTCTGCCGACCCGCAGGATACCCGCCACTTTCATTTTCTCCCTGTACTCAGGGTACAGACCTCGATCCTGCAGCATACTCCCATTGCCCAGATCTGTGGAGAAGCCCAGCTGCCAGAAGCCACATCCTCACGTGGTGCATTGGCCACGTTTGGAGAGGCAAGGTGCAAAGCCTCACATTTGCATCACTCATGCCTGGCCTCTGCAGCTCTGAGTAAGTGTGGAATCAACTCACTGACCACTCTGAGGACCAGAGTATTTCCACCCAACACCTCTAGGAGCTCTGGAGGGTTTCCCAGCGCTAGGGTGGGCCCCACCAAGCTGGATTCTGAATCAAGAGGGTAGCTTGAGTTCTATGCAAGCCATATCTGCAGGCTAGAGTCACTGAACTGTGCCTGCAACCTGGGTTTTTGAAAAGTAGCACTCTTTCTAAGTTCTTTAATGACTGTTTTTGGAGCCCTCCAAAACTGGACAATGTATACTGACAGGCTGTCAGACTTTCAGTTCCTTGAATTATTGGTCATATTCACCTGCAAGATGGTTCTTGGCGATCTCTCTCTCAGTTTCAATGATGTTGCTAAGTTCAAGTTCAGAAGAGGAGGCAGCTGGCAAGGGGAGAGAATTAAGAAAATTGTTCTGGGAAGAAAAGATTCATAGAAATGGGAGAGGGCGGGCACAGAGGACTTGGCTCTGAATACCCAGGGGTGTGAATCATACCTTCAGACGTTAACTGAGACTTTCTTCTTGCTCACAGTGCCAGGAGATATAATATAGACTCATTAGACTCATTTGCACTTTCAGGGCAAGGTGAGGTAGAGATTTGCTAGTTCAGAGCCTGTTAAATGCAGGACCCTGTACTGTGTGCATCTTATAAATAGTCTCGTTAATCTTCAGAGCAACCTTAGGAAGGGAAGTGCCAGTCTCCTTTTCCAGAAGAAGAAAACAAGACAAAAAATATTGAAGATAATTCCATGCAAACATGAATGAAGGATTAAATGGGTATTTCTGCAAAGAAGATATACAGACGAGGCAGAAGCACTTGAGAGGCTGCTCATCACATACATACATATCACAGCATAGCAAGGAGAGGCTGCTTCACACTCACTAAGACAGAGAGGATAACGCCACCAATAGTGTCGGGACCTGGGGGATGATCACTATCTCTCTGTTGATAAAGTGCTTATGGTGAATGAGACCTAAGTCCCAGTAGCCACATCAGAAGCCAGGCATAGTGGCACGTGCTTGGAATCCCAGTGCCAAGGAGGCAGAGACAGGGGGATCCCTAATCAATGGTCAGCCAGTCTATTCTAACTGATGGGCTCCAGGTCGCAGTAAGAGAGACCTTGTCCTGAAAAGCAAGGGGAACAGCTGCGGTGCACACCTTTAGCCCCAGCACCAGGGAGGCAGAGCAGGTGGATCTTTGTGAGATCAAGAGCAGCCTGGTCTATGTAGTAAGTTCTAGGACAGCTGATGCTACAGGGAGACCCTGAATCAAAAAAACAAACAACAACAAAAAGAGGGACTGCTCCTGGGGAACATGTGAGGCTGACCTTCCGCATTTGAATATGCAGGATCAGAGGGGGCGGGGGAGGAGACGTAGGGAAACGGAAGCACTTACAAAATACACTGAATACTATTCAAGAGAAAAAAAGCAGCAGCAGCAGCAGCAGCTATGGTTTATTGGGAGCTGGGCCTGGCTCGATGACATGAATCTTATTCCTTATGGGGGACACATTATGTGGTGAGTCAGTCCCCAGGATGCTGGCTCTGTGGAGTATGGAGGTGCCGGGCCAGTGCCTGAAGGAGGAAGAGAACTGGACATCTCCCAGTCCCCCCCGCAAGCCCCTCCCCAACAACTCTGCAGCTCCTGGAGAGGCTGAGGGGAAAATCCTTCTGAGAGCCACATTGAAGCATCCACCAGGATCACTGTTGTCTGCCTTTCACGGGTGAGACAGGGCCCTGAGAGGATAAGGAGCTATCAGGACGCTATGAGGATAGGAAGCAGGGCGTCAAATCCCCTCAGGCCCGCTGCAGACCCAGGGTGGGAGACGACTGCCTTACCTGTACTGACGCTGGAGGTTCCGCTGTACTAAACTCTGCCAGAAGCAGGCTTGACCACACAGCAAGAACGTCTGCACTGCAAAAGCTGCACAGGCGTGTGTGTTGAGGCAGATGAAGGAACGGAGTGCTGCCACTCCAAGTTATAGAAGGAAAATAACACTCTGGTCACAATGCCTTTCATTTGTAGCTAGACTTCATCATACTAAGCAAATTCTTTGCTTCAAAATAACACACCTAGAAGTCTTAGAGATGTTTTCTCAAGACTGACTGCCCCAAGTAAAAGTCACATTGTTTGTTCTGCTCACTCAGGTTAAAGCAGTAAACGCTCTGGGGCACAGGAACTCAGGACCTCTGTTCCCTCAGCAGAGAGCCTCCTGTCCCTGACTCTTGAGATGCTAGTTAAATACTGTGTCTTCCTTCAAGCTGTGCTGCCACCCCAGACGTAGCAGCAGGGCGCGTAGCTTTGAGACTATTCCAACTTTGCCTGGTGGCTCCTGAGAAACTAGGACAATGTAGGAGAACCAGCCCACATACACACTGACAAGGGCTCTCTGTCCTAAGATGAGGCCCAGCATAGACCCTTTTGGGGCAAGCAGCAATCAGCTTGCAGGTGGACTACCAGACCAGTGGATTCTATACCACTGGCAAGGCTTCAGACCAGTGTCAGAAAACCTATCTGTGTTCAGTGAAACAAGCCAGATATGCCAGGCATGGTAGTACAGACCTACAGTCTCCGGGCTTGAGAGGCTGAGGCATGTGGAATCCTGTAAGTTCAGGGCCAGCTTGGTGTACATATCAAGTTCCAGGTCAGAGTGGGCCATGTTGTGAGACACTCTTTCAGAGACAAGCCACAGGGCCGTGAAATGGCTCAGCAGTTAACAGCTTAGCAAACTGCTCTCCGCAAGGGACCTTAATTCAGCTCCCAATACCCACGTTAGGAAGCTCACAACCACATGTAACTCTAGCTTCAGGGGATCTGATACCCTCTTCTGGTCTCTGAGAGTACCTGCAGTACCTGCCATCACATGCTAACACACATATACACATAATTTAAAAATAAATCTTGGGACTGGAAAGATGGCCCAGCAGTCAAGAGTGCTTACTGCCATTGCAGAGGACCAGAGTTCCATCCCCAGCGCTAAGGCTAGGCGGCTCACAGTAACCCGTCACTCCAGCTCCATGGGTTGCTGATATCTCTGCAGGCACATATCCACATCCATACACACATATACATATAATTTTTTAAAAAACATAAACAAAGAGGGCTACGAGATGGCTTAGCGGTAAAGACAATTGCTGCTAAGCCTGACAACCTTAGTCGGATCCCCAGGACACACATGGTAGGAGAGAACAGACTTCTGCAAATAGTCCTCTGAAACAAAATAAATAACGTTTGAAAAAAAAAAAAAACAAAGAAAAGAAAAAGCCAAGCTTGCCAGGCGTGTACTTTTAATCCCAGAATAGGGGTGGTTGCTAGTTGAGCTTCATAACTGTTGCTATGATAAAACACTCTTACTAAAGGTCACTGAGTGGGGCCTGGAGAGATGGCTCAGCAGTTAAGAGCACTGGCTGTCTTGCAGAGGACCTGGACTTGATTCCCAACACCCACATGACAGCTAACAACCATCCATAATTATAGTTCCAGGGGATCCGATGCTGTCTTCTGACCTCTGCAGGCATTGCCCAATAAGGATGCACTTACACACATACAGGCAATACATTAATATACATAAAATAAAATGAAAATAATAAATAAAATATTTAAAAGTAACTGAGGGAAGAAACAGTTTATTTGGCTTACACAGTCAGACCGTAATCCATCACTGAGGGAGGCCAGCTTATCAAGCAAGAACTTGAAGCAGAAACCACGGAGGAATGCTTGCTGCTTCCTGACTTACTGAGGCACATGCTCAGTTAATTTTCTTATCCAACCCCAGGCCACCTACCTAGGGAAGGTGCTTCCCACAGAGGGCTGGGCCCTTCTACATCAATAACAATCAAGACGCTCTCCCATGGACCTGGCCACAGGCAAATCTGAGTTAGTCAATTTCTCAGTCAAGGCTCTATTCTCATACAACCCTAGACTGTGTCTTGCTGACAGTTAATACTAACTAGGACAGATGCATAACAATATGAATGTACTTCATTCCACTTAATTTGGTTAATACATTGGTAACATAATACATAGTAATACAGTTCATCCATATGTAATAATATTCTTTTAAAAATATTTCATTTATTATTTTTGTTTTGTGTGTATGAGTATATTGCCTGCATGTATGTAAGTGCACCCATGTCATACAGTACCTGCAGAGGTCAAAGAGGGGGTCAAATCCCCTGGAACTGGAGTTATGGATGGTTGTGAGCCACCATGTGGGTACTGACTCTTAATTGCTAAGTCATCTCTCTAGCCCATAATAATGTTCTTAATTTTGGTTAATACACATGTATAATACATATGAATACAGTTAGTACATGTATAATAATATACTTAAAGTGGCTAAACTGTTAGAGTCATCTATGTTTTATCACAGTAACAAAATTATACACACAAAAGTTTGAATTTGCACAGGAGGGTTTTCTCTATTTAATTGAATTAACTGGACATTTTAAAGCAGGGTCTGGCTCTGTTGTCCAGCCTGACCTTGAGCTTGGGACCTCCTTGCATTTGTCTCCCTAGAAGCTGGGATTACAGGTGCACACCACTGTGCTCAGCATAGGCTCTATTTTAAATAGCAAAGTAGTAACTCTAAGTGAAAGAAAATGGCATGACAAAAGGGCTAAAAAAATCATGGGAGAGAGGCTGGAGAGATGGCTCAGCGGTTAAGAGCACTGGCTGCCCTTGCAGAGGACCCAGGTTCAATTCCCAGCATCCACATGACAGCTAACAGTCATCTTAACTCTAGTCCCAGAGGATCTGTCATCCTCTTTTGGCCTCTGTTCATTTCATGACATAGGTGCACCTACATACATGCAGGTAGAACACTCATACACATAAAATAGCAATAAACAAACAAACAAATAAAAGTTTTACAAAGTCATGGAAGCCAGTGGCTAGGAAACTGTGAAAAGATGTTCAACTTCTGTTGAATCAGAACTCCCGGTCCCGTGAGAGCCCTGTCTTAAACGATAAAGTGGAGTGTGACGAGGAATCTGGCCTCTGTGTGCATATGAGCACCTACACATGTACGCTCATCCACACACAACACTCGTACACACCTCCCAAAAAATGAGGGGAGGAAGAAAAGACAGACAAAAGATCCCTAAAAACATGACTAAGTAAAGCAAGCAAGGGCCGAGTAATGGTATTGAATGAGTTCATGTATGTTATGTCTGTCCAAAACAGCCCTGGAGGATTCTATGAGAGGGGCGTGGCCTGTTAGCAGTCGCTTCAGTTTTGTTTCTGAAGTTCTCGTTCTTTCACTGTGACAGTATAATCTTTTCTTGCTTCAGTCATTGAAATAAATTTCAAGTGTGATCTCCTCTCTCTCTCCTCTGCGCCCCCCCATCCATACTGAACCATAAGCACTGTATCAAATGACCCTCCCGGGTGAGATCTCTAGACACAGTGGGATCTTCTTCATACTGTCCCACCCAGTTCACCATTAATGAAAGCTTTAAATGACTTTGGGCTATCAGACCCCTACCCAGAGTGAGTTCTGAGGTCCACATTATCAAGGGTGATAGAACTCTAAAAGTCATTTACTTTAAATTTGCTTTTCGAAGTCCTATTTTAGAATCTTGGACCACACACTCTTAGTACCAACTGTCCGAACCTGAGCTTTCTAGAAAGAAGCCCTAAGATGAAGGCTTGTATACAAGAGTGGGCACTCATAAATGATGCTTGCAAGACTAGAGACCAGAATATTCCACCCCAAAATATGCTACTTTGCATAGAAATTATTTTCAGCAGAAGGCAATTAAGAAGCAGAAGATGCTAGAACAGCTCCGTGCCGGCCCCATCTTCTGTCACATGACAGGATCTAGTGTTCTCCTCCCTGGGAGACAGCACCAGCTTCCTATTAGCCTAGAGACCCAGAGGCAGCTGAAGCTGAACTTTCTCCCACTAGTGACCTTCCCAAAGAGCACCTTCCCACCCACGCTTTCCTTTGTGCTGACATTTACCTGCAAATACATTGCTCCGGCTCTTGCTGACAATGCTGCATAAACCGGAGTCTGTGACACCAAACTGAATTGCTTTCCACCGAGACCTCTCCAGTGTGCATGTTAATGCATGTTCTCCAGTGTGCATGTTAATGCATGTTCTCCAGTGTGCATGTTAATGCATGTTCCTCCAGTGTGCATGTTAATGCATGTTCCTCCAGTGTGCATGTTAATGCATGTTCTCCAGTGTGCATGTTAATGCATGTTCTTCCAGTGTGCATGTTAATGCATGTTCCTCCAGTGTGCATGTTAATGCATGTTCCTCCAGTGTGCATGTTAATGCATGTTCTTCCAGTGTGCATGCTAATGCATGTTCCTCCAGTGTGCATGTTAATGCATGTTCTGTTTCTCTCTGGTTAATTTGTATTTGATTTGTTTGTTTGTTTTTTGAGGCAGGGTCTCCTGTGACCCAGGCTAGCTATGTAGGTGAGGATACTCCAGTCTCCATGTTCTCGTGTTGGAGAGTGGGCCTGGAGAGTGGCTCAGCAGTTAAGAGCATTGGCTGCTCTTGCAGAGGACACAGGTTCAGTTCCCAGCACTCACCTGGCAGCTAACAGCCATTTATAACTCCAGTTCCAAAGGAATCTGATGCTGTCTTCTGACCTCCACAAGCTTTGCATGACCCAGGGGCACTTACATACATGCAAGCAATACATTCATAAACATAAAATTTTAAAAAGATTTTTTAAAGCACTGGCTGATCTTGAAGAAGACCAGAATTTGGTTCCCAGCACCCATGTCAGGTGACTCACAACCACCTGTAACTCCAGCTCTAGGGGATCTGATACCCTCTTCTGGCCTCTGGGGCTCCATGTATACATACCCACACTCTCACACACATACACGTGATTTAAAATAAAATGAATCTTTTAAAAGGTAAAATGGAGAGTGATTGATGAAGATTCCCAATGTTGACCTCTGGCCTCCATATGCACATACATGGGCATGCACATGAACACACACTCAGAGAGGAGGCTGCCAGGGTTCTTGAAAGGAGGGCCGAGGAATGGAGTCAAACAAGACTCTAACCACAGTTATTTTGTTATTTCTGTTTGTTTTATTATTGTTTTTATGTTGTGGGGTTTTGTTATTATTTTTAATGTAAATTAATTTTATTTTTAATTTATATGTGTGTCTGTGTGCAGTGTCCTCAGAGACCAGAAGAGGGAATCAGATCCCCTGGAACTAGAGTTTCAGGCAGTTGTGAGCCACTGAGTGATGAAAGCTGAACCCAGGTCCTATGTAAGAGCAGCAAGTGCTCTTAACTGCCAAACCATGTCTCCAGCCCCTAATATTGTTATTTTGAGAAAGGGTCATTTACTAGAGCTCAGGCTGGCCTTGGTCTCAGAATCTTCCCACCTTTGCCTCCCAAGTGCTGCTATTATAGGTCTAACTCACGGCATCCACCTTGTTATGGTCTTTTGGGGGTTGGGGGTTGTTTCGTTCTTTTGAGATAGGGTCTCACTGTGTAGCCCAGGCTGACCTGGAACTCACAACCCTTCTGCTTCAGTCTCCTGATTGGTGGGATGTCCTCCTACAGGTTTTTTTTTTTAATTTTATTACATTTTAGTGTGTGTATGTGTGTGTGTGTGTGTGAGAGAGAGAGAGAGAGAGAGAGAGAGAGAGAGAGAGAGAGAGAGAGAGAGAGATCTACTTCTTTCTGGAGTTTCTCACCTTCCACCATGTAGTCCCTGGAGATAGGATTTAAGTCGTCAGGCTCACCTGATGAGCTATCGCTCGAGCCCTATAGTTGGTCCACTGAGGAGCCTCTCCTCTCTTGGAGGTTGATGTGGGATGGTTTCCTGCTCTTTGGGCGCTGCCCCACGCCCTTTCACAGCTATTCCCTCAGTCCCTTGGTAATGTCATAGGCAGACATCACTTCAGACTGGGGGAAGTCAGACCACCCTGGCTCAAACCCATTTTCACATCTGGTGCAGCCTTCTGCACCTCCTCCCTGCAGTGTAAGCTGTCACTCACCCCGAGCTGAGAGAAGGGGATGATAACAAGGTGAGCATGGTCTAGTCTAAAATACCTTCGGTGTTCTCCATCCAGGGCCTGGCTCCTGGACGCTCTGTGGACATCAGGAGCAGGAATGGTCACCAGGCAAGAGGGGATAAAGAGCTTCAATTTAGCTGATGAAGGTGAAGGCGAGAGCCTGGGGTCTGACTGGGTTAAGTCCTGTCTATCACTGTTGGTCTCTGTCATGTGACTTTCCCTACAGAGATGTAAACAAGTGTGTTTTCATCCCACCCCAGAATAATTGGGTGAACTGTGGGAATGACTTTTACAATAGGGACATACCCTGGACAAATGACTTTTACTTAACCTTGCAGCTACAAGTTAATCTTATCTTGTTTATACTGTAAACAAGCCACCTAGTCCTTGAGCTGCTCTTGTGACCTAAATCCAGTACCTTCAGTTCCTCCTGACCCTTCCTTGCCCTGGACCCAGATAATATATGAGTGTGTGGTGTGTGTGTATGTTTGTATGCATATGTGTATGTGTGTGTATGTTTGTATGTGTATGCATATGTGTATGTATGTGTGTGTATGTTTGTATGTGTATGCATATGTGTATGTGTGTATATGTGTATGTGTGTGTGTATATGTATGTGTGTTTCTGGGTATATGGGTGTATGTGTGTATGTGTGTGTGTTTCAAATCAGCACTGTAAATAGTGCTGATAGTCACTGAATACAGTAAAGATACAGAGACCATGCCATATGTGTTGTCAGCACTAGATGCATTTAAACTGATAACACCTGTTGTGGTTGTGTGCTCGCTGGTCTAGAACTAGAGATCTGAAAAGCACAATTCTTCTCTGATTAGGGTCTGACTTTATTTCCCCATTTCCTGCTGGATATACCATTCCTATGAGAGGAAGAGCCTGCCCTTTGCTCAGGAGCACAGTTCCCAGAGAGTTCTGAAGGAACAGAGAACCAATGGTTTGGGTCCACGCTTGGTCTAAAACGGATGCTAGGTGTCAGGTTGTTTTGACTCAGGCATAACTGTGATGTGATGTCTCATAGTTACCGCCACAACAAACCAATGAATCTTCTGGGGTTACTTATAGGACCATGGATGACTCAGGCAACTGCATCTCTGAGACTCCCTCGGCAGCTGCATTCCTAGAGCTCCCCAAACATACTGTAGTTGGCCAGACCAGGCTGGCCTCAAACTCACAGAGGTCTGCCTGCCTCTCCTCTGAGTCTTGGTGATTAAAGGTGTGCACCACCATGCCCAGCCCCCTGTCTACTCTTGATTGTGGATGTGATTAGCTGCCTCAAGTTCCTGCCTTGGCTTCCCTGCTCTGATGAGCTGCAACCAGGAATTGGGGGCCAAAATGAACTCTTTCTCCTCTAGTTTGCTTTAATTCAAAAAAATATATGTGCATGAAGGTTTTACCTGCATGTATGTAAGCACACCCATATCATGCATGTATGTAAGCACGCCCATATCATGCAGTGCCTGAAGAGGACAGAAGAGGACGCTGGATCCCCTGGAATTGGAGTTACAGATGGCTGTTAGCCACTATGTGGGTGCTGAGATTTGAACCCAGGTCCTCTGCAAGAGCAGTCAGTGCTCTTACCAGCTGAGCCATCTCTCTGGCCCTCATTTGCTTGTCCTCAGGCTATTTTATCACAGCCACAGAAATGAAACTAGAACACACAGGTACGCTGGATCCAGTTTAAAAACCTGAAAGAAAACCAAACAAAACAAAAACGAGAACCTTTTTGTTTTGATAGCAGTAGAAATAATTCATTCGCAACTGGTATTCCGGAGCTGATGCGCCTCTGTCCGCGCTCTTTAAGTAAATACTTGCAGGGCAAGCAGCTGCTCCTTCACATCCTGGGCTATGGGTTTTTTTTTTTTTTTAAACATTTGTTTTTAATTATTTACAGGTGTGTGATTGCCCATACATCAGTGTAGATGCCCTCAGAGTCCTAAAGAAGGAATCAGATTCCCGGAGCTGGAGTTACAGGCTATTGTGAACCATCCCACAAGGATGCTGGGATCCAAACTTAGGTCCTTCTGGAAGAGCAGCAAACCCTTTCAACTGCTGAGGCAGCTCTCCAGCACATTTTTTAAAAATTAATTTATCGTTATTGCTGGTGGTGGTGACATACATGCAGAGGTCAGAGGACAGCTAGAGGGGGTCAGCTCTCCCCTTCCATCCTGGGTCTCACAAATTGAACTCAGGTCATTAAGCTTATACAGCAAGCACTTTACTTGCTGAGCCATCTTTCTGGACTATCCTGGGCTATGTTCACAAGCTACCTCCCTTCAGTGGTCCTGACAGTCATAATTACAGTTTGTGGTCTTTGGGACAGACTAGAATGAGTCCTGTGACCACCCCAGAATCACTTACAAGTCAGTAAGGAGACCAGCATGCCCACAATGGCAGAGAGTGGGCATCAAAGCCATTTCAGAGAGAATCTGGCATCTTAACAAACTCAGTAAACTAGACATCGTGGAAAACACCCGAAGACTTTGCAGGCTGCTGTCCCAGGTCACTCTCCTGTTGAATTACAAATGATGTACAGAGCGTGTTCTGTCTGGGGTGTCCGGAATTTAAAGGAGGGTCTCACTTGGGCAAGGGCTGCTCCTGCTTCCTTTCTGAATTTCCCCCTGGGCATTATGAGATTGGTCTTGCACTGGGATCTGGACCTCACTGATTAGGCGAGACTGGCTTGACCAGAGAGGCCCAGAGATCCCGTGTCTATTCGGACGACTTCTCCTGTCTCCAGACTGGCCTGCTTCGTTCACCTCTGTGTCCACGTCACCTCTGGGGCCTGATGTTGGGGGTTATAATAAATGTAACTCTCCAGCCAACCCTGAAAACCTCCACAGAGGTGCCTCGGGCACAGCAACGATCAGTGTCTAGATGAGTTGTTATGAGTGCAGTGTGACCGTTCATCTCCAGCCTCCCCTCTGTGTGCTCATAGAAATCAGGACCAGACT
Source organism: Eospalax fontanierii (assembly GCA_035773235.1). NCBI lineage: Eukaryota > Metazoa > Chordata > Mammalia > Rodentia > Spalacidae > Eospalax > Eospalax fontanierii. The sequence goes on along the minus strand of CM069531.1, from coordinate 91,302,968 downwards.
GGCTAGGACTGGTCTCCCACTTGAATCTCATCCTCTCCCTTTTTCAATTTATTTTTTATTTGTTTTTATCTTTTGTATATGAATGTTTGGCCTGCATGTGTGTAAGTGTACCATGTGTGTGCTACCTGCCTGGCTTATTGAAGTCTTATAAACAAGAAATGATGCAGTTATATCCAAAAACTGAAGAACTCATATCAAAGGAGTCTGTTAGGGGTTTGGGGAGATTACTCAGTTGCTAAGTACTTGCCATACATGCTTGAGAGCCTGAGTTCAGTCCCCAGAATCCGTATTTAAGAAGCCATACACAGGGGTGGACACCCGTGCACCGTGCAGTACTGGAAGGCACCCGACATTACGAACACACGCACCCACACTCACACACACACACACATGCACACACAGTCTGTTAGGGCCTGTCTTACTTTTCCAGTAGGAAAGCACAAGGTGATGTAAGAGCTAATCCACTCCAGACACAGTCTTCTAAGACAAATGTATCTTCTGACCATGGCAATCCAGAATATTCTGTGGAAGAAACATCAGAAAGCTAGCTTGATACTGAGCCCTTTCCTAGGGCCCCCAGGTCATCTTTTCTGCCTTAAAACAACAAAGGGGCATGAATTAAAGTTCTCGTTTATCTTTTTATGAAATATCATTGGTTTTGCCTTTGTGTTACTTTGAAAACCTTCTAGAATGGAAATATGCCAGTTGGGGGGCTGGAGAGATGGCTCAGAGGTTAAGAGCATTTACTGCTCTCACAGAGGACCCAAGTTCAGTCTGTGCTCACCTCAGGGGCTCACAAGCTACCTGGAACTCCAGCTCCAGGGGTTTCGATGCCTTTATCTGGCCTCCATGGGAACCTGCACTCACAAGTGCACCCCCCCCACATATATGTATGTAATTAAAATAAAAATAATTTTTTTCTGGGCCTAGTGGCCCACAATTTTAATCATAGCACTTAGGAAGCAAAGGCAGGCAGAGTTCTGTGAGTTCAAGGTCAGCTAGAGCTATATAGTGAGACTTTGTATCAAACAAACAAAAAGTCAGTCAAGCCTATTACAAGGATAATATTAATTATTGTAGCTTTAGGAGCTAGGGACATTCCAACTAGAAAAAAAAAGAGTGGGGTTAGTGGCTGTTTTTTGTTTGTTTGCTTGGTTGCTTGCTGTTTGAAAATTGTGATGGTCAGTTTTAATTATTACCTGGACACCATTTAGAATCATGTGGGAAGGGTGCCTCAGGAAGGAATTGTCTAGATTATATTGACTCCCGAAGATGCCTGTAAGAGAATTTCTTTTTAAAATTTTTTTATTGATTTATATTTATTTTTATTTTATACGTATGAGGGTTTTCCCTGCATGTATGTAAATACATGTGTGTGCAGTGACTGCAGAGGCCAGAAGACGGCATTGTGTCCCCTGGAACTGGAGTTACAGATCATTGTTAGCTGCCACATGGGTGTGGGAATTGACCCCAGGTCCTCCACAAGAGCAGCCAGTGCTCTTAACTGCTGAGCCATCTCTCCAACCCCAAGAAATGTTTTTTAATTATAATGTAACAAATTAATCAGTATTTTCTATTGTGGATTGTGCCTTTAGTCTCTCACATAAGAAATCATTGATACCAGCACTGAAGGGATGGCTCGGCAGTCAAGAGCACTGGCTGCCCTCACAGAGGACCGGGGTCAATTCCCAGCACCCACACGGCAGCTAACAACTGTCTGTAATTCCAGTTTCAGGGCATCTGTCTACATGCCCCTACCTACATGGAGGCAATACACTCATATACACAAAATAAAAATAATTTAAAACTTTTTTTTAAAGAAATCACTGATACCAAGCCAATATGGTGACACATGCCTGTAATGGGGCCTTGAGCACAGCCTCCCACTATAAGGAGATGGGACCATGCTCCACCTCAAAGAGCCTCCTTAGCATAAGGATTATTTGGGGATGTTTATTTTGGGAATCAGCAGCCTTGAAAACAGTGGAGATTATCTTTTGTAATTTACACATATAAATCTCTGTTTGTAGGGTTATCTTTCAGGAAAAGAAGAGGTTAAGTCTCAAGAGGTCCTTACAGAAAGGAGGTTAACCCAACTTGAATTTGCATAGCAAATCTGTTCACCTGGGTTTTCCTGGTCGTTTTCCCAGAACCTGCCTCTCCCCCGCCTCTGCTTTCTATGGTCACTGAAAATACTGGCAATCTAAGCCAGCTGCTTGAGATCTACTCCATCTGGGGTCACCACCCACATACATATGAACTGTTTACATTACAGACACCTTTGTTTCCTCTTGTCAATCAGTCTTCTGTCACGGGAGCCCCAGCTGCGAGCAGAGAAGGAGGATAATGATTTTCACCCCACCACCCCACGAACTCCACAGAGCTGACTTCCAGAAAGATGAGTCTGCTTTCATTTCCTTCACCATTCCTCCAAGCCAGGAAGTAGTCCTTGCAGGTGAGTACAGTGGCACAAACTACAGTTCCAGCACTGGGGAGGTGGAGGCAGCTGGGTCAGGAACTCAGGGCTAGCCTTATCTATATAGTGAGTTGTAATTCAGCCTGGGCTATGGGAGACCCTGTCTCAAAAAAAAAAAAAGGTAGATCTTATAAGGACCCCAACTCCAAGGCAGTGGTCTTCAGGAGTTCTAATCTGGGGCCTGAAAGGAGCTCTTACAGACCAGGTTCAGTTCCCAGCATATGGCAACTAACAACGGTCGAGTACTCCAGCTCCAGGGGATCTGATGCCCTTTTCTGGCCTCTGTGGATACCAGGCACACATTTGGTGCACATATATACTTGCAGGTGAAATGTCTTTTACACATAAAATAACAATAAACAAATAGTTTTTTAGAAGGAGAAGGAGGAGGAGGAGGAAGGAATTATTCCAATCTGAGGCTGGGGAGATTGCTCAGTAAAGTCCTTGCAGGGACATAGTGTCCCAATGAGCCCTTTTGAGACACAGTTGACTCTCTAGAAGCTCATGGGCCAGCTGTCCTGGCTTACATAGTAGTGAGGAGACCCTATCTCACTCAAGGTAGAAAGGCAAGGACCAATACCCAAAGGTTGTCCTTGACCTCCACCTGTGTGCTGTGGCACACGTGTGCTACAACCACATAAAGATACACACATACAAACACAACTTAAAAAAAAAAAGGGGAGAGCAGTCCAGGAAGACCCTAACATTGACCTCTGGCCTTGGCCCACACATGTACACACACAAACACACAAGAATTCTGATTTCAGAATGAGTCCTGCAGTCGTTTCCGTTTCCGTCGTGTCTCACCACTCGGGGACCAGCCTGAGAGGTTGCAGGTGAGTAGACGCAGAGTCAAGCCACAGACTCCGGGAGTTGGACGGGAAGCGGCCCAAGCACGTGGCAGTGCAAACTTGTTTATTGAATAGGTGCACAGCTCTTGTAGGTCTGGATAGCCAAAGATCTTAAGGGGTGGGGTCCCAAATACAGCCAATAGTAAGTTTGTCCCCGGGTAGGCAGGGTTCTTTCCAGGTGCTGGTCTCACAATTAGCCAGAGCAGAAGGCCACACCCACGGGAGCCATTCCTCTATTCCTCCCAGTGGGTGGCCTTAGGCTAGGCCCACCTTACATTATGCCCAACAGAGTCCAAGGCATGCTCAGGCCAGAGCTATGGCAGCGGAAAGAATGCTGTCAGAGGACACCCTTCCAGTCGACTGGTTTTACCTTGCACTGCCTTTGAGGAATTTTACAACTCAAAATATTAAGTAGTAAATAGGCACAAAAATTCTCTCTGGGGGCTGGGGAACTCAGTGGTTAAGAGCACTGGCTGCTCTTGCAGAGGCCCCAGGTTCAGTTCCCAGCACCCACATGGCGGCTAACAACTGTCTGTACCTCCAGTTCCAGGGATCTGATGCCCTCTTCTGGCCTCTGTGAGCACCAGGCATACATGTGGGGCACATACATACAAACATTCATACACATAAAATAAAATGAATACACATAGAAACATCTCTCCTTTCTGATCTTCCTCCTTCTTTGGAAAAACAAGTTTTGCAATTCTTTTGATTCTCACTTTGAACTAATTTAAGCTTCTGAACATTTCTCTTGAACTGATTATTGCGTGAGCATGGTTCTCTCAGAAGTAAACTAAAATCTTTAACACGTTTTCCCATCTCCTTTCTGTAAGAGTGTTACACTTTTATCTCAACACAAATTACCTTGTTACAACTCTCCTCTGTGTATAAGTTCCCACACATCCTGCTGGCTTGTCTATAAAGAGGATAAAAGGCAAAAATCTTAGTTTAAAGAAGAAAAGAATAGATGAAACCAAATACAATAACTGTGATGGTGTTTAAGTCAGTTTCCCCAAAAGTGTGTGTTCCTCCGGCTCTCCCATTATGCCCAGGCACATGTCACAGCAACCCTGGGCTGCATCCAGAGAACTAGGAAAAAGATTAGGGATTATTCCACCTCCACAGCTGGCCTCCAGATCTCCGAGTTCAACCCACCCCAAAGGCAATGAGAGGCACAGCTCAAACTGAATACCGTACATCTGTACATCCCCTCTACATGAACCTGTGGCTCGAACTCAGGTTTCCAGACTTGCAGAACACCTTTACCTGCTGAGCTGTGGTAACCCAGTACCTGGCTTTTCATTTGTTTGCTTAAGATTTATGTTACGTGTATGAGTGCTTTGCCTGAATGTATGTATGTATGTATGTACCGTGCATGTGTACCATGAAGGTCAGAAGAGTAGTGTCAGGTCCCCTGGAACTGAAATTACAAATGGTTGTAAGTCACCTCGTGGTGTGGGGAACCAAAGCAAACCCAGGTCCTCTGAAGAGTGGCGAGGGCTGCTCGAGCCAGCACACACACACGCGCGCACACGCACATGCACACACACGTGCACACACGCACACACACGCGCACACACACGTGCACACGCACGCGCACACGCACACACACGTGCACGCGCACACAGCCTTTTAAAATGTGAACTCAGGTCCTAAGGCTTGCAAAGCAAGCATTTTACCTACTGAGCCACCTCCTCAACCCCAAGAGTTATGATTTGATATGAGCCTAGTCAGAAAGTGCTTATAAAGCCGATGTGTGGACTCTTATGGGGGGAGGAGAGGATTCTCTGAAAGGGAAAGGTTTCCCTGGCTAGTTTCAGGAGTTCCAGGGTGCACTGTGGGATTCAAACCCCGTCAGTTGTCTACACCGCCCTCAGCTTCTCAGATGCCTCTCTCACCCCTTCGTCTTCCGTAGGGAGGTGGCTGAGATGTTCACTGGTATGTACCATGGATGAGGGTCAAGGGCTTTGGGGACAGAAACAGAAGCAGTGTATGAGGTGACGTGAGCAATGAACCCAGGTCCCTGGACCTGCAGGGCCCTCATTCCAAGGGACGTCTCTTCTGCTTCGACTGGGTGTACACTTCAGCACCCTGCAGGAAAGAGTCTTAAACCAGCAATCCACAGTACTTTTTGAGGATGTTTTAAGTTTTCTGGAAAACTGATCTTCATTTCACTGCTCTGAGTCATATTTACCCCAAAGTTCTGATTCTGTGTGTGTGTGTGTGTGTGTGTGTGTGTGTGTGTGTGTGTATGGCATGTGTTCATGTGTGAGTGCAGGTGATTCTGTGTGTGTGTGTCTGGATGGTATGTGGTCATGGGTGAGTGCAGGTGATTACTGAGACATGAAGAGGACAGCGAACAACCCTGGGTGGTTGTCCTTGCCTTCCACCTTATTTAAGATGGGGTCTCTTGTTAACCACTGTGTACCCCAGTCTAGCTGTCCTGTGAACCATCATGTTCAGCTTTCCATGGGTGCTGGGGATTTGAACTCAGGTCCTCGCACTTGTGCTGCTGGGGTTTTACCCATGGGTTATCTTCCCAGGCTTCGTGTCTCTTTTTTCTCTTTCTTTAAAATCAAGCAGAATTTGTGATTTCTTGGAGCACTCTGGGCCGTCTCTGGACCAGTCAGGTCTGGACCCCAGGCCAGAGGTGGTGTGCCAGGAGACCCCTATCCTAGGGTCCTCAGGGAAGTATTGGTCCACTTGCTGTCCTTGTTCTTCAGGATGTCTGCTACCTATACTTTCTGGAAGGCACCCGGGACTATGGGTGGCTGGAAGCAATATTTTTGATACAAACTCTGGAGAAAACTAAAGTTTGTGGTTCAGGTATCCAACCCCCGACCCCCAGCCCAGCTCAGGCTGTGAAGTGAATGACCGGCTGAAAAGGTTTGGACAGGTGGGACTGCCTCTACTTGGAGATGGGATGACAGTCACACCCAGGACCCTGACTTGTCCACCAACAGGGCCCACGTAACCCATCTCTGACCACAGGTGCAGGCCCCAGGAAGCTCTTTGGGAAAACTTGAACTTGGACAAGTACTTGTTGCTACACCCAGACTTTCTCCAATACATGAAGAACAGGTGAGCTTGGAAGTCCTGCGGAAGGGCCGTGTCCCCTCATCCTCGAGTGCTCCTCATGGCCGGGATCTGGGCTTTTTTGAACAGGTTTCTGAGGTCCACAGGAGAATATACCGTCCCACCACGGGTGCCTCCTGCTGCTCACTGCCCGATAGGTCTGTGACAAGGTAAGTCTGTAGTGACTGGAGAAGCAGTTCAGGGGCTAATCCTGGCATGAGATGGCAGTTGGACTTGATGTACACCTCCAGTAGGAAGGAGGAGTGGCCTAACTACAAGTGTGTACCCAAAGGGCCTGCAGCACCCAAGGGACGGTCCCCTGATAAAGGAACGGTCCCCTGATAAAGGAACGGTCCCCTGATAAAGGGACAGTCTGCCCATGAGAAGAAGTCCCCAGGAGACCATCACTGCAGTCCCCACTCCTACTCCAACCTTTACACAGGTAAGCACCTATAGCTTCATCACCAAGAGCCCCAAACTCTTTTCTGATCACTACTATGATAAATCATGGAAACAACTGATCTTTTATATAACATCAAGTTAGAGAGAACAGTCTGGATGCGGCTGCCTGATGAAGGCATCATACGGCTGTATGAGCGCCACAAACTGCCAGAGCAAAGAATTGATGGGAGCCTGGACTGCAGACATCTCTTCACTCACAGCTCCAGGGAGGGTCTGGAGATGGTCCAACCTTTCTCCCAGAACTCGGACCAGCCCCAAGCCCTGTAAGACTCCTGAGGAACAACTGTGCAGAGGCAGAACCGCCCTCAAGATGGCAAAAAGATTGCCAGAGGGTTTGGAGTTCTTTCAAAAACGGCCACAGGTTCTGATACAGAGTCGGGGCACCAGGGATGCTTTTACTAAATAGAGTGATACCACCCTTGCTGACAAGGGAAAGTTACTTGGCGAACCAGTTCTTACACTTGACTGAACCGGTTTTTATATCTATTGGCTCCTTTGTCACGGATTCTTGAGTTGTGTGTATTTCATATTTGTATGAGAAATACCATCTTTACATTTATTTTATTGTTTTTCTACATTTATTGATTAATGAGGAGGGCATGTGTGCTGTGGCATGCATGTAGAGGTCAGAGGACAAGTCTCCAGGGTGTGGGGCAGGCACTGAACTCAGGTCATCAGGCATAGTAGTGGGTGCCTTCCCCCCAAGCTACTTGGTCAGTCCATATCCTTCTATTTGTATTTAAGAATTTTTATGTGTATGAGTGTCTGTGCATATTTATGCGTACCACATCTGTACCTGTGCCCACAGAGGCCAGAAAGGGGCATCAGATCCCCTGGAACGAGAGTTATAGTTACAGGTGGTTATGATCTGCCATGTAGGTGCTGGGTCCTCTGCAAGAACAGAAAGTGTTCTTAACTGCTGAGCCATCTCTCCAGCTCTCCCCCACCCCGCCTTTATAAGATCATCTTCTAATATTTCCTTGGGTAAAGTTTCTGATCTGTAGAATGAATTCCAGGCCCTCCTGTTCACAATATTTTTGGTTTGCTGGGAGCTTTGTTTGTTTTTATTGTACTGGGGATCAAACCCAGAGCTAATCAAGCACTCTACCAATTGGGGTGCCCCCCTCACCCTGTTGGTTTATTTTGAGACAGGGTCTCTCCGTAGCCTAGACACACTGACCTGATGCTCACTGTACGTCGATGGCTGGCCTGGAACTGGCCACGATCCTCCTGCCTCAGCCTCTCCAGTCCTGACATCACAAGTGTGAGCCTCTACACCCAGCTTCCACTAGAATTTTTTCAATGGACAAGAAGAAAAAATTGGGTTTTCAGGCTGGGGAATGTAGCTCAGTTGTAGAGTGCTTGCCTAAATGCATGGAGCCCTGCATGTACCATGTACCATGCATTGATTCTCCAGTACCACATAAGACTTGGCATGCGGAGGAGCAGAGGAACACCTGCAATGTCAGCACTTGAGAAGCAGAGGCAGGAGGATTCGAAGCCACATGATGAGTTTGAGGCCAGTCTAGGCTACATGAGGGCACTTTCCTCTTTCAACTTTCTGTTTCCCCATCAACCTATTTTTATGTTCAAACCCTACAATCAGAATTTGAGTCAAGCAAAACCTATTTCTGTTTATTTACATAATCTTTCAAACTCTTGTCTTCAGGATTTTGAAGTCTGGAACCTAAAAGTACTCTAAAGAATCTAAACAGAATGAAGCATTTTGCAGTGCGTGGAAGGTGATAAATAAACAAACAAATAAATAAAAATAAAGCTTAGCGCCCAGGGTACCCTGGGAGGTGGATTTGCTAACAGTGCAGTAGCTCTTAGCCAGCAGGGGGCGCCCCTCTGCCCCTTAGCTCCCCTTGCAAAGTGGAGTCACTTCGCAGGACTCAGGCCGCTTGGGATGGACAGAGCCTGTCTGGGTGGTCCCTGTTTTGGGGTGCTTTGTCGGAGGGGCAGAACTTGAGCAGACGGGGGCTGGCCCAGTGCCTCAGAGCGAAGGCGCGAAGGGCGATGCTAGGTGCGAGGCAGCTCCTGCGACCTCGGGGTGCACCCGGCCTGGACGCCCCGAGGTGGCCTTGAGGGAAGCTGGGTTCGGGGATGCAGGGTGCATCCGCCCCGGGGTCGTCCACTTTCCAGTGCAAGAGTGCTCAGGAGCCCTAGGAGACCAGGCAGGAGTCCCCCAGCATCCCCCAGCGACGCTGTTCTGGGGAGCAACAGTGGCTTTCTCCACACCTGGTACCATGACTTTGCAGGGAGTTATCACAGTCTGAGCGAAACAGCACAGGCGCAGACGTGCCTTGCCCAGGTCGGTCTCAGGTCAACAGAGGCTGGGACTCACCTTCTGAAATTCCCTTTGTGGTGACACTCTGCCTCCAAAGTGGAATAGACGGTTAACCCACGGGGGGAGCAGCTAATAGAATAGAAAGCAGGCTCGGTGGTGCAGGCTCACCTAGCATGTACAAGGACTGGGCTCCATCCAGCACTGAAGGGAAAAGAAGTTAAAAAAATAGCTATTAGCAGCATAAGAATGTATCTATATCTATCTATATCTATCTCTCTCTCGATTATATATATATATATAATTCAGGTGTGATAGTGTATGCCTTTAATCCCAGCACTCAGGAGAGAAAGGCAGGCAGATGCTCTGTGAGCCTGAGGTCAGCTAGGGTACACAGTAAGACCCTGTCTCAAAAAAATTTATTTACTGGAGAAATGGCTCAGTGGTTAAGAGCACTGGCTGCTCTTGCAGAGGGCCTGGTTTGATTCCCAGAATCCACATGGTGGCTAACAACCCTCTGTGACTCCAGCTTCTGGCGATCTGACACCCTCTTCTGACCTCCTTGGGCACTGCAAGGCATGGGTGCATTTACACACATACAGGTAAAACACTCATACACATAAATTTTAAACATATATAATATTAAATAATATATATTATATATAATAGCAACACTGTAGGTATAGATGATGTAATCATATGATAGACTATACAATATATTTTAGGTGTAGTGAAATTATTATAAAAAGGCAATAGCTTTCATTAACATAAACAATAGCCCAGCAGAAGATAAAGGCATGGTAAATCCACTTACAACAGCAATAAAGACGATAAAGTACTTAGTCACAAATTTGACAGGCTAGGATCAAAAGTTGTATGAGGAAGACAGTCAAATACTCCTGAAAGACGCAAAGGTGGATTTAACCCAACACAAACATGACTTTTATTTCTGGGAAAGAAACTCAATATAATAAATTTGTCAGTTCTCTCCAAGCTAATTTTTAAATTGACTGAAATTGCAATAAAAATGTCAAAATACTTTTTTTCTAGAGCCTAAATTGACTAAGGAGCAATAAACATTTAGGAATAGCTAGGAACTCTGAAAGAAAAATGATCAGATAAGACTAATTCTACCAAGTATTAAGACATACTATGAAATCTTTATAATTAAAACAGTGTGGCCTGAGGCATGAACAGACAGACTGAAACAGGACAGGAAGTCCAGAAACAGACCCCAGAAGGTCCGGAAATCACTTAGTCAAAACAGACTTTGTGAATAATGGTGCTCAGACAACCAGAGAGCCACTGGGAAGAGATCAAAGCACATTTATTTTCCCCCAAAGAATAAACTCCAATGGTTCAGAAAGCAAAAACTGGAAAAATTCAAGAACTAAGAATTCACAAGTGTCAGAAAATGTTAGCTGTGACTCAGAATGTAAGGGCAAAACAAGATGGATAAATTTTACTACATAAAAATAATGTGATTTGGGCCAGGCATGGTGACACATGCACTTCAGAGGCGGAGGCAGGCAGGTCTTTGTGAGATCAAGGTCAGCTTCGGTTACAGGGAGACCCTGTCTCAAGAAACAAATAAAGAAAGCAAACAAGTGATTTGGCACGGCAGAAAAATTCACCCCACTGTTGAATGCCCTGTCATAAATGAGACATCTGTATCATCCTCCCAATTTTCCTTTTCTTTATCCTCCTCAGGTTGACTGATCTAAGTATATATGCATATGTGTGTATAAACATGCATACACATGAATATGCCTGCGCTGGAGAGCTTTAGTGTCTACTTGACACACCTGGGTTGAGGGAGCCTCAATTGGGGAATTGCCTCCATTGGGCTGGACTGTGGCCATGTCTGTGGTATTTTCTTGATTGGTGAGTGATGTGGGAGGGGCCAGCTCATTGTGGGCAATACCAACCCTGGGAAAGTGGTCCTGTATTGTATAAGAAAGCAGGCTTAGCCTGGGCCAGGGGAAGCAAGCCAGTAAGCAGCATTGCTCCATGGCCTGTGCTCCAGCTCTTGCCTCCAGGTTCCTGCACCGAGTTCCTACCTTGGGCTCCCTGATGAACTGTGACCCCGGAGATGTAAGCATGACAAGCTGGTATTGGTCTGAGAGTTTTGTCACTGCAAGGGAGAAACAAATGAAGCCAATCCCCACACACATAATTCTATCTAAAACTACCAGTTCATACTGAAGGCTCCAGTTCTCACTCAACACCACAGTGTTAGCAGATAACACGGAGTCCTTTTTCAGGTTCTTAGTATCATAGATAAAAGAATTTAAAAATGGGTTCAGAAGAAAACTTAAGCACTATGCTATTTATTAGAGTTTAAGAGCAGGACAACAGGGCAGGCAAGTAGGAGGGGTTGGCAGGTGCTACATAAGAGAAAGAGAAAGAGGAGGAGGAGAAGGAACAGCGACGGGGGGAGTGAGAGAGAGGCTTTTCGAGGACTGGAAGTCAGTCAGGCTCAGCACCGGAGGTCTACAAGGAGCTGCATTGGGGGAGGGGCATTGAGGGTTGAGAGGGGGAGGGGAGGGAGAATGTCCAGGGCAGATAGGTTTAGCCTTAGGATTTGGGCCCATATCTGGACAGAAGAGAAAAGACTTTCCTTTTTCTGAGGTGGAACTGTCAAGGAAGCTTAGCAGTGAGGTCAGTAAGCACCCAAGGCACCTCTGGGGTCAGCCTGTAATCTCAGTTATCAAAGAAGGAAACAGAGGTAAGGGAAGGGTCCCTAAGCACCCACTGAGCGTGAAGTTGCCCAAAGCTTTCAAAGCCCTTCCCACTGTCACCACGAGGACCCCTGAACTCCAGCGTGAGAAGCCGGTACCTACACTCGGGGGCCGGGGAGGGGTTGTTTTCCTCTGAGCACCTTTCTCTTAACTCTCATGCTCAACTGAAACATCTTTTTTTTTTTAAAGATTTATTTTATTCTTAGTTACGGGAGCAGAGAGGTAGTCTGTGCGTGTAGTGCAGGTGCCTCAGGAGGCCAGAAGAGGACCTCATATCCCCTGGAACTGCCTGACAAGGGTGCTGGGAACTAAACTCTGGTCCTCTCCCAAAGAAGTATGTCCTCTAAAACTGCTGAGCCAGCTCTCCATCCCCTGAAATATCTTTGATAAAATCTCCCCTAAAAGTTTATAAAGGGAACTCCTCAGGCTGCTGAGGTGGGCAGTGTGGAGCTGTGTCTCCAATTCACCGACGACAAACTGGGGCTCTTTGGAGATTCTGGGGTTGGAGTAGGGAAGGCACAGGGTGAACCTGAAGCGTTTTACTGTCCCAGAAAAGAAGGAAGTACTTAAAGAATGAGGTACACCAAAAAAACCCAGAGGAGCTGGGATGTGGCTCAGTTAGCAGCATCAATGAAGTCCTGGGTTCAGTCCGTACACCACACAAACCAGGCAATCCCAGCACTCAGGAGGCAGGGAGGTGGATCTGTGAGGAAAAGGCCAGTCTGGTACACATAGCAGGTTCCAGGTCAGCTGGGGCTACAGGGAAACAACCCTTCCATCAAAAATTGTAAGTGGTTAAGAGCACTGGCTGCTCTTGCAGAGGACCCAGGTTCGGTTCCCAGCACCCATCATGGTAGCTGACAATCAGCTGAAATTCCAATTCCAGGGATTCTGGTGCCTCTTTTGGCCTCTGCAGGCATTGCATGACACAGGTGCATCTACATACATACAGGCAAAACATAAAATAAAATTAAAATTAAAAAAAGAAACAAAGAGAAGGGGGACCAAAAGGAGGAGGGAGGGGGAGGAGGCATGGAGGGGAGGGACTGCCCAGCCCAGAGCCCATCTGAAGGAGGCTCACCAGCCAAAACCAAAGTGACCCAAGAATGAACGCAGATGGTAACAGGATGAGCTTGAACACTTCAGATCTAACAGGAATTGATGCCGATGTGTCAGCATGAGAGAAAAGCTGCCGAGAACGTCAACACACAGACTGTAGAGGAAGGAAGAACAAGGAGAAGTCACCGTGGGACACATGCAACTTGGAAATCCAAGCAGGAATCATTGACGGATATGCAAGGTTAATGAAGAATAAGATATCCACGGTCTTCATCTCCTGTTAATACTTAGTAATTCCCATGAACTTTAAGGAAAGATGAACCTCAAGGGTCTCCGGTAACAAACGAAGCCTGTGCTCAAGATGGAGCCCGGCAGCCATTCTCTGCCTAGCCATTGCCTTTATTCTGTATTCCCAGAAAAAAATCACAAACTGAACTTTTGTCCCCTTGTCCAGTCACATTCATGTTTAGGCCACCAAGGTAAACAGTTTTCTGGAAGTCCCATTTTGCCATCAGGACCAATCAATGAACTGTGACCTGCCCCCAGCCAATCAGGACTGAGCACTGGCTTTGCATTGATAACCCTCATGTGCATAGCAGAATCTTGGACTTTCTTTATAGGGGCGAGCCTGCCACATCCCCTTGTGGCTGTCACGATGGGCGGGGCAGACATGGGTTGGTGCTCTTCTTCCTCCTTGTGATTACCCCTGTCCCCGGCCTGTGGGGAGGGGAGCTCGGGAGGGAGAGATCGGGTGCGAGGCTTGCCCCAACCCAGATCCCCGGCACGATGTGGCAGAGATCCTAAAGGTGAAACCGGGACCCCCATCGGGCCAAGAAGAGTCTCCAGTCGGGCTTCTTCTGGTGTTACAGCTCTTTATTGTGTTACAGCTCTTCTCTGGGGCAGCAGGGAAATCGCTTTACAGTGCTCAAGCGTGCTCTTATATACAGTTCTCTCTCCAATTAGGCGCACTTCCTCATTTCTTAACAGCTTTTTGCATTGTGTTATTTTCAAGCCTTGTATTAGCATAAATGGGCCGTTACATGGGTAAGCAAACCTACCAGTCACTACAGAGGGAAAAAGACGTCTTATTAGCATACAGGTTTCCTTTTCTTATGGCCCGACACAAGCCCGTCTCTGTTTCCTCAGACTATTCCTGTTTTCCTTCAAGACTGCACCCCTTGTGTTTACCCTTTGCGTCTTAAAGCTTTTGTTTTGATGTTCATATGTGTATATGCATGTGTGTGCATGTATGTATGAGTGCATGTGTGAGTGGTGTGAGCGTGTGAATATGTGTGTGTGCACGTAGAAGCCAGAAGACAATCCTGGTTGTTAGCTCTCAGGCATATACGTATATGAGTATTTTGCCTGCATGTATGTAAGTGCACCACATGCATGCAATACCAGAAGAGGCCAGAAGAGAGCATCAGATTCTCTGGGACTGGAGATGCAGGTAGTTGTTACCTACCCTGTGGGTGCTCGGAGCAGAACCTAGGTCCTTTATAGGAGAAGCCAGTGCTCCTAAGCCACTTCTCCAGCCTGGAAAGTTACTTTCTTGTTTGTTTTTTTGAGACAGGGCTTTCCTGAAGCTCCAGATGGCCTGGAACTTGACTAGGCTGGCCTCAATCTCACAGAGATCTGCCTGCTTCTGCCTCCTGAGGATTGGGATTAAACACGAAAGTTACTTTCTAAATGAGCACAGAGCTTTTGTTTGGATGATGAGAAAGTTCTAGAAGTAGAGAGAGGTGACAGTTCCACAACACTGTTGTTATGTGTGGTGGTGCACATCTGTAATCCCAACACTCTGAAGACTGAAGCAGAAGGATCATGAGTTCAAGGTCAGCTGGGCTACATAGCAAAACCCTGTCTTCAAAAAGCAAAACAAAACAAACCTCTCTCCGACCCGTCGATATCTGCAATGCTTTAGTCTAGAAAATCCATTTCAACCATGCGTACATGGGTCACCAGGAACTGCTCTAGGAGTTCCTGTGCAGTTACTGGACAAAGTTCCCCCACCTATAGAGGCTCCTCTTGCCTCTTTCCTTCCTCTTCCAAATACCAAAATAAAGTCATCTCAACCTCTTTACAGAGAACAACCTCCCAGTCCCTGAGGCTCAGCTTCAGGCTCACTGCTGGGTGTGTCCAGAGCGCCCTCTCTGCGCCACTGACAGACTGCCTAGGAAAACCCAACCAAATGGAGTGGTAAGGAAGATTATCTGATTGGCTTGCAAGGCTGAGACTTGACAGGCTAGCACTACTGTTTACAGGTTGTGGCATGTGTGTCCTCTATTTGTCTAAAGATAGGACACAGATTTGCAAAGACAAAAGATATCCTGCCCCGCCCTGTCAGTGAGAGCAAAGCTGCCACTAGTGACAGCTTTGAACTTAGGGGACTGGAGTCATACCCCGAGGGACAAGCTGTGCTCCCCAGCCCTGTCTCCAGGTGTGTGCTGAACTGACCAGCAGGCCTCTTCCTCTGGGGTTTCTCTAAAAACTCACCACTAGTCGTTGAAGATGCTAAGAGCTGGAATTCACAGCCAGTTCTGAAAGCTGCACATTCCCCAAGTGTCTGCCACGTACATATGAAGTGCACATGTGGGGAGTTCTCATCTTTTTAGACAAGGCCTCTTGTAGCTACAGGTGACCTTGAACTTCCTATGTAGCCAAGGATGACCTCAAACTCTGGATCCTCCTGCTCCCTCCTTCCCAAGTGCTGGGATTAAAGGCATGAGGATCAAACCCAGGCCTGCATGCTACACAAGTGCTCTACCAACTGAGCTACATCTTCAGCTCTGCTGATAACATCTGCTGGGTTTTTTCCTGATAGTCTTTTGTTAATAGGGACTGTCCCAATTAGCATGAGGCAGAGGAAAAGTTTATCCTTTCTTCCTTTACAATGTTCATGTCGAATTCTATCATAATAAACTGAAGAATACCACTTTAGGGCTGGTGAGATGGCTCAGCGAGCAAAGGGGCTTACCATCAAGGCTGAAGACTTGAGTTCAGTCCCTGGGACCCACATGGTGGAAGGAGAGAACTGGCTCCTGCAGGCTGTCCTCTGACCTTCACATGTGTGCTATGGAGAGTAAACACTCATGCATACAATAAATAAATAAATAAATAGACAAATAATAAATGTAATATATTTTTAAGAAATCACATTGAAGATTATAACCCCAGTTACACACAGAGAGAGGCTAAGACAGAGATTTAGATGATTCATTGAGGTTCAGGTATAAAACATGTCTTGTATCCCAATCAGAAAATCCCAATCCCTGAACCCCTCAGAACAACCACTGGGTGTCAGCTTTCCTCCACACAGTCCCCTCGGCTAGTTCCAATCAGACCTTCTGAGTGCCCCACATTGTATGTGTCTGTATGAGTGTATACCACGTGCATGTGGGTCCACTTGGAAGCTAGAGGACAATGTTGGGTCCCCTGGGGCTGTAATAAATTCCATCTTCTACCCTGAAAAACGAAAAGAACATTCAAGGGAAGATGACTTGAGCCTGAAGAAAAGAGGTTACTTCTTGTCTTCAGCATTTCTGAACCTACAGTTGAGTAATTTCTTGATGTGCTATCTAATGCCAGCACTCAGGAAGCGGAGGAGGCGGAGGGGGGGGGGGTTTGGGGGGGGTGCTGCAAGTTGGAGACCAGCCTGGCCTACATAATGAGTTTCAGGCCAGCTAGGGCTGCACAGCAAGACTCTGTCCTAAAAAGGAGGGAAAAGAACCTGCCCGGCCAAATAAACAAATAATAAATACAGACTAAACCTGCTGTGGTGTGGCCTGGATTCCGGTCCTGGTGCTGTGCTAGCTGCTGGGAATGAGAAACCCAAACCAGGCCCTTCACACACTTTCCCTTTCTCTTTAGCTCCCTCAAGTCTGTACACGTTACACACCCGTGATGCATGAGTGCTGGGGATCCCAGAACTCAGGGCCAGCCCGAGGGGACCGAAGGATCTTCACCTTGGGATGAAGGGTTGAGTAGGCGCAGAGTCAAGACACCGACTCCAGGAGTTAAGCGGAAAGCCAGCAGTGGTGGTCTGCTGCAAACTCATTTATTCAAGAAGGAGCAGAGAGTCTTATAGGTCTTCTTAGCCAATAGCCTTATGGGGTGGGGTCCTGACCACAGCCAATCACTGTTGGTTCCCAGGTGGATCAGGTTCTCTCCAGGTGCTGGGCAGAAACTGGCTTCACAACCACAGGGTGTGGAGCACCACACCCACAAGAGCCATTCCTCCATCCCTCCTGCAGGTGGCCTGGCTAGGCCCAGCCTGCATGATGCCCAACAACACACTTTCTCGTTCCCTTTAGCTCCCTCAAGTCTGTACACGTTACACACCCATGATCATGATGTAAGTCTCCACCGTGTGCTGAACTTGCAGACGGGAAGAAGCATGTTTAAGCACGCCCTTTGGATTCCTGTAGGCATCTCACTCTGGAGGCATGCAAGTGGCTGAAAGGTCAACTGCCTACAGAGCCCAGCCGGGTCACAGGTGGGAAGCTGCTCTCCTACAGATATGGCAGAAAACTGTACCCAGTACTGATGAGTTGATAAGATCAGCCAAATGGTACAATCTAGAACCAAAAGAGAGGCTTGGCAAGGAAGGAGTCTGGGCTAACGGAGTAGGTGTGTTTCTGACTTACATATTGTTTAGACGCCCAGAGCAGAATCGCTGCTCAGGTGGTCGACTGAGTGTAGACACACGTCACCTCTGGCTTGGGAAATTTATGAATTTATAAATACACTTACCCAGCTCAAATGGCAGAATTTCCTCGTGTTCTCTTAATAGGAAATTGTGAGAGTTTGCATAAAATAAATTTCTGTCAGCTCGGATTCATTTTATAGTGACTCTAACTATTGTGAGCCTTTGATATCTTTGACAAACTTGACAAACTCAACTTCTAAAATTAATTCTTCTTTGATTTAGGACTTATTTTCAGGTCTCCAAAGAGGTCTTAGAATGTTCCTCTGTGTACTATAAAGATACGTACTGTAACAGCATGAGGCACAGTAGAACGCCACTTAGTGATGGTCAAAGTAGAAGTCCTTTATTAATAGCTGGCAGTCGGAGAGGAGGTTAATGTCCAAAACTCTTGACCTTAAGGAGAAGCAGGGCAGGGTCTATAAAGCTTAAAACCACAATTACATCATGTCAGGGGCAAAGCCAATAACCAGTCACATCAGATAACCATAGTTACACCAGACCAGGTCAGGTCAATTAACAGAGAAGTTTTCAGTTAACAATAAGTTTCAATTAGGCTGGAAAGGAGGACGTGGCACCTGGACATGCTACTTGGCTACTTGTAACGTTCCCAGTATTGTAGAAACATGGACACCCTGAAACTGTCTGCATGAGACATTCTGCCTGGCTGGGCAGTGGGAATGGCTGGGCAAAAACAGGGGGTAAGCCCAAGTCAGCAAGAATGAAATAGTTAGTTTTGCCATTTCACATACAATACATGTTGCTATGGATGTGTATATTAGTTAACCTGACTCATTGCTGTGACGAGCTACCTCATGCTAACAATTAGAAAGAAAGAAAGGGGTTAGTGAGATGGTTTAGTGGCTAAAGAGGCTTGCCACCAAGGCTGAGGACCTGAGCTCAATCTCTGAATCCCCTACAGCAGAAGGAGAGAATTGACTCTTGAAAGTTGTCCTCTGACCTACACACACACACCATGGCATGCATCCACACATATCATGCACACACACAATAATAAGAAATAAAAAATGTTAAAACTTTTCTACAAGTCTGATGAAGAAGCTGGTGTGTTCCTACAGTCTGGTATATTTGTTACTTTTCTCATCACTCTGACTACATACCTGACAAGAAGCAACTTAAAGATTTATTTATTTCTATTTTACATGTATGAATGTTTTACTTGTGTGTATATGTGTGTGTGTGTGTGTGTGTGTGTGTATGTGTGTGTAACTGGACCACATGTGTGCAGTGCCTACAAAAGCCTGAAGAAGGCATCGATTTCCCTGGAATTGGAGTTATTGGTAGTTGTTAGCCACCATGTGGATGCTGGGAGCCAAACCCAGGTCGTCTGCAAGAGCAGCCAGTGCTCTGAACCACTGAGCCATCTTCCTCCATTAGTTTGCTCTTGTTTTTCAAAGATATGTTTATTTATTTTATGTGGATGTATGTGTGCCTGAGTCATGTAAGTACATCATATGATGTGTGCCCGTGGAAACAGAAGAGGACACTAAATCCCCTGGAACTAGAGTTACAGATGGCCTTGAATTCAAGGATGGGGTGAGTGCTGAGAACTGAACCCAGGGTCTCTGCCAGAAGAGCCAGAGCTCTCGATCACTGAGCCATCTCTCCAGCCCCTTGTTGTTTTTGAGACAGAGTCTCACTATCTAGCTCTGACTGACCTGGACCTCACTGTGTAGACCAGGCTTGGCCTTGACTCAAGCAAGTCAGACTACCTCCACCTCCCAAGTGCTGGGATTAAAGGTATGCACCACCACACCCAGTTGACAGTATGCAATGATTATTATTATTTGTTGTTACTAGTACTATTATTATGGAATATTTATCATTATTAAGGACAGAATGTTTATTTGGACTCATGGTTCAGGAGTTAGAATCCACAGTCTCAGGGAGGACAGAGCAGCAGCAGGACTCCCAGCTGCCCCTGGAACCTGCTCACCTCTGCATGGACCAGGAGGCAGAGAGAGGGGAAGGCAGGCACTCACCTGTCTGTGTCCTGTTCCCCTTTTGCCCAGCCTGGGCCTCCAGTCTATGGGGATGGCACCTCTGACTTCAGGGTGGGTCTTTAGTCCATCCTCTCTGGAAACTCCCTCACATGTGGGGAAAGCAGGCCTCCCAATACAACCCACTGAGTTAGTATCACTGTCTTTGCTACCACCTGTGACTCAACCCACATCTGGGGCCCGGTTTACGAGTTCCTCGTGGGGGAGAATAAAGTGTGCTTGCTCGTGCCACCACAAGATCTGAGTGCTGTGTCTTTTTCAATCCCGACGTCCCTCGCAGAGACTCGGACCCAAGGTCGTGCAGGCGCGACACTCACAGATACACCAAAGCTGAGTTTTCTATTTCTAAAACCTCAAAGCACATTTTCCATCCGTCCTTTCTTTTTTATTTTTAAGACAGGTCTCATATAGTCTAGGCTGGCCTCAAACTTATTACGTAGTCAAGGATAACCTTACACTTCTGGTCCTCCTGCCCCTTCCTCTCTAGTGCCGGGTTTATAAGTGTGCATCGCCCCTCGAGGTTGAAGCAGAGCTGAGGGTGGAATCCAGGTCTTTGTGGCTGCTAGGTAAGCTCTCTACCAACTGAGCTATGTCCCCTGCTCCCCGACTCTCTCTCTCTCTTTCTCCCTCCCTCTCTCTCTGTCCTTTACATCTATTTTCTCCTTCCCTCCCTCCCTCCCTCCTTCCCTTCCTCACCGACGGAGATCTCATAGAGCCATACAGTCCTTGAACGCCTGGTCCTCCGGCCTCCACTTCCCACCTGTGATTACGGGTGTAAACCACCATACCTGGCTTCAGAAGACATTTCAAAACCCCTTGAATCTGAGTTTACCCAGATTAAAATCCTGACCAGATGCCAATAAATTTATTTTCTTTGCTCTCAACTGGATGATTGCTTCCCTTGGTTATTTGGTGGGGCACCTCAAGACTGACCATAGCTATCCAATGTCCTAGCTAAACCCAGTAAGTAGTTAAGTAGTTAGAGCTGGAAGCAGTTAACTCAAATTATGGGAGTGGAAAAGTTTGACCAAGGTGTGGGTTTGAGAACAGGCCAGCATGCACCTGGTCACCATGCCTGCGGCTCATCTAATGGCTTCTGTACTTTCTGCTTGGCTTGTGACCCCTAGATCTGTTTTTTCCTTTTCTTTTCTTTTCATCCTGTATATAAGGCTGACTCTGAGAAAGACCTGTGCTACACTTGGGATAAATTTGCCCAGTGTAGTCATCAGCTGACAATTAAAGACTTTCCTTTGGCTATATCTTTAATCTGAGTGGTCTCCTCTGGTGAAACACCTCACAACACAGGGTGGCAGACGGCCCTGAGAACGCAAAAGCAGAAATTGAGGGGTCACTCCTGTCAAGTCTCAGAAGGTATTAACATCATTTCTGTGACATTCTGTCGGTCAAGAAAATTACAAGACGAGCCCAGCATCAAGGGGTGGGCAAGGAGATGCATCTCCTTGTTGGGAGGACACATGAAGTCACATGACAAAGAGGCGCACATTACAGCACGGGAGATGGCTGCCATCTTCGTCACAGTGCACACGTCTAGAGACGCCGGGGGTGCACAGGCAGAACTGCCGGTCCCTGCCCAGAGCCTGGCCGTGGGGACAGAGACAATGCTTCACCAAAAGAGAGCCCAGTCTTTCTCAAGACCCGTGGTCTGAGCCCAACACACGTTTGTCAGTCCACGCAGCACCCAGACCTCAGCACACAGATGGTGTTTCCTTCCTTCCAGTGACAGAGCTGAGGTCAGAGAACTTAATGACGCGCTCCAGCGCACACTTCTAAGGAGAAGCATTGTGCAGCAGAGCTGAGACCTACCTTTACCCTCTGAGTGTGTGTGTGTGTGCACACGTGTGTGCATGTATATGGAGACCAGAGGGTTAACCCCAAGTGTCATCCCTCAGAAGCCACCATCTTGTTTTTTGACACCCTGGCCTGCCGCTTGCCCATTAGCTAGTGTAAGAGCCATTAGATATCAGTCTTTTCTGTCAAACTATAAAACTTTAGTTTAGGATAAGGAATTCAAATCTTTTAATCCCCTCTTCCCAACATCTGGTAAAACTTTTGTTTATGTAGAAGCCCTGCTGCCTTCTGGGAACCTGATGACCTGGGGCAGCTGAGTTCTCAGTCATCTTCTTCATTTCCTTTGTGCTGATTTTAAAACTGGACAACCTCTAGAGATGGCGAGATCAGATCCCAGCCAGTACACTCATACACATGAAACAAAATATTTTTTAAAGCTGTACAGGGGTTGGAAATACAGTTCAGATGGTAGAGTATGAACCTGGCATGCATGAGGTCCTGGGTTTGATCCCCCACAACACACACACACACACAACAACAACAACAACAACACCATACAAAGATGTACAGACACCCCCAAAACACCATAAATAAATCAATATGGAATGCTAAAAGTAAAATGACACACAAGCCAGCAAGATGGCTCAGCGGGTGAAGGTGCTTGCCACCAAGCCTGGCAACCTGAATTCAATTCCCAGAGCCCACACGGGGGAGGGAGAAAACCACCTTCCAGGAGTCGTCTACTCATAAACATGCACACACAATAAACAGAATAAATAAATATGGTTTTTAAAAACATAGGCAGCAAAATAAAAAGTGCTGATGGGGCAGGCAGAGGGCAGGGAGAATTAAACAGCAAGTCAGGCCCAGATGGGTGCAGATCCAGGGATATGGGTGTGCCTAACATGTACAGGTAAGGCCTACAAGGGGAAGCTACACTCTCTCAGAACACAGAAGGCAAGAATATTCCCAGAGCAGCGGATGAGGTCCACAGCATAGGTGACTTTGCAGGACGGATGTCAGAACTGGGGCCTGTTCTCTAACTGAACTGGAAAGTTCCATGTGGGAGCTGACCTCAGTCAACATGTTTTCATAGCGGTAATCCCTGGTCACTCCCCTGCAGTCTCCTCCATCCTCAGAGTCAGCCACCTTCCAACCCTCCAGCTGAGCCCTGTGTTGTTTACCAAAATGTCTAAAGACCACAGCTGCATCCATAGCTCTTTTGGATTTATTTGTTGTCGGAGCCATTTTGTGAACCACAGCCATTCCATATGAGATTTGCAATCCTGTAAACCCGGCAGTTATGAGCATGTGACCTTTACAGATGTAATACTGTGGCATTCTTGCATCAGCTTCCAGCCGTATCCCCGCCACATCCTGCTGAGCCCACGCGAATCACTCATATATGTATCCCAGGTGTGCTTAATAAAGACAGAGCTTGATCAGCCATTTTGTCTTGCTCCCATTCTCTGTGTCTCCTGTCCCCCATTTGTCTCCCCCTCCAGGATTACCCACGTTGATAGTGTCCAGCAGGCCGGGGCAATTATTTTTGGTTAAGGGGTACGAATGCTTTGCCTGTATGTGTGTATGTGCACCACATGCATACAGTGCCTGTGGTGGCCAGAAGAGGACACCAGATCCCCCTGGAACTGGTTTTGAACTGCCATGTGGGTCCTGGGAGCTGAATGGGGTTCCTCTGTGAGAACAGCAAGTGCTCTTCAGCACTGAGCCATCTCTCCAGTCCCGAATTGATACTTTTTGTTTCATCCTTAGACATTTCTGCTGCTGGAAGACAAGGACTGGGCTCCCTGACTAGCTGTGCTTCCCCCTGCGTGCACAGCTCCTGTCTTGTGATGTCACACTTTGGTTTAGATTAACATTGAGAGACCACATCACTATGCTTCTGTGAGTGCTATCTAGTGTTGCCATGGAGTTGAGTGTCACTGTTTTTCCTCCTACACTTTGCCCCCAAGGACATCGATGCTTGTTAAATTTTGGGATTCGATTTGATTTATATGAATTCATCAGTGCAGTGGTTACTTTTAACTATCAACCTGACACAACCTAGAAGTTTCTGGAAGGAGAGTCTCACTGCCTAGATCATGTTGACCTGTGGGCATGTCTGCCGGGGATGGTCTTGACTGTCTCCATTGATGTGCGAAGACGCAACCTGAAAATAGGTTGCACCGTGTCCTGGCTTTGGCCCAGGACTAGACAGAGTATGGAAAGCTAGCTGAGCACTAGGCGTGCATGCATTGCAAGCTCTGTGCTGCTGACTGTGGATGGGATGTGACCAGCTGTCTCGAGCGCCTGCTTTGACCTCCCCACGGTAATGGACTATAACGAGGAACTGTTAGCTTGCTTGTCAGGATAATCGATCACAGCAACAGAAATAAAGCTAGGACAAATTTCGTCCCAAAGTTTCTGCCACTTATGTAAAGAGCCACTTAACCTGTCAATTCACTGTAGAAGAAATTTTGCCTGGAACGACTGACCTCTAACCGTCTTGTTGGCTCGCAGCCCATGTTGCTGCTGTCACCCTGCCCACATCTTCTGGGTCAGATCTGCTTTCCCTTCCCTGCCTTCTCCCAACTCTTATTTTGTTTGATTGAATTCTTAATAGCTTCCTTTTTAAAAAGAGCTTGAGGGGCTGAAGACGTGGCTCCATGGCTGTTCCTGCAGAGGACCCAGGTTCAGTTCCCAGCACCCATATGGCAGCTAGCCACCACTCTCTTCTGGCTCCATGGGCACTGCACAACACGGGTGCACTTACATACGTGTAGGCGAATCACTCATACACACAAAACAAAAATAAGCAGAAACAGAGCATGAGAGAGGAAAAGTTTTGAAGATTTTGTCTGAAAAGATCTATGCCCCGTTGCATTGCTATTTTAGCTAAGCATAGAGTTTCAGGTTGTTGTGAGCTACCATGTGGGTGCTGGGAACCAAACCTGGGTCATCTGCAAGAACAGCCAGTGCTCGTAACTGCTAAGGTATTTCTCCAGCTCCCTGAGGTCTTATTTTTAGCTGTTCTTTTGGAAGACTTCTTGATCAAGAAGTTTAATAGAGGGGGCTAGAGAGACAGTTCAGCAGTCCCAGGGGATCCAACACCCTTTTCTGACTTCCAGGGGCATTTCACAACACACATGCACTTACATACATGCAGGCAATACACTCATACACATAAAATAAAATTAATAATAAAACATTTTAAAAATGAAGTCTAATAGAGTACTGTCACTGGGTCTCAGGGTTCATGTGGATTTCTCATACAGTGTGACTCAAGCTGAATACCAGGGCTTCTCTACAGATGTGTTCAGATAACAGCTGGTGCTGCTGTCACGGGTTTGGGATCACAGAATATTAAGCAGGAGATGGCCAGAACTGCACTTCATATAAACCACTCTGGCAGTCATTCTCCTGGCAGGTGCATTGGGAAGAACAAGATGGCATCAGAGAGATGAGGTC
Organism: Eospalax fontanierii; assembly: GCA_035773235.1. Classification (NCBI taxonomy): domain Eukaryota; kingdom Metazoa; phylum Chordata; class Mammalia; order Rodentia; family Spalacidae; genus Eospalax; species Eospalax fontanierii. The sequence goes on along the minus strand of CM069531.1, from coordinate 91,278,014 downwards.
AAAGACAATCCAAGTGGATGTGGGGTATGGTAGCCAGGGTGGATTTTAAAATATGACTTACTGGTTAAGAGCATGCCAGAGCCAGCCGGCTGAAATCGAACCGTACCTGAAGTGGGGGAGTGAGGACTGAGAAATAGAGAGAGAGAGAATAGACTCGGGAGGGCTGTCAGTCAATACCTTAGCAGCCTCAACTTTATTTAGTGTCATCTATTTATACTCTGTGAAATGAAGATCAAAACAACAGGTTGAAAGTTTAAAACAAAAACAATGTTGACACAGGCAAAACAACTTAAGCCAATCAGATCTTCCTACAAGGATTTTCAAAGGTCTTCAGCTTTGGATCTAAGATAACCTTTCCCTCAGGTGAATAAATTATTTGCATAGCAAAACACCCTGCTCCCACAGCACTTCTGGGAACAGTAAGACTGATCCCTGCTTGACCCTAAACTAGGGCAAAGTTCAAGGCAGGCAAATGGCTCCCAACAAGAGCACTTGCTGGGCTGGAAGAAGACTGGAGTTCAGTTCCCAGCACCCACATCAAGTGGCTCACAAATGCCTGTAACTCCAACTCTAAGAGATCTGATGTCCACTTCTGGTTGCTGGGGGCACCTGCAAACAGATGTGCATACACAGATACACAGATACACACATATACACATTTTTTAAAAGATGGCAAATGGTCTTAATTTGGATTACAAATTTTTCAAAAAGGGAAAATAAAAACCCACGGTGGCCAGGCTTGCTGGCACATGTTTGTAATTCCAGCACTTGGAAGTTGGAGGCAGGAGGGTCAGGAGCACAAAGCTAGTCTTACCTACATAATCATTTCAAGACCAGCCTGGGATACATGAAAACTTGAACTTGTCTCAAAAAAAACAAACAAACAAACAAACAAACAAAAAAAACGCTGAATAATTTTAATATAACTGTCTGTGATGGACAATCTGGAGTGTCACTTGCTGGGGATGCAGAATCCCCATGGAAAGGAATCTCTGGCATGTCAGTGAGGGATAATCTCGATTAGATTAACTGAGGTGGGGAGACCTGTCCTAAAGGTGGGCAGCACCCTCCGGTGAACCGTGGTCCCATACCAAAAGGAGAGGGAGCAGAGCCCCGCACTCATCTCAGCCTCTTGTCTGCAGACAGGCGAGTGGATGCCTCAGGCTCCCGCCCCATGTCCTCCCCACCATGTAGGAAGGTACCCTCAAATCCTGAGTCAAAATAAGCACTTCCTTCTTAAGATACGCTTGTCTATGGGGCTGGAGAGATGGCTCCACAGTTAAAAGCACTGACTTCTCTTGCAGAGGATTTGGGTTCAATTCTCAGCACCTACATGGCAGCTAACAACCATCTGTGACTCTATTTCCAAAAGATCCAACACCCTCCCCTGAACTCCTTGGGCATTGCATGACACGGATACACTACACACATGCAGACAATACACTCATACACATAAAATAAAAATAATAAAATATTTTAAACACTCTCATCTGTCTTTTATCCCAGCAACAGAACAAGTAACTAAAACACCTCATAAACAGAAAAAATAAATCGCTATCAGTTATTTTTGGTAATGCAAGTGATATGGCAGCACAATTGAGATTAATGATGAAATAGCTTTAAGTCTCCTTTTGACACTTTGTTTCCTATTGTTGTTAAGACCAATTATAATTATGCAAGATTTTATCAGTTGTGCTATGTGGTACAAGTACGCAAATCAGAGATTGTCAAAAGTAGTTTCTCATTTGTGACAGAATAGCACTTTTAAGCTGCATTTTCCAGAGGCTGAAGAAAAATCTTCCCATTAATAAGTCTATAAGAAGAACTATAAAGAAGACACTCTCAACCTTGAAAGGCATTAGGCTCTAATTGCGTGAGTCACAAGCTCTAATTCATTTTCTGGCTGATCAGAATGTCCCAGCTCACATTCAAAACGCAGTCATCAGCTGTATTTTCTTCCTGCAAACTCAGTTTGCCTTTTTAGAAATTCTTGACATACCACTGGAACAATTTTCATCATTTCTTTTTTTTTTATATAAAATCATTAATCATCTAAAAGCAACTTTGATTGGAAGGACAGAAAAACCAGACTCTGGTATGCAATTAGAACATCTAATGAGTTTTGATTGGATGCTTGGTTGAAATTCAGACCCTGTCAGATACTGAGAAAAAAAAAAAAAACTTTGAGTGAAAGCATGTTTTTGTAAAGCTGCTTACACGTGATTGTTTCAGAGCAAGAATCATGAAGTTTTGATCTTTCTATTTACTTATTTTCATTTAATTTTTTAAACAAGGTCTCACTTGCAGCCCTGGCCAGCCCTGTTAACTTACAATGTGGACCAACCGGCCTTGAACTCACAGAGTCTGTCTGCCTCTGTTTCCCAAGTCATGGGGATCTCTTGATTTATAGTCATGAATTCATAGTCTATCTCATGTGACATGCACACATATAGACTTTTATTTATTTATTTTTGAGAAAGGATCGTATGCAGCCCTGACTGGCTTCAAAACCACGATATAGTCAAGAATGACAAGGAACTGCTGATCTTCTTCCTCCTTTTAAGTGCTGAGATTACAGTCGTATATTAGTGTTGCTTGGTTTTAGGCACTGCTCGGATGGAAGCCAGAGCTTTCTGTTTGTAAGGCAAGCACCTTACAAATGAGCCACATCCTCAGCCCCATATACCTAAAAATTCAAGCCAGTCTAGGCTACAGTTTAAAAGCCTGCCTCAAAAAAAAAAAAAAGAAAGAAAGAAAAAAGGCTAGGGTAGAGCTCTGTAGGTGCAGTGCCAGCCTAACGTGCAGGAAGCCTTGGGTTCAATCCCCGGTAGCATATAAAACCAGACAGGGCCAAGGGCACCCCAGGTCTGAGGAGGCAGAGGCAAATGGGTCTCTGGGATTTCAAAGCCAGTGTGGTCTATGCAGTGAGTTCCAGTCCATCCAGGGCTACAGAATGAGATCCTACATCAAAAACCAAAACCAAACCAAACAGGCATGTTGGTGTAATTCCCAGCACTCGAGAAGTGACAGGCAGGAACATCAGGAGCTTGACACCAGCTTTGAATATGTGAAATCTGGCTCAAAACAAGAAACCAAGTAACAACAACCCCCAAAAAGCAAGCAAAAACCCACAAGGCCATTATCACACCTTAAAATAAGTTAACAAGTCAGGTGTGGTGGCACACATCTTTAATCACTCAGGAGGTGGAGGCAGGCAGATCTCTGTGAGGTCAAGGCCAGCCTGGTCTACATGACAAGTTCCAGGCCAGCTGGGGCTACAGGGCGACCCTGTCTCAAAAAAAGATGAAAAGAAGTGGAGTCTAGTGGGAGGTCTTCCTTTTTCCTCCCATCCAGGAAGTGAGCAACTTGGTCCAATCCATGCTGGTATCCTGATGGACCGCCTTACACAGTTAAGAGCATTGGCTGTTCTTCCAGAAAACAAGGGTTCAGTTCCCAGCACCCACATGGCAGCTAACAACTGTAACTCCACTTCCAGGAGAATACAACACCCTCTTCTGGCCTCCAAAGGAATTGCATGGCACAGATGCACTTACATACATGCAGTCAAAACACTCATACACATAAAATAAATAAATAATTTTAATTTAAAAAATAAATCTTTAAAGTACATATAAATAAAATAAAAATAAAAGAATATCCTACAAAGAACCACCAGTTCATGCAGGTCTACTAAAATGTGCTGAGTCTTATATTTGAGCCTAGCATCAACCTGGAACTGGCCCTCTCCCCGTTCCCAGATCACCGAGGTAGAAAGGCCAGACTGGTGCAGTGAAGAATAGAGGGGCTCCAGCTCTTGACAAAAGGACTTTCCCACTGGGATGCAGGCGACATTGGATCTCTCATGCTGTCCTCAGCTGCCTTCTGCTGAGGGGAGAGAGTGGCCAAGAGGAATGGACGCTCTTCTCAGGGAGTGGACACTCCACCTGCCGAGCATCCCTGAGGGTTCCATTCCCTTAGAGCCAAGCCAAGAAAGCTTACACTGGCTGCTTCCTTTTCACCAGGGGACTCCAGCTCAGAGAGAAGCATGCTACTATTCCCACAGTCCTAGCTCAGAAACGTTGCCCAGGGAAAGAAGCAGGCTATGAGAGAGATAAGTCCTAATCTTCTCTTGGAGAAATGACTCCTTGGGCAACAGAGGAGAGTTCAACCGGAAGGGTGTTATCAAATTAGGGTTGCCATGAGAAGCAATTGGGAAGAGACTGACAGATTCAGTGAAGACCCAGGATAAAGTACAAATTCTTTGGAATCCCAGCTGGCCCTACTGGTCCCCCGGAAGTGGTGGGCTAAAGGCTGAGGGCAGTGTTTCTGAGTGGGGTGAGCAGGCCTGGCTCCTGGGTTTCAGGCTGCTGTGTCGAGCTCTGACCCGGCTCTCTGCTGCTGGAGGACAGACGTGCAGTAGCACACAGCCCTTTCTTCAGCTGAGTAGCTGCCCACTGAGCACACCACCCACTGAGCATGCTGCCCCTGAGCACGCTGCTCCCTGAGCGGCACAGGAAGGGGCATGGGGAGACACAGCACCCTTTGTTCCACCTCAAGACAGAGCCTGGGGAGCCAGGGCTCCTGCCTCCTGGGCAGGGGACCCTGGGGTGGAAGCCCTGCCTCCCAGGATGGATACAGGGACCCTGGCAGCGATGACCTAGCAATTGCTCCCTGGTGCTTCTATTGGTCATGAGAGCTGAGGACAGGTTCTGTGACCCCCTGGGAATGGGCTCAGAGACCCGGGTGGACATAAGCCTCCCTAACACCAATGTGCTCAACCCTCTTGTACCCCTAGTTTGTCCCTACCCAGGTCCCCGAGTTCTATTCCAGCCAGCAGCCCTGCTTTCACTGTGGGGTGCCAGCCTTCCCCATTAACATGAGCAGAACATCTGCCAATAGCAGCAGAAAGGTGAGCCAGCTCAGAGCTAGCTGTAGTAGACTAGGAGAGGACACACAGCCCTTCAGCAGAAGGCGTCCTGCACAGTGTTCTGGATCCACCAGGTAGCAACAGGCTAGACAGACAGATAAGCCTCAACCCACTCCTGACAGAATACCCAGGATTTCAGTTCAAAATGGCTCACATGCTTAAATGTAAAACAGAATCTTGTACTTTTAGAAAAAGTGGCTGGCAAGGTGGCTCAGTGGGGAAAGGTGCTTGGTGCCAAGCCTGAGTGAGATCCCTGTAGTAGGAGGCGGGAGCTTATTCTTGCAAGCTGTCCTCTGACCTATACACCTGACCCCTCACACACAATGTAATTTTTAAATTTTTAAAGGAAAAAAATCTTTGGGAAATAAGGCTAAGCAAAGAGTTTTTGGGTTTGACATGCCAAATCAAAATCTGTAACAAGAAAAATTGGTAATTTGGGTTTTAGTCTGGAAAGACTTTACTAACAGACAAGCTACAGACAAGGAGAAAATACGGGTAAACCACATATCTGGTCTAATGTACAGAAAATATATAGTACTCTCAAGTCAGGCATTGGCACAAGCCCTTAATCTCAGCACTCAGGAAGCAGTGGAAGGTAGATCTCTGAGAGAACAAGGTCAGCCTGATGTACATATCAAGTTCCAGGCCAGCTGGGGATCTAGGGAGAGCCTGTCTCAAAAAGACGAAAGAAAGAAAGAAAGAAAGAAAGAAAGAAAGAAAGAAAGAAAGAAAGAAAGAAAGAAAGAAAGAGAAATAAGACCAGGAAAAGGCATTCAACACCATCAGCCATTAGAGATGTGAAAATTAACAATAGAGTCGGGAATGTAGCTCCAATGAAATGCATGAAGCCCTGAGGTCTATCCCCAGCACCACATAAGCCAGGGACAGTGCCCACATCTGCAATCCCAGTCCTCAGGAGGTGGAAGTAGGAGGATCAGAAGTTCAAGGTCAGCCTCAACTACATAGCAAGTTTGAGGAAAACTGGGATACATGAGACCCTTTCCCAAAATACTAATAATATCAATAATAAAGAAAAAAAATCACACTTCTCAATAAAAAATAATGAGCTATTGATCAATACAACTTAGATGGATCTCCAGAGAATCATACTGAGAAAGAAAGAAAAAAAAAGTTCAAAAAGATTGAATACTTCCCAGGCATGGTGACACACACCTTTAATCTCAGCACTTGGGAGGCAGAGGAAAGTGGATTTCTGTGAGTTGTGGGCCAGCCTGATTTACAGAGTGAATTCCAGGCCAACCATAGTTACAGAGTGAGATCTTGTTTCCAAAGGAAAAAAAAAAAGGATTGAATAAGGACCAGGGAGATGGTTCAGTGGGTGAGGCCTCAGGAAGCATCTGGCAGAAGGAGAGGAAAAGACTTCTCCAAGTTCTCCTTTGAATTCCACACAAAATAAATAAATGTAATTAAAAAAATTTTAAACTATTGAATTAATGCATTCTTGAAAGGACAAGATTATAGAAATAAAGACTAATAGTTGCCAGGATTAGACTGGAACTGGGAATTGGGGGCAGGAGGAAATGGGCACAGCTATAAAGGGCAACATGAAGCATTCTGGTGGCCATGGAAACCATCTTCATCTCCATCTCATTGACATCAGTATCCTGGTTGTGATAGAGTGCCTTGTCATTTCTCAAGATGTTATCAAAGGGCCTGGAAGGTGACTCAGTGGTTAAGAGCACTAGCTGTTCTGGGGTCCTGGGTTCGGTTCCCAGCACCCACATAGCTAACTGCGCTCTTCTGATCTCCCTGGGCATTGTTTGAGATCTTATCATTGAGGGAAACTGTGTAAAGAGCACAACACACTTCTCCATCCTATAACCTATAACTGCCTATGAATCTCCAGCTATCTCAGTGTTAAAAGTGTTGATGCAAAAAGCACAACTCTCCCCTGCAAAGGGGTAAAAGAAAGCTTGTTTGGCGGCCAAATATGAGTGACTATGGCCCAGGAACACAGATTTAGATGACCCCAAGTTCCATGTTCCAACACTGAAACAGTTTCATTAAGATTCTGTAGTAACAAAGACAGCCATAAATCAAGACACTTTTTAAATACACTGTTGACATTAGGTACACAGATTAAGGCAAAAAGGGGACGCTTCAGGTGCTATTCTTATCTTAGTTTTTAATTTTTTTGGTTGTTTGGAAAACTAGTGCTGTTTGTATATTCCAAAGAAAACCTAGTATCGTGTTTTTACAGTCCAAATTATTTACCTAATGACCACAAGGCTATAAGGTCAGGTACAGAGGCAGGCAATAAATGGCTATTTAGGGAGCTAAAGATTGGCCCAAGATAATTTGGCACTGGACTTGCAACATTCCAAACTTTCCGAAATCATCAAAGTTCTAATCGGTTAATCAGCCCTGCAAAAATTTCATCTGAAAATGTGGATTCTTTTCCAGAACGTTTGTTCAAAAAGTCTAATTTAAAATACTGCACTGCAAGCACTTAGTATTTAAATTCAAGGCCTTGGTCTGAAACTGACCGACACATAATACCTGAAGCAAACACACCACACACCCACAAATCACAGTGGACTGATGGCTTTTTCCTACAGAATTCAGCTCTGAGATTGTTCAAAACTGTCATTGTCCAGGGCACTTTCTCTGGCTGCAATAAGATACTCTGACCAAAAGCAGGTGAGGGAAGGAAAGGATTTATTTGGCTTACACTTCCATCACTGGGGGAAGCCACGGCAGGCGCTCAAGCAGGAACTTGGAGCAGGAGCTGTGGAGGACCGCTGCTTGAAGCTCACTCCCGCTCATGCTCAGCTAGCTTCCTACACGGCCCAGTACCAACCACCTGTCTAGGAAATGGTGCTATCCCCTGCAGGTGTGCCCACAGGCCAATCTGATTTGGCAGCCTTGATTGAAACTCCCTTCTCAGGAGAGTCCAGCCTATATCAGGTGGACAGTTAAAGTTGACGGTAGATGAGGACAATCACACGCGCTCCTCTCTGTGATATCATACTCCATTGGTCTGTGTCCATTGTTCTGTCTTCTGCAGAGCTGTACCTTGTGGTGTAAGACATATTCTATTAATTACAGCAAAACCTGAATATAGTTCAGAGATTCTCTCTCTCTCTCTCTCTCTCTCTCTCTCTCTCTCTCTCACACACACACACACACACACACACATGTTGTGGCAAAATACACAGAACATAAATTTTACCATTTCATTCATTTTTAGTGAACAATTCAGTACAGTTAAGAACATTTGTATTGTGGGGGCTGGAGAGATGGCTCAGTGGTTATGAACACTGGCTGCTCTTGCAGAGGACTAGGGTTCAATTCCCAGCACCCACATGGTGGTTAATAACTATCTGTAACTCTAGTTCCACGGGAATCCAACACCTTCTTCTGACCTCCTCAGGCACTGCACGACATGGGTACACTTACACAGATGCAGGCAATACACTCACACACATAAAATAAAAATAATTTTTCAAAAAGAACATTTACATTGTTATAATCTAATATCTGTAATTCTCTTCATTTTGCAAAAACTAAAACTCTGAATCTATTAAACAACTCCCCGTCTCCCCAACCTGAGTCCTTATTTGCATTGCTCTGCAACCCTTACATAAGTACACCTTGCACATGATACTTGTCAGTTTGTGGCTGGCGGGTCTCATACAGCACAGTGCTGACCAGCTTCATCCGTGCTCTAGCAGTGTCATACTTTTTTTCTAAAAAAAAAAAAAAATTATCTATTTTTATGTATGTGTACAGCACCCTCAGAGGCCAGAAGAGGGCATAGGATCTGGGGTTACAGGCAGTTGTGAGTATCCTGACGTAGGTGTTGGGACCCAGTCCTGGGTCCTTTGCTAGAGCAGCAAGTGCTCTTAAGCACAGAGCCATTTCTTCAGTCCACCCCCTTTCTCTTAAAAATTTTGTTTTTTAATTATGTATATCTGTCTGTGGGTATGTGTATAACAGATCCCCTGGAGCTGAAGTTACAGGTTCTTGTGAGTCACCCAGTGTGGGTTCTGGGAAGAAAACTCTGGCCCTGTGTAAGAATAGTATGTGCTCCCAACTGCTGAGCCAACTCTCAAGCCCCAGACCCCTCTTTTAAGGCTGACACTCCACTGCGAGGCTGCGCCATGTCTTGTTTATGTCTTCATTCACCAAATACTTATATTTTCTCCATCTCCTTGTAAATCTACAACCAAAATACCTAAGACAATGTACAAATAGGCAAAGTTTAAACAACAACAACAACTCTTGGGTACCAATAAACATTGTGTTACCATGACATCAGTTCACTGATCATGTCCTTTGCTAACTGGGAAAATAAAATGGCCATGACTGCACAAACAACTTAGCATTGTGGGGTGGTCACGAAGGAAAGAGAGACACAAAGCATGGCCCCAGGCCAGTGACTGACAACACAGTGCCAGCCACTGAAGGAGAAACTACGCAAAACAGCTTGAGGGAAAGCAGTCCTGAGAGGCTTGGGTCTCTGGGGATGCACCTTCTGCAGCTGAGCAGGTGTGCAGACGATGAGACAAACAAAGCCTGAGACTGAGACAGAGACAGACTCCTTGGCCAACAAAGAACTGGCTGTTGAAATCACAAGAGAAAAGAATTCCAAGCAGAGATTTTGAGGATCTCAGTATCAAATGCAGGAGCAGGTGCATCCAGATGAGACCCAGAAAACCCCTGGTCCACTCGGAAGAACACGGTCCCTGGTGGCTTCAGTGGGGACACAGTGGCACAGTAACCACAGAAGACAGATGTAGAGGCAAGTGTAGACAGAATAGCTCACAACTATTCCCAAATCCACACAACTTGGATGAAAAGGGGAATCACTGTCAGTTAGTTGTTGTCAACTTGACACAAACCAAGATGTAACTGGGGAAAAGAAACCTCAGTTGAAGAATTGCCTCCAGCAGATTGGCCTGTGGGGGCATTTTTTTTAATTATGTGTCTGTGCGGGTGTCCATAGAGGCCAGAAGAGAGTGTCAGATCCCCTGAAGCTGGAGGCTATTGTGAGTCATTGGATAGGGTGCTGGGAATCTTCTAACTTGGGTCCTCTGCAAGAGCAGCAAGCACTTTTAACCGTCTCCCTGGTTCTGGCGGGAAATTTTCTTAATTGCTAATTAATATAGGAGGACCAGGCCACCTGCTGGTGCCACTCCCAGGCAGATGGGCCCAGGCCGTATAAGAAAGCAGCTGAGTCAGCCGAGGGAAGCCAGCCAGTAAGCAACAGGCCTTCCATGGTCTCTGTTTCAGTTCCTGCCTCCAGATTCCTGCCTTGGCTTTCCTTGATGATGGACTATAGCCTAAGTCAAATAAACCCTTTTCTCCCTGATGATGGTTTTGGTCAGTGTTTTATCACAGCAATAGAAAGTAACTAGGACAGTGGCTAAAAAGTCTGCCACTTCTGCAGGGTTTGGTATAGTAAATTCGGGATTCTCTCTGAGGTTTTTTTTTTCCTATTGGTTCATTCCACAGCAAGTCCTGCCCTCGGACCAATAAGGGGGAAGGAATGGGGGGAGAAAAAAAAAAAGGAACATGGTGGCGAGCCGGAGATCGGTGCGGGGATTGCTAAAAGCCACTCAGGAGGAGAAATGCCTGAGTCCTGGGCCCAGGCAGAAGGCCAAAACCCAGGAGGCCGTGTTCTAAGTCCCTGCGGTCCTAGGAATCATGTGAGTAGAAGCGAGATGCTGGCTGGAATCGGACACAGAGCCCGGTGCCACGGAGCAGAGACTTGCACACCACCTCTGTGGGGCTTTAGCTGGCGGGTCGCTGCTGGAAACGACTTTATGGCTCACGTGAAATAAATCAATCCCTCTAAAAGAGCATTCTCCATTCGGTCAGTCGGTTCAGACCTGGAGGGTGAGATGAGGCTGAAAGCCGAAACCCACCATGAGAAAATTTATGCAACAGCTTTGCATTTAAAAATTAGATGTATTTGGAGTAGGGGTTGGTTTGCACGCTATGGCACACATGTGGAGGTCAGAGGACAACTTACAAGAATCAGTTCTCTCCTCCCACCCTGTGGATGGGGCGGTCACAATCAGGTTGGTAGGCTTGGAGTAGGTTCCTTTATCCGCTGAGCCATCTTGCCAGTCTTGGGGCCATGTTTATAAGTTGGGATAGGGACCCCCGAGAGGGAAAGGATGACTACTAAAGGTACACCTGAATGAAGGGTGGGGGGTGGGAAGGTGGGGCCTCCCTCTGGAGCAGAGGGCACATTTGTCCTATTGAGAAGAATGAGGTTACTGTCTGTTAGCAAGGGCAGGTGTGATCGCAGCCAGCCCATCACGGAACATGCTGATTCCCGCTGTGCTGCAAACACCCTAACCTCCCTGCCTCACCCGAGTGGGGCTTCCTGGATCAGAAGTGACAGGCACAAGGTCAGTGTTGCTGGTTCAAAGTGTCATTGTCCAACCCAGGAGGTTCATGTCATCTGTTGGCATTTCCAGAATGGTTCAGGACTAATCTGTCAGCTGCTGAGGGGGCAAAATTTCAGACCCTTCCTAGTTCAGTAGAGAATGGAAGTTGGAAGTCACTTTTTTTTCTTTTTATTGTTAATTTTTTAAAGTATATTATTGTTACTTTATGTGTGCAAGTATATTGCCTGCAAGTAAGTGCACCCATGTTGGGCCTCCAGCGCTGCTGTGGCTCCGGCCCGCCCTTTTAGGGGGGGTTGCAGTTCCCCGTGGGGCCAACTGCACTTGCTGCAGCTAACGGTTTGGGGGTTGGTGGCGTGGCAGGCGCCGCCAACCATTGCCCCCTCCCGGGCCGCTGCCCCTGGCGATCGTCCCCTCCTGGGCCACCGCGGTCGAGCCTGTGGTGTGGCGCGGCCCCCAGGCAAAATGGCAGCAGCTGTCCAGCACACAGGCTGCGGCATGGCTCGGCAGTCCCAGGCAGGGCAGGACACAAGCTGGCCCGCTCCGGGCCTCTCGCAGGCTGCCGGGGGCCGTGCTGCTGGCGCATATCAGTCAAACTTGCTGAAGGAGGCAGAGGCAGGAGGATCTGGAGTTCGAGGCCAGCCTGGGCTACACTGATCGGGTGTCTGCGCACGATCCACCGGGAGCAGGATCACAACCATCACCAACCGTTTGGGATGCAGCTGTCAGAGCCTCGACCGAGTCTGACAGCCTATCGAAATGGACTTTGCCTGGCTGCAGTTTATGAGACAAAGATCGATTGGTCCTTCACTCCCTTTTAGCCCTGCCCCTACCCTATATAAGTTATATTGTAACCGTTAATAAACGAGATCCTGCTTGGACAGACTCCCGACTCGGTGTGATTTTTTTCTCTGGAGTGGAGAGGGTCCGGGTCACGACGCTCACCATCCCGCTCAGCCCCTGGAGGAGGCCGGCTGGACCAGCTTCTCCACCGCCCTACCTGCCCATGATCCTGGCACACCCATGTCGTGTAGTGCCTGCAGAGGTCAAAAGAGGGTTCTGGATCTCCCAGAACTAGAGTTACAGACAGCTGTTGGCCACCATGTGAGTGCTGAGAATCAAACCCAAGTCCTCTACAAGAGCAACCAGTGCTCTTAACCACTGAGCCGTTTTCCCAGTGCTCCCCGCCCCTGGTGCATTTTTCTTAATTTTTTGAGACAGGGTCTCTCTGTAGCCCCAGCTGGCCTGTAGACCTGGCTGGCCTTGATCTCACAGAGATCCATCTGCCTCTGCATCTGCCTCTGCCTCCCTAGTACTGGGATCAAAGGCATGTGCCAGATTATTTGATGACTTGTTTCTTTGTCTGTGACAGCGTATCTTAATTTTTAAAATTACATTTAATTGTTTGGGGAGTGGCACACATTTCACAGAGCATTTATGGAGGTCAGAAGATACTTTACAGAAGTTGTTTCTCTCCTACCACCATGTGGGTCCTAGAGATTGAACTCAGATCTTCAGGCTTGGTGATAAGTGCCTTTATGGGCTGAGCCATCTCATCTGCCCCTTAGTGTCGGTTCTGTTGTGATAAAACACCCTGACAAAGGGGCTGGAGAGATGGCTCAGCAGAGCTCTTGCAGGGGACCCTGGTTCAGATCCCAGCATCCATAGGATGGCTAACTCCAGTTCCAGGGGAATCGGACACCCTCTTCTGACCTCCCTGGCATTGCACAACACAGGTGTACTTACATACTTGCAAGCAATGTATTCATAAACATAAAACAAAAATAATAAAGAAAGCAATTTTTAAAGAACACAGCAATAGCCACTGTAAGGGTAAAGGGGTTTATTTGCCTTACAGTTAATTCCAGGTTACAGTTTATCATTAAGGGGAAGTCAAGACCGAAACATGAAGCAGCTAATCCCATCCACAGTCAAGAGAAAGAGGATGAGAGGACACATGTATTCACGCCTCCTGCTCTGCTCACAGTCCAGGACCCAAACTCAGGGAATGGCCTCACTGGGACTTCTGGTGTCAATGACCATAATTAAGAGAATCCCTCACAGGCATGCCCAGAGGCCAGTCTGATTCGGACAATCTCTTTTTAAACCTCTTCCCAGGCAATTCTACATTGTATAAAGTGGACGATAAAAAACAGCCATCAAACAGTCTTATGTACTCAGGCTGGCCTTAAACTCACTATGTAGCCAAGGATGACCTTGAACTTCTGATCCTCCTGCCCTTCAACTTCTAAGATTACATGTGTTAGACCAGGCCTCCTCCTGCCCGGACAAATGTACCACGCATCACTCATCAAAGAAGCTTCTTTTTGCAGCAGATAGAGGCCACTACAGAGTTCCACAACTGGTCACACACAGAGAATATATGTCTGAGAGAAGCCCAGCCATAGGTGACACATCTACAGTGGAACCTCTACACCTAAGGCTCACAGAACACAGCTACTGGAGCCCACCAGCAGAATCAAACTGTACCTGAAGTGGGAAGTAAGAATTGAAAAACATGTATAGAGAAAGGATAGACTCCAGAGGGCTGTCAGTCAATACTGAGGCCCCAACTTTATTTTGCTTAACGTATTTATACCCCTATCCAGAGCATAGGAATTCAGGCAGGAAGTCAAATTAGTCAATGTTGACATTTGTGCAAAATAACAAGTGCTATCTTGTAAAACCTGTATCTTCTCCCAAAGGTCATGGAATGTTCAGACCTCATCCTTGTGCTAAAAGCATGTCTCCTCTTAGATTTTGGCCATAATCAACAAAATGGCTCCCAGGCAGGAAGGAGACCTTGTAAACAACAAAATGGCTCCTGACACATAGCGGAACGGGGTAGAGAGAATTCTAGTGCATTCCTCAGCTCTTACCAGTAAAGCTTCCTTATACAACAGAGTGTGGTGCACACAGAAGTTCACAACTGGCTAAGTTTTAGAAAATGAGAGATTGCAGAGTGTGTCCCTGGATAGGCCTCCTATACTAAACCTCACCCACGCATGGCTCCCGGACCATTGTGTGAGGGGTGGAAAGACTAAAACACCCAAGGTCGGTCCCTGAACATAAGCAGAGGCTTTCGGGCCACCGGAAGCTTGCTCATGTGAACTTGCATCAGTAGGGGTATCACGCACACGAGCCATGCTGACTATATCAGACAAGGGCCCAGTGTAGAACAAGGGAGATGGACGTGGCCTCAGCCTGGGAACTGTGGCAACGGATGACTGCTGGGTGAGGGAGAGTAGACCTTCTTTAAGACCTCTAGATAGTCTGACTAGACTCCAGCGGATGAACTTGAACCAAAGGATATCTGGGTACAAATGCTTGACAGGATAGGACTTAACATACATGACAGAATGCTTGGGGTCTGATGGAAAGGGCATGGGGCATGCATGGGGAAGGGGCTCTGAATTTGATTAAGAACTATTGAATGAAACACAAAAACTCAATACAAATATTTTTAAGTACAGGTGTGTACCACCATAACTGGTTTATGCAGTGCCAAGGATTGAACCCAAAGCCTCATGCATGCTAGGCAAGCACTCTATCAAAAGAGCCACATCTCCAGGCTGACAGCACTCTTTTCTCAAAGGTGTGATAGAGATGACAAGGCTTAAAGCGTTCTAAAATCATCGCAGAGCAGCACAGGACCTGGCGCTGGCTGTCAGGATAGCCCGGCGGTGGTTGGGTTCTGTCCTGGAATGTGAGTCATGAGACCAGGGGGCAGCATGGGCGGGACAAAGCCAAGTGTGCTGTGCTGGGAGAGAGCCAGGCCCAGACGCCCCCCACCCCACCCCACATTAGGAGAGAAAGTTACTGGGGAGGGTTGATATGCTGGGAGAGACTGGAGGACTTGTAAGGCTTGGGGGGAGTGGGGGAGTGGGGAGGTGGGGGGCGGCTTGGGATATGATATGAGAACTCCAGGAGATGGACAGGAGGTTTTAGTCTGGGAAGGTGTCACAATAGCACACTGAAGATGGTAGACCTGAATCATTTACACCAATGGGAGGGTCAGCTCTCACAGAGGAGGAGAACATGTCCCCCCATCCCCCACAAGGGAGAAACTATGCCTGAGGGTAGAAAGTTGAAAAAAATAACTCATGATCCCCTTTCTCCGTGAAGTAGGTGAACAGCTTGTGAGTGTGAATAGGAGATTTAGAGGTGGGGGGCGAGGTGAGATCGTAATAACTACAGAGGAAATACCAAGGGTGAGTAGTAGATGCAGGGTCTAACAAAGAAAGGCCACAAAGATTGAAATGGAAAACTTGAAAACAGGTTGGGCAAAATGGCTCAGCAGGTACAGGTCCTCACCGTCCCAGCCTGACGACCTAGGTTTGATCCCAGGGACCCACATGGTGGAAAGAGAGAACTGTTTCCCAGGAGTTGTCCTCTGAACTCCACATGTCCTTGTGCACCCACATCATACCTATGATAAATAGATAAATAAAAATGTAATTTTAAAACCTTCAAACCATAAATCCTGGCTATGGTCATCGGCAGGGCAGAGTGCTAAACAGCCTTGGGACAAAGAAAACTGGCACACAAGTCTATACTCCAGGGATCCTGACCCAGTCCACAGAGACAAGGTAGAAGAGCCTGAACCCCAACTCCTGATTACAGACCCAGGCCTAAAAGGCCTTACTGAAATCTTGAAATCGGGAAGGTATGACTTTCTGCATCCAAATTTTCTCAGCTTCGAAGAACAAAATTAAGTGTTTGGGGGGCTGGGTGCATGCGTCCTCCCCATCTGGGGCATTTCACAGGCTTCTGGTGTCTGAGACACCACTGGCTGGAGAATAACACCATCTCACAACTCACAGAGAGGAAGGGCACTACTTTTGGGGCGAACCGTCCAGTTTCTCCAGTCCTTCCTGAGGACCCGGCTGCCCTGCTCCACCTCTCCTGCGGCCTCTCAGCCCCACAGGCTGGCCACCGCTGGTTAAAAGCACAAATGCGGGAGGGGCCTGACTTTTCTGCATAGTCACCAAATAAAGGATGACAGCCTAAGACCCCCAGGGCATGCCCCCACTGCAGGGCACCTGCCTGACTCTTCCCCCTCCAACCGGGAATCTGAGCTAGGAGATTTTTCTCCATCCTTTGACGAACCCCCTCTTTGTAGTTCTGCAAGCACTTGAGGTACTAGGGCGTAGTCCAACAGATCTCATGATCGTAGTGAGGGGAGCCGGCCAGGTCGCTCCGCGGCAGTCACCCACCCTCCCCCTGAAGCCGGGAGCCAGACCCTAAGGGCGCAGTGCTCAGCCGGAGCAGCAGGTGGCTGTGTCTCCCCGAGCCTTTCCTGTCCTCCACTGCACACGCAGGCCCTAGCCCAACTCTGGGCTAGGTGAGTCCCAGGTGTGGCTCTGGCCGGAGCAACCGTGGCAGAGGTCCCTGGGACAGGCCGGCAGCCGGGCATGGGGTGTCGGGAAGCTCCAGAACCCGGTGACTGTATTTCAGCCTTTCGGGACCCTAGAGATGCCCAGTCTCCGAAAAGTGCGGCGACCTCGGGCCTGGCGGGGACAAGGCGGAGCTGCTGGGCTGGGAGCTGCAGGCGGAGGGCAGGGCGGGGCGGAGTGGGGAGGCCACCTACACTAGCCCTGCCCGGCCCGGCCTCGCCACTGCGCCCCGGAGCGCGGCGAACGGGCAGTGGACGGCGTGCCCATGGGCCCCGCTTGCTTGCGCCGCTGGCTCTGCCGGCTGCTGCTCCTGCTGGCCGCTGCCTGCTCCGGGATCCTCTTTGCGCTGTACTCTGCGGTGGAGTGGAACCCCGCGTCCCGGTACCCAGCCAGGTAAGTGCTGTGGGCGCTGCGGGGCGCGGCGGGGCGCTCCGAGTTCTCCGGACCCCGCAGCCTTGCACCCAGCCTCCGCGTGGACACCCTGGGGTGACTCGCAGCAGGGTCGCGGGGAAGACAGGGCCTGGCCTTTTGTCATCAGAATCCCCACCGAGCCTTAACCATAAATCGCCGGGGCCCACGCCCTCTGCCCTCCCCCGGCACTGGCGCAAGCCTGACAACTTTGGTTGATTTCCTCCAGGCACGATTAGCAACACCTGTTGTTGAAATTCCGGCTGGGTCCCCTGTCTGATACCTTTGGTGTCAGGATCTCACCAGCCACCCCCCCCCCCCCGCCGCTTTATTTTTGGATCTGCTTTGCGGGCAGAGAAACCCAAGTTCCTCGGTTTCCAACTTTATTCTGATCTTCTGCAGGGGAAGGCCTGTCCTCTCCCGCTGAGCTCTGATCTCAGGCCTGTGCACCCCGCTCCCTTCTCTCTGGGCCTGTTTGTTTAACTGGTTATTTTGAAAAACGCAGTCTGGCATGGGCCTGAGAAGGGGCAGCTAACCCGAAAACAGCACAGCAGCAGATTCCCAGTGCATCTGAGCCTCCTTTCCCGCGCCCCACTCCCCATCTCCTCCACACACACTCCTGCTTATCCCTGGTTTTCGTTCACTTGTGCCCCACAAGGAGAAGCCTGAGAGTTTGCCTTTGTTAGATGACAGTTCCAGTGACTGAAGGAGGAGTTTCAGAGAGATTTAACTCTACCCATGGGAGGTAAATCCAGCCTTACCCAGAGCTGGGGAAAGGCCAAGGGCAAACACAGCTGTGTGTAGAGACCTCCCCACCCAGCCTTTCCCCTCCGAGTGCTTTAGCACCTGGGCACTTCTCAGCAAATCCAGCTGAAATTGAAACGAGGTAAGGCATGTAATGACCAGAGATAAGGTTGAAGGACACAGCCCAGTTGCAAAATAACTCCTTGCTTCCAAAGGATTGGGTCCAGTCCTCTGAGAATGAAGGGTACCTTTGTAGGCAACATCTGAGCTACTAACATCCTTTAAAAGTATCTAGTAGGGGCTGGAGAGAGGGCTCAGCAGTTAGGAGCACTGACTGCTCTTGCAGAAGTCCCAGGTCCGATTTCCAGCACCCACATTGTGGGCTAACAACTCTCCCTAACTCTAGTTCCAGGGGATCCAACATGGTCTTCTGACCTCCAGGGGCATTGCACCACCAGGATGCACTTACATACATGCATATAATGATACATTCATACACATAAAATAAAATGTTTTTTAAAATACCTAATACAAGTTCAAGATTGGTTATACCTCCCATTACACCTGAACAAAGCTTTTCCTTAAAAACAAAAAATCTTTAGGGCGTGGTAGCCCACACCTTTAATACCAGGAGGTAGAGACAGGCAGATCTCTATAAGATCAAGGCCAGCCCGGTCTACATAGCAAGTTCTGGGCCACCTGGGGCTACAGGGAGACCCTGTCTCAAAAACAACAACAACTGTAAAGTTTGGGTTTGAGAGACACAGCAGAAATGGACCAGAGACTCGGAAGGAGAGTTAACAGGACCAGTTTAAGGATGCAGGACTGGCTTCCCCATTACTGGAAGACCAGCCGGGACTAGCTCCCTCTGCACTCAGAAGTGGAGAGATGCTGGCTCCCTCATCTTGGGGGCTCTGGCGGACTGGGCTGGACTGGGCTGGCGTGCCTGGCTCCCCTGTGGAGCGAGCTTCCTCATCCCTATCTGGAGCCAGGCACACCAGCCAGGTCCCCCAGCCTGGGCCCCCAAGATGAGGGGAATAGTCTTCCCCATCTCCCTGGGGAGGCTAGCCCCCCTAGCATTCTCCACTCCCCAGTGCAGAGGGAGCTAGTCCCGGCTCATTTCTCCCCAACTGGGGAAGCCAGTTAATAAACCCGTCCTGTTAACTCTCCTTGGGAATGTCTGGTCCATTTCTCTCCAACCCAAACCTTACCACAACAATAATAAATAAATAAACAAAGATCTTTCTTCTTTTCAAAATCTGGTATAGGTGGGGATTTAGCTCAGTTGGTAGGGTGCTTAGGGTCTTGGGGTTCAAACCCCAGTACTAAAAATAAACCAACAGATCTGGTACAAAGCCAGAACTCAGCCTGGCTTTGGAAGTGGGTACTTTGTCCAGGAAAGAAACCTGATTCCAGGCAGATGGCTTTCTGAGGATGGTCTGTAAGCTGTGCATCCTTTCTGTGAACAGAACCAGGAGATAGTCCAGGAAGGAGAGCAGCTAAGCCAGGGCCCAGGGCCCAGGGAGCCCAGGGACAGAGATCTCATTGCACCTTAGGGGAAGCCAGTCATCTACTCACAGAAGAATCTGGTTTTTGAGGGTTCTTATGTCTGGATGTTGTTGTTCTGTTTTGTTTTGTTTTTTGAGACAGTCTCCCTGTAGCCCCAACTGGCCTGAAACTCACTATGTAAACCAGGCTAGCCTCCATCTCACACAGAGCCACCTACCTCTGCCTCCTGCACGCTTGGATTAAGGGTGTGTACCACCACACCTGGCTTTAACTTACCTTTTATAGCCAATCTTTTAAAATTAAATTTGAACATTCCCCAGCCCTCTTCTATACCCATTAACACACCCCTCTTCCTACAAGGCCCTTTCCCACGTTCAGGTCTTTTTGTTTTGTTTTGTGACCCACTGAGTTTACACAGGGTGGTCTGGGTGAGGATGAATATAGAACTTCATCTGGAGCCTTTCGAGGGAACTAGCAGGTCCACAACTGAAGACTGTAACTCTCCCTCCTCCAGAATCCATCGGTAGCAAATAACTCCCTGGAGGATGGGACTCCATGACTGACGCTTACTGGCCCGGTCTTGTGCAGGCCCTGTGTAGGCAGCCATAACTGCTTTGAGTTCATGATGGCAATGGTTGTGTCATGCCAGAAGACAGTGTTTCACAGCCCATCTCCGTTTCTGGCTCTTACATGCTTCCTTCCCCCTCTTCCGCATGTTCCCTGAGCCTTGGGGCGGGAGTGGGGAGAGATATAGATGTCCTATTTGAGAGGAACCAGGTATGGTTCACACCTATAAATCTCAGTACTTGGGAGGCAGAGGCAGGTTTCTGGGAGTTTAAGGCCAGCCTGGTCTACACAGTAGGTTCCAGGTCAGCCTTACTTATGGTCCAGTAAGACCCTGTGTCAACAAATAAGAGCTAAATAGAGGAAAGGGGCTGTCAGCCACCATCATTATCAATATTTTTTTGCAAAATAAAGAGCATCTTAGAGACGGTATGTAGTAAGAATAGATCTAAGGGCTGGAGAGATGGCTCAGAGGATAAAATGCTTGCCAGCCATGCCTGAGAACCAGAACTGGATTTCCCAGAACTCATAAAAACCAGACATGGTGGCATTCATCTGTAATCCCAGCACACCTACAGCAAGACTGTAGCAAATTCCTCAAGGGTCTCAGACCAGCTAGCTGGGGGTATGAAGAGGCCCACGAAAGACCCTGTCTCAATCAAGACAGGAGGCGAGGACTAGCATCCAAAGTTGTCCTCTGATGGTGAAGACATGCATATTGTGTGACACTCTCACACACACGAATGCACACACACACTAAAAGAACATAATCTGAGTTGAGTACATTTCATTTTACTTTGTCTTGCTCTGTCTTATTTTTTGATACAGAGTCTCAGATAGCTCAAACTGGCCACAAACATGCTATGTAGCCAAGGATGGCCTTGAGCTCCGTGCTACCTCTTCCTCTCCGTGCTTTGACTATAGGACTCACTGACAGGCCTGAGCCAGACCCCTTCTTACCTCTACCTTCTCCTTCCAGGAGCGTCACACCACCTCCAGCATGCTTTCAACCCAAGGAATCGAATTCTGCAATCAGAAAGGTACAGAGGACAGCCCTCTGAGACAGTTAGAACATCGTCTAGATACTGGAGGGGGAGGGGAGATAATAAACCATTCTCATGGAGCTTCTTGGCCTGAGCTGTCCAGACTCCTCTCGCACAGAGGTAAACATTCATCCCCTCAGGGCGTCTGAGATCTGACCACTGGGGTTTCTTGTACCAAAGTAGAAAATGATGGATAGATAAATATCCCAGAGGTGTAGACAGCTGAAAATTTCTTGGTAGTCTGTATTAGTTACTTTTCTGTTGCTGTGCTAAAACACCATGACCAAGGTAACTTATACAAGGAAGAGTTTATTTTAGCATAGAGTTCCGGAGGGAGCATTTAATGGTAGGACAGCATGGCAACAGGAAGCAAACATGGTGGCAGGATCAGGAAGCTGAGAGCTCACATCTCCAACTGCAAACAAAGCAGAGATCAAACTGTCGCGCCTGCACGGCCTTGGATCCAAGTCTCTTCGAGGGGCATCGGGATTGAAAAAGACACAGCACTCAAATCTTGTGGTGGCGCGAGCAAGCACACTTTATTCTCCCCCACCAGTATATATTTCCTCCCTCACCCGAGCCCATGTCACAGAGGATTTGGTAGGGGCAAAAGTTCAGGCCCCTATGGAACATCTGTGTTTGTGACCACAACTGGTTCAAACCATACCTGGTTCAGGCCACACCTGGTTCAGACCACACCTGTCAATTGCGTTTAGGCCTCGGGAGGTCAAGTTGTCTCAAGGAAGGAGGAACTCGTAAACCGGGCCCCAGATGCGGTTGAGTCACAGGTGGTAGCAAAAACAGCGATATTAACTCAGGGGGTTGTGTTGGGAGGCCTGCTTTCCCCACACAAATTGAAAGTGGGACAAGTTCCCATTGCAAGGAAGCATTTCCTAAAGCTCCATATCCTCCCCTACACAAGGCCACCTGCAGGGGACCAAGTGTTCAAATACTTGAGACAACTGGTGGTACTTTTCATTCAAACAACCACAGAGTCTTATAATTGTATCTTTTAAAGATTTTAAAAAATATTTTATTGTTTTTATTTTATTAGAAGAAATGTATTGCCTGCATGTTGTGCAAAGACCAAGGAGCTCGGAAGAGGGAATCAGATCCTCTGGAATTGGAGTCACAGACCGTTGTTAGCTGCAGTGTGTGTGCTGGGACTTGAACCTGGATCCTTTGCAAGAGCAGCCAATGTTCTTAACTGTTGAACCATCTCTCCAACCCCTTAAAATTGCATCCTTTCTTTAATTGTTTGTTTGAGACAGGGTCTCCCTGTATCCCCAGCCGACCTGGAACTCAATCTCACAGAGATCCGCCTGCCTTTGCCTCCCAACTGCTGGGATTAAAGGTGTATGCCACCACGCCTGGCTTAAAATTTTATATTAATGTCAGGTGGATTTTATACTCTAGTTCTCCAAATATCCACTTATGATAGGTCACATGAAGTAAACTCCAAGCTCTGGGGAAATGCCCCATGTTTGCCTAGAGAATATTAGACCTTCAGGATTCTGGCTGGTAACTCTAATAACCATTTAACTGGTGTGCAGCACAGCAAAGCACTCAGCTGAACAGAAACCCTGGGCTCCTCCAGAGGAGCGAATGAGAGGCACAGAGCAGTTATGGACCTTGCTCAGGCTCATCCAGCAGTAAGCACTGCCACTGGGACAGGAGCCCTGATCTGACCACAGAGCTTGCTGTTCACCAGGTGGTATACAGCCTTCCCCACCATCCTGGCTCCTCATCCTGGTTGAACTGGGCTGATGATTGTGTCTTTATGGATTAACACAGGCTTAAGAGTTATTTTTGGTACCCAAGAGACTGAACTGGGATGTGTTGACTGATGTCTCTGGGGCTCAGGGAGTATACAGAACTTACAGTGGGTGATAAGCTAAACTTAATTCAGAGACAGAACAAGTGTTCCTGGGCAGGTGATGGAGGAACCTGTGTAAAGAAGAGAAGGCAATGGACACTCAGTTAGTTGGCTGAAGAGAGGCCTCAAACCTCTTGAGTCCTGGATCAGTTCATCTTTAAGTTTCCCAGAGTTGTTTTTTACCTCCAGCTACTTGCTGCTAATTGATACATAGCCTCAGCTAGTTAAAACAGAGGCTGACATGAGTTTTGAACATATATAGCAAAGTGTTCTGAACAACCTGGTCCTAATGTATGAAGTACCACAAATCTAAAGAGAGAGGCATACAGATCTGGGGTTGGAGAGAGTGTTTACTGGGGACTTATTGATGGAAGCAAGGTTCTGGGCAGCAGCAAGGCCAGTTTGGACCAGAAAGAAGGGTTTTTAAAAATATTTTTATTTTTCTATTTTGTTTGTATGAATGTATGGCCTGCATGTGTATGGTAAGTGCAATGCCCACAGAGGTCAGAAGAGGGCATTGGATCCCCTGGAACTGGGGTTAGGGATGGTTGTTAGCCACCATGTGGGTGCTGGGACTTGAACCCAGGTCCTCTGCAAGAGCAGTCAGTGCTCTTAACCAGTGAGCCATCTCTCCAGCCCCTTTGTTTTTAATTTTTTAATTCATTTATTTTTATTTTATTGTGTATGAGTGTTTTGTCTTCATGTACATGTGTACAGTGCTCTCAGAGGCCAGAAGAAGGTGTCAGACCCCTTGGAACTGGAGTTACAGGTAGTTGTTAACCACCATGTAGGTGCTGAAAACTGAACCCAGGTCCTCTGCAAGAGCAACCAGCGCTCTTAACCACTGAGTCATCTCTCTCCAACCCAAGGAAGAGGAATTTATTTATGGGTTAAAGCAAAGATAATTTCATCCTAGCTGCAATGTACCTGGTTTATCCTAAGGTAACATTGAAGAGTCAAGTGCATCCTTTGTTGGTGAGAACACTAGATAAATGAAGACAATCACACCCAACTGAATTGAAGTACACAGGACTATTCAAAATGCACAGGAGTAGCCATCAGCTTCATCAGCTGCACCATGGGCTTACCCAGCCACATCTGCTATTACAACTTCCTGTCTGACTTCAGAAGCCCCACCCCCTTCTACCATTTCACCATAGCTCACAAACTCTTACTCTTCAGACACCAACTTCCAAAAACAACTTCAAGCCTTTCTCAAGGAAAAATGCCATATAGTTCAGAGAGAAGTTCTGGATTCCTTAACCACGGTCCATTCCTCTGTCCTCCTCATGACCCTCTCCTTAGTTTAATGCACACTGACAACATTCCCAAGTGCTAACCATCCATCCCATCTCCAGAACACCCTGTGGTTTAAATTGCATCATTTTGCATAGTGTGGGATGCTCATGTGTTACATTATATCAGAAATGGCTATACAGTGGTTTCCTGTTCTGTCCTTTGATCAACAGCTTAACAAAGAGGGCTTATTCAGAAGTAGCAGAGCCCTACCCAGGCCAAGGCTGTGTGAGACAGATTAGAATGCTACCTGCTGAGAACCTCATTCATTCCCTCTAGGCCCTGAGTGTAGAGGTGCTGTTTTCATTTTCTGAGGCTCCTAGAACACAGAGCACAGATTAGGTGTCTTAACAACACAAATCAGGGCTGGAGAGATGGCTCAGTACTTAAAAGCACTTACTGCTCTTCCAGAGAACCCAAGTTTGGTTCCTAGCACTTACATGGCTCACATCCACCTGTGACTTCAGCTCCAGATGGAGCCAATGTCTCTAGCCTCCGTGGGTACCTGCACTAAAGTACATGTTCCACACATACACACTTTAAAACCAAAACAAAAATAGAAATCAATTTTCCACTGGTCCAATATCAAGTCAGGGAACCATACTCCCCCTAAGGCTCTAAGAAAGCCCCCCGGCCCCAGTCTCTTCCTGTCTTTTGACAGCTCCAGGCATCCCTCAGTTTTGGTCTGCATCCCTGACTCTGCCTCTGTCATTGTATGGCCCCCATCTTCACATGGCCTCATTATAAGGAGACTACCGTATAGTCATTGTTACTATAACGCAACATAGTAATAATAATAATAATCCAGGAGACTGGATTTAGGGCCAGTCTAAGCCCATAGGACCTCATTCTCTATATCTACAGGAGTCGTGTTTCCAAACAAGGTCATGGGCTCATGTTCTTGTCACTGGGACAAACATCTGAGAAAACAACTTCAGGGGAAGGAAGATGTATGTTGGCTCATGTTTCAAAGATTTCAGGCCATGGTAGCCTGGATCCATTGTTTCTAAGTTAAAGCTGAGCATCATGAAGGGTGGGGAGACAGGCAGAGAACAGAGCAGTTTGCATGGGGCAGCCAGTCAGCAAGGTGAGAAAATGAGGGAACCCCAGGAAAGCCATAACCCCCCAAAATGTGCTCCACTGGTCTGCTTCCTCTAAGACCTCACCTGCAAAAGTTCCTACCACCTTCCAGTAATGCTGACAAATTATTCCTGCATTCCTGGGTAGATTCCTCCATCACTGATGAAGGCAGAGCTTTCGTGGTCTAAACACTTCTCAATTCTTGGATCTATGAGCTGAGAACAAATCCACCTGAATGGCACATCAGGTCCAAACCATCACAGTCACATTTGAAGGTTGTTGGTGGACCTGAATGCTGGGGTCCTGAATATAGACAGCCCAGGGAAGAAGGATGGTTATAACTCTTACTAGGTTGCTGGATCACAGGCCATTTCAGCCAGAAGATCTGGGAGAAGGGGATGGAGAGATGGCTTGGCAGTGAAGAGCATTGGCTGCTCTTGCAGAGGACCTGGGTTCAGTTCCCAGCACCCACATGGTGGCTAATGACTGTCCGTAACTCCAGTTCCAGGGGGACCGATGTCCTTTTTTGACCTCCAAGGGTATCACACAACACAAGTGTATTTACATACATGCAAGCAACACACCATACCCATAAAATGGAAATAATGAATATAATATTTTTTTAAAAGATCTGGGAGTGGCCCTAGACAGGAGGAGAAGGGGAAGAACATCCCTCTTAACTGTCCTGTGTGGTCTGTCGACTCCTGAGGAGATGCACCACCCAGCCCCTACAGCCCTCTCTCCCCTCTTCTCACAGAACCAGTCTTGCCAACACTCGCTGCACCTGGCCGTTCAACGGGACCACCACTTCCGAAGCCTGTTTGACTTCTCCACGCCAGTGCTGCTGTGGGGTGGTCTCTTCACTCCTGAGCTCTGGGACAATCTGAGCCAGCGCAAAGTACCATACGCATGGTGGGGGCTCGCCCGCAAAGGTAACTTGCCACCTGTTGCCTTGTCCTGGCCTTTTGACTCAGCCGGCTCCATCATCCTTTTGTGTCTAGGGTGTGCCCACCCTGGCTGCCTTCATGGCATCAGTGGCATATGGCCTCTTGGGCTCCTCTCTCCTTCCAGAACCCTCAGCTGTGTGACTCCTGCCTCTTCCCCCTCCTCCACTACCCCCTCCTTCATCCAAGCACCCAGGACCCAGGGTGTGGGCCAAGGTGCCCCTGCCCGGTGGTTCTCATCATCCCAGGGCCTCCCGGACATGAAAAGTATTCAGTGTTCCACGGTGTCCTGAGCTCAGAGGTCAAGAGGCCTCCATGGGCACCATCATGGCTGCTTGTTGCATAAGCTACCACACTCTGGCCTACCACATGTCTCCAATTCTTTTGGCATGTACACAGTCTTAGAGGACTAATTATTCCAGTTCTCCTGGCCACCAAAGGCCCAGCCAAGCTCCCCTATGTTCTTCAACCCCCACCCCTACACATACTGACCTCCATTCTCCCGATCCCCTACTCTTGGGATGGGATAGGATAGGGTGGGATGGGAGGGAGCTGACCTCCATGAGGTAGGTTCCAGGACAAACAGTCCAAAGCAGGCCAAGCAGTAGCCCTTCTTATGGCTCCCCTGTCCTCACAGACATTGTCTCTACCCTGAGCCTTCTGAACAGCACAGAGAGCGCAGAGCTGTTTGCTACCTCCAGGGAACCACCTCTAAGCTGCATTCGGTGTGCCGTGGTGGGTAACGGAGGCATTCTGAATGGGTCCCATCAGGGTCAGAATATCGATGCCCATGACTATGTGTTCAGGTACGAGGGCAGGGGCCAGGGAGTTGGGTGGAGAGCCCTGTTCTGCTAGCCCTGAGTAAGCCCCCTCCCTAAGGTCAAGGTAAAGCAGGTGCCAACCTAAGGTATCTTAGCAGATATGATGGCTAGATGTTCTAGATGGAGGCTCAGTCAACCCTGAAGACAAAACATGGGTGCCCAGTGCACGGTGACTCAGAGTAAGGGTTCTTGGGATAGATTTACCCATTCAGAGAGCAACCCTCAAGGGCTAGGCTGGCCCTTGGACACAGGTACTCCCATGGGCAGAAGGACTGGTGCAAATGAGGGGAGGGGAGAAGTGAATCCCAGCTGTGGAGATGGAAGCTAAGCAGATAGCTGGGTGTAGCCACAAAGATACTGAAGAGCTTCTGCTGGGGCCAGAATCAACGGAGCAGTGATCAAAGGCTTTGAGCGCGATGTGGGCACCAAGACCTCCTTCTACGGCTTCACTGTGAACACAATGAAGAACTCCCTCATCTCCTACAAGCACCTGGGCTTCATCTCTGTGCCAAAAGGGCAGGTGAGGCCTGGAACAGATGTACCATTGTGGCTGACACCTTAGCATCCTTGGGTGGGTTGGGCCAGGAGGCCCCCAGACCTCTATCCAGTGTTTGCATCCCCCAAGAGGGCTCATCATACCCACTTCAGGTGGCAAGATCAAAATGCTGAGCGGTTTCCTCATACTGCCCAGCATAAGAATGTGTGGCCTCTCACCATAGCCCTTTGGGAAACTGAGATTCCAAGTGACTGAATGGCAGGCCTGAGTCACACAGCTAGTGAGTGCAGGAGTCAGCCTTGTCCTTCTAGCCTTCTATTCCTGGTCTTTCCACTGCCCTTCCTTGCCAGAACTCCATGTTTTCTGCCGTAAGCACTATGGATGTCACATGAGGGACAAGGGAGATCACAGGAAAGGGGTTCTATGATACTGGATGGGGCTGAGCCGTGTTTCTAGAGGCTTCTTCCTCTGACCAGGGCATTTCATGAGTGTCCCATATTGTCTAGGCCCTAAGTCCCCACTGTGGAACCTCTTATTAGTTCATGAGAGATCGAAATGTGGCCACAGTACCTTGTGGGAGTCTAATGGGCTCTGTAAAAATGACCCCCACACTTTAAAGGATAAGTCTTTATCACCTCATCATGCCAAGGGGTTGGAATTTGGGAATGGGTTAGCAAGGGGTTATGGTTCAGGGATCTCTCAAGCAGTGGACTGATATCAACTGAAAGTGGGGCTGGAGTCAGGATGGCCCTGTTACAGATCTGGCTTACGTGGGCCCTTCTGGAGATCCCTAAAGAGACCTTGTGATGAGACAGCATAGGTAGTCCAAGACCAGCCTGGATTACATTAGACCCTGTCTCAGAAAACAAACAAAAAAGATTCTCTGTGTTCGTCACTAAGTCCAGTCAGTACTCAAGTGAATGGTAATTAGGCTTCCCCTATTACAAGGAGGGATATCAGAAGATTTGGGAGCCTATATTCAAACCACGACAGTACCTCCAAGGTGGGAATAAAGCCTTATAAGAGAACCCCGGCAGCTTAGAGGGCAAGGTCAGGTCGGAGGACTTGTCTCTGGAGCTGAACGTGGCCCTGTCTGATGCTGGACAGGACCTGCGGTACATCTTCATCCCCTCAGGCGTCCGTGAATACCTGATGCTGAGATCCGCCATTCTGGGTGTGCCTGTCCCCCAGGGCCCTGATAGAGGGAACAGGTGAGCAGCTGAATGGTCCTAGTGTGAGGCTGTGGCATGGGGTGGGTAACATTGTGAGCGCCTCTCCCAGCTCTCAGGGTCCAGAGGGGAACAGAGATGCTGGGTCCTCACAGCTCTTTACTCTGGTTATCATGTGAGGAGCTGGCTAAAGGGAAGAGAAAATCCCACCTTACCGCCAAAGCCAACAAGTCCTCTTTATTCAGCATAATCCAGTACTGTCGACTGTGCTCTGCTCAACAGTGGGTAACATGTTCTTAGGACTTGAGATGAGCTATGGGGCCCATGGAATTCTCTACAGTGAATAGAGAGGTAGTGCTTGACCTCCTGAGGGAGGTCCTCCACAGGGACTCCTATCAGATGGCGCAGGGCTCCTACTGGTCCCCTGCAGGTGAGCAGGCCTGGCTCCTGAGCTTCAGGCTGCTGTGTCGAGCTCTGACCCTACTCTCTGCTGCTAGAGGACAGACATGCAGTAGCACACAGCCCTTTCCTCAGCTGAGTAGCTGCCCACTGAGCACGCCGCCCACTGAGCATGCTGCCAGGGTCCCTGTATCCATCCTGGGAGGCAGGGCTTCCACCCCGTGGTCCCCTGCCCAGGAGGCAGGAGCCCTGGCTCCCCAGATTCTGTCTTGAGGTGGAACAAAGGGTGCTGTGTCTCCCCATGCCCCTTCCTGTGCAGGAGGCCTGGCCCGTCTAGCTGTTTGGATCCATGACGGGCCTGGCCTGAATCTGTTCCTTGCCCGGATCAGGTGCTTCAAAACCTCTGCCACCGCCATGGTGGAGATGGCCACCCCCTCTTGCGGCCCTCAGGCCATATCAGCCTCTCACCAGAGGGTAGTTTTGAAAATGGTCTTTATGGGTTGTCATAGAAACCAGGCCAGTGTCCAGTCCTGTGTCCAGCCCCGATGGGTGCCCCGCCCCCGCCCTGTGATGACCTAACAATTGCTCCCTGGTGCTTCTATTGGTCATCAGAGCTGAGGACAGGTTCTATGACCCCCTGGGAATGGGCTCTTGGGGGAACCGCCTCAGAGACCCCGGGTGGACATAAGCCTCCCTAACACCAATGAGCTCCCCCTCCCACACCCCTAATCCATCCCCTACCCAGTCCCCATCCCAGTCCCGATCTAACCATGCTGATAACCCTTCCAACCAGCACCTCACTAGCTCTGGAGGCTCAGCCCCTTCCCCTTCCCCCACCCGGGGGCCTTCTTCCCGCCCACCCTCTCACGTTCCCACCCCAGCCGCCTCTCAGCCCTCCTCCCGGGCTTCCTCCCAGTCTCCCAGTCCTCATGTCCAACACGCACCCCGAGGCTCTTCCCAAGCCCCTACTCCACCGGCCTCCAAATCTCCTTCCCAGACTGGATTAAAATCCCTCTCCCGAAACCCGTCCCTGACGCCCTCAATACCCATCGCCAGGTCCCCTTCCCACAGCCCCGCCAACTCGGCCTCCTACATCGGGCCCGCGCGGCCCATCCCCTCCTACATCGCCCCCTATGTGCCCCGCTTCATGAAGGAGGCCCCCTTCTTCCAGCCTCCCACGTCCCCGCTGCCGCAGAACCGCTGCTTCCCCTGCCCCTTCCCCTGCCAGGCGCAGGAAACCCGGAGGCCGCCCCCGCCGCCCCCCGACTCCCTCTACCTCCCCCTCCTCCCCCCTCCCCCCCACCTCCCCCAGGTGAACTGCACCTACCCCACCCCTCCGGCCCTGTTCATCCCCCCGTCCTCCCTGTCCTACACTCCGCCCACCGAGGTCCTGCTGAAGGGGAAGCCGCACGTCGTGCCCTCGGTGCTGCCCGCTACCTTCTACACCCCCTTCTCCCACTTCTACCCCCAGCCCCGGCCCTACCGCTACCACCGGCGCTTAACACTCCCCTCACTCTCCCTCCAATACGATGGTTCTGGACGCTCTGTCCACTTCTATCGTGGGACCTAGGCCTCACATCTACTTTGGACCAGAAACCTCTGCCTGTAAATTCAAGCTCCTGCATCCAGACTTCATCGGTTACCTGACAGAGAGGTATGCTGGATGGGAGTGGGGCGGGAGGCGGGAGACCTGGCACCCCTCCTTCACCTCCGCCCACTCACGCGTGGTGCCTTCCAGCCTCCCTCACGGCAGAAGGGAAGCCGCCTGCACTGCGTGCCATGTGGCTAAAGGGGAGTGCTAAGTGCCTCTGCAGTTTCACTGTCTGAGTCGCTCGCTTGGATGGAGGTCGTGATATAGCAGGCAGGGTCAGCAGGAAACAAGCTAGAAACTCAGGATACCTGAGGAAAGTCCGTTCCAGGAGCCTTCACAGAAGCATAAGCCAGATGGACAGGGAGCCAGGCATACAGTGGAGGCAGGCATTAGAAACCCAGTACCATCCTTCTGACTCCAAAACCCAACCAGCCCAAAGCCACTGTGGAAGGTCGGTGGGGAACAAACAGCCCGACCCTACTTCCCACCGTCCTCCTGTGGGTGGTTCTTAATCCTGGGGGTGGATGGGTATGTAACTGGGCCTGTCTGGACACATTTTGGGTTGTCATCACAGTGAATGCCATCCTGTGGTGCGCAGTGATGTGCTCTCTGGCCCAGTGCTAGCTGCCTTGTGGCGGAGAAACCCACTGTAGATCACAGAGGCAAACATCCCAGTAGGAAGTAGGTGAAGCCGGTAGGCAAGTGGATGGAGGGAAGCCAATGGAAGGAAGCCCTACAGTTATCTCCCCGCTCTGCAGAGGAAGGAACAGGCCCTGCCAAGGTTGTCTGCTTGGCCAGGCTTAGACATCAATCCCAGGTCTAAGGTCAGGGGCCTGTGGGCACTGTCACACTAGTGAGCCTAGAATCAGGATTGAGTGAGTTTCCCTAGTCATCCATGATTCCTGCTGGTCAAGATGTGAGGGAGAGAGAAACTTAGGCCATCAGTGCCTAAGCATTGTGGTTACCATGGCAAAGACAGAGTTGTAGAGTGGGACAAAAGGGGAAGACCTCACTTGGGGTTCCTCCCTCTCAACTCCTATAAGCGTCTAATCCCCAAATCCTTGCGATTACAGTTTACTTGGACTGTCCCCTGAATAGAGTAGAAGGAAGGGCCAGAAGCGATTGAGCATTTCTCCAGCCTTGGGTGTCAGTCCTCACTTTCTACCTTGTTTGAGACAAAGTCTTTTGTTCCCTGTGGTATACCCAGGCAAGCTGACCTGAGCTTCCGGGGATCCTGCTGTCTCTGCCTCCCATCTCAAAACAGAAGGGCTCGGATTACAGACACAAGCTAGACACCCAGCTTCATATGGTTTCTAGGGACCTGAACCCAGGTCCTCATTCTTGCATGATGAGCGCTTTACCCAGTGAGCCACCTCCCCAGCCTGCCTTCTTGGGTATTAATGTCTCTATTTGCTTCTAGGTTTTTGAAATCAAAGTTGATTGACACACATCTTAACATCTATATGCCTAGTACCGGAGCCCTCATGCTGCTGACGGCCTTACACACCTGTGACCAGGTAGGTCTTTTCTGGGAGCCACTGGCACTAGCATGGCTGCGAACAGCACCCACTGTGGCCTGACGGCCCTTCCCAAGTCCGGCCACCCAGAGGCGGGACTCAGCAAGGCACTCTCCAGTCAGGATCAATGCTTGCTCTCCTCCCTGCTGTCCAGGAGGGCAGGGCTCGGGGGCCAGCCCTGCCTTAACTTCCACATCCATCCTCCTGCTCTGCTTCATTTTCCATATGGTATTTAAGCTACAAATGCAGATGCAGCACATGTACCACCGAGCTTCAATCCTCGGGACCAAAAGAAAAAAAAAAAGGCTATAACCCTTATAAAAGACAGTTTGAGAGCTGGTCAAATGTCGCCCTAAACATTCTCTATTCTAGTGCAGCAGTCTCTGTAGTCTGAGGCTGTTACAAACCCAGCCCTGCCACTCTAAGTGGGGACATGTCTAATCACCTATCACCCTTTTTGTTCAATGGGGATAAGACTCATCAAAGGTCCTAAGGCTGACTTGAGAGACTGTGCAAGGGCAGAGCTCTTGTCAAGCTATCTGTACCCTCCATCTTCACAGAGGCACCTGCCTGCCACACGGGCAAACTTTCTCATTCAAATCCCATCACGAGAGTATCTGCACCCCACAGCTCAATAAATATTAACTGTGCCTGTCCTTGCCCAGGTCAGTGCCTACGGATTCATCACAAGCAACTACCAGAAATACTCTGAACACTATTTCGACCGAAAAAAGAAACAACTGAAATTCTATGCGAACCACGATCTGTCCTTGGAGGCCACGCTGTGGAAAGACCTACACGAGGCTGGCATCCTTTGGCTGTACCAACGCTGACCCCAAAGCACCAACTCAACTTCTTTGCTTTTTGCAGAGCTGCGGCTCTGATTCCAAGTGGCAAAAGCCTTTTTTTTCCAACCTTTCAACCCTTGGAAGGGGCATCATTCCTCTTGACCCTCCACTTCCCAACAGAGGGTACTGATACTGACTCATGACTGTTTCCAAAGCCTATTCAATTCAGGACGCCATCTTGAAGCTTGGCTCAACTCCTCTGGGTCGAGACACACATCCCCACCTTTACCAAAGGGGAGCAGACCATTTTGCGGGATTTGTTTTAAAGCTTAATACTCCCAAAATAAGACTGTGACCCTCACCAGCAAAGAGGCAGGTACATCTCAGAGCTAAGCAGCTCAGTCAGCACCTGCCTGCTCCAGAGCCACCCAGGGCCACTGGTAACCATGATCACATAGTGGTGTAGGCAGATGCCCAAAAGCCAAACCCACTGACAGGTCAAGCCCTGGAAGGCCAACACTATTCAATCTGTGAGGACACCTTTTAGGCTCTTTTCTGAGAACTTGATACTTAATTGTGACAGAGGAAGACCAAAGCAGAATGTAATTTGAGGCTAGATAATAACATAAATGCCGGATGACCATTTTGTCTTTTTATTGTTGAAGAGATGTAAATGCAAGATGATGAGTGTGGAGAGAGGGTATGGTACATCTCAGTGGGCACATGCACCAGCCCCAGGTTCCACTCCAGCACCACAAACACACAAAAGAACAGGCTCTGGCACTTGCTCAACTGCACCAGAGCTTGCGGCCAGAGTGAAATCATCAGAGATGCTTCACTGCTTTCGTCACCAACAGGATACCACTAAATAAAGAGTCCTCATCCCCATACCACAGCTTCAATAAACCTGAACTCAGTGGAGTCCTGAGTTTTTAAGTGATTTTAGTTTCACCCAAGGAATGATATACAGCCCTTAACCAAGTCCTGGCATTCACTAGTTTTGATGGCTAGTGACTTTGGAGAGTTTGAATGCTACACTGTGCAAGGCTTGGGGGGCTGGGTCATTCCTTAGTAATTCCTGTACAGATTTCCCAATGCAACATCAATTTCCCAAAGCCCAGGGCTAGCCTCTGGTTCTGTGGTTTGGTTAAGAATGATTCTACCCTAGGAGGATGGGAACTCACGTCAGTCACCTTTGGGTGAGGAATGTGGCTCACACCTGCACTGCACAGGTGAAGAGTTTGAAGCCTGAGGTACAGAAGTGATCTGTAGGCCACACTGGGTAAAAAAAAAAAATCCAACCAGGCACGGTGGCCCACGCTTTAAGAATTCAGACATGATCAACAGAATGGACACGCTGAGAGCAGAACAGGGGGCGTGGTGTGGTGGTAAACAAGCTACTAAGGTAGAGTAAATCCTGCCAACTGGCTTTATCCACATCAAACAGCCCTATCTATGTCCAGGGAAGCAGTATGTTCCTCTGACAGAACCCTTGGCTTGGAAACAATGTCAAATGTTGTAGACAGCACCTGGTCGGTCTGTCCAGTATCTTAAGGAGCAACGTGCTGTGGATCAGAATAAACCGCACCACCTTGGGAACAAGCCCTCATCCTCACACCATGGCTTGGGAACTGCCTGCCACCCTCTGATCCACAACACCTTCCCCTTCACAACTGCAGAATCCAGCAGTGCCTTTGTCAGTGTTACATTTCTCACAAGGAACTGGGCAGTATTGGTGGCAAGTCATTAGAGAAGTATAAACTCAATCATCAGGTAAATAGAAAACATCAAATTCAGTGTTAATTTTTAAAAGTTTATTTGTGCTTCAAATACATATAAACATGGACCTCATGCTTTTCTAGGCTACGTGTGCTCTTCCCCTGTGCCTCAAGAGCCCACAGCAATTTAAGTGCCAGAGGTTCTTAGGGATGATCTGTCACTGATGAAACCAGCGGTCCTCTGGTGCTGTTCTCTGGGAGATTGACAATATCAGCAGCCACCAAGGCTGTTCTTCTGTCAATGCCACAGAAAACCCTGCAAACAGAGTAACTGGAAGGGCACAGCCAGTTAGAGTTCAAAAGGGAAGGCTGAAGGGTTAATTTAGGAGCAAAAGGCAAGCATGCCGGACCCTCCCAACTATTATTCACTGAAGGGCTAGGGGTGTGCGTGTCAGTGTGCTGGGCAGCACAATCTGGCACTGTCCAAGTTTCAATGCAGTCTGGTGAGGTTCCACAACGACTAGGGCTTTTTAAAAAAAAATTATTATTTATTTTATGTGTATGAGTGTAATACCCACACATATGTAAGTGCAGCTGGCGTCATACAATAGCTGAGGAGGTCAGAAGAGGCCGTCGAATCCCCTGGAACTGGAGTCACAGATGGTGGTTAGCTGCCATGTGGATGATCAGAATCAAACCCAGATCCTCTGCAAGAGCAGTCAATGCTCTTAACCACTGAACCAGCTCTCCAGCCCCCACTACAATGACCAGTTTTTAAAGTGTCCATGACCAAAATGAACTCCCACTGAGAGGGACATTTATATTCAACTCCCTCTGGATGTGAATCTTGGGACTACTGGAGCTCTGAACAGCCAAGTCCACTCGCACACTGCTGAGATCTTCCTGTTCTAAACCTGCCCCTTTTACTTTGCTTTTCTTACTGCTGGGGCCAGTTTTTCAGGCTCATTAAATTTCACTGCCAATGCCAACTATGGTGACCAAACAAAAGTGACATTAACTGTCGAGAGCCTGGTACACAGCTCCCAGTTCCCACAGACAAGGGCAATCTGCCTGCACTTCAGAAAGAACAATGGCACACCCCACCACATCCCAGCTCCGCCCTGCTCACATGCTGCCCGGCAACCAGCCATGACTCTCGGAGGGGCCCTAAGCTACAGGGAGGCTGCCTGGTGCTGGAACAAAGCCCTGCAAGGCAAGCAGCTCTGCCGGGCCACAGCTCCTTCTTGTAAAGGTCAGGACACTGCTGCAGGGGCATGGTCAGAGCCATTAAGCACTCTCATGGCCACAAGCTGGCACATGCTCCACATTCCTGTCTTCAGTTTCAGAGCCAACATTCATCTTCTTAAGGACCCTGTCAGTCCACAATATGAGCACAAAGCGAGGGCTGGCAGCTCGCCCATTTCTGCCAGCTCATAGGGCAACCAGACCTTCGATTTTTGAGATCTGGAGGGGCAATGCATTAGAACTGGTTCAGCAGGGCACACAGCTCTCCATAGAATCCACTCAACCCGACCCTTTAGAAAGCCCACTTTAGACAGGGAGCCACACATGAACCCCAAGCCTCAGAATAGATTATTTTCCCTCAGTTGAGATTTTCAGACAGGGATAACTAACCATCATCGGCTTGCGGGGACAATGACACACACACACAAAACAAAACAAAACAAAAAAATCACAAATAAGAAGGAAATGTTTCACTTGCCTTGAACAGTCTCAGGCCCCACATACCTAGAAAAGGAAAGTAAACTTAAAGTCTCTCTGCCACTTAGCACAGCCTTCAGTCCAGGGCAAGAGAATCAAAAAGTGCCAATAATCCGCCCAGGTATCTCGGGAAGGTCCTCTGCTTACATTCATCAGACACCCCACTCTAGGTCCAGGCCCGTGTCCATGTGGCAGTGAAGGATGGCCACAGGTGTGGCTGCCAGAAGAGCCCTTTTCAGCCTCCACAACAGAGGCTGACTGCACCTGTGGGAGAATTCAACACATACGACATATGCAAGGTTGAAGCAACTCCCTTAAAACCATGCCTCGGCTTTCTACACAGCAAAGTGGGGCAGCTGAGTTTCAGATAATACGCTCCACAGAGGCCGTTCTTGGCCTTCAGACAGGGATAGCCTCACATCATCTCAACTCCCACAGCACGGTCAGCCTTTGCACAGGAAAACTCACCTTTTCCTTATCAAATCAGGTTTTACTTCCCTCAGCTTTGTCTATCAGAACAGACCATCCCTCTAAGACAATGTCAGCTTCTAGTGTCCCAGGCCTGGCACACTGTCAACTCTCTTAAAAAACAGGGTCCCATTAGGGAAGCCGAGACAGGATTATGAATTTGAGCCCAGCCTGTGCTACACAGCAAATCCAAGGCCAACCTAGTAAGAGACTCTGACCCAAACAAAAATGAAAATTAGCCATGCATGGTGCCACACATCTTTAATCCCAATACCCCAAAAACAAGCAGATCTGTGAGTTCGAGGCCAGCCTGGTCTACATAACAAGTTCCAGGCTAGCTAAGGGTCCACAATGGAACTGACTCAAATAAATAAATAAATAAATAAATAAATAACTTACAGCTAAAATTAAAGAGTCACTTTCAGCGGCATCTGACGGCCGAGAGAGGATACGTATTCAAGTCTTTTTAGTGTCAGCAAAATGCCTGAGACGGAACAGATCACCCACTATTTCAGCTCGTCTACTGAAGACCAGCCACACAATCAGTACTACCGAGAGCTGACATTACACAGGCCATTACATGTGGTTTTCGGTTTTTTTAAGGCTGAGGATTAGAAATCTACCCCCTAAAGCTACATAAAAACAGCTAGCACATCATCTTGCAGGAATACAATCCCTAAGCTAAGAGTAGACCAGATCATCTGTTTCTTCACATCTGCTCTCAGATATAATTTCTTTTTTTTTGGGGGGGTGGGTGGGAGGTGGCAATGGCAGCAGGGTCTTACTATGTAGCCCCAGCTGGCCTCAAAACTCAAGAGATCAGTTTGCCTCTGACTCTTGAATACTGGGGTTGGTTAAAAGCGTGCACCTCAACACTCTGTCTTCCCACAAGGGTCTTGACCTCATCCCAGAATTACTGTCATGTATCGCCAGAGGTGGAACCCAGGATATGTGTAATTTTAACACTTTTCAGGTGGTTTTGACATATATCCAAGTTTGGAAACTACTAATCCTGTTTTAAAACAAACAAACAAAAGCCACAAAGGTGGTACCTCTGGTATAGGTCCAAATCTTAAGTCTAAAATGCAATTTGTAGGTAACAGTGCCTGCTACCAAGCCTGATAACATGAGTTCCATTCACGTGAAATGAATGGAACTGAGAGAAATGAATGAAATGGAGAGACCTCCACATGCATACCATGGCACGTGTACAAACAAAATAAAGACTCCAGGGTTAGAGTGCACAGGTCAGTGTCAGAGTGCTTGCCTAGCATGTGCCGGATCCTAGCGTCAACCTCTAATGTCACACACAAAAAATATTTATGTAAATATAAAAAATATTGGGTGCTGAGCATAGTAGCACAAACCTTTAATCCCAGCACTTGGGAGACAGGGACAGGTGGATCTCTGTGGGTTCAACGTCAGCCTTGTCTACATAGTGAGTTCCAGGCCAGCTGGGACTATAAGGAGACCTTGTTTCATAAAGACAGAACAAAACAAAAAAAACTGCAGTTTCTACTG
Source organism: Eospalax fontanierii (assembly GCA_035773235.1). Lineage (NCBI taxonomy): Eukaryota > Metazoa > Chordata > Mammalia > Rodentia > Spalacidae > Eospalax > Eospalax fontanierii. The sequence goes on along the minus strand of CM069531.1, from coordinate 91,239,637 downwards.
ACATTTTGGGTAGATGGGTTCTTTCTCATAATGTCAGTCCTGTGCCTTCAAGGACATTTAGCAGCATCCATTAGATGTCCCTACCTGAAAGCCACTGACTTAATCGAAAGTCAATAGGTAGCTTTGAGTAACATCCCCAAGCCTCAGTTTACTTGACAGTGGAGTGGGGAAGTTTTTTTTTTTTTGTTTTTTTTAAATTTCACGTTGTTAAAGACAGTTTGTGAGAGTGCTCTCCAAAGAGCCAAGCAGAAAGAATTCCATATTCCCTTATCTGGGCAATCACAGTCCTGGAACACCTCCACACCCTGAAATCTAAGAAACCAATACTTACAGGCAACTCTAAAGTACACAAGTCTATGGGAAAGAAAGATCTTCCCACTTACAAAAATTTCATCAGGAAATGCTTAATGATGAATCTTCACAACACCTCCAAAGTCCACAGCCAACACCTTCCATCTACAAGAGAGGGAGATAACACACTTACTCCAAACAGCCTTCACGTGCTTCTTCTCAAAGTAGGTGTTTTAAGAGTTGAGCTTCAGGTAACCAACACTCTTCACAAAAGACGTCATTTCAGACAGGGATAACTCTGAATCATCCTTAGCTCAACCAGTAACAAACTCCTAAATCCCAGCCAAACCACTCATTTCCCAAGTCTCTCCCCATGGATCCCTGCACATTTCGGCAGCCATGCTGACTTCAAGAGCGATGCCTAGTGGTCCCAAATTACACTAGCACAGACCCTTTTCATTTTTGCCCAAGAATTAACATTCTAGATTCCGGGTAATCTCTTACCCTAAATGAACTTGTGTCAACATGCATTTCTATAGCTGAACTTCAGAACAAAGTGTGAGGCGAATGCACGTGACGAACAATTACACCACGTCTCCTTCCTCGCTTCAGATGACCACTCAAGTTCTGCCCGCGTCCACTTTCACTTTACGGATCCAGCTATCACGTTCAAGATGGAACCTGCAGCTCTTCTTCTAAAAGTCTCCACAGATGCAGAAGCCAAGCCCTCGGGGGAGGAAAAAAGATGTCATGTTAAAACTGTGTGCTGTCCGTCTACAGTCCCCTTCGGATCTGCAGTCGTTCAACAATGCCCTCGAGGCACTCCAACTGGCAGCCCGGTATTCTCGGGCTAACGCTTCTGAATTTAGGACCGTCACTGTCAGTTTGCACCCAGGGTGGCGCGGCTGCGTGCTCCGCCCGCGGGTGGCCGGGAGGCTCGGGAGGTTGCCCTGGTTGCGAGGACCACTCTTCCAGGAGGGGACCTACGTCGCCCGTGTCGCGGAAAACCTCATCTCCCCACCTCCACAACCTTACCATCATCTAAAGCCCAGGTTTTCTCTGACAGTGCAGCACCGACAGGAGACACCATGAGTCCCAAGCACGCGGCGGGCCTCGGAAAGAACGAGATCGCGCCTGCGCGCAGTCTTTTCCCGGCAAATCGCGCTGGAGCTCTCGCGAATTTAGAAAGGCCTGATGGGAAATGTAGTTCTCAGTCACCGTCTCCCATCGTCCGCCGTTCCCGCCTGACTGTAGGAACAGGGGTAAGACGGTGGCCAGGGGCCACCAGGGTCGAGGTGGAGAACCTGAGTCAGAAAACGAGGGTCACTTCGAGAAGAAAGTTGCTGAGTTTGGCGCACGGAGTGCCCGGCGGAGAGAGTTCGAGGGAGCAGTAACCGATGAGGAAACCGAGGCTCAGCGGAATTGCGTTGTTGACTGCTCAGTGGATTTTATCTAGGGTCCTTTGGAGTGGTTCGATTGGAGGGAGAATGAATGCTCAGTCTCCGCTTTTTAGAATGGGGGCGAGGCTGGACACATGCGGCAGGGAGCACCCGAGAGCTGCAGGGCACAGCCGCCTGCATGTGGCATTAAGTTCTGAAAGGAGTCTAAGCAAAACCACATATGAAATCGTGAAAAGAACAAAGAACATTGTAGCACCCGCGGGTCTTCTTGTCAGTGGTAAAGAGGCAGAGAGACCAGACAGACTCACGCTGTCACGCTTGGCATGCTCAACTTGCAGTGACCTGATTCCTGGCTTCAGTGCTGAAAAGAATTTCAGGAGTAGGCAGCATGATGATGCAGAGTTGGAGATTTTATTAAAGATCATTTTAATATAGATTTTTAGAGTGAGGGTTGAGAGAAAAAGAGACTCTCGGAAAGAAAGACACACGCAGCTGTGGAGATGGATACCTCAATTAATTGCCTTGTGTCAGTCTTTTAGACTGGTTTGGTGGCTCTCCAGTTACATCTCAAAGGGTTGCTAGGAAACCTACCCCTCTCTCCCTTCTTGCTCTTTTTATAAATGAGGCAGGTGTGATTTAGAAATGCCTTGAATGGAATTATAGTCCCGAAGCCACTAGGGTTGCACAGGGGTTCAGTTTGTCTCTTTTCTAGTGAGATTCCTAGAAAATTGTAAGTTTGTATTTGGGAGGGACAAAGGGCTCTAAGCAGTTAGTAATTGTACTGGAATTTTTGCTTTTTTTTGTTAGCAAGAGGCTTCAACTGGATTCCTGGGTGAAGAGCTCTTTTCCCTTCTCATGTCCCCAAGATTTTCCTTGTCTTTCTCTCCTGCCTCGTTTTAAATGTCATTTTCCTTGGCTTCATTTTTATTGTTTTTAATTATGTGTGTATGTGTGTGAGTATGTGTATGTGTGTGTGTGTGTGTGTGTGTGTGTGTGTGTGTCTGTGTCTGTGACTGTGACTGTGAGTGCAGGTACTCACAGAGGCCAAAGGAGTCAGATCCCCCTGGAACTCAAGTTGCAGGTGTTGTGAGCCCCCTGATGTGGGTGCTGAGACTCAAACTCGAGTCATCTGAAAGGGCAGTGTGTCCTCCTAACTACTGAGCCTTCTCTCCAGCCTCACCTGGCTTCATTTTTTTTTTACTGTATTTTAAATATTTTGTTTATTAATTTGTTTTATGTGTATGAGGTATTGGCTGTGTGTATGTGAGTGTACCCATGTCATACGATGCCAGAGAAGGATAGAAGAGGGCATTGGATTCCCCGGAACTGGAGTTATAGGCAGTTATGAGCTACCATGTGGGTGCTGGGAATCGAACTTGGGTCCTCTGCAAGAGCAGCTAGTGCTTTTAACCCCTGAGCCATATCCCCAGCCCCCATGATACATATTTTAATGACCATATTTGCTTCTACTTCTCCCCTTTAATTTGACTCTAAACTCTTCCAGGGCAGAAGTTTTGTTATTTTTTTCTTTTGAATGTCCTCACAGTGTTGGGTTTGGTGTTTGGCTGCCTCTGCTCACAGCTTGTTCATGCAAATAATCATTAATTTATTCAGCAAGAATTCAGGCCATTGTGTTTGTCTAGCTTACCCTTGAAGATAAATTATTTTGTTTAATACTGAAAGGAAGAATGTGTTTTCTTTCTGCACATGAAGTTCTTTCATTTGAGGCTTATGGGGGAATTTGAAGGAATTTGCCAAAAGCTGATTGTGAAACTAGTGGGCATGTGACCTCCTGCAAGCAAGATAACAATGATAGTTAGTGCTCCATGACATTTAGTAGGTTCCTTTCGAAACATGGAGTCCTTTATGTATGTTGCCTCCTTTAGTCCTCACAGCTGCTCTGTGAAGTACTGTCATGATGCCATTTTGCAGATGAAGAAAGAGAAACACTGAGAGATGAGATAATGTTCAGATCACTCAGCTAGTGGATGGCAGACTCGGTCTCATCTCAGCCTGTGCAGTTCATGCTTTCCCCCTTAGTTGTTCTGGCACACGAATGAGTTGATCTAATATGTAAGGACCTATCCATTAAGGGAAGAGGAAAAGTAGGAGGATTGTGTGTGCGTGGTATGTGCGTGCGTAGGGGAAGCGATGCACATCCATATGTGTATGGAATGCATGTGGAGCCAGAGGTCAACTTTAGGTGTCTTTCTCAATTGCTCTCAATCCTGTTGTTTGAGACAGAGTCTCTCACTAAACCTGGAGCTTGTGGATTTGGCTAGACTGAGTGGTCAGCAAACTCCAGGGATCCCCCTGCCTCTGCTTCCTCGGTGCTGGGATTAGAGGCAGGTGCTACTGTGCTTTGCTTCTTGTGTGAATGCTGGAGATTGGGACTTGGGTCCTTATGCCCTTTACAGACTGAGCCATCTCCTCAGGCCCATTGTGTATGTGTGTGTGTGTGTGTGTGTGTGTGTGTGTGTGTGTGTGTGTGTCTATGTAGCGGTGGTTGAAGACATGTCAGAAATGTTGGAAGAAGAATGCTGATCACCTGCTGTGCTGATTTGAGCCATTTGGTGCAGAAAGAATTGAGGAAGAAAGTCTATAGTAGTTGGCTTCTGAGAGACTATGAGGCTTTGGAATCTGACAGGGCTGTCTGGGACCCCAGGCTAGTTTTCCTGTGTGTAGTGACAGCCATAATTCCTGGCTCCTCGATCTGCCCGTATATCTCTATGTGGGTCTCACCCCTGACAGGGCACAGCTTCTCCTGCAGAACTGAGTTGTACATAGTGGAACAGCAGCAGGCTCACAACTCGTGGGGTTTCCACGACCAGCTGGGCAGTGGCCAAGAGGCCTTGTGCCTGAATACACAACTGTGTAGGCAGTTTGGAAATAACTGGAGAAACTTCAAAGACTGCCTCAGAATTCCTGAATGAAGCAGCCAAGGACAGAGCTGCTCAGAGTAAAGTGTTAGTGTTACTATGATCTCACTTGCACTCCTTGCTGGTGGGATCTGGCACATTCGAGTTTTGCATACAGTGGAATTCTAAAAGCATAGTGCAAGACTAGTGCCTATCTGTATAACATAGAAAGAATCACAGTCTAGTGACAAGCGACAGAGAGGACCCTAAGCCAAGCATAGCGCTGGTACCCCTGTGCTGCTCAGAGACCAGGCTCTGAGTACAAAAGAAAAGTTAGTCAGCCGGCCTGCGGCGTTGGGGCAGTGACTGACAGAATTTAAGAAATACGTGGTATCTGAAACATGTAACAGAGAGCAATCTTTGCCATATTGAAGTTAGCATCTCAGTCGGAAAATGAACCTTTGATTACATTAAGAGCATGAAGGGGTGGGTGGTACCCGGGCAGCTGGCTGCTTCTACTTGGAACGGTCGCACCAGCGATTTCTCAGGAAGGACATCTGGATGCAGGCATCTCCGTGGCCCATCTGGAATCTGTTCTTCCTCCATCTTGTCGACGATACAATTCTGGCCAAATTTGGGACATTTTTTCTTGCTTTTAAAAACAAAAGCCTGTCTTCTGGCTCTGGGGCATGGTGTGAAGATGGGATACTTGGGCTCACTGCAGCCATCTGGAATCTGTGAGGCTCCCTGCAAAGCACAAACCAGAGGCCTATGAAGACAGATTGTAAAGAGAAAAGGAATCGTTGAAACCGCTCAAACTGCTACAAGAGCCAGTCCCCAAACCCCTGACTTTCAGACCTCTTGTTTTGATTCAGAAACACAATTTTACATTTCATATTTCTGTATGTGGGATCTGTCTTATAAGTGGCGATATATTCATTTGAGTGAGATATAGAATACATGATTTTAACAAAGAAATGTCCCTCTGTTTAATCTACTTCAAGCTGGAGTCTTCTGCTAAGAGTCGTAATCATCCTAAGTGATGTTGACATTTCCCAATCTTTGTAAAGAATTCCCTGGAAGAATGGATCATGACAGAATACAGAAAACAACTTGACATGTACAAATTACCTTCCTGAAATAACAGCTTATGTATGTAAAGTGTTCATGCCACGTCACGCACTGCTCCAAGCACCTTTCATTCTGTGATTCTTGCAGCAGCCCCATCATTAACCCCCATTTTGCAGCCGAGGAAGCCAAAGAGTAGAATGGTTAAAGGAATTCATAGACAGAAGCAATGGGACCTGAGTGCAGACAAATCCAGCCCGACTCCTGGGGTTTCAGCCGTTGCTCTAATTTGGATGCTGAGGATCTCCCAAAGGCCTGTATGTTAAAACTTAGTCCCCAGGTGGGCACAGCCGGGAAGCAGTGGAACCTTTAGGAGACAGGGCTTGAGCGGACATCCTTATGTCACTGAGGGCATTGCCCTCTAAAGGGATATAGGACCCCAGCCCCTCCCCCCTGCTCTTTACTTCTTGGTTCATGAGGTAAGCAGCTGGCTCTACCCTGTGTGTGACCAAGAGGCTGGAGCAAATTAGAAGAGGTCTGGTGCCTGACCACACATGCGGCGAAACTGTGTGGCAGTCTAGAAATAAGCAGAGAAACTGCAAATCTGCATTAGAATTCCTGAATGAGCAGCCAAGGACAGAACTGTGAGGTGCTGCCTCCGGAGAGACCCAAAATAAAGACAGGACCCTCCAGAACCCTGAGCCAACATAAAACTCTTCTTATAAGTTAATTAGCTCAGCTATTTGCTGTAGGAGTAGAAAGCTAACACAAACACCATGGGGGATTTTCTGGAAGATTCTGGCATAGCAAATAACGCATTTTTGCCCAACTCCAGCAAAGTCAGTTCATCTACCAGAAGCTCATCATGAAAACAAGACCTCCCCCACCCATCCCCAGAACCATCAAACATTGCTCTGAACCATGTTCATCAAAAAATCTTGGGTCACTGAATACAATTTTAATTTTCTGAAGGAGGAAAGGCAGGTCAAATCATATATTCCTGCCCATTGAAAACAGATGACCTTGAAGCTGTGGTTTATTTCTCTGTGCTTACATAGTGTCCAGGAAGAAGTGCCAAGGCGCACACCCACATTATCTGCAAAGTGATTGCCTCTAGTAAGATTACTACCTCCAATTTTTTCTTAAATACACCACTTTGGAGAATATGTAACACTCTCTGGACCTCATCTGCTATTTACTGGACATGTCTCCCCATTCCCAGAAGCCCCTGCCTTCTCGGAAGTGTTGCATAACCTCCGCTCGTGGTGTCTGTTCCCTTTGAGATTCCCTTCCCCTCATCCTCTCCTCTGCTCAGCAGACTCTGGCTCATCTTAAGCACCTCCTCTTCAAGCCTTGGATGTGGTGCTGCAGCAGCCCCCAAGCCTTTTCCTTGTGTCACCCCTGTGGTGGCTGCTGGTTTAGCCTGTGCTGTGCAGCCAGGTAGGAAAACCTCAGCTCAGCTGATCCTAGCTTGAGTAACTTTAGACCAGTTACTTCACCTGCCTCATATCCTCATCTTTAAATAAGGGGTCATGATGATAATTTGAATCCCACAGGACTGTTTTAAGACGATGTACCCAAAGCACTTGTCCCAGAACCTGGCACGAAGTAAACACCCCCCAATGGAAGCTCTTGACATTGAGATGCGCATCTACACATCATCCACTGTTGTTGTTGTTTTGTATTTATTTTTATTTATGTGTATTTGTGTGTGCCTGTGTGAGTTTATGTGTGCAGGTGCCTACAGAGGCCAGAGGGCATTGGATCCCCTAGAACTGGATTATAAGGTGTTTGTGAGGCACCTGATGTTGTACTGGGAACTGAACCCAGGTCCTCTGAAAGAGCAGAGTTTTCTTAACCACTGAGCGATCTCTCCAACCCTAACTGACTGCTTTATGGTGATTCCCTTCCTTCCTCTCTTCCCTCCCCCACCCTTTTCTTTTAGTGCTGAGGACTGAGCACAGGGTTCATGCATGCCAGGCAAGAGGTCTACCCCTGAACTATGCCCCAGTTTTCCCACTGGAGCTATAATTAATGAAGCTGCGGTGAACACTTCTGTAAAATCTTTTTGTGGACCTAAGTGTGGACACTGCCACAGTAATTCCCCAAGTGGTGCTGCTGTGGGATTCTAAGTGCCCCACACACTCATCTTACTGTGGGGTATGGTGTCACCTCACTCTGCTAGTGATGCTCAGTGTCTTTATACAAGTGTATTGGTCATATGCATAGTTTTTAGTGAAGTGCTATTAAAAACTTCCCCCGCTTCCTTTAAAAATTGTACTTCTTGGCCAGGCATGGTGGGGCACACCTTTAATCCCTCAGCACTTGGGAGGCAGAGGCAGGTGGATCTCTGTTTGAGGCCTGCCTGGATTACAGAGCGAGTTCCAGGACAACTGGGGCTACAGAGAAACCCTGTATCAAGAAAACAAAAAAATTGTACTTCTTGTTAAATTGTAAAAGTTCTTTTTAACATTTAAATTTTTTTAGTTATTTATTTTTATGTATGTGAGTTTTTTGCCTGCATGCATTAAGTGCACCATCTGCGTGCAATGCCTTTGGAGGCCAGAAGAGGATGTCAGATTCCCTGGAACTGGAAATATAGTTACTATCCACCATGTAGATGCTGGGAACTAAACCCGGGTCCATCTCTCCAGCCCTGAGACTAGAACCTTAGGTAGCCCAGGCTGGGTTTGAGAGCCTCCTGCTTTAACCTCCCTGACTAGTGCCAGGATTACGGGCATGTTCGTCCATGCCTGGCCCTTTTTGTTGTTGTTGCCCTCAAAGATGTGTGTGTGGAGGTGTGTGTGTGTTTGAGGAGGAGTGTGCAGGAGTACAGGTGCCCAAGGAGGCCAGAAAGGGATGTTGGATCCCCTGGAGCTGAAGTTACAGGTGGTTCTGAGCTACCTAACATGGGTGCTGGGAACTGAACTCAAGCACTGCACATCTCCACAGCCCCTGAATTGCAAAAGTTCTTTGTGTATTCTAGATATTTGTTTATTTGTTTTTGTTTGTATGTGTGGTGCTAAAGAAGGACCAAACCCAAGGCTGTGCACATGCTAGGCAAGCATTGTACCACTGAACTACCCACCCATGTTGTCTTCAGATATGTGTTTGGCAAATATCTCCTCCCAGTCTTGACACGTGTGTGAGTTTACTTTTGATGGAGCCGGTTGGTTTTTCTAGTATGTTTTCTGTATTCTGTTGGGTTGCTCTCGTGCTTCCGTTCTCGTACTTCACAAACACCACATGTCTCTTTACTGAGGATTCCCTTCCCTGAGCCCCAGGCAGTTGCCTTCCAGAAGAGGCCGAGGCAGTATGGGGTCACCAGCCTGTGCACTGCCTGGTCAAGCGTCTGTTTCTTTTATCTTGCCCGGTTTTCTGGCTGGTTTTGGCAGAAGCTCTTGATCTGGTTTTGTACCCTGGCATACAGGCAGTCCATAAATGCCTGTCGTGTGGGCAAATCTTTGTCAGCACCTCCAGACGTGGTTCATTACAGTCTCTCTTGATTGGGAAAATCTGCAGGGCCCCTGGAGCGTCTCTGGCCGGCTCTCTTCTTTTTCTAGACAGCTCATTTCCAGAGGAGGTCATGACTTCTTCACATCTCAACACCAGCCCTCATAGATTCAACACATCTATTGAGTGGGGAAATTGAGGTCCAGAGAACAAAGGGTCACCCGAGCCTAGCAAAACTAGGCTTCTTTGTCAGGGTCTTTGCATGGTACTCTGCAGCAGAATGGGTACTGCCTCTCTAGTTTCTGTGTCACTCTCCAACTCTGTGTATTGTAGGCTCCACTTCCACTTGCTCCTAAGAAAGAGTCAAATAAGAACCAGGCATGGGGGCACATGCCTTTAATCCCTGCACTCAGGAGGCAGAAGCAGGCAGATCTCTGTGAGTTCAAGGGCAGCCTGGTCTACATAGTGAGTTCCAGGCCAACTGGGACTACAAGGAGACTCTGTCTCAAAAAGACCAAAAAGAAAAAAAAAAAAAAAGAATATATGTCAACTTTTAAAAAATTCTTAGTTTACATGGTTTGCCTATACCTATGACTATGTGTACATGTCTGTCTGTCTGTCTGTCTCTTTTGACATAGGGAAGGGACTGGTACCTTGACCCAAGCTCATCCAGAATCTGTCATTTCGTCCTTTTTATTTGTTTGAATTCGCATAGCCACCTTCTGATCTTAGTCCCCCCACTAGAGGGCACATGGATCCCTCAGAGAGGGTCTGTGGTCCAAATGCATCAATGGATCCTTGAAGCCACCTTCTTGAGCTCTGTGCCCTGTACCCTCCGCCTCGCAAACACAAACAAATCAAAACAGCCTCTTCCTCAGCCTTCTTCTCTGGCTGGGCTGCTGGCTGTCATCCTCTCCCCAGACTCCTGCCCTTAGTTGAAGGAGGCGATAGAGTGACCAGTGACCGTGTCTGAGAGTGCCGACCTTACTTGTCATCCCTGCCAGGGGCCACCATGTCCTCTCTCAGGGCCACTTAGGAGGCAGCTCTTCTCTCTCTCCTCAGCTGGCAAGGACTGACCTTTCAGATCCCCAGGTCTGGTCTGCCTTTGATTGACATGAACCTAAGAGGAAACAGCAGGAACAAGCCTGGAAACACTGGCCCCCCTGCAAGAGCACGGCAGGTGGCTCCACAGCTCGGCTCCTTTCGCCCTTGTAGGTAGGTCACACCTTGCATTTCTTGATGGTCGCCATCTCTACCCTAGGCTTTGGCACCAGAGTCCCAGGCACGAGTCCTGGCTTCACTGCTAGCTGCGACCTTGAGCAAATTCTGTGAACTTCCCTTTCAGTATTGGGTAAATGAGGATAACAACAGTTTCAGCCTCGTAAGCAAGACAGTGCTTATAAATAAGGCGCTGGGCACAGTGCCTAGCATATAATGTTTGGTCATTAGCCATTATTAATGGTACTATTAATGTCATTAGCATTATGTTACTGTAAGCCTCCGCATAGCCACCTTGCCATTCTCTCTGTTTTCTGGCTCATGAAGAAGCATTGCTTCCCTCTAGCTCCAGGGCTCAGCTTCTTCCTCACAGCAAGGCCCCTGCAGATGGGCGCTGAGTGCCCATGGGACCAGTCAAATGAACTGCACTGCTCCTGCCTGCCTCAGACTAGGCTTCAGACCTTACCTAGTCTGGTCTTAGGCCAGAGCCTCTGCCATAGTCCTGCCTCAGGACTGTTCTGCCCCATTCATTTAGGATGGGCGGACTCTCCCCGAAGCCACATCTGTAGTCAGGGTGACACCGGACAGCAGCTGCTGCAGCTGTTACAGTTGCTTCCTCACTCCTCCGCACCTCCTCATTAGTTCTCTGGTCATGTTCCAATCTCCAGGAGAGACTGGCAGCAATCCTGAGTGTCAGTCACAGAAAAGGCAGACAGCAGCACCTCCCTGCTCTGGCTGCTGCCCTTGGCCACCCTGCAACTCTAAACAGCCTTTCTCTGTCACTCAAGGCTCTCACCAGCAGGTGGATTAGCATTCAGACAAGGGAGGAAAGGCATGGGGCAACCAGCGCCTGCCTTCCTCCGCAGCTGAGGTTGCTTAGGGAGGCAGAGCCAGTGGTGAGGAGGCGTCTAGGCAGAGACGGAGTTCTGGACACGGGCCCTTCCTAAGATATTACCTCTATCCCTCCACCTCTGCCCGCCACCACCTCCCCTGGCCTCTGGCCTCCCCTCTCACCCATTATCCAACTGTGGTGTGTACGGAGAGACAGGGTAGGAAGGAACCATCGGGCGAGGAGAGGGGAACTCCAACGGTTAGAGCCACCACTGTGCGGTAATTTACAGTCCACAGACTCACACACCTGGAGCACTCACTAGACATGCTAAACACTTTCCACAGTATCTAACCCTCACAGCAACACTGAGGTATCTCTATCCCTGCCTTATAGATGAGGAAACTGAGGCACAAAGACCCACGTAACCTACCCAAGGTCACGGAGGAAGAAAGTGGTGGAACTGAGATTTGGATCCAGGTCTCTGGCTCCTGCTCCTTTGCTCCTAGGTCCCCATCGGAGCCAGCCCCCTGCCCCAGCAGCCGCCCAGCTCTTCAGCTCCAGCTCTCCTGATGCCCAAGGCTCCCTCTCTATCAAGCACCTGAACATTCCTGCTCGCATTCCCAGACAGTGGCTATTTCTAAGAAAATGGGAAAGGAAAGGACTCCGCCTCTTAGGCACAGTGTCATAGACGGGCTTTAAATGACTTCCTCCCACTAAAGGTCCACTCTTGACCTGTATGATGAAAGTCAGTGAGCTGAGAAAGGGCATCTGGGTACCACGAGCCTCCAGTAGAGGAGTTCCAAGCTGAGGGAGGGAACTTTCTGCAGCAAGAGCTGAAAATGTGCAGATTGCACAGAGAGCCCAGGGGTGGGAGAGGCCCTGGGAATAAGCCGAGCGTGGGCAGGGTGTGCGGGGAAGGTGTAAACACAGTCTGCTCCCACCAAAGCCAGCCTGCTCCCTGGGGAAGAAAGCCCCTCCCTCCGAGCCCACATGGCACCCCAGCTGCCAGGGCCCAGGCAGCCGCCCCCCGCCCCCCGCCCTGCCACACACACTGCTGGCAGCCCCTTCCTGTTCCTTTCCCGCCCTTCGTCTGGAATGGATCCTTGGAAGAGATTCACAGAACAGTGTGCAAAGAGGTGCTGTCCTATGGACGTGTGCCTGGGCCGGAAGCCAACCCTGGTACTGCTCTGTGACCTTGGCCTGCCAATTTCTCGAATCATCGGAAAGAGGCAGCAACTCGGAAGCCGCAGAAAGAAGAGGTGACGGGAACACTGTGACTAGATTAGAGAATGAATGAAAAGATGAGATCAGAGAGCACAGACCAGGGTCACAGGACAGTGCCCTCGGGCCCTCAGCCTGACAGTCCTGTTGCCAGGGAGATTCATGCCTCTCAGGAGAAAGACAGGCCGACAGAAGCTAAGACAGGTGGCCATGGACTCATGGCCTGAGTCAGGTGGGCATGCTGGCAGGTTCTTTCCCCTGGTGAGACCTTCCCCTCCCTCCTCCTTGTCCTACTTTGAGAGGCTCCCCACAGAACCTCCTGTGCACTCACCCCAGCCAGGCTCCCGGCAGTACCAGCAGCCCCTCCCCAACAAGCAGAGCTCCTCCCCGACCCCCACCCCACCCTCCACCCATCACCCCCCATGGGTTCTTTCAGCCTGAATCCACATCTCTCGTCTCTCATCCTTTCCCGCCCTTCATTGCCGATGTGAGCAGTGTTGGGATACCGCTGTCTAAACAACTGTCTCCTGCTACCTCCAGTCAAGGGCAGGGACTGGCCAGGCAGAGGCGTCACTGCTGGCCTGCCAGTGGGGTGGGGGGCTTCATGGGGAGGAGAGGTGCATGTGCAGAGTATGTGGGGGGCGGCTTTTGAAGATTAATGGCTCTGAGACAGTTGGTTGGGAGCAGCTGCCTACGGGGTCTGAGCCTGGGTGTGGGAACAGGAGCGGATCTGCTTGGGATCAGGCAGGACTGTAATGGGAGAAATGGCAGAGTAGCTGGGGACAAGGAAGGCCGCCGAGTTACTGAGCAGTCAGCACACTGACAAAAACAAGTGTCATGCGTGTCCCTCCCCACACTCTACCGCCCGTTTAGAACACATGGAACACACTCACACTCACACACAGACACAAAGCACCCTCCCATCCAGCTCCAGACACATGCACCACAGATGCAGCTGGCCTTTCTTGTTGATAATTTCAGCAGAGTGGCTGATGACAGGATGAGTTCTAGGGACCGAAGAGAGGCAGATGCCATAGGGAGTTACCAGAGCAAAACAACCCACCTCTGGACCACAAGGGGTTTGACAGAGTGGCTAACAGAGACAGGTGGCCGGGCCAATAGAAGCCCTGTCTGCCAAACAGCTCCAAACTCGGGTAGGCGATGAACCTTGGATTCCCACTCTCTCTGTGTTTGCTCATTTATATGATGTCAACAGTAGTATACAGTCTCTGTGGGTTATGGTAAGGGTTGGAGTACAAATGGGAGAGCCCTTGACGGCTAAACCAAAGCTATCATTTATCTGTCCCTTGGTTTGGGATATTCTTGCTCTCTGCTAGATCTGTGTCTTGCCTGGGATTGCTGGTGTGCCCTAGAGTTAACTGGTAGACCCTGGGAAGCCCTTTATCCAGTTCTGCAGTCCCTCAGAGAAGGAACTCAGAAAAGGGAGCCCAAGAGCAACAGATGTCTCTGCTCTTCCTCCAGCCCCAACCAAGCCTTGCTCAGGAGCCCCACAGTCAGGGCCTGTTCGAGGGAAAGGAAGAGCCTGCCATCTCCACTTCTGTGCCTCCCATTCTTCCTCCTGCTGTTGTTACTGGTCCCAGCTTCCTCCTGGACTAGGAAATGAACCAGGCCTTGAACTAGAACAGAAAGCCAAACAGACTAGCACTTCCTCCCATCCCAGAGATAGGATGCATATTTCAGGATAGACCTCCCAGAGTACACCCTACCTTAGAAGAGTTCAGCACTGCCTTCAGTCCAGGGGTAGCTACCACCTCACCCCTAAGCCTAGAAAATGTGGTCAGGACCACACCTGCTTCTAGTCAGACCAGCTCTTGTCTCGTGGGCTGGAATGTAAGTAGCAGATTCAAGATAGGAGCTCAGTGAAGAACTTAGCCTCATACTCAACCTCCATCAGTGACCACGGAGCTCCTACGCCCCTACGTGGCTGAACCTTGCCCATTTCTTCTTCTTAATCCCCAGCCGTGTCCTCGTCCCTTCAGGGCTCCTATCCCTGTCCTACCTGTCTGGACCAGCAGATCCCCATCCCTGGTGCTGAGCCATCTCAAGAGGTTTGGGTCAACTTCACAGGCTCTTTCTCCCTAAAGAGAGGGAAACACTGAAGTCAGAGGATTGAAGGAGATAACCTTGTCATGTATTGAGTTTTCCTCCTCCTCTTCCTCCCACACCTAGCCATCCCCCATGCAGCGTCAGCCAGGCTGTGACAGCCTCCATCAGCAATGGGTTTCTTGCTGTCAGACCAATTTTTCCAGGTAACTGGGTCGCAAGGAGTTAATAAGCAACTACTTCCTTCTGGCCAAGCCACACCAGGTCCGTCCTGGCCAGATGGTCCCCAGATTTAGCCCTTTCTCTCCTGCCAGGAGGTCCAAGCCCATTTTGTGTAGACCAGACAGCTACTTGGAGGTCAGATGGCCCCCATTCACACTGGCTGAGCCTTCATACTGGTCTCACAGCCCCTGTTATCAACTCCAGATTTTGAGAAATAAAGTGATTATGTAAATTGTCCAGTCTCCCAGTAAGGGGGAGCTAGGATTTAAATTTTGGTTGCCCAACAACTCCAACCCAAACAGTGGTGAGGGCCTCCTGTGGAAGAGGAATGCGGCAGACGTGTAGCTGGTAATGTAATGGGATGGTGATGGTGACCTCACCAGTCGTGGGGTCAGTAAGGATCTCACAGCAATGCCTGTTTGACAAAAGTGTGCAGGGCTTCCCACTGAATCTTAATAAAGGTCTGAAGCTGGGTGAATCTCAGGACTGAAATGGAAAGAGATGTAGAGACAGACTCAACTTCACTCTGTGGCCAGTTTCCACATATCTAAGAGTCACAGTGCAGTGAGGTCTCCCGCCCAGACGGGGGTCACAGGCAGGCATACTGAGCCTTCCATATTGACTGAGGATACCATCCTGCCTGTAGGCCCTGGAGCCCACCGCCTATAGAAGATCACTTTTGTTCCTTGTTCTCATTAGGAATGAGAATCGATCTTCAGATAAGTCTCCCATGCTGAAGGGGTTCGGTAACTACAAACAAAGTAGGTATTACATAGATACTGCTTTACATTCTTAGTGTTTTGGGGGACATAGCATCTCCTTATTATCAAAAGACACTAGTCAGCCTGGGAAGGAAATGTCTAGAAGAACTCATAACTTTGTGTCCTACCCCATCGCCTCCCACCGGCCCCGCCCCAAAGACCACATGGCTTCAACCTAGGGAAGAGTTAACTTTCTGGCCACCGGAGACAGCCGTCCTGCCCGCAGGGGCTGCCCAGCCAATGGCACTCCATACTGATGATGTCATGTTCCTCCTGCGCCTTCTATTGGGGACTGGACAGCGAATCCTGCTGGAGGTTCAGGCAGCCCGAGCTGCTGAGCCAGTTGGGGGGCAGAGAAGGACGGGGGGAGGGAAGAACACAGACAGGGACAGCAAAGCCACAGGGAGCTGCTCCTGCCCCTCCCTCCGTTCCCCTGTCCCTTCAGCAGAAGGTCCTCCTGGGACTGCCCCTCACGAGGCAAGGTCACACAGCGTTGGTCCAGAAGAGGGGTTGGGGGATGTCCACTCCCACCTAGCCTGCCCACTGCACAAGGAGGCAAGGCTTGGGACATGGTACACACACACACACACACACACACACACACACACACACCACCACACGCAATCACAGCAACAGCCTCCTTGGCAGCACCGTCCCTCTCCTACCCATCTCCTGCATCACCTGCCAGAAGACTGAAGGTCCGAGTTGGAGTTGTTCCCCATAACCGCCCCATCCACTCCATCGGGCTCTCTGTGGAAGGGAAGAACCGGCAGGAAGAGCTGTAGGCAGTGCCCACTTCTGCTCTGCCCGCTCCCTACAATCTAGCCACACTGGGCAGAGGGGACTGCAACCCAGCAACTTCTGCTTAAGGCTTCCTTCAAATCCCCTCCCAGACTACCTAGAACTCCAAGCCGCCCCTGCCCACCTTGAGCTTGTCTGTAGCCCACCTTGTAGTTCCCCCACCCCAAATCCCAATCCATAGCCCCATCCGTTTCTCACGGTTCGACCCGGTTGGCAAATCTGCGGCACCAAAGCATGGCCAAGCTGAACAGGAAGAGGGTGGTGCACATGGCTCAGCTGCCCCATCCCCCACCACGTCTGCAGAAGGCCGCAGGGCAAGGGCCACAGTGGCCCTGGCCACCTCTCACAAGCCACTGCTGCTTTTCCTGAGTCTCCTGCTGGGGATGGATTAGGAGGTTCAAGCTGATTAGTGGGGTCAGCAGCCTGACCTTGTGAAGAGTGATTAACCTCATCAGGCCCAAGATTTCTCCTTTGAGGCATGCACGGTGGCCTTGAGCACCTGTGCAGAATGTAGATTTGATTTGACCTTGACTTCAGCCTCAACAGGCTCATAGTTCAGAAAAATGTGCTATGGAGTTAAGTGAATTGCTGCCATATAGTGATCTGGACTTTGATGATGGCACCTGTGGAGCACTTTGGGACCTGTAAAGCACCAGGAAAGCTTCAAAGGGGAGCTGGGGCCTGGCCTAGTGGCCACTGCCTATAATCCAGTTAGGAGGATTGCAAATTCAAGGCTTGCCTGGGCCACACCCAGTTGAAGGCCAGACTGGAAACCTACTGAGAATCTGTCTCAAAGAGGACTGAGGACATAGCTCACTGGTAGAATGTGTGCGCAGCATTGGGAAGACCCTAGGTTCTATCTCCATTACTGCAGGGAGGGCGGGGATGGCAGAAGAGAGTGAGCTGCTGGAGGCACCTGAACTTGCAGGTGCTGGAGGATGGGCCCTCAGTAGACTCCTGGGGCTGCTGGCATGAAAGCATGCAGCACTTTCCAGTGACTGAGGTTGGTAGGCAATGGAGCCATGCTGCAGAGCGAAGGCTACCAGAGAGGAGAGCGGAGGAAAAGCCGAAAAGCGGATGATGACACAACAAGACTGGTTCCCGGGCGCCCTCCCGACCTCCTGACAGCCTGCTGAACTTTCCTCATCCGCTCCCTCTTCAGTAAAAGGCAGAGTTGAGGTATGCACTCACAGAATAGATATGAATTATAAATTCTATCTTATATAACTATCTTATATAATGTAGATATAAATTATAAGCTTATCAATTATGTACTAGATTGCTCTATAAATGTATCCCTACATTATAAGACATAACAATTGAAGGAAAAGAAGAAAATCAATAGAAATATGCTTCCCACATCCCACATGGACCCTCCGGGCTTGGAGAAGTTTCTGCACCAGTTATGAGAAACAGTCAGAGGGGCTCAGGGTGGGCAAAGCAGGAACCAGCCATGGTGGGGACGGGACACAGAATAAAAGTGAGATTAGAACCTGAACCCACACTGTTCTCCGCTCTCTCCAAGACCCACAGAAGACGTTCAATTCTCCCTCCCTAACCAAGATGGGAGGTAGTGTTTGAAGCCTCCTGAATAGGAGTTTCCATCAGGTGCCCCAACACTGAGCTCCAGGAGGGCCCCACTAGGCCTCTGAAAGTTCCCACTGCTCTCTACTAGAATCTTGAAATCAGAGTTTTAAAAATGTGTGTGTGTGTGTGTGTGTGTGTGTGTGTGTGTGTGTGTGTGTGTGTGTGAGTGGAGGTCAGAGGACAACTTACAGGCTTTCCTTCCCTCCCCTTCCACCATGTAAGTGCCAAGGATCAAGCTCAGTCATCAGGTAATCACCTTCACCTGCTGGGCCACCTCACAGCCTGAAAGCAGATTTTAAATGAATAGGAACCAAAGCTGAAGAGGACAGCTACCCCCTGGCACTTGGCAGTGGTACTCCATTGTCTCGAGCAGTGTAAGGGTGGACAGGGAGCCTTAGGAAAAACCAGAGCCACATGTACTAGAGCTGCGTGTACTAGAGCCACATGCACTGGGACATCTATGTCAGGACTGCAAGCCCTCTTGGCTTCAGGCTTCCTTCCCCTGGCTAGGCCCAGGACTGACCCCGTATCTTGCAGGATCCGGCCTCAGCGACTCTCAAGAGACTGTAAGCCTCCACCTCTGGCCCAATATCCTCTCCCTGACCAGCCCACCAGGATGCTGAAGATTTGCTTTTCCGGTGCCCCCCGTTGGACCCTTGATGGTGACAAGGTGGATCCACTATCCTGTGACTTCCTCAAGACCTCTGGCTCCGGCGATCCTGTCTGTCACACCTGACCATCTCCCTCTGGGGCCTTAGTCTGCCAAGGCCATGGCCAGAATTCAGGACAGCGTCTGGTTCTTGCCTGTTGGTCATTAATTAGCCACCCGGGACTTCTTTCCACTGCTTGCACCCAGAGTGCGCTTGGTGGGCAGGAAAGGAGAGGCACAGACACGACATGTGCTCAAGTTCGGAGAGCCAGCTGGAGCGGCAGACTGGTGGGGAGAAGACCCCAAACCCTAGCGCCCGGGGGTGCCCAGCTGTGGAATGGTGACTCGGCCCAGGCCGGCTGAGGAGCTTCCTGGCTCCAAGGGAAGCACAGCTCTGTTGGCGAGTTCGTCCCCTCCGGGAGGCGGCGGGTGACAAATGCCTGGGAGTGTTTGACTTTGAGTCAGCTGAAGGGTACACTTACGCACGAGTCTAGACACCGCGCACAGCGAGAGCCCGGACACCGCTAGTCCCGCACTCCGCACTCCGGTGCAGCCCGCGTTGCTCGGCGCCGGGTGCCCCCCTCCCGGATCTTCCCCGGACTCTTCTGCACATTGGCCACACCTACCCCTCCCAGCAGGGACCCCGGTGACCTTGCGGGTGGGCGGGAGGCGCCGGCCGGGACGCCCCCACCCCGCCCATCCTTCACCTTGCCAGAATTGGCTAGCCCACACAGGGGGTTTGGAGTGCATTTATTTTTTTTAAACATTCTTTTTTCCAGCAGACCACATCCCCGCCCCCAGCTCGCGGTCCCCCGCCCCCTCGCACATATACCCTGCACACGCGCGCGCGCACACACACACACACACACACACACACACACACACACACACGCCCGGCGCGCACAGACACACGCTCCCTCCCTCCGAGCTCCACTCCGCGCCCGCTTGCCCGCCCGCCGCACACGCAGCCGGCCTCGGCTCCCCGCGCCCGGCGCCCGCGGCCGAGCGAAGCCGAAGCCGGGCTGGGCTCTGAGCTGCTCATGGAGAAAGTGCCCAGCGAGATGGAGATCGAGCGCAGGGAGCGGAGCGAGGAGCTGTCCGAGGCGGACAGGAAGGCGGTGCAGGCGACGTGGGCCCGGCTGTATGCCAACTGCGAGGACGTGGGGGTGGCCATCCTGGTAAGGTAGGTGTCGCCCCGGCCGGGCCGGGCCCAGGGCAGGGAGGGCGGCAGTGGCTCCTGACACAGGCGGGCTCGACCCGGGTCGGAGCTCCGGGGCCACCTCCCCAGCTGGGACTGGTGGCCAGGGGCGTCTTGGGGTGATGGACACCTTGGCTGATTCCTTCCTGGCTCTGGGGCACGGGGCTTCTCAGGAACTAGGAGCCAGACGCAGGAGGGCACTTGGGTCTCCTTCCACTCCCTGGCCTCAGAACTCACTCAAACCAGGTCGGATTTCCCCGTGGGTTACCCCAGCCACCCAACTAAGATGTAGGACGCACAGACATTTGACCAGACCCTTAAAGAGAGCAGTAGAGAATTCCTCGTTTTAGAGATGGGGAAAACTAAGGCTCAGCCAAGAAGGGGTTCAAAGAGGACAGAACCCCCTGTCCAGCTCAGCACCTTGGGAAAACAGAGCAAAGAGCAGGGTAGTAGAGGTCAGCAGATGCAGAGGCCCAACTGCCCAGCTGTCCAGCTGCTCCTCTTTGCCCCAAGAGTGAGGCACAGGTGAGTTAAAAGCCAGTAGGCTCCTAGAATGTAATCCTAGATGAGTTTGTTTTTTTTGGGGGGTGGGGTGTCTTTTAGGAGATGGCCCCACCCTGGACCCCCCTCCCACAGCCAGGGAGGAAGTGCAATGTCTGGCTCAAGGTTCATTCTGGCCTGTGTCCCTGAGGACCCTGACCCAGGGTGTCACTGTAGTCCTATATCTGCACACCGCGTGCCCACATACGGTTCCTATAGAAATGATGTTCCCAGGCCCCACGAGCTAGACACTGACTCTAGCTACAACTCAAATCTAGACTCTTCCCCTACATGCTGGACCCAGGGGTGCAGGCAGAGAGCAACCATACTCAGTCCCCCATTCTTGGAAGGGGGAGGCTGTCAAATCTAGGACAGAGCAGAGCAGTCTTGCTATGTGAAGACAGTGAAACCTCATCAAGGAAAGACAGCTGTGGCGCCTGCTTCCCAGCACTGGCCCCCTCTCCCGCTCTTATCCCCTTCTCTCTGTCTTCTGTCTCCTCCAAGCCTGGGACCTACCCAGCTCTATATTGATAGCCTGGATTCCAACTCAGAAATAGATTTTGGAGGAAAAGAACAAGAAGCACTTGGGAGGAGCTAGGGCAGGGAGGGAAGGGGCAACTATGTCAGAGTTCTCAGACCCAGCAACCCAGCCAGGGCTGGCGGGAAAGGAGGAGAGAAGACTAGGATCCTGAAGCCACAGACACTGTGGAGATGCAGATTGGCAGTGTGGGGACCCACACAAGTGCACAGTGGGAGCAGAGTCACAGATGTGCCAGTCTGCATCCCAAGAAGGTTGCTCTCAACCATGTGTGGCACCCTGGGCACACAATGTTCATGTGGGTCACTGGGAGCAAACAAGGCAGGGAGAAAACAAGAAGTTTTCTTTGCAGGCTTTGCCATTTACCAGTGACAGGGGGTGAGGGGAGACAGGATGCCACAAGCCTCATTCTGGATCCTGTGAGCTCTTTCTTGTTCACTACACCCCCTAACACCCAAGGGATCAGGCCTGGCTCAGTGTGCCAAGGCCCACAGTGAATCTGAGAAGTCCTGAGGTAGTAATCAGATCTGGCTTGCTGATTTCGCCAGCCACACTCCACTTGACTCCAACTTGACAACCTGTGCCACCAACATTGTCTGAGCCAGTTCCAGGTGCCACTGACTTCCTCTGCTGCTGTATGCCCTGGGCCTGACCAGTGGAAAGGGATCCGATAAGGCCAAGACCTCTTAGCTTCTCACAGCTTTCCAGTATGCACCCCCAGATCCTGGTCACAACTCCGTGTTTTTCCGTGCCCAACATGCACATCCACAGGTCCAGGCCCTTTGATCACTCTTCCTCCTTCTCCTCCTCCTCCTCTTCCTCCTCCTCCTCCTCCTTCTCCTCCTCTTCCTTCTCCTCCTTCTTTCCTCTCTTCCTCCCTCCACACTACCCACTCAGCCTGTGGGACAAGGAGTCAGGAGGAGGCCAGCTACCAGAAGTTGCTGGCAGAGATGGTGGAGGAGGAGGGAGCACTGACTTAGGGTCTGAGGCAGACCCTACACTTCCACTCCCTGCCAGAGAGGAGTCTGAGAAGGGAACACCATCCTCCCTCCTGGTTGTAACGCTGACACCTTCCCCCTCACACTCAGACAAGCCTATTTCAGGCTCTTGGAAGCCCAGATGCCTCTGGGAGCCGAGAAACTCCCCAAGGCTAGCTGCCGAGGCTTCTCCCTGGCAGCTTGGGCCAGCTTGGGAGAATCGAGATGAAACATGGGGAGAAGCCAGGGTAACAACAGAGGCCCTGACACTCTACTCACTGGGAAAGCCCTTCCCCAAGGCAATGCATGCACTGGGTGTTGAGGTACAAGTCTCAACCTAGGTTCAGGTCCCGTCCCTGTCCGGGAATATGGAAGCCTGGTTCATTCTTAATGCTGCCATTGCTCTCCTGAGCAGAACTGGACATCAGTCCCTGGTCCATAAGACAGGAAGCAACACAGTGCTCAGAGAATAAAGTGCTCAGTACATGGCCCCTGTAATGTCCTTGTGGGGAGATAGACTCTACACCTGTTGAGCTGAGGCCTAGATACAACAGGACAGGTGGAGATGGCTTGCAAAAGCCAAAATACCAGACCAAAAAGAAATTATTTTTATTGCAATTGTAAAAACCCTAAAGTATGAGCTGCTTATTTTAAATTTTATTGTTTTCGGGGGGGGGGGCACGTCTCATGCATCCTCGCATGCATGCGGAGGTCTGAGGACAACTTTTGGGAGTCCGTTCTCTCCTTCCACCTTTTTGAGGCAGGGTCTCAGTTCCTGCCACTGTGCTGCGTCCTAGCCAGCCTGTCTCACCCTAGGAATGCTGGTGTTGCAGATGCACTGTGCTGTCCAGGTCTGGGGGTTTGTTTCTTTTTGTGAGTTTCGGGGATCGAACTCAGGTCATCAGGCTTTGTGCAACAAGTGCTTTTTACCCGCTGAGCTGTCTCCCTGGCCCCTGGAATGCTTATTTAAATCCAGACTGGCCTTTTCTCATGTGTCCCTCATGACAAAGCTTCGCCAGAGAAGTCCAGTGTGCTTTCAGGCCTGCTGCTGCCTTGGTCCACACCCATATATCTCTGAAGGAGCCAATTGGAAAGCCTGTTTCAGACTCCTGCAGATAAGGGGGTCATGAATGTTTGCCCAAGGTCACACCCTGCATCCAAGAGGATTCCCTCCCCTTGTTCACATGGAGGGTGCCCTGGCCACTGTCAGAATCTCCACAAACAGCTGCAGCTCCTGAAAGGCTGGCCAGATGCTCCAAATCTATCTCCTTCACATCAGAGACTCAAGCCTTGTCCGGAAGCCGGCTCAGCAAGTCAGAGCTTTCTGATTCCACAGAAGACAGTCAGAGGGGTGATGACACCTAAACACATAGATCATGACATTCCACATACTTTCTGAAGACCTAGTCGATGATTTGGGTTCTTAATGAGACCTGGCTTATGTCTCATATGACATCCAGTCCTGCCTAGAGAACCCCTGGGCCAGGTTGATGGGTCATAGGGTTCTTGAGACCTGGTTTCTCCTTATGGTTTCAGGTTTGTTCTGATGGATTGAAAGGATGGCAGAGAAGGCCACCTAAGTGGTACTGATGGCCATGAGGGGACAGCAGTAGCCTTGGGTCAGCCTGGGTGACTAGAAAGGGATAGATCTGCCGTGGGGAATGTATCCAGCTTTCCGCTATGTGAAAAGGACGATTGGCCAATAATAAGTGCAGCCATTGGACTGGAACAGAGATGACTCAAGGGTAGGGGCCAATGTAGACATGGTACTTTGGAGAAGTGGGTGGGGGACAATTTATAAGAAATTGGAATATCCAATTAAAGACTTTTGACTTTAGTGTACACTAGGGAGAGGATGAGCGTGAGAGTGACTTAATGAAGGGAAATTGGGGCATTAGACAGTTTCAGATAAACTAGAGAGGGGAAGGCTAGAGCTAGAAAGGCCCGAGGTCTGCTTTCAGAGGCCTTCAGGCTCACTGGGAAGGTAAGGCTCATGTAAGAAGTAATTGCAAACCACACATGCAGGTAAAATCAATGGTTGCACTGACTGCCAGGTATCAAGGAAGAGACTGAGCTGGGAGGAGAAAGCCTTAGTCTCGTTTTCCCTCTTTCCTGCCTGCATGACTGTAGCTAGGTCGTCTTGACCTTAGTTCACAGAGAGCTCTGTCTTCTAAGAATGCTGTGCTTGCTGCGCCCCTCTTCCTATGGATACTGTGCTGGCGACATGCGGTTTCTTGTTATTGTAACAGCAAATCATGGGATAGCAACAGTGATGCCTGTTTTGTGGATGAGGAACATGAAACTTAGAAAAGACAAATGAAATCTTGCCCAGAAAGTCAACCCCCAGTGCCCAGAAGATACTTTAGACAAGAAGCCGGGTGCCGGGCAGGCCTGTAACCCCAGCACTCAAGAGTCAAAGGGACTAGGACTGCTTCAGGTTCAAAGCCAGGAGTTCCAGGCCAGTCAGGGTTGCTTAGCAAAACTTGTCTCAAACAAACAAACAAACAAACAACACTAAACTTAAAGTTAAATGATTGCAAAACCTAGACTCCTGTTCTCTCAGTGACTGGCGCAGGCCTCAATGGAGTGTAGACTGTCAAGGAGCAAGGAGTCAAGAAGCTGCTAACCTGAGCAAGCCCAGCAGGTGGCTGGGGCAGGGGCAGGCCATGGCCAGAGGGAGAGTCTGAGTCCCACTATGTGTGGGAGGGAGAGTTATTACGGGTGTAGGAGGGCCTGTCCACATCCTAGCCACTCCGGCAGCTTCGAGACAGTCCCTGCTTCAGCACCCATCCCTCGCCTCCCCCAGGTTCTTTGTGAACTTCCCATCAGGCAAGCAGTACTTCAGCCAGTTCAAACACATGGAGGAGCCCCTGGAGATGGAGCGGAGCCCCCAGCTTCGGAAGCATGCCTGCCGGGTTATGGGGGCCCTCAACACAGTTGTGGAGAATCTGCATGACCCTGACAAGGTGTCCTCTGTGCTGTCCCTTGTTGGCAAGGCCCATGCCCTCAAGCACAAAGTGGAACCTGTATACTTCAAGGTAGGCTGGTTTGCTGGGTGAGTGCTGCCGCCCTTCCACACTGCTCTTTTCCGGAGCCCCCAAGCCCATGGGCCACAGATCCCTGCTGCCTGTGGCTCTGGGAGGGCTCCCTGGGCAGCAGAGACGACCACTGCGCTGCCAGCCTCATCCCCTGGATCGGCTGTGTCAGGAAGAGTAGTGTGCAGCAGGATAGAAGGGTGGGACCAAGGCAGCCCTTGAGAGCTTGGGCTCCCATGGCCACCTGGCCATTCGACTATAAAGATCCCCCAGGCCAGTACGGGTCAGCAGGGGTCCTGGGGCCCGTGGGAAGCAGGATGCCCAGGCGTTCATTCCTCCTTCCCTCCTTTGCCCCCAGATCCTCTCTGGGGTCATCCTGGAGGTGATCGCCGAGGAGTTTGCCAATGACTTCCCACCTGAGACGCAGAGAGCCTGGGCCAAGCTGCGTGGCCTCATCTACAGCCACGTGACTGCTGCCTACAAGGAAGTGGGCTGGGTACAGCAGGTCCCCAACACCACCACGTGAGGAGGGGGTGAGGGTGGGCTGGGCAGCCTCCCTGCTGTGTCCTCGCCTGTCCCCTAAGTTTCCTATCCCTACTAGGGACTGACGCTGTGGCAGGAACCCTTTGGACAGGCAGACAGGAGTCTGACATACCTACAAACAGGCACAGCACAATAGGGCCTGTGTGATGGCGACCCTCTGACTTCAGCTCAGCTCCTGCCCTAGGTTCTGGGCCTGCACAGAGCTGTGAACCCCAAGCAAATTCTTCCAGGCAGGGCTTCTCTAAAGCAGGGAGCATTTAGAGCACCCTGACCTGGTACTGACTGGCACAGAAGAGATGATCTCCTCAAGGGAAGGTTGGCTCCTCAGGCTCAGAGCAGCCCAGGCCAGCTCCACCCCTTCCTCCCTGAGTACCAGTCCCATGTGCCCCCTCGTGCTGACTAGTGCTCCCCTCCCGTTTACCCTCAGCCTCAACAGGGCTGGAGCCAGGAGGCTCACGAGGACACACACACATGCCCAGGCCCACAAGGGACCTACATGGGTGTCACTCACACAGACTGGCTCAGGGGATGTTTACTTCCATTCTACCCAGAGGTCAGCTAGTTCTGGGCTCCAGGAGGGTGGCCGGCCTCAGTAACTCCTGCTGCCTGGCAGCGGGAGGCAAGGGCTGGCCTTTGAGGTGGCGGCTGGGAACACTCAGCCCCCGCTAGACCTCCAAGAAGCAGCTGACTCTGGGAGCTGAATGGAAGGGCGGAAGCAGGGCTGGAGTAGGACGGAGTTGAGCGGAGGCGGGAATAGGAACCAAGGGTCAGCCAGCGGCTTGGGACACGTGTTGGAGAGAAACATTCCCAGCACTTTCCCATGGAAAAGGCAACATCTCCCCGGGCTCTTCCAAGGCCCCCGTGCTAGCCTCCCGTTCACAGGCCTCCCCACCAGGCTCAGTGGCAGGGGTCCCCAAAGGCAGGGAGAGGCCAGACCTGCTGCCCTCCCTGCCGCTGACCAACCAGTCAAATTGTGGCCCTGCCACCACCCCTTAGCCGTTCCCCAGGAGAGTAGAGTTCGCAGAAACTGCTAGCTGTGGCCAGACCAACTCCAGATGTGCACAGCTGGACCTGGCCTGCCCCAGACCCCGGAGTCAATGCGAGGCAAGGAGACTTTTACCTGCCAGAGGAGGGTGTTGGCCAAGCTGGAAAACTGGGATTACCCGCTCCTCCAGCTGTCACCCATAAGGACCAGGGAGGAGACTGTGGGAGGGGAGACGGAGGAAGGGCTCACCCTCCCTCCCACTGTCCTCCCGAGGCCGCGCTGCCTCTTGCCTCCCAAGATGAGTTTGTTTACAGCCATGAGACAAGACTTCCTGCTTTTCGAGAAAAGAGCTTTTTACCGGAGCCTAGAGGGACAGCAAGGACAGCGGGCCAGCAAGTCCCAATGAATCAGAAACACATGGCCAGAGCCCCACCCATCCCTTCTCCTGCCCCAGCTGGACCCCAGGGACTGAACTATAGCCAAACCCCAAACATTAGGAAACCACCAAAATGTATTCTGCCCCTTTCTGCCCTTTGTGGATGAATCAAGATGGGCGATGCAGGGAACAGACAGGCTGAGAACCAGCTGCCTGCATCTGAGCCTGAGCACCCGAGCTGGGCTTCCCCCAGCTGTCACTGCATGGGACTTCCCCTTCAGTTCCTTGACCCTCCTTATCTCTATCCCTGGTCTCCTAGGGGCTTGGGCGTAGGCCCTCAGTAAGGCATGTCTGCCTGGATCAGGGCCTGAAGACCCAAACCATTGCCAGGTCCCCCACAGTTCACAGGGTGGGGATGAAGTTGCAGAGCTGACTTCTAGAAGTCTCCAGTCCAACTTCTCATATCAGGGAAACACAGTGGGCCAGACTCTTCTGTTTATTGAACTGTCTGTACATCAGGGTGTGTGGGTGGAGGGGTGCTGGGGCAGGGGGATGCGGTGGCCAGCGAGCAAAAAGGAGCATAGCTGTGGACACCGCATGGAGGCCAGGGAAGGGACCGGCCAGACCAAACAATACATTCTGTTTCAGAAGGAATGGAAACCCCCATCTGCGTGGTATCTTGCAGTTTGTGAAATGCTTGGGGCAGGCAAATCAGAAGCTGGCCAGCAGCCTTTCAGAGGGACAGATCCAGGGCTCCCATGGGCCAACAGACTAGTTTGAGGTCACACAATAGGGTGGAGATAGTGGGGGATTATGCACCATGTTGGGTCTCAGCAGAACGTGTCCCACCTCATAACTGACCCCAGACCCTTCTCCCGGTGCCCCCCGGTACCCTGTCTTTCTGACCCCCGTAACCTGTTCCTTCATCTCCTGTCTCATCCACAGCCCACCGACCACGCTGCCCTCTTCGGGGCCATAGGACCCCTCCCTGCTCCCCCCTCCCTGGCAGCACTTTGAGCAGAAGGCTGAGTTTTGAAGACCCTCCTTGACCTTCCATTTCTGGGTGCCAAGGAAGCTGGAGGAATCCCCGACTTGACTTCCCCAAAAGGAGGCCTTCGCTGCGGCCGCAGTCCCCCAAGCTGCTGGGAGGCAGTGCTCACTGCCTGGATGCTGACCCCAGCACAGTGGGGTGGGCGGGGACCCTTCTGCATCACAGAGGAGGACACACTCTTCTTAGCTTTCCTATTCACTGTTAGAGAGGGGACCAAGCGCAAGTTGCCAGCAGGAAGCGGGGACAGGTCTGAGTCACTCTGGAAGGACCTAACCTGGCTTCATTCTGCTGACCAGCATGCAGGCTCACCTCACCATCTCTAGAGTATCACACACACGTCTACCATATATACAGATATATTCTATATACAATCTATATAAAAATATATACATATATACGTACATATCTATTATGTGTACCTATAGACCCAGAAGCCTCGGTCTTGCCCAGCTGTGGAGGGCTGGAAGGGATCCTGGTCATGCTTCTGGGCAGACAGCTCTATGGAAGACAGGAAAAAGTCCTACATCAGCACAGAGAAGGGGGCAGGGGTGGGAGAGTCAGGGTGACCCAACTTGCCAGAGCATCCCAGCATACTTTGATCAGCATCCCAACTTCCTGATTCCTACAGTTATTAAAAAAAAAAATTCTAGCTTGCCACATGTGATGGCATACATCTGTAATGCCAGCACTCAGGAGGCAGAGGCAGGAGGATCACTGTAAATTTGAGGCAAATCTGGTCTACACAGCAAGTTCCAGGCTTGGAGAGAGAGAGAGAGAGAGAGAGAGAGAGAGAGAGAGAGAGAGAGGGGCTGTTTCAAACAAAGCAAAACAAAACAGAAAGATCTGGCTCCCCTGCCCTCCCCCAAGAAGGTTTGGCCAACTGACTTGCCCTAGGAAGGCAACAGTCAGGGCAAAAGAGCTCAGAAAATCCCAACAGGAAGGCCAGGAGGGAGAGAGGCCTTGTAAAGAACCCTGCAAAGCCAGACAACCTGCTCACTTCAACTAGCAGCAGGGCTACAGGACCAGGGGCCACAGTCTCCCCCTCGGCTGAAACCCAGGATCTCCGGCTCCTGCCCTCCACCTGGCCACCAGCCAGTCTTCTCCATCTATCCTATCAACCTCACTGGGGACTCCTGTGTGTACCCCTTGGTCACATGTATCGTCCTAGAGGATGTCTTGCTGCTGTGGCTCCTGTGCCTGCATCCCCTCCTGTCCCATCCCCACGCAGCCTTCCTGTTACGGCCTGTCCTTTTGTAGTTTCTGATGTTTGTAACGAGACCCAGCTGTGTCATTAAACTGACTGTTCTTCCTGTATCTGGCGCTCCTGTCTTTTCCCTCGACCTGCCTTCACCTCTGTCTCCCTTCTGTAGTGCTGGACTTGGGCATTTCCCTTGAAAACAGTTCCATCAAAGATGCCTCTGCCCCTGTACTGGCCTTAGCTGGGATGCTCTCTAAGTTGGCACTACAGACTGTTCTGTCACCTAGCAGGAAACCAGGGGAGCCGAAGCTAGTGGCATAGATCTGTCGTCCCAACTACCCAGGAGGTTAAGGTAGGAGAATTGCAAGTTCAAGGCCTGCCTGGGTAACAGGGTGAGTTCAAGGTCAGCCTGGGCAACTTAGGAAGACCTTGTCTCAAAATGAAAATGAAGAGGGTTGGGGATAGCTGAGTTGGAGAGCACTTGCCTAGCATTCATAAGACTCGAGGTTCAACCTCCAGTACCACTATGAAAGAAAAAGGAAAGAAAACAGTAATAGACTGTTTGGATTTTGTTCTGGAAGTTTTCTGGCAAGGACTAGGTGAATGAGGAATCAAGGTGGGTACTGTCAAAGCTGGTTTTGGTAGCACACACCTATAATCCCAGCATTCAGCAAGTTGAGGTAGGAAGATTGCAAATTGGAGGCCAGCCTGGGCTACATGGTGAGATTCCTGCTTCAAAAACTTAATTAAAATTAAAAGATGGGTATAGAAGAAAAACATGTCCAGATGTGCAGACAGAAGGGCCCTGTTTAAATGTACTAGTCATGCAGACAACGATTTAACCTTGAACTTGTAGACAAGACTTTCCAGGAAGGACCCTAAGTACAGACCTGCTGCACCAAGGACACACAGTGCATCCGCCTTCAAGTACCAGAGAAAGGGAGTCTGCTAGAATCAGCCTTCATCCCAGAGCTCTCAGCACCAGACCCCCTTCCCCAGCCCTGCTAGGCAAGTTTGTCCATCCCCCATCCAGATGGCAATGGTCACAAGAGTCAACAGCATCAAGTCCCCGGAGGAGAGACCAGGAGGTCACCGCAGGGAGGGGGGATGCTGGAGAAACAGGAAGCAGCTTCTGCCCCTCGGGAAGGCTGCTTGTGAGGACTCAGCTGACACACAGGAAAAAGTCTTGTCTCCCAGCCTGTGAACTTGAATGTTGGCCGCGCCTTCATCTCCTGGGCCTGGCACAGTGAAATACTCACTGGAGAACCAAAGAATAAATAAATACCACTCTTAGAAAGCAAGACAAGTACCCGGGCCAAGAATCAGCATGAACTGAGGGAGGGCGTAGGGTGCTGGGAGGGCAGTGCAGGCCAGGTCTTTCCAGGGAGGGAGCGTGTCAGACCGGCAGCCTCCAGCCTCACATTCGGCCTCATGGCTGCTGTGTGGCTCTGGGCAAAGCACTCACCCTTTCAGAGCCACAGTCACCTCAAATCTGAAGATGCAGAGCCTGCACTTGGAAGGCTAAGGAAAGGAGATGGAGAATTGGAAATCAGCTTGGATTACATAGCAAGACGCTGTCTCAGAAAACAAAGTAATTAGTTGAATTAAATAAGAGCTTGTCTTGTAACAGCAGGGACCAGGAGGAAGAGCATCACTGAGGACAGGAAAGATGCTCAGAACAGGCCCAGACGTGAGAAAGCTGAAAAATGGGAGGAGTGGGGGCAGCTGAGCTGCTGAGACATAAATCCAGAGAAGAGGTTGAAGTGGGAGGGGCAGGAGGAGGAAGAACCAGGGAGGCAAGGAAAGGCCCTAGAAGGAGCCCTGGGCCTGGGAGAGGTCCTGGGCCTCAGAGCCCCAGGGGGACCAAGCCCAGCCAGCGCTACCTGTCTGGAGGAGAATGGACATCGGAGGTCGTGTGGGGTGGGGGTGGGGTAGTCTCTGGGATGACACCCTTTTCCCAGGGTCTTGAGAATCATAAAGGCCCCTGAACCATTGGAAACTGGAACCGTCCTGCTACGGGCCCTTGAGAAAGATTCTTCCCACTCTCCACCTCCTAGACTGGACGAGAGCCAATGCTTTCACCAACTAGGGCTGCTAGGGAACAGGACTGGATGCTGGCGGCCCCCTCGAGTCTTAGGGACAAGGTGTGGGGTTTTGTTCTATGCTCCACTCTAGTCAACGTTCTTGTTGAAAAGCTGAGGAACTGGGTCAGCTTCCCCTGGTGAGCTCAAGCTGAGAGCCACAGGGTGTCGGGAGTGGGGTGCAGGTGGAAGGAGACTGCCGGCTTTCCGAACAAAGAGGCCGCCGGCATAGCCCCACAGTGACCCCTGCTGGCTTCAGAAGGAAACTTCACCCAAGAAAACAATCATTTCTATGTAGCCTGCCTTGGCGGGAGGGGAGAGGGAGGGAGGTATTAGAGTAGCATCGGCCCTAGCTTACTTCAAAGTGGGTGCAGCCTTACTGAAGCCTGAGACAAAAAGAAAAACAGAACTGAGAAAATATCCTCCCATAGTTTGAGCCAAGTGAAAAAGTTAGTAAGTGTATTTTTAAAGATGATGTATGTCTATAATCCCAGCATTTGAGAGACTGAGGCAGAAGGATTCCAAGTTTAAGGTCAACCTGGGTTTCATAATGAATTCCAGAGCAGTCTAGGATACATAGGGAAACTTCAAACAGAAAGAGAAGAGAACAGGGAAGATAGCTCAGTCAGCAAGGCCTTGCTTTGCAAGTATAGGAACATGAGTTGGACGCCTAGGACCCAGGTAAAAAGCTGGGTGTGGTGGGAACTTGAAATCCGGATGATGGGGAAACAGAGGCAGGCAGATCCCTTGAGCTTGCTGGCCCAGGGAGATTCCATCTCAAAATACAAGTGGACAGCTCATGAGGGATGGCACCTGAGGTTGACCTCTGTCATCCACATGTATGGGGCCAGCCTGGTCCACATAGTGAGTTCTAGGCCAGCTGAGGTTACTGGGAGACCCTGTCTCAAAAAACAATAAATAAATAGAAAAGGAAAAAAAGAAAAAGACCTTGACTAAGTGCCTGCTCTCCAATGGGGCTGCAAGTCATACAGTCATTGAAACAAACCATGGCCAGCCCCTAAAATTCTAGCACTCAGCAGGCTGAGGCAGGAAGACAGTTTGCACCCAGGCACTGGAGAGCAGCCTGGGCCGCAGAGTGAAACCCCATCTCAAAAACAAATTCTCTGTCCATTTTAATTTTAT
Source organism: Eospalax fontanierii (assembly GCA_035773235.1). Taxonomy (NCBI): domain Eukaryota; kingdom Metazoa; phylum Chordata; class Mammalia; order Rodentia; family Spalacidae; genus Eospalax; species Eospalax fontanierii. The sequence continues at coordinate 91,207,547 of CM069531.1, read as the reverse complement.
GTATGTATGTATGAGAGTTTTACCTGCATGTATGTAAGTGTACCACGTGGCCCACAGAAGCCAGAAAAGGGCATCAGATCCCCCTGGAACTGGAGTTAAGGACAGTTGTTAGCCTCCATGTAGGAATCAAACTCTGGTCCTATGTAAGAACAGCCAACGCCTTAACCACTGAGCCCCTCCATTTAAAATTTTAAATTGTTCTTTCTTGGGAAGTTTTCATTTTAATATCAGGTTTTTAAATACATGTAAATATTTTTCTTAATTGCTGCTCTCCTTAAATAGTGGCACAGTGTCCCACAGAACACTTTTGAGAGAAGACTTTACTCAGCAGGGTAGGAATTTGAATATTGGTAGTTCTCTGGGGCTGGAAACATCAAGTCAGGAGCTTTGGTCAACGGGAACAGAGGCTCACAGTCTTTCAAAATAACGTATTTGATTTTTATTTTATGTATATGAGTATATTGCTTGCATGTATGTAAAGTGCACCTGTGTCACAAAGTGCTCATAGAAGTCAGAAGAGGACATTGGATTCCCTGAAACTGGAGTTATGGAAGGTTGTTAACTGCCATGTGAGTGCTGGGAATTGAACCTGGGTCCTCTGTGAGAGCAGCCTATATTCTTAACCACTGAGCTGTCTCTCCAGGCCCTCACCCTTAGTCTTAAATGCATCACTTGCCACTTGAGCTTTACTGCTGGAAGGTCATGAGGCCAGGATCCCTAACACGTGGCGGAGAAGAACAAGGCTGAACTGAGGCAGCAGCAGAGAAGGCGAGAGGCGCCTAACCCAAGACTGATTTTATTTTTTGAGACTAGTTCTTGCTGTTGTAGCCTGGGTTGACCTTGAACCCGTGATACTTCTCCCTCAGTCCTGGAATGCTAAGCTTATATATGCTAAGCTACCACACCCAGCTGCAAGATTTCATTTTCTTAAAAAAGATTTTATTTTAAGTGTATGAGCATATTGCCTGCATGAATGTAAGTGTACCTGTGTCATGCAGTGCCCATGGAGGTCAGAATAAAACATCAGATCCCTGGAACTGGAGTTACAGACAGTTGTTAGCTGCTATGTGGGGGCTAAATCCTCTTCAAGAGCATCCAGTGTTCTTAACTGTTGAGCCATCTCTCAGTCAAGATTTTTTTTTAGAGGCGGGGGGGGGGGTGTCTCAGGTAGACCAGACTGGCCTTGAACTCACAGAGTTCTACATGCCTCTGCCTATCAAGTACCGGGGATTAAAGGTCTGTGCCACCATGCCTGGTACTGGGAGACTGAATTTTCAAGGTGATCCAACATAATTGCCCGATTGATGGGATAGGGTTCGGGGAGACGACGGCTGGGGTGATTCCAGAGTCAGTTTTCCAGGGGGAATAACCAACAAAAACAGATCGGTGCACGAGTTTGGTTGTGTACATTAAACACACAATGTCCAGAGAGTTGATCACACTCCAACCACAGCACCTCAGTGCCAAGGCTGAGATTTCAGTTTAGCATTAGATGAAATCACCAAGGGGTATATGGAAGAAAAAAGCCCCTGGCTCTGAGGTGCTAGGGATGGAGAGAAGGAGGATCAGGGAGAGGGCAGAGGCCAGGAAGAGCGCCTCTGGAGTGGCCAGTTGTTCCAGCGCTCCCGTGGGTACATAGCGTCAAAGACAAATGGCAAGGCAGTGCCTGAGGGTTTGCCCAGGCGGCTGGAGGGCAGGGCAGGCACCTGGGCAGGGATGAACAGGAAGGGAGCAGCAGGGGTGTACCCAGGAGCACGGGGGTTCAGGGTACCTGAGGCTCCAGCTGTGAGCAGAGAGAGGTAGAAAAGGCAGTGGGGCTGCAGTGCGGGGGGCTGCAGTGCGGTGCGGGGGGGCTGCGGTGCGGGGGGGGGGCTGCAGTGTAGGGGGCTGCAGTGCGGGGGGGCTGCAGTGCGGGGGCTGCAGTGCGGTGCGGGGGGGCTGCGGTGCGGGGGGGGGGCTGCAGTGCGGGGGGGCTGCAGTGAGGGGGGCTGCAGTGAGGGGGGGCTGCAGTGCGGTGCGGGGGGGGCCTCAAGAACATGAAAGAGGGGTACCCTGTCAACTTGGGCCGTGATAACAGCTCACTAAGCACTGGCAGCTAGAAAGCGACAGAAATTTGTTTCACACCATTTGAGAGACTGGGAAGTCCAAAATCAAGGTGCCAGCCAATTCAGCGTCTAGTGAGAGCACGGCTCGAGCTCCTGTTCATAGAGGATGAATTCACTATGTAGCAAAACATGACCTAGATCCGCCTACCTCCATCTCCATGGATGAAGCACCGTGCCTGGCTTGGGGTTTCTGTTATATAGAGACACCAGTCTGCCCAACGTGATGGTTCATGCTTATGATCCCAGTACTCAGGAGGCTCAGGCAAGAAGATTGCCATCAGTTCAAAGCTAGACTGGGCTACACATTACAGACCATCTGGGCTATGCAGCAAAACCTTGCCCTAAACAAAACAGACAAAAACTATGGGGCTGGAAAGATGGCTTGGCAGTCAAGAGTGCTAGCTGCTCTTGCAGAGGGCTCTGGTTTGGTTCCCAGTACCAACATGGCTACTAAGAAGATGTAACTCCAGTTCCAGGGGATCTGATGCCCTCTTCTGACCTTCATGGGCATTGCACACGTGATCACCTTCATACATATGGGTAAAATACACACACACACACACACACACACAATAAAAATAAGTAAACAATTAAAACAAAAATAGGGTTGGTGAGATGGCTCAGTGGGTGAGGGTGCTTGCCACCAAGCCTGATAACCTTGGTTTGATTCACAGAACCCACAGAGTGGAAGGTAAGAACTTACTCCTGTGAGTCATCTTCCATCCTTTACACACATGCTGTGGCATGTGCTTGCACAGGAACACACACACACACACAAAATAAATAAATAATCCAAATTAAAACACCAGCACTTGGGAGGCAGATCTATGTGAGTTCAAAGCAATCCCAGCCTACACAGAAAGCTCCAAGCCCGGCCTACACAGCAAGCTTCAAGCCAGCCAAGGTTGCATAACAAGACCCTGCCTCAAAAATCCAAGTAAGCCAGGCACAGTGAATGACACAGGCCTTTAATCCCAGCACCCAGGAGGCAGAGGGAGGCAGATCTCTGTGAGATCAAGGTTAGCCTGGTCTACATAGTAAATTCCAGGTCAGCTGGAGCTACAAGGAGACCCTGTCTCAAAAAGACCAAATAAATAAGTAATTTTCCATCTACCTTTTTCTAACTTTAACTTTAAAATATAAACTTAATTAATCATGGCAGCAGTCAACACAGTAAAAAGCTGCTGTCCGTAACTAGTAGGGCAGGATGGGGGTTGGAAACAGGCTGATACAAGGAGCTTGCTGGCCAGCCAATCTACCTGAATTGGTGAGCTCTAGGTTCAGTTAGAGACCCTGTCTCCAAAAACACAGTGGAGAGGCCAGTGAGGCGGGTCAGGTGCTGACCCTGCTGACCTGTGTTTGATCCCCAGAATCCATATAAAGGTGCAAATAAAGAACCAGCTCCACAAAGTTGTCCTCTGATCACCACACATGTGCCTACACACAGAAACATCGTGCATATAATACAAACATAATAAGTTAATTAACAAAAAAGAAATTAATTAAAAAATATGTGTAGATGATGGAGAGCAAGTAGCAAAACACCAGCATTGACTTCTGACCTCCACACATGTACACACATACATGCATGTGCACACACATGTGCACACACATACATACATATGCCACACACAAAAGAAATAATAAATTCCATTATAATAAATCCCATCATAGTAATAGCACTTGAGAAAATTTATTTCTCAAGGGTCTCATGTGACCCCCTCACTATGTAGTTGAGGCTGGCTCTAAACTCCTGATCCCCTTGCCTCCACCTCCCAAGTGCTGGGATTATAGATGGTCACCATCTCAACTAGCTCAGAAAATTTAGAAAGAGAAAAGAATTCATCCTTAGCCCATGACTTTCCTTAAGCCGTTGGATGTCTTTGGGACACATTACAAATTTCATAATCATGTACACATTCTATGTGCAGCTTCTGCAGGGTTTGGCAGCTTTTTCAAAAGCAGGATGAGATTATTATGGAAAATCTAGGGGGAAAAAAGTCACGTGGGTTCATAACGAAGAAGAAAACAGACTCCAGCCTGAGGTACAGGAGTCACCAGGGCTGGAACAATAGAAATCACCCCTGAACCCTCTGCCTGAGAAGCAACTGGGGGTGGCTTGGTATAGAATCCGTCTCTCCTTTCCCTGTCCACTCGCACGTTCCCAGCATTGTGTGTTACATACAGACACCTTATATCCAGTCACCATTGGGTCACACTCACTGGCTTTACTGAGACTCCTTTCCCAGAGGGAGGATGTTTTCTGAGCTGCACAGTGGGTGGGTTTGTGTTCAGGGCACGTGGGATGATAACAGTATGTAGGAGCTCCGGAGTGGGGCTCATGGCTCAGTCAGTAGCCACATAAGCACGAGGACTTGAGTTTGATTCCCAGCACCCACGTAAATTGGTGCAGCTGAGTGTAAAGTCACACCCCTTTAATCCCTGCGACTCAGAAGGCAGAGGCAGGCAGATCTGAATTTGAGGCTAGCTTGGTATACATAGAGAGTTCCAGACCAGCCAGGGTTAGATGGTGAGAAAGGACAGAGCGGGGGAGGGATATGGAACAGGATAGCTAGCACTAAAAGCCTTTTGAAAGCATCATATGGAAACCTACGCTGCAGAAGCTTCTTAAAGTGCATACATATACATCATAAAAGAGTTTAAATGGATCTATTCTACACGGGGACAAGGCCCCTTCCAGACACTGTGGGCTAGCAAACAAAAACCAGTGCCAGCAAATAAAAACCCAATGCCAAGACTGGGCTCCCTCTTTTGAAGTTGTTGACTAGAAGTTCAATAAGACCCTCCATAAATACTAGCCATTGCCATTGCTCCTGGTTACTGGCCAGAATATGATGGTAAGACTCTATGGCTGGGGCTGGAGAGATGGCTCAGTGGTTAAGAGCACAGGCTGTTCTTGCAGAAGACTTAGATTCAGATCCCAGCACCCACATAGCAGCTAACAATCCTCCTTAACCTCAGTTCCAGGAGGTCCAACGCCCTCTTCTGTCCTTCAAGAACACTGCACTACATGGGTACACTTACACACATGCAGGCATAACATTCATACACATAAACTTTCCTTTAATCAGAAAAAAAAAAAGACTCTATTGCTGAAGACACTACATGTGAACTGTAGAACAAGGAGAAATCACTCTGATACTGACCTCAGAGCTTCATCTCTACTGCTAGCTTTCACAGTACTGGAGGCTGCTATGCATGCTACTGGAAGAGAAAAGGAAGCATCAGTCTTGCCCATCTGTGAACCCTGCCTACACTGAAGTCCATCCCAAGAACCTGTGGCTAGACAGGTCACAGGCCACAGGGGAGAACCTACTTTATTATTCTGCTAAATGGACATAGTTTAAGCCAACTCCTACTGACTTATCATTATGCCCATAGATGAATGCATCTTTCAACGCTCACCAGAGAAGCTTCTGGCAGCAGGTGGCCATTAACACAGAGACTCACAGCTGGTCAGTGTGCAGAAAATAAGAGACTTCAGAGTGCTTAGGCCTGAATGGGGCACCTATATCAAACCCTTGTCTCCCAAGGCTCAGCGATCATTGTGGGTGAGAGGCTGGAAAGACTGTAAGATGCAGAGAATGTGAATGACCACAAGGCAGCAGCATTTTCTGGACAGCAGGGCTTACTCATACGAACGAACTCCCAGCAGTTGTGACAGCACACAAGACCTCTGTAAGCTGGAGTCAGACAAATTCCCAGCATAGAAGTGGGGATGTGGGTAAGAAGCCCCAGTCCTAACTGAGGAACTATTGGCAACGGATGGTTGCTGGGAGAGAGTGAGTCTGTTTTTCACAAGGTGACACTAGGTAAGTTGACCAGGCTCCAGGGTGTGGACCCACTCCAAAGGGAATTTGGGGACACAAATTAGAGTCAATAGGCCTTTAAAAAGACAGTTACAGCGGACAGGAAATCAGGCGGGGACAGTAGGATGATGGACATAGGGGAGGGGTCCGAATATGATGACACTGCATGAAATTCCTAAAATTTCCATACAAATAATTTTTTAAATTGGAGAGCTGGAGAAATCACTCCATGGCTAAGAGTACTGCTTGTTCTTACAGAGGACCTGGGTGCAGGTAATATACCCATACACATAAAAATAATAAATAAAATATTTTTTAAAATTTCGAGGCTGGAGAGATGGCTCAGCAGTTAAAAGCACTGACTGCTCTTGTAGAGGAGTTCAATTTCCAGCCTCCGCATGGTAGCTAACAACTGATTGTATGTATCTCCAGTTCCAGGGGATCCAACATCCTCGTCTAACCTCCTCAGGTACTGCATGACATGGGTGTATGTATATACATGCTGGCAATACTCTCATACACATAAAAAAATTGGGTGCAATGGCATGTATGTGTAATTCCAATGCTGGGGAGGCAAAGAAAGGAAGATCCTTGGGGTTCACTGGCCAACCAGCCTAGCAGAATTGGCAAGCTCCAGGGTCAATAAGAGACTTTGTCTCAACAATGAAGTAAAGAATCATTAGAGAGGTGGCTCAGCAGTTAAGAGCACTGGTTGTTCTTGCAAAGGATCCAGGTTCGGTTCCCAGCACCTACATGGTAGTTAGAAATCATCCATAACTCCAGTTCCAGGCTGGCCTTGAACTCACAGAGACCCATTTGCCTCTGCCTTCCAAGTGCTGGAATTAAAGGCATATGCCACCATACCCAGCCTGTGGCTGTCTTTCTTAATCACTCTTGACCTCATTAAAAAAAAAAAGTATCTTATTTATTATTTTTATTTTATGTGTATGAGTGTATTGCCTGCATAAATGCCCACAGAGTTCAGAAGAGAGTGTTAGATTCCCCTGGAACTGGGTATGGTGGCATATGCCTTTAATTCCAGCACTTGGAAGGCAGAGGCAAATGGGTCTCTGTGAGTTCAAGGCCAGCCTGGTCTACATAAGACCTTGTCGTAAAAGAAAGAAGAAGAAGGAGGAGGAGGAAGAGGAGGAGAAAGAGGAGGAGGAACAGGAGGAGAAGGAACAGGAGGAGGAGGCGGATGCGGAGGAGGGGGGGGAGAAAAGACAGTCACGGAAACTCGGCATGGGGAGCAGCAGGAGCAGAGGTCAGCCTGGGTCACACAGTGAATTCCACCAGCCAGGGGTACAGAGGGAGACCCTATTTTTAAGGGTTGATGGGTGGCTGTTAAGAGCACTTACTGCTCTTGCAGAGGACCTGGGTTCAGTTCCCACAACCCACATGGTGGCTAACTTCAGTTGCAGGAGATCCAGTGCCTCCTTCTGGTCTCCACAGGCATTGCATGCATATGGCACACTTACATACATGCAGGCAAAATACACATACACTCATAAAATAAAAATTTTAAAACCTTTTATTAATGCTGAGAGAGGGTCTCCTCCCAGCAGCCGTGGCCTGTGCGGTCATCATTTGTGAGGAAAAGCCACAAGGACCAGACAGCAGAAGGGGATGTGCTCAAGAATACAGGCTCCACTTACCCACTGAGGCCGCATCTCAGTCCACTGAAAACCTGAGTTGAGACAGTCGAGTGAATTTGTTCACACAAAGCTGGCAGGTGGTACCCACCTGCAGTTCCGTGCTCAGGAAACTGAGGCAGTAAGACAGGAAATTCAAAGCCAGGCCAGTGTGGTCTCCACAGCAAACCATCTCAAAAACAATCAAAACCCAGAAGTCATCACAGAATAGCAGTGTGCTTCCTACTGTGTTCCATCAGGCCTGGTGTCCTTACTGCGAGCAATCAGAGTTCACCCCTGGGAAAGGCTGATGGCAGCCTGATCCACTACGTCAACCTAGAAAGGGATCCTTGTGGCTTCATTTTGTCATCAAATGACCATCTACTTTGCTCTATGATGGCCATTGCCTGACTTGGTGGTACAGAATGATGGCCTCCCGCTCTTTTTATTGCTTCCAGTTGTTAGCAGGCAGCTTGGGAGGTGGTCCCCAGGGACCTCCACCTTCTGGAATGTATGCCTATATTAGTTAGCAAGGACTGTATACACCAAGTCCTGCTGAAAACTATGTCACAAGGGTCTGTTGTTCAAAAAGTAAAGGAAGAGACTGGCGAGATGGCTCAACAGTTAAGAGCACTGGTTGCTCTTATAGAGGACCCAGATTTTAATCCCAGCACCCACATTGCTGCTAATAACCATCTGTAACTCCAGTTCCAAGAAATATGATGCCCCCTTCTATCCACCGTGGGTACTGCATGACATGGGTACACTTACATACATGCAGACAATATACTCATACATATAAAATAAAAATAAATTAAACAGATAAATATTTTTAAATTAAAAGATGTAAAATAAAGTGTGGGCTGGCATGATGTCACAGTGGGTGAGTTAGTTACCTTTCTGTTGCTGTGATGAACCACTGACCAACACCAAATAGAGGAGGAAGAGGTTTATTTGGCTCACAGCAGTCCATCCTTAAGGAAAGCCAAGGCAGGAACGGAACCTGGAGCACCGACCACGGAAGACAGCGGCTCACTGGCTCGCTCCCCTGGCCCATGATCAATCTCCTTTCCAATACAATACAAGACCACCTGCCCAGGGGTGGCCCCACCCACAGTGGGCTGAGCCCTCCCACATCACTCAACAAGAAAATGCCCCACCGACATGGCCACCGGCCAGTCCAATGGAAGAAATTCCTCAGTTGGGGTCCCTCTAACCAGATGTGTCAAGCTGACAACTGAAACTGTCCAGCAGAGTGGGTAAAGGCATTTGCCATCAAGCCTGACGACCTGAGTTCGGTCCTGGGAACCCACAGGATGGAAAGAGAGAATTGACTCCCACAAGTCGTTCTTTGATCTCCTTGACTTCCATACATGCCCCCCAATGTAAATGTAAAAGAATAGAAAAAAATAAAATAAAATGTCGCATTACTCGCACAAATTATACTTTTCATCTGTTTGGGCTTTTGTTGTTGTTGTTGTTGTTTGGGGTTTTTTTAGTGTTTTTGAGTCAGGGTTTTCCTGTAGCCCCAGCTGGCCTGAAACTCACTATGTAGATCAGGCTGGCCTTGAACTCACAGATCTCTGCCTCTGCCTCTCGAATACTGGGGTTAAAAGTGTGTGCCACCACGCCTGGCACTTTTCATCTTTTTAAACTACATTTTATTTGTTTATTTTGTCGATGTGAGCATATATCACAGCTCATGTGGAGGTCAGAGGATGACTGCCAAGCGTCAACTCTTTCCTGCCACCCTGTGGGGTTCAGGGATTGAACTCAGGTGGTCAAGCTTAACACCAAGAGCCTTTGCCCACTGAGCCCTCTCACTGGCCCTTCATTGTGCATCATTATGCTATGAAGTGCCAGTGTGCATGCAAACAGACACTCACACTCAGAATCGGCATAAACACCAGTTTACAGCTTATAACGTGTACTTGCACAAAACCAGTTCAACTGCTTTGATTTCAGGTCTTCATTCCCTAACACTCTAGGAAAGCCAGTGGCTGCCCTGAACCACACTGGACTTCCACACCCTGAGGGTCCACCAGACTTCAGTGCCCAAGGGCATCTCTGACACCAGAGGAGATTAAGAACTGGACCCAAGTACTTCATAAACGGGGTGTGGCAGCGCAGGCCTGCAAGACTAACACTTGGGAGGTGGAGGCAGGAGGGAGTTTAAGGCCAGGCTTGGCTGTACAGCGAATTTAAAGTCAATCTTAGCTACATAAAACCTTCTCTCAAAAATAATAAGTGAATAAATAAATAAATAGGGCTGAATTGATGGCTCAGTGTTTAAAAGCACTTGCTGCTCTTCCAGAGGACTGGGGTTTGGTTCTAAGCACCCATGTCAGGCACCTTCCAACTTCCTGTAATTCCAGTTCCAGGGCATCTGACACCTTTTTCTGGTCTCTGCACTCACGTGCACATCCCCATATACATACACATAATTAAAAATATGAAATAAATATTTAGCTAGGCCTGGTGGTACATGCCTTTAATCCCTGCACTCTGGAGGGAGAGGTAGGTAGATCTCTGAACTCAAGGCTAACCCAATCCATATAGTGAGTTCTAGGTCAGCCGGGAATACATAATGAGATCCTGTCTCAAAAGAAAGGAAGGGAGGAAGGAAGGAAAGGACGATTGATTTAAAAATTCAGTAAACCAAACAAGAATCTCAAGACAGTGAGGATAGTGTTAAACTAAGTCTAGACCCTTCTGAGCACAGGACCCTGTGCAATACCCAGGGGACACACTCAGGACGTCAGCCCAGACTCTGGACAACAACCAATGGGAGACCTAAAGCCACGGTTGAACACCAGGGCAAACCTGAGTTCCCTTGCTGTTAATATTGTTTGGTCTTTTTATGACCCGCATACTCCCCCCAAGCTGGGGATAGAACCCTAGCCTTGTGCTTGCATAAACACTCAGTCCCCAACCCCTAGAGAGAGAGCTTGAATCCTGCCACCACAGAGCTAAACTAGAGGTCTCCTGCTGAACCTTAGGCAATCCATCCATGACAGCCTATGAGGGACCCTGAACTGAAGGAACCAGTTAAGCCAGGCCTGGAGTCCTGACCTTGCAGAAAGCCATAGCTTTCTGTGGAGCTATGGTACATACCTCCCAGGGTACTGAAGACTTCAAGGACTAGGAAGGGAGGGGCTCCAGGGGGTATGTTTTGAAGGAGTCTGATGAGGAATCTCACAGGGACATCATAGGTGACAAGGGCTCTGAAATGACAGAGTCCATTCACTCTCAAAGGCCATCTAGAACGACAAAGCCTTGGTTGAGCAGAGGCTGACCTAGAGCAGGGCTGATAAGGGGTGGGAACAGCCTGAGCAAGGATGAGTGGGAACACAAAGTCACCATCACAGAGGGAAGCCCCAGCGGGAGAGAGAGCTAAGAAGTTTCTCAGATCTCCAGAAGTCTGGCCACGTCAGCTTCCTCCTGTGCTCAGATTCCCCTTGAGTGGCAGGCAGTTCCCCAAATTTGATCACTGGTGCCATTTCCAAGCAGTCTCCATTCAAGGCAGGTGGCAGGAGCTTTATGTAGGTTTGATGTCTCACTAACAAGCCTTCTCTCTCTCTTTTTAAAACTTCATTTATTGTTTTTATTTTATGCATATGAATGCATTGCCCGCATGTGTGTAAGTGCACCCATGTCATGCAGCGCCTGCAGAGGTCAGAAGGCGGCTTTGAAATCCCCTGGAATTGGAGTTATGGACCGTTGTTAGCTGCCATGTGGGTGCTGGGAATTGAACCTGGGTCTTCTGGAAGCGCAGCGAGTGCTCTTAAACACTGAGCCATCTCTCCAGCCCCTGACAAACCTTCTTAAGAGTTAGCTTGTGCCAGGTGTTGTGGTGCCAGCCTTTAATCCCAGCACTGGGGAGGTGGAGGCAGTGGGTCTCTCTGGTTTAAGGCCAACCTAGTCTACATAGGGAGTTCCAGGACTATTGAGGCTACAGGGAGACCCTGTCTCAAAAGCACAAAACAAAAAAGTGTTGGACTGTGCCCTTCTTTACATCTTTAACCTTGGGTTGGGATTGCCAGGTTTTGGGAACGAGGGAACGTGGATTCCTCCTTGCAGTACCCAGTACCCATTGTGACCACTAGATGGAGACTCTGTATCATAATACCATATTGCATGGTCAAAACCAGCGGCTGGTGCCCAAGGAATTCAGTTCCTAACTCTGGACTTTAACTTTACCCAGGCTCACTGTATGCTGACTTTGTCTCCTGGCTAAGGGAATGTTAATCCAGGGTATACACGGGGCCTGTGTCAGTCACATTCTGAAGAGAAGGAACCTTTCTCATCCTCCCTACACCCTGCCTGTCCTGGGGCCTTTCCCAACCCCCTTGCCCTCCCCACCTTCACCCCATACCAGTGTGCCACAAGTGCAGCCAGAATGACCTTCTGATGCACAGGAAATGTCCACTGTGGTGCCTGGAAAGAGCATGGCCTCTAGTCCTGGTCCCTGCCCAACTCTCCATGCTGTTCAGCCCTAGACACAGCCCTGAATCTCTCCAAACTTCAATGGGCCATGTAAAAAAGCTGGGTGTACATTTCTAAAGCCAGCACTGGGAAGGCGGAGACAGATGGACCTCTGGGGCTTGCTGGCCAGCCAGCCTAGCTGAATTGGTGAACTCCAGGCCAGTGGGAGTCCCTGTCTCAAAACAAGGTAGAAAATGCCTGAGGTTGTCCTACACGCACATGCACACATACACACACACACACACACACACACACACACCCCTCAGTAACAGTGACTGCTAGCATTTTATTCCTGTGAGCAAGAACTGCACATTCTTCAGGGGCAAGGAAAAGTAACAGGGCTTTTTCAAGTTTTCCAAATAGGACACAAGGTCCCTTTGCCCTAATCTCAGGGTTGCAAGACAAGTCTTGAAGGGGGCGGAGGGGCTCAGGGTGTATGGTACCCAGATTCTTAGCTGGGGAGCATGCACATTCCTTGTTTACACAGGGAGAGGCATCTCATGTTAAAATTGAAATGCCAGGCCTGGTGGCACATGGCTACCATCCCAGCACTCAGATGATGGAGGCAGGAGGATTGCTATGAGTTTGAGGTCAACCTGGGCTATATTGTATATTCTAGGCCAGTCAGGACAAGACAAATCCCAACAACAATTTTTTAAAATTGGATAGGTATGGGTCGTACATGTCTATAATTCCAGTACTTGGAGGTTAAGGTAGGAGGATCAAGAATTCAAGGCCAAGGGGCAGGAGAGGTGGCTTAGTGGTTAAGATCACTGACTATTCTTGCAGAGGACCTGGGTTCAGTTCTTAGCAACCACATAGCAGCTAATAACTCCATCTCTAACTCCAGTCCCAGGGGACCCAGCACCCTCTACTTGCTTCCAAAGTCATTGCACACAATGGTACACTTACATACATGCAGGCAAAGCACTCATACATAAAGCAGAATAATAAAAATAACTACATTTTTTAAAAGTCCAAGGCCAAGACCCTGTCTCAAATTTTTTTCAATTATTTTCTAAGTTACCAAAGTAAAATATGTATCTTGCCTTTTTTTTTTCCATTTAGTGTGTCTTAGATTGCATTCCTTATCAGTTTACAGAGTTGCCTCGTTTCCTGTGAAGTTGCGTGACATCACCCAAATTGCACACCAGGCCTGTTTCTCAGTTTTGCCCCTCTAGCAGGATGGGAGTCTTGCTGCAGCCAAGGCTGTGCTCAGCACCTGTGTACCTACAGGGTTTCTATGACACAAATATCTGATGTCTGCATCCCTGTGCTTGTTGGTACAGAGGTGAGGACACGGCAATGCTGGAGCACCGTCTGCTACATCTAAGTCAGACTGTGCCTGGATGCAATCCCAGCTGCCCCACCCTTGTCCTCCTTTGCCTCGGTTTCTCCTCCTCGCCATGGGATGGACATAATGGTACTGAGGTAGGGATCTAGGGAGATGACAGACTGAGGTAGTTAGGACAAAAGGATCTAGAGTGGCTGGCTGCCCTTACCTGTCCTACCACAGCACCACTGGATTCTTCTTCCTGAATGGCACCAGAGTGGTGTTAGCTGGTTGGTTGGTTTAAGACGATTGGTCTTGGTTTTGATTTTGTTTTTCCAAGTGCTGGCAATGGAACCCTGAGCATCTTACATGTGTACATGCTAGGCAAGCCCTCAGCCACTGACCTCCCTCAACCCCAATGGCAAGTTCTTTTTAACTGCTTTCTGCACAGATCTCCTCAATGTTCTGAGTGCTCCCTGCACTTGATTCAAAGGAGTCAGCCCCAGGTTTGATTCAGCTGTCCTCCTTCAAGCCATCCCTCCCTATAGGGCTGGGGAAAAGAGACACGTCACCTTGGATATCACCCAGCAGCCAGGATCCATTCCCTTTCTTCTATTTCTCCAGTCTACCCCCATCCAAGTCTGACAAATACCAGGGTGACAAATTGGGGAGCAGGGTGGCTCAGGAGCACTTGCAGAGACCAGGGTCTTGGCTCATCCTTGAAACTATCACCATTGCAGCCCTCCAGATCTGAGTTTCTTCAAATCCTGCTTCTCTGGGTAGGCTAGTCCTCCAGAGGGAAAGACTGAAGCCGTGGGCACAGGGGCTGAGGATGGTAGCTTCAGACCTTGGGGTACAGCCCAGTTCTCTGCTGTGCCAATCCCTTTCTGCCACAGGCTTCCATTTCAAGTCCCAAGTGAGAGGGTAGGCCAGGCCCTTGGAGTCTGGAGAAGGGACACCCTCCTTCACCCTACCTGCCTGGTAGGGGCTAGACAGGTCCTGTCAATGGTCCTGGTAGGAGTGTAGGGGTGGTGGAGAGCGTGTCATAAATTTTTACCTTAGCACAGGGCCATGAGAGTGGAAGCATGGTGACTGGGAGCACTGCAAGGTCATACCCTCACCCCAGGGTATGACAGAGTTCAGAGAGGGGCTTCAGGGCCCAGGAGGGAGATGAGGAAGCACAGTCCAGCTCTTCTGGACCCAGAGTGACTAGAGAGGAAGATAGTGGCTCAGAACTGAGGGGAGGTCCTGCCCTCAAAGCTACTACTAACAGTAAAGACAGTAGCAGCGGCTAGTTCACACCACCTGCCCTACAGGGACTTATTGCTGCTACAGAGAGGAGGAAGCTAAGGCCCAGGGGGCTTGGGGCATTTGTCTAAGGTCACAGAGGTGGTCATCGGTAGGGTGAAGACTTGAATCCCCAGCTCCTGAACATATCCTGTTCGCAGGAATTCTTTACAGTGGTCTTTCATTGCATTCAGTCAAGTAAGCCAGAGAACCTGACAGGTGTTGATACTTGGCCACTTATGACTAGGCCAGAATGCTTAGGGCCATGGCCTGGGCCACTTATTGTCCAGATGGTTGGCCACACTCCAGAACCAGGAGGGCCTTCCTCTGCATCTGCTGCAGGTTCCTGTGTGAGCTAACTTTCAGTTCCAGCAGGAAGTTTCTTTGTCATTGGGCCCAGGAAAACACAAGTTTTTGCACTAAGGGAGATTCCTGCCGACTAGCTGCCAGCCTGGGGCATCAAACAGGGGCAAGAGATAACCATAGGTTGAGTTTAATTCTAAGGTAGACAAGGGGACAAAATTCATTCTTTGCAAGATCTGGCCTCCCCTAGAAGGCACCCCAAGCCTGAAAAGAGGTCGTTCTAATGGTGTATATGTGTGTGTGTGTGTGTGTGTGTGTGATGCTAAAACTTGAACCTAAGCCATTTTGCTTGCTAGGCAAGTGCTCTACCACTGAACTACAACCCTATCCCTGGGTGGCGAGGGCGTGACGTCATGATGACAGGGTACTGAGCTTAGTCCACGGAGGGGAAGGGAAGCAGGAAGAAATCAGCTGGGACACAGAGCTGTGCAAAGGAAGCGGACAGGCCACGCCCATCGGAGACCACGCCCCACAAAGGCCCCGCCCCTCGTGGGCCCCCGCCCCCGGCGCCCGGGCGCAGGTAGGGAAGAGGCGGAGCTCCGGCGTCCCGCCCCCGTGGAGCCACCGCCCGGCCGCTGAGTACGCTGCTGGGAGCTGCGTCCCGGGACGTGGGGCCGCGGGGAGGTGAGCGCGGGGCGGAGCGCGGGGCTGCGGGCGCGCGAGGGGTCTCAGAGCGGGGCGCAGCGGCTCCGGCGTGCCACGCGGAAGGTTGCGGGGTGCCCGCCTCGCGCAGCGCCCGGAGCTGCACTCGGGCCGCGCTGGCGGGGTCGCCGGGTCCCGCCGACCCACCCCTACGCTCGGCTCGGCCGGACGCCTAAAGGGACCCAGGGCCCGGTCGCCATCTGTGGGGAGGCCTCGCTGGGGCAGAAGTTTAAAAGTCCAGCGAGGAAGAGGGCACTGCCTCGGGTTGGGACGCGTGGCCTGGCCTTCCACCCAGAAGAGCCTGCGCTTCAGACCCTTTTTAGACTCTCCTCCCCTTTCTCCCGGATGAAGCGCCGGAGCCCTGGGGACCTGAGTTTGTGTGTTGAACTTCGCGGAGGTGGAAACAGGTGCAGGGGTGAGAGATTGGGATTCACCCCGTCGGGCTGGATCGGAGCTCAGAAATTGGTCCTGGCTTCTGGATTGAGGGGCTTGGAGAGTTGCGCCCAGCTGATGTTCCTGTATTGTTAAGAGATTAAGGAGGGGTAGGTACTGTGGGGTCCAGGCTCCCACCCTCACTCCAGGCTGTATGCAATGCTAAGAAGTCTTTAAGGTTGGGACTTCAGAGGGAAGATGAGGTGTGTCTCACAGCGGAGAGGCTGCTGTAACCGCTAAACCTAGGATTACAGTGTGTGTGACATTTGCTGGGGGAAGAGTGGCCCAGGCATTTGTGCTATGCTGTTGTGATTCTGTAGGACAGGGAGGGGAAAGCAAAACTTGTGTTTGAGCAGTGGCTCTCAACTTTTGGGGAGAGGGGCTACTTTTGACTGCCAAAGACTGTTTGGCAATGCCTAGAGATATTTTGACTGTCTAGCACGTCAGAGATACTTCTACAATGCACATGTCAGTCCTATAACACAGAATGCCCAACCCAAGAATTTGATAGGATAAGATGGGACCTGGTCCATCAACTTCTCCAGGGGAAGAGCTTGGATGAGAGGTAAGGAGGTGTGAGGTTAGTTTTCATCCTGTCTTCTGTTGGTGCCATGAGGCTGTCTCTTGCCTCCTGGCCACTGGCCCTGTGGAGAAGGCCTTGGAGTACTTCACCCTAAGATAGCTTCCCACACAGGGCAAACTACAGTAGCCCTTGAGCTCAAATATCCCTGGAGATGGGGGAAGGGAAGGAGGCAAGCTATGTTCCCATAGAGTTTCCCAAAACTGGACTAGCTGAGGCCTCATGGGTAGGTGATGTCCTGTGACGAACTGGAATTTTCCCTTCTGAACACAGACCTACACCCACCCAACTGATGAAGAGTATCAAAGCCATACCTCAGAGCCCCAGAGAGATGGCTAAGAACTGTTGAGTTGGGCCCCTAGGCTGGACTCCCAGCTTTCAGGGAGTGCTGTTGGGGGAGGTGTTGCTGGTAGGACAGAGTCAGATGAGGCAGCCAGATATTTGTGCAGAAACCCAGGCCTTCCAGATCCTCTCCTTGCAGGTCCTAACATTTTCCATCCCCTACCACCCACCACTCACCACCCACATCTTGTCTGTACTTGGATTTCTTACCTGGGAGCCCTGGTGGAGTGAGAGAGCAGGCAGAGATCTCTGGTTGGTTGATTGATGAGTCCTGTCTTTTTACTATAAAAGGCCGAAGCGAAGGCAAGTCAGATAGAGGCAGGAGAACCAGGACTTTAAGGTCCTCCTTAGCAACAGAGTGAGTTCGAGGCCAGCATGAGCTATGTAAGACCTGTCTCACGTGAAACCATTTGTTTGGTGAATGTTTGTTTGTTCTGAGTCAAGGTCTCACTATGTAGGCCTGAAGCTCAATGTGGAGACCAAGCTGGCCTCCAACTTAAGAGAGAGTTGCTTCCCAAGTGTTGGGATTAAAGGCATCCACCACTACACCTGGCAAGTGAGACTTCCCCTGAGCGTACAGTAAGTAGTCTTGCTCTCATTGCTTGCATCTCTTAAAAGTATACAGAGCCACCTATCCAAAAGCCTGGTAAACAAAGCTCTGTAACTCCAGCCTCATTTGTTCATTCTAGACACACACACACACTCACTCACACTCTCCCACTGCTGCCCAGGGAGGTTCTGAAAGAAGAGGAATAAGTTATACCACACAGGCCTGGGAGTGTCAGTCCTGCTCTGGACTCAGTATATTTTTCCTGTGGCATGGGCTCTGGACACTGCCCTCCTTGTAAACACTGTATCCCAGGTAGACCCCAGATGACTGCAGGAAGAAATCAAGGTACTATGAGTCTGACTGCTTGTGTTCAGGTGACTTGGTTCTACCTCTGGGCCTGGTTTCCCACACCTGGCCAATACCCGACCACCATCACATACCACACACACACACGTACACACACACACACACACGTACATGTCCCCTGGGTTCTTCGTGTCACTTGGGAGCCCGCCTAGGTATTGCACCACACCAGAGGGGGTTTCCAGAGTGAGCTCACCATCTGCAGCTCCCAGTTTCCTACAGACAGGCTGGGGGAGGAGCAGCAGGACGTCAGTACTTGAGAGTGCTGACTGACCTCTCGGCAGCCAGCACGGCCCTAGGACGGGGACATTGCCAAGCCAGGCAGCTCTTGGCACACAGGCAGCCTTATAGGAAGAGCCAGCCATGCCTGCCCTGCTGTTGGAAAGAATGAGGGCTTTCCCGGGACTACCCCTGAGTTCCCCTGGCTGCTCTAGCAGTGAACAGGAATAGAGAAAAACCCATCTTATCTTCAGGGTGATATGGAGAGCTGTTGGAAAGCAGCTTCAGCTCTGCTGACCCTAGCCCATCTGAGACAGTGGTTTGAGCCATGTGGGTACTAAGCCAGGGTGTGGGGTAGATGGTGATTGGCCAGAAGAGCCTCAAGAGCCAGGAGGCAAGGTCCTGCGGCTAGCAGCTGTCGGCCTTTGAGAGTGCTTGGTAGGATGCGAGTCCTTAAGTAGTCTCTGCCTCAGTTTCTCCAACTGTACAGTGGAGGAGTATGAGTAGAGGATCCCAACAGTGACCTGTGGACAACCTTCAGCCCAGGCGTGGCTGTGGTGGGGACACCGTGAAAGGGGCCATCATCACAGTCCTGCCTGTGTTTGGAGTGAGCATGGCACAGACTTGGGCCCTGGCTGTCCTGTAGGCTGTTGGCATGCTACATAAGCACATGTCCAGAATGTCTAAACTCTAAAAGGAACTCTTTTGGGAGCAAGGAACATCATCTTGGGGCTGGGAGGAGGTATGCTGCAGAGCCCTGCTCCTCTGCACTGATGGGTGACCCCAGGCCCAGGGTGCCTTTTCCTTCTCTAGATGGGTCCCCTGCGTTCTTGCCCCTATATGACTGCCAAGAGACCTGAAAAAGTATGGTCAAGAGGAGTGCCATGGAATTCTGGGTAGGAACAGGACTGGGAACTGAAGACCCAATGTGAGCCCTTTGAGACTTTATCAGCCAGGCTGTGGAGTGACTACTGCCTCCCACCTCAGCCTCAATTAATGAGATAGTGTTTGTGAGAGCCCTTTGATCAGCTCAGAAGTGATCAAACCTACAAGTGTTAGGTGTTGTCACTTGTACTGGGGTGTTGGCGGAGTCGGGGGTGGTTCATGAACAAAGGTCTTTGCACTTAGACGACGCGAAGCTGCCACCCTGCATGGCCTTTTGCCTCTTGGCCTCCCCAGAGCAGGCTTCAGTCCCACCATTTCCTGGCTGTGGAACCTTGCACCAGTGACTTAGCCTTGTTAAGCTTGGTTTCCTCACCTGCCGCTTCTGGGGTTCTTGACTGAGATGCATAAGCCACATCGACCGTGGTGGCAAAGCTCAGCCATGGGTATAACAAGCAAACAAATCAGGAGTTGGTCCCTGGTTGTATACCAGCCATTGCACATTCAGGATCAGCCGTCTTGGCTGGCTTGCCGGGTGGTGGGTGTCACCCCATCTTACAGCAGAGGAAACAGTGACAAAGTGGTCAGGCCACGTGTGAGCTCCACCTCTGACCCCCAGCCCTCACTCCGTATCATGCGAGTTCCACACTACCCCAAAGAAGGCAGAGGGCACGTGGCCTTGAGGGCTTCCCTGCTAGGGGCAAGCTTGGATGGGTCCTTGTCCAACTGTCCTGAAGCCCTGGCACCCACTGGAACCGGGGCCAGCCTCTTCCTGGGGAAGTGGGGTGCCCCAGGGCAGAGTTCTGGGAAATCAGGTTTATTAGCTTCGTAATCACTGTTTACAAGCTGAAAAGTGTTTGCCTGGCATGTTCCCGCCCTGCTGAGGGGCTCCAAGCAGATCTGGGCCTCAGAGGTGAGGTTGCCCAGCACCCAGTTCTGAGTGTGTCAAGGGCAATGGCATAGGGTAGCCTGCAGCTCTTTGGAACACTGAGTGTTCACACCTGGCCCCACCATCACCCGCTTCTGGCTGATACTGGGAAAGGTGCTTATCTCTATAAAATAGGGTGAGACTGTGTCCCTCAGCTGAGTATGCTAGATGATATTTACTGGTAACAAGGACCCCCAGGTCTCAGACTGTACAGAGGCTACTTAATGTCTTGTGGATGAACAAAAACAAAGCTCAGAGATGTTAAGTGGCTTGCCTAAACTTGCACAGCTGGGCCTGTGACCCTGTCTCCCCTAGTCAGTCAGTTTCCTTCTCTGTAGCCACACCCCCAAGATAGCAGGTTTGGAAATAGGGTGGGCTATTGACTTATAAGCACCAGACAGAACCCCAGCAGTGTTGTGGGAGGTGGTCACACTGTGGCATGTCAAGGAGCCTCATTACTAGTAGTGGAAGTAAACTGTAACTCCCCTGCTCTGCCCTTCCCCCAGGCCACACCCCATCCTGCTCCACCCACTGGACCGCTACTGGTTCCAAACACCACTGAAAACCCAACTCCCAATAGCCCATATTCCTAGGAGGTTTCCATATTAGAGCAAGCTTGTGTTAATGTGACACCTGTGTCTGCGTGCCGCACATGCGTGCGCATTTTGTGTACATGTACATGCCCTCTGTGGACCCTTCTGTGTCCTGGTGTGAGGAGCAGTAGAAGCAGAATGTTCCATCTTCTCAGGAGACCAGACTGCGGAACAAGCGTCCCTGAACCCAGCACCAGTTTGTTCCGTTTCTGTTCCCCAAGGCCGCAGTCAGCACCCCAGCCTGCTGCTCTCTGAGCTGCTGTTATTTGCGGGAGTTCGAGAGGGCTCTACCCCAGGTTCTGCCCAGGGCACCTGCAGTCCTACTCTTGCTGTGCAGGGGACCTGCCTGCCCAGCAACTTCTTGGATAGACATTTCCAGAGGGACCTCGGGTCGTACCCAGCTGGAGACCTTTGACCGTATCCCCGCTCCTCCATGTGTCAGCAGCAACTTGCCTTTTCTTTTACTTTATTTGCCCTCCTGGGTTGTGTATGCTGAGCAAGCCCTCTATCACCGACCGATACCCCAACTCTGCATCTTGAGCTTTGGGGATACAGAGCTCAGGCACCCTCAGCTCACCCCACTGCTTGGACTAGTGTCTCTAGCAGAGGAAGAAAGCATTCCTATCTCTGCCAGTCCAGTGGTGAGGGAACCATGCAAAGCCCAGGTGGATGGGACAGGGGCACAGGGCTGCCGCCCCTCTGAGAATGGGGCATCCCCCGTGCTCTGACATTTACACTCTATAGTTAGCAGCTCCCTGGTGCCCAATGCCTGCTTCCCGTGTCTGTGGTGGGCCGTGAAACCCAAACTGCTCTGATTGGGTCAGAGGGAGCCCAGATCCTGGGGTCTTAGGGGGAAAACCCAAAAGAAGTCAGCAGGTTGCCAAGTGCTCCAGCCTGCCCCTCCAGTCCTTATCTTGTGAAATGAGTTTGGCACAAATTCTTGGAACTGAAAGAGAGAAAAATAGGGGCTCAGTGGGGAGACACCTGCTGTCTTGTGGGATCTCTGGAGTGTGTGAAGCCACAGTCCTTTGGTTCTTTGTTCTTTTTTGTGGGTGGCCACCAGGTACAGCTTATGTACTGGTAGAGTATACTGAACTGAGTCTGTGTCCTGACTCTACACTTCTGGGGAAGAACATGCCCCGCCCCCCTTTTCTGTCTCATGACACCCTTCCCAGGCCCTGTCCTCAGATCCTGGGTCCATTGACTTCCCTGCCCTGGGCCCCCTCCTTACTGTCTCTCACAAGGGCCAGGAGATGCTCAGCAGTGAGTCATTGGTGATGTGGGACTGATCTGGGGACATCTTAAATGACAGCCTGTACATGAACTATTCGTCCATTCTGGAGGACTTTCAGAGGTCAGCATCGGTGCAGTTTTGCTGGGGATTGTAGTGTCTGAGGGCCCCACTTCCTCTTTGTAGCTTTCTAAAAATGCAGAGGTTCCCAGCACTGCCATGGGAGGGTGGATGCAGTTTCAGTTTCTGTGGCCAGGAAGCCACGTCCTTGCTCCCCCAGCCACACTGTCATCATCCTGTGATTCAGCAGGGGCCTGGTATCTGGGCCATCCTCCGCTGCCTCCTCTTCCTCTGCCCACTCTGTGGATAGGGGACTTGCCCACAGTTCCGGAGCTAGAAGCTTCTGGGCCAGATGTGATTTCCTCACTTCCTATGTTCAGGTGACTTGTGCCTCTCCCCTCTGGTTGTATCCAGTATGAATAATGTCCCCCCTTTCCCTGAGAGGAAGAGGGCTGAGTACTTCTTGTCCAAAGACCCCCTCCGTCCATTCTGCCCCTATTTCTGGGTATGTGGCCTGGGTTCTTGCATCAGGCTCCCTGTTTAGGGATACAGCTGCCACCTTCATGCCCTGACTCCCCACATCTACAGAGCTTGAATATGGGATCCATCCTCCATTAGTAGAATGCTGAGCTTCCAAATATCCTGTTGTCGATGCATTGGTGGTGGGCAGGTGGAGGTGGAAAGAGATGGGGAAAGGACTCAGGTGAGACTTGTGGATTCAGGTGGAACCTTTCCTGGGGTGGACTGGGAGGGAATGGTGGCCAGGCACTGGTACAGGGCCAGAGTTTGGGCTTAGGCATGGTAGAGTAGTGCTTCGGGGGAGCTCCCTCTGGTGACCTTGCCTCATCTGCCGGGGTTGGACCTGCCTTGTTTGGGAGTGGCCAGGCCCCACCCTTTGTGAGGAAACCGGATTATCTGGGCAGTGGTTTCTGAGTCTGCATTTCTCCATGCCTGATCTGGGCCACCACTGGCCAGGTGGTGCAATCTGAAGGCTCTCTGGAAGGTGTGCTGCACCTGAGATGGAGGACAAGGAGGCCTCTCCCAGGGGTGCCTCGGGGTTCTCATTCTTCCCCAGGGTGCTCCGTCTTGTCCGACGGGACCCTAAAGGAAGAGGAAACAGAGTGACCTCCCCTCAGCTCTGGTCCCTTGATCCCAGCCCACCTCTAGAGTTCTGGCTGAACTCTTTTTTGGGTGGTTTCTCCCCAAAAGTTAGGCAAGGATACAACTCAGACACATGGCAGTGGCTATGGCCCCAGCCTTGGCACTTTCCACCCCTGCTCGTGGGCCAGTTGGGAGGCAGGCCTGGGGTCTTGGAGACCTCAGCGCATGCAACTGTGGGCAGGAGGAAGCCTGCTTCCAGGATGTCACAATTTCCTTTGCAGTGAGCAAGCACTTTGTGTCTGGGGGCGGGAGGTAAGTGGCTGCTAGGATGGCTTCTGCACTTTTTTTTCTGTCTGGCTCTGCCGCCTCTGGTGGATGTGGGTCACACAGGAGTCCAGAGTGGATCTGACGGTCTCTACCTCTACCCCAAGCAGCTGCCAAGCTCTGAAAGTGTTGGGCTTTTAGCCCAACCACTTCTGCACAGGTTGGGTCAGGGGGCCAGGAGAAGAGTTAAGAGAAAGTGGTGAAGAAAACCCTTCAGTGCCTGGGCTACCTAGAGTCAGATCTGAGCAATTGCTTCTCCAACTACTAGTTAACAGAAAGGGAAACTGAGGCATGTGAGTGTGGCTGCTTATGGACTACAGCCCAGTGCTCTGTGCCATCTTACAGAGGCATGGGGCTCCTCATCTCTCTGCCTTCAGAGTGCTTTCTTTGAGCCACTGAGATCGTTTTAGAGCTGGTCACTTTTCCTTGTCCTGTGTCCAAAAGTTATACCTGTCCTTCCCATCTGGAGATTGGCAGAGTGGCAGCACAGGGGACTCCTGGATGTACATGTGGGCTCCAACTGGAGCAGCCTGGCCTTGGGATACAGTCAGCAACTCCATGGGAGATGAGATGGGAAAAGAGTGCTTATGATGGACCAGACAGCCAAGGGGGCTGGGGTGGACACTCTGCTAGGCCTCACCTTCAGCCAGCACCCAGCATCCTCCCCTCGAAACCCTGCAACGGCTCAGGATAAGGTGGGGAGCCCTTGGGAACCTTCCAGATCCAGGGTCCATGCAGAATGACCATCCCCAGCCACACGTTCTCCTACCCTCAGACTCATCCAGTTAGGCTTTCATGGGGTCCAGCTGGGTGTGGAACCTGCTGCCACCCAGAGTAGGAGAGGGAACTTTCTTGTGAGGCTAGTCTGCAGGATGCTGTGAGACCAGGGGAGAAGGTGGGTGATTTACGTTTGGTGGTGGTAACAAGGCAGGCTTCCTGGAGGTGACATGCCTTAAAGAAGCAGTAAGAATTAGGCAGACAAGATGGAGATTCCTTGCAGGTGCAGGGCCTCAGAAGCCAGAAGTAGGAGCTTGGGGAGGGGCAGGGAGCAAGGGGAGGCCTGCAGTGCTGACTCATGGAAGGTGTCTTCAGCTCTGAGTCCGGAAGGATCTTCCTATTAGCTAGAGTCATGGACAGTGACCTCAGTAGGACATGGCCACATAGATGCTGAGCTTCCCTGCCTGTTGGCCACCCTTACCACCTCTCACTACCTTCTGCTGCCTGCCCCTCCCCTCGGTGCCAGTTTCCTAGGGCAGTGCCCTCTCAATGACCTCTCCCCGCACTCTGGTCCCAGATGAGGCCAAGCCGAGAAGCTTTAGTGTAGAAGCCCCAAGTGAGGCTGTTGTCCTGGAGCTGTCCCCAAGTAGTGTCCTCATGTCACTGCCAAGGCTGCTCAGAGCCTGCCAGCCCAACCCCAAGGGTCTTCTGCCTGTGATCTCAGAGGGGTGTGGAGCCAGAACTCCTGGCGCCTTGGGGTGGCGGTCCCACCTTAAAGAAGCAGCAGTGTCTTGAGTCAGCTCTGCCTCTATTGCTCTCTAAACCCCTGCACTTGTCCTGGGGGGCTTTAGCCTCCATAGGCCTCATCCAGTATGCTAAGTAAGCATAGAAAGGCCCTGTAGGTAGGACCAGAGAGGGACCTACACCAACCCCTCTGCTTCCAGTTCATCCCCTGG
Source organism: Eospalax fontanierii (assembly GCA_035773235.1). NCBI lineage: Eukaryota > Metazoa > Chordata > Mammalia > Rodentia > Spalacidae > Eospalax > Eospalax fontanierii. Next base: position 91,182,653 of record CM069531.1, on the reverse strand, counting down.
TACCACCTCTGGGTGGTCCAGGCCTCTCAATCACACTTTGAGAAGCACTGAAACGCTGGACCATGGCTCCTTCTGTGGGTGACTCCCCAGCTCCACAAAAAGTGTCTTCCTGCTCCAAGTATACCCCAGCTTTAGGAAAGGAATGTTTATTTCTAGAGGAGTCATCAAACCTAGCATTAGATGTTTTGAGTCTGAGCTACACTCTTTGCTGTGCAAGCCTGGGCAAGTTACTCAGCCTCTCTGAACTTCCATTGCCTGTCTGCAAATGGGAAGTGTGGGGATGTGTCTCAGAGAATGTTTTGAAGACAGAGGATGCGTGTACAGACCCAAGCAGGGCCAGGTACAGTCGCTGTCACACTTACAGTTCCTGAGATTCACTCAGAGGAGGGCCTGCGGCGTGCTGCCTTGTTTACAGCATATGCCCTGTGCAGGAGTTCCTAAAGCACAGAGACACCGTGGAGTAGTTTTCTTCAAAATGGTTCATTTTATGTTGTGTGGATTTCACCTCTGTACATTATTAAAAACATCTGAACATGTCCCATTCTTTCAGCACTGCCCTAAATATCAGGCTGATTATAATGGAAAGCAAATCTTTTGTTTTTGTGGTACTGGAGATTGAAGCCAAGGCTTCCTGTATGCAAGGGAGGCACTGTTACCACTGAGCCACAGCCTCATGAGAGCGTGCACACCATGCGCCGTGTGTGTTGGGGTCAGAAGACAGCCTTGGTTGTCAGCATCTTCCACCTTGTTTGAGTCGGGGTCTCTCTTGATGTTTTTGCATCTCTGTACAGCACACTCTTGACTCATGAGCTCCTGGGGCATCTTCTGTGGGAATGCTGCAGTTACAGATGCGTGCTGCTCTGCCTGGTTTCACATGACTTCTAGGGATATGAATTCAGTTCCTTATACTTTGACATCAAGCACATTATCCAGGAGCCATTTCTCCATAGCCCCAGCCAGATTCAGTTCTTTTTTCACTTTGTGTGTGTGTGTGTGTGTGTGTGTGTGTGTTCATTCGTGTGAATGTGTAGACCATCCACTTTTTTAAATTTTTCTAATTTTTTTATGTGTATGAGTGTTTTGCCTGAATTAATGTAAGTGTGCCATGTATGTGCAATGCCCACAGAAGCCAGAAAAGGCCTTGCCTGGAACTGGAATTATGGGTAGTTATGGGTCACCATGTGGGTGCTGGGAACTGAACCCAGGTCCTCTGCCACAGTAGACAGGGCGCTTAGATACCAAATCATCTCCCCAGCTCGTCCCCTTTTTTTTTAGACAAAGTCTGTCACTGGCCTAGAACTTGACTAAGCTGGGTGACTGGCCATCAAGCCTCATGAATCTCTTCCTGCCCCTACTGACCACGGCTAGGATTATAAGCCCATATCCCCATTCCCAGCTCTTTTTGAAACATGGGTCCTGAGGATCAAACTTGGGTCTTCATGCTTACATGGCAAACATCTCCCCAGCCCCAGAAAGTAAATGCTTTTTTATTTTTTATTTTATGCGTATGAGTGTTATGCCTACATGGATGCAAGTGTACTTGTTGTACAGTGCCCACGGAGACCAGAAGAGGGCATCAGGTCCCCTGGAACTGGAGTTACGGACAGTTGTTATCCACCATGTGGGTGCTGGGAATCCTCAGCAAGTGCAGCCAGTGCTCTTATCCACTGAGCCATCTCTCCAGCCCCTAAAAAATAAATCTTAATCAGAAGATAGGACTGGAGAGATGGTTCAGCTGGCAAAACTTTTACTGCACAATCCTAAAGACTTAAAATCAGTCTCTGGGACCCACAGTGGAAGGAGAGAACCACCTCCCAGAGTTTTCCTCCTGCAACTCTGACACCTTCTACAAGTCCCAGGAAGCCCAGGCCGAGCCTGTATTTAAAGGTAGAACGCTAGTGGCAAAGGGTAGCCTCAGGCACCCCTACCTCACTGGTTTATTTGGTTTTGGAAATAATCTACTCAGACAACGACATAGACAATCACATGCCCAGAAAGGGGTCTGGGAGGCTGCTTAGGTAGCCAGGGAGGGCCCCTGGCCCTCTGAGGGAGTGGCATCTGTGCTACAGGCTGCAAATTAGAAGGAAGATCCCCTCTGCCTTTCGATGGTCAAGGATCAGAGTGGCGTGAGCAGTCAGAGGTCCAGTACTTCAGAGTGGCTGCTTCGGGCTTCTGTGTTTGGTTTTAGGTGATGCCAGGGGTAGAACCCAGGACCTCACACATGCTCGACCAGTGCTCTAACCTCTGAACTATGTCTCTAGCCTCTTCATTGGCCTTCTTTTCCTGTTGTTTTTGTCAGAAAGGGTTTTGCTGTGTAGTAGCCCTTGCTAGCCTTGAACTCACAGCAATCCTCCCAAATGTTGAATTCACAGTGCACCATCATGCCTGACTTGACTGGCCTTGAATTCTTTGTATATCCCAGACAGAACTCTCATAATTTGGGAGGCTCTTTTTTGAGAGAGAAGATCTCCTTGAAGCCCCAGTTGGCCTAGAACTTGCCGTGTAGACCAGATGGGCCTTGAACTCACAGAAATTCACCTTCCTCTGCCTCCGGAGTGCTGGGATCAAAGGCGTGCCCCACCATGCTCTGCTTCTTGTAATTTTTAGTATTTTTTCACATTTTGAAATTTTTTATTTAATTTTATGTGTATGAGTAATTTGCCCGTATGTATGTAAGTACGCTACAGTCATCACGCAATGCCCTCAGAGGCCAGAAGAGGGTGTCAGATCCCCTGGAACTGGAGTTACAGACAGTTGTTAGCCTCCGTGTGGGTGCTAGGAACTGAACCCAAGTCCTTTATAAGAACAGCTAGTGATCTTAACCACTGAGCCATCTCTCTTGCCCCAACCTGTGTGTGTGCGTGCGTGTGTGTGTGTGCGTGTGTGCGCGCACCTGTACTCTTGTGTGCCAAAATGTGCATCTGGAAGTCAGAACAATTTTCAGGAATCCGTTTTCTTCTACTGTGTGAGATACCAGAGATCAAATTTAGGTCATCAGGCTTAGTGACAAGCCCTTTTACTCTCTGAGCCATCTCGCCAGCCTTGGTCTCCAACTCTCCTTCGAGACCTGCCTCCCGAGTGCTGGCTGGGATTACAGGTTTGCACCATCGTGCATGATACAGGCGGTCTTTTGTGAGTGACATCTTTCACTTAGATGATGCTCTCAAGAGTGCATCCTGGGTCAGCACCTCATCCGTTTTTGTGTCTGTTGTAGTGGAGGTGAGGGTGTGTAGATCTGCCCTGTTTTCTTTATCCTTCCTTCCATCGATGGACATTTGGAGGTTGCCACCTTTTAGCTCTGGTGAACAGTGCTGCTGGGGACCTCAGGGTACTGTCTGGGCATTTGGTCTTTTGGCCTCTGGGCCTCTGTAAGATGTGCACGTTATTCTCCTACCGTATACGTGAGGATTGGGTGATGATAGTCCAGTGCTCTCAGGATGGTGATCCAAGACCACATGTGGGTCGAGCTGGGGCTGCCCATCTCCAGCTGAGAGGCCAGAGTGGCAGAGTCTAGGCAAAGCAAGAGAGTAGGCAGAGGGTGCCGCACAGGAACTAGAAGCCCCAGCAAGGAGCTTGGGCTTGAAGTAAGAACAGGAAGTCTTGGAACTGAGCAGAGAGAGCAGGCATTATCTGTGCTTCTAGGAAGATGACCCGGGTTGGGGAAGGGCTCACAGGGCAGCAGGTAGATAGGTTGGGAGGCCGATGAGGTCCTTCAGGTGAGAGCACGGTGGCTGTGGAGACAAGTGTCATGCCCTGCCCACCAGCACTTTACCTGGCTGAGCCTCCCAGAACTGAAGGAGCAGGCAGTGGATGTCTAGTCTTGACAGGATCACAGGAGAATCGGGGTCAGTGGCCCAAGCAGGGAAAAGCTCCCTAACAGAATGAACAACCATGTCCTCTTTATGGGCTTATCCATTTAGAGCCGTTGAAATGCCTAATGCCCTTGACCCCCATCTAGCCATCCTCCTTCTAGAACTTTGTCTTTAATATTCAAACACACCCACACAGTATGAGCAACCGTGCTTGTTGCAACACTAGACAAAACATTCTGCATCCATCCAGCAGGAATGAAGTCAGTCTTGGTATGTTCCACCCAGTGAAATCTTTACTGTGTTTAAAGAAGGTAAATTTGGTCTGTGTCCTGAGGAAAGATGTCCACACCAGACTGGGTACGTGAGTGTGGGAACATTTAGAGAACCTATGCAGTTTCTAGGAGAAGAGGCTGCACTGAGGGGTGGTGCTGAGCTTGTTTTCTGTTTGCAATTCTCAGTCTTTTTATTTACTGAGCATGAATCGCCATTATTGTTAAAATATTTTGTCTGGGGCAGGAGAGATGGTTCAGTAGTTAAGAGCACTAACTGCTCTTGCAGAGGACCCAAGTTCAGTTCCCAGCACCCACATGGCAGCTAACAACCATCAGTAGCTCCACTTCCAGGAAATCCAATGCCCTCTTCTGACCTCCATGGTCATTACATGACATGGTACACATATATCCATGTAGGCAATACACTCATACACACAAAATAAAAATATTAAATAAAAACAAAACAGTACTGGAGAGATGGCTCAGTGGTTAAGAGCACAGGCTGCTCTGCAGAGGACCCAGGTTCAGTTCCCAGCACCCACTTGGCATCTAACAACCATCTGTAACTTCAGCTCCAGGGGTCTGCTGCCTCTGACCTCTGCAGGTGTCACTCACCACTGGTGCACTTAAATACATCCAAGCAGGACACTTGGACACATAAAAACTAAATTAATTTTTAAACAGGAAGGAAGAAAAGAAGTAGAGGCTAGCAGCAGTTTGTTACCTTTTAAAAATCTTGTTTATATAGCCCAGGCTGGCCTATAAGTCAGGCTATCCTCAGACTCACAATTCTTCTCAGTCTCTGAAGCACAGAGATGACAGGCTTGTACCACCACACAGAAGCTCACTATGTTGCCTAGGTCAGCCCTGAACTCCAAATGATCCTCCTGGCCCCAGCCTCCCCAGCAGCTGGAACTACAAGAGTGGACCTCTCTAGCTAGGCGGTCACGGGAGACAGGGCCCAGCAAGGCTGAGCCACCACATCCTGTGTATAGCTCAAGGACTACTCCCCTGAGAAGCACCTGTCCTGCACAGTTGACCCCTGGAGTCCCTGCAGCTCATGCCAGCTCAGTGTCCTGGGATGTCTGGAGCCTGCTTGTGCTTTGAGGCTTGCCCCAGAGACAAAGGAAGGGCCTTTCGTCTGGTAACCCACACTGCCTTGTAACCCCCAAGCCTGCCTTGACCACGCCCTCTACTCTTGTCTTCACCCTCCTTTCCTGGTTTGTGGTGTGGTTCTTGAAGGAAGCAGAGAGAATTAGAATGAGGTGGAAATCAAGGCCCTCCTCACCCTGCTAATCTGGAATGCAAATGAAGGACAGAAATAGACCTTGAGCTCCTCTACCCAGCCAGTGTGGTCTGGCTACAGTCTCCTTGCTGGGTCTGAGGCAACATGGGGCGGATTGGTGCTAGCCCTGAGCTGCCTGCCCTGGTACCAGGGTCCCCACTTCAGACTTGCTGCCTCTGTCTCCCTTCCAGCACCCTGTTCACCATGGCCTCAGCTGACAAGAATGGCGGTGGCCTCTCCTCCTCATCCAGTAGCCGCCTGCAGAGCCGGAAGCCACCTAATCTGTCCATCAATATCCCACCACCTGACACCCAGGCCCCCAGCGAGCAGGACAGCATGCTACCCGAGGTGAGGGGCAACAGAGATATCCCTACATAGTACCTTCTAGATGGTTTCGTTTTCTAAACATACCCGTTCTTCATGGATCACTGCAGATAGCAAAGCCTCGAACTCAAACTTATGAGCTCTGTCAACTGGTGGCCAAGGAACAGGGAAGGGTGCTCCTGAGGTAGTGCTCATTGGCAAGCCTCGTGCTGGCTATTTACATCTCTAAATTCCTGGCCCAGACTCTCTGTGCTTCTGAGGGGTGTGGGCTGTCTGTGGTGGCCTGAGTGGGCACAGGGCTCCACGGCCCCAGTAGCCTACCGCTGCAGCGCCTGGCTTCCACGGGGGACTGGAAAATGGGTCAGTTTTCCATGAATTTGGACTCTTGTCCCATAAAGAGCTTATTGATAGCAGGCCCCAATAGTGTCGGCTTCCCACATAGCCTAGGACATAAAGGGGGCTATGTTGGTGACACCCACTCACCCCAGGAGCTCTGTAGAACATGTGAAAGCAGACCAGACCATCTTGGGTCATGGACAGGCCTGGGTAAGGAGGGCAGGCTGGAGTTCATTGGAAAACATTTTATTTTTTTATTTAATTTTTATTAAATTTTCATTTAAAAATTTATTTTATGTGTATAGCATTTTGCCTGCATGTGTGTAAGTGTATTTGTGTCATGCCATGTCCAAAGAGCAAGAAGAGGGTGTCTGAAACCCTGGAACTAGAGTTACGGACAGATGGTTGTTAGCCACCATGTGAGTGCTGTGAATCAAACCTGAGTCCTCTGCAAGAGCAGCCAGTGCTCTAACCACTGAGCCATCTCTCCAGCCCTGTTTATTTTGTTAAGACAGGGTCTCACATATCCCCGCTGGCCTCAAACTGGCTACATACTGAGTTACATTCCTAGACATCACTGGAAAACATTAATAACTGTTGATTTTAAGTCCAGATTGATGGGCTGGAGGGTGGAGGTGGAGCTCAGTGGCAGAGAACCAGTCTAGTGTGTGTGAAGCCCTAAATTCAAGTCCTAGCATTTACGGGGGGAGGGGAACACAAAAACAGCTGGGGAGTGAAGAGACTGTGCCTGTTCCAAGGGCTCTCCCACTAGGGGCTGAAGAGGAGCAAGCCTGGGATCAGGACTGCACACTTATCACCTGCCCTCCCTACCTTTCCCCAGAGACCCAAGAACCCAGCCTACCTGAAGAGTGTCAGCCTCCAAGAGCCCTGGGGACGAGGGCAAGATGGCACGGAGAAGCGACCTGGTTTCCGCCGCCAGGCCTCCCTGTCCCAGAGCATCCGCAAGTGAGCACCCTGCCCTGCCCAGGCACCCCAGCAGCCTGCACATTCTGGGCACCTGGTCTTTCACAGGGCCTGGCCATATGCTCCCTATCCAGAAGGCACAGACAGAGCTATGAACAGCGGCTCTCTGCAGGGTGGAAGGCAGGGATCTAATGTGGTAGCATAGATGGAGAAACTGTGCGCAGGAGTGTACACTTTACTGAAAGTTTCCACTGGGGACAGAGAAAGGAGCTGGGGACAGCACACCACAGAGTGGCTGGCTCCCAGGGACCTTCCCAGTTCTACTCATGATGTGGCCTTCACTCTAAGCCTGGTCACTGGGCTCCAGCCAGGGAACTCAGAGGAGGCTGACCACCTCCCTAAAGGCACATGGAGATAGCAGGCAGTCACACAGGGATACCCATGTCATTACCCGCAAGCCAACTTGCTCCACCCACATATGCTATCATTCCCTGTACAGTATGACCTGCACACCTCTACCCCCACCCCGCACGTCACCTCCCCCTCTACATGTGCACTCTCGTCCCACACGTCACACTCCTATACATGTGTACCCCACACATCACCTCTGCACGCCTGTACCCCCACCCCACACGTCATCTCCCTGTGTACCTGTATGCTCCATCACCTTCCCTACAGCACTCTCCCTACACCTAAGTGCTGTCGTCTCCTGCCCCACCTCCCCTATACATACCCAACACCCCACTTGTCACTCAGCACACACACCATCCAGTCCCCTGCCATCTCTAAACACACGCATGGTAACCCATGCCTCCCCTGTACACCCAGCTGCACCATCACCCCTTGACTTGCCCTGTCTATGTCAGCCTGCTTCTACCCACACATTGTCCGTTGTACAGGGGCACCGCCCAGTGGTTCGGGGTCAGTGGCGACTGGGAGGGCAAGAGACAGAACTGGCAGCGTCGCAGTCTGCACCACTGTAGCGTCCGCTATGGCCGGCTTAAGGCGTCATGTCAGAGAGACCTGGAGCTGCCCAGCCAGGAGGTACCATCCTTCCAGGGTACTGAGTCTCCAAAACCCTGCAAGATGCCCAAGGTAGGCTCCCTGAAGGTGAGGGATCGGCTAGGCTGCTCTCCAGGGCCTGGTCAGCTCTGCTTACCGTCTGTCCCTTGCAGATTGTGGACCCACTGGCCCGGGGCCGGGCCTTCCGCCATCCAGATGAAGTGGACCGGCCCCACACCGCCCACCCACCACTGACTCCAGGGGTCTTGTCCCTCACATCCTTCACCAGCGTCCGCTCAGGCTACTCCCATCTGCCCCGCCGCAAGAGAATGTCTGTAGCCCATATGAGTTTTCAGGCAGCAGCTGCCCTCCTCAAGGTAAGGCACCCTGCTGCAGGATGTAGGGGCGCCTCTACCCGTGGCACACCGAAGTGTCTGTCTGCGGTGCTTAAGAGTTTAAAAGGAAAGCTCCAGGGCAGGCAAGCTGTAAATCTCTCAGCTGCCTGGAGGGGAAGAGGAAGTTGGGGAAGAGAAGGAACCAGAGCCTTCTGCCTGAGATGGGGTGTGGAGCCGCCACCTGGGGCAGTCGCAGGATGGGAGGGAGCTTTAGAAAGGGAGTGAGGAAGCCCAAAGCCGCAGTTAGGGAGTTAGGGAGTTTGCTTAGTCCCTGGGCAAATCTGAAAGAAAAAGCTAGAAGAGAAGAAATAGTTACACCTTTCTCAGGAGAGGTGGACAGACCCAGCTGACCTCATGGTGGCTCAGCTAGTGGGTCTGCACTGGGGGGTGGGAATTCTGGGAAGGAAAAGCACATGATCTTAGGAAAACAACCCTCTTTCGAAGGGTGGTCCCCTAGCAGGTCCCTGACCTGCACCAGTGGATTAACCCTTAAGTGAGGAGACAGCAGCATGTCTCCACCTAGCGGGAGCTCTGTTCTTTACAGGAGGGTGTCAGCCACAGAGTGGTGAGTTCAAGACAGTGGCTAATGCCAGGGACCGTGGCAGGAAGCCCAGGAAAATAAAGAAATATTCACCAGGGGAGGAAAGGCAGGAATAGCATTCTCAGCCAAGGGACTAGCCGTCACAAGACCAGGAATAGGAAGGAAGGAGCTTGGTAGTTTGGGGGAGCAGCAGTTTGAGGAGTGACAGGAGATAAAAGTGACAGGTGGGCAAGGGCCTGCTGTGGGGGGCCAGGGGACAGAGGGAAGGGGTGTGACCCAAGCCTCAAGAAGAAGGGTGTGGAATGTAGTTGCCCTGAGTATTGGGGTACCAGCTGCTCAAGTCAGCAGGTTGCTGGGAGGAGCTGACCCCAAACCATGGAAAGAGGCTGAGCAGGGCAGGCTGCAGCAGGCCCCCCTGGCTTTCTACCCTCAGCTCTGCCGTCTCTCAGGTGCTCCATGCCTTTGGGCAGGACCCCACCTCCAGTGATGCCTCTTCACTCCTGGGCTGAAGATCGCAGGGTGCTGGGTCCTCCCTAGTGCTGATGCCCCGTTTCTGCCCCTTGCCCAGGGGCGCTCGGTTCTAGATGCTTCCGGCCAGCGGTGCCGAGTGGTCAAACGTAGCTTCGCCTATCCTAGCTTCCTGGAGGAGGATGCGGTTGATGGAGCGGACACCTTCGACTCCTCCTTTTTTAGTAAGGCAAGCATGGGGTGTGGGCTTTCTGGATGGGGTGGCCCAGAAGTTGGGAGAGGTGACCTTGGCTTTGATTATGTCCTGCTACAAACCCTGAAAGGTCCAGAGGCCAAATAGGGTGTACCCTGCATGGACCTGTTGGGCTGGGCTCCCATATAGGGGGACATGGACTGGAGAGTGTACCCACTGCCCCCTCCCACCTTGAAGAGACTGCCTAGTTTCGTCTTGTCTTTCCTTGAATTAGAGTGCAGGAGACAGTACTTGGCACAGTGTCCTCCTTACTCTTTCATGTCTTCCACCCCAGGAAGAAATGAGCTCCATGCCTGATGATGTGTTTGAGTCTCCCCCGCTCTCTGCCAGCTACTTCCGAGGGGTCCCACACTCCGCTTCCCCGGTCTCCCCTGACGGGGTGCAGATCCCTCTGTGAGTATAGGGTGCGGCCTTTCCAGTGCCCGGCCCCATGCCTTAGCCAGGTCTCCACCGCTACTGAGCCTCTGGCAGGGTCCTCAGGCTGAGAGCCACTGTCCCCATCAGGAAAGAGTGTAGCCGAGCCCCAGTCCCTGTGACCCAGCGTGGCAAACGCATCGCCTCCAAAGTGAAGCACTTCGCCTTTGACCGGAAGAAACGACACTATGGCCTAGGTGTGGTGGGCAACTGGCTGAACCGTAGCTACCGTCGCAGCATCAGCAGTACCGTGCAACGGCAGCTGGAGAGCTTCGACAGCCACCGGTGAGCAAGCCGGGACAAAGGACTGAGTTTGCAAGGTGTCCAGACCTCCCAGGGCTTTCACTCAAAGCATTGGGAATGCCTCCTGCAGGCTGGGCATGTGAGGACTGGAGTTTGATTCCCAGTACCCATTTTAGGCAGTTTACAACTGCCTTTAGGTAGCTCCAGGAAATCCTATGCCCTTTTCTGCCTCTGCCAGGACCCAATACATATACACATGCATACACAAAAAATAAAAATCAACATTTAAAAAAAGTTTCTGGCTGGACATGATGACCCATCCCTTTAATCCCAGCACTCAGGAAGCAGAGGCAGATAGATCTCTGTGAGACAGAGGCCAGCAAAAGACTATAAATAAATAATTAAAATGTTTTCTGTGGGCAAGGCTGAGCTGGGGTGAACAGAGCCTAGAGCCTAGGAGAGCTTGACATATCCTGGTCAAAGGCCAGGGTAGCTGACCTGAAGCCTCTGCTGCAGGCCCTACTTCACCTACTGGTTGACCTTCGTGCACATCATCATCACCCTGTTGGTGACCTGCACCTATGGCATTGCGCCTGTGGGCTTTGCCCAGCACGTCACCACCCAGCTAGTAAGTTGGGCTCCTCCTGGGAGGGCCAGGGAGAGGAGGTCCCAGCTCCCCAAGGAGCTTCAACACAATGGGCACCAAATACCTCCCACCACAAGACCCCAGCCCAAGCTGGAGGTGCTTGAGGTCTATGTAACTTGGTCCTTCCTGGAGGCTCTAACCTGGGTACACTACCCAACCCTCTCCCTTCCCCCTATAGCTCTGAAGCCTCCAACTATCTCTTTGACAGGTGCTAAGGAACAAAGGTGTGTACGAGAGCGTGAAATACATCCAGCAGGAGAACTTCTGGGTTGGCCCCAGCTCGGTGAGGCCCCAGGGATGCCATCTGAGCAAGGGGAACCCTGATTCCTGTCAGTCCATGTGGGCAGGTGGGTGGTTGGCCCACCTGTTAGCCACTGATCAGAGGAGACTCCACTGTGGGTCTGGGGTGTCCTGCCCCTCCTGGGTCTCGAATTCTGGCTCACCAGCCCCTTCCCCACCCCAGATTGACCTGATCCATCTGGGAGCCAAGTTTTCACCCTGCATCCGAAAAGACCAACAGATTGAGCAGCTGGTGCAGCGGGAGCGTGACCTTGAGTGTGAATCAGGCTGCTGTGTCCAGAATGACCACTCAGGCTGCATCCAGACCCAAAAGAAGGACTGTTCGGTGGGTCCAGCCCTGCCCCTGCCCACCCCAGTCTGGATCACACCCACTCTGTGTACCCTACCTGGGAGAAGGGGCCCTTTGAAGGTTGACACCCACACTCCTCCTTCCTTCTCTGCCCTCCATCCCTACAGGCCTTTGGCTAGTTCAGGCTCTTCCCAGATCCAAGGGTGAAAGCCAGGCTCAGGAAGTTGGACAGGGTAGTGTCTGGGAGGTGCCTGAGCCCAGAAGAAATAGAAAGAGCCCTTGTCTTGGAGGGTCACCTGCCCACACAAGCTGGGGGACATTGCCCTGGCATGACCTGACCTTCTCCACCCTTCCAGGAGACTTTGGCCACTTTTGTGAAGTGGCAGAATGACACTGGACCTCCCATGGACAATTCTGATCAGGGCCAGAGGCGGACATCGGGGGCTGTATGCCACCAGGACCCCAGGTATAGCGTAGAGCCACTGTGGGTCTAGAATGATGCTCCCACCAAGTGTCGAGCTGCACTGGGACACCGGTGGGTAAGTGTGGCAGAGGCAGACTGAGGTACCCCAGACTCTCATTTTGTCCAATCTGACTACTCCCAGGACCTGTGAGGAGCCAGCTTCCAGTGGTGCCCACATCTGGCCCGATGACATCACCAAGTGGCCGGTGAGTGAGTGATGTGGGTGTGTGTTCCACGTGGAAGTCAGTCTCAGGAGGGAAGCGACGTTCGGCCTGTCGCTAAGGCCCACCCTTGCTGCCTCTTCTTATAGATCTGTACAGAACAAGCCCAGAGCAACCACACAGGCCTCCCACACATAGACTGTGAGATCAAGGGCCGCCCCTGCTGCATTGGTACCAAGGGCAGGTGAGCCAGCTCCCCGTCCGCCTCCCGAGCCGTAACGTTCCATGGCCATCTGCTCCTCCATTTACACCACCCAAGCGGATGGGCTCCGTGACTCTTTTGTCCCCTGTTCTCGGGGCGCCCCAGGGTGTGAGCAGAGAGAAAAGGAGCTTACTCCAGAACAGAAGTCTCCCCCTCCGGCCCACTGGGGCCAGGCGCTGGACTGTAACCCACATGCCCTGTGTCCTTCCTGTCCCCAGCTGTGAGATCACCACTCGGGAGTACTGTGAGTTCATGCATGGCTATTTCCATGAGGAGGCGACACTCTGTTCCCAGGTGGGCCAGGGCTCTCTGCTTGGGTAAAGGAAGCTGGGCACTGTGGGGGACCGTGGCTCAAATGGTCCTTCCTACTTCGGAGCGTCAAAGCCAGACCGCCTGCCTGATGGCCCTGCGTCCTCGCCCCAGGTGCACTGCTTGGACAAGGTATGTGGACTGCTGCCCTTCCTCAACCCCGAGGTTCCTGACCAGTTCTACAGGATTTGGCTGTCTCTCTTCCTGCATGCTGGGTAAGAGGCTCCTCACCACTCCCCCACCCCCACCCCAGACTCTCATGCCCTCCCACCTAGATGCCAGAGAAAGGGCTTCAAGTCCAGGGCACAGCTGGCTCAACCTGCCAGCCCTGACTGCACCTTTGGTATGCCTGGCTGGTGGCCATGAGCACGTGGCAAGGCTGACGCTTGTGTCTCCACCCTAGTGTGGTACACTGCCTTGTGTCTGTGGTCTTCCAAATGACCATCCTGCGGGACCTGGAAAAGCTGGCTGGCTGGCACCGCATCTCCATCATCTTCGTCCTCAGTGGCGTCACGGGCAACCTGGCCAGCGCTATCTTCCTCCCCTACCGGGCAGAGGTAGGGACTTAGGAGACAAGGGCAAGGACCCTCCTTTGGGGCCTAAAGTTTTGTGACGTGTGAGGAGGGCCAGCCCTCCCCTTCCCAACTCCACCCCCCACCTCAGAATCTGCTGCAGAAGCACAGGCCCCCCCATGTCAGGCTTAACTGCAGACGGACAGCTAAGCCGGGGCCTTATTAATCAGTCCTTTTATTCCTGCCAAGAGGGAACAGGAGTACTCTTTGAGTTACAGGGATCCTCGCTCCCTTCTCATTCAGAAATCCCATGCGTGGCTGACCTTGACCTTCAGGACTGTCAGTCTTTTCTTCCTTTCAACCTGAGTCTGTTTGCATGTTCTGTCCTCTTCACTGTCTGCTATTCACTGGGAGCAGGCTAGCTCATGCTAAGCACACACATATGTTCAGTGTTTGCTGCAAGGATGAGCAGAGCAGGCCCAGCAGCTCCTGTTGCATTTCCTACATGGGAGGCAGACACCAGGGCTGGGCTTCCACCTACTACCCAAGAGCAAGACACCACATCTCCCTTCCTCCATCCCAGGTGGGCCCTGCTGGGTCACAGTTCGGTCTCCTCGCCTGCCTCTTCGTGGAACTCTTCCAGAGCTGGCAGCTGCTGGAGCGACCCTGGAAGGCCTTCTTCAACCTGTCAGCCATCATGCTCTTCCTCTTCATCTGTGGCCTTCTGCCCTGGATAGACAACATTGCCCACATCTTTGGCTTCCTCAGCGGGATGCTCCTGGCCTTTGCCTTCCTGCCCTACATCACCTTTGGTACTAGTGACAAATACCGCAAGCGAGCGCTCATCCTGGTGTCGCTGCTGGTCTTTGCCGGGCTCTTCACCTCCCTGGTGCTCTGGCTCTACTTCTACCCCATCAACTGGCCCTGGATCGAGTACCTCACCTGTTTCCCCTTTACCAGTCGCTTTTGTGAGAAGTATGAGCTGGACCAAGTGCTACACTGACCCCTGACCCTCCGGGCCCATGCAGAGAGTGTGTCTGTCCCAGGCCACCTGTCTGAAGAAACTCATGGACAGATATGGTCTTGGCCCCAGGTGCTCACCCCACCAGGCAAGGCTGACTTCATGTGAGACAGGCAATAACAGTGGGTCCCCAAGGGAGCTGAGGACCCCCCCCCTCACACACATACTTTCTCAGGCCTACATGTTCCTGACCTGTTTGGGGATACCTGATTCTCCAAGGCCAGGTCCCTCCCTGCCTTTAAAGAGATGATCACTTCTTCTCAGGGCTCTGGGCATTGCCTCTGAAGGCACCTTCTCCCCACTGTCAGTGTGACTGTGACCTCGCCAGACACACAGCTGCTCCCTCAGTTGTCCCAGGGCTGAAGTCCCCACCATGCTGCCATGACCCCTCTTCCTATTTCTCCTCCCCTCCCTGCCCTATAAGCCCTCCTTACATTCCTCCGTGGACTCATGAGGCTGCTCCTAAGACTTCCGGCCAGGACACTGTAGGAGAGGCCTTGGCCATGGTCTAGGGGCAGAGACAAGCCAGGAGACAGGACTGTGCAGGGATGCTAAGGGCCTCTCTTTTAACATAGAGGCCAGATCTGCCTAACCCACCAGCCTCAGCCTGATTGCACAGGTTGGCCCTGATGCCAGGGTATCCCACTTCTGCCTCAGTCCTGCCTATGGGGGATGAGACTGAGCCACCTTGAGGACCTGATTCCAGGGGATGCTTCAGGTTCATCAGGTCTGGTGTGTGGCTTGTTGTTTGTTTTACCATTTTATATTTTGGCCATAATTTTTGTAAGTAACGCTAACTTTGTATGGATGGTGTCTCAAGTGTATTAAACGGCATTTTCTATGAAAGCATTGTTTTAACCTAAGACTGCTAGGAGAATGAAAGTTAGAACTTTGGGTTCTAGAGAGGTGGCTCAGTGGTTAACACTTGCTGCTCTTGTAGAGGACCAGAGTTCCATTCCTAGTACCTACATCAGGTGGCTCCCACCCCCTGTAACTCCTGTTCTGCGGGGGGTCCAACTCTCTCTTCTGGCCTCTGAAAGTACTGCATGCACGTGGGGCACATACAGACAAACACAGGAACACACACATAAATAAATCAATTTGTTTTTGTTTTTGTTTTTGAGACAGGTTCTCCCTGAAGCCCCAGCTGGCCTGGAACTCACTATATAAACCAGACTGGCCTCCACATCAGAGATCCACCTGCCTCTGCCTCCGGAGTACTGTGATTCAAGGTGTATGCCACCACACCAGGCTCTAAAATAAGCCATTTTTAAACTTTATGTATATTTGTGTGCCTGAGTGTGTATCTGTGTGTACTGTGTGTGTGCAGGCAGTTATGACTCGCCATGTAGGTGCGGGAATGGTCCTCTGGAAGAACAGTAAGTACTCCTCACTGTTGAGCCATCTCTCCTGCCCTTGCTATCTTTTTAAAAAAAAAAAATTATTCCGGGGGCCTGGAGAGATGGCTCAGCCATCAAGAGCCCCGACTTCTCTTACAGAAGACCAGGGTTCAGTTCCCAGCACCCATGTAGTGGCTAACAACAGCCCGTAGCTCCAGCTGCCGTTGGTCTGACACTCTTTTGGCCTCTGGGGGCACTGCAGAGGGTCCACCTTCATACATGCAAGCAAAATATTCATACACATAAAAGTAAAAATTGAAAAAAAAGCTAGAGTTCTTGGGGGTGAGGACAGCAACCATGAGGAGCTGAGACAGATTGAGAAACTCCTGGGCTTTCTCTGAGGTTTAGTTGAGCCAAAAACCAGAGTGGGATCACAGAAGACCTCAGGGGCCCTCTAAGAGGGCTGGGTTGCATGCCTAAGCCCCTGAGGTCCCTGCCCCAACTACCCTGCCTTTGCTTGAGAGCCTTGGGGAACGTGGGGGAGGGGCCTGTTCTGGTACACAAGGCCTTGGGGAGAAGGTGAGGCATTTGTTTTCCAGACAGGCAACCAGTCCAACCACTGTGCCTCACTCCTAAGACTCTCTCTCTCTCTCTCTCTCTCTCTCTCTCTCTCTCTCTCTCACACACACACACACACACACACACACACACACACACACGGGAGAGTCACAGGCACTGGAAACAGCACTGTTTTAATAGTGGGTGGGGGTGCCAGGACTGGGGCTAGTGGAGGAACCAGATAGAAGGGGAGTCTAGAGGGGAAGGTGAGTGGCCCACCTACCACGTGCCCAAGGGCAAGGGAGAGTGGCCCGAGAGTGGCCCTGCAGTATCTCCCTATACCAAGGCTGCCACCTTGCATAGGTCCAGGCCCCTCGCCATTGACTTTCTGGCTGTCCCTCACTCCCAGGGTTGGGGAAGGGAAAAGGGTATCAGTGAGCTTGGGGAGAGTAAGGACACCCCCACCCCCACCGCCCAGGGATCAGGACACAGCACTGGAGCACAGAAACAGACCAGGAAGAGGAGGAAATCAGACTGAAACTTCCCACTGTGCCATCCGTACACACTCTTGCCCCACTGTTCCCTTTCTTCATCCTGGTCTTGGGTCTTGGGCACAGTTTGGAACCCACCAGGGCCTCTGAGGGCAGATGAAGCCATCCGGCTCCTCCACTGGCCCCTCCCTCCACTCCAGCTGGGAACTGCTGGCTCCTTCACGCTAGTCAGCTCAGCTTGAAGATGACAAGGGGCGGGGGAGGGGGTTGCTGGACGGGACCCCGCATCATGCCTCTGCCCACTTCCCTCTCTCCCCTCGGCCAGGCAGGCAGTGTGGGTCAGCAGCCACTGTTCCTGCGCAGGAAGGTGAGGCCCCGCAGCGAACACTGTAGCTCGGTGAAGGTGAGGGAGCCCACGGTGACTGCGCATCGGCCCACAGCCCGGAAGCCGAATTTCTCGTAGAAGGGCACCAGTGGGTCCTCACACATGAGCACCGCGCGGTGCACGGCTGGCTGGCTGCACAGGTGATGCAGGTAGCGCCACAGCAGGATGGAGCCCTTGCCTTGCTGCCGGAAGATGCGGTGCACCGCCAGCACATGCAAGTGGGCTGTGCGGCCTCCGGGCCTGTGCCGCGTGAGTGACTCCTGGGGGTGAGCAAGGGACAGACATCCAGGTAGTCTCTCTGAAGCCTGCTTTCCCAAACCCAACCCATAGGACAAGTGTCTCCTGAGTACCTCTGTCGGGGATTCTTCCCACCCAAGCAGGACCCCCTTAGGAACCACATCTACAGTTACTCAGATAAAACTTGAAATGTCCTTCAAGACCCTAAAGGGCTGGGCAGGGGACTCTTGCCGGGGTAAGGGTCCTGCAGTCTGTACTCTATCTGCTTCTAGAAGAAATTCCATCTCTAGGGAGTTGTGCCTCCTGTCTGGCCAACCTCTCTTCCAGAACCTTTTAGGAGTTAGGGATCATGCTCCATCCTGCCCTCACCTGAGTGAGCCTCTCCTTGTCCCAAAGTGAACCGATGATGAAGGCTACCAGGCAGCCCTCCTCAAACCAGCCCAAAGACAGCTCTGGACACAGGGTCAGGAAGTGGCGGATCTCATCCAAGTACAGAGGACAGGTGCCCGAGACAGAGATAAACGCTGCAATAGGAGGCAAGGATGGGCAACTGCTCACTGTGCCTTCTGCCTGCTGTCCATGTGCACAAGTGATCACTCAGGTATTCTTCCTGGCCAGGAAAACAGGTGACTCAGGCCTGTTATTTCCTATACTCTGAAGCAAATGCATGTATACACACACACACACACACAGGAAGTGATCTTGGGCTTAGCGCCTGTGTTGATTAGTTATTGTCAATTTGACATAAACTAGAGGCACCTGGGAAGAGGGACCCTCAGTTGAATTTCCTCCATTGGACTGGTCTGTGGCTTTGTGTGGGAGGCATTTCCTTAATTGGTAATTCATGTAGGAGAGCCCCGCCCAGTGTGGATGGTGCCATCTCTGGGCAGGTGGGCCTGGTCTGTATAAAGAAGATAACAGCAAGCCAAAGAGAAGCAAGACAGAAACCTGTGGCCTCTGCTTCTCCTCCTCCCTCCAGGCTCCTGCCTTCAGTTCCTGCTTTGGCTTCCCTCAAGAATAGACAGTAACTCCCCAGGTGGCTTTTGGTCATGGCATGTATCGCAGCAACAGAAAGCAGACTAGAAGAGCCCCCAGAGGCAGGGCCTCCCAAGCCCCCTCACCTTCGCGCTCAATCTCGAACACGCTGACCGCATCCTCTGGGGTGAGGCAGCGAAATTCACTGGCAGGGAGTGTGTGGCGCCTCTGGCAGCCTGGGGACTCTGAGGCCCCAGGTGGCAGGTGCAGGGCCTCGGGCTTCAGGAGGTGAGTGCTCAGCATGGTGGCTGGCACCTCCCTGGGGTTCCCCAACTTCCGAAATGGTTCCCTAGCACCTGTCAGAGAAGAGAATCGGGGATCTGGCCTTTATCACCAAGTAGGCAAGTCAGGCCGATATATTTATGGCTTCTTTTTAAAAAGAATATTTTGTTTTTTATTTCTATTTTTTTATGTGTATGAATGTATTGCTTGCATGTAGGTAGGTGCATCCATGTCTTGCAGTGCCCTCAGAGGTCAGAAGAGGGCATTGGATCTCCTGGAACTGGAGTTACAGACAGTTATTAGCCACCATGTGGGTGCTGGGAATTGAACCCCAGTCCTCTGCAAGAGCAGCCAGTGCTCTTAACTGTTGACCATCTCTCTAGCTCCATATATCTGGCTTCTTAAGAGGTAGGGCCAGCTCCCAAAGTGATGGGCTTCTTTCTTAGGTGCCTGGAAATCAGGACATATTACAGGAACTGCAAACATTGGTGTTATCTCCTCACTTTCCCTCATAGCCAGAGGAGGCTCAGGGCCAAGCTCTAGATTGATTTCCCTGCCCTCCAGGTGCATGTGAGCCTTGGTAGACTGAAGTTGCGTAAAACAAGGGCGTATGAGCCTCCTCCAACCTCTTCCACTGAAAGATTGGGTTGAACATGCACCCAGGCCTCCAATTTTGCAAGCTATGCCTCCCCTACCCAGAGGGAGATGGGACTGTCTAGTCCTCTGCAGGTGAGGTGGTCTGGCTATAAGCTTTTTAGGTGGCCTCAGGAAAAAAACTTTAATTACTGTGAGCCAGAGCAAACTTCCACAATTTCCCAGAAGAGGTCAGAGTAGGTTAGGCTCACAAGATAGGGGATAAGGCTGATTAGGAGTCAGAGGCTAGAAAGAGTCTGGGGTAGAGAAGAACTGGTTTGAAGGACACTCAAGACAACATGCCTGCCCCTCAACTCAGGTTTGTTGAAAATGCCCCTGTGAGCACGCGCTTTCCCAATAGCATCCTGTAGAGCAGTGTTTCTTAAAGCATGCTTTCCCTTCCCAGCTTTTAAAGGCACTCCAAAAAGGCCTAGGGAACCTGGGTGTGGCAGCACACACCTTTAATCCCAGCACTTGAGAGGCAGAGAAAGGCAGATCTCTGAGTTTGAGGCTAGCGTGGTCTACATATCAAGCTCCAGGCCAGTCAGAGCTACACAGTGAGATACTGTCTCAAAAAAGGGGGAGGGAGCTAGGGGGACCTGGGGAGGTCTCGTGAGATGGCTCAGTGGGTAAAAGAGCTTGCTACCAAGCCTGGGGCCCACATGCTGGAAAGAGAAAACCAACTCCTGAAAGTTGTTCTCCGTAAGTGTACATTCACACAAAATAAATAAATGAATGAGATGAAATAAATGGGCTGGAGTGACCACTGTCAGTAAAATGCTTGCTGCACGAGCACGAGGACCCAAGCCCCAAGCGTCAAAACCCAGGGAAAAAGCCAGTTGCTGGGACCGTCCCCAGGATTTGCAATGCTAGCACTGGGGAGATGGGGACTCCCTGGGGCTCACTGGCCGGCCAGCCCAGCCTACTTGGTGAGCTCTAGGCAAGAAAGAGACCCTATACCAAAAAGCAAGGGGTGGCTGGGTGCTGGAGAGATGGCTCAGTGGTTAAGAGCACTGGCTGCTCTTGCAGAGGACTTAGGTTCAATTCCTAAAACCCATATGCTAACTAACAACCATCCATAATGCCAGTTCCAGGGGATCCAACACCCTCTTCTGACTTCCATGGGCACTGTATGACATGGGTGCCCGTACATGCAGGTAATACACTCATACATAAAATAAAAATAATAAAATATTTCAAAATTAAATAAGATAAAACAAGGGGGTGGCCCCGGAGGGATGAAACCCAAAGTTGATCTCTGGCTTCCACACAGTCATGCACCTGCACACATGTGAACACACACACACACACACACACACACACACACACACAGAGCCAGGGTCGGGGCCCACTTACCAGGCCTGAGGGGAAGAAGCCCAGTGTCCCTACCACAAAGCCAGTCACCTTAGGGGCAGCCGCCATGCGCAACAACCAGGAGAAAGTCTGCAAGGCAGCTGCGGCACATCCCCCAGAAGCATGTGATGTGCTCAGAGATTTCTAATCCCCCTGCTCCTGCCAGGGCCGCATAATACCATCAGGGCTTGGCAGTCAGGCTCTGGCCCCATCCTGCTGAGGGCAGGCGTCAGCACCGCACAGAAGATGCAGATGGGATTACCAGCAGCCGGCTGAGGCCCTGGGCTGTGGGCAGAGCATAGACTAAGCCTGGGGTCTGGATCTAATCCCTGCTCCGTCCCCAGATGGCTAGGTGCCAGCAATCACCTTCTGTCCTTCAGAGGCCATCTTGCCCATGCCTCCGAGGTCCTTCCTGGTCAGGCAGCCTGCTACTACTTATAACCATGCACCCAGGGAGGCAGTGCCTGCAGTCCACAGGAAAACCCTGCCAGGTGAGTGGAACCCCATTTTATAGAGAAGGAAAACAGAGGTTCTGTTCCATGATTTCGTGTAACCAGTGAAGGTCCCTGGAAACACTTTTCATAAAGTATTCAGACTGGGACCATCTAAACATCCCAACCACAGAGGATTAGAGGATTATGGGTCTACCCAAAATATCCAGCCACCCCACAGGGAGCACCAGCCACTAGGAAGCAGTGCTGGGGACACAAACTACACTACACTGATAGGAGCCGGGAAACAGGAGCACAGCTGTGTGACACCATGGATGTTTCTAATTTAGGTCTTGGGACCAGGTTAGTGCCTACTCTGGGTGTCTTTGGGGACACTGGTAAGGTGACGTTCCGCTCTTCAGTTGAATGCTGCTAGTTCATGGAACCCTCTGTGTATATTCTGTTTAAAGTTTTCTTTTAAATATTTTTGTTGTTGTTGTTTTTTATTTGTTTGTTTTTGAGACAGGGTCTCACTATGCAGCACTAGTTGACCTGGAACTCACTATGTACACCAGGCTGGCCTTGACCTCATAGAGATCCATCTGCCTCTGCCTCCCAACTGCTAGGATCAAATATGTGTACCACCATACCTGGCCCTGAAGTTCTCTTAAATATGCAGGTGGCTGCTCCATCCAACATCTCAACTCCAAAGCTCTCCGCCACCATTGATCTTTGTCCTACCCGTTCCCAGGGCTGCCCCCAGGACCTGCAGTCTCCTCACCCTCACACAACTCTGGTTTCTCCTTCTCCCTTCCACTCGTCCTGCCTCCCCGAGCACTTCTCTGGCAGGCATCTGTCCTGTTCTCCTATTGAAGGTTCCCCTGCTTCATCCCAGGCTCCTGAGGTACCAGGGCACCCAAAGTGGCAGGCTTATTCCCTTAACCTATCACAGAGGGCACACTTGCTCTTACCCATGATCCTAGAATGGATGCAGTTCCAACCTTTACCTTGGCGAGACCCAGGGCCAGTTCAGACACCCCAGCACACACACTTTCTCCGGGTTCTTCTGTTTCCCAGACCCCCTTTCTGCTACCTGAGGCCCTAGGGGTCCCCATGCAGACTCGGTCACCCGCTGGCTGGCCACTTACCATCTTTTCCCCACCGAAGACTCTCAACTGACTTCTCAGGGTTGACTAGAAATACATCCATAGGCTTGGCGCTTGGGCCTGGTGGGGGAACACATTCAGGACCAATATCCAGGTTGCCCTAAAAGGCCTCTGTCCTTTCTTAGTTGCTGGCTCCATTGCACCCCCTGGCGGCCAATCACAACCATTCATAAATGCCAACCTATACCCTTTTCCATTGATTTTCCACAGAGCCCAGCACTTTCAGGAAAACACCTCTCTAGACACTTGTCCCTTTGAGAACAGGAAAAGGAAATATATTAACCATGGCTAATTTGGGACTTCTAACTCCCCACCAGGCAAGAGAGGAAAACGATGGAGAAAGCTGATCATGGGACTAAAGAAATGCTAAGCTGGGGCTGTAGTTCTGTTGGTAGAATGGTTGCCTAGCTTTAATAAGCCCTCAGTTCTATCTCCAGTACCATATAAACCAGGCCTGGTGGCATAGGCCTGTAATCCCAGCACTCGAGAGGTAGAGTCAGGAAGATGGGAAGTTCAATGCCGTCTTCAGCTACACAGTGAATTAGAGACCAGCCTGGGATACATGAAACCCTGCCTTAAAAAAAAAAAAAAAGGCACAGGAACCAGGTGTAGTGGCACATACTTTTAATCCTAGTACTGCAGAAGGAGAAGCAGGCAGATCTCTGTGAGATCAAGGTGTCTACACTGGGAGTTCCAGGCCAACGAGGGCTATACAGTGGGACCCTATCTCAAAAAAAGAAAATTTCTTTTTAAGACACAGGGAATGGAGAGATGGCTCAGTGATTAAGAAAACTAGCACCTTTTGCAGAGGACTCAGGTTCAGTTCCCAACACCCACACATTGTGGCTCACAGCCATATGTAACTCCAATTCCAGGGGATCCAACACCCTCTTCTGACCTTTGTGGGCACTGCATGCACATGGTGCACTTACATACATGCCGGCAAAACAGTCATACACGTAAAACAAAAATAAACCTTAAAAGGGGAGGGGATAATGGTGCCACCTTTAATTTCAAGACTTAGGAGGCACAGGCTGGTGGATCTCTGTGAATTCAAGGACAGCCTGGTCTACAGAGTGAGTTCCAAACCAGCCAGGGCTACACAGTGGTACCTTGCCTCAAAAAAATAAAGTACAAAAGATTCTCACAGCTGGGTCACCCTCAGAGATTCTGGTCTTCACATTCCAGGGTAGGACATGGGAAGCTGAGACAGTCCCAGTTACCAACAGCTCAGCCCAGGCTGAGAACCACTGTCCCCAGGGCATTCTCCATGTAGCCTTCTTGGATCCTCTCTGTCCTTATGGGGAGTCAGTGTCTCAGTCCCCATAGGCCAGAAGTTGGGTGGCAGACAAGGATCCTCCTCCAGAGGGAGACAAAGGTAGAACTGTCTTAGAATACCTCATACCTTGCTTTCCTGCTTCAGAATTTGCTTCTTTGCCTGTTCTGCCTGCCAATGGCTGCTTAGAGCAGCATGCTAATCTTCTGTCGAGGCTCAGGGTAGTGAGAAGAAAGACCACCATCCTTTCAGCGAGGCCCCATAGGAGTGTAAGCACTGAGATCTTTGTTCTTTGTGCCCCATCCCTCGTCCAGCTTCGACTTGTGATCAGGTGGCTCTGCCCCTGCTGTGGCTCGAATGTGGTTTGAGTGCGTCCCCCAGGAGTTCATGTGCTGGGAACTCACTCTTCAGTGTGACTGTGTTGGGAGGGACAGAGGAGCCTTTAAAGAGATGGGTCCCCATGGAGGGAGCGGCTTTCAGAAAGCATTGGTGTAATTCTTGTGAGACCCTGGTTATTTCTATCAAGAGGATTGTTATAAAGAACACTTCTGGCCATCTCTCTCTGGCTTGCTATCTTGCTATATGCTCTCTCCTCACACACATGCTCCCACCATAGTATGATGTCATATGTCATGAGGCCTCCCAGAGGCTGAACACATGGGGCCTTTGTATTCCAAAACTCTAAGCTAAATAAATCACTGTGCCTTATAAAGTACCCAGTATCAGTGGGAAATGGGTTAATATACCTCCCATCAGCCCCAAACCATTCCTCAGTGGATAGATCCAGGGCATGCTCTCAGGGAGAAGCACCCATCCTGAAGGACTATACAGTGACTCCTGCACTGAGCTGCCTTTGAGAGCGAAAGAGGGACCTGTTAATAATTACACATGGATTGCTGCCTTAAACAGAGTTTTCTGGGCAACAGGCACACCAGCGTGAAGGGCCTTGGTCACTGACCACACCCCCTTGCAACTTCCTCTCCTGATTCTTGTTGATTCTTCCCCTTCCTCCCTTCCTTCCTTCCTCCATCTTTCCGTCCCTCCTTCCGTCCCTTCCTTCCTTCCGTCCCCCTACTTGGTACTAGGGATTGAACCCAGGTCCTCCTGCATGCTAGGCAAGTGCCCTACCCCTGAGCTCTATTCCCAGTCTTGATTCCTCTCTGTTTCTTAAAAGTTAATTAATGCGTCTATAGCTGGGCATGATGGCCATGCCTTTAATCCCAGGACTCAGGAGGCAGAGGCAGGCAGATATCTGTGGGATCCAGGCTAGCCTAGTCTACATATTCTACATATCGAGTTCCAGGTCAGCTGGGGCTAGAGAGACCCTGTCTCAAAAAAAAAAAAAAAAAAAAGTTAATACTTACATTGATTTACATTACAATTATTCCTTTTTTTGTTTGTTTTTTGGTCTTTTTGAAACAGGGTCTCCCTATAACCCCAGCTGGCCTGAAACTTGCTATGTAGACCAGTCTGACCTTGAATTGAGAGATCCAGTTGCCTCTGCCCGCCAAGGGCTAAGTTTAAAGGCGTGGACCACCAGTCTAGCACATCTTCATTTTCTCTACCAAAGATTTTGGTTTGGAAGCCTCGCTTACTGCCACCCTTGCTCTAACATGCAGAAAGCCTACAGGTAAAGGGGCTTCCCCATATTTCTCCCTTCCTCACTCCCCATTTGGAAATTACAAGTTTTGTATTCTTTTTTAAAAACTACTTAAATTTGAGTTCTCAAAGTCACTGGACACCTATCTGCTTTTCAGGGAAATGTCCCCAGATTGTTCATACTTTTAATGTATAACCAAAATATTGTTCTTCAAATTAAAAATGTGAATGAGCCAGGTGTGGAGGTGCACCCCTTTAATCCCAGCATTCAGGAAGCAAAGGCAGGTGGATCTCTGTGAGTTTGAGGTTAGACCGGTCTTTCTATACTGGGAGCTCCAGGCCAACCAGGACTACATAGTGAAACTGTCTCAAAAAAATGGTGGGGGAGGCTGGAAATGGCTTAACTGTTAAGAGCACTGGCTGTTTTTCCAGAGGACCCAAGATTAGTTTCCAGCACCCACGTGGCAGCTAACACTATCCATAATTCCAGTTCCAGGGAATCCAATACCCTCTTCTGGCCTCCAGGGGCAATGCATGACACAGGCGTACTTACATACATGTAGGAAAAATACACATACACATAAAATATAAATAAATAAAAATGTAAGCAAGTAATAGACTTTGTTAGAGGTGTTTTGTTTTGACTCCTGGTTTATTTTTCCATGAGGGGAACTGATTACGGGAGAGGCAGAGAGTTTTAGTATTATTTATTTCTTTAGTGTTATTTAGGTCATTTTGAGACAGGTCTCTCTATTCCCCAGCTGGCCTAGAACTCACTATGTAGACCAGACTGGCCTCAGTCTTACAGAGATCTGCCTCTGGCTCCCAAGTATAGGGATCAAAGGTGTGCATCACTGTCACCATGCCTGCCCCATTTCGTTTTGAACCGCCATGGTGTACATATTTTTCAGCGACTCCCAGGTTTCCTTACTCTTAGGAGATCTTCTGACAAGGAAATGTGGCCGCTTTGTTTACTGGACTATCTATATCAGTATTCGAACTCATCCCTGATGGACTCTGGGATCTGTAGATTATTACACCATTAACTAGTTACTAAGGAAATTTTAGGCAGAGATGTTCCTAATAGGCTCTTACTAGTACCTTCCTTATCTTGAAGGTGAGTCTCTTTCCTGAGGTTCTTAATTCTTTGAAAACTTGATGCTGTTTCAGCTGAAAAACTGGCAACACTATTAAGGGAAGCTGTTTAAGAAATTGAAAAACAATTGCAAACTACATTGAGCAATTGTGAATTCGGTTGTTGGCTTTCAACTGAATCCTTGTGCTCTTTTCCCTGCCTATGTGGTGATTCTATTTTTCACCAATAAAACCGTGTTGTTAACAAAGAACGGGGGACTGGAGAGCTGGTTCAGCAGTTATGAGCACTGGCTGCTCTTGGAGAGGAGCTGGGTTCCATTCCCAGCATTCACATGGCAGCTGACAACTGTCTATAACTTCAGTTCCAGGAGATCTGACTCCCTCTTTTGATCTCTGCAGGCATTGCACAACATGGGTGCACTCACATGCATGCAGCCAATACACTCAGACACATAAAATAAAAATAATTAAAAAATAAAAGGTGATGTCCCCAGAACATGGGGGATTTCTAGGGCAGCAGGACTAATAACATGACACTACTTTAGCTGTATATGTGTCGAGACCCTAGTTTGATGAATAAGGTGGAAGAGGATTTGAAGAGGATTCCACCATCAGCCTTGGGCCTCCATAACACACACACAAGTGGGAAAAGAAAAAAAGTGAGAGTCCTTCCAGGAGAGATGTGTGGTTCTGAGGCCAGGGTCAGAGGAGTGGCAGGTAGAGATGGGGAGGGGGAAGGGGAAGCCCTGGGCTAAAGATTTCTGACTTGTCACCATGCTTGGAGCTGGAGGAGTTCATTCAGGCAGGGAGGCACATGCCTTCAATCTCAGTATGCTGGAGGCAGAGGCAAGGGGATCTCTGTGAGTTCCAGGCTAACTTGTTCTATATATTGAGTTCCAGGCCAACCAGGGCTACATAGTAAGACCCTGTCTCAAAAAAATCAAAACAAATAAAATGAAAAACCCAACATCCACCACCAACAAAAAAACATGCACCCCAATACCCAACCTGTGCTTCTTCTGTTTCGGCATCCCTGGGAACAAGGTGATGGATAGGTTAGGTGGCCTGGTGTTTGGTGGCCTGTGCCTAGTGAGATGACAGGTGGCAACATGGCCATCAGTCAATAGGAGGACACTGGAGAAGACGCTGGGGAGAGGTTGATGAGTCCACTCCTAGGAGATGGCACCTTGGCCTGGTCAATGCGAGTTGAGAGTAAGCAAGGGGCATGTCAGACAAGCTGTCCTTTTGCTCTTCAAGTGTGCCCAGCAGATTCGCTCCCCCTAGATCTTCAGATAGGAGGAGCCTATAGATCCAGGGCTCTCTCTACTGCCCAGTCTTCAGGAGATGTTCCAGAATAAAGCTTCACCTATTGGATTATAATCCATTTCCCAGCAGGAGGAAGGCTGGCCAAGGGCTGCTGCGGTCCATCCTGATTGGAGCAGATCACAGAGTGACCAAGATCCATGGTTTTCCCAGGGAACCAATGGAAGGAGGATGAACCTCCAGGAGCAAGAAGGGCCCTTTTTACTTCCAAGCCCTTGAGTCTGGAGTCTAGGAGGAGCCTGGAGGTGGGGACTCCCCAAAGTCAAGCTCCTCCCACCTCTTCTTCTCAGATGAAGTCTCTAGACTTCCTCCTAGAGTCTCTAAAGCCTGCTCTCAGGTGGGAAGAACTCTTTGGGACAGCCTGGTCTTATTGGC
The DNA here is from genome assembly GCA_035773235.1 of Eospalax fontanierii. Lineage (NCBI taxonomy): Eukaryota > Metazoa > Chordata > Mammalia > Rodentia > Spalacidae > Eospalax > Eospalax fontanierii. Next base: position 91,154,902 of record CM069531.1, on the reverse strand, counting down.
AACAGAGTTCCCCCAGTTAGCAGTGTAGAGGTTAAGGTAGGGTGGAGGCAGGGTCTGCTTCTGCAAGATTAGTTCTCTTGGTGCTGGCTCTGCTGAGACAAACCTCATGACACATGAACACACACACACACACACACACACACACACACACACAAAACTGTCCTCTATAGCAAGAGAAGTGGTCAGAACTACTGCATGTGTGGCTGGCACATTTGTCAATAAGTGAAATTCTCCTCTCTGTGGGCACTGAGGTTATGAGAAGCCAGAATTCAGTCATTAGGAATGGGGTTATCATCCTATACCTCAGTAACACTACATGCAAAAAACAATGCTTACCCATTAGCTAGTCCTGGTATAGGGACTGTACTGGGGTTCAGGGTCCAGGAAGGGGTCCTACTTCCAGGCTTGGGAGCATTTTGGGTTTGGTGAGATTCCCAAAAGACACCACAAGGCGGTAAGGAACTTGCAAAGGCCCCGTCTCCACAGTGGCTGTGACATAGCTCAAACTGGGCCACAGAGAGACTTGGAGAGTATGCACAGACAGGCAGCAGAGGCCCAAGGGGTGTGCTCTACCCGACCCTGGCTTTGACTTGTAAGGTGCATGTGGGAGTAGGAAACTGACCAAAGGGAGCTACAGGAGTGTCAGGCCTTCTGTGTCTACCCATGTGACACACTACTGCTTTCTAATGCTGTGTCAGGAACTATACTAGACACCAGGGTTAAACACACAAATAGGGTATGAGCTGCATGCTAGGGGTTTAGTCTCCTGAGATAAGATCAGCATTTAACATCAAAGACTCTCACCTCCAACCTGGAAGGCTCCTGATAATCTATGCAAAGCACTTAGTGTAGTACTGGGCATGCAGTTACAGCTCAATAAGTGTGGCTATTATTAGCCATTATTACAAGAAGTCATGGAATAAACAGGGCACATCTTTCTGGAGTGCCAGTTTTACTCAACGATTAGGAAGGAAAGAATATTTCTTTTTCATATCAAAGCAACAAATACAGGTATAAGATAAGAGTCAAATGCAAAACTCACTCGGATTTGTAGGTGTGGTATGTGTGTGCATGTGTGTGTGTGCATGCTTATGTGTGGGTGAGCCTGCACATGTGTGTATATGGATGTGGAGGACAGAAGTTGACATTGAGCATCTTCCTTGATTTTCTCACTGATATAATGAGGTTGGGTCTCTCACTTCAGCCCAGAGCATGGTGATTCGGGGAGTCCAGCTAGCCAGCTTGCTCTGGAGAATGCCCGGTTTCCATCTCCTGAGCACTGGAACTACAGGCGAGTCACTACACCCACCCAGCATTTACATGGGTGATGGGGATCTGAACTTTGGTCCTCACAATTGGGTGGCAATTAGTTTATCCACTGAATTATCTCTCTAGCTCCCCTTTCTTTCTGTCCCTTCCTTCCTTCCTTCCTTCCTTCCTTCCTTCCTTCCTTCCTTCCTTCCTTCCTTCCTTCCTTCCTTCCTTCCTTCCTTCCTTCCCTTTTCTTTTTTTCTCTAGGCGTTTTGAAACAGGGTGTAATCCCAGCTGGCCTGGAACTCTCTATGTACCACGCTGGCCTCAGTCTCTCAGAGATCCGCCTGCTTCTGACTCCAGAGTACTGGGATTAAAGGCGTGTGCCATCTTGCCTGAATTTGTTTTTTAATATTTATTTTAATTTGATGTGTATGAGTGTTTTGTCTGCATGTGTGTAAATGTTTTCATGTCCTGCGAGCCAGCAAAGGGTTACAGACAGCTGTGAGCCCCCATTAGATCCTGAGAACTGGTTCAACCATCTCTCTAGCACCCCCTCTCTTGGATTTTGACAACGAGCACAACTTTTGCCTTGCCTTGCTCTGCATCTTTAGCTTTCCTCCTCACCCTCCACTTCTACCTCCAGGGACATAAGGACAGGTGGACAACCTCCTGCAATCGGGAGCTCCTCAGAAGGAAGTGCAGAAGCACAGCAGAACCTAGAGATGCACCCTGTACTTGGAGCCATCATTACTAGTGGCCTTAGGCACTGGGTCCCTTGGGTCCTGTGTTGGTAGAAATGGGGTAAATAATGCCTGTATGCAAGAGTGTTATCAGGGGCCAAAGAAATGGGACTCAAAAGGGCACTATTACAGCTGTCAAACCTCACAGGTGTCTGGACAGGAGATGAGAACTTGTGACCTCTTAGCAATTTTTTTTTTTTGAGACAGTCTCATGTAGGCCACATTGGCCTCAAACTTTCTATGTAGCTGAGGATGACCTTGAATTTACAATCCTCTTGCCAAGCGCTGGGATTACAAGCATATGTGCTACCATACCTGGTACATTCAGTACTGGGGATAGAACCCAGAACTTTGTGCATACTAGTCCACCACTCTACCAACTCTCTACCAACTGAGCTACATCCCCAGCCCCTCATAGTAATAAGTTGTTTAAAAATTTGTTTATTTTATGAGTGTTTTGCATGCATGTAACTGTGCTTGTATGTGCAACACCTGCAGAGGCCAAAAGAGGGCATCAGGTGTCGACTGCCATATGGGTGCTGGGAACTAAACTCAGGTTCTCTGCAAGAGCAGCCAGTGCTTTTAACTGCTGAACTATCTCTCCAGCTCCATCAAGAACTTCCAGTGGCTGTTGCTTGATGAAGGGCCATGACTTGAAAATCAGCCTTTCTTCTAAATCGTATCCTGGCTTCCCTTCAGCTTTTAGCCACAGTTCTTTTTCCTATACTTAGTACATGAATTTTCCAAGAATTGGGTCCATGACCAATCTATCTGAGCCCAATATTCAGCCATTGCTCCGGGGTATCTTCTGTCTCCAGGCTGGCTCTGTGGGTATTCTTTTTAATCTTTCCCTGAGTGTAAGCCTATATCCCCAGCAGCCTGTAAATTACCCAAAGTGCCAGGTTCTGCTTTTTTAAAAAAGGGTCTAAATACTGTAATAACAAACCATCTGACTAATTGCCATTGATGGTTTTTAAGAGAAATGTGTGAGAAAAAAATGCTTTTGATTGGGAAAAGTTAGGGGTAAATCTTGAGTACGCTTAATTTCTTTTTAACAACCCATTAGAAATCCTTCCTCTGAGAGTCTATCTAAATCTTTTAGAACCTACTGAGGTGACACATTAAATTAGTAGAATTACTATTTATATTTTACAATAGCAATAAGGAGCAGACTATGAGTGTAGCTGAATAACAACAGTCCTGCCAGTCTGGAGTTTAATCTAGGCAGGGGGTTTTGAAGTATTACGGTAGCAGTTAGGCTTTATTGAGAGAGCTGTGGGCAGGGAACTGTTTTACATCATTTAATCTTCCCAACTCCACAGTGATGCAGGTATTACCGTTATCAACCCTATTTTACAGATGAGAAATTGATGTGAAAAGAAGCTAACCATAGGCTAGTGAGATGACTTAGGGGTAAAGTGCTTGCCGTGCAAGCCTAACAACCTGAGTTCAATTCCTGGAACCCTCAGTGGAAGGAGAGAACAGACTCCCAAAGTTGTCTTCTGAACCCACCCATGTTCTTTGGCATGCACGTGGCCTGTACTCACACACACACATACAAAAATAATAAATTTTACTTTTGAAAAAATGTGACTGGGTGTGGTGGTGCATGCCTTTGATCCCAGCACACCATTAATCCCAGTACTTGGAAGGGAGAGGCAGGTGGATCTCTGTGAGTTCAGGGCCAGCGTAGTCTATATAGTAAGTTCCAAACCAGTTAGGGCTAAACAGTGAGACCCTGTCTCAAAAAACAAAAACAAGCCAGGCTTGTGATGGTGCACATCTTTAATCTCAACACTTGGGAGGCAGAGGTAAACAGATTCTATGAGATCAAGGCCAGCCTGGTCTACACAGTGAGTTCCAGGCCAGCTGGGACTACTGGGAGACTCTGTCTCAAAAAAAGACCAAACAAACACAAAACAAAAAAAGAAAAAGAAAAGATGGAACTGGAGAGATGGCTCAGTAACTGTGTCTGTGTACTGTTCTTACAAAGCACCTAAGTTCAGTTCCCAGCATCACACGCTTATAATTCTAGCTCCAGGGGATCTGATGCTGTTTTCTGGCCTCTGAGGGCACCTGAAGTCACATGTATACACACACACACACACACACACACACACTGAAAAAAATAAAATTGAAATAAATGAAAGTAAAAGGGCAAGGCAAGATGACTCAGTGACGAAGGGTTTATGTTGCCAAAGCTTGATAACCAGAGATTGATTTTTTTTTTTTTTTTGGTCTGTTTGAGACAGGGTCTCCCTGTAGCCCCAGCTGATCTGGAACTCACAGAGATTCACCTGCCTCCAGGGTGCTGGGATTAAAGGTGTTAGCCACCACACCCAGCCTGACTTCTACTTTTAATCACCTCTGGCATCCCAGATTCCCCTCTTGCCATGCAAAGGAGGCCTCACTGAACTTTGAATTCCTTTACAGGGGTTAAAAGGTGAACCACTGGGGCCTCTGCGTTGCTTTCCTCTCTTTCCTGTCTCTAGACCAATCCCTAAGAGGTTATGACCTTCCTTGCTTGGAACACTGAATATGCTGTATACATTCCTATTATAACCTTGTGACACGCCTTCCTAGAGTTGCTTTTTCAGCTATTTAATTTGTATTTGTTTTTGTGTGCACAACTAGACTGCAAACACCTAGAAGACAGGGACGCTAACACTCCACTTTCAGTGCTAGTGCTAAAATGGGACGCCAAGGGAGCTCATTAAAAGTTGTTGACGTGTTGGGCGTGGTGGCACACACCTTTAATCCGAGCAGGGAGACAGAAGCAGGTGGATCTCTGTGAGTTGGAGAACAGCCTGGTCTACATAGCAAGTTCCAGGCCAGTCAGGACTACATAGACACCCTGTCTCAAAAAAAATAGTAAGTTGTTTAGAGCACTGGTTGTTCTTGCAGAGGACATGGGTTCAATTTCCAGCACCCAGATGGCCATTAACAACCGTCCCTACTCCAGTTCCAGGAGATCTGACATACCCTTCTGGCCTCCTATAGCATTGCACGATATGGGTGCACCTACAATACATGCAGGCAATACATTCAAGAGACATAGAACAAAAAATAATAAAGAATTTTTTTTTAAGTTGTGACAGCCTCTGGTCCATCCTCTGCCCACCGCGGCCACTCCCTCTTCCTCCTTGACTGCCTCACTTTCTCCCCCTGGTGTCTGTCCTCCTTCTGACCCGGCTCCAGCACCAGCCGGTCCCTGCGGCCTCGCCCTTCCCGACGCGGTCCCTCCGCCCCCGCTCAAGCTTCTTCAGCGTCCCCTAGCGACCGGGCGGCGGCTCCTAGCAACAGCATCTCGGCGCCCTAACGACGGCGGCACGCAGGGCCACGTCAGCGCGCCGCGGCCCCGCCCCCGCGCCGCCGGCCCCGCCTCCCCGCGCCTCGTCCACCGCCGCCGCAGCCGCTGCCGCCGCCGCCCGAGACTCGCGCTGAGCAGTTATGGCGGATCCCGCAGCGCCCGCTCCCGCCCAGGCCCCGGCCGCCGCCGCCGCCGCGACCCCGACCCAGGCCGCAGCCCCCGCCGCGGCCCCGGCCCCCGCGCCGGGCCCGGACTCGGCCTCGGGGCCGTCCTCGGACTCCGGCCCTGAAGCCGGCTCGCAGCGCTTGCTGTTCTCACACGACCTGGTGTCGGGCCGTTACCGCGGCTCGGTGCACTTCGGGCTGGTGCGCCTCATCCACGGCGAGGACTCGGACTCGGAGGGCGAGGAGGAGGGCCGCGGCAGCTCGGGCTGTTCAGAGGCCGGGGGTGCGGGCCACGAGGAGGGCCGGGCCAGCCCGCTGCGCCGCGGCTACGTGCGCGTCCAGTGGTACCCGGAGGGCGTCAAGCAGCATGTGAAGGAGACCAAGGTGCTGCGGGCGGGCGGGAGCACTGCGAGCGGGGCGGGAGCACGGGGGAGTGGGGTGCTCGGGCGGCCGGGGGTCTCGGTCCGCCCCGGGGCGTCCGCAGTGGCTGCGGAGGGAGGACCGACTCGGCACTCCATGCAAAGTCATTGCACCAGTCTGGGCGCGCACGCCAGCCGGGGATCCGCGGCTTGGGACCCGGCTCCTGGGCATCCCGGCTGGAGGGGGAGGGGACTCGGCAGTGATGCTATGCTGTGGTGTAGGCCTGAGATGATGGACGTGGATCGACACCCTTGGGGACCTGGGGAGCGTTCGGCATTACACCAGTGCGGCGTTTTGCTGACCCCCAAAGGAGCTCCATGCTGCATTGTGCATCGAGATAGGAAGGCCGGGCCCGGGCTGTGCAAGGGAGGGGTTGTGAGCATTCCAAAACAAAGATAGAGGTGAAAATCCAAGAACTTCACCAGACCCTGGCAGAATGCATGATGGTGAAGCAGCCCAACGTCTTTTTGTTTTACCTTCCTGCCTTCTTTTAATTGAGCAAGTAAAATCATAAGCAGAGCCGTGATATTAATAGTAAGTACTGGAGGAGATGGTGACAGCTGGGACTGGGTACCTTTGGACTTCTTGGGGCGGGCGGGAATTATATAGGCCCATGGATAGAGGACACGGACTTTCCTTAACCCTCGGCTTTTAAGCAAATACCACACTCCGACTGTATTGGGATGAAGCTAGTGACGTATAGTTTAAAAACAAAGAAGTCTCTCATCATTAACCTGAAACAGTAAATCGAGGCTTGTTTGGAGGCTTGTTTTTCTGAGTGTGAATTCCTATCAGTGATTTGCACACACACCCCTCTATCTTACAGCTCTTCCTCTCCTTGCCCTTCCCCTTCAGAAAACCTTTCTAAGCATGAATCAGGCCTGCACCGTTTTAAGACCTTGGGAGGTGAGAAGTCTGATTTCAGGGGAGTCTATTAATTGATTGATTTTTGCAGTGCTGGGGACTGAACCCAGGGGCTTGGCACATGCTAGGCAAGCGGTCTTCTACTGAGCTACATCCTGAGTCTTTTTTTATTCTGAGATAGAATTTTGCCAAGTTGTCCGCACTGGCCTGGAAATTGTGACCCTCCTTCCTCAGCCACACCACCAAGCCCAGAAGGGGAGGCACTTTCCAAGTTAAACAGGGATTCTCCTGCTGAAAGAAAAAGGCAACAGAGTGATACTAGAAAGGGAGACTGAGGATGGCTTGGGCAGGGGAAGGCCCTGCTCTTGTTAGAAGCTGTGATCCAGTTCCTTGTGGCAGAAGTGTTTGCTGATACCACATCATCTCATGTTCACTGTGCTAATGCATCCACAGGCACAGAGCTCTACACAGGCCTCCTGGCTTCCCCTCAGAAAAATTAAATCAGGCAACAGCTTCTCTGATTTAACGATCAGTATCCTGTCAGGAAAAGAGAGTCTTGATGCTTGATGCCGCACGCTATGTGTTACACACAGAGTGATTTTCTGTGAGTTTTAAAAAATGCATTCCACTCTCCCCCTTCTCTAGAGATTTGTGACTCCTACCCTGGTTCAGGAGGGGTCCTACCCTGGCTAAGGGAGATGGCCCAACAGGCTTCTGGAAGCTGCCATGTTTATCAGTTGCTGCTCCTATTCATCCTGATGTAGTGTTTAACTTTGTTTACAGTTATGTTCCCTGTGTCACCCGCCTATGTGTAATTATATAAACTTTGACTTGAAATACCTATTGGAGTTATATAGAAAACAGCTAGAAAAGACTCTGGGTAGGTTTTGAAGGTTCCCTCTTGTGATTTGGTTTGTGTGCGTTGGAACCCATCATGTGGTTCTGGTGGTGTTTCCTCTGACCTTGCTATTTCTGTAGCTTCTAGACTTAGCAAAGGCCAAGGGGCATAAAAATTCCAGGGAATTGGTGGAGTATGCAGTGCCCAGTTCCAGGTAACATTAGGTAGCAGTTGTCTGTCACAGTGAACTGTAGACCCACATGACCCTGGGTGACTGAAATCCCCTTGTTTTCCTTTTGGCCTCCCACCAAGTAGTCCAGGGACCTTATGGTACTGTGGTTAGGGAGTCTTTCTTTCTCACCTCCCCCTCCTTATACATGTACATCAGGACAACATTGCAGTGGAAGATCAAACCAGGCCTGAGTATTTAGGGTCTGATTCCCATTCCTCACGAATCTAGTTATAAGATCGAATTCAGTTATAGATAGAATAATGTAGTGAAACCTTTCCCTTTTTTTTGAAGTTGACAGCTATTGGAATTGTTTTAGTGCTGTCCATTTAATATGGAGTGTCCCTTTATACTCAAGGGTATTTTTCATACGTTCAGTTGGAGGGTTCTGGGGGAAGGCGTCACGATAGTGCCTCTCCCCCATTCACTATGAGCCTGGGCTGCCTGAGGCTTCTTATTGTAGTCATCATGGCCTGAAACTTGCTATACCATCCTGCTTCAGCCTCCTGACTAGCTGGGATTTCGGTGTGTACTATCACGCCCTGCTTAATGCCTGTCTTTCTTTGTAAAGATTTATTTTTAATTATGGCATATATCTGTGTGGGAAAATGTGCTCGTGAGTACTGTTTACTGAGGTAGTCAGAAGGGAGTATTGGATCCTCTGGAGCTAGACTTCCAGGCAGTTGTGAGTTGTCTGATGTGAGTGCTTGAAACTGAGTTCCCTCTGGAAGAGCAAGTGCTCTTAACCTCTCTAGCCCCAATACCTCTTTCTTTGTTTTGTTTTTTTGCGGTTTGTTTGTTTTCTTTGGTCTTTTTTTAAGACAGGGTCTACCTGTAGCCCCAGCTGGTCTGGATCTCCCTATGAAGAGGAGGCTGACCTTGATCTCACAGAGATGCACCTGTCTCTGCCTCCCAGTTGCTGGGATTAAAGGCATGTGCCACCACACCAGCTAATTCCTGTCTCTTATTGTAAGTTTTCAATGAGCATATTTTTAAAGCACAATGGAGAGCTGGCAATGAGTGCCATTCCTGCCACCGCCCCATGAACGCACAGACACCGTCACCTCTTTCATGAAGCATGGGATTTCTGGTTGTGCTGCTGCTGTTTCCATTCTTTAGGTCTTAAAAGAAGCAAATGGCCAGTGCCTCTTACCAGCTCTCTCCTCTCCCCAGTTTCCTGACCTCTGCAACCGGGTGACATACATTGACTTGAAACTTCTCACCAGGCTGAGTTGTCCACGGAGGCTTGTGTTTTCCCCATTGCTGGGTCCTCACTCTTTGAGTAACATTCTGGAGTAAAGCCAGGGGTTGACAGCTCCCTAGCTGTCCTGGGTTACAGGGTAGGCTTTCTTGTTGTCTGTCACTTGGTACAGACTAGCCCTGTGGGAAACAGCAGGACTGCGGCCTGTAGGCTCGAGGTCAGGCCTCCTTTTGGCACTGCCTGTTTTCACTTTTCCCTCCCTCCCTCTTTCACATCCTTCTGCTCCCTCCCTTTATCTCTCGTTTTTTTTTTTTTTTTTTTTTTATTTCATGTCATTTTTTAATTTGGTGTTGCCGAGACCTCAAACTCACTGTGTAACTGAGGACATCCTTGAACTCCTGATTTGCCTCCCTCCACCTCCTGAGTGCTGAGGTTACAAGCAGATGTGCGCACCACACCCTGCTCTGGCTTTTCCATCTCTGGTGCCTCATCTTAAGTTGCTACAACACTTAGGGTCTCCAGGTTCTAGGTACAGTGTGTCAATTCAGGCTGTCTGTAGTGACCCTGCCTTTGTGAGGTTCTGGGGGTGGGGTGTGGATCTGTCCCTCATGACAGATCCCTCAGGAATTGGCTTTGCAGTTTATTTTTGGTTCCTGCTCCAGCCAGCATTTCCATGGGGAAAGCTGTTTAGGTGTGGTGTCACAGCACCACATTTGTGTCACTTACCCAGGTATGGGCCCACTAAAGCAATTGTTCTTAGTGATGTAACAGGAGGAAGTTATGTAAGGTTAGCCAAGATGCAGGCCTAAGTGCTTCTATATCGAATTTTATTCAGATAGGATCACAGCTTGAAGACTCCTAACAGCTGTCCTGTGATTTTTATTTTCTCCTTTGGTTCTCCCCCTTCAAACTCCTAGGCCTCAGGGCCTCAGTCCCAACTGTCTGGTAATTGCCTGACTCAAGGGCACTTTGACCAGATGAGGGGTGTGTATTTTGTATTGCAATTGGAAGTCAAAACCCTTAGGTCTCTTCTGGCTGGCACCTATTCTGATTGACCTTGGCCAATCCCTCGCCTCATCTTCTCTGCAGTAAAAGCCAAGGTCTGTCTTTATAGTCCCTAAAATGCGCATAGCCTGGGAAGGCCACTTGGCCATTAACAGACACTATCCTTGTGTAGATGGGGCAGAGCCATCCGTTGTTCCTTCCGAACATCACCTCACTGAGGTGCACCGATGGAACTGGACTTATTTCAGCGGTGTGGGGTCGGGTGATGGTGATAGGTCTGACTGTACTGACCCTGAGTCTCATGTGTTTGTAACTTCATAAGAAATTCAGAGCTGGACATGGTGGCGCATGCCTTTAATCTCAGCCTTTGGGAGGGGAATCTCTGTGAGTTCAAGGCCAGCCTGGTCTACATAGGGAGTTCCAGGCCAGCTGGGCCTGTAGGGAAATTGAGGCTCAACCTTCAGGAAGGAAGAGAGCGAATCTGTACACATGGAGGGAAGAGAGCGAATCTGTACACATGCATCTGGAAGGAAACTTTTGAAACTCCTAAGAGATAAGTAAGCACTTGAATGCAACAATGGTAGAGGATTGTTTGAAGGTGCTGTTTGCTATGTGCCAGGCACTCTGAGCACTTTACTTGGTGCTCACAAGCCTCTGAGTTGAGGTGCTGTTATTATTTCCATCTTTCAGTGGAGAAAGTGAGGAACAGCGAGGTTAAGGAACTTGACAAGATCACTCTGCTGACAAGTAGAGGAATCAGATAGATACAAGCTGAAGTAAATGTCATTTGTTCTCACCTGAGAATACGGAGGTTTGGGTTCATCCATCCTTGCTGTGCCTGACTAACTACCATGATCCAACAGGAGTCACAAGCTGGGGTTCACTGACTATTGAAAGCTTTAGTGGAATAGGGGGTAGGGGCAAGTGGAGTAGCATAGTGGACTGCGGCGGGAGACGGGGGGCTCTCTAGTCCTGTGTGCTGCTGCTGCTGCTGAACACACTTCTTCCCCGACCCCAGTCTTTCTCAGAACTGGCAAAAGCACGCTGTATTTCTGAGGAACCTTTGAATTCCCCAGAATGTTGAATGAATACAATCCTAGCCTGACTCAGCCCAGCACCGAGTCCCACCTTCACCTTTGGGAGCAGGCAGGTAGCAGACACCTGCTTGGCGCCTCCTTCTGTCTTCTTAAAACCATCAACACTGAGAACTCCAGCTTGACCTGCTGTCCCCACTGCTGCCACCACCAACTCTTGCTGGAACGCTGAGTCATGAATTGGGATGACTCCTTGGAGAGGCTGAGCTCCTTGCAGCCCTTTCTTGCCCTCCCTTCCCTCAGTTGCCCTGTGTTCTTGCTTCAGGACACTGAAGGTCTTTTTGAACCCTTCTACTTCACTGATGTCCTTCCTTCTTTTTCATTTTCTTCTTAGGTCAAGAGGAACTTTCTTTTTTTTTACCATTTTGTACACTGTTGGGGCTTCATGGAATCCACTGGAACCTGTTTGGGGTCAGCACTTTTAAAAGGAGTGTAGTTATCATGAGTAATGTGAATTGAATTACCACAATCGCAACAGTGCTGGGCACGTGATCATTGTCAGCTGCCCCTGGTAGCCTCAGAGTGGGAGCCAGGGCAATTGCTGTGGGTTTTCACCCGGCACAGGATGATTTGAGCTCCTGTTCTGGTCTATAGAAGCTCTGGGAATTTCTCTGCCAGTGTCTAGCCTGTTTCTGGGTGGGGTAGGACTAATTGAGATTGATAATCAAAAGGAGGAAAGCAACACTTGTGAATGTTTAGAAAGAGCTTTCTAGCTTATAAGGTGCTGTACCTGTCCTGACCCAGTAGAAGTTTGGTGCTTCTAACCGTACCCTTAGAGGCCCCGCTTGCTGGGCTGGCAGAAAGAGGAGGCGGCTGCGATGCTGCTGCGGTCACAAGAGTATAGCTCTGCCTGCGTCCCGGTGCCCATTCAGAATCCTAGATTTTTTTTTTTTTTTGAATCATATTAATGGCTGTGTGAATTTATCTGCTCCAAGGTTATGTGACCTTCTGACTGTGTTAAATGAAGCCTTGGTCTCTTGTGTCTAGGTTCCCCAGAGTCCTGCTGTGTTATTTTCAGGGGAGGATTGTTCAACCTATGTTTCTAAGATGTAAACATTGGGCAATGTTATGGCTCCCACCAAGATTAAGCCAGCAGTGAATAGGGAATGGCAGGCCTTTGGGAGTTAAATCTGGTTAGTTATGTGATGGGGCATTTTCAGTTTGTTTGCCTGTTTTGAAAGACGGCAGCAGCATTTACTGTTCTGCAATTGGGTCAGGGGACTGAGACACTTGCCGTGTCATTTTTGGTCCAACCTGATAACACTGTATCTGGGAAATAGTCTGACTAGGGCAATTTAAAGGTAAAAAAAAATTAGACACTGAGTCATGCTCGGAAGTGGGGGAGCCAGTCAGTCCTACCCAGCCCGCTGAGAAAGATGAAAACACCCAGCCAACTCTGGAGAGATTTCCTGCAGGCTCTCTCTAAGAGTGTGTCCTTCATTTGCATACTGCCAGTGAGAGCCAGGATTCTGACTGTCTTCTGCCTGTCTCATCGTGAAGCCTTTTATGGGAGCCACTGCTGGGATGCACAGGGCTGGTGAGGCTCTTGACTGGCCGCCTCATCTGGCTGTATGTCCTGCACTTTCTGTCCTCTCCAGGACAGGTGGGAAGTTTACAGACACACAAGTATGCGACTTGTAAGGCTTTGGAGGGCATCAAGCTTGGCATACACAGTGCTAGAAGCATCCTGTATTTGCTTCTGTTTAATGTTGAGGGATTGGTGACATCACCTTCTAGACAAGGAAGAAAGCCTCTCTTCCTGCTTTGGGGCATCCCAGTCCTGTTCTGATGGATGGGTGTCTGCCTCTTACCTTTGGCCTTCCATCTGGTCTCACACTAGATGTGATGACTCCTCAGCGTCATGAGTGCCAAGGGAATTCCTGTTCACTGCACTTGCAGACACTGTCGCAGATCTTGTTCTCCTTTCAACCTGTCGGTATTTAATGTGGTCAGCCGTGCCCTCTTATATTTTTATATTAATTTTGCATGTGCATGTGTGTAGGTGTCATGGAGGTCAGACGGCAACTCTCTTCCCATCATGTGGGTTCTAGAGATTGTAGCAAGTGACCTCTCATTACATATGTTTATTTATTGTGTGTATGGCACATATGCCATGAAGCATAGATGGAGATCTGAGGACAACTTGTTCAAGTTGGTTCTCCCCTTCTACTGTGTGGGTCTAGAGAATGGAACTCAGGTAGTCAGTCTTGGCAGCTAGTACTTTTAACACCTTCACCCCTAACTCCACTCCCACCCAGGGACATCTCTCTGGCTCCTCTACCATGACCTTTTAATAGAGACTTCTTCCCTGGGCTCCCAGCATACCTGATTGTACCAAAGAGGCTCTTTTTTTGTCTTTTAGTTTCTTCCCATTACATCATAGACTTTTGTCAACATCTGTCCTTTTCTTTCTCACTTGGCTCTTCCTATGGTTTGAGTGCATGTGGTGCTTGCATTTGCTTGGTTGGGTTTATTTGTTTGTTTTTTTAGACAGGATCTTAAGGATCTTACTGTGTAAACCAGGTTGGCCTTGGACCTCACAGATAGCCTCCTGCCTCTGCCTCCTAAGTATGTGCCACCATACCTGGTTTTGATACCTGCATTTGGACAAATGTCACCTCTGCCTCACCATCCTACCTGCCTGAATGACAGCCATGTCAGGCCATCTAGAGCCTCAGACTTTGTGGGTATGAAGTCTTGTGATATGACTGCTCTCCCCACCCCCAGCTCCTCTTTTTAATATGAAAATGTTTCAGACGCACAGAAAGTTGACTGACTCTATCACTGATTACTAATCGCCAGCTGTAGTGAGTCAGCAGCTGTTGTCCCTCTGCTGTCCTGTGTTATCCAAGTGTGTGGATATGCTGTTTCTCAGCTAGGCACAGACATGATGGTGGCACACCTTCAGTACTAACACTTGTGGCTTCTGGGATCATTTTAAGCTTGGCTTCAACTTCATTCCAACCTGTTTGCCCTCCATGTCCTGTTGAGATGTCCTTTGCTTTCTTTGCATGTTTTCCTCTTTCCTTTCACTGAGATACTTGGGATTGAACCCAGGACCTTATGCTTGCTAGGCCAGTGCTCTCCCAGTGAGCTACATCCCCAGCCACCTTTCCTTTTTATTCTGAGACAAGGTCTTACTAAGTTGCCCAGGCTGCCCTTAAGCTGATTCTGTAGACCAAGTAGTCTACAGAATTCTACAATCCTCCACTCTATCCCCTCCGTTTCTGGAGAGTCACCAGGCCTGGGTGCTTGCTTGATTCTCTACAGCCCTGGTTGGTTCTGTGCTTAGGCTAGTGCCCTCTCCTCTTCTCTGCCAGGCTGCCCTTCAAGGCTCCTCCTACAGTCCTTCTGTCCTGCCTTCTTAGTTGACTCCAGCCAGTCTGCTTTTCCCCAGTTCATGTGTATCTCTAGTGCCCTGTGCCTCGCCCACATTCCTTCTTGAGAAACAAGGCTGGCAAATTCTAAAGCTGTATGTGCAGATTCTTGGGAAACATTTGAGTGGGTGAACAGAGTTGATTCCTTCCCATTTACCTGTGTGGTACTCTTCATCTTACTTTTTTGTGTTCTGTGGTGCTGGGAATTGGACCTTGGGCTTTACATGTGCTAAGTGAGTATTCTACCACTGAGCTACATCTCCAGATAGCCTTCATCTTCCAGGTGCCTTATGGTGCTAGAGCTGTGTGGGCCCCTTGTATTTCTCCCAGCATTTCTTGGAGACCCTTCATACTAGACAGGTTGATGACACCATTTATTGCTCAAATGGCTTGAAAGTACTATGAAGATTAACTCCAAGACCAGCCCATGTGGGCACCCTGATACTAGAAACAGATTCGTCAGAAGATACCATATTGTAGTTTACTATTTTATCAGTTTCCATCACAAGGCTTGCAGGCACAGTGCATGTGTAGAGGGCTAGGACAGAGCTGACTAGAGCCAGAAATGCAGCCTTGTCTTAGCAGAAATGGACATTCCTGGCCACAAGACTCCCTAGAATACAGACTGGGGGAGAACTGAGGATGCTCTGCTGCGTCTGGGGAAAAGTCTGTGGTTGTCACTGCCCTGGATTACTTCCAAGGCCTCAGAGCAGTGCTGCTCTGGGAAAGCACTGGTTTGACACTTAACAGGCTATAGAGTTCTTGCACCCATAGGTGCTCTGAGCCCCAGGCAGAAGCAGGCACTGCCTGGTTTTTGGCTCACCTGTTGGGGATCATCCATGTCCATAAGGTGGAACAGTAGTAATTAGCTCCTGGAAGCACGTGGCAGAGTCACATGTGTGTTTCCTCACTGGTGATCAGCTCCCTATAGCAGCGTGGCTCCTCTGTTGGCAGTTGGGGCCTTGTGTTCTGCCTGCCTGGACATGGTTGGGGAAGAGCCCAGGAGCATGGCCTGGAGTCACAGTGGTTATAGCAACTGCCCCCTTGGGGGAAATCTAGAGCTATATGTCAAAATGGATATAACCACCCCTCTCCTCCCGAGGAAGAAGCATTGAGGGGATCATGAATAAACATGGAGTGGGCTAGGACCTGTTCCAGGCTGGTGCACCTGCCATGCATGGGCCTCTTCTCAGTGCAGGTTGCCAAAAGTCCATCAGATGCAGCTGAGAAACTACAGGTCTGACAAGCTCCAGTTATGGTGCTACTGACCAGAACTGCTCTCTGAATTGCCCTGGTGGGCCCTTTAAAGCCCTGTGGATGTCAACTAGTTCACTTTTTAATCTGTCTACCCTGAGTTTTAGTGTGAAATAGATTTTGAGCAGATCATCTTCCTTCTGTTTTTATGAGTGTGTACCAGTGTTAATAAACCAGAAATGGTCAAAAAGGACATCCATGTACTGACTAGGTGGCCCTAATAATCAGACAACTCTTTGTCTAATCCCAACATCCTGGAGGTAGAGGCAGGTGCATCTGTACGAGTTCAAGGCCAACCTTGTCTACATATTGGGTTCCAGGCCAGCTAAGGCTACATAGTGAGACACTGTCTCAAAAAAGTTTAAGATGTTTCATTGTGTCTCTTGTCTTTGAGGATGAAAAGGTGAGGCCCATGGTGTAATGCCAACAGTCTCAGAGGAAAGTGACTGTTCACCATTGTAGTGGTTGCTCTTTTATCCAGCCTCAGTGGGCTGCTGCTGGGGGACACATGCTCTCCACATGCCATCTCACTCCCCCTTAAAGTGGCTGGTACCCCACTTTAGAGATGGAGAGACAGAAACTCTTGAGTGCCTGTAACTTGCCCAAAGCCATACAGCTAGCCAGAGGCAGAGTTGAGATCTGAAACTTAGGCCTGCTTGTGCTGCAGACAGGAGGTTCAGGATGCCAGCTCTACTGCTGCCCTTGCTTCCAGCCAGATGCCATGGGAAAAGTCACTTCCCACACACCAGGCCAGGGACCAGCAGACTTTGTGGAAAGGGCAAGATAATAAATGTTTTAGAATTTCTGGGCTTCGCTGTCTCCTTCACAGCTCCTCAGTTCTATATATACATAAGCACTGAGAGACAGTAATCAAATGGATGGTCAGGCACTGTTCTAATAAAACTGTATTTTAAAAAAGCAGATGGTAAAGCTGGGTGTGGTGGTGCAAGCTTTTAATCGTAGTACATGGGAAATCCATGCAGGGGTCAGGGGAGGGGCACAGAAGGCTAGCTCTGGCTCCCAAGCTTTTATTCTATGGGTTGTGTCATTAATACTTTGCCATAAAGACATAAGTTTTAAAACCCAAGCATATCAGACATGTATGCCATTAACCATAAGAGCTATAGCATCATCATACTGTAGATTTGTAAGACAAGAGTGAAAAAAGCACAGAGCATCTTTTTTTTTATATATATTTATTTACTTTACATGTATAAGTGTTTTTTTGCCTGTGTGTATGTAAGTGCACCTGTGCATGCAGTGCGTGCAGACGTCAGAAGAGGGCATCAGATTCCCTAGAACTGGAGTTATGGATGGTTGTTAGCCACCATGTGAGTGCTAGAAACCAAACCTGGGTCTTTTGCAAGAGCAGCCGGTGCTGTTAACTGCTGAGCCATCTCTCCAGCCCCAACATCTTTTAAGAAAATTGAATAATTTTACTTGATGTGTATGAATGTATTACCTGCATATATGTAACTGTTCCTTTTGTCCACCTTATTTTTTAAGACAGGGTCTGCCAGTGAGCCTCTAGGGGCCCCTCCTGTGTGTCTCTCCAGCATGAGAGGACAGGCATTGCTTTTGTGCCTTCTTTTACATGGGTGCTGGGGATCTGAACTGAGGTCCACATGCATTTTGAGGCAAGCACTTTTACTCACTGAACCATCTCCCTGCTCATAATATTTTCTTAGTTTTAGATTTACAGAAGCTACTAACATCCTACAAAAAGCCATCATATACCCCTAGTCTGCCTCCCTAACATTAATAGTCTTAAATGCCATGGTAAACTTGTTCAAAGAAATTAGCAGTGATCCCACTCTTTTAACTAAACTGCACACTTACTTGGATTAGTTTCCATTAATGCCGTTTCTGCTCCAGGACCCAGTCCAGGGTGCTGCATTGCACTTAGCACAGCTGCTTTTTGAGGTTGGGTACCCTTTAAATGGTCTCTCTTTGTCTAATCTCCTCTTCCTCCTGTGTCCTGGGAGTTGCCTTCTTTAAAGAAGTTTGCTCAGGGAATGGAGAGATAGCTGAGTAGTTAAGAGCACTGACTGCTGGGGGCAAGCTTCTCCCTTGATTGCTTTATGGAATGGATCAGTAAGGATAATCTTAACGCATCTTTGTGGACTCTTCACCTCATTTTAGCTGATCAACTCTGTGATGGACAGGCTTACACCGTTAGGAACTGGGTGTCTGCAGCTACCATGGCCCAGGTGGAGCCTGTGTATAACATAACCTTGCTTAGCTGTGTATCGCAGTCTGCTTGCCTTCTCTGGCTGTGTGGGGCAGAGAGCCCTGAGGAGCCCATGGAACTGGCTGTGCTGCCAGTGGTGGACCCTCAGAGGAAAGCACATCATGTCAGACTGCTGCCTCTAGTTGCTGGATATATATTGTGTATTCTTGATTTAGGTTGAGCATTTTTTATCCAAAATGCTTGGGAACAGAACTATTTCAGGTTTCAGAGTTTTGGGGATTTGGAATGTTTGCTGTTCTGAGAAGTCCTAAATCAGAAGTGTTCCAGAATCCAAGCCTTTTTAAATCAATGTTAATGTTTCAGATTTCAGAGAATTTTAAAGTTTTGGGTTAGGGATGTCCAACCAGCACCAAAAAATAAAAAGGCAGGAATGCTCAAAAATTGGGTTTAGTCAAGTTTCTACCACTGGGGATAACTGCTTTCTGTTATATATTTCAGTGGATGGCTATTTTGTCTTTTTTAAGTATGTAAATATTTCTGTTTAGAAAAATAGTGGCCATGCTAAGTCTCAACCTTCTCCCTGCTTAACAAGCTGTCTGCAAGGGCCCAAGGGGGTTCACGTTTGCAGCACCCTTTTCACATTCTCCAGCAGTGGAAGCCTGAAAATCAACTCACCCTTCCTTGTCGGTGAATGTTCTAGAATGTAAAGTTTTCTTTAGTGCAGCTTGTCCCTCCTGGATGACATCACAGGCTGGGGCGCTCAGGCCTTTGTGACACTTCAGTCACTCTGCCACCTGCCCAAGCATCCTGCCTTGACACCTCGGGGATTCCCTCAACCCCTAGGGTCCTCTTGCCATTGGGCAGATGGTCAGCACATTGTGCTCACTCTGAAGTGCCTGTTGTGCCTCCCTGATTACACCATCTGCACTGTGCGGACTTCAAAATCAAAGCCTCTTCTGTAATGGCACTCTCAGTGCACAGGACCTTTGCCCTAGTCAGGTGTGATGAGGTCAGTGTTTCTGAAACAGCCAACCAAGTACTTGGCACAGCTTTGGAAATCCAGTGACTCTGCCCTTTCTCAGGAGCCCCTTTGGATCCTTCTCTTTCCATAGTGCTCCTGAGTTGGAGGATCGGGAACACAGGGGTCTGTGTGTCAGAAGCCTTCTTACTGGTTTCAGAAAAGCAATTGCCATTTTAAATTTGTTGTGCATGTGTGCATGTGCTCACGTGTGTGCAGAGTCTGAAAGTCATTATCTTATGTCTTCCTCAGTCTCCCTACCTTGTGAGACAGGGTCTCTCACTGAATCTTGAGCTTATTGCTTTGGCTGTCCTGACTGACTGACAAGCTCTGGGGATCACAGGTGCTACCTGCTTCCTACATGGGCCCGGGAATTCAAACTCCCAGACCCCTGGCAAGCACTCTACAGACTTTGTGCACTGTCCTTAGACGGTGATTGATTTAACGTTCTGGCCTATCTCCTCTCGGGCCTGTTCAGTTGTTCTCACAGTTCAAGGGATAGAATTAACATCATACTTTAACTTTATACTTCTTTACATCTGTGTGTCTTCAGTTTCTTGGGATAAAATCCTTTATGGAATTACTGGGTACATTTAAAGACCTTTATTCTTTTTTTGCTGTCATCTCAGCAAATGGTGCCTCTTTAGGATTTGTCTCTGGATGCTGTTTTA
The DNA here is from genome assembly GCA_035773235.1 of Eospalax fontanierii. Taxonomy (NCBI): domain Eukaryota; kingdom Metazoa; phylum Chordata; class Mammalia; order Rodentia; family Spalacidae; genus Eospalax; species Eospalax fontanierii. The sequence continues at coordinate 91,135,272 of CM069531.1, read as the reverse complement.
TTCCCAGCATAATGGTGAGGATTTAGGGTGACATGCCAGCTCCCCGGCTCAGCGGCAGAGTCCCGAGGGTTGGGATTCAGTTGATTAATTTGCGTCCTAGTGCTCCAATTCTGACCTGCAGGACAGTTTGGTCTGTTGTGCCTTGGGCCTAGGGGATGCAGCCCCTGTGTGGGACTAGAGGAGAGCTAACAAGAGCAAACTTAGCTTTAGGCACAGGATGTCCAGATAGATGTGCTGACCTATGATTGCTGGGTTTGGGACTAGGAACAACACACTTCTGCTCCTTGGAGATTGGATGAACTTGCTTTTGAGAGACACTGAGCCGAGAGCCTGACCTTGAAGGACAGTTTAGCTCTGCTTCTCTCCCCTTTGTATTAGAAGTCCCACATAAAGAATATGCTAGAAGGCTTAGAGCAATACTGCTCCTTAGCTTTTCTGCCCCTTAAGGCTATGCTGGAGAGTGAACCTAGAACCTTCAGATGCTAGGCAAGTACTCTACAAAGTAAGGCCCCACTGATGGGCCTTCACTGTGAGTGAGAACCTTCGAAATCTTTTCTTCTAACTCTTTGAAATGCACAGTAGTAGGCACAAGACTCACTCTGTTCTATTTATTTATTTATTTTTGATCTTTTTGAGGCAGGGTCTCCCCGTAGCCCAGCTGGCCTGGAATTCACTATGTAGACCAGACTGGCCTTGAACTCACAGAGATCCACCTGCCTCTGCCTCCGTGTGCCACTATGCCAGGTTGATAAGGCTGACTTTAAATCTAAATCTTTTTTTTTTGGGGGGGGGGTCTTAAGTAGCTAGCTGAGGATGACCTTGAACTTGTGATCCTCCTGCCTCTACCTTCTGAGTGCGGAGATTACAGATGTGTGCCACCATGCCTAGTTTATGTGGTATTGTGGGTTGAACTCAGGCTCCATGCATGCTAGGCAATAGGCAGGCATTCTACCAACTGAGCCACATTCCCAGCACCCCTGCTTGCCCTTATTTTGAGATATGAGTCATTATATAGCCTAGACTGGCCTTGATAGCAATCCTCCTGTCTCAGCTTCCCATGTGCTGAGATTTTAGTTGTTCAGGTATGTACTACCACATCCAGGCTTTTTAAATAAAATTTGAAACAAGGTCTTTTTGGGTTGCCCAGACTGGTCTTAAATTCCTGGGCATAAGTAATCCTCCTGCCTCAGCCTCTCAAGTACCTAGGCCTCCAGGCCCACACCTCTGCATCCTGCCTGTATTTTATTTCTTCATGTAATGGTGTTCTCTGCAACTGTGGTACACTTTAGAGGTCACACTTTGAATTCAGACAAAGCTGGGTGGGTCCACCTCAGCCTTCTGTTGAGTGGTTCTGTGGTGGTTCACATCTGCTTGGCACATCTTATCCCTCAGCCATCCAGGCATGTCCCTTCCTCTCTTTCCTTCTTGCCAGTCTGTCAGGTTAGTGCTACCTCAGAGAAGAGACAAGCCCCACTGTTTGGCAATGGTTTGGAATCTAGAGCCTTGTTGGAGTCCTGGAGCCCCTATTGGGGAGGTATTTCTTCAATAACCTTAGGTGCCACAGATGGAGTGAGGGGACTCTCAAGACTGAATCAGAAAAAGGGAATTTTTTAAAATCCTAAGGGAAAGGTATTCCCGTAACCATCCCAAAAGCCTTTCAGCCCTATCCTTGGCATTTTACCCCACACAGTTTGTCAGAATTGCCCTCTTGAGCAGGGGTTTAAACTAGGGCCACCCTGCACTCCTCATAGAAGCCAAGTTTGCTCACGTAGCAAACTCTGGCCGGATGACGGGTTCTGTTTCTTTTCTCGGGATGAGGGGTTCTAATATAGCTCCAGTTAGACCGTGTCAAATGACACAGCTTGTAGTCGGATTCTGACTGTGCCCCTCGCACTTTCCAGGCAAACACGTGCCAGTCAGTGACTCCCAAGGCAGGAGTGTTTTCTACAGGTTGAATTTTCTTCCTCTCATCTCCCCTTGGACCTTGAGCCTCTAGGCCTTATCTCACTGTCCTCTGCTGTCAGCATCATAGTAGGAGGCCTTTCCAGCTTTCAGGGGTGACACAGAGGGTCCTCCTGTGAGCCCCTGAAGTTACATATGACATAGCATGCCTAGGCCACAGTGGTAGAACTGGTCTGGTTGGACCCTTTTCTAGTGGTGGAAATGGAGGTTTACAGAAACCATGAGCCGAAAGAGGCTGAGTCTGGAGGACCCAAAAGATCATAGAGCCAGCCGCAGTCACTGATCAAAGCTCAGACTTATTTGCCTTTTCTTTTTTAAATAGCACATTTTTAGAGATAATTCACATACCATAAAATTCACTGTTACAGGGCCAGAGAGATGACTCAGCAGTTAAGAGCACTGTCTGCTCTTGCAGAGGACCTGGGTTTGGTTCCTAGCACTCACATGGTGGCTAACAACCATCCCTAACTCTAGCTCCAGGGGATCTGCTACCTCTTCTGACCTCTGCAGGCTTTGTATGCTTGTTGTACAGTTATGTGCAGACAAAACACTCATACATACAAAATAAATGCATAATTTTTTTAAAAATTCAGAGTTGTAAAATATATACTTCAAGTGGTTTTTAATGTGTTCAAAGACTTGGACAACTATCACCACGATCAATTTTAAAACATTTTCCTACCCGGGTGGAGGTGACGCCAGACACAGCTGTTAGCGCCCAGCTGTGTTCATTTAGCATAACATTTTGCTTATTTGCTTGCCTGTGTGGTTTATTTTTTGTTTTTATTTATTAGTGTGTGTGTGTGTGTGTGTGTGTGTGTGCATGCATGAGTGCCACACTTGGGCATGGACAGTGGAGGTCAGAGGACAGCTTTCAGGAGTCATTCCTCTCCTCCCACCTTGTTGAGGCAGGGTCTCTCTTGTTATTTCTGAGGGACTGCCTATGAGCTTCTGGGCTATTCTCCTGTCTCTGCTTCCCATTTTGCTGTAGAAATGCTGGAATTACAGGTGAGAGTCACTTCATCTGGCTCTTGTGTGTGGGTTCCAGGGATTGAGCTCAAGTTGTTAGGCTTGAGCAGCAGGTACCTTTACTCACTGGGCCATTCCCCCCCGCCCCCCCATGTTATGAGTTTTTGCCTGTATGTATATAGGTGCCCTGTGTGTGCACTACCCTTGGAGTTGAGAAGAGGGTGTTGAATCCCCTGGAGTTAGGATGGTTGTCAGCTGCCATAGGGGTGCTTGGAACTGAACCCAGGTCTTCTGCAAAAGCAGCCAGTGCTCTTAACATCTGAGTTTTCTCTCCAGCTCTCCCTTCCCCCCAATCAGTCTGTTTTTGAATTGGGTTATTTGTCAGCCTGCTTATTAGACTATGAGTGTGGATCCTGTCCATCTCCTGTGATGAATGCCCTGTAGTTGTTACTGTGGACTGTGCAGGCATTTTGCATCATTCTGGTATCTGAAAGAGTGTTAAGTCTCAAATCTTCCCAGCAACAGAGTTCTGGTTCTAAATTTGGAGCTGCACACCTCCCCTGGTCTTGGACAGTGCTCGAGCTTTCCAGTGCTTACTGTCACTCCAACTGTAGTGTGCAGGCGCAGAGACAGGCTGTCAGAGGCAGAGACCATACGGCTGCTTTTGCAGCCTCTAGTAGTTTGGATTATGATGATCTTTCTTGCAGTAGGATGAACTGTTTGTTGACTGACTAGAGTGTAGTACTTTGGGAGCTGCGGCATTCCTTTGCTATTTGGCACTTTGCAGCCACCGTCATGCTAAAGGGCCCTTGGCTGGGGGAGGGGTCGCAGATTTTCCCAGCATATCTTGGCTGCTGGTGCTTTGTGGATTCTCCATCTGCAGCCAAAGTGATCAGGGTAGCCATCTGCTGAGGGGCACGTATGCAGCTACTTATGTTTGGTGATTTCTCAGGGATCATTTAAGACTCTGATTTAGTGAGTGTATAAAGTGTTGATTACATCTGCCTACCTCACGACTGGCAGTGCGTCTCTTCACCCAGAGCCAGCTTTTCCCTCCATTGGTGGTAAAGCTCAGGGTCGAATCACAGCCATCTGAGGCTATAGCAGGAGCAGGTTGGGTACTGTTCCAAATGTCTGGGGAGTGCTGATCAGAGCTACTGTTTTCCTGGCCCATCATTTGAGATCTCAGAATTAGGCACTGAAAGCCCAGCAAACACGAACCAATCTTTCCACCAAGCAGGAGACATGAAAATAAAGGGTTTCTAAGGTTTTGACTTGTGATTCCCCGTTTTTGTTGATGTGTCACCTCTTCATCCTCAGATGCATTGTCCTGTGGTTATATGTAAGTACTTAGCAAAATGAAGGTTAAAAATCTCTGCTCTGGCTGGGTGTAGAGGCTCATGCCTATAATTCCATCACTTGGGAGATGAGAACAGCAAGATTAGGAATTCAAGATCATCTTCAGCTACATAACAAGTTTGAGGCTAACCGCTATATGGCACCCTGTCTTAACAACACAAAAACACTTTGCTTATGGTACACTCCTTCCTACAAAGTCCATCTAAGGCGGGAGGATTTTTGAGTCCAGGTGTTCTCTGCTTGTTACAATTCAGGTAAACATAGTGGATTTTACACATTCATTTATATCCAGTTCTTCTGGAACTGGATGTGTAGACTAGGCTGGCCTCAAACTCAGAGATCCACCTGCCTGTGCCTCCCAGGTGCTGGGATTAAAGGCAGTGCATGCCACTGTGCCCTGCCTAAAAGAATTTTTTAAGTGCTTAGACCCACAAGGACAAAGAATAGGAGAGAAAATAGCAGACTTAAAGATACCATGTTTTTGGAAGCTAAAGATAAACAGTAGTTGGGCATAAGAAAACATAAATGCTGGTGTCTGCAGAAACCCAGGGTCAAGCTGCTGGACCACCTTGTGCATCAGAGGTACTTGGTGTGAGAGGTGGGAGGTGGACCTGGGCCAAAATAGTGAATTATGGAGTCTGAATAGGGAGCAGTTGAACTCCCCAAAGTGAGAGTGTAAACACTTCTGTACCCTGTGCCCTTTATTGCCAGAGCAGATTCGTGGAACTATGGCAAGGGTTTCTTGTTGCCTCACTGGGCAGGGGGTGTGGCTGCAAGGGACAGGGTTTCTGTTCTTACCCAGGCTGGCTCCAAACTGAGGCTCCAGCAATTCTCCTTCAGCCTCCCAAGTGGCTGTGGCTAAGATGTGGCCACCTTGCAGGGCTCTCCTGCAGTTTTAAATAAGAATGGACAGCCAAAGATCCCTGAATCTATCCAGAAAGCTTTCAGCATAAATGGCAAAGGCCAGAACAAGCCAGGAGAAAAGAAAGCGTGTTCCAGAAAAGCAGGTGCTGCAACAGAAGAAACCCAGAAAGCACACAGAGAAGATTCTCAGAGAAATAAAGAGGTCAGATTTTATCAGTGAAACAGGACAGCCTAATCAGAACAAGAAAGTATTTGGAGTCCTGAGAGTGTAACTCAGTTGCATTCACAAAACCCTTGGGTAGATCCCTAGCACCATAGAAAACCAGCTCATGTACATGCCAATAATTCCAGTACTCTGTAGGTCTCAGGGTTAGGAGGATTAGAAGTTCAAGGTCACCTTTGGCTACACAACAAGCCTAGAATGCATGAGACCTTGTCTCAAAAAAGGTGTTTTTAGATCTCTGTCTCTCTTAAGCAAATTGACACAGGCTCTGGAGCAGTACAATAAACTACCCAACAACTAGGATGACAGTAGAGAGGGGAAAAATGAAGAACAGAGACTGATGTCCGAAAGAAGAAGGGTGTGGTTCACCCTGCTTTGATCCCTGCATTTGGGAGGCACAGATGGATCTCTCTGAGTTCAGAGTCAGCCAAGGCTTTGAAGGAGACCCAGTCTCAGAAAAGGCTGAGGGCGCGGCTTCCAGAGTCCCAGTCCGAAGTTCTGACTCTGAGTGGAGAATGAGGTGCATTTTTAGAACACCAGGAGCAAAGTTTCTGAATAGAGAGAAGGACTATGTACAAACGATTGAGAATGATCCAGGCGGGGAGAGGCAGAGACAGGTAGATCTCTGTGAGTTCCAGGCCTGCCAGAGCAACATACATACATGCTGTCTCAAAACAACAAACCAAAAAGATTGGAAGGAAGAGATACCAGGTTTTCTGTCCACAGAAGACAGGGATTGGATACCTTAGTAGTTGGTTGATGGCCCTAAAGAACCTTCTGTTGGGATTGCTTAGATATGCCACATAAGGGGTTGCAGAGAGGGCTCAGAGCTCAAAGAGCACATGCTGCTCTTGAAGAGGACCCCAGTCCCGTTCCTCGCACCCACTGCTGGTGCCCACAACTGCTTATAACTCTAGGTCCACCGACTTGAACAGCTTCTTCTGGCCTCCACAGACACCAGCTATCATAGGGCTTTTACCTACACAAGACACATAATTTAAATAAAATAATAAATGCTTATGGAAAATACAACAAAGACTTTAAATTTGTAGTTGAGCCTATTAGAAAGAACAGGGACAACAGAAACCCAAAATCAAAGCAGGAACTTGAAGCCAGAGCAGAGAGGGCAGCTCAGGGGTATCTGTAGGACTGCAGTTTGGGCCCTGCGATTTTAGTTAGCAAGTGAAATGTGAATTGGGGTGGGGAGGGGTGTCCCTTCAGAGACATTTCCAGGGGTAACCTCCCACAGAGAAATGGCAGGGGAGGTGTCATTTGCCTGCCTCCTGGGTAAGACTGGTGTCAGCCTGTTCACAGTCTAGTGCCAGGCATTGTAGGAACGCCCCCATGGTAGCACAGTGTGATGCCCCTGGAACTCTTTAGGGCAGCAAAGGCAAGCTTTCTTCAGAGTGATGCCCGCTTGCAGGCCTGGCATCCCTGCAGGTGATAACTCCAGCAAGGAAGTTACCCAGTAACATGCCTGAGACTGTCACCAGGACTTGAGATGGTAGAAGATGTGATCATATAAATATGCAGTGATTGACAGCCCCAAAGAAGGGGTGGGAAAAAAGATCAGAAAAAAAGGGAACCAGGTAAAACCTCAAAAATGAAAATTTGTAGTTACTAGGCTAATGGAGGTGCTAATTAGCAAATAACATAAATTCTTAAGATTCGTATGAACTAGAAAGCTCCAGGGACATGAAGTAACTGGAATCCTGCACTGGGAGAGAAACGGTGCTTTAGGGAAGAGATGCTGGAAACCTAGGGGACAGAATGGGAAGGTCTGGTAGGTCTCTGATGGGAAGAATTTGTATCTTCAAAGCTGCTTGGGAGAGGACTTGAGGGTGGTAGAAGATAAGATTTTGACGGGGCTGAAAAGACAACTCAGAAGGCTGTTCTTGGAGAGGAACAAATTGATTCTCAGCATCCACATCAGGCAACTTACAACCAACCACCTGTAACTGCAGCTCCAGGGGATCGAGCACCCTCTTCTGGCCCCCGAGGACACTGCACTTACATGCACACAGGCAGATATACACATAAATAAAAATGAATTTTCAGAAAAGATGGCTTAGTTGGTAAAGACGTCTACCTTAAAGCCTGACCACCTGAGTTCAGTCCTAGAGACCCACATGGTAGCAGAGAAGTATTCCTGCCAGTTGTCCTCTGACTTCCACATGCAGTTGCACTCACACAGTGTGCACATGCACCCATGTGAACACTAAATTTTAAGAAGGAACGCACATGGTCTAAGATCTTTGAACCTTGGTGACAGTGGGAAGAATATTGACTTGTGCATCTATTATATACTTTTCAGTTTAAAGGGATTCTCTGGATTCATACTTCCCCCACCCCAACCCCCAAAAATTGGATTTAAGGCTTTCAAACCTACTAACAATGTGGAATTCAAAAATTGGGTCATTCATCTAAAATGGATTTTAGGTAGAAAGCCCAAAGAAAGAAATATGAGCAGGTGGGTTCTGCCTGGTGAGATGCCAGCTGTCAGACCAGAAGACTACAGAGCAAAAGGCTCCGCATTCTGAGGCAAGTCTGTGTCCAGTCAAGCAACAGGGGAAATGCAGCTGGACATGGTGTACACCTCTAATCCCAGCACTCAGGAGGCAGAGAGATCTGTCTGGGCTACACAGTGAGTTCCAGGTCAGCCAGGGCTACATAGTGAGACCCTGTCTCAGCTCCCCCTCTCCCCACCAAAAGGGGGGAAATTTTCTCTTCAGGCCTGCAAGGAATGCAAAAGGAACTACTTGAGCCTGTTCTTGGGGCCTTAGGGTTCCGGGGGCACAGGTTCTTCACTGAGACTCAGGAAACAAGGGGTCTGACACGGGAGCCGTAAAGGAAAGCACAAGTTAGGATGGTGAAGTGGAGTTCTGCAGGAGGAAGAGAAAGCAAACTGATTGATTTAATTGATGAGCCAAAGCTACAGGTGGGAGCGTAGAGAGATGGCTTAGTCCATAAGGAGGGGATCGACGTTCGGTTCCCAGCACCCAAACCGGGCAGCTCACAATCCACATGCACATATCCACACAACAGATACACACATGCATATAAATAAAAATAAAAAAATTTACATTTTTTAAAGTGATGGGCTGGAGTGACGGCTCAGTGGTTAAGAGCACTGGCTCCTCTTGCAGAGGACCTGAGTTCAGTTCGCAGCACCCACGTGGTGGCTAACCAACCATCCTAACTCCTGTTCCAGGGGATCCAAAGCCCTCTTCTGACCTCTGCAAGCATTGCATGACACAGGTGCCCTTACATACACGAAGGCACTAGCCATACACATAAAATAAAAATAATAAAATAAAGTATGAATGGGAATTTGGCAGACTCATCAGCATGTTTGTAGGCTGAGTCAGACACAGGGTGCTCTGTTCATAGAGCGGTTGGCTATGCTGGATGTTGGTCATTCTATTCCTGTTAGTGCAACCTAACTGTTGGAAGGATCAAGGCAGGGATTTGGGGGCTGGGGGCTGGGGCAAGGCTTGGGTCCTCAGCTATGGAAATGACCTCAATAGGTGACTCCCAGCTGTGATCAGCTAGGAATTAGAGCTACAGACATGTTGGTGTATGTGGAGGAAGCACAGGTTGAATACCCTTATTCTGAATTTCCAAATGCTCAAAACCTTCATAGTGTACCTACATAAATATTCCACCTGTGACCTTGTGTGGCCTGCGAAGATGCACTGAAAATATTGTAGAAAGTCATCTTTAGGTTTTGTGGATAAGGTAAACGTGAGACAGTGAACTTCAAGCCAGAACACAGTTCCAGCCTATCATTATGTTAGGACAAAGACTTCTTGTCCCAAGCATTTTGGATAAGAGATAATCAGCCTGCTTTCAGATCCTAAGAAACTAGGAGTGCTTGGAATTCCATCACTGTGGGGTGGAGACAGGAGGATTTCTGAGACTCTCTGACTGGCCTGTAGCCTAATTGGTGAGCTCCAGGTCTCAGTGAGAGACCTGTCTCAAAAAGCAAGGTGATTGGCTTCTAGGAACAACACTCAGCTTAGCCTCTGGCCTTCACATATATACATGTGTATACACATGCACACATACTTACACATGGACATACCTCCACACATACAAATAAAAACAATGTATTGCATGTAAAAATATTAACAAGACAGTTTACATTCTTTGTGCTGAGTCTTTGATCCTGCTTTTTTGAGTGCCTAATCTCCTGTCCTCTGTAGATCTTCTGTCCGTCCCAGTCCCCATCAGTGTTCAGCTCTTGATGAAATGAACTGCAAGCAGGCTCACTTGCCCACAGATGCTATAAAATGGCGTGTGTTGTGCTGTCAATGGGCAGGCAGACAGGCCCCTCTGGAACTGCGTTCAAGGCCTCCTGGAGCAGAGGTGTATCTCCTGGCCATGGAAGCATAACATTGAACCTGCAGTGTTGAGTCATGGTCAAGTATGAACATTTCAAAACCCATTTCTTTTTTTAAAAAATACTTTTTTTGGTGTATGCATGTGTGTAGTGCAATGCCCTTGGAGGTCAGAAGAGGGCAATCGATCCCCTGGAACTGGAGTTACTGATAGTTGTTAGCTGCCATGTGTTTGCTGGAAATTGTCCTCTGTTCAGCGCTTTTACCATCTCTTTTTCTGTTTCTGTTTCTGTTTCTGTTTCTGCTGGAAATTGTCCTCTGTTCAGCGCTGAGCCATCTCTTTTTCTGTTTCTGTTTCTCTTATTTTTTTTCTTTTTGAGACAGGGTCTCCCTGTAGCCACAGGCTGGCCTGGAACTGACTGTGTAGACCAGGCTGGCCTTGAACTCAGAGAGATCCACCTGCCTCCACCTCCCAAGTGCCAGGATTAAAGGCGTGCTCTATCACACCTGGCCGAGCCATCGCTCCAGCCCCTCAAAGTTCTCATTTCTTAACTGGAATTCTACCTGGATTCCTGGAATTCAGTCCTCAGGTTTAAATCAACTGTGAAGTTGTTTTAAGGGCACCAAAATTGCTGTGTTTTGAAGCCCTTGGTAAGCCCACCCTTCTCCATTTATTTTTACAACTCTTTTTTTGTGTAACTTCTGAGGAGGACCTGGACATCAGCTTTCCACACTTTCAAAAAAATAGCCAATGAACTCCTTTTACTTATGTGATGGTCAACAATGTTAACTTGACAGGGTCTAGAATCAAGAAGATGAGCCTCTGAGCATGCCTGTAGGGGATTGTCTGGATCCAGTTAACTGAGGTTGGGCGATGCCAGGTGGAATAACAAGACACTGGACTGACTGTGCGCCGAGCCGCAGCTTTCCTCTCCCTGCTTCCTGCCTGCGGAGGCCATGCGACCAGCCATATCCTCGAATCGAAGCCAGAATAAACCCTTCCTTCTTGTTTTGCTCTTATCAAGAGCAAACATTTTATTTGAAGCCCTGAATGCAGCCTCCAGTAGGGTTGGTCTGACTGCCCACTGCCAGCACAGCATACACACCATTCCTTCTTGTCTGTGGATGAGTGAACCAGCTGTTTATTTAGCCAAGGACTGAATACCTCTGGGGGCTGTTGTGGACAGCAGATGTGCAGGGGGACAGGCAATATGGTACTTAGGAAAGCAGGATCAAAGACTCAACTTTGTTAATGTAATGAGAGTATAAAAACACCAAAACAGTTACCTTCATCGCATACTTTATTAGAGCAGCAAGAGTAGTAATGAATGCATCTCATTTCTCAGTTTCTCCCACCTCCTTTCAGAGAAGACACCATGTCATTGAAGTCACTAGCATGTGGGTCTAGTGGGGGAGGGATGAAGGAGGTGCATGGAGGGGCCACCAATCAGGAACAGCTCCGTCCTCCGGCCTGCTGCACATTCCCAGGCACACCCCTCCAAGACTTGTAGAAGGCACAGGGTTGTGTGAGCTCCTCTCGCTAGGTGCCTCTCTTCCTAGGCCCACACTATGGACCAATAGGCTGCCAGTGGAGAGACTGGAAACCCAACCATTGGACTGGAATATTAGCCAAGGTTGACCAATGGTATCATACAAAGGCTTGTGTACTAACATTGTGCCAACCACCAGAGATGACCCTCCCCCCAGCAGTGCCAGCATACTTAATGGGGAGCCTATCCAGCAAAATGGTGGCTGCTGCAAAGGGTGCTTTTACAGGAAGCTGGCTTCTCACCAGTGAGAGGCTGGACAAGTTGCTGCAGCCAACAGCAGCAGGAACTGTTCTGTCCTTGACCCTAACCAAGGGAATGGCAGGAGCACATTGGCAACCTCAGCCTTGCAGGGGGAGTAGAGTTTCTGAGCCCAGGCCTCCTGACATGGACGTGGCGTGTTATCTCCTGCACTCAGACTCTATGTAGACCCTTATCACTGGTCTTCCTCAGCGGTTACCCCTTACTGCATCCCAGCCTCTCTCTACAGCTTCCCAGCCAACCTCACTTTTAAAAATCTTGATGAGACCCTTCCTCTGCCTGATCTCCTCACCTGCTTCTCCTCCTTCTTTGGCTCTAATCCTACAAGGAGTACCACCCCATCCCTCTTCCCTGCATTTTCTGACTCTGCTGGTGAGGCCTTTGCCCCCACCACCTGTAGGACCTCTGAAATGGGGCACACCGTTTCTCTCAGCAGCACCGGGCATTGCTTGCTACTCTTGAAACTTGTCAAAGGCTCAGGGGTGAACCAACTCAGAGAGGAGAGAGGGGACAGCCAAAATGTTCACTCTGTGGAAGAAAGAACATGCATTTTTACTGGGGGAGGGAGGCAGTGAGGCCCACACACCAATTGTAATGTGTTAACGCATCACAAATGGGATTGACTCCAGCCTGGGAAAACAGGAGGTGGGTGCTCAAGCTGTGTCCTCTGTGCTGGTGACTTCAGTGAGGATGACTCCAGGGTTTCCCTCTGTAGAGGGGAGGTGACCATGTGGTGTCAACCACCAGCCTACAGCCAGCTGTCATTCATTGTGCTGTGTTGTTCTCTGTTGGGCTCAGCTCTCAGGAACATGTAGCTGTGACATTGCCCATTTTCTCTTAGAGAGGGCCAAAGAGTCTGCTGGAGAAAGTCTACAGTACCCTGGAAATTCCCTCCCCGCCTGTTTTCAGGTGGGTGGTGGCCAGTGTTTGCTACTTTCCCAGCAATGCCTGTCACAGCATTTGTGTTTAATTTTGTTGGAAAGCTTGGCTTTGGAGGCAGGTGCTAGGGTGTGTTCTGACCAGATTCCAGTGATGTGGGGAGCTAAAGGAAGGAAAGATACAAAGTCAAAGGTTGGAGTCTAGGAGAGTGAGTACCTGTCAGTGGGCCTCACTGTGACTGGGGGACAGCAATAGTGTGTGCCAGCCTACTTTAGAATGTTGGGACTGTTACCAGCCTGCTGAGATCTTAACTTTCCCAAGCTCCTGCTTCCTGTGGAAAGGAATGTTCCCAGCCCCCTCTCTCCCCCGATATTGGAAGGCCATAGGGACTGGAGAACCTGCAGTGTTTTGATGTATCTGTTCCTGCGGATAGTGAGGCCTGTCTATTTTCACTCAGTCTTTCCTTGCTGCTTTTGGTGTTGTTCAAATGCATGCTTGGTGGAAAGTCTGTGGTCTTCTGGCCACCAGGAATGATCTGAACACAGTATTAAGAACATAAAACTGGGGCTGATGAGGTGGCTCAGTAGTCAAAAGCATTGGTTGCTCTTACAGAGGGCCTGGCTTCAGTTCCCAGCACCCACATGGTAACTCGCAGTCATCCATAAGTCCAATTCAGGGGATCCAACCACTTATATATGCAGGCAAAACACTCATACACATAAAATAAAAATAAATTGAGAAAATTGCAAACAAGGGGACCTCAGAATGGGAATTCTGAACATAGTAAGACCATGTGGAAAACCAAGACACCATGGGAAGACCAATTCCTTGCTCCCCCAGTCCCCTCTTCAGTGAGGAACCTGCCCCACAAGAAATAGCCTTGGATCAGGCTCTCATGAATTATTTTTACTGCCTTTTCCCACTACATTTGCATTTTCAAAAATAGCAGTGCTGAGTGGATCCTTTCTGGGTGAGTCTGCCTAGCAAGGCAAGATAATGCATTTTGCAGAGTGGCTATTGATTAGCTGCCCGTTCCCAGCTGTGGGGAATGAGACTGCATGGAGCCACTGCCCTGATGGGCAGAGGTGAGGCTACTTGGCTCTGGCCCCTCAGGAGGGGTGGTGGCTGAACACTGCCTTCAGGCTACGTTACTCTGTGGGTCCTCTGTGTGAGGTGGAGGACAGAGAAAGTGTCAGAAGTATGTAGCTGCAAGTCAGGTCCTGAGGGCTCTCCCAGAGCCAGGGCCTGGCATTCTCTTGCCAAGGCATACTTTACTGCCCTCTCCCATGTGAGATTTTTATGCTACCTTATCCCTGTCTAGTAACCCACTTCTAAAACTGGGCCCTGGTGTCACAGCCAGGTCTGGGAAGTTGTTTTTCCACCTGGAAATCTTTACAGTGGCAAACTGTTCTCTGGGTTTGAAGATGAATGCTAAATCTACTCTTTGCTTCCTTTGTGACAGATGGCTGGGTCAGGCCCTTACCTCTGTCTGTCTGTCTGTCTGTCTTTTTCAGCCCTACCCCACCCATACACAAAGACAGAACTGTGCTTTTGAAGCTTTTTGGCACCTGCTTAGGAACTGATCGGGGATGGAATCTGGCCCACCAGAACAGAGTGCCTTAAAGCTGGGGCTACATACTTTGGAGGACTTTATGCCAGTATGTCTGCCCCCAGGGCTGAACCACAGAAAGGGGGTGTCAGGGAATTCTGCATGGTGTGCATCAGGTGAACCTTGCTGTGTCATTTTTTTAAGCCGCTGTGCTTTCGCACCTTGAGCCTCAGATCAAGCTATTAAAAACAAAGGTCTCTGCTAGGTGTGATCACATACACCTCTGATCCCAGCGCTCAGGAACCTGAGGCAGGAGGAGCCTCAGTTTGAGGTCAGCCTGGACTATTTGGTGAGCCCTGAAAGAAGGAAAGAAGGAAAGAAAAGAGAAAATTCTATTTGTAATTTGGTGGTAGAGAATTTGCCTGCTTGCCTGGTGTGCGGTCTCCAGGCCTGGGTTGGGGGCTTCCTGTCCTCATCCACATGCTCATTCAGTAGGTGTGGAGTAAAAAGTCAGTGCTCTGCATTTTTAAAGCATTCCCCAGGGATTCTGGTGCAGCGCCTCCTGGGAGGCGGCTCCTCTTCCAGGGGGCCTGTCCTCTGCTCTGCTTTCACTACTTCAGCGTCTCACCTCTCGACTCTTTTTAAGGAGCCCCTTATTGGCTTCCAACAGTTAATTGCTCTTCACAGACAGCACAGTGGAATGTGGTTAGCCAAGCACCACCTTGTGGTTGCTGAATGTAAGACATCGCTCTGTCCGGGTTGTACTGGGCTCTTGAGACCAGAGAGCCCTCTGAAGGCTGTATACTCGTAGGGGGGAAGGAAAGTTCCTGTGTAACTCTGTAGGAACCATCACCCTGGGTTCTGGTCCTGAGCTTGTCTGTGCACCACCTGAGCCTTCCTCCAGGCCCCTGCAGGGCATACCACAAAGCTGCTGTCCCTGTCCTTAGGGTAAGACAGGCAGGGCATGAGGCTTACTCCTGAATGGCCCAGCTCAGCACTGTGCATCTCTTGTCTCTGTGGGGGATCATATCATCCTCCTGAGGTGCCCTGTGGGGTCTGCAAGACCCAGACACTCGCCCTTCTTTCCTACTCTCTTCACCTGGTTTGAGATACCCCCCATCCTGCCCCAAGGCTTGGATGATGCTGTTCCCTCCTGTAACCAAGAACTTGTAACACTGTACTGAAATGTGTTAGCAGTTGCCTTTGAAGAGCGACTCATATTAGCTCTGTGTATACTCTGATGCACTCTGAATCAGCCTCCAACCATAACTCATCACTGCAGTGGGTGTCTCCGCTCATAAAAGGGCGCAGGTAGACTGTGTGGACCACTTAAGCAAGAGATGGTCAGTACTACAGTCTCTGTGGGGTTTCTCGTAGCTCCCCTGATAGACCTAAAATCCTTTCCATTCAGTAACACATCGATGTTAGGATAGAGCTGTGTTGATTTCTGCACCTTGTTCCATCCTTTGTAAATGTTACTTCATGTGCCTCTGGCTTCTCCAGCTGAGCTGTTAGCTCTTCAGGAGAGAAACTGCTTGGGCCTCGTGTAGGCCCTGCCTTGGTGCTCTAGTCCCTGAGGGCCATGCTGACCCACCTGACCCGCATTGAGGACCCATTGGGATGGACACGCAACCCACATGCAAAGAGTAGAAGTGTGATCTGAGGCAAAAGGAGATGCTAAAGCAGCGGCAGTGAGGTCCTGTGGACTGTGGGACCCCCAGCCTGGTGCTGCCCTGTCTCCAGAAATTTCCTGTGTCTCCAAGGTGCCCCCTCTGCTCCACACCCCACTGTCCTCTGCAGCACTTGGCCTCTGTGTGGCTGACTTTAGTCTTGTATCACTCTACCTGAGGAAGGGGAGAGACCTTAGTTGGTGTTTTTGCCCTGGCTCCCCGTTCTGAGATACTTGTTGCTGGTGTGCCTTAGTAGAGATGGAGGTGGCTGGGTGGGCATTTCAGCTCTTGCATTTAGTGATCCACTCAGGAGATGACGTCAACCCTTAGGAGCCATTTGGTCAGCCCTGATGTCTCCGCACCAGTTGGCACCCTGGGATGCCAATGTGCTGCTACTGGTCTTCATTTTCTTTTGCTTGGAAACAGCATGGCCCTCAGGGACTGGAGCACCAAGGCAGGGCCTACACAATACCTGGGCATTTATAAAGCAAGCGTAGCTGGTGTAGACTCTGGGCAGATGGGTTGGGTAGGCCCTACCCACTGGACTAGACATGGCCTCCTAGTCTCTCTTTTCCTGGGGAGCATAGCTGCAGGGGATGTAGGTGATGTTCTCCCAAATGAGGATTTCTCCAGAAGCACCAGAGGAGTGTGGTCCTTGCAGCTATTTCTGTTTTTTTTGGGGGGGGCAGGGGTGTCTTTGTAACACAAGGTCTCCCTGTAGCCCCAGCTGGCCTAGAACTCACTGTGTATGGTGAGATCTGCCTTACTCTGTGCTGACAGAGGCCAGATTGATTCCCCGAAGTTGAAGTTACAGGCATGAGCCACCAGACATGGATGCTAGGAACTGAACCCAGGTCTCTGGAGGAGCAGTAAACGCTCTTAATTGCAGAGCCTCACCCCTCTTTCCTTCTCTTCTTTTCTTTCCTTCTTTTTTTCCACTTTCTCTTTCTTTAATTCTCTTTGAAGACATAGTCTCCAACTCATGGCCCTCCTGCCTCGGCCTCCTGAGTGCTGACATAACAGGTGCATGTCACCATGCCTGGCTATCTTTCAACCTTTGTTTGTACTTCCCAAAGAGAGGGCCCTTCTCCCCAAGTGCATATTTTCCACACTTAGCTCTGCAGTCCTTTCCCCTTGTTTAGCAGGCAGCTAGACTCAGTCTCTCTTCTATCTCCTTGACAGCCTGCACCCCTAAGTTGTCCCACCTAGACTAAGTAACCGCAGTTGTAACGAAGTCATTGTGTTGCACGACACTGTGCTACATGGCCACCTGACTTCAGGCTGCCTGTCTTCAGTGTGAGAACAGAGGTTCCTAGGGAAGGAACTGCCCTAAAGGGGGAGATGTCTGTCTATCCTGTTCCCCATGTCCCTGTGATATAGGTCCTGTGCAGCCTGGCTCCTCCTATCATCTGGAACAGATAGGAACAGGTAGGAGTCAGTGTCCCTTTATCCAGATCAGCAAATGTACTCATGAAGACTGTTCGTGTAGTTTCATTATCTCCCCAAGCTAAATACAAGGGCACATTCATACCCCCCAACCCCCATTCTTTCATTTCTTCTTGTGTTAAGGGATCAAACTCAGGGCCTTATACATGTTGGACTCTGCCACTGAGTCCCGTCTTTATTTATAGACTTGTGTCATCCTGAATCTACAGGAAACATTAAAGAACGCCAGCCTATGTCTTTATAGAGCTGTGGGATGATTCCCAAAACATGTATTTGGTGGAGTGTTGTAGCCAGGGATACCAGCATTCTTTTCCTTCCATTTCCCCTTCCTCTAAGCACACGAGGCCCTCGGGTCAAGTCTTTGCTCCTCAGGTAGGCAGGTGCTAATTGCTGGTTTTCAGGAGTTCCGCCACATGATGATCAACTGCTCTGAGAAAGTCCTTAGCCTGGCACAAGCCAGAATCCCTGACCAATCACATGCCCATTCCAGCATGGTGTCAGGAAGATGCTGGAAGAGGGGCCAGCTCCAGCAAACAGGAAGTCCTATTTTCTTCTACCTCTGCACTCACTGCTCTGGCTGATGATACGACATTTTAAGTAGGCCACTCTGAAAGTGAATTGATTGCGGGTGTACAGGTGTAGTACCTGCAGGTGTTTTATTGCTAATGAGAGGGGACAGGACAGCCCTTCCTCTCTATCCCAAAACCCTAACCAGAGAACACAAGCTTAACCAGGGCCTAGGGACTGATCAGACATTTGGGTGAGGTGAAGATTCTCAAACTTCTAGAGCTTCCCAAGCTTTTTGACAATGGCCTATAGTACATAGTTTAGTCATGACACAGGACATGTTCATTCCATGTAACAGAAAAGACCTTCTCAAGATAGAACTTAGCCTTCCTCCATATGTAATGTACATAGATACTTTCTCTTTCGGTGCTGGCCATGACCCACTAAGTTGATCCCATGACCCACTAGTGCTTTGGGTTCTGTGCCGTTGTAGGATTTCTGACTCTTTTTCAGAAGTTCACACAGGGACAAACCTTCCAATCTGGCATAAGAAGCTTCTCAGGCTGCCTAGTTAGAGGAGCATTCACTTGTCCAGACCCTACAGGGAGATGGGGCTGCAGGCATGTGGTGCTGAAAGGCTCTTTACTAGTGCCTACAGCCTCAGCTGTGGTGGACGGAGAATGAACACAGCCTCTCTTTTATCCCCAGTTGGCCAGTGTCTTATTTCTTTTGGAGAGTTGTGGGGAGGAAACACAAAGCCTTGCACATGCTAGGTAGGCAAGCACTCTACCATCAAACTATACCCAGCCCTTTCTAGGTAGGGCTCGGATCCAGCTCAGACTCTGGGGCCAGGCAGGTGGGAGAGATGGTGTTTCTCAGGTTGTTTTTACCTCCTTGGAAAGTAGCAAGTTGGAATTTTGAAATTTCCCAAACTAATATAGCCTAACTCCTTTCAGGGATCTGGTTGGAGTCCTGGCCAGGTAATCAGCTTCATCCCTGTTGGTATGCTGGGCTTCTCAGGGCCCATCCCAGGCCTGACTCACTCAGTGATGGTGAACTTCACACAAGCCCACTATTAGCTGCCCCACTTATCCACTCACCAGGGATGCAGCTTGGCACTGGCAGGCAGCTTACTCTTGAGATCCTTGACTGTCAAGCTGCAGTGGGAGCGGGGCCCTGCTGGTGCCAGGCATTTTGTGCTTGTTTCTATTCCTGTTTGTAAATTAAAACTCTGGGTGTGGTAAGACCACTGCCCCCAGAAAAGATGGAGCGGTCTTCCTCCTGAGATTGAAGGACAGCCATCGCATCTGTGTGTGTCTCATCTCCCACTGTATCTTTCCCTGTTGGTGACAGGAGAGGAGTGACAGCGGTGTGGCCAGTGGCTCCCAGTCTTAGATGCACATGCTCAGAACCACTAAAGTTCGTCCTGTCACCTTCCTTCAGCGCCCCATTGAGTGAGGAGCCTATCAGTTGGAAGTACCTTTTCTGTTGGCTTCCTTCTGTTTTCAACATTTTAATCAGCTATAATTTACCTTGCTATTCTGAGAAGTTTTTATACAAGGAATTAGGTTTACCCTTGGTCGGCCAAGGTCAACGTTAGGAATAGGGTTCTGACCAGGAACTGCATCACAGCTAGTTGCTGGTGGATTGAAGCATAAGGGTCAAGGGGCAGCTGAGATGCAGCGTGAGCTTCAGGAGTGCAGAATATTCATGTATGGACGTGTGTAGGCGGGTGCATTCATGCCTGAGTATGTAAAGGCCAGAGGTTTTGTCTGTGTGCATGTGTAGTATGTTCCTGTGTGGATGTGGAGGGGGTGCACTCATTCATGCCTGAGTGTGTAAAGGTCAGAGGTTTTGTGTATATGAATATGTGGTGTATTCGTGTGTGCACATGTGTACATGAATGTGGGTGTGCTCACTCAGGCCAGAAGTCGATGTCGGGCAGCCTCTTTAGTTACTTTCCACCACAAATTTCTTTATTACATTTATTTATTTACTGTGTGGTACACATGAATCACAGAGCATGTGTGGTGTTCAGAGGACAACCTGTGGGAGTCGGTTCTCTTCTACTATGTGGGTTCCAGGGATCAAACTCGAGTCATGAGACTTGGCAGCAAGTGCCTTTTACCTGGGGAGTCACCTCACTGATTCCCATCTGTTTTCTAAAGTAGAGTCTCTCACAGAATCTGGAGTTTGCTGTTCTGTCTGACTAGCTGGCCAGAGAATCCCAGCTCCATCCCCCAGTACTCACAGATGTGCTACCTCACCTGGTTTTCCATGGGCACTGGGGATCTGAACTCAGATCTCCATGCTGCACAGCAAGCCCCTTACCCAGTGAGCCATCTCCTCAGCCCAGTATATGGGTTGTTGTGTTATGTATATGAGTGTTTTGTGTGCATATATATAAACGTACCACGTGTACAATGCCCACAGAGGCCAAAAGGGAGCAAGCAGTAGGTCCCCAGAAACTGGAAGGAACCCAAACCTCGGTCCTTTGTAAGAGCAACTGGTGCTCTTAACTGCTGAGCCATCTTTAATGTGTCGGTTTAGAATGAAAAGGTGAGCGAGGCACCGTGGAGATGGGGCAGCGTCCTTGGGCCACCTATCTTCCATTGCTCTGGTCTGTTTTGGTCCCTCGGCAGCCTTGGACGCCGTTGATACTCTGGCCACATCATTTTCTGTGGTAAGAGCTTATGCATCGTATAATGTTCACTCACACCCCCCCCCCCATGTGATATTGCTAGCCATTTCCATGGACCCTGGCGAGCAGAGTGACTCCCAGTTGAAAATCACTGAACCAGTTCCTGCCCATTCCACAATCCCTGCCAACAAGCAGATGGTCCCATTACACTTCCTGGGCTCGGGCCTACAGGGACTTCTGCCTTCCTCAGGGTGGACTCTCAAGGCCTGAGTGACCTGACTCCCTCCTTCCCATTCTCTGGAACCCTGCCAACCTCCAGATACTCTGTGCAATGTCTCTAAGGCTTCTTTTCTCTCTAGAATGCTCACTACCTTATTCACACAGATCTGTGCTCAAATGTCACCTTGAAGTGACCTTCTTTGATCATTCAACTCTTGTATAGCCCATGCTGCACTGGATTTCTGTATGGCTCTGAACACAACCTGGCCTGTGTTTGCTCTGCTTCCTCCACTGCCAGGGCCTAGCAGAATAGGGTTTAGGCATGTGAGGTGCTTTTGATTAGCACCAGCATCCTATAGGCGGTGAGCCCCTTAAAGCTGGGCTCCCCTCCCTCACAGCACAGCCCTGAGTTGTTTCCAGATAAGACATCAGAAACTGCGTCTCACGTTCTGTTTCATGTATCCAAAGTAACCGGTTTCATTTCATGCCTCATGACTCCTCCCACACAGACACTCTTAGCATTTGTTGTTACTTTTTGTTACTGTGAAGAAACACCATAACCAAGGCAGCTTACAGAGGGAAGAGTCTATTTGACTTACCATTCCAGGGAGAGGGAGGGTATGGTGGCTGGAGCAGGAAATTCACACAGGAACCAGAGACTGGACTGGATGTGGGACAGAGCAGTAAACAGTCAAAGCCACACTCAGTAAGTACTTCCTCCAGCAAGGCCAGCCTGCTGAAGGTTCCATCATCTTCCCAGATAGGCTGCCACCTAGGGACCATGGGCTCGAATTCGTGAGCCTGAGGGGGACATTTCTCAGTCAAACCACCACAGGTGCCATGTCTTTCTCTTGTTTGTTTTTCAAGCGGGGCAGAGTCTTGCTGTGCAGCCCCCATGCTGGGACTAAAGGCATGGGCCATCACATCTGGCATCTTCTTTTACTTTTAGAAAACTGCCGGTGTTCTCTAAGAAATGCTGGATCAGCTGGCCAACTCTGAGTTACTGAGAGCTTTAGAGGCTCTCAAAACAGTTGGAACCTACCCATTCCCGTTCAGTTCCTGTCCTGGTCACCATGTTTTAAACAAGCATTGACATTCTTGGGCCCTACTTGGTAGTAAAGACTTGGTTGTTTGACCACCCTAATTTTCTCTAGAATTTCGTTTTTTCCTTGAGTAAGTACAGTGCCCCCTGGTGCTCATCCCCGCTCCAGCTCCCCCAGTGATAATCTGGCCCCTGTGATTGAGTACTTAACCTCTCAGAGTAGATCAAGAAGTGCGGCACACGGCCCATCAGCCAAGGGCAGAGCCTCAGGGCCCCATCACACCTGCCTTCCAAAGACCCCAGAACATTTTACTGCTTTTATAAATGGAGGACTCTGGGTTTGAGGATGTGTGGACCTGCCAGGAATGTTTTGCTCTGTTTCTGTCTGCAGCTTTGGGGAAGGATGAAGACAAAGGACAGGAGCCAGACTGCTGAGTTCACATCCAGGCTCCACCCCTATGAGCTGTGTGCCCTTGAACAAGTAGCTTACTTATCTGTAAAACATGAATGACAGTTAAGATGTTGGTAGCACATAGTTTATGAAGTTGGAAGCATCTTATGGGTGACATATGAAGTGCTCAAAAAACTGCCCAGCAGGAGCAGAGCCCGCCTCCCACAGTGACAGCAGTCCTAACAGAGTGGCCTGTCAGGCTTTGAGAAGTAGGCAGCCTGGGCTGGGGCACAGGTGGAGAGAAAGGGACATCGGTAAGATCTGTCCACCGCAGAAGCTCCTGAGTTGTGAAGCATGGGGTATTGGAAGGAAGCCGTGCTAGTGTTGGGAGATGTGGGAGTCACAGAGGAGGTGGAGAGCCTGGCCTGCCCCCTTCAAGACTGGCGAGACACGGAAGTGGAACATTGGTGGCTCCTGACCCCTCTTGCTGCTCCCAGTGCTAGCAGGTCTCTGGGGAAATGGAGCTCCTTCACAGAAGCGTCCGAAGAGTCCCTGAAGACAGCTTCCAATTGGAGTGGGTCCACACTCTGGGCCACAAGCCATGCAGGAAGGCCACGCTCCTGGAGGATCCCTCCCTGGTACACAGTGTCTCCTGCTTTGGCCTTAGGGTC
This sequence comes from Eospalax fontanierii, assembly GCA_035773235.1. Lineage (NCBI taxonomy): Eukaryota > Metazoa > Chordata > Mammalia > Rodentia > Spalacidae > Eospalax > Eospalax fontanierii. Next base: position 91,112,732 of record CM069531.1, on the reverse strand, counting down.
AGGGCCTTCATTTCCCATGTGCTCTCCACACAAGGACATGCACATTCACGTGCACACACAGGCATGTTGTATGAGGCTGTGCTGGTCAAGGCCTGTGCATATGGGCTCTCCCCTCTTCTGCTTATGCTTTGGACCTGACAAGTGCCACCAGGGGTCATGACCTGTAGGCTCAGCTGTCCTCAGTGACCCCCTTGGAGCCCTTGGATTCCCCCCATCAGTCTGGTTTTTATGATGAATAGGCCCCCAGTTGGTTGCTTTTGAAGTCCAAGCTAATGAAGGGGGTCGAAAGAGGGGGCAGCACACACTGTCTTGCAGTTAAAGAGGGGCACCAGCCTCTCAGTGCGCCCCGCACAGCCTGGCCTTAAGTGTCCTGGGGCAGTGAGCCATGTAGTAATGGCAATGGCTGTGTGTACATGCAACAGCCGTGCTTGTTTCATGGCCTGGTGGATCCTGACGTAACACCGAGTTGGCCGCCGAGGTCCCATTTTGTTTGTCCAGCAGCAGGCTTCCTTAGGTTTCTCAGCACCTGACCACAGGCTACCTGTCATCTGGAATGGGTCCTGAGTTCCCATGGGAATTAATGCACCACTACTTGATGGTGGGGTTCATTGTTCCCCACCAAGTCACATCTTACTACTGGAGTTTGTTTTAGTTGTCATTGCCCAAGTGTGGGTGGTCTTATACCAGTCTCTTCCTTTTCAGCATTCTGTTCTGCTCTCCTTGCGGCTGCTCTCCCAAGGAGCTGACAGCAGAGAGACCTCTCTGCTGAGCAGTGTTGGGTTGGGTAGACTTTGAGGGAATAGCTCTCCCGGGTGTGCGGTTGTGGGTCTTGGAGTGGGGGAGATACAGAGACCGCCATCACTTAGGGGTTGCCGATGGACTGTGGAGGAGCAGTCCAGGGAGGGAGATAGAAGGGAGACAGGCGGGCCTGGCAGAGAACTGGCCCTGCCTGGGCTGTTGGAGGCCACCCAGCAACCTGGCGGCAGGCGGTGGCAGCTGCTGGGACTTTGTAGAGGAACAGGTCAGGCTCTGCAGTCAGCCAGCCCTAGAGCTGCTCTGCGGCACTGCAGATAAGGAGCAGGCTGCAGCTGGGCAGCGGGAACAACCCAGATTAGAAGGGGATGCCAGGTGATAGCTGGCTTCAGGGTGACCATACCGGTCTTCCACCCCGCCTGAGCACTGAGCAGCCAGGGTCAGAGGACAGGCACTTGAGGAAGGATTTAACTCAGGAAAAATGTTTGCTCTGTAGACTGGGCTGAAGTCTTGCAGTAGAGTGGATCCTTTTGTGGTCTATCAGCCAGCCACAGTTTCTGATGCACAGGAGGGGGTAGGGGAGGCAGTGGGGTGTAGGAATAGAAGAGCCTACTTGTTTGCCTTTGGTGGGAGACAGTAGTGCAGGAGAACCGGAAGGAGAACAGATGGGACTCATTCTGCCTTGATCTGGGTGCTGGGCTAGGGGGTGTGGTTTGTGACAGCACCACAAGATTTTGTATACTTGGCAGTGTAGACTTCTGAACACTGTGACTTCCACGGCTTCTCTGACTCATGATTTCTTTATAGCTGAAACTGGAGGACCGCTCTGTGGTACCCCGAGATGTGGTCCGTCACATGCGATCCACTGTGAGTCTCATCGCCACCTCAAGGGGAGGAGGGTCAAGGTGCAGCCACCTGGGGGCTTAAGCCGGCCTGCTTCTGCTCTGTGTGAGGAGAGCTGCCTGGTTCAGTGGGGCAGGGAGCAGACCTGGGGCTCTCTGGATGGGATCTGCCATGGTGGCCTTGCTGGATATTCCCTCCTTCCCCCAGGACAGTCAGTGTGGTACAGTGATAGACGTCAACATCGACTGCGCAGTCAAGCTCATTGGCACCAACTGCATCATCTACCCTGTGAACAGCAAGGACCTCCAACACATCTGGGTGAGTGGCCTCTCGCTCGCTCAGCTCTGCGTCTCTTGGCCGCGCAGCACCTGTGCTGCTCCTGCCCACCTCTTGCCAAGTGTAGCCTTGCTGGGTGTCATCTCTCCTCTGGCAGCCTCAGGGTTGCCCTCGCAAGTAAGCCCCAGACGTGAGGTGAGAGTCGCCCTTCCAGCATCCATGTCAGTTGCTGACTGATGGGATTCTCTGATGCTTCAAACAACAAAGTTCTTTTCAATAATTTATTTTGTCTTTTTGAGACAGGGTCTCCCTGTAGCCCCAGCTGGCCTGGACCAGGCCATATAGACCAGGCTGGCTTTGATTTCACAGAAATCCACCTGCTTCTGCCTCTCAAATGCTGAGATTAAAGGTGTGTGGCACCATGCCCAGGTATAAATAACTTAAACTTACCAAAGGTGCTAAGCTCCTGTGCCCCACTCTTCGTGTCCTCGGTTGTCAGTGTCTCCATTCATTCCATCATTCCCCAACACTTTCCCTCTGCTCCTTTATCTCCTGAACCTTTGGGAACAAGCAATAGACACACAGTCCCCACGACCCCTTCTCACTAGAGTGTGATTTCCAGAAATACAGATAAAGCCATGTAACCCCATGAATGGTGACAAGTTATTGTCTAGTCCTCAGACTGTTCAGCTGTCCCAACAGTATCCTTTTCCCTTTGCTGGCCCGTGATCCCCTTCAGGAACACATCTTGCGTTTACTTCTCAGCCTTCCTTTTTCATATATGGAATGGCTCCGAAGTCTGTCTTTTCATGTCCTGGAAAGTGCATAGTATTATGACCTTCAGCCTCAACAGCTGTGATCTTGTCTTGTGTCTGGCCTCACCACCTGCCCCTGTCGAGCTGCTCTGGGGACACTACCCCCTGGTCCTGCTGGTGTCCACCAGGCTTCTCCACCGTAGTCACCTTTACCCCTTTGTAAGTGAGAGCAGTGAGCATCCTCGACAGACCTGCATCCGCCTGCCTTCCTACCTCGGTAGTACATCACTGTAGCAGCCACACATGTATCACTGAGGTCACTGTTGCCGTGTTAGGGTTGGTTGGCATTCTGCGTGTGGAAGAGCTTTGCCTACTGCCCCATTCTTTGTTTTTGATTCGTTTTTATATCGGTATGCACCCAAGAGTTCTCTTTATTCATTTGTATGTAATCTGTTACTCCCATTGTTACTTTGCTTAGATTGCCCCAGATTAGGCCAGTGGAAGGTCATTTGGGCTGAGTTCCCACATTCCCTGTTGTCTTGAAACTCTAGGCTCACCTAATACTTTCTTTCTTACCCAACTCTAGAATCAGCCATTTGTCCAAACAGCCTGGTTCTATTTGAGGAAAGGTGGCTTTTTAATTTTACTTATTGTGTGGGTTTGTGTGCATGATATGTATGTGAAGGTCAGAGGACTTTGTGAAATCCATTCTCTCTTTCACAGCTTTACCCTGATTGTTACTCAGGTCACTGGATGTACACAGTAAGCATCTTTACTACTAAGCCATCTTGCCAACCCCAAGACTGGCACTTTAAAAACTGAAATCGGGCTTGAGAGATGGCTTAGCAGTTAAGGGAGCATACGACTCTTGTAGCAGACCTAAGTTCAGTTCCCAACACCCATATTAGGTGGCTCAGGCGTCTATAACTAGTTCTAGGGTATCTGATGCCTTTTCTGGCTTCTTCAGGCACCCGAACACATGTGAAACACACACAGAGACACATACAAATAAATCAGAATTACTGGTGTGAGCCTTTAATCTCAGCATTCCAGAGCCAGAGCCAGAGGCAGGAGGATTTCTGTGAGTTCCAGGCAGCCATGGCTACATAATGAGACCCTGTCTAAAAACAAAAAACCCCAAGGTCTTGGGGCTGGGGAGGTAGGTCTCTGGTAGAGCACTTAAACCTGAGTGTGATCCACAGCAGCATGAACAAAGCAAAACAAACAAAACCAAGGAACTAAGATCTGATTCCAGATGTACTGATTGCTACTCAGCCCTCTTGGGACAGCACCGGGATGTTCGTACATATGCAGTATGCATGTGCAGAGACATCTAAAAACATCAGTGCCTAGTGTACCCACATAGTAGAATATATGTGTCCATCCTGCCACCTCTAGTTCCAGCTGAATACTCTTGACTCTCCCCTTTTTGTCTGCTGAACACCTTCATCAGTGAGAACACTGCTCTTGGTATACACAGTGTGTTGACCCATTTGCTGAAGCTTGTCTCTGTCCACAAAGCCTACCCCCCAATTATGTACTGTCTACTCTGCCTCTGTGGGACCCTCTTACTCCCTAGGAGCCCACCTACCACTACTCTCTGGAAAGTGGCTTGGGATGCACCCTAGAATTTCTGGGAGCATCCTGCTCCAGCAGCTGTAGATCCAGTTACTAAGCTGTCCAGAACCAGCTTCCAGTATCTTAGTGGGGCAAAGAAAATCTCAGGCCCCAGACCCTGGCAGTGTCTGTCCTCTCTCACTGGCCCTGTGTCCTTGCTCTGCAGCCCTTCATGTATGGAGACTATATTGCCTACGATTGCTGGCTGGGGAAGGTCTATGACTTAAAGAACCAGATCATCCTAAAGTTATCCAATGGTGCCAGGTAGGTATCTCTGCCAAGGAGCCATCTGCTTGGGAGAAGGCTGCCTGCCAAAAAGTAGGTATGAGGGAGTTTCTTCGCAGGGCTTGTGAGGTCAGGTTTGGTCCAGGGCAGTAACAGGTGGTGCATGATGTCAGTGCCGTGTATCCTAGGGCTCACCCTGTACTGGCCTCCTTGCTTTCTGTGATCTGTTTCTGGTCTATATTGGCTTAGTGAAATGTCTTCCTTTAGATGTCTCTGACAGGTGGTGCTCTATTCTACGTGTGTCAATGGTGGCAGGCACTCACATGGGGCTCAGGGTCTTGTCCCATGGCAGAGGCAGGGCTGTTGGTGAAAGATAAATGGTGTGTTTTAGGACACGTGGATGTTGTGGTGCCTCTGGTCACCACTGTTCGGTGTTCACTGTGCTCTGCTGGAGACCAAGCCTCTGTTTGCTGTTTCAGGTGCTCCATGAACACAGAAGATGGTGCGAAACTCTACGACGTCTGCCCGCACGTCAGCGACTCGGTACATATACTCTCTGAGAAGGGAGGTGACCTTCTCTGCCTAGGAATGAGGACTTCTCAGGAGAGAGCTCAGAGCTGCCTTCCAAGCTAAGCAAAATAGCAGGCGTGCACCAGAGCAGCTAGAAGTTTAGGCATGGGCAGAAAGTATCAGCGCTTTTATTGTGGTGTTAGTGTTTTATTTGGGTGGCTGACTAGGGATTTTTGTTTTGTTTTTAAGATAGAGTCTTGCTCTATAGCTCAGGCTAGCCTCCAACTCAAAATTCTCCTCCCTCCACTTCCTGAGTGCTGGGATTATAGGCGTGTGCCTTTTTGCTCATCCTTCAGATGAATAGAATGGCTTGGTCCTGCAGGACACTCTAGCCTGTTAGTACGTGGACATACTTTGTAACTAGAGGTGTGTAATTCCACAGGTTTGGACTCCACTGCTCTCTAGACCTTTGTTCCCGGGAGTGTGACCCACCCCCTCACTGATAGCATTGTGTTGGTTGAGAGCTTGTTAGAGGCATAGAACAGTCTGTAGCTGCATTTTAACACACTCCCTGGATGATTGGCTTATACTGTGTTGGGTGAATGTGCTCACTGCAGGATGTGCTGCAGGGAGCTTGGAGGCCATGTTCTGTGAACAGTTACAGGTGGGGAGGCAGGCACAGCAGTGGCAGCCGCGGAGGCCTGCTCACAAGTACTTTCCCCTGTCCCTAACCCCTGCAGGGTCTCTTCTTTGATGACTCCTATGGCTTCTACCCAGGCCAGGTGCTTATTGGCCCTGCTAAGATCTTCTCCAGCGTCCAGTGGCTGTCAGGGGTCAAGCCTGTACTCAGCACTAAGAGCAAGTTCCGAGTGGTGGTGGAGGAGGTAGGGAGTCAGCAGCGGGTGTGCGGGACAGCCTTGACCTCTAAGCCATGAAGTGGCTGATTGGCATAGGTTATTCCACTTGCCCTGCTCGGGCAGAGTGAGGGGAGGGTGGCTTCTAACACAGGTGGTATCACAGTGCATCTATATGTGGTACTACAGACCACGAAGGTCCACTTCCTCCTTCAGAGGTCTGTGGCTTTAGGCAGCTGGTCAAAGGGAGTGCCTTAGAACCTCCCCCAACAGAGTGCCTGTCCCACCCACTGTTCCCAGGTGCAGGTTGTAGAACTGAAAGTCACATGGATTACCAAGAGTTTCTGCCCCGGGGGCACGGACAGCGTCAGCCCCCCACCCTCTGTCATCACTCAGGAAAACCTAGGCAGGTGAGTATGCTCCCATCCACCCACAATCCCAGGGCCTTATCCTGGACAGAGATGCACGGAAGGGCCAAGCATCCATTGGCTTCTCAGAAGTCCAGCCAAGCTCCCACTTTTCCTCTTCAGGGTGAAGCGTCTTGGATGCTTTGACCATGCTCAGCGGCAGCTTGGGGAACGCTGTTTGTATGTCTTCCCAGCCAAGGTAGAGCCGGCCAAGATTGCCTGGGAATGTCCAGAAAAAAACTGCGCCCAGGGGGAGGGCTCTATGGCCAAGAAGGTATGTCCTTGAGGTTGGCGGTTGGTGGGCATTTAAGGAACTGGCCTTGAGCCATTTCCCGGCCAGGAAGGACAGTCTGTGCTTTAGGCCTTGGGGGGTAGCCCCTGAGAGCCCTTACTGGCCTCCTAGGTCTGTATAACTTTAATCCCCCAGACTAAGGTTTGTGGAGCCAGGTTGGTCCAGAGTAGGCCTCTGCTGCCTGTTTCACTCCACTGTTGCCTCTCCTCCCTGCTCTGCCCTCACAGGTAAAGCGCCTCTTAAAGAAGCAGGTTGTGAGGATCATGTCTTGCGCCCCAGACACCCAGTGTCCTGGGGACCATTCCATGGAGGACCCAGACAAGAAAGGAGAAGCCAAAGCCAAGAACGAAGCAGAGTCTGCTAGCCCCGAGGAGCCACCTGATGGGTCAGCCAGCCCAGTGGAGATGCAGGACGAGGGTCCAGAGGAGCCTCATGAGGCAGGCGAGTCACTGCCCCCTTTCCTGTTGAAGGAGGGTGGCGATGATGGGCTGCACTCGGCAGAGCAGGATGCAGATGATGAAGCTGCTGATGACACAGACGACACCAGCTCAGTTACCTCCTCCGCCAGCTCTACCACCTCCTCCCAGAGCGGAAGTGGCACAAGTCGTAAAAAGAGTATTCCCTTGTCCATCAAGAACTTAAAGCGCAAACACAAGAGGAAGAAGAGTAAGATTACTCGTGACTTCAAGCCAGGGGACAGGTAAGTCCAGAATGTTTCCTCAGTCTCCAGTGCCCAGCCAGAGGCCAGGAAAGAGCCTGTCTCAGGAGTTTGCCTGTGTGCTCAGGAGCCCTCAGTCTGTAACAGCTCAGGGCATTCCTATCCCCAGATGATGGGTGGTGCCAGGACAGGTCTTGGAGGACAGAAGTGTGGTTAGGGTAGTAATAGCAGACCTGGCCTGGCTTCCTCAGATCCCATTTGTCAAACACTTTGACTTTGCCTAGGAGGGACTCGGGAGGGGGGGACAGAACAGAGAAAGCCACCTGCCCTATCTCCAGAGGCACGTATTTGTGTGACCTGGCTCATGGGCCTACACCTGGCAGGGTGGCCGTGGAGGTGGTGACCACGATGACTTCCGCTGATGTGATGTGGCAGGATGGCTCTGTGGAGTGCAACATCCGCTCCAATGACCTCTTCCCTGTACACCACCTGGACAACAACGAGTTCTGCCCCGGAGACTTTGTGGTGGACAAGCGAGGTAGTATTGGCCTTGGGGTGGTCAGTGGGACCGCTGTGGATGAGGCCCTGGGTCAGTGGGAATGGGACTTAGGATCAGGGAAGACCTTTTGAAGGGACCTCTTCCAGGCCAAGGGAGGCCTGAATGGTTTAAACGTGGAGGCTAGCAGGCACCCCAGGGCTCCTCAGCTAGTTGAGTCCCTTCTGGTTTCCCTAGTCCAGAGCTGCCCAGACCCTGCTGTCTATGGTGTGGTACAGTCTGGGGATCACATTGGCCGTACCTGCATGGTGAAGTGGTTTAAGCTGCGGCCCAGTGGGGACGATGTGGAGGTGAGCGTGTTCCCTGCTGCTTCCCCTGGGTGGACTCTGGGAAAAGGGATAAGACCTTGGCTCATATTAGCCTACCATGCCACAGCTCATTGGAGAAGAGGAGGATGTGAGTGTCTATGACATTGCTGACCACCCTGACTTTCGGTTCCGTACAACTGACATCGTCATCCGCATTGGCAACACTGAGGACGGAGCTCCACATAAGGAGGATGAGGTACTCCCCCCCAGCTCCCCAAGTTGAAATTTTGGTAGCTGTTCCCTCCCTGACAGTGACTGCAATCCCTGACACTGCCACCAGGTGGCTTCAGAGATAAGGCCTGAAAGTCTAGCTCTGTAACCCAGTGCAACCCAGATACTTGTGGAAGGATTTGGGCTTCCTGAGTCTTGCTGGTTACATTTTCTGAATGAACTAGCTCTGTATTGTAAACTAAAGTCGCACAGGGGCTGGAGAGATGGTTCAGCGGTTAAGAGCATTGGCTGCTCTCGCAGAGGACCAGGGTTCAATTCCCAGCCCCCACATGGCGGTTCACTACCATCTGTAACTCCAGTTGCAGGGGATCTGACAATTTCTTCTGACCTCCACAGACATTGCACTACATGGGTGCACTGATATGCGCAGTCACAAACATAAACAAAGCACAGTACAGCAGCGTCCAGGTGAGGCTGTGCCGTGGGACTTTGAAGAAGAGGTGGGACTGTTGGAGAGGTTAAGGCAGATTCCAGATGGAGAAGGGCAGGAACAAAACTCTGGGTGCAGGAAGTCCCATGCTGGGAGGGGTGCAAAGACAAGGAGGCCAGAACACTGCCTGTAGAAGGGCATTTCTGGGGACTTGTGAAAAGCCTCACTTAGCTCTCACTGCCAGACAAAGAAGTGGGTGCTCTAGGCAGAGATCCTGGGAGGTGATTAAGAGGATAGCCTACAGGTGCTCATGCTCGTCAGTCATCACAGCTTCGGCCCCTGCCACCCACCACTAGAGCTCCTTCAGAGGTGCTCTGGCATTCACTCCTACCAGAGAGCTTCTTTAATTTAACTCTGCCCCTTTTGTCTAACAGCCGTCAGTGGGCCAGGTGGCACGTGTGGACGTCAGCAGCAAGGTGGAGGTGGTATGGGCTGACAACTCAAAAACCATCATCCTGCCACAGGTGAGACTGGCAGGACCCTGACCACTGGCCTCTTACCGCTCTGGCCACCTGCTCTGGTCTGGTTCCTGCCCCTGAGAACCTAAAGACAGTTCTTTAGCCTTTATTCACAAGCCTCAGGAACAGGGGACAGAGGCTTTCTAAATCTAAAAGTGTGTATAGCTGCTCCCAAACCTCTGGATTCTCTGCTCACTGTGCAGAGACACACAGTTATTTCCTAAGAGGAGACAGCAACCTTGACTCTACTATTTCTAGCAGAAATGCTGGCAGATTAGGAAGAGAAAGGGAAGACTGGCCAGTTCCACAGCTGTCCTGACTTGTCCACTCACTCTGCTTGAGCTGATCTCATAGTCCAGCTCTCCTCTCCAGTGCCCACTAGGGCTTGGGTCAGATAGGCAGAGAACGGCTTGTCCCTCACTCTGGCAGCCGCTGTAGGGAAGAACAAGGCGCAGCATGGTCAAGGCCTCTGCCTACCCAATAGCCAGCTTGAGGCTTGGAGGTGGACTGTCTTTGCTGAGGCTTTCTCTTGGGCCCCTCACCCCATCCGCTGGGCACATGCTGGCAGATTGCCCAGAGAGGTAGTGGCACAGGCTGCTATCTGGGCTTCTGCTTGGGGAGGAAGTGTGGGCAGAGGGCCTGTTACAGAGTCCTGGGGATCTCACAGCGTAGTAGGGGTTTAGCTGGAAAGTTGAAAACAGAAAAGCAGGGGAGGGGATCTCCAAGGCCTCAGCAAGTCATCACCTGGCTGGACAGGCACCCAGAGCACCCAGAGGGTGAGGCGTTCAGTTCCTGTCTGAATTGCTGTTGCACTCTCGTCCCCAGCACTTATACAACATCGAGTCGGAGATCGAGGAGTCGGACTACGATTCCGTAGAAGGCAGCAGTAGTGGCGCGTCCTCGGACGAGTGGGAAGACGACAGTGACAGCTGGGAGACGGACAACGGGCTGGTAGATGATGAGCACCCCAAGATAGAAGAGCCCCCCATCCTGCCCACGGAGCAGCCAGCAGCCCCCGAGGAGGACAAGGGCGTAGTGATCAGTGAGGAAGCGGCCACTGCTGCCATCCAGGGGGCCGTAGCCATGGCGGCCCCCATGGCAGGGCTGATGGAGAAAGCTGGCAAGGATGCGCCTCCCAAGAGTTTCCGGGAACTGAAAGAGGCCATCAAGATCCTGGAGAGCCTCAAGAACATGACGGTGGAGCAGCTGCTCACGGGCTCCCCCACCTCGCCCACGGTGGAGCCTGAGAAGCCAACCCGGGAGAAGAAGTTTCTGGATGACATCAAGAAGCTTCAGGAGAACCTCAAGAAGACCCTGGACAATGTGGCCATTGCAGAGGAGGAGAAGATGGAGGCGGTACCTGACACAGAACGCAGGGAAGACAAGCCCGAAGGGCAGTCACCGGCCGAGTGGCCCAGTGAGACTCCTGTGCTCTGCCAGCAGTGTGGCGGCAAACCCGGAGTCACCTTCACCAGCGCCAAGGGCGAGGTCTTCTCTGTGCTGGAGTTTGCACCCTGTGAGTCAGCCCTTGAGTGGCCATCACCTTCCCTCATCCAGCCCGGATTCCTGTTTGTGCTAACTCACCTGGAGGCCAGGTGGCTTGTCCTCTTCCTGTCCGTGCTCTTGCCTCACGGGACAGTGGTGGGAGGCACCTGGTCGTGCTTCCCAGGGCAGCCGCCGGGGCTTCCCATTAGGCACTGACTGTTTTCTCCCCTCTCCAGCAAATCACTCTTTCAAGAAAATTGAGTTCCAGCCTCCAGAAGCCAAGAAGTTCTTCAGCACAGTACGGAAGGAGATGGCGCTGCTGGCTACCTCACTACCTGATGGCATCATGGTCAAGACTTTTGAGGACAGAATGGCAAGTGGGCTGGTGGGGAGCTTGTTGGAGGGAGCACAGGTACAGAGATGCCTTGTGCTCGGTGCCTGAGAAGCCACCAGCCTGCCTTGGCTGGACCCCCAGGGTCTGGCAGCACCCAGCTAACTATGTCTTCACGGGTGTGGCTCAGTTAGCTGAGGGCTTAAAATGGAATCCTACAGCCACAGGGACACCCTGGTGTGGTCCTGTGGGCCTTCCTTTATGAAGCTAGCTTTGTCTCTGTAATTCTGACTGTTCGCTCTAAAAGTATAGAACTCATAGGAAATGTTCAGGTGGCCTGTGGCCATCTCTCACCCGGTTCCCCAAATCCAAGACCTTTTCTCACTCCCAGAGGTCATGTTAGTACTGTTGGGACAGGGTAAAGCTCCTTCCAGAGGACTGTTTCTTTTGGGTGGGGGTGAGGGTGTCTTTTTGAAATAAGGTTTCCTTATAGCCCCAGCTGGCCAGAAACTTGTTGTGTAGACCAGGCTGGCCTCAATCTTACAGAGATCCACCTGTTTTGCATCCTGAGTGCTGGGATTAAATGTGTGCCACCACGCCTTACTGAGATCTTTTCTAAAAAAAGAGCACATTCTGTGTCACTGCAACATGTGGGTTGCACACATCCCGGTTTTGCCTTCAGGACTTGCCCTTGTATTTCCTGTTGGCCCGTCTGTTCTCTGTTACTGAAGAACACATTCCTCTTGGCCACCCTGTGTTGAAGACAGGCCCTCTTCATGGAAGGCGGTGTGAGGAATGGGAGGTCGGGTTCTGTCTGCCAGTGAGATACTCAACAGACCCTTGTCCTTAAAGGGGGATGGTCTGAAAGCCAGGGCTGGCCAGGGGCAGCAGAGCAGGCTTCATGCTGCTGCTTGAGATTCTTTTTGTTCTTTTGTTGAGACAAGAGTCTCACTTAGTAGCCCAGGCTGGGCCTCAGACTCACAGTGTTCCTCCCACCTCAGCCTCCCAAATGCTGAGATTACAAGCTTGAGCCACCATGCCTGGCTTTGTTTGAGGTTTTTAGTAACACTTTTGTTTGTCTTGGGTTTGGATAAAATTCCTTTAGAAAATTCCCGCCTGTCACAACTGCTGAGGAAGAAGGCGAGCAATGACTAGAATTCTGTTCTGTTATGCATTTTCCCGTGTCTCAGAAACTCCTTCCCAGGTGGCTGAGAACCATGGGAGGGCCCTGCTCTCCAGTTACTGCTGCTTCTCCATTCTTCCAGCTCCTCACCACCCCCACTCCAGTGCCCTGGTGGGGGATGCACACATGCACTCAGACATACAGTGGTCATAGTCTGGATATCATGGCTTCTCTGGGGGTCTGCCCTTCACCTGGGCGCTCAGGTACTCAGCTCCACCCTCACAGTGTGAGACTACCACACTCCTGCCACCAGCAGCAGGGCAGAGATTTGGATGAGGCGTCTGCATGACTGGTGCCTCTAGAGTACCGCTCCCTCTCCCCACATCTGCACAGTGCTCTGTGAAACAGCGAAGCCAGACCCCAGATGGTAACCCAGACTGTGTTTCCTTCTAGGACCTCTTCTCAGCCCTGATCAAGGGCCCCACTCGAACGCCCTATGAAGATGGCCTCTACCTGTTTGACATTCAGCTCCCCAACATCTACCCAGCTGTGCCCCCCCACTTTTGCTACCTCTCCCAGTGCAGTGGCCGCCTGAACCCCAACCTGTATGACAATGGGAAGGTGTGCGTCAGCCTCCTGGGTACCTGGATTGGAAAGGTGAGATTGACACCGGGACCCCGGTAGAGAGAGGGACCAGTGGGGCAGGTGTCTGGGACAGCCCTGATGGTGCTGTGCTGTTTCAGGGGACAGAGCGGTGGACAAGCAAGTCCAGCCTTCTCCAGGTGCTCATCTCCATCCAAGGTGCGCTTGGGCTAGTGGGTGGGCTGGGGCTGGGGGAGGGCACACTGACTAGCTCCCCTTGCGGGTCAAGGGCAAACTCACTCTCACGGAGAGTGTCTCCCTGGCAGGTCTGATCCTGGTGAACGAACCGTACTACAATGAAGCGGGCTTTGACAGCGACCGGGGCCTGCAGGAAGGCTACGAGAACAGCCGCTGCTACAACGAGATGGCGCTGATCCGAGTGGTGCAGTCCATGACGCAGCTGGTGCGGCGGCCTCCTGAGGTCTTCGAGCAGGAGATCCGGCAGCACTTCAGCACTGGCGGCTGGCGGCTGGTAAACCGGATCGAGTCCTGGCTGGAAACACATGCCTTGCTGGAGAAAGCCCAGGCACTGCCCAATGGGCTCCCCAAGGACAGCAGCTCTCCAGAGCCACCAGCTGTAGCCGAGCTCTCGGACTCCGGCCGTGAAGAACCTGAAGATGGCGGGATGGCCCTTGGGGAGGCCTCCCAGGGCTCAGACTCGGAGGGTGGTGCCCAAGGCCCCGCCTCAACCAGCAGGGACCACACAGAGCAGACTTCTGAGGCCGCTCCCGATGCATCAGTGCCACCCAGTGTCAAACCAAAGAAGCGGAGAAAGAGCTACCGGAGCTTCCTGCCGGAGAAGAGTGGGTATCCTGACATCGGCTTCCCTCTCTTCCCCCTCTCTAAGGGTTTCATCAAGAGCATCCGGGGCGTCCTGACACAGTTTCGTGCTGCCCTGCTAGAGGCAGGTATGCCCGAGAGCACAGAGGACAAGTAGCCACCAGCCCTAGAGGAAGAAGCGTCGCGGTGGGAGAGGCCAGCCGCTGCCTGCTCCCTCCCTCCCTAGAGTAGCCCCTCTTCCTACCCCGCTCCCTTCGTCCCCAGTGCCAGCCATCCCCTGCCCTCTCCTCCCGCGGCAAGTTTGATGCTGAAGTGCAAGAAGTGTCCCGAGATGCTGCGTTCTATCCCGAAGTGATGTTTCAACAGGCGGGTCCCCTGAGGCTGGAAGATCAGAACTCTTGCGATCTTCCACTCGTTGCCCCAGGCAGAATGTCCTGGCACTCGCTCCCTTGCTGTCCCCTTCTCAGGTCAGAGGTGGGGTATTGGGGTCAGACTGGTGCCAGACTCTGGGACTGGGGTCTGCAGATGGGCAGGAGGGTGGATGTGCCTTGCATGAAGTGTGGGCTGCTCCTGCAACACCCCCGGTCCCTTTCATCCTCTTCAGTTTGACTGTAGCCTCCCCATGTCCCAGACCCTCCTGCTGCCAGCACCACTGGGTACCCTAGTCCACCGGCATCAACGCTATCTCTCGGGAGCTGTAGCCACTGTTGCTGACTCCTGGCTCTGGCCTATCTGTGCATTCTAGCCCTTAGGCCTGTTGAACTTACTCTCTAAGAGAGGTTGGGACTGAGCTAAGGTTCAGAGTGACATCCAGGAAGGCTGGTGGGCCCTCACATGCCAACATGGAGTTGAGGACAGGGTGCTGCTGGGAAAGAAATGGCTGTAGGTGCCTTGCCCTTCCAGTCCACAGCTGTCAGCAACACTGGCCATCGTGCCAAGATCTGCCCGTGTGGTCTGTACCGAATCTACTCCCCTTCAGCCTCATTTCATCCCCACTGAGGCTACAGGAGCATCTGCACAAGCCAGGCCAGGCCAGCCAGGGCCTCTCCCCATCCAGTGGCTTGACCTCTCCAGTCAGCCCTTGGCTTACAAACTCTACAAGCATAGCCCAGAGGGTGGGAGGTTGCAGGAGCTAGACCCCACCCCCACAGGCCCAGAGGTTTACAAGTTTTCTAAGCTTTTGATAATGTGAAGCTCCCAGTTGAGAGGATGCTGTTGAGCACATTGCAGCTATGTAATTTCTGGTGTATGTATGTAATATTTAAGGTTGGAAAAAATAAATCTCAGAAGCAAAGATATTAACTCTTACTAGAAAAAAAGATAACAAAACAAAAACAAACAAAAAAAAAAGCCAAAGCATGATGCGTCTTGTCAGCCTTAAGTGGGCTCCACGCCTGTGCTATGCCAGAACCACCAAGGCGGCAGAGCCTTGGGAAGGACAGAGCCAGTCGGTACCTGAGTGCTTGGTGGGGCTGTGCGTTCCGGGGCATCGTTCATGTGGAGATGTGAATGCCTACTGCTTACAATATCTGTATAAAGTGCTGTGTGATTAAACTTTTTTTTACTTGCATTCTTTTGGGGGGTTGGCTCATTAACAAGACAAGGTGACACCATTAAACCTGCCTCTGCTGTTCATTCAAGCTCTGTTTCCTTTCTTCTCTATGTGCTTAGGGTCCCCCCAGCCAACACTGAGCTCAGTAGTGGATCATAGTACCTGCCTCTGAGTAGCCATGGTCCCTAGAAGTCTACAGCTGGCTCCTTCAAGCTCCTGACACCACAGGATCTGGTGATGGACTGGTGTCAGTATTCTGGGCAACAAACCAGAGGAGTTGCCCAGTTCTGGAGAACTGCTTCCTTCCTCTTTTGACTTTTAAATCTGTTGTAAGAATTTGTTCCCTGGAAAAACTATAAACATCTTCCCTTTCCTAAGTAGAGTTCCACCAGAAATCACCCTGAGGAACCAATGGCTTTGTTAGGCTTCCTTAACAGATCAGAGATGGATGGGGGGGTAACTGCAGAAGTGTAGGGGACCCTAAAGCAGCCACACTGGAAAGGACACGATAGCCGTACAGATGGAGGCCTTCCACTACTTACTCTAGCACCAAGAGCACTCCTAAGTTAGGACAGACCTGCATGAGTGTCCAGGAGGAGGGCCTAGACTCTAGGTAAGGGTCTCAGGACCCTTGCCAGTTCTGGCTTCTAATTTCCTGCTCAGTCCACACAGGGCTTCCTCTGTATTTGCCCTGTGTAGTAGCTGACTGTGTGACCTGAGATCAGAGGTAGAGTGCAGAGGCTGTCCTCCCATGTATAGAGTTGGGCAGCTGGCCAGCCTTCTGCAGACTGAAGATGGATCATCAGTACCTAAGAGTCCATGTGCTCAACAGCAAAATGGCTGTGCCACGGAAATATATCTCAGTGGCAGTAAGCTTACTTAGCCTGCCAGAGGCCCTGGGTTCAATCCCTAATACTACAAAATGTCTGTACCACTCATCAGCCATTACCATAACCCTGGCTGGTTTGCTCCACACTACCCCTGTCTCCAGGACAGGACCAGCAGGTTGGAAATGTCATTTTATTTGAATTTGATTCTTGAGGGGGAAGGCTCCTACAGCCATGGGAGTGCCTTCCACAGGCAACTGGCCCCACCAGCATGGCTCCTGCCCAGGGTCTCATTCTGGCCTTTGGAGAGCAGAGCTTGTCTTCCCAAAGCATAGTCCCACCTGCCTGCTCTCTCAAGAGGGGTTCCCACCACCTTCATGTGAGCTGTGGACCGACCCTCCCATCCCAGGGGTTGAAGGGAGGATGCCCATCTCCGCCTAGACAAAATAGACAAAACACAAAGGGCCAGGAGATCATAAAGGTTTTTCTGGAGGTGGCCTTTGCTGAGTCTCCCAGCTGGGTGGGGCATCTCTGCTGCTGCTGACCATCCAGAAATAGTCTGGGTGTACCTGGCCCTGCACAGCCTCACACATCATCACCTCCCCATCCACAGAAAACACACCCCTCTGGTTCTTGGGCTCCAGGCGGAAGGCAACCACAGGCACGTGCACCAAGTAGGGGCAGTCACATTCCATGTGCTTGCCTTTTTGCATGGCCAAGAAGAGGCGCAGCAGCATGGCCCTAGACACCCCGGCCCGCACATAGAACAGATGCATAACACCAGCCGCACAGCGGCCCATGGGTGCTGTAAACATCTCTGAGCTCAGGTGGGTATGTAGCAATACCAGCACCAGCACAAAGTCCTGGTGGGGCACCACCGTCCAGTGAGAGGGCACTGGTTCACCCAAGGGAACAAGGTGTGTGTCCACAGGGCCCCTGTGCACCAGTTGGGCAGAGGTGGGCATCTTAGAGACCGTGCTTCCTACAGGCAGGTAAGCCAGTTGGCCCTGGTAGATGCGGAGGGCTGCCAGGCGAAAGAAGGTGCCCACTGTGAAGCGCATCTCCCCCAGGCGCCGATATTTCTCACTTTCCAGATCCACATCAGCAATGAAGCCCCAGGCCAGGCTGAGCACAGAGTAGAGGTGCAGTCCAGAGGCAGTGTGGATTGACAGAAGATTCATGGGTGACAGGTGCCGGCGACACAGCAGAAGCGTGCAGTTGATCAGGAGGTCTTCATTAGTCACCTGTTCATACCTGCAGGATTCAAAGTCAGACGGGACAGGGCATGATACCCCATGCATCCTCTTTTCACTCTTCCTGGGGAGTAGGGACAGTCCAAGCACATGTGGTTCCTGGGGAGCTGGCAGGGGCAGTGACAGCAGGTGGGGAGTTTGCCTGTGGGAACTTAGAAGACCTTGTAGCAGGACACAAGGGATCAGGGCTGACACCCACTCAGGCCCGGATTCTCACCCAGCGTAGTAGTTCAGGGAAGCTGCCAGTGCGTTGCCAGAGCCTCCTGGAAGGCTACACAGGGGCTTCTGGATGGCAGTCTCCCAGTCAGGCCGTTCCATGAGTCCATTCACCACCTATTAAAGCAGGAGCCGCCTCAGCACAGGAAACATCATCTCTAACCCACTCAGCCATCTTCTGGCACAGCCCTTACCTCGTGGATCAGACCATCTCCAGACATGACCACCAGGGCGTCCCAGCGGCTCAGTTCCTCTACACAAACCAGCTCCTTAGCATGGTTCTTCCGCTCTGTGGAAAGATTTGCAGGTTCTCAGGGCCCATTTCCTGGCAGAAGATGCTCCCTGCACTGCCTGGGGGCAGTACTCACCAGTTAGCATGAGCTTGAAGGAGACCGCAGCCTCAGCCAGAAGGGGCTGCACACGGCTCTGGAAGAGCTGCAGGGCCTTACCCTTGCCGCCCCTCGGGTTCAGTAGCACCAGCACTCTGCAAGGCCTAGGGAGCTGGGCCCGGGAGCCACATGCTGTAAAGATACGAGAAGGCAACGTCCCTAGCCAGCCGCTAGAGGGCCGAAGGGACACGGGAGGAGGAAACTGAGCCTCCAGCACTTGAGTAACTGACCCAGTAGTACCGCTCGGCAGAACCACGCGGCCTCCTACTGGGAGGTCCGGGGATGGGGGTGGAGGACCACCACATACCTCTTTCCAAGGCTCAGGGCCAGCTGACTCCTGGTCTAATAGGGACATTGCTTCTCTCGGGAGTCCCCAGCCCTTTTTATGCGCTTCAACATTTCTAGGGAAAGGGGATCCCCTTTCAGCCTTTCCCAGCCATGTGCCCCACAAACCTGAATCCATAGTCTCGACCCGGGCCTCCCTCGGCCAGGAGGCCACCGGTGCTGTCCCGGCACTGCTCGAGGTAACGGCGGCTCCTGCCTTCAGCTCCTTATCGGCGCTGCCCAGGAGGGCGTCGGGGGACTGGCTGTGGGGCTCGCCCTCTCCGCCCGGAGCCAGGGCTGGGAGAGCACCCGCGCCATTCCCGGAGGAGGCCAGATCTGAGGGACAGGAAGAGAAAGTGTTGGCGGAGTTCGCGGACACCACTCTGTGAGCCCGGCCAGGTCCTGGGAGCACGCGTGGGGTGCTGCGTGCTCCTGAATGACCGGAGGCCCGTGGGTCCTGGATCTGGCTTTCCAAACACAGCTCCCACCCCACGAAGCGAATGTTCTCTTCCCGGGGGTTCCCGCCCGGTGGATGAGTCAGAGACCCGTGACTCTCTGACACCCTCCGAGGGCTGGTGGGGGGTCCAGCTGCGTAAAAATCCGCGAGCGGACCTTAAGAGTCTCTGACTGGGACAAAGAACTGCGTCCCAGTGAGCCCGAACGCTGCGTTCCCTCCGTGGGCTGAGCCAGGGTATGCATTGCCTAGGGTCTGCTTCCCCGGGATGCGCTCTGCGCTGGGGGGTGGGGAGGAGGGTGGGGGAGGTAACGACACAGCGCTGGAGTCCTGCAAGAGAGAGCCGGAGCTGGACCCGCATCTTTCGGAGTGCGAGTGGGCGCAAAAGCTGTAGGCTGGGTATGTAGCCATCCCCGGGGCCCCACGAAGGCGGGCGACTCAGGAACCCTCAGCCACGGGTTCTACCGGAGGACAGGGTTGGCAGGGAGAGCGTCCCTACCCAGTCTGTCTGATGTACTCTGGAAAGCGCCAACGCCGGTCCCTATAGTGGCCTGTGGCGGAACGCAGCAAGTCTCAAGCTCAGCCTGGCGACTGAGGGACAGCTGGGCACGGGGTTGGCACAGTGACTCCGAGGGCTCGCTCCCTCCGGCTTCAAACTTTTCGCACAACTTCACCACCGCGCGAAGAGGGCGCTGTGCCTCTGCTCCGGGCTGGCCACGCCTCGCGTTCCTGGGACTCACCCGGGTGGAACCTGCCCTGCGCGCCGCCCTGATTCCCACCCACCCTGGACCTCACCGTGCGGCCCCCAACACGGTCGGGAGGAAGGCGGCGAGGCGCGGCGTCCTGAGCCTGGCCAGGAGCTGCGCGCAGCGGATGCAGCATCCCCGGAGCGCGAAACTGTGCAGCCCAGATGGAGGCGCAAGGGCGCCGGGCGCGCGTGGCTCTGCGCTCTTCCGGGACCCCGGGCTGCACCTCCACGTCGCGACCCTACAGCGTATCCTGCAGACCTGCACGCTCTGGCATGGTAGCCCCAGCTACTCCGAATTCGAGACCCAGACCCCTTCTGGTGTCCCTGCTCTGAACTAGGTCATGTCACCCGCCACCCACGAGCTTTTCCGCCCCTGCTCTCTCCCGCGGAGGGTTTACTTTTAGCTTCCTGATGCGGCCGCTGGACCACTTGGCCACCGAACCCGAGGCAGCCTGGCACGCCTTCCCCGGAAGAGCAGGACCGGCCTGGGGACTCGGAGCCCGAGTACAAAGTCTGGAGGAGGGAGCCTCGTCAGCAACCACAAAAGTTGGATCCTTTCTCCCAGGGGACGCTATGGAGACCTGGGATGCTGCCTGCACGGATGATCCCGGATCCACGCTCGCCAGCCGGAGAAAGCCAGCAGTGTGGACTGGACCCGGGGTCTAGTCCGGATTGGAGAGGCAAGCATGAGGGGGCGTGGTCCCCCTGCTCCCCAACCCCTCCCGCGGGCTCCTCGCGAAGGTGAGCACGCTGTCCAGGAGTTTGGGCTTCAATGGAGATAAACAGGGATGCGTGGGTCGTTGTCTGTAATATATTTCACAAGTGACCTGGAGGTGTCCATGAGTAACCCGAGTTAAATTCCTGGAAGATTATTGGCGGAGATTGGAAGAAACTGCCAAGTCCGACTCGGAGATCTAGCAAGGTTGAGCAGGAGCAAAAGCCAAACCCCTGCAAGGAGGCTGAGATGGTCCAGCCCTGGCTGCGGAGGGCTCAGGCGCCCACCTCCGCCCCCGCGCGACCCCCCTCCCCTCCGCACCACTTCTTAGGAGTCGAGGAGAGGCGGGTCCGGGAGGAGCGCGCAGCCAGTTTAGCCCTGCGGCGCCGTGAACTCACTCGAGCACGCCTCGGTGGTGTCTTCTCCCAAAGGACCCCGGCGTCCCCGGCCCCGTTTCCCACTACTTTGGGTGTCCCCGGGTCGGCCGGGGGACGCAGGATGGGGCTCTTGATCTCTGCACCTGCAGTTCCCCGCGCGCGTCTCCGAAATATGTGCCTGCGCTCTGCCGCGCCCCGGGACAGCCCTGACCCGACCGTGAACGTCCCGGGCGGCGTCTGAGAAGGTGACTCAGCGGCACGCTCACGGGTGGAGAAACTCCCGGAAACGAAAACTAGAGGAGTGAGGGGGAGAAGGAGTCGTCCTCAGCCACCCCCAGTGCTGTGGCCCCTGGCCGCCAAGATCCGGGCCTGCACCCCCACGCCCACCCCGGCATCCCACCCCACACCCCGGGAGTCCAGCGCGGACAGGCCCTCCGAGGGCAGAGCTGCAGCCGCAGTGCCGCGGTCACGCGCCGCGAGGACGCGGGCGGCGGTGGGAGGAGGGGGCTCGCCCGGGAGCCGGATCCGCCTGCCTCGCTTCCCGGGCGGCTCTTTCCCTCCCCTGTCTGGCGACCGCTAGGGCCCAGGTCTAGGCTTTGGCATCTAGAAGACTCCGGTAGGAGGCTATCCCACGCTCCCCGCCGCCCCGCCGAGATCTCAGCCTTGGAGGGGCGGACTGGCCGCTTCTTGCTCCCCGCTTCTGAGGACAGGCCTGCTTTTTGCTCCCCCCCTTAGGAGGGCATTTCTGTGAGGCCCCGCTGTCAGCCGCTGTGGTTAGGGCTGAAGTTGGGGCTCTGAAGCACAGGAAGCGTGTAAGTTCACGCTCATGCCGAGCTAGAGCAGCGTGTGTTTTCTTCGGGGCCCTGGGCTGGAACCTCAGGCTCTGCAGGCCGGCTGGGTCAACGCTAACTGGAAACTCGGTTGGTGAGGAGAGGAGGGGCAGCCTGCGGGGTTCTTGGCCTCAGGACCCAGCTCTCTTCCTGACTGGGAAAGGCCCAGCGGGAGGGAGGTGAAGGGCAGAGCCCTCTGGCCCCGGTTCCAGTCTGCACAATAGCTCCTGTGTGCTCCCTGCTGCCTCGGTCCCCTGGCCTCCTCACCCCTTTGGCCTCTGCCTCTCTCATTCCTGTCCTTTACCTCCCCCATCCCTGGCTGCTTTCTCTAGACCCCTTTCCCTTTCTGAAGAACATTAGCCTATCTCTAGAAACCACCCATCCGCATCCCTGGCCCAGAGCTAGGATTGGACAGGAACAAGATGCTGTTCTGCTTTTGAGACTTGAGGGAACTGAAACCCCCAGAGGTGAAGGGTCTTGCTCAAGCTGTCAAACCAATTCCCAACAAAGCTGAGAAAACACCACCCGGGCCCTGCCCCCAGCCAGGCAGGCCAAGTCCTGCCAGAGCTCACTCTGAGCCTCCTCCAGTTTGGGTTTCTGTTAGTGTAGTGGAAACCTTGCTTCAGAGCCACCCCAGGAACCCAGGGCAGGAGAGCCTCCACGAGAAGGAAGCAGCAGCTAGCTCCAAGTACTGTCAGTGTACACACACACATTCCCTCTTCCTGATTAATGCATCACACACACTCCTGTTCCTGATTAACCAGCCCGTGTCCAGCAGGGCCCACCTAGCATTGGGCTTGGGCCAGCCTGGACTTCATCACCAGCTCAGGCCTCTGTTCCAGATGTCTCACAGGTGAAAGCAATTGTTTTTCTTTCTCCCCAGCCTCTCCCTCCTGTGGACAGCTTTCCCAGTGAGAACCACCTGAGAACCACCACCACGTTTTTTCCCCACAGAGAAGATAAGCAGGCATTCATCAGGTGGGGTCTCCGCTCTCCAGAAACTTGAAGTTGAGGTTGCTAGGTAACCAATTTGTTATTGTTTTTAATCTATTTTTAGTTTACGTGTATGAGTGATTTGAGGGCATTTATGTCAGTGCACCATGAGCATGCAGTGCCCACAGAAGTCAGAAGAGGGAGTTACAGATGTTTGTGAGCCGCCATGTGGGTGTTGGGAACTGAACCCAGGCCCTCTGCAAGAGCCATCTTTCCAGAGACTATTTAAGAACATTTTTACATTTATTTATCTTGTGGGGGGGGGTGCACTCGAGGGTGGGGGTCAGAGGACAACTTGCTTGAGTTGGTCCTCTTCTTCTACCATGTGACTCCCAGGAATTGAACTCAGATCCTCCAGCTAGGCAGCAGGTACCTTTACCTTTAACTGCTGCGCCATCTTGCTAGCCCAGGTTGTTTTTATTAGGTGAGGATTCCCAGGACCTATTCCCAGGACCTCACCCTGTTTGAAGCTACCTTCCCTGGGTGATTTTTAAAATAGTTTTACTTTATTATTTTTAAATTGTGTGTATATGTGTGTGAGTTTGTTGTTTGGTGCTGGAGTTGTCAGCCACTTGACCTGGGGCTGAGAACTGAACTCAGGTCCTCTGGAAGAACAGTGTACTGCTGAACCAGATGTATAGTCATTTTTTTTGAGGGTTTTGTTTGTCCTTTTGAAACATGTTCATGTGTGTCCTAGGCTGGTCTTGAACTCCCTTCATAATCAAGGCTGACTTTGAACTCATAATGCCCACCTGCTTCTACCTCTCCAGGCCTGGGTTCATAGGCATGATTATGCAGTGCTAGGGGATTGAATCTAGGGCTTTATGCATACTACCAACTGAACTACATCCCCAGCCTTTGAAGCTTGATTTGTTTTGTATTTTGGGGGCAGGGGAGGGTCTTTTTTCCAGCCCGAGTCATGCTGGCCCCAAACTCAAAGTAGACCTCCTGCCTCAGCCTCCTGAATGCTGAGGTTATAGGCATGCACTACCATGCCCAGCTCCCCAGCAAGTTCCTCCATTGCAGGGTCTCCTAGACCTCGGGTTCTTTCCATTTTAACAGTACTTCAATATCTAGGGTGTTCCAAGAAAAAACAAGGATTCACCTCTGCAAATTCTTTTGTATTTTAGTTTTTTGGGTTTTTTATTTTTTGTCTTTTTGAGACAGGGCCTCATTATGTAGCCCTGGCTGAGCTGGAGCTTACTATCTAGACCAAGCTGGCCTCAAACTCAGAAATCTGTCTGCCTGTGCATCCTGAGTGCTGGGATAAAAGGTGCGCACCACCATGTTCCACTTTATATTTTGAGATAGCATCTCACTGAATCTAGAGCTTGCTGTATTTCAGGCAGGATGGTAAGCCAGCAAGCCTCTGGGATCTGCCTCCTCTACCCTCCAACCCCAGCGCTGGGGTTACAGACATGCATCTTTTACATGGATACTGGGAATCTGAACTCAGGACCTTGTGTACTGAACCCCCTGTGCCATCTCCCTGGTCCTCAAACAATATTTTTATATAATAAAATGTCTCTATATGGTACTGGAGATTAAATCCAGGTCCTTGTGGATACTAAGGATGTGCTCTACCAACCACTGAGCTACACCTCCAGCCCAAGATGTCCTGTTTAGATTTCCATGTGTTCTGCTTTGCCGCCAATGGCACACTGTTGGGGGTCCCTGTGCTTGGAAAGCCTGAGAGGGATGAATGGTCTCCACCGAAAGGGGGTTAGTAGGTGAGGAGTCAAAACACACACAGACCCCAGAAGCTGGGTGAGAAGCAGGTGGAGGGCGAGCCACTGGTTCACGGAAATGCAAGGGGTCCTATAGGTCTGGTTAGCCAATTGCCTTACGGGGTGTGGTCCCGACTGCAGCCAATAGTAATCTGGCAGCCAATAGTCCTCAGGCAGATCATCTTGGTGCAGGTTCTTTCCAGATGCTGGGCAGAAGCTGGAATCAGGACTAGCCAGAGCCGAGCGCCACACCCACAGGAGCCATTCCTCTATTCCTCACAGCAGGTAACAGG
Organism: Eospalax fontanierii; assembly: GCA_035773235.1. NCBI lineage: Eukaryota > Metazoa > Chordata > Mammalia > Rodentia > Spalacidae > Eospalax > Eospalax fontanierii. The sequence continues at coordinate 91,088,500 of CM069531.1, read as the reverse complement.
CCCACCCTGCGTTGTGCCCTTACAGCACGCTCTTTCTCAGATGTAAAGGACTGGTAGGGAAAAGCAGTAAGTCATTAGAACCCACTATAAATCTGTTTTATACCTTCAGTGGAAAAGTGTAGCAACACTATCTTGAAAGAGAGAATGAAGATATAAACAGTGTATGTGGGCATAGGAGGAAGCGGGTGTCTAGAAGGAGGCCCAACCTCTTCCAAAGTGTTGCCAGCATGCAGTCTGTTGGGAGGTTTTATTTATGTCTGCTGGCAGCCAGACTCCCTCAGTGTTTTGGTTACCTTGACCTTCAGATCCTGGCTTATACCTTAGCTTATGACATCTTCAATTTCCTGAGCAGATGGATTTGTTCCCCAGTCCTTGGAAGAGCAAAGCTGAGTTTCGTGTTGGGTGGCGTATTATGTATCTTATTGCTACCCAGACAAATTTATTTTCTTAGATGTCTGAAGGTCAGAAGTCCATGGTGGGCCTGTAGTCTGTGTAACCTCGCCTTTTCTAATTTTTTGAAGTCACCTGAATTCCTTGGCTCCAGACCCCTTTCTTCATCTTCAGATTTTATCTCTGGTTTCTGTTTCAGATGTCCTATCTCTTCCTTCTTCCTCCCTCAAACAAAATCTCTGGGATTACATTGGCCCCAGCCAGGTAGCCCAGGATAATCTCCCATCTCCAGATTAATTTTTTGGTTGTTTTGTTTTATAAGGTCTCAGGTAGCCCAAGCTGACCTCACACTTGCTACATAGTAGAGGATGGCCTTGAACTCTTGATCCTTCTGCCTCCACCTCCAGGCACTACACCACACCCAGTTTATGTTGTGCTAGGGATGCAACACAGGACTTTATGCAGCGGAGGCAAGCACTCTGCCAGCTGTATCTTCACCGCTACCTGCAGACTCTTCTGATTTTAGATATTTTAATCTCTGTTTTATGGATATGAATATTTTGCCCACATATATGTGCTTACCACCTGCATGCCTGGTGCCTGTGGGGGCCAGAAAAGGGAATCAGATCCCCTGGAACTGGAGTTAAGGATGGTTGTTAGCTACCATGTGGGTGGTGGGAACTGAACCCAGGTCCTCTGCAAGAGCAGTAAGTGCTCTTAACTGCTGAGTCATCTCTCCAGCCCCCACCTCCAAATTCTTAATCACATCTGAGAGGTTCCTTCTGCACATAATGTAACATTCAAGCACAGGTTCCAGCAATTGTGACAAAGCCATCTTTGAGGACCATTATTTCACTAACCACAGATGGTTAAAGGAGATAATGTGGGGAACTGTGTCTTTACTTGGCTCTAGAACTTTCTTTGTCAAATCCTCCCTCCCTTAGCTCTACTCAAGTGAACACAAACCAGGAAGGGTCTTGCTTTTTCTCCAAATAAGAACTTGCATGGGATGGGGCTGGAAGCATCCTTGCTGGGACCGAGACATGATCCTGAAGACCATGCGGTCTTTGGCTCATTCAGCCCAGAGAAGAATTGGTTTCCATTTCTAAAAACTACCCAAGAGGGAGAAATTGGCATCATTGCTAAACATAGTAATTACATGATTGCAAAATCCCAATTTTTCACCTGAAGAAAGGCTTGGAAGCAGATCGTCCCGCTCATTGTTAGCCTGGCACAATTCCCCATCCTGCTTTGCAGAAACTGCTCACCCCTGGGCACTGTCCCCTAAACACCAGCGGAAGTGTGTGGCTCCACCACCTCTTATCATGTGACCTGGAAGCCCAGCTGCTTCTATTCTTCTGTGACAAGGCTGGACCCCACCAAGCACACTGAGAACCACAGACAGTGGAAAGAGTCACTCAGTGGAAACATTCCCTAGGCTCATTCTGACATCGGCTTCTATTGGGCCTAAAGTGTGCTGTGGCCTGGCCTGGGCCTGACCCCACATCCTGGACACTAGCAGGAATGGTTGCTTCCCCTGCTGCCCAGTGCCAGCCAGGCTGCAACCCAGGTCCCCTGCCTCCAGCTCACTTGTTCAGGAATCCTAGTCTGCAATCTTTACCTCCTAGGGAAGAGAAATCCAGCAGCTCTGTGTCAAACCACCTGTCTTAGGCAGGTCCCAGAAAGGGAAGTGGTGAGCCTGGGAGCAGACCTGACACCTCTACAGTCGGGGAGCAGGGAAGCAGGGCTACTGTTCTGTCTCGGCAACCCAGCTTGGAGCACAGAGGCTGAAGGGAGGGGCGTCCACACCGGTTTCCTGGAGCTTTTTGTTTTGGAATGTTTTCAACTTTCACATTCTCTCAAAAACGTGTCCTTGGGTGATTCCCAAAGCAGATAGACAGTGGGTTGGGCCTAGCCCCCGGCCAGACAGTGCCTTTGTGCTAATGGTCTGGGGCTATGTCCAGCCACATCTTCCTTGGCCCCAGACAAGCCCAGAAGACACTGGAGATGCAGCTCCAGGGGTGTGATCCTCTTTTACCCAAACCTCAGCTGCCTAGGCTCCCTCAACTGAAGCCAATTATTAAGGACTAGGGGCAAAGGAAGAGGGCAGATGTCGCAATTCACAAAGCTGGAAAAGACATGGAGCCAGGAGCGAGGCTTGCCTGCTCCTCACGCTCATTATCCACATCCTGAAAATAGAACTTCCCCTTCCCTGGAGGCTCTGTTCCTGAAGGTCAAACCCTTCGATTCTTTGCAGACAGAGGCCTAGTCATTTAAGTAATGATTACACAGGATGAGCTGGACAGCTGGGGCCTGGGATGGTCCCTCTGGACAAGGGATGCCTCCTCCTCAATTCCACACGGGCAGGCTGCAGGGATGTGACAAGACAGCCACTTTCCAAAAGTGGAGTTCCTTGTTCGTTTGCTCATTACCCTGAAGTCCTGACCACAGCTACGTGACCGGCATCATGAGTGAGAGTTAAGGTGTCATTTCTTCTTCAAGGGACGGTCGGATTATCCCAGTAGCTTTGTCCAACCCTATTTCCAAATGGAAACGGGTAACCAAGTCACTTCCTGTCTAGGTGCTACACTTCCTGTCTAGGTGCTAAGGATTTTCCTTTTCCTTTTTCTTAATCGCCCCCTAAAAAAGACTTTCTAGGAGCTGGAGAGATGGCTCAATGGTTAAGAGCATTGACTGCTCTTGCAGAAGACCTGGGTTTGATTCCCAGCACCTACACAGCAGCCAACAACTGTCTATTACTCCAGTTCCAGGGAAGCTGATGTCCTCTTCTGACCTCCACAGGCATTGCATGACATGGGTGTACTTACATACATGCAGAGAATACACTCGAACACATAAAATAATAAAATATTAAAACTAAAAAAAACTTTCTAATTTTTTATTTTGTTTTTTTGAGACATGTGGCCAGGACGACCTTGACTCCTGAATCTTCTTCAGCCAGGACCACAGCATGCACCAGCATCGATAGTTGGCCCTTGTTTGGGGAGCAATGTATGCACGTGTGCATATATATGTGTGGTATGCTTTCCTATGCAGGCATGCGTGTGGAGGCCAGGGTTGACAGGGATGTTTTCCACCTTATTTTTTGAGTTAGGGTCTTTAACTGAACACAGGGTTCACTATTTTGGCTAGACTGGCTGGCCGGTGAACCTTTGGGACCTGCCTGTCTGCATTCCCCAGCGCTGTGGTTATGGCTGTAAACCACCACACCTGGCTCTCCCATGGGTGCTAGGGTCCAAACTCAGGCCACGTTTGCATAAGAAGCATTTTACCTATTGAGCCATCCCCCAGCCCCTCTGCTGTGTTTGGGGAAGCGGGGTTGTGGTGGGTTTTGTTTTGTTTGTTCTGAGACAGGGTCTCCCTGTTGCTCCTGCTGACCTGGAACCCACCATGTAGACCAGGATGGTCTTGAGCTCACAGATTTCTGCCTGTCTCTATCTCCTGAGTGCTGGGATTAAAGGCATGAGCCACCACACCCAGCCTGTTTTGTTTTTGAGACAGTGTCTCATGTGGTCCAGGCTGATCTCAGAGTCACTGTATAGCCAAGGATGACTTTGAACGCGTACCCTCGTGCCTCAGCCTCCCAAGTGCTGGGATTATTGGTGTGAACTACTACAACCGAGATTTTGATTTTTTAAAATTAAAAAATGGGGGGTATGTATTTTTATCTTATTACGCATGAGTGTTTGCCTGCATGTATATAAGTGCAGCTGTGCTGTGCAGTACTCACAGAGGCCAAAGAAGGCATTGGATCCTCTGAAACTGCACTTAGGGATGGCAGTTAGCTGCCATGTGGGTGCAAGCAAACACTCAGGTCCTCTGCAAGGGCATCCAGTTCTCTTAACTAGTGAGCCTGGCATTTTGATTTTTAATGTCTCTGATATTTTAAGAGTTGCAGAACTGATGAGTAAAATAGATCCACATCCCTCTGGCAGATGTGGCAGCACCCCCAGAGGAAGGACTACATCTGGATGCAAAGTGCTCCGCAGCCCAGGAGGGACACTTCCCACACCTCACCTCTTCGCTGGGCTTCACAGGCTGAGGGTCCCAAGAGAGGCAGATGGTCCTGGTGCACAGTTAAAAAGACTAATCGTCCTGACTCAGCATGGCCTGGAAAAATCCCCACATCAGAGCTTGGCATTTGCAAATAAGCACAAACCATTTTGGATTGCATCCCGGCTCCCATGCGACACGGATCTGTAACTGCTGGATTTCCAGATGAAGAACGAAGCTCTGGAGCCACGTGACGCGACATGCGGCAGAGGATGATTAGGACAAGGTCTGCTCGTTGCTCTAATCACTATTGTTCCTGTGGGGAGGGCATACCAAGTCCTCACAGGTGGCCCTGTCCTGCTTGCACCCTTCAGCAGTACTGGCAACGGGGAGAGGGCAGGGCAGGACCCGGGGCCTCACCAAGCCTCCGGATGTTGAAAGGTATTCTGGTCTTTGAGGTTTCAGGATTTTAAATGAGTTTGTCTAGAGCAACAAACTAATTCCCATTCTATGCCAGGGACCTGCATGTTGTATATTCAACAAAGACTAGCACATCCCTCATTTAAAAAAAAAAAAAAAATGGATGTAGGACTGGGAAAAATGGCTCAGTGGGTATGAACACTTGTTGTGCAAGCATGAGGACCTGAGTTCAAATCCCTGACATCCACATTAAAAAGCCAGGCATGGCTGTGTGTGCCTATAATCCCAATGTTGGGATGCTGAGATCCCAAGAGCTTGCTGACCAATCCACCTAGCTAAAGTGGAGAACTTCAGGTTCAGTGAGAGATCCTGCTTCAAGAGAACAGGTAGAGCATGACACTGGAGGTACATTCAGCTGGGCATATCACACACACACACACACACACACACACACACACACACACGTACGTACATGCATATACACACAATAATAAAAGGGAAAATGTATATGAAAAACTAAGCCATAATTTCAACTACTTGAGAAAAAGATCTCTTTTTTTGGTTTCAAGGCAGAGTCTCGCTATGTAGCTCAGGTTGATGTGGAACGCTTAACTCAGCCTCCTGAGAGCTGGAATTACAAATCTGTGTCATTATACCCCACCTGAGAAGAATAGTCTTTAAAATGAGAGAGTTGAGGTTCCTTTAAAAGTTAAACATAGGGCTGGCTATATTGCTCAGTGGTAGAATGCTTGACTAGTGTGCTGAGTTGGAGGTAAACCTCAAAAACATGGAGAGACAGAGAGAGGGAATATCTCAGCAGAAGAACACTTGCCTCACATGCATGGGGCGCTAGGTTCAGTTCCCAGCACTACAAAATAAAGACCTAGAAACGGGATGCAGTGGTGTGTGTCTGTAGCCCCAGCCCTTCAGAAGGCTAAAGCAGCAGGTTTCTTAAGCTCAAGGGTTCAAGACTAGCCTGAACAACAAAGTGAGATGTCATCTCTTAAAAAAAAAAAACAAAATTACTGGGGCTGAAGAGATGAATTAAAGGCAAGTGCTACCATGCCTGGCAAAAAAATCTTTTTTTAAAACATAAAAACATTACCAGGCCAGGAGCTGGAGAGGTGGCTCAGTAGTTGAAAGTACATGCTGCTTGCTGGGCACGGCACAGGCCTTTAATCCAAACCCTCGGGAGGCAGAGCAGGTGAATCTCTGTGAGTTCAAGGCCAGCCTGGTCTACATAGCCAGTTCCTGTCCAGGCAGGTCTACACAGTGAGACCGTATAAAATAAATAAATTAAAATAAATTGTTATGTAGCCCAACAATTCCACTTCTAGGTGTGTACTCAAAAGAAATATATATGTCTTATATACGTATATATATATACATACACACACACACACACACACACACAAACACACACACACACACAAACATTTAGTCTTTTTGCGAGAGGGTCTCCCCAGCTGGCCTGGTACTCACTATGTAGACCAGGCTGTCCTTGAACTCACAGAGATCCACCTGCCTCTGCCTCCCAAGTGCTGGGACTAAAGGTGTGCATCAATATGCCTGGCTATAAATTATATTTTTAACAAAGAAAAAGACTATATCCAGGTATTTCTAAGCTTCTCCTGTACTACAAAATACAAGGAAATGAACTTTAAGATTCATATGTAAAAATCCAGTGGATTACTGTAGAAACGAGCACTGTGTCCCTGCTAACCAGGTTCTACAGAGATAAAGAGTTGTTACTGTAATTGCTGTTGTAGCCAAAAAAACTTTCAGTCTACTCTTCTGAGTTATATATTACACACTCAAAAGACAAGTATTCGGGTTACCCGTGGCTGTGGGCAAATGTCCTTTATGTTTCTCTGTATTAAGTGGGCAAATGTCCTTTATGTTTCTCTGTATTAAGTGGGCAAATGTCCTTTATGTTTCTCTGTATTAAGCAAGTGCTACTTTTGAGACATTTTTTCTTTCTCTCCAATGACAAAAAGTACAAAACTTAAAATAACAAGATAATTTGGCTCAAAAGGAGCCTAGATTTTGTCTCTGTATACTGATGGATACAGTTCAAAAGGAAAGTTTTGGTGAGCTTGGACTGGATCCTGATCATCTTATTGCCTGTCTACAGATACATGATCTCCCCCTACTTCCTTCTAAAAGTTATAAATTAACGTAAGGAAACTAGGTAGGGAGGCTACTTTTGTTTGCAGTAGAACAGCTTCCATTTGAGACAGACCTAAGAAAATTGTTTTAAACCCTTTTCCTGGGTGATGCCTGCTTGACCAGTGATATTAGCTCTCTTCTTTCTCCATAAATTAGTTCTTATTAATATTTACATATTGTAATTATTTATATAATATACATAACTAAATATATTAATAACTTAAGGCTGGCTTGAAGAACAAAATATGTGTTCAGTCAAAGTTTATTCAAAAATGTTTGGGTTTTGTTCGAGTTTTATCTATGTGTTACACAGTAATTACAAGTACCAGACTATTATTACTACCCTTCTCGGATGTCTAACAAACATACTTGAAGGCTTATACTACTCTGATCAGGGGGACTTAATCAAACAATTTTTAGCTCCTTGCCCTCCAAGGTCAACTAAGTCCCAGGGAACTATGGGGCACCTCAAAATGCCCTGTAACCATGATGAGTTACCTGTCTTCTTGTTCATGGAGGTCACTAAGACCCTACTGGATAGACTCTAACTAGTGTCTAGTCTATAAAAAGATGGGTCAACACAGGAAAAATTTTCCCCAAAGCTTCCAAGTAGAACAACAATCAAGTAAGACCTCTGACTTATCCTCGTACAGATGGAGCTGGTAAAAGAAAGGCCCAAACACCCAGAGGCTCCCCTCAAAGCCCAAGTGACCCTTGAGGACCAAATCCTCAAATGACATTGAAATGAAAAAAAAAATTAATTTGGGCCAACTGCATGCTTCTAAACACCCAACAGAAAAGTGTAACTAAAGATTGAAGTAATTGGTATGTTTCTATAAGAGCCCAAGGGATTAATTACACTTCCCAGACATTAGACTTAAGTTCAAATACAGTGCTATTTAGATACTTGTTTCTCACTAATGATCTTGTTATTATTTAAAAAAAAAATGCTGTTTAAGTATGAGACTTCAAATTTTGGCCTAATTCAAGACTACAGTACCTACCTACAGCCAAGAGAAACAAACCACTACTTAGTGCCATTGCACTAAGCTTAATCTATTATCTTCAAAGATTCTATCAGGACCTTATTCAGGTCACTGCCCAATCCACTAAAACTGAACATGTGCAGACCTTGTTTGTATTTCACAAAGTGAACTCTACTGCCTATGCACCTCTGGTCCTCAGGACAATCCCTGAACCCCACCTCTATCATCCCTGACTAGCACAAAGAGGTCAATGACAGAGACAATCATCCTCTTTCTTTATTTGTCCTCAGGGTCTAGAATGAAAAAGAAATGTCTCAGCTTGGAAAGCCCCATCTAAGTTGAGAAACCCCCCAACCTAATGTCAGTACTGCCTGGGAAAACCTATGACAGCACTCAGTGTCCCAAACCTCCAAACCATAAAAATAAATTAATTAATTAAATTAAAAGAATTAAAAACCAGACTACAGAAAATTACCTGGTCTTTCCTTCTAAGCCTTTCCTTCTAAGCCCCATAAAAACTGAGACCAACTAAGCTTCAGTGCCTCAGTTTCCATTCTGTGGAGAAACTGTGGTCTTCTACTGTTTTTAATGAAGAGCCATCTGCTCCTGAGGTTGGTCTCCTCTTTCATTTTCACAATCCAACACTTTCTAACAGCAGCATTCTTTACATGTACATTCCAGTAAAGATTCCTTCAGTTCCAGATATTATGAGACAATGAAGATATCAAAGAATGACACCAGTTCTACCCACGCTCGTTATCCTGAATGTATTAATACCATGAATTTCAGCTTTGTTCTGACATAAACTGAATGTTAATATGTTTCCTTAAGAACTCTTAAATCAGGGTGATAATATATGGAAAACTATAATAATCATGTGTCTGTTAAGTAAGTATTTGACTAACGTCAAAGAGTGCCATAAGACAAAAAACAGTATCAAACTAATTTTAAAAATAAGTTAATTAAGCCACATGTCAATGCTGAAATGCAAACTCAGTACAATTTGGCCCTTTTTTGAAGTAAATTATTTCATTGCTATGCTATTCCGCTACTACAGAACCATAGGTTTGTAATATATTTCAAGGTTTTGTCTAGAAAATAATCACAGATCAAAATTATACTTTTGAGGTACAACTCTTCAACTTTTATTTCAGAAGACATTTAGCATTCTTTCCTTTAGCTGCATATTTAGAAATTTGTATTGTTTTCAACTTGAAATATTCTGCAGGCTTAATTTCTATTTAGTTACTGACCTATTATTCCAAGGAAACAGATATATACACTTGGAAATAACTACAAAATTAGATGTTTTTTACTTTATTATATATCATGGTCCTATTTCCATTTTTATCAAAACAGTGTACATAGTAAAGAAAAAAATTCCTTCACAGATACAAAAAAAAAAAAAAAAAAAAAAGCTATTCCAAACCATGGACAAATCATTTAGAATACATATAAAGAGGACAAGTAAATGCTATATACTCTGACTCCTTGGTTAATAACACCAAAAAAAATTGAGAGTTGTTTTTTTTTTTAAGTCAGGAAACTCTTACCATCAGAAGGTGGGCACAATCCACACAGAATATTCATCAATGTACTTTTTCCTGTTCCACTATGGCCCAGTAGTGCAGTGATCTGACCTTCATATATGTCAAATGACAAATCTAGTTCAGGAAAAGAGAAGGGTCAAATGTGATTTTTATTTCTGCTACATAAGGTAACTCATAATCTTAAGCAATCTCAAAAAAAAAACATTTTTTTCAAGACAAATAGTTACCAATACTTTAAGCAGGTTAAGTAGCATCTTGACATAGTGGTATGAACAATAGGAAATGTAAATTAACCTTACTGACTTGTTCTTATACTGAGATTGAAGCTACACAAAAAATATGAGTGTTTTATGTGTACTGACTTTTCAGAATTGCCACAAAAATTTAACCCCCTCTCAAAAGGTATCTGAGGATATGCTAAATACACTAAGGAAAAAGAAACCAAGAAATTAACACCCAAACCTAGGAATGGCTAAGTAAATACCTAAAGCTTTGAGTTATTGAGTGTGCATAACTGGATGGATATATAAACACCTGAAGGAGATTAGTAATCTAAAATGCTAAGGCAGAAATGAACTAGTCAAGAAACCCCCTAAAATGTATGAAACAAAGGTCCTGGAAAGAAGTCTCACCTTCCATTGAACCTTCTTCAAGGCTGATTAACTGATTAAAACTTCAATGACTGTAGAGTGGTTGGAATGCTGCAGGTCCAGAGACTAATTAAAACGTATCTTGGGCTCTCTTCCACCTCCTCAATACCACTCCTTTCCCTTCTCCCATCTGCTCTAACATCCTTGTGACTACCAGGTAAAAATCCTTTGAAATGTGCTAACCTAATAGACCACCAGCCACCAAAGGGCCGAGTACAGTCTGATAACATTTGAGAACTATAGCAGAGTTCTCCGTACCCGCTCTGCCACCCCATCCTCCTTTATATTTGAAAAGTGACTTGATTTATGACTCTCTTTGTTCTGTTACAATAAAGCTTCATCAAACTGTTACCACACTGGACCACGGAATTTGGGATGACCTAAATCTGACTTGAGAGTAAGTGGCTATTGATTGCTCAGTCCTAAATGTGATCCCCACACGCCCCCCCCCCCCCACACACCTGCAAGGCCCATGGAACATCTTGGAGGAGAGGATAAAAAGGAGGATGGGAAGGGATGCTACAAAACACCGTCTTCTAGACACAACAAGACTGTTGCACTCATAGCATCAGTGGCTAGAAGCACAAGGCTGGGCCCTTTAACAGTCCATCATGGGAGACAGGGGACTTAAGAGCTCACATCCCTCCTGAGGAACTAAAGGAAACATGGCTACTGGGGATGGGGAAGTCATACTCTCCAGTGGGGTAGCTATAGTAAGTTGCCCTTTTTGAAGTAAATAACACCCCTACCCATGCTCATGTAGGTAACCCTAATTAAATGCAGTAAGCCACACACCCAAAAGAAATTTTTTTTAAAGACACAAAATTAAGAGGGGCCTTATTGGTAAGCAGGGGTTTAGTGGGAAGGGGAAGGAGATAAGAACATAATGGGGTTGATTAAAGTACAACTGTAAAAGAGTAATTTCTTTTTGACACGTTCTCACTATATAGCACTGGCTAACCTGGAGCTTGCTATGTAGACCAGGCTGTCCTTGAACTCAGAAATCCACCTGGCTCTGTCTCCCAAGGCATATACCCTGTCAAACCTTCCAGCATGATTAGTGCTTTATTTTAAATAAATCTACAGAATGGAGGCCACTCATTTGGCTCCACAATAAACTATCTCAGTCTCTTTGAGGTAAGAGTTGTTTTGCGTCAACAAGATTACTAAAAACAACTTGAAGCAACCAATACTGACAATTTAAATATAATGGCCAATTCCTTGAAAAGAAACACTGGGCATGGTAGCATTTGGGAGGCTAAAGCAGAAGGATACTAAATTTGAGGCTGGCCATGGTGAGACTCTGTCTCAAAACTACAGGATAGAGTTGCTGTGCCAGGTCTTCCCCAAATGACTAACAGCCAAGAGGTTATAGAGAAACAGTTCTTATGCACAGACAGCTACCTGGCACTGAGTGAATGCTCTAACTCTGGCTCCTTCTTGCATTCTGTTTGCATTTGTTTCAGACAGTGTTCCAATTTAAGATTAAGGTGTCAAAACAGGAAGTGGGGAGAGATGCTAGTGTCCCTTTTTTGACCATCAGACTATTGAAACAATGGACCTCAAAAAACGGAATTCCCCAAGAATCATATGCTGAGAAGAAAGAAATCCTAAAGCCGTCTGCCAATCAGAGGAGGAAATGGTCACCCATTGAGATTTCAGAGTGCTGAAAATTTGTCAGACTATCTTGCTGGAGAGACTAGGGCCCAGACAACGACAGGCAGGTCCACATCTTGACTAGAGACTGCTGGAATATATAAAACTCTGACCCTCTCAACCTCAGTACCCCAAAGATGGACATAGGGGTCACTGGATTTCTTTGTCACTGTTTCTAATATGGGCCATATTGGACAGTCTTTTTCTGCTTTTTACTATCAAAGAAAAAAGTCCTTGAAAATGTGCCAAAACAAATATGTTGTAGAAATCAATAAGCCAATTTTAAATTTTATGTGGGAATGTAAAGAACCAAAATACATTATTGAAAGTAATCAAGTGCTGGCTATACAAGCTTGAAGATCTCTTTTTGTATCTCCAGTACCAATACCAAAAGGAAAAATAAAAGACCAGGAAAGCAAAGTGTGTTTATAAATCCAGCACTAGGTAAGGCAGAGATAGGAAGATACCACGGAGTCACTGGCCAGCAAATCTAGCCAAAACTGTGAGCTCTAAGCCCAGTGATTGACCTGTATCAAAAATAAAAAAGGGGCTGGAAAGATGGCATCCACATGTCAGCTAACAATCATCTGTAACTCCAGTTCCAGGGGAGTTGACGTCCTCTTCTGTCCTCTGTAGGCACTGCATACATGGGTACACTTACATACACATAGGAAATACACTCATACACACAAAACATATAATAAAATATTAGTATTTTATTTATAGATAAATTAAGTAAATAAATATTTAGAAGATGAAGAAGCAATTGAGGAAGACATTCTGAAGTCAAATCACTTCCATACTTGCCCAAAGGATGAGCACATAGGCACAGACATAGACACATGCATATACCACCTATAACACAGAAACAACAACAAAGTCATCAAGAATAACTATAACCTACAATAGCTAAAATGTTGTAGGAACAGAGGTAAGTAATAGATCAACAGAACAGAATAAAGTTCTGAAGCTAAAACTTACATAGAATTATGCAGATGCTGCTTATGTATATCTTCTTTTCATAGAAGTTTTTCTTGGGGAGAGAAGGCAAATGTCTCACTGGGAACCCTAGACAGACCTCAAACTCACTTATTTGGCCAGGAAAAATTTGAACTCCTATTCTTCCTGCTTTACACTCCCAAATGCTGGCATTATAGCCTAGTACCTCTACTATATGAACAAAAGTTCCAAGAAAAACTGCATCATGAAGCTGAATCTTATGAGAAGGTTGATCAACTAATTAGAACTTCAGTGACAGTCTGGAATGTTGCAGGTACAGAGTCTAATTACCATTTATTTGGGGCCATCTTTAGCCCCTAAATAGCCATTCCTTTCCCAAATCTATGTCTGACTTATTATCCTGTGACTAACAAAATAAAAACCTTTAGACTGTATTAATTTTGCAGACCACCAGTTTCCATCAACCGAAAGGCTGAGTTTCATCAGATAGCATCTGAGGCCTAGAGCTTTCTTTTTTGCTGTAAAAATGTAACAGCCTACTTAATTTTTCCACCAATGTATTTGAAAAGTGCCTTGATTCAAGACTTTTATTTCTGTGCTACCATAAAAACTTTATAAAACTGTCATCACATTGGAACATCAAGTTTGGGGTAACCTGAATCTGTGTTACTCAGTCATGGTCACTCATATTTGACTTCAAAATAAACTATCTTTTATCCCCCTTTGAGGTGAGAGTTGTGCTTTTGTATCAACAATCATATCTAGCTCTATTTCTTGCCTGTCACTTAAAAATGGCTTAGATTTATCCATGCTGTAGTGTATTTTAACAATCCATTCCTTTTTATTGCTTAACAGCATTTCATTGTTTGGATATACCACATTTGGTTTACCATTCATATGCTGACAGGACACTTGAGTAATACCTATTATAATTTGGGGTCATTGCAAATAAATTTACAAGTAACAGAAGCTAGAAAAGTAGAAAGAAACCATGGAGAGAGTGGAGAAAGGAAACCTTAGAGAGGGGGATACTAGGACACAGGTGCTACCAAGGGGGAAAAGGGAAAAACAACGAAGCGGGGAGGCTTTAACTAGGGAAGAGCAGGGAAGGTTATGCAGAGGAAGAATGAGGAAGGAGAGATAACACCAAGGACGTTTGAAAAAGAACACAGGGAACATTATAAGCTTACTTAATACATATACAGTATGTATTATAGGTGCATGTATGTGCATAGATATACACACATACAGAGAGACAGAGACAAACACAGACACAGAGAAAGTTCAAGTGGAGCTATATGGCACTGGGTGATAAAAATGTTCCCCTCAAGAACCATAAACCCCCTAACAAAACTCCCAGGACAAGGCATGGGAAACTTCCCTTTGAGCTGTTGGTCAGGGTAGTTAAGACTCCCAAAACAACACAGGATCTTGCCAGTGCCCTTGATTACCTCCCAGAACTTGAAAGTAAGACCTACTGGTGAAGACACCACATAGTTTTAGACACAGGACTTGGAAAAATCAAGCTGGAACTGACCTGGAAGTTTCTTCCCTAGGGACCAGCTCTCAAAGTACTGGAAGGTGTATGCAAACTGCCAGGGGAGAAAATCAAACAGGTGTCCTATCCAGTTGTAAAGCCTATAAACAACACAATGGCCATTCCAACACGACATCCCTAATGGTGCAACTGTGGTATTTTTATCTTGGGGGCAACCAACAACCGTCTAACTGGATTTAAGATCCCACTTAGTAGGAAGGAATTCATGCCTGGACTAAAAACTATGGCTGGAGAGGTCATAAACCCTAGAGGAGAAGCTACTACTGGCATTTCCCTAAAACCTAATTTCAAACGGTATTCTGAATACTTTTCCTTATACCCATAGGTAACTGTACCTCTTACCCCTCATAAAAGAAGTTTCTTTTTACAACCGTTGGAGACTATTAGAGAGATCCATAACTGGTCAAAATACAGAGAATAAGTGACCATGGGGTGCTCAGTCTGTACTGATGCATCTAAAATGAAACCCCTACACCCAAGGCCCAGGAAACATCATGGAAGAGGGAGCAGAGCCAGAGCTAGAGGACAAGGACACCCCCTGCTATTATCTTTCACAGAAAACAGAGAAGCTGTTCCCAAGAAATCTCAATAATATGGTTGCCTAAACTAGACCTGTATAATGACACCAGCTGACATGGAAACGTGGATGGGGAAATTTTACAACGTCCCACCTCTAGATGAAGAACTACAGGCAAGCAATGGCTGCTAAGAGAGGGAAAATCAGTTTTCTCCATGGATGAGCTCCTTACAGGTTATGTATTCCTAAGTGGTCAGTCTTAAACACATATACATGCTGGCACCACTAAGTGAATGTGTGACAATAATAGTTTAAAAAGTCAGAAAAGTGAGAGGGAGTAGGGAGAATGTAGGAGGAGAGGGAGAAGGAGGAACAGAAATGATATACATTACTCAAGTGTGAAGTTCTCAAAACAATTTAAACTATAAAACAAGAAATTTGCAATGCTCGTATATAGGAGTATTTTCATGGACATATGCTTTTGCTTCTTTTGGCTAATGACCTAAAACTTCGATGAATGGATCACACAGCAGTAATGGGTTAACTTTGTGACAAACTGCCAATCTGTGTTGCAAAGTAATTATATAATTTTATATTCTCTCTAACAATGTTTGAGAATTTCAATTTCCCGTATGCTTATCAATACTCATTATGATCTACCAGAATAAAGTTACACAGATTTAAAATGTCAATATAAGTGTATTGAATTGCTCCTAGAAGACACTAACACAGTGACACACTTGTGAAAGTACTAAAATTCTCAGGACAGTCCCTCACAACAAAGAATTGTCAGGCCAGAAATATCATTAGTGCTGAGGCTGAGCGACTCCATGTGAGGCCAAGAGAGTTTTAAAGGGATAACTAATACATATACACATGCACCACAGTAAATTTAAAAATATAAACTGGCTCAAATACTTGGCTATTTTCATGTTAATATATTAATTTCTGCCTGTGCAACTTTTGTGTTTTAAGTTTTATTATCAACATTAATCACAGAAAGTATATTTATAAGACAAAATCATGACAGGTAAGTTTAAATTTCCCAGCAACTATACACATTGGTTTTTCACTTGAACTGCAATACTATGGACCAAATGCTAGGAAAGCTACTTACTTCTCAAAGCCTCCACATTCTCATTTTTCTTTCTGTATGTCTTCTGAATGCCACTTATTCTGAAAAACACAGATGTTTATTAAAAGTATACAAATTATAATTATATATATTAAAAGGTACAATTTTATCAAAGTTGAACTATTTAAGATATACTCTTTAAAATTCAAAGTAGTCATGTTTTTTAGGAATATAAGGTGACTTCTACACTATTAAGAGAGGGGTTATACCCACATAATGAGTAGGTACTTAAATTTTGAAAAAATAAATGGGGAGCCTTTGAGGATCTTGTGTAATTATGAGTTCAAAACAAGAATAAATTTGTATTCTTGTACAAAAATCTTCAAAGTGAAAAAAGGCTGTCATATTAAATGAGAAAAATAATAAACCACCTTCCTACTAAAAAACAGCAAAGCAGATTAACAGTAATGACAGAATTATCTAAAGAAGCTATAAAAGTACAATACTGCTCTCTATTTTATGCATATTAACCCCTTTTCATGCTAAGACAACCTTTAAGCAAGCATTGATTCAGGGAATTTACAGATTACTTTTCATCTCTGATTAATTAAATGCCTGCTACATTATTCAGGGGATACAAGGCAGAGGTCATTTCATGGCAGTGCTATCAAATTGTCTACAAAATGAATTTTCTCATCCACTATCTTATATGGTAGGTATGACACAGAATTTAAATGTGGCAGTTTCCATTAACATTTCTCCTGCCTGTACTGACAAAGATGGACCATACCTTATAGCTTCTTTTCCTATAAATTCTGAAGAAACAGGTTCAACAATTTCACTAAGACTAATACTCCCATTAACGTTGCCCTCTGATAATTCCTTATAATTTCTTTTGGTTTTTGACCAATATGATGGTTTTAAAAATTATAAAGATGATCTCCTTAAGCCAAATTCCCCTAAAAATAAAAATTAAAAACTGAGTTATAATAAATTATTTCTGAAACCATTTTAAATCATCAAGTCAGTAAATGAATTTAATTTATTTAATTTTAAATAATTTTAATTTTTAAAGTCATATTAGCTAGTAGTTACCATGTTAGAGACACCTGGAATATAGATAAAAGTAATGAGGAATTCAAAGCAAAACGAAAAGGAGGTTTTATATATTTAATTTTGTAAGTAACAATGGACTACGCAATCATGATAAAAGATGGAAGTAGGTGGTAAGAGTCACAAGACTGCTTCACAGATTCAGATTTTAGAGGGCAAAATAATAAAATAGCTTTTAAAAATTGACATAGTAAAAGATTGTGTTAGGAAGTTAGGGACTCAAGACTTTGAAAACAAACCTCTCTTGCTATACCTTTTTTTCACTATTGGCTAAGACCTAAAATATATATCATATCATATCATATCAATCTATCTATGCAACTTATTTAAAGGCAAATTAAACTTTTAGCAATTAATGTGACTTAAAATACTCTGGCAATGAGAAAAAAAGTTAAGGTGACCTTCTATGAGCAAAGTTACTTAAAATCTTTAAACTTCAGTGACCAAGTGCATACCTGGAATGACCTGATCAAGATATACAGCCAGGAGGACATAGAATATGCTATCAAGTGCTAGCATGATAATAGTAACAATTAGAGGATACGGGCCTTCAGTCAAATTAGAAAATAAAGCACCTTCATTAAAATCTTCTAAATGCATGACCTGAAAAACAGAAACACCAACTTTATTCCATAAAAAATTAAAACAAAATGAACATTACTTAGCACAACTCACTATATCCAGTGACAGTTACAAAACTTTTAAGAAATTAACTAGTTATCAAATCAATTCATCTAATCACATTATTCATTCTATGCTTCTTAAACTTGTATATATCAACTGCAATGATAACCAAAGGAAATAAAAGTAAAGTTAATGTTAACAATCCAGAAAAAAAGGTTATGCCACACATGAAAGCCAAATAAATATTAGAGGATAAAAGTATGTGCATGTATGTCTACATATGTCTGTAATACTGGGAGAGGAGAAGGTATTTTGATCACTGCAATTATTAAAGTATACACAGTCGATATATGTGATAGAGTGAAAAGAGAAAAGTTCTAGAGATTAAGACCTCATTTAGATGTTTCCCCATGCAAATAAACTTTAATTATACCGCCCAAATTTTAGTCCTGTCATCTGTGAAATGGAGATAAACTAAATGATATCTAAGGGTTCTGCCACTCCCAACAAAACCTAGTACTATAGTTCTACTTTCCTAAGAAAGCAAGGACGTGGGAGAATCTCCAAGTGTGTAACAATTGCTCCGAGGTTTCAGGTAATTAAATCTGTTTGGCTAGATAATTATAGTCAGTTGTAACTTAACCTCATAAAGCAGAAAGTTCTATCAAGCATAAGTAACCTTCTATAGTTAGAAGCTTTTTTTCCTTTGTACATTAGATGAAATAAAGTTATAATATTTGTGAAAGCTAAGCGTATCACCTACCTGCGCAATTCCAATCAAAAACGTACACTGACAGAAAGGACTGAAAATCCACACTAATGATTTGGGAAAATTCTCCATGAGGACTATTAAAAGACCAACAAATCCAAATGCCACAGTAACAAAAAATTCAACTATTCCAACATGTTTTTTTAAAAATGGGTGTCAACATTAAAGCAAAAAATACCTACAAAACATAATAATAAAGTTAGTGCAAAATTATTTTACGTTGATGAAAACAAAATTAACTCATTTGTAAAAATAAAGTTATGTTCATGAGAAATTATAGCTATTAAAATACATTATAATTTCTAAATGTTATGGTAAGATACTTTATTTTCATATAAAGAGACACACTTAAAAATTTTTAAACTGACAAATATGAATGATTGCATTTATCTGTAACATAGGGAAATGTAAACTCATTCACACTATAGAAACCACAGGAGCATGTACTGGCCAACTCTCATTAATTTTTCTCTTCTTACCACTTCAAAATAGCAACTTATATTACCATTAATATCATCTTTGACTTGATTTGCATAAAAGGAGAATTTCATGAGAAAGAAATGTAAAAATTGGTTAAATTTAATCAGAAAGAAATGTACTGCTGTATATTTTATAACTACTTTCATTTATAAGTTCTTTTGTTTTCAGATTAGTATTCTGTTTACAAGTTCTTCAGCTTTTACTTTAGCACATTTCATAATGTTTCCTTATAAAATGGCAGTTTATTAGAAGTCACTGGCTTAAGTTCCAAGTAATCTTCATTGCTTTATTGTAAGCATTTACAAAGTTATTTCAGAGGAAATTACTGGTAGAAAATTGTGCATGCACAGAAGAAATTTGTAATGGTGAAGTAGTAAAATATGTAGGTAGATTTTATTGATCTCAGATCCATGAAATTATCATGCATCTAACTAATTTTAATATTTAGATTGTAAATTTGAATGTTTCCTTATATGTATAGTCAGTATCTAAATGAAAAAATTCTCATAGGGAACTATTTATAGAGTAGAATATAAACTCAGAGATGGCTCAGTGGTTAAGAGCACTTTCTTGCTCTTCCAGAGGATCATGGTTGGATTCCTAGCACCCACGTGGCAGATCACAACTGTCTGAAACTCCAGTTCTAGGGAATCTGACTTCCTTAAAAAATTATCAACAAGTATTTCCAACTGAGGGGCTGAGGAGATAACTCAGGAGGTAAAGTGGCTGGCACACAAAGGTGAGGAACTGAGTTTGGATCCTCAGAACCCACATACAAGATGGGCACAGCCTTGCCTTGCCTTTACCTCCCTCACCTTCCTACTCCCAAACCTACCTCCCTCGTTGAAATTTTAAATATATAAGGCTGTGCCCAGCTTGTAAGCTTTTAAACAAAGGACCAATCTTTTAAACTCAATGTGTTGAAATTATATAATACTAGGTAAGTATTTGGAAATACTTATTGATAATTTTTAAGGATTTATTTTTAGTTCATATGTATGAGTATTTTGCTGCATGTATAATAAGTATACCACAAGACCACAGTTCCAGTGGAGACCAGAAGAGGAAGTCAGATTTCCTAGAATTGGAGTTTCAGACAGTTGTGATCTGCCAAGTGGGTGCTAGGAACCCAACCCTGGTTCTCTGGAAAAGCAAGAAAGTTACCTTAACCACTGAGCCAATTCTCCATCCCCAAATTTATTATTTTTAAAGAAAAAAAAATGATAGTCAAAATATTTAACAATGTACAAATAAATGGGCACATAAACCGATCATAAGGCAACTTGTAATTATTTACAAAGACTAATTATATTCAGCATTCTGCCAATATATCAAATATCAAGACTGCAAAAGAGCTATGTTAAAAAAAAATCCTTTAAATCCTGGTGAGTAGCATATGCCTTTAATCCCAGCACCAGGGAGGCAGGAGCAAGTAGTTCTCAGTGAGATCAGGGCCAGGCGGGTCTACATACAAGGGACTACAGGGAGAATCTGTCTCAAAAAACAAAAAAAAACAAACAAACAAAAAATCCTTAAAACTAATTATTCTATAATATAAACTAAGCTGAAAAAGTCAGAATCTCAGGAAAGAATGGGGAAAAAACACAGTACTGAACAATCTTACACAAATGCTTATACACATAACAACAGAAGAATATGGGTGAGCTACAGCACACTACAACAAGTTAGATTGAAACCTGAGATTATACTGTAACTCTTGAAAACATGGTCATTTAATACTGTATTATCTATCATTTATTTATCAGTAACAATAAAAATATATCTTTCATGGAAAATTGATTAAGTAAACTAGAGATCTTACTATATTACCAAGGTATCCTGACATTTCAAGTTAAAATACTTACAGATGATAATCCATAGAAAAAACAGCAGAAATATCACAACGCTGCTACTCTGAGGAAATAAGGAAGAAGCTGTTGCAATAACTGCCATAAGAAGGGACATAAGGAAAATCAAACTTGTATACAGAAGAACCCAGGAAAGCCTAAAACGAGAATGCAGATGCATTAATAGTCATATGGACAGGCCTCAGCAGGAAGCAACCATTTCTCTCTAAACTCCAAATTCATTTATTTATAATAAATTTATTATTTATTATAAATTAATTTTAGCCATTTTATTCTTTGTCAGTTTATTTTCATAGGTTCATGTACTTAAGAATTAGTATTTATAAGTAATTAAGGATATAGTATTAGTCAAGTTATAGGTAAAAGTAATTAGTTGATAAATGGTATTTTTCAGAGTCAAAAAATTTTTAAATTAAAGGCAATTCATGATTAATTTAAAGCTATAATCTCAAAAGTCCAAGCAAGCACCAACATCTCTGATTACCTTAAAATACAAGAGTTTAATAAGTCAATATAATGATTTTCTTTACAGAATAGTCTATAATTAAACCTCTGACGGCCTTGTCTATACAAAACCACTAACTACCCTAGTTACACACTGCAAGCTGCTGACCAACATGATCAACAATACAGTCACTATTTCACTCAATATTCCCTTTAAAACCAAACTCAATGGAATTGAGTGTTTTCAGACAGGGCCTTACTATGCAGCCCCGAATGGCCCCGAACTGGCTTTGTAGATCAGACTGGCCTCAAACTCACAGAGATCCACCTCCCTCTGCCTCTTTGCCCCTGCCTCTGCCTCTGCTTCTACCTCACAGGTGCTCAGATTAAAGGTGTGCACAACCCTGCCCAGCCTATTTTGGTATTTAATTTCACTTTATTTTTCTTTTTCACTTAGCAGTAAAAGAAATCATTTTAAAGAAAACTTAAGATTTATTTTAAATATTTCATTGATTGATGGATTGCTATAAATATTCACTGACGGGGATAAATTTATCTAGTTATTTCAACAAAAAATAATAACCCAATGCATCTTAAAAATCAATCATTTATGAAATAAAAAATAAGAAAAGGAAATGTTATACACAATAATCCTACTACATAAAATACTGTAATTGTTACCTTAGGCCAAATGGAATAAAAATTTGTAAAATGGACCTTATAATAGCAGCTTACCCATGCAATACTGACCTTCCTCCTAAATGAGCTAAAAGGTAATTTTATCTTTGTTTGTCTGACACAGGGACTGGCTAGGTAGTCTAGACTGGCCTCAGACTTAAGATCCTCATGAGCTCATGCTGGCATTACAGGAATAAGCCCTTACTACCAGCTTAAAAGCAAAGTGTCTTATTACTGGGTAGTAGGAAAAGGAAAATGTACCTCTTATCAATATTCATGCCTCTATAAAATTAACATCGTATGAAAATGCTGGCACACTAATGATCATCTATAGAAATTTTTTTTCATTTGTGTCTCTATAAATTACTTACATATTCTTCACCTTAATTCACTCAAATAACTAGTTTTTCAAGGGGAAAGGATTACAAAAACTATACATGTAGACATTAATAATTTTAAATAAACTTACAGTATCATATACATGTTACATTAGGAAAGGACATTAATGGTCAACTTCTAGTTTTACTTCTAGTTTTTAGATTTCATTTGTTCAGTGCAATGACACAGTGAAATACTTGGTGTATGCTTCATGGGCTCAAATAGAATGTGAAATAAGATTCCCCCACTGCTCTTCCCTTATCATAAAAAAGCAATTACTATAAGGATTTAGGATCAGCACTCCATCAAACTGAGTAAATAAAATTATAATGCTGAAGATTGGTATGATATTTAATAATATTTAATTATATACTAAAAAAAACTTTTAATAACATACCAAAAGGCAGTGTCATGAAGTCCCATTATCTTTAAAAATTCTTTTAATCTTTTTTCTTTTTCTGCTACAATATGAATTGCCAAAAAATATCCAAAAGGTGAAAATGCTATAACTAGGTATATTAAAATTACTCCTCGGGGAAAGGTATCTATTTCTACAACAGCAGTTTCTCCCATAATAACAGCTTTAGTTGACTCCAGCTCCTTCCAAAGAGAAACACTGGTCTTCAACTATAATTAGAAAATGTAAATACATTAAGTTAATTTAGTTCTGACAATAACCCCAATACAATTATATGCCTAAAATTAGAAAGTAACCTCATGCAAATAACATACTCGAAGAGCCACACATTTGAACTAAAATAAGTGACAATAATATCATGAATAGAATTCTGCTTTCAATTCATTCTGGAAATTAAAAGTTTGAAGATGGTGACTGAATAAATTTTTATTAATTTGCCAAAAAAAAAATTTCACAACTTTATTATCACCATAATCAGATGCTAAGCATCTTAATAAAAATACCCATCTTCAAAGTTGAGGCTCTCAGGAATGACTAATAGTGCCATCATTCCTGTGACTAGGCTAAAAAGGTTCTTTTAAACAGCATGTCTTCCTATATTACTTCAAAATTGAGACCTGCAGGACATACAGACAGAATTATGCAATAAAACTGTTTATCAGTTGATACTTCTGATATTCAAGTAAATACCTAACATGAGATTCTGTACCATCCAGTGGCCTAGGCTTGGAATGGCTAAAGTCTAACCAAAACACAAATAAGTGTTATAATTTATCGTTGTGATACATCCCATATTTCACTATCTTTATCTTAAAATTTCATACCACTGAACTGCATAGTATTATGTATACCCTAACAGATTTATCACTTACAAGCTACAAGAACTTATAAGACAATTCTACATACATCATCTCATTTGGTTCTTACAAGGGTCCTGTTAAAACAAAAGGGTTATTGTTATAGAAATTCTACTACCTACCAGTTTATCAACTAAGAGGGTTAAGACTCCTGTTTAGCTCATAATTCCAATTCTATCAATATTCAAACATAATCTGAATGTACAGTTTAGTACAGAAACTGATTATATACATTTTTGAAATATTTTATTGTAAATTTCAGCTAGAAAGGCAAATAGAAAAAAATCTACAGCTCTAGGAAAAATGAAGGAATGAAGTATGACTGATTCTAATAGTTCTAATCCTAAGGCACAAACTTAAAAGCTTAAAAAATAAATTTAATGGATAGTTTTTCTACCAAAATGTGAAATGGTGGATCAGATCACACGTTTAGAATATAATTTAAGCATTTATAAACAATCCTAACAATAAAAATTAGGAAATAATTATCAAAATATTCTTTGATTTCTCTTCACAATTACCTGTATAATGGCAGCATCTATGGATGCCTGTAAGACTGTGAACCCTGAGGACCAGTACTGGGCAGCCTCACACGACTCTGAACAGCCAGCTATGGGAGAAAAATAAGACATAAAATTTTATATACTACATAAATGCTTTCTTCTAAAAATAAGGCAAGGAAAGTTACCAAAGTAGTATAATTAATCAATTTCTACAGGAACAAAGAATATACACAACTGCCCCTCAAAGACAAATATCTATGACATTACTATTTATTTGGGAGGGTAAAATAAAATTACATTTATTAGAGGCTGGCAAGATGGCTCAGTGGGTAAAAGTGCTTGCCTCACAAGCCTGATGACCCAAATTTTATTCCCAGAATCTACAAAAAGCCAGATGTAGTGCCTTCTATCTGTAATCCCAGCAGTCTAGGGTGAGATAGTAGGTGGAGACAGAATGCTCAGAAAGTCATGGGCCAGCTAGCTTGGAATAGGAACAGCAGTAGAAAGACAAGAGGGACCCTGTCTCAACAAGGAAGAAGGAGAACCAACCCCCAAAGTTGTCCTCTGACTCCCACATGCTGTGGAATCGCCATGCCAACATTCAAAGAAAAAAAAAAGAAAACACACACACACACACACACACACACACACAAATAAACAAAATAAAACAAATGTCAGGATACTGGATAGTAACTGAGTAAAGATGCAAGTTAATTACAAACAGTTATTTACAATAAGTCACTTTTCTGTTTGAGATAAAGCATTCCACAGTCCCTGTTTCAAAGCACCTACAGATTCATGGACAAATCCAGTTTTATAAAGAGAGAATTAAGAATTCCACATAGGCTTTTTAGAATAAAGTAAAAAAAAAAAATCCATATTTGGGGGCTGGAGAGATGACTCAGCAGCTAAGAGCACTGGCTGCTCTTCCAGAAGACCCAAGTTCAGTTCCCAGCACCCACATGGCATCTAAAATCCATAGCTCCAGTTCCACAGGAACTGACATCCTCTTCTGGCATCCAGGCTTTGCATGACGCAGGTACACCTACATACATGCAGATAAACCACTCATACACACAACACAAAAAGAACAAATTAGAACAAATGTAATTCCATATTTAATATACTTAATATTATTTACCTCTTGAATCCATATAAACAGAAGACACTGGAATCATATTAGGAAAAAAACGGAGTTCATAGGACATGACGTCT
This sequence comes from Eospalax fontanierii, assembly GCA_035773235.1. Lineage (NCBI taxonomy): Eukaryota > Metazoa > Chordata > Mammalia > Rodentia > Spalacidae > Eospalax > Eospalax fontanierii. The sequence continues at coordinate 91,063,208 of CM069531.1, read as the reverse complement.
TTGAAAACCACACCTACAAAGTTGCTGGACTTAGAAAGACTGGATACTAACATTTCTTTTTCATTTGCATATTCTTCAGTAATTAAAACTATAAAATATTAGAACACTGTAGTTAACTCACAAATTAAAATACCTTACTATAATACAATAGATTAACTTCATGATTATATTTCATGAATGGAATATTCTACAAGTACTTCTGTCATGATCACTAACTTCTTAGAAAATGAAGATGATGTCTAAGAAAATAATATGATGTATAAAATAATAAAATTTTCATAACTCCAGTTCCATAGGAATCGTCTAACCTCCATGAGCATTGTATGACAGGGGTGCACTTACACCCACACAGGCAATACACTCATACACATAAAATAGAAATTATAAATAAAATATTTTTTAAAAACAATAATTCAGTTCAATTACCTATTTAAGTAAAATTAAATAATTTTTAATAAACAGAATTTTATCTTAAAATATTTCTTCTATGAAGAACATTCTTCCAGGCATGTTCAACATTTTGACACTGTGACCGACACAACAGTATCGTATTGTATTGTAACACAATACAAGATTCATGCTCAAGAACCACATAATCAAATTACAAAAGAAAACTCTAATGTTTTAAGTCATTTTGTGTTGGACTACATTCAAAGCTATACTCTACCTCAAGTGGTCACATGTAACACATGGATCCACAGGTTAGACTTCCCTACGTCCTTCTCTTAGCAACTATGGCAAAACTCTTCAAACTTCTTTGAATGAAAACTGCCATTTAAGTCTAATATTGTTTATTCCTTTTCAGAAGATAAATGAAGAAAGTGCTGTGATCATGCTATCACATTAGTTAATTTTTAAAAAGTTCTGTAGTTTTGTTTAAAATAAGTTAACTTCACTATACAAGCTCCAGAATTTTTGGTCAGAGACCTAGGAAGGGTACTTACCATCAGGAAGATGATCAGTAGATACTCTCTGCATGATGTTGCTTGTAATATTAGTCACTGGAGTATATCCGAGAATTAGATTAGAAAGGATAGATTTGTCCATAGGACTAAGATCTATGTCAGATACTTCTTCATATTTCTTATTTGGATGCATCATGCTAATTAGTATTAGCCAAAATAAAAAAAATAATGGAAAAAGAATTTCCTAGAATAAAAGTAACCAAATGATTACAAAGTACAAGGATAGTGACAAAAATCAAGACTTCTATGCAAATAATATAAGCAACACTGAGAGAAAAGACAAAGAAATACATAAGGTGAAAGCAACCCCACCCTAAAAGAGCTACTATGCTGAGCACTCACCAAGACCAAAAGAAAGATTAGATCATTTTCAATATATGCTGTTTTATTGAAATATCTAAGACTTGATTTACATAATAAATTAAAATGACACCAAGTTAATGTTTAAATGTTTTAATTGCTGATATAAGATACACTAAATTTACTAATAATTTTATTTAATGTAACTTGTAAAAAATTCCTACAAGAATCACCATAAATACCTTTGGAAATAATAAATGTTTCTTCATTATAACCCCTACCTTAAAAATACATAAATTTATACTACTAAAACTATATTTAATTACTCTTATGTTCTGCTTTACTAGGGATGAACTATTGTTTTATCTTGTTGATGAATTACTCTGTAGTTTTGGGAAAAGGTATTTCCATACTTAAAATTATTAAGTTAGCTGGGCTTCTGACTTTCTTCTAAAAGTACTCCATGCTAGGATACAATTCTGTGACATAATTTTAGTATTTTTTGGCAACTGAATCCAGAATCCATAAAATGGGAAGACATAGGGAATAAAATTGCATAGTAATGTTCCACAAAGTTATCGGTGAATAATGCATACCTAAGTTTGAAAATTAAGTACTGCTCTTACAAATCATTAATAAAATTTCTAATGTTTAGGAGGATTACTTAATTCCTTTTTTCTGGCTATTTCAACAACTACAACATTCTTATATTTTACAAGCAAACTGAAGAAAGGAAATAGCATGAAACTTTATCCTGCAAAATTATCTTGTAAAAATAGAACATGATCAAAGCAAAATAAACTGCAGGAAGACATAAGAAAGAGTATTTTTAACTTACCTGAACACTACTTTTTTTGGTTCTGCATTTAATTAGGTAGTTTTTCAGTAGAAGTGTTCTGGTCTGCCTCCAAACTCCCACATCCCTAATTGCAGTGGCCATGTTTTCTAGGTCAGCACATTAAAAGGGAAAACAAACAAACTTTGAACCACACAGTAAAGCAGAGGTTATCTTTATTGACAATAACATACAGATTTTTAATCCCAGGTAAGATGAATTTAAGAAAACTGCAAGCCATCTTCCTACTTGTACAGAAGCATGGAGCAGCAATCTGAAACTGATAACCATCTCTAGGCAAAAAAAAAAAAAAAAAAAAAGAAACACACTCATTCTCATTCAAAGATAATTTGCTACAAAACAAAAACCAGAAACATCATCCCCTCAACATGAACACTCTCCAGTTGTCCACCAAAACAAGACTTACCAAATGCCACTAAATTATTAATCCAAATTGAATGCTGACTGCTTAACATTGCACTTTTAGACACCAGATCCTCCACACAGTAGCTGGATCCATAAAAATTTTATTTCCTTGCTCTGTCTCCTGAATTTAGAATTGAATCTCTCATAGCCTTGTTAAAAGTTCAAACCTACCCAACCACTCCACATCTAGTGAGAACTTTTAAAAACAAAACTAAATCCTACGTCCCAAATATATGAACATATATAGCACCACCTTCTCCTCTTCCACCACCATCCCTTGAGTGGTACAGGTTCATATATATGCATATATATAATTTTAATATTTTATTATTTTATGTGTGTGTTGCCTTCATGGAAATGCACCCATGTTATGCAATGCCTGTGGAAGAGGGCATCAGATCCCCTGAAACTGGAGTTACTGACAATTGCTAGCCATCATGTGGACGCTGTGACCAAACCCAGGTCCTCTGCAAGAACAGCCAGTGCTCTTAAGGCAGAGCCATCTCTCCAACCCCTGTACTAGTCATATTTTTTCTAGTATTATGGAATTTTTAATCAAAAGATTAAAATTAAAAGATTGGAAACCACGGGAACTGAACTTACCCTAAGACATTTATGAAAATATATTTTCTGCTATTAAGCTTTTTCTGAATGCTAAATACTTAATATGCTCAAACTTGATTTTCCTTCCTTGGGGTAGATATTCATCATATACTTTCAATTTTCACTAAGCTAGCTAGATTTTCTTGCAACCAAAAACATCTTAACCAACAGTGGTACCAAATCAACAAACACAAGAATTATATAGCAATTTTAAATGTTTGAAATGTTACATGTAACTAAGAATATGATCTTTGGAATCAAACCAACTAACAGGAATCCTGCCTCTGCCATTTCACACCTATGAGACCTTAAACAAGACATTTAACTTTTTGTCTCTAAGCTTTGTCATCTGTAAAATAATCACAATATCTACTTTGAGTTCTTTAAATGACTAAGCGAATACATATGAAATTTAAAATGGTACCCATGGGAACTTTTTTCTGGGGATCACAAATTGAACTTTTAACCATGTCAATCAATTGATCTGAGATCACTTAGAACTATATATTAAATCTGTTTTCTTGCTGTGTACTCAGCTTGTTTAAATTTAACTGGCCTTTAAGAAAAACAAAACAGGGTTTAAAGAGAAGGCTCAGGAGTTAAGAGTAGTGGCTACTCTTGCAGAAGATCTGGGTTCGAATCCCAGCATCTACATAGCAGTTAACAGTTCCAGGGAATCTGACACCCTCTTCTGCCCTCCGTGGGCATTGCACAACACAGGTGCACTTATATACATGCAGGCATAACACTAATACACATAAAATTTAAAAATTTTAAATTATTTTTAAATAAAATGAAAAACAATGTAATCAATCTTACTATGCTTTGGACTCCTGATGAAATTAACTCTCCTAAGCTAAGATGGATGCATAGCTTGAAACTTATACCATGTTCCTTATTTCCCTCATGACCCTTCCATGCCCCTGATTCAGAACAAAGTATATGTACCTAAGATGTAGTAATTAGAACTAATACCACCCACTGAAACATCACTGACACTGAAAACAACAACATGTCCTTTACAAATGTTGATAGTAACACATAGGCACGGACTAATGACATCTGTTTGTGGTTTTTGTATGCTGCTTTGGGTCAATAGGGTCAGAAAAGTAACTTCTTCCTTGTAAACTCTAGTTAAAGATTCTTTTTATTATTTTTTATGAGTATTTTGCCTAAATGCCTGCAAGTGTGCCCATCACGCAATGCCTATGAAGTCCAGATGTCAACATATAACTAGAGTTATTAGTTGCCATGTAGGAACAAAACTGGGGTTCTCTGGAAGAGCAGCCAGTGTTCTTAATCACTGAGCCATTTCTCCAGGTCCTGGTTATAGATTCTGTAAGACAAAGTTCCTCATTCTTGTCCTATACCATGATTGATACACTTAATAAAGTAGCCCTTTGCTCAAGACAACAATTCTGTGGCTGGAGAGATGGTTCAGCAGTTAAGAGAACTGGCTAATCTTGCAGAGGACCAGATTCAGCTCTCAGCACCTACATAGCAGCTAACAATCGTCTGTAACTCCAGTTCCAGGGGATTCAACCCGGTCTTCTGGCCTGGGTTCAGTTCCCAACACCTACATGACAACTAACAAATATCTGTAACTTCAGTTCCAAGGAATCCGATGCCCCTTCTCGCCTCCTCAGGTACTGCACACATATGGTGCACTTACATACATGCAGAAAAAACACACACATAAAATAAAAAATATACAATTTTTTTTTAAAAAAGAACAGTTCTGAGAGAAATCAGAAGAAACAGTTCTGAGTACACATCAGGTTCATAAACAGTTAAACTACTCCAGGAGTCAGATTTTTTTTTTATGTGGGACCACCTGGTACACCGCAAGTAATTATAAATATTGATCATTACTGTATATAAAAATATTGTTACTAATATTCACAAAGGAATTATACAGACTATTATAGTCATGGAAAAATGGATAATTTAGAAAGCAATGGAAATGAAATGACAGAAATAAAATCTCTATAAATAGGGTTAATAGCCTCTAAACAAAAATTAGTAAACTGGAATGAAGACTGAGTCAAGGGAGTCCATCAGACTGGATGATTAATGGACAAGAAGAAACAATGTTACGTAAGAATATAGATGACTCTGTACAATGACTCATCTCAGCAAAATGGGGGGTTTTATCGAAAAATGGATCTAATCCTATATAAAATGCCAAACCAAATTTTAATATTCTTGAACATCTAGCTAATTCAAGTTAGTAAAACAAAACAAAAACTTTTTTGTTGTTTATTCTTGTTTTTTTTTTGAGACAGAGTCTCACTATGTAGTTAAGGATGGCTTGGAACTCACTATGTAGACCAGGCTGACCTTGAACTTAGAGAAATCTGCCTATCTCTGCCTACCAAGTACTGGGATCAAAGGTGTGGGCCACCACACCCAGCTAACAAAAACTCAAAGAGAAGCTGAAAAGATAGCTCAGTGGTTAAGAGCACATACTACTCCTGCAGTGGACCCAGGTTCAATCTCCAGTATTCTTTGCAAGCACCTCACAAGTGCCTGAAACCTCAGCTCCAGGGGGACCTGTTGCCTCTAGTCTCTGCAGGCAGTACATTCACATTCACACACACACACACACACGATTTAAAATAACAACAACAAAAAATCTTTAAAAACCTCTTGAAGAAAATTCAATTGCTGGTTTTGGTCCCCTCCACCATCCCCCCACTTTGGCATGAAATACCTGGTCTGAGTAAAATGATGAAACAGTCCTAATATTGATCCTTCACAAACCTTTAAGTTTAATGTTCATCTTAATAACTCCAAAGCTGTCATAGTGTCTTTAGAAACTGACCAGTTTTCTTTTTTTTTTTTTTAATGGTGCTTGGAATCAAATGCAGGGCCTTAAACACAGTAGTCAAGCCTCTATCACAGACACTCTCTAACCCCAACTGCCCCCACCACAGCCCACAGTGTCTAAGCAAACCCAATATGAAAGGACTGTGAAGAATAAATCAAATAAGGACTACTCTGCATAATCATGTTAAGTATTAACTATATTGTAGAGATTAGATCTGAATGGTGACTTTGGGAAAATATTTTGTTTCTTCTTCAGGTGTTGGCCACATTGTTTATGAAAATTATCCTTTTGAGAGAAGACAGAGAAATAAAAGAATAAAAGAGATGCCTACAATTCACAATGGTAAGATTATTAAAAATTCCTAAGTCCTAGCCTGGCCCTGTCCCAGTTACCCAAAAGGCTGAGGAAAAGAGAAGGATTGTTGAGTGGGAGGTGGTGAAAGACAGTGTTATTCTATAGTAAAGAAATCAGAAAAACATAAAGGATAGTATCTGAGATAAGACCAGCTCCTAAAAGTAGGAAAACTGGGTTTCCTGAAAAAGATTAGAGGACAACACAAGGGAGGTGACATGAAGTGGCAGAGGTGTATATCTGAAAATATGGCAGCAATTTTAGAATCAGGAATGACCAGAAATGGGACAATATGAAGAGTTCCTAGATGCCCTTGCTTGGACCTAAAGAATCCCCATATTTATCAGAGTTCTGAAATTCCTGGTTTTAGATTATAGTTCCCACACCTAATAGCTTTATGTGCTGGTGTCTGAGGAATAAGAGGAAAAGGCAGTGAAAGGCTAACTGGCTTGTCTCAAGTTTAACCTTGGCTACAATGGAAACAGGTTTCTGCAAAATCCAGGAACTCACTCTATAGTGATATCTTGAATACAAGATCACAGCCTAGTAGATTTGAGCCCAACCCAAAGTCTTGCCGTTGCAACAGTTTAAAAACTCTAACAAAGCCAATTCTTTACTATCCCAAAACAAAGACATAGAATTATTTTTAAAGTTGTTCTCTGGGGGACTAAAGATATGACTCGGTGCTTTATAGTGTGTACTGCTCTCACAAAGGATCCAAGATAGGTTCCCAGCACCCACATGGGGCAGTTGTCAACCGCCTGTAACTCTAGCTACAGAGGAATCTGATGCCTCTAGCCTCTCTGACCTCTGTACTCATGTGCGTACACACACACACACACACACACATTTAAAAATAATTATAAAACCAAAACGTTTTATTATAATTGTTATTCTCTACTATTTCACATCATACCTGAGGAACACAATAAAGTCTGTTTTAAATAATTATTAGGTAAGTTTCAAATACTTAACACTACTAATTATTTAATCAAATTTTTAACTTTCCTAGAAAATTTCCTAGATAAAATAATTCACATTAAATCTAATACGTTGTAAAAAGAAAATCTGAAAATCCATTATCTTCTTTTGCTACTGTACTAATAAGTAACTCAAAGAAGCATTACCTAATCCAATGTCAGAATCAATTATTAAAGAAAAATTAAGTATTATATGCTAGGTGTTATTGAATATTTGCAAAACAAAAGCTATAACCTTTAAAAATAATTATAGAGAAAAATTCAGAATTTTTATTACATTTATTTTTGGGTGGTGTGTGTGTGTGTAAGTACACACTTCTGTGTATGAGTGCGAGCATGAGCATACCATAGCATACCATAGCATGTGAAGGTCAGAGGACAGCTTTCAGGAACTGGCTTCTCATTTTATTATGTGGGTCTAGGGGACTGACCTCCAGGTTTGGGAGCAAGCACATTCATCTACTAAGTCATCTCACTGGCCCAAGAATGTTTCTTAAGAAAAATGAGAAACTTGAAGGCCACAAAATATTTTAAAATATAATCATTATATTGATAGCCTTTGTTAAAAACTGCTTATCTTTAATGTCTATCCATTAAAAAACAAAATCACTTAATATTATCACTACCTCTGTCAATATTTTTAGCTAATAAGGCATGAACTATTTTGGAATAAACAATCCTACTGTAGCAAGTAAAATCATTTTGAAATTAAAATTTATTTTACATATATAGCCCAAATAAAAAAAAACAAACGTATAAATTAAGATTGTAATCTATAAAGAAACTCAGTAATTCTTCCATTCAGAGCTATTCTGATAAAATATAATCAATTCACCTTCTTAGCAAACTTGAACAATTCTTGGAAAGGCTCTCAGCTGAAAATAAGTTTCCTATTTCCCAAAGATAGCTGTTTGAGGTCATTTCTGGTCAAAGCTAATTACTACTGCTTTATTCCAGCTCTACACATAGTACATATAATAACTATAATTAGCTACATAGTGTATTGCCATTTTTTATGTCTGAATCTTGAGCTTGACCATGAGATTCTTAATGAAGAAAAGAATGTCTTGTTTCTATTTACTTCTCTACCACGACTGGTAATATTATACTGCAAATTCCTTTATCAAGCCTTTTCCTGAGAGTCATTACAGATCAAGGAACTGCAAACTAAGATGAAGGACTAAATCCAACTCACAGCTTGTTCTGCACAGTTCAGAAGTTAACAATGCTTCTGTTTCTAAAACAGTTGGGGCAGGGGGGGGCAAATGAAAGAACAGTAACATCTTGTGACAAATTTCAATGTCTATAATGAAGCTTTATTAGAACACAACCATGCTAATTCACTTATGTATGACCTAAGACTATTCTGTGCTACAAGGGTAGATTTACACTTACTTAGATATATTCATTTTGCAAAACATAAGACATTTATTATCTCAGTCTTTACAGAAAAGTTTTACTTACTAATTCCTGTTATCAGCTATAGGAAGTATAAGAGAAAAAAAGCAGATCTTTTATTTAACACTTACTGAAGAACTTAGGTAGAACAACAAAAATTTGTATGACTACCACTGACTTCACATAAATCAAAATATGTTAAAATTCCAGTTGGGGGACAGAGTTTGGAGAAGGATGGAATTTCTGAGCAGAGAAAAAAACAAGGGAAAGCTGGAACCCAGAAGGCTTGAATTATGTAAAGAGACAGTTGCAATATGGTAGAGGCAGAAGGCAATGTGAATGGGGGGTGGGGGGTCAGAGTTCCTGTGTGTGCCCTAGACGACACTGTAAAGGCAGAAACTGGAAATGGACTATGAAATGCCATTTGTGTCAAATTAGACACTCTCGTCCCCCTGCACTTTTTACAGCTGAGGGTAAAATGCCTGGCAAGGAGACTTCACAAGTCCACTTACTTTCCCACCCCCTGTCTCCTAAAGTTCTATCCCTGGCATCACTCTACATTGATCGTGATCTTCCTTTCTACTTCAGAGAGAAAACACAAGCAATCAAAAGGAATTTCCCCACCAGTCTGTCCACCACCCACAGCGGGAGTAATGTACATGTAGAACAATGTGCCATTTCAGCTTAAACTTCAAGACTCCATTTTTATTAGACCTCTAAACCACAAAAGTTTAAATATAATCTGGTATCAGTTCGACTTTTAAACTAAGTTTTAATTTTTTGAGAAGCACTGCCAGCAATGACCTGAAAGAAATTCCTACCCAGCTACATTACCAGCTTTAAATGGATGCAATAAACCATTTAATTTAGCGGGAGCAATGATCTGAAAGAAATTCCTACCCAGCTACATTACCAGCTTTTAAATGGATGTAATAAACCATTTAATTTAGCGGGAGATAGATCATAAATGCTTTCTTCTTTGATGCTTTAAATGGTACTGAAAGTGGTAAAATAATAAAACAAAATACAAGTGTCAAAATTTAACCTAAGTTTTAAGACAGTATCTCTTTCTGGAGAAAACAATGCAATAGTATCCATATGGCAAGCCACCTAATAACATATATATTTACCAAAAAGAAAAGTTCATAATTAAAAGAGCTTTCAATATAATTAATTCCCACACTAGTAAAGATTACAATTTATATTATGAAATTCTTTTATATAATCATTCCTTCAATGAAATTCAATGACAGACGTTACAAACTGTACTCATCGTGGTACCCTTCCCCCACACACAAATACTATCTGGGGCTGGAGAGATGCTCTTGCAGAGGACTCAGGTTCAGTTCCCAGCACCCACCTCCATGGGCACTGCACCACAGGGGTGCACTTACACACTTGCAGGCAATACGCTCATAAACATAAAAGACAAAAATAAATTTAAAAAACACTATGTATAACACAAAAGACACAATAAATAAGCAATACATTAATAAATTTCTGCTGAAGTTAAGATTACCTTATGCAAAACATCATCATTTGATGTTTTGTACTGTCAACAGTACATCCGATTAAACAACCCACACTGAAGATTAATGTTTCTCTAGTGTGATTTTTGGGGCAAATACAAAGTGTCCTTCTAATGTTCTCCTACGGAGAGAAACAAATGCTCTCGGGACAAATAAATAGTGGGAAAAGCACCCAAATTAAGAGTCTGAGAAACCGAGCTCCTTCTTTCCTAGCTGGGACCTTGACAAAGTTACTGAACTTCTTTATGACCCATTTCTACATCTTCTCAACCAGACCATGTCCAAGTGCTCAGGGCAGCTGTCAGGAGTACATGAGACCATGTCCAAGTGCTCAGGGCAGCTGTCAGGAGTACATGAATTCATACTAAGCTTGGCTCCACCCTTAGCTCATTGTCCGCAGAAATAAACCTGTTTTCATTCCTAGTGCTCAGGCCTCTGAAAACGCCAAGCAAGCTTCCCTCCATCAACCCTGACCATCAACAGCCGGAACCACTGTGTCCCATCCAGTTCCCTTTCCCTTCAGGGCAATATTTGCTTTCCCGTACCCGGGACTTTGCAGGTGTAAGGAACTAAGATATCTACCCCTCCCCCCCCCCGCAAACCATGTCACAGACCTGGTCTTTTTCCCACCACGACCTGGCTCCCCCCACAACCTGGCTTTCTCCCCCACACCTGACTCCCCCCCCCCATCTGGCTCCCCCACCACCTGGCTCTCCCTCCTCATCTGGCTCCACCCCTAAACTCTCCCACACACCTGGTTCTCCTCCCTCACCTGGCTCCCCACATCTGACTCTCCCACACCCGGCTCTCCTCCCTGGGCTTCGCCACCATACCTGACTTCCTCCCCTTGGCTCCCCACCTGCACCTGGCTCCCCACCACTACCTGGCTCTCCCCCGTCCCCGCCTCACCTGGCTCTCCCTCCTCACCTGGCTCCACCTCTGGGCTCCCAGCCTACACCTGCCACTCCCCCCCCCCACCTCCTCTCCCCTAGCACCTGCCTCTCCCCCCCGCACCTGCCTCTCCCCCCCCCCGCACCTGCCTCTCCCCCCCGCACCTGCCTCTCCCCCCCGCACCTGCCTCTCCCCCCCCCGCACCTGCGTCTCCCCCCCGCACCTGCGTCTCCCCCCCGCACCTGCCTCTCCCCCCCGCACCTGCCTCTCCCCCCGCACCTGCCTCTCCCCTCCCGCACCTGCCTCTCCCCCCCCGCACCTGCCTCTCCCCCCCACGCCCAGCACAGCCAGCACAGCTCGGCCAGCTATTCGCAGGGAAACCGGAGCAGAGGATGGAGTCGCTCCGGCCCAACTGCGGCGTCGCCCGCAGGGATCGCGGAGGCCCGAGGTCATCAGCGCCCGCTCCCCGCCAACATCCTCAGGCCTCAAACATCCACCGCCAGGCGGGGGAAGCGGGACCCGGGGCCCTCAGACCCCCGCTCCTCCTCGGCCGCCCGGCACTCGCCTCACCTCCGCGCCGCAGCCGCAGCGCCGTCAGGCCCCGCCGCGCTCGGTCTGTGGAGACGGCGCGAGGGACTGAACGCTGAGAGGGTGTGAGGACACGGCGCGGGAACGAGAGAGACAGCAGGCGGGCGGGTGGGCGGGCGGGCGCGCGCCCGCCACCAGACTACGCAGAAGGCCGCGCGCCCGGGACACGCAGGAAGGGCGCGCCGCGGAGACCACGCCCCGCCTGTCTCGGAACGCCCCTGAGGGCGGGGCTCCGAGAGGACGCGCGAGCCTGGTGCACGTGCTCCGGGCGGGAAGCCTCGAGCGTTGGGGCGGAAGAGCAGCTCACGAGGGCCGCGCGCTTGGGGGCGGGGCTCCGAGGGGAAGCGCGAGCCTGGTGAGCGTGCTCCGGGCGGGTAGCCTGGAGCGACGGGCCGGAAGCGCGCGTTCACGACGGGGGCGCGCGCTTGGAGGCGGGGCTCCAGTGGGCGGGGCCGGCGGGGCTCTGGGGGGCGGGGCCGGCGGGGCTCGAAGGTGCAGCGTCAGAGCCCCAGGTAGTCCCCAGAGCTATGAGTCCTCCTGACTCATCCTCGGGTCCTCCGAGTCCGTCTCTTCCCTGGGGAGCTTGCCTCGCGCAAAAACAAAGGAACTGGGTTAGAGGAGAGTCCTGCCACGTCCTAGCGGGTGACCTTGGACTGCCACCCTCTGCTGCCTGTTTCCTGACATTTAAGGGTTTCTTAAAGGACTGCATTTTGGAGTCCCTCGGCAGTTCCTTCTTACTCCTGCAACATCCCCACTGCCATAACGACTGCCTTCTCGAACCCCGCATCAGACAGGGACCTCCGACATCAGGACCTCGAGGATGCTTTTGTTTACTGTAATGTCCTGGTAAAATCTGTAAATGTGGCAGATCTTGCTTTTCCCCAAACGTCTTGAGCTATGACCTCTGATGGAGATTACATACCATGCTTATTTTTACTACAAATGCAGTCCGTTGTTTGGAGTTTCATTATCCAAAGTGACCTAAAGAGCAGTCAAAAGTTACTGCAAAGGAAAGAATACGTCACATTCAATTTCAGTACCTTTTTGTTTTCTGTTGTTATTGCTTGAGAATTTCATACATGTGTGTAATGTGTTTTCATCAAACCCACCGCCCATTCCCTCCAAATCCTCCCTTAACCCCTCCTTTCCTGTTCTCTATTTTTAAAAACCTGTTGAATCTACTTAGTGCTGCATGTATGTGCATTGTGTGTAGGGACATCTGCAGGAGCATTTTTGGAAGCCTTTCAGGGCCTGTATCCCTTAAAACTGACTCTCCTCCTCCATCAACAGCTAATTGCTGCTCACGGGTGGAATTTCATGAGCATCTCTCCCATCCATGCTTGATTTTATACAGGTCCAATGCAAGCAGTCTCAGCCACTGTGAGTTTATGTGTTGCAGTTACTTTTAGAGACTTTTTAAAATCTATACTATCCGTACATTATATATACATATTTTTACTTACTTGGGAGTGCTTCTCAAATTTAAATCAAATCTGTTGCCTTTATTTTGCTTTAAAAAGAAAACAAAATCAAGGATTCAGGATTATTTTACTTATCAAATATGGACCAAGTAGGAAAATCAAACAAAGGAGTTCATTGGGTTACAAAATAATGTAGATATTTGGCAGTAGGAGAGGAAGAGGAAAACGATGCCCAAGGCACTGCACCAGAAATAAACAAAAAAGAGAGCAAATAATATCAACTAGTCATGATGCATTTTGGCTCAGAATTATCTTTTAAAAATTGCAAATTCAGTTCCAAATTCAGAAGAATGCATTCTTAATGCCCTATGACATTTGGGCAAGTAGATAAATGTAAGTCAAAGATAAATTTGTTTATAAAATATAATACTTTCAGAATCCCAGCTCTCCATTGGTTCTTCTTAATATAATAAAGCTGTAGACTGCATTAACTTCCGAAGTCATCCATGTACTTCCTGACTTTCTTATCCTTGTGATGTTCTCCATCATTCTGTCTGCTCAGGCTTCAATTCTTGCTTCAAGACATGACGAAAACCCAATTTCCTGATAGTCTTATCATCCTGATGAAACTCTCCCTTCTCCTCAACATCACACACTCCCCCATCTTAATCTCTTTCTTTATTTATATTTATACATTTATTTATTTAGTTTAGTTTAGTTTTAACCACTCTAAAGTTGAGTTTAACTTTCCAGATCTAGATCATTGAAGAAGGTAAACATTACTAATATTGATGAGAGAAAACATGTATAAGGAAAAATATGCAAATACTTTTATCCTCACAAAATTTCTGTCACTTTACAAGAACGACCTAGAAGCATCTTCTCACAGGGCTGGACTTGTAGCTCATTGGTAGACTGCTTACCTTCCATACACAAGGTCCTGGATTTAATTCCCAGCAAAACACACACACACACACACACACACACACACACACACACATTTTCTTGCAGTATGGATGGCAAAATTATAAGCTTGTGAGAATAAGATGTAATACAAGGCAAGATTTTTAAAATAAAAATTGCTACAAAGTAATGTGTGGGCCATGGCATATTTTACTGCCTCTGAACAAGTTATTTATCAGACTGCATGTGTCTTGTAAACAGGTTAGCCACAAATTTCCATAGTTACGGGTTTTAGCATGACATCAGCTGCTGGAGGGAAGATATTCCTGTCTGAGTTTCTGAGCTTCTGTAACTAGGGACTAGAAACAAGCCATAGGTCTTCGTTGTCATGATGGCAACAGAAACCCCCACATCTCATTAATAGATGTTTTAGACAAATCACATGGGAGTGCATAGATCATAAGGCTATTAGCTTGAGGTTTGTCAAGTGTCCTAGCTGTAGAAAATTAGCAGTGAACTGCAAGTTGTATAGTATTTAATGTGGAGAAGAGAGTAAGGCTTGCTACCCAGAACTGCCCAGCAACACAAACTCCAATTGGTGAATAATGTTTTTTTTTTTCTTCTCCCTAGACACCAAACACATTTAGGTGGATTTTTGGGCGGTGGGTGGGGGGGGCAGTTTACTAAAATTAAGGCAAGATTATTAAATCATTATAGCAACTCTAATGCTATTAGTATATTCTTTTATAGGATTATCAATGTGTTGGAATTGCAAGTATCATTTTGAAATCCATTGATATTACTAGTATTTGCCATTTCTGAAAGCTAAGAAAGATGCCAAGTAATGTGGTTTTTAAAATAGAATCTGAAAGAATTTCAAATTGGTACATTGGTTTAGAATAAGGCAACAAAAGGAAATTCAGATGAGGCCATCGAAGTAGAAAGAGAATCAGGGCTGGAGAGATGGCTCAGTGGTTAATTAAGAGCACTTCCGTTCTTGGAGAGGACCTGGGTTCAGTTTCTAACACCCACATGGTGACTAACAATCTTATTTAACTCCAGTACCAGGAAATCTGATGCCCTTTTCTGGCTTCCACAGGCACTGCATGGTACACTTACATGCAGGCACAACACTCATACACATAAAATAAAAAAACAGGTAAATAAATTTTATTTTTAACTTCCTAGACTGGGGTTTTTACCTCTAGAAGATCAATTAGGTGATCTGTATTTTCTGTAGGGCACAGGTGAAGGTCCATTGGGGCTGTAGAAGAGTAATAGAAAAATGTTGGAAAACCACTTAGTGCCTGGGAATGGGAATGATCTAATGTAAAGGCCTGTTGTGCCCCGGACCAAGTGTGGAGTCAAGCCCAGAGCTGGCCATCAAGGGAGGTGGAAAGTCCATTCTTGAGAATCAGTCCTCCCAAGACTGGAATCTGCAAATGACAGAAACCTCCTCTGTCCCCAGCATAAACCCAACACAGAGGCAAAGCCACTACCATGCACAACCTGGGACCTCTGAAGAGGGGCTTGTGGAGAGTACAGCCACTCAGAGAATGATGAAACTGCTAGCCAACATCATTATGCCCTCAATACTCCAATCTGCTCCACTATCTGCCCACCACCAGGAATGTGGAACTATGGCTCACAGTTGGGGACTACAGCTCCTGTCTACAGGAGGGTCTACATTTGTAGCTCACGGGAGGGGACCACAGCTCCAGGTTCACAGGAGGGGACAACAGTTCCATGTTCTCAGGAAGGGACCACAGCTCTAGATTGACAGGAGGGGACCACAGCTTCAGATTCATGGGAGGAGACCACAGTTTCGAGCTCACAAGAAGGGTCATAATTTCTATTACACTGATTCTTACTATTTTCCTGTCTCCATTCCTCTATCCACATGACTGTACTTGTGATTAAGAAAGAGTATTTTGGCTTCTGTGCAGCAAACATTGGTCACAGTTGCTTGCTGGTTTGAATTTCTCGCTAGAGAGACATCTGTATTAGAGAAAACCACTTTTCACTTTTGCTTAAGGAACAGATGGATTAAGTGTTTATGTCAAGGATCTGGTTGGCTCTTTTGGTGTTTGCTGTTTTCTCATGAATCAGTCAATCAACAATCAATTAATAGCTCCAACTTTCCAAGTAAAACAAACAGCAGCAGCGACATGCACTTATAGTCCCAGACCTGAGGAAGCTGGAGTAGAGGGATCATTTGGCCATGAGGTGGACACCAATATAGACATCCAGGCAATGCCCCATTTCTACAAAAGCATATTTTTTTAAAAAAGCAAACAATGGAAGATAACATTTATTCCACTGTTAAGATATATGTAAAGAGCCTTAGTGAAATGACTGAAATCTGAAACGACCTGGTAATTTCAAGAGGAAAAGACGGAGAGGCTTGTTCAATTAGAGAGGAAGTGTATTCCAAGGCAGAGAAAGGTCAGCCTTCATGGGTTTTTCTACACATAAAGTTAGCAGTTTATCTAAGAGGATATCGTAAAGGGCCAAGACCCACCTGCAGCCATTTGTATTCTCTTTCCTACTTTGGGAAAGAAGATGGACTTTAAATTGGAAATGTTGAAACAGCAAAGTAGGATCAATGAAACTTGAGACAGAACAAGGAGGCAGTAAGCAGACACCTATCTGTTTCAAATAAGTTCGTGTTTCCAAAAGGCACAAATTACAGCCCACAACTGTTTACAGGTAACCTAAGAGTTCTTACTGGTAAGTTCTGAGAAATTGTCAAATGTGAAAAAGACAACAAGATCCTTTACTTTCAAAATGACAAAAAAAGTTTTAAAAAGGGAAGCCCTGAAAATATCATTCCAGAATATATTGTTAAATAGTTTGGTGGTCACTAGAAACAAAAACAAACTGAAATAAGCCATGCCAGGCCTCTTTATTTATTTGATGGTGAGTGAATGTGGAATTTTATAAACATGATATATATAAATTAATTTCAGCAAAACCTTTAATTTAGTCCTTATGATATTTTTATGGAAAAGACCCCAAATTAGGGGTTTGAGATAATTAGACAAAGTCAAAGTTAGTTGAATAACTGTGCCGTGGTTTGGGTAAAATTTTTCATAAATCACCCATGTGAAAACACGGAATTTATTCTGATCAAATCCAAGAATGAAAAAAAAAAAACCACATAACATGGGATATGATTGAAGACAGAACAAAAATTCGGTTTTTGGAAAAAATTGAACTCTTAGCTAAAACCTAAAAGATGCAATTTAACTGAAATGCAGGACAATTCCTAAATTCAAACTGAACCATAGGTAGAAAGCAGACTAGATTCTTATTTACCAAGTACAAAGCACCCGATGTCCTGCTATATGCCAAGTTGTTGTTGTTTTTTGAGACACAGTCAACACTGTAGCTCAAGCTGGCCTTGATGTCACTTTGTCAGTGAAGCTGGCCTCAAAGTCATACCAATCCCTCTGCATCAGCATCCCAAGTCTTTAATAGTACCCTAGCCCTAGGAAGGAGAGGCAGAGGATTACTAGTGCAAACCACCAGGCACAGCTGTCTGCCAAGATTAATGTGGATTAATAATATTCACAAGGGGTATGCAATACAACGATACTGTTAATGCTTCCATCTGAAATCCCTGTCCTCATCTCACCTCAGCCAGGATTCCCTAGGAATCGGCTCTTCTGCTAGAGGAAGCCAAATAAGGTTTCACCAAAAAGGTCTACATGTTAATCCTGGGAGTAGAGGAAGAAGTCATTATGTGGAATTAATATTACAGTTGGAATTAAGCAGCAGTCTTAATTGGGGGAATTATCCTGGTGGGTTCACTTTAATTAAAAGGGTCTATGGTCTACTGTCCCCAAACTGCAAGAAGTATTATCCTAGGAATTAGAAAACCCTGAGAAATTTTCTTTTTTCCCCTGTATATTATAATTATAAAATGTATCATTATTGATGAACTAAAGTATGTTATCTTAAAAATAAAATAACTGGCCATGATGGCACGCACCTTTAATCCCAGCACTCTGGAAAGCAGAGGCAGGCAGAACTCTGTGACTTTGAGGCCAGCCTGGTCTACATAGCAAGTTCCAGGCCAACTGGGACTACATAGTGAGAACCTGTCTCAAAAGAAAACTTGTAAAATAAAATAAAGATAAAAGGGTCCCTCAGAGGGAGAAGAAGGTAGGAAAAGTGCTGAAATTAGTGAAATGGAGGACTGAGACTTTCAGAAAAAAAAAAATTTACACTACCTAAACTTTAAGTGATCCTGAATCTTAACTTTATCATTGAAGAACAAGAGGGCAGCATGGTTCAGTATCGGAATTCAATTTACCGTGGTTGACTCTGTAGATGGATAAAATATAGGTAACTCTGGGATATGGAAAAGGTATTGATAGAGACCCTCCTCTAGAGCTTCCAGACAGGAACAGAGCCCTACTAATACCTCGATCTTATCCCAGAGAGCACCGTGTGTTAGGCTTCCAACTTTTAGAGCTGTAAAACTATAAAGTTGTATTGTTTTAAGTCACTAAGTTTATGGCAGCTTGCTATAGTAGCAATAAAAAACTAATAGACCCTTCCTAATTCTTTTTTTTTCTAATGTATGAGTTTTTTTGCCTGCATGTATGTAAGTGTACCCATGTTGTGCAATGCCTGTGGAGGCCAAAACAGGGGATCAGATAGCCCTAGTAGTGGCGTTCTGGAGTTACAGACAGTTGTTAGCCACCATGTGGATGCTGAAATGAACCCAGGTCCTCTGAAAGAGCACCCAGTGTTCTTAACTGCTGAGCCATCACTCCAGCCCCCTAATTCTTTTTTTTAAGATTTATTTTTATTTATGTGTGTTCCCACATATGTGATAAAAGCTCACTCACAGTGAGTGCAGTCAAGTGTATGTAGGTGCCACAGAGGCCAGAAGAGGGTATCAGAACTTCTGGAACTGCAATTGCAGGCACTTTTGAGCTACACAACTTGGGTACTGGGCACTGAATTTGGGTCCTCTGCCAGAGCAGACAGTGCTCTTAACTTCTCTCTTTCCGGCCCAGTCCTGCGTAATTCTTTTAATACATTTTCATGCTCTGTATCATAGCACTGTGGTTCTTTTGGAATCCAAATGTCTTTTTCTTTTCTTTCTTTTGGTAAACAACATGAGACTATAGAAAGGACAGTGAAGTACTCAACTCATGTGGTCAGAGACTTAGTAAGTGATGTGCCTTCATTATCTCATTTCATGATGAACTTATCCAACCTTTTTTTTTCTTTAACTGTTTTTGTTTATTTGCAAAATAATGCCCGCTCTGACTATCTGGGCCACTTCAAGGAGTTCAGGAGTTCAGGAAATGAGTTGTGTAAGATTCGGAACACATAATATGTTCTGTATGCTTTTTATGTAGTATTTTCTCTACAATAACAAGGTGAGTTGTGTGGTTTTTTTGTTTGTTTGTTTGTTTTTACCAGCGAGGTAGGGAGAAGCTAAGTAAACAAAACTACAAAGCACTAGAGATTACAAATAGATGGACATCAGACAGGAAGTCAAAACACAATGAAGAAACCTGTTTTTTTCTACTAATTATTTCCTGGAAATATGATTCTTTTTCTCATCTGACTTGAGAGGCGCTCCCCATGTTTCTTCTTGAGCGTTTCTATCATGGTTACCCCCTTCATTACTCTGTCCCCTCATCCAGTGACTATTTATGAAGAGCGACTGATGTCAGGTGCTATCCAAAGCATTTTGTCAGGACACTGACATGGTACCTGATATTCAGCAGCAGACCGCGATGAACACTGTGAACCACGAAGCAACAACGGGATGCGATGACGAACAGCAGGGAGGTATAGGAACTCCTAACCCAACCCTGGGAGGAAGTGTCCAGAGAGCTCATCTCTCAACTAAGACCTGACAGATGAGTAGGAGTTAGGCAAAAGA
The DNA here is from genome assembly GCA_035773235.1 of Eospalax fontanierii. Classification (NCBI taxonomy): domain Eukaryota; kingdom Metazoa; phylum Chordata; class Mammalia; order Rodentia; family Spalacidae; genus Eospalax; species Eospalax fontanierii. The sequence goes on along the minus strand of CM069531.1, from coordinate 91,043,277 downwards.
GAAACACCGAATTTCGGAAGTTTACTGTTATCTTCGTTATTTGGGATTTGGTTTATTGACATTGACTTTCCTTTTCTTAATGCTTTTTCCAAACTCAAACAGAACTTGCATCAAGTTTCATCACCAAAACAGAGTTTGGTGTGAAATTCCTCCTGTGAAGTATTTTGGTTTGGAGAGATGACTCAGCTGTTAAGACCGCTCTGCTTTTGCTGAGGATCCAGGTTCTGTTCCCAGAACCCACATGGCAGATAACAACTGTCTGTAATTCTGTAATTCCAGTTCCAAGGGATCTAATAATGCCTTCTTCTGATGTCTGTGGACATTATATGTCATGGGTGCACTTACATACCTGCAGGAAATACACTCATGCACATAAAATAATAAATAAAATATTAAAAATTCAAACATTTTATAATTAATTAGTTCTTTATCATACTCTGACTTCATGGTCTCTTAGTTCAAAACTCCAGCAGAGTTTCAGACTGCTTTATACCTGATCAGAACATAGCATTCTTTTTTATTTAATAATAACATAAATGACAAGTGAAAAACAAGTTTTCTTTTTTAAACACTTGATCTTGTTGTTTCCTTTTTTAACCACTAGATGGTACTTGTATGCTTAAGAGACAAAAAGGCTGATTCAGTTTACCTTCTAGAGTACTAATGAAATTAACTTATCAAAGGATCAGAATATTAAGAAGAAAAAGAGTGTGGTGGAAACAATGGCTCTTACAGAGGACCTGGACTGGGTTCCCAGCACCCACATGGAGGCTAACATCCATTCATAACTCCAGCTGCAGGTGATCTGACTCCATCTTCTGGGGTTCTGCCTATTTATATACACATGTTGCACGTACATAGACGAAGGCATGCAGGCAAAACACTCATATACATAAAATAAAAATAGAGAAATAAAAAATTTTTAGAAGGAAATAGAAATTCAAACTACCTTTAAATTCCTGCCCATCATGTACCACCCCAGTCCTATCCATGCTTTATTTTTAAAAAACATTTTATTTATTATTTTTACTTTTGCATGTATGCGTGTATTGCCTGCATATATATCACTGCACCCATGTTGTGCAGTGCCTTCAAAGACAATTGTTAGCCACCATGTGTGTGTGCTGGGAATCGAACCTAGGTCCTCTGCAAGAGCAGCCAGTACTCTAAACCACTGAGCCATCTCTCCAGTCCCTATTTTTATTTTCTTTCTTTTACTTTCTAATAATACTCTCCTTCTAAGATCTTAACTTGGAAAATGGGACCGACTTTCTCTATGAGAAGTTCCTCACCTTCCCAGTGCTTTCTCCAAGCTAATAGTTTCCCCTCTGCTAAAAACCAGCCCTCCCTTATCTCTTAGATATTCCAATCATTCTTAGGTTCATTTCACATAGCATAGCTCTCCCAATTACTTTACTACAGCTAGAAAAAGCCTTCTGATTCCTGTTTATTCTTCAGTAATCTTTAGTAATCTGTCTAATAACAGATGAAGTTTGCATTATCCTAAAGAGCTATGAACATCCTGGAAGCGCTACTGCTCATCATTCTAAGTATCAAAAACTGAGATGAGCGAGATTGGGAAGATGCTTAAGAGTAGTAGCTGTTCTTCCAAAGGACACAGGTTTGATTTTCAGCACCCACACGGCAGTTAATAACTCCAGTTCCAGAGGATCTCATCCCTTCTGCTTTCTGCAGATGTGCACACATGATTAGCAACAGTGTTTTATGTGATTTGGATGACATGCATTGGTAAGAATTGTGGAACCAAATTATCTCCACACATAGTGGTGACAGTTAAGACATAAGTTCCTGATTCCCCCACTATATATCTATAATGGATAGAGAATCGTGCTTTAAAACATAAGACTGCGATCAAAATAGAGAAATCAAAACCTTCAGGTACACGTAACAAAGAATTTCAAGTCATTGTAGTAGGGGTCAGGAGTTCAGTTTATAAGACCGGATCCAGAAGTCACTTACAAGGAGTGGGAACTAACATTTCTGCATAAACTAGGTGCCCTAAGGAGGCTTTAACTACCTGAAGCCTAAGGAACTCTGGTCATCTTCTAACTGAATAATCTCAGTTGGATGGGGGTCAGGGTCATGATGCCCATGAAAATTGAAAGTATGGGGCTGGAGAGATTATTAGTTCAGTAGTTAAGAGCAGTTTTGCAGAGGACCTAGTTTCAGTTCCCAGCACTCACATAGTGGTTAACAACCATCTGTCACTCCAGCTCCAGGGCATCCAATGCCCTCTTCTGTCCTCTTCGAGCATTGCACGACACAGGTGCAGCTACCTGCATGCATGCATTACACACATACACATAAAATAAAAATAGCAAATAAAATATTGGAAAAGAAAATTGAACATATCTGTTTATAGAGGTACAATTTTACATCATTGCCTGAAAATAGAATACCAACCTTATAAATACAGAAATTACTAGGCATCTATGGAAGCAGATGTAAAAATTCTTAATAAAGATAACTACATACACAAGTCACAAATGAATTCCACTCAATAAAGCAGAATAAATAAAATGTGCATGCTACATAAGGAAACAGAACAGACTAAGTAGATACAACAAATAGAAATATCTGTGCTCCCTGAAACTGTTATACTGGCCATAAAATAACACGAAGAGACTATGAAAGAAAAAAAAAAAACATAAATGATTGAAAATATGTAATAAGTAATATAAAAGTAAATGAAAGAACAAGATTAGATTCAGAATGGAAACATTTGAAAAAAATAAGAATTTATTGATTTTTGCACATGACAAATATCTATTGAACATTCTCTAAGTTCTGTTACTGTTCTTGGTGCTCATGATTAAAATTCTCTATTATCATTGGGCTTATATTCTATTACAAATTTTAAAATAACTCAACAGATGGGTTCAACAGATGAGCTAGGTACAGTGAAAAAGATGATCATTAAATGAGAAAATAAATATGAGAAAATTACTTACAAATTTTTAATGTAGTATAAATTTTCTTAAATAATTTCCCTAATAAATTTGCTTAATAGTAAAAGCTCTAAGACACAAGAAGAAAGAACTCAGCAAAGAAATTGTTTAAAGTACTTGGGAAACTACATAAATGCTATATATAAATAACACATTATAGCAAAAAATTAAGATACTGTAGCATAAAAGAAATCAGAGTTCAAATATTCTGTTTCTGGATTCTGTTTTTTATGGAAGTCTGTAATTATTAATTTTAGCTAGATTATGAAATCAAGCATGTCAAAACTTTCAACAGTGACAACTTGTATGTATATTACATCATTTAAGAATATGTAATTCAGACTGGAGAGATGGCTTAGTGCTTACGAGCATTTGCTGCTCTTGCAGAGGGTCAGAGTTCCGTTCCCAGCACCCACAGGGCAGCTCACAACTACGTGCAACTCCAGCTCCATGAGATCCAATGACCATTTTTGGCCTCTGTGGACACTGTACTTACTTGCACATACAGACACACAAACACACACATACACAGAAATAAAAATAAAATAAATTTTTAAAGAAAAAAAAAAGAGAATATGTAATTCTGGGGCTAGAAAGATGATTCAGCAGTCAAAAGCACTTGTTGCCTTCCAGAGGATCTGGAAGAGCAGCCACATGCCAACCATCCATAACTCCAGTTCCAGGGTATCTGACACCCTCTTCTAGCCTCCATGGGCACTGCCTGTATGTGATACACTTAATATACATGTAGGCAAAACACTTATACATGTAAAAAGCAAATAAAAAATAATACATAATTCTGGGCTAGGGATGTAGCTCCCATGGTGTAGAAATTGCCTAACTTGCATAAGGCCCTGAATTCCAAATGAAAAAAAAAAAAAAAGTGCTAAATATATTACATATATACTAAGGCCTTGTGAGTGCTGACCAAATACTCAGGAGGACCCACTGGGCTCTATGTGTCCTCTATTCATAGTAATTGAATAAAATCTTTGCTGATGAACAAGGTCTGTGTGTTGCAAGGCATACAATTCCCTAAGGCCTTCTGGTAGAGAAATTAAGAATTGGGCTGGAGAAACTGACCAACAGTTAAGAGCACTGGTTGCTCTTGCTGAGGACCCGGATTTGGTTCCCTTCACCCACATGGCGTCCTAACTCCAGTTTCAGGGTTTCTGATGCCCTCTTCTGACCTCTGTGGGCATTGCAGGACATAGCTGCACTCATACACATAAAATAAAAATAAATAATTGATTTTTTTTTTCAGAGAGAAAAATTAAGAACTGATTCTAGGCACTTTCTGCCTACTGGCCCTTCTTGGCACACCTTAAACTCTGATCTTTATAATCATAAAGTCGAGCAAGAGAAATTGATGTGGAAATGTAGAAAGGACGTGAAAAATTTATGGATCAGAGTTGAGGTAACTTTGATCATTCTATACCAATTATACACTTTTCTAAATACATTAGTAACATAACTTGCTTCTTTTCCCTGGGCTTTAGTTGAATGCTATAAAGTGCTTCAATAAAGTGTGACTTCAGTATCTTACTTACTTTGGTCTTCAAGCCTTCCTAGGCTAGTACCCTGCTCCAAAGTAATGTCTCACTGACATCCAGTTAAAAGGTAGAAATATCTTTTAATCAATCAATCAATAAATAATAAATGACATGGAAAGTAATCATTAAAATGGCAGACAAGAAATGAAATTTTCTTCACTAAAAGAGGTTTTAAAATGAGATTTTACTGTTGTTGTTTTGGATTCTTTTTTGAGACTGGGTCTCCCTGTAGCCCCAGTTGACCTGAAATTCTCTATGTAGTGCAGGCTGGCCTCCATCTCACAGAGGGCCTCGTGCCTCTGCCTCCCCAGTGCTGGGACCAAAGTTGTGCTCCATGCCCGACTTGAGATTTTTTTTTAATTAATTTTATTTATTTTTATGTATATTAATGTTTTACCTGCATGTATATGTGTACCCCATGCATGCAATTCCTGTGGAGGCCAGGAGAGGGCATCAGATCCCCTGGAACTGGGGTTTCAGATGGTTGTTAGCAGCTATGTGGGTGCTGGGAACTGAAATCAGGTCCACAGCAAGAGCAGCCAGCACTTGTAGCCACTGAACATCTCTCCAGCCTCCAGGACTGTTTTTTAATCAGTCAAACTTGACAACCCTTTCCCTTTTTTTTTTTTTTTCATTGACAGGCCTGTTCAGGAAATTAATTACTGACTCTGTGGAATATTGAATAAACAAGTACTCTAAAGTCAAATCCCACTTTCATGAAAAAGAATACCTCCATCTATGAGCAAAGTCTGCCAAAGGACACTGGAAATGAGGAGAAAGAACACTAGAAGTACATGTTTATGCTTCTTGATCTGCATGCTTTCTAAACTTAAAAAAATTATCACCAGTTCTCAGCTTTCAAAAGCCAATTACAGACACTAGAGAGATGGCTCAGTGGTCAAGAGCACTTAGTACTCTTGCAGAGGACCAGGGGTCAAGTCCTAGCACCCACATCAAGTGGTTCACAGCTCTTCGGATCCAATGCCCTCTTCTGGCCTCCCCTGGCCTTTGTGATAACCAGCACTAGTGTGGTACATATATATGTATACACTCAGGCACACACAAATACACATAAAATTAATTATCTTTTAAAAGTAAATTTTATTATGTTTTTAAAGTATGAATATGTATACACTCAGGTACACACAAATACACATAAAATTAATTATCTTTTAAAAGTAAATTTTATTATGTTTTTAAAGTATGAATATGTATACACTCAGGCACACACAAATACACATAAAATTAATTATCTTTTAAAAGTAAATTTTATTATGCTTTTAAAGTATGAATATGTATACACTCAGGCACACATAAATACACATAAAATTAATTATCTTTTAAAAGTAAATTTTATTATGTTTTTAAAGTATGAATATATGTTTCAATATACTAATTTGATGCTTTACATCTAATCATTTTCATATGTGAGAGAACATTTACATATAATTTTCACAAATGCATCAAAATCACAAAAATATCTTTAATAACACAGAAAGAAGGGTATATGCGTAACTGGTAAGACATTTTAGCTAACATCCAGATGAATACCTCAAATGGTCACTGATTTTTTTGGGGGCGTGGTCTTTAGAGACAGGGTCTCCTTATAGCCCCAGGTGTACTGAAACTCACTGTGTAGATCAGGCTGGTCTTGAACTCATAGGGAGATCCGCCTGCCTCTGACTCCTGAGTGCTGGGATTAAAGGAGTGTGTCACAACACCCAGCCTGGTCATTGATTTTCTATTGTTACATGTACAAGGTATTATAACACAGGACGCAGAACTGAAAAACTATCTTCGCCCTCCAGAAACTTAAATGATAATGTGGAACATCCATGTACCACAGGGTATGAGGCCGGGGGATCATACTCTTGCTAGGCATCAGGGTCATCCAAAAAGCTTTCTTTTGCATATTTATTTAGTGTTGATTGTTATAACTCATCTAAGATCTGAAAAAAAGATGTCTGGGTTACAGAATCTTTTTTAAAAGATTTAATTGTATTTTTTTTGTGTGTGTGTATGAGTGTTTGCCTTCATATCTGTATGTGCCCCACATGCACGCAGGTACCTGGAGAGGCCAGAAGAGGGCATCTGATCCCCTGAAACTGGAATTACAGATAGTTATGAACTGTTGTGATGGTGTGAATGAGAACATCCTCCAAAGGCTCCAAGTATTTGAATACTCAACCCCAGCTGCTGGCATTGTTTTGGAAAGGTTATGGACTCTGTAGGTGCAGCCTTGCTGGGAGAAGCACATCACTGGAAGAGGGCTTTGAGAGTTCGTAGCCATATTCCATTTCCCGTCTGTTCTCTGCTTCCTGTGCCTGCTTTTCAGCTCTGGTCACCTCCTGCTAGGCCTCCCCAGCATAACGGACTCTCATCCCCGTGGAACCATAGGCTCAATAAACTCTTCTGTAAATTGCCTTGGTCGTGGTTTTGTGTCACACTAATAGAGAAGTAACTAATACTGCTGCCATGTAGGTACTGGGAACCAAACCCAGATCTACAAAAACAGTGAGTACTCCTGATCACTAAACCATATCTCCAGCCCCTGGGTTATAGAATCTTGAAATCTAAGTTTAAAAAGGCTATACCATGTGATTCTGATTCTTAGCCAAATTTGAGGATTATCATAATAAATACTATGATATTAATACTTAGAAAAATATGGCTGATGTTACTTTATAATATCTTTTCCATGTGCCTGGTTTTCAAAGAAAGGAGTGTATCACAGTTACATTTTTAGAGGATAAATTCACATGAATATCTACAAGAATAAATATACAAAATAGAAGGACAGAGGGTAATTAGTGACTCTTACTGTGACAAAATACCTGACAAGAAGCAAATCAGGAGGGAAGCTTTTTGGCTCATGGTTTGAGGGTACCATGTTTGTGGGGAAGGTGTGGTGGCAGGAGTGTAAAGCTGCTTTTTCTCATCTGAGTGAATTGGAAAGCAGGAAACGAGGAAGAGGAGAGCTCATCTGGCTCTTTGCTCTCTTTAGATCCCACCGCACGTTCAGGAAGTCTTCTCCCTCAATTAATCCTCTCTGGAAATGCCTCACAGATGAGATACACCTCCAGGAGTTCCTCATTAATATACTCTAGATTTACCTTGATCCAATCAAGTTGACATTCAAAACTGACCATAGCACATTAGAGCCTTGCCATGCCAAACCACCCTGTGATAGCCTTTGATGCTAAGAAGGAGCAAAGGTACACATTCCTCCCTCTGTCTTTCTGTGTTTTATGGGCGGTGACTATATGGCTCTGCCTAGGTGTCAGGGAAGTTCTCTTAGCTGTGCAGTCCATGTCCACGTTAGGAAAGAGTGATCTCAAATCTTCAGTAACTGCCGTGTTCTCTTTCTTGAAGATCTAAGAGAATCTACCTTTCAATATGTCTAAGCCTGATGCTTCAGGGAAGTTTTGTTTTCTGGTCTAGCTGAGAGTCAGTTGTATATTAACATTTCCTTTTGCCCCTTAAACATTGTGATGTTATTTTCTCAGAATGAGAGTAGACACCAAGAATACATCTGCCCAGGATTAATTAGGATTAATTAATTAGTCGCAGCTGTGGGCGACACGCATACTCTTCTCCAGACCCCAGTGGATGCTTAAGATTTCTGCTGTGCTCAGAAGGCTAAAGTAACTAAAACAACCTCGTGAGTTGCAGGATTCTGGAAGGATGGCCAGGGGAAGTTCAAACGTCTGCATAGGGAGCTGAAATTGTGATACATTAGATCTGATGTTTGGAGCAGTCTCTAAGCTCTGCAACAGTCACAGACAAACAGTCACAGACAAACAATGCCACCTGACTGTGTTCCAATCAAACTTTATTTATGAACACAAAAATATGATTTTTTTCTTAACTACTGAAAAAAACAAACATCATTCTTAGTGAGACATAAAAAATGTGATTTGGGCTGAACCTGTGCCCTTGGGCTGCAGTTTGTGAACCTACTTGACAGATACTCAGGTAGAAGGAAAGAATAAAGGAAATGCTAAAGGAATTTGAGTTTTTCATTTTTCCTGTTTATTATATTTTCTAAGTATGAATATTTTGCCTGCATGGAAGTGTACCACATGTGTGCAATGCCCACGGAAGTCAGAAGAGGCATCAGATCCCCAGAACAGGAGTCACAGATGCCTGTTGAGGTTGGATCTAGGGCTTCGCGTGTTCCACGAGTGCCCTACTGAACTGCCCCATCAGACCAAGCTCTTTAAGCCATGGGAGGATGAAAAAATGTTACAACTGGATGGAAGGGAAATTCAAACAATAGATCAACATATAGTGGAATGCTGAAATAAATTTACTGATAGATACAAAACCGGCTGAGGTAGTGCTCATTTGTATTCCTCCAGACAACGTTCACTTACATTTCCAGAAGCAAAAAATCATCTTCCAGGCCAGGTATGAGGACAAAAGCCTACAATCTGTTTTGAGAGATAGAGGTAAGAATATCCTGAGTTTAAGGCTAGCCTGGGCTGCACAGTGAGTCCACAACTTCAAAAAAAAAAAAAAAAAAAAAGCAGGGGGGATATGGTCATCTGCCGTACCCCAAGTTTTTTCAGCTTGCAAAGTTGTAAAACATTTCAAAGGCAATAAAGTTTTCAGATCTCATTTACAGCTATAGTAAAAAAATAAAATAAAATAAATAAAAAATAAAAAAACCAAGGCTACTAACCTGGCTTCCCCGTTACAAAATCAAGCATGTTGAAGTCTGTTTTTAAATTACATTCTAATTATTTATTTGAGGAAGGAGGGTCGTGGGTACCACAGCACATATGTGTAGGTCAGAGGACAACTTGTGGGAGTCAGCTGTCTTCCTCTACCATGTGGGTCCCAGGGATCCAACTCAGGTCATCAAGTTTGGCCGTCAGTACCGTAACTGGCTAAGCCATCCTACTAGTCTCCCATCTTAAAATCTTAAACATGTACTGGTTTCAACATATCAGATCGATGGGGCTGGAGAGATGACTCAGCATTAAGAGCACTGATGCGGGTTCAGTTCTCAGCACATACATGGCAACTAACAACCGTGTGTTAACTCTTGTTCTGAGAAATAAAATAAAGTTTAAAATACTGTGGAAATGTACTGTGTGCCCCCTTAAGGAAGTGAAACTGCCTAAGACAATGGGAAACTTCTGAAACTGCCCAAGACAATGGGAAACTTCTAAAACCATAGAATGTATAAGAGCACGCTTGAAAAATTTTGTGATAAGATCACCTGGAGCACCTGTAACCTATTGCTGTAAGCTGTAAACTGTTTCCACCCCACCCGCTTTGCTTTGTTTCCCCCGAAACTGTAAGTTCTCAGAAAGTAACAATGGCTCTGGAATTCTCCGCCTGCAGTTTTTAGCTTTAAAAGTAGACAAGCCACTGTAAGCAGGCGTGCTTCTGTATCCCGAGGCAGGGCGCCCGCTTGTACAAGTGCTTTAATAAAAACCTCTTGCTTTTGCATCTGGCGTTGGTCTTCTTGGCCCTGCCTTTGGGCTTGCGTCCCGGAGCAGGCGGCCATTGAGGGTTCGAGTCCCGAAGCCCTGGTGCCATTGGGTTCAAGTCCCAGGGCAAGGCGTCGGGTTGAAGTGACGGGGGTTCAAGTCCCACGGAACTCAACAGTTCCAGGGGAATCCAATGCCCTTCCTGACCTCTGAGGGCATTGTGTGACACAGGTGCACTTACAAACATGCAGGCAATGCACTCATACACAGAAAACAAAACGAAAATAATTTTAAAAACTCAAATTGTTACTTTGTTCATGCCGCTCTATAGCAGATGTAAAACACGATTTCTATCTAGTTGGTTTGTAAAATGTCAATATTGGGCTGGGTGTGGTGGCTCATGCCTTTAATCTCAGCACTCAAGAGGTGGAAGCAGTCAGTTCTCTGTGGGATCAAGACTAGCCTGATCTACATAGTGAGTTCCAGGCCAGCTGGGGCTACAGGGAAACCATGTCTCAAAAAATTAAAAACTAAAATAAAATGTCAATATTTTCATAATATGATAAGTATAGAAGCATTTCACCTCTTCTCTACCACAAGAACACTTGCTGTACTAGTTTTGTACAGGGTCAGAAGAAACAAAATGGCCTTCAAGTTGTAGGTCTAACACATATGAGCTGGGAAACCCTGGGTAAACAGGTAGACATCTTTCTATCCAATTGTTTTCCTTTGCAAGATGATGATGATGATGATGATAAACTATATTATAAGTGGGTAAACAGATGATCATCTTGCCATTCAATTTTCTTCTTTTGCAAGATGATGATGATGTCGATGATAATAATATATAAGAATTAAATGAGGTAATACAGTCTTAACATCCAGCCTGGCACAAAGTAATCCACAAGATTATTATTTCTTTCACACTAGGGCTTGATAACCTCTAATTGGCCTAAAATTTTTCAACATGGATATTGTTTTGAATAGTCTCAATAAAGCTAAGCTGCCATTCTTTATTAAAAATTTAATCAACTAATTTATTTATTTTATGTGTATGGGTGTATTGCCTGCATGTAAAGTGTACCTGTGTCATGCACTTCCTATAGAAGCCAGAGAAGGGCATCAGATCTCCCTGGAACTGGAGTTACGGACAGTTGGTATCCACCTTGGATGCACTTACATATGCAGGCAATACACTGTTACACTTAAAATAAAATAAAATAAAATAATTTTTTAAAAAGTTAAGATGCAAACTCATAGCCTGCAGGAAAAATGTTCTGGGCTGAGCAATTTCTGCCTGGACTTTCCATGAAACACAACTCCATTAAGATTGACTTTTGAAATATCCTTTGTTTGACATTGGAGCACCTGGTTTGCCCACTTTGGTCTGTGCAGGGGAATTTAATTTTCTCTTTTCACTGTTCTGTTATCAACTCTGCAGGCATCTCTTCTGCAGAAACCCAGTGAGTTTTCAGAAGACCCCATAGGAGAGAACGGCCTTTGAAATGCTAAAAGGGAGAAAACAGCTTAAGAATGTGATGAGGCAAGATGACTGACAGGGGAGATATTTTCATCTCTGTGGACTTGGTGCCAACTCAGGGCAAAGTCAGGAGAACAGTTTGTGGTGCTCTGTAAAGTAATACTGAATAGAACAGGTGAAACAGGAATGAAATCAGAGTGGAAAAGTGAGTCACACATCAGCGCACACCACTGTCACCTGTCCTCGTGATGATTGGCCGGGCAAGATTTGGCAAATTCTCTCACTATCCCATGGTAAAAGAATTCGTGCTATGAATAGTTGTACTTTGTGGAGAGTACAATACAGTGTTCCTTCTATAAACCTAGAAGGGAAAGTGCAATTTTGTTCTTTAAAAGAATGAAATTTAGGGGCTGGAGAGATGGTCCCACAGTTAAGGGCACTGGCTGCTCTTGAAGAGGCCCGGGTTCAATTCCCAGTACCCACATGGTGGTTAACAACAATCTGTAACTCTAGTTCCCAGGGGACCCTATGCCTTCTTCTGATCTCTGAGGGCATTGTGCCGCACGGGCATACTTATATACATGCAGGCAATACACTTATACAATTTAAAAATAAATAGATAAAGTATTTTAAAGTGGCATTAATATGTCACACTTTTAAAATGTTTGCATTAGTCTGTTGATGTTGCCATAACAAAATATCATAAATAAAAACTAAACTAAAATAAAAAACTAACTAAAATTAAAAAATACAAAAACAAACTAAAATAAAAATAAAAAAACTAAAATAAAAATAAACTAAAATAAAAAAGCTAAAATAAAAAAAAAAAAACAAACAAAAATAAAAAAATAAAAAAACAAACTAAAATAAAAAATAAAAAAACAAGCTAAAATAAAAAAATAAAAAAACAAACTAAAATAAAAAAATAAAAAAACAAACTAAAATAAGAAATAAAAAAACAAGCTAAAATAAAAAAATAAAAAAACAAACTAAAATAAAAAATAAAAAAACAAGCTAAAATAAAAAAACAAACTAAAATAAAAAATAAAAAAACAAGCTAAAATAAAAAAATAAAAAAACAAACTAAAATAAAAATGAGGAAAAGAAGAAAGAAGGAAGAAGAAGAAGGACATGGCAACTACTCAGCCACTCCAGGACACCATGTCTCTGTCTGCCTCCTCCCGTGCGGGGAAGGAGGAGGAAGCGCAGAGGGGGTGTAGGAGGACAACTCAAAGCCATGTCTCTCTCTATGTCTCTTTCTCTCTCCACGACTCCACCAGTCCACCACTCAAGGACTCAACCTCTCAGCTCGCAAATAGCACCAATCTCCAAAAGCCACCAACCACCACACCATGGAGAACAAGTCTCAAAAAACCAAGCGTCTCAACTCCCTTATATACACTGGCTGCAACTGCCTCACAATGGATGACCTCACTCTGAGGTCATAGAAGGCATGAATCATCAGAGTTGGGCTTAGCTGTCTCTGTAAGCCCCCCTCTTTGTAATCTCACCCTTCCTTGTAGTCCCTTTTTTCCTTCTTTAAAATTTTATTTCTTATTAGCCAGTATAACTGCTCTCTTTGATTCTGTAAAAAATGCTTAGCTATAGGATGTCAAAAGAATGAATAAATATAACTCCATCTTGTTCTTTGTTACCTCTTAGCAGTCACAAGGCCACAAGATTAAATAAGGCTAAAACAAAACTAGCAAAAGGTTTGACAACACATTCCTTTGCCCTGAAGGCAGCACCCACCAATAAGAGACCTAACACTGTTATTCCCCAGTGTTGGAGACCAAGTGACCTCTGTCTTGACCTTCTGCAAATGTAACATCCTGACACTTGTTGATACCAATTATGTTAATCAGTCTCTTAAGTGCCTCTTAGAGTTTCTTATTGTTTAGCAAACAAGTTCCCCCATCCATAGCTGCCTTTGGCTACACATGCCTTTGGCTCCTGGTTCTTCCAGTGATTTGTTTTCTAGCAACCTTGGCCACCATGCCCCATCTAGCCCCTGCCTGCCCTTTTAGTATCTCCTTCCTGATATTCACATAACCTTATGGTGGGCTTTTGTCTCTGTTAATTACCACATTCCTGTATGGGTGCCTGACTCCCCAAAATTATAAATATCCCCTAGAAGAATAAAGATTTGCGATTTGATCAGGAGACTGTCTTGTCGGCCCTCTGTGTTCCTTTTGTCTCTTTCATCCCAGGTTTCTGAGGACTTGTGCTCTGTTCATGCCCTGTCGGCCGGGGCACCCCAACCTTCCTTTATCTCAAACTTATAAAAGGCTCCTAACCTCTCTGCTCGGGGCTCTTGGTACCCATCCACTGCGTGGAAAGGTCTGAGAGTCTGGGCTTAAGCTTGAATAAATGCTCTTTGTTCTTGCATACACTCCAGACTCCGTGGTGGTCTTGGGGACCGTTCGCTGGGCACAGCATCTCTCTCCTGCCTCTCTGTCTCTGTGTCTGTCTGCCTTCTCCTGTCTCTCTGCCTCTGTCTGCCTCCTCCTGTCTCTCTGTCTCCGTCTTTCTCTGTCTTTGTCTCTGTCTTTCTCTCTCTCTCTCTCTCTCTCTCTCTCACACACACACACACACACACTGTATGTGTACGTAAGTGCTGGGTTGGCTTGAGATCCAATACAGGGGGACTTGTTTTTCTTGCACAATGAGAATAGAACGGATTCACAAATGAATCAATCACAGTTGGGCTTAGCTGTCTCTCTCCTGTCTCTCTCCTCCTGTCTCTCTGTCTCTGTCTTTCTCTGTCTCTGTCTCCACCCCCCACACACATACACTCCCATTTAAAAAGCACAAAAATGATGTGTAGAATATCATGAAGTAATAAGATGTGGGAATCAATGGTTCTCCTCTCACTCAGGGTGATGGCTGACGTAATGGAGAAAGACACTGGTGGAGAGAGGTTCAGGTTACTAGTTGAACATCCAATAACACACAGGTCAGACTCCAATAAGAAAGACTCATAAAACTCCAAATGTCAATGTCGACAAGCCTGAGGAACTCTGATGTACATCAGAGGTTTGCAAATGTTTTCTGGAAGAAGCCAGATAGCAAATATTTTAGACTTTGGTGTTTTCAGCATAAACAACCAATTACAAACAATGCCTAAATGAACAGGTTTTCAGTTTCAGTGAAATCGTATTTTCAAAACAGGAAGCCCCATTTAGCCCGTACATTATAGAGGTTTTTGGTTTTATTTTTTTGAACCTTATCTAGAAATGACTTTTCTAGTTTCCTAAAACTGTTGAAAGCTTCATTCATTCAAGTAAAGTGTTCAGTGGAATCTGAGATGTAAGGTGACCTGGAGGATAAGGCCAAGGTGGAACTGAAGTGATCCTCACATGCTTGTCCTGGTCTGCACTAACCCACTGGGGGCACAGTTCAGAACCCTCTACTCTTAACCAACTACCTTTCTGAAATGATCAAGTCATCCTCTGCTCAAAATCCTCCCGCAGGCGCCCATTGTTCTGTCATAAAGCCTTTTTCCCAGGGTACATGACATCACATGCAGTGTAGGGCAGAGGCTCTAGACCCAAGAGGCTTCTAGGTTTGACTATACCATGTCTGGCTGAGTGACTGTTGGAAAACTAAGGCTCCTCCAAATAACAAAATTTATTTGACATGATTGCATTGAGCACTGGACATAAAAAAAACCCATTGACCATGTTATGGTTTAAATCTGAAATGTCCCCTAAGGCCTATGTGTGGAATGTCCCCAACTCAGTATTGTTCAGGGGTGGGGCTTTTGGAAGGTGACTGGATCTCAAAGACTCTGACCTCATCAGTGGACCCATAAACTGATGGATTCCTGACTTGGGGGAGTAACTGGGATGTGGCAGACACATTAGGAGGTAAAGCCTGCCTAATGGAAGCAGTATTCTAGGGGCGTAGCCCAGAAGGGTATGTCCCCGATCTTCCTCCAACCCTCTGCCTCCCGTCTGCCATGTGAGCCAAGCTGCCCCTCCACATTCATTCTCCTCACCGTGATGCTCTGCCTCATCATGGACTCAGACGCAATGGCACCAAGTGACCATGGGAGTGTCACTTCTCAAACTGTGAGCCAAAACTAAACCTTCTGTGCTTCTATTGGACTGCAGAGTTTCCCTAAACAAACTGAAGGCAGGCACCACTTTGCTTATACCAAGTATTCAGCGGCTTCCTGTCACCTACTCTGGAGACCTGCACCCCTAGCAGTGTTAAGGCATAAGCTAGATAAGAATGCTCTCTCCTACTCCCATTCTTCAACCATCCATCAGTTAGTTGCTTCGTTGTTTAAATGTCTGTGCATTTGTTTGGAAAAAAAGAGTTTCCCAAACTCAAGCTTTTTGTATAATGTACTTGTTGTATTCTAAAGAGAACTTAGAAGTTTTTGAACCATATGTCTCCAACACAAACCAGCTACCAAACAGAGTTGATACTTTATGAGGGCTAGATCTGGGAAGTTCATATGAATTTGCAGTACCACAGGGCCAAACCTTACAAAACATTAGCAGCTACCAGCAAGTAGCTACTGCAATGGGAGGCAAAAAGGGATAGCCTGCTTGGGTGGGCGGCTTAAAATGCAGGCTCCACTGATTTTAATTCCTGCTCTTTCTGGACTGTGATTCCAAGCATGTTTTTCTCTGAAATAGAGTGTTTCCCTTGCTGAGACTAAGTTGCTCGATGCTTGTTTGTTCCTGGCTTATCATGCCCGGGGCATCTCTGCTTTTCCCTTTCTAGCTACAGTGTCATGGACAGGCAAAAGGTAAAAAAACATTCTGATATTGTAAGATTTTGGAAAGCAGAAAAGGAAGGCATTTACAGTTTAGAAATAAGAACCCAACCAGATCTGCAACAGGCAAGGACTGTGTCCTTTATTTGGGTATCACAGCAAAGGACAGAAGCTTTTTTGAGGGAAGAAAGCATCTGCAACTAAGGAAGGTGGAGAGGGGGCGTTATATAGGAAGTCTACTGAGCACAGCTGCAGTTTACTTAGTGCCAGGATCTGGTGTCCTTAAGTGACTGAAGGTCTTCCTCCCAAGATTATTTTCTCAGGCAGGGCAGGAGAGTCATCTAGGGTACTAAAGGAGACAGATTGGCTCCACAGTCTCCTTCGGTCCTGGGAGTGACCAATTGATAGGGCTTGAACAAGACCAAAGCCTGCCAATTTAAAGCCACTTGGCCACTTTAACGGATTTATGGCTTTATAGCTTCCCTAATGAGACGTTCAGCTCTCCAGCAATGCACACATTCTACTGGGTTCTTTCCATGTTCTTTTAGCCACCGTTGTTTTCTGTGTTCCTTATTCTCCAGATTATGGGTACTTAACCCAAGATTATATCTGGTAAATTAAATGTTTTTCTAAATCAAGACAGACTGATGACACTCTTTAAAAGAATTTACCCTGTTTTCAGGCTTACCTCTTACCTATTTTTTGAGTGTATATGAGTGTATTGTCTGCATGTGTGTAAGTGCATCCTTGTCATTCAGTGTCCAAGGAGGTCAGAAGGAGGTATCAGATCCCCTGGAACTGGAAATTATAGATGGTTTGTTTGTTGGCTGCCATGTGGAATACTGGGAATCAAACCCAGGTCCTGTGCAAGAGCAGCCAGTGCTCTTAGCTACTGAGCCCTCTCTCCAGTCCCATGATTTCACATTCTTTTACTTTCACTTTTATGTGTATGAATGTATGTAGGTGCACCTGGTGTCCTGCAGTGTTTGAGAAGTTCAGAAGAGGTTAAATCCCCTGGAACTGGGGTTACAAACAGTTGTTAGCCACCAAGTGGGTGTTGGGAATTGAACTCAGGTCATCTTCAAGAACAATCAGTGCTCTTAGCCCCTGAGCCATCTCTCCAGCCTCTCCACATTCTTTTAATAAAATGATGCTATGCAGCACTCTTCTGAGCCAAACAATTGCCATCGTCATGATTCAGCTGTGCCTATTTGCAAAAGATCATCACAATTGGGCTTGTTGACTATCACGTACTTTCATTAATGAAGGGTTAAGCAGGGTCATTGGACCCTTGCCTGAGTATCGGGCCACTCTTCCAGCCAGTTCTATCTAATTTCAGCCTAATCACACGTGATCTGGATTTGGGGAGGACTAAAATATATAATCTGGGGAAGGGCACAAAGAGGGGGATTGACCCATGAGGTTTTGGGAAAGTCAACATCAATGCTGGATAAAGGCTTTACAGTGCAATTACTCTCAGGTTACCCATTCAGCTTTCAGTAACCCTTCATCCACCTTTGTGCATGAACTCTTTGGTTTCTCAGGATGAACTTTCATGTAATGGAACACTGGCTGGACACTAGAACCTTAGGGGATAAACACTGCGTAGTACTCCCAGGAAGAGACGTCTTAATAGCTTCAGTCTAATATCTTAAGTTTCATTTCCTTTTATTTTTCTTGTACAGAATTCAAGAATTTTAGCATTTTAATTGAAGCAGGATTTTATCTTTCTCCTTATCAATTCAGTACACACCTTTTATCTAAACACAAACAAAAAAGTTGAATATGCATTAGTGATTGTGTTTAGCTGAAAACACACACATTTAAATGTTCCAATTTTGATATTTCTTTCTTGTCTTAATTCAAAAGAATATAATTGAAAAGCAGTACACCAAAACAAATGAAAGAAGACATAAATAGTACTTAATAGGTAGGTGATAGAAATAAAATGTATTATTTTCTGCTCTGGATCTCTATGCATTTTTAAATTAAAAAAACAGCCTGATATGGTGACACATACCTTAATCGCCAGCACTCGCAGAGGCAGGTGGATCTCTGCATTCAAGTCCAGTGATGCTTGCTTATAACCCACTTCTTGGGAGGTGGAGGTGGGCGATTTAAAGTCACCCGTAGCTACATAGAGTTCAAGGCCACTCTGTGATACATGAGGCTCTGTCTTAAAAAACAAAGAAACAAAACCCAGAAAACTGATCCTAACCAGGCTGACTTTTAAACATATTTGCTGAGTCTCTGTACTTTCTGTTCTGTAGCCTTACATAAAGGCATGGGTAGGCAGAGTCAGGGACCAAAGTGGACCTATAGCAGAGTGCCTTAGAGTCTGCCCTCTCTCTTTAGCAGATATTCCTGAAAGAATACACTAAAAAGGGTCAGATCAGTCTCCTTGACTTCCTGGGTGCCCCATCCTTGGGGCTGCCTTGGAAAGGAAGACAGGAAAACTGAATAAAGAAAAAAATTACTAGTCTTGATAAGATTCACAGACCAACAGTTCTGCACTTGAGCTATAGGCCAGGGAATCCCAAGCCTTGACTCTGGTTCTGTTACAGAAGCAAGAACAGCCCCTTAAGGGCCTGCCTGGCTGAGACCTAGCTTTTTAGTTTTGCCAGATCAGTTACCTGGTTCACTAGACTACCCATAGGAAGAGGAGTTCACCTTAAGTCATGCTAAAGAGATAGGTGGAGTCACAAATGTGTTAATGAGGTGGTGAACTCTTCCTGCCCAGAATCCCTGCCCTCTTTGGCAGTTGGGAATGGGCCAGTGGCAGACAGGTGTCCTTGTAAATCTATTCTCTTTTGTGAATTATTCAGGAAGGCATAACCCCTTTTTCTTCTTTCTGTCTCCTTTCTAACCAGGCTTTTCCTAATGCTTTGGGCTGCCCCAGAATTTGGAGCTTTCTAACCCTTTCTTTAAAACTCTGCTCCCTGGCAGTGAGGACTGGTCCATCGTATGTCAGACCTCCCTGCTGGCTTAGGGCATGGCTTTCTTCTCCTTCTCTCCTCCTTTCTCCTCCTCAGGGCAGCCATGGAGAGTTACAGCTTGCCTGCCTTGAAGATTTTTCTGTTAAATTTTAATAAAATTGTCCTTAACCTTTTAATTGAGTCCATTCTTAAACTCTTTTATTAATAAGACCGAGAACCTTAAGAAGGGACCCTTCCCTCCCTTCCCGTATCATCTGGCAACCATGGAGGAATACCCAAAATTCCACTAATAGTTTGAAGCGTTTCCCATTTCTTAGTGCACTCAAGTACTGGCAGATGTAAATATTAAATTTCTGCAAAAGGCCACCATCATCATAGGCATCAGGCATTAGAGTCTCACAAAGAGTTTCAAGTACAATGGTTTTATTCCACATTTTACCTGTTGCTGTGACAAAATACCTAACGAAAGGCAAAAAATAATTTATTTTGCCTGAGGATTTGAGGAGGTAGGAATCGTCGTGACTGGGAAGGTATGGCAATAGCGGTGTGGATGAGGTGGCTTGTCACTTGACTTTTGCAGTCAGAAAACTGGGAGAGAGGGAGGAAGGGAAGGAGAGGGGGAGAAAGGGAAGGAGGGAGAGAGGGAAGGAGGAAGAGAAGGAGAGAAAAAGGGCGGAAGGGAAGGAGGGAGGGAGGGAGGGAGGGAAGGAGGGAGGGAGGGAAGGAGGGAGGGACAGACGGACGGATAGACTGAGGGAATTCACTTCCTCCTATTTTCTCTTTTTATTCAGTCTGGGACCTCCTTTCACAGGATAGTGCCTCCGACAGTCAGGATGGGTCTTCCACCCTCAGTTAAACCTCTCTCTAAAGGAGTTCAAAGACATGCCTTGAAGGTGTCTCCTAGGTGATTCTAAATTGTCAATGGCAACTGAGACACAGAGTAGTAAGGTATGATTAATGAGAACCAACAGAAATGGGAGACTGCAGAAACATTCCACACATCATCCGGTGAGGTTTGTAAAACAAACACCCGCAAGAGAATAAAGAATAAATAACAAAGGAAATGAACAAACTCGAAAACACTTTCAGGAAGTGGGAATCAATGACCTTGCATGTTTGGAAAAAAAATACAAGCGAGAAGAAAAATGCAGTGGCTGAAATTAAAACCAAAGTAGATGTGTTAGGAAACAGATAAACAAAAATAGGATTAATTAATGGAAGACTGCAGTCATTTGAATTTCAGCACAGAGGGAAAAATAATGTAGAAAATCTAGAAGATTTTTAAGAGATATGAAATCTAATACACGTTTGATTAACTATAGACAGAAAGAAGGAAAGAAAAAGAGATTGCATTTGGAGAGATAAGGGTGAGAATTTTCCAGAATAACTCCAGAAGACATAATACATAGATTTAGGTGGCTCTGTAAATCCCACTAGGGCAAATAAGATGACCACCACGATGTACATCAAAGTATGTGAACTATGGAACCGGAGAGATTCCTTAGTGGTTAGAGCACTGGCTGCTCTTGCAGAGGACCTGGGTTCGATTCCCAGCACCCACATGGCAGCTAACAACTGTCTATAACTTCAGTTCCAGGGGAATCCAATGCCCTCTTCTGATCTGAGGGCATTGCATAGTATTGGTGCACTTACATATATGCACACAATACACTCATACACATAAAAATTTGAAAACTAGTGATAGTAAATAAAATATTTTTTAAAGAAAATGAATAAAATGGTCAAAACAGCAAACTAGAGGTCAGACCTGCCAACACCGATACATGTGACGTGAGTAAATGAGCAGTCCTGGGTAGCTTAAACTGTCAACAGAGCCCAGGCCAGCTGTGAGGAAAGCCTCAGCTGAGGAACTGCCTAGTCACATTAAAGGGAGATTGCACAAAAACTCCCTGACTGGTCATCAACCACCATTCCCACTGATGGGCCTTCCTGGAGCACTGTTAGCTCCTGCCTTGAAATTAGATGCCAACGTACTCCCCCAGCCATGAAGTGATTCCTGCTCTGAAAACAGGTCCTTCCGTCCTTCCAACCTTATCAGGCCCCAGGCCCTTTACAATCATGAGCTTGCCTGCATAACTCTATGCTTGAATACTTAAATTCTGCTGCTGGTTGGATCTGTGTGGTGGCTTCTCAAGGGTCAGCTTCCACTCTTTGATTAGTAATAAAGATCAATTTGGATTATGGAGGTTGATTTCTTCCTTCTTCTATTCCTAACAGATGCCTCTGGGGGAGATTGTCTTGTTAATTGATATCAGAGGGTCCACTGTGGGTGGCACCACTCCCTGGGGTCGTGATGCCTAATCATCTAAGAAAGTTGGCTGAGTATAAGCCTGCCTGCTTGCCTGCAAGCCAACAGCATCCTCTTAGTTCCTGCTGCACACCTTTGGCTGGGAAGTGGGTTCTGAGGTTGGAGGCAATGCTGTGTGGACTAGCAAACAGAACTGGCTTCAAACTCCTGCCTCGAGTTCCTGCCTTAACTTCATGCATTGATGGACAGTGACCTGGAGTTGTAAGCTAAAAATAAAGCTTTCCTCCCAGAAGATTTTGGTCAACCTATTTTATCTCAGCAACAGAAAGGAAACTAGAATAGGGGCAACGATAAGATACATAAAAAGAAACACAGTATTGCTTTGCTTCTTATAAAATGCAACGAGACAGAATTTAAGTTCAAGTCTAAATAGTTCTGTTTGAGAGAAAAACCATGGAAGTGATTACCATAAAAATGAGAGTTACAGGTTACAGAAGAGGAAGAGTGGGAACAGGTAGTAATCAGAGACGTGTTTCTAAAGTGTAATTTTTATGTCTTCATGTGGATGGTGGCTTATTATTCATAAAAATTTATTGTGTTCAAGGCTGGAGAGATGGCTCAGTGGTTAAGAACACTGCTGCTCTTGCACAGAACCTGGGTTCAGTTCTCAGCACCCACATAAAGCTAACAACTGCCCATAACTCCAGTTTGAGGGAATTTGATGCCCTCTTCTGACCTTCTATGGCATTACACACATGTGGTGCGGTTACATACATGTAGGCAAAATACTTATACACATAAAATAAAAATCAGTTTAAAAAAGAATTTATGCTGTCATTAGACAGAGAAAAGTTTCTGTAAGTATGTCACATTTCCTCATTTTTTAATTTAAATATCTGAACCTTTTAAAATTTTTATTTTGCGTGTATGTCTGTAGGTGTATCACATGTGTGTAATGCTCACAGAGGCCAGAACAGGCATCAGATTCCCTGGAACTGGAATTATGAATGGCTGTTAGCTGCCATGTGGGTGATGGGAATTGAACCTAGGACCTTTGGATGAGCAGCCAGTACTTTTAAAATATTTTTTCCTGAGACAGGATCTCTTTATAACCCCAGCTGGCCTGGAACTCTCTATGTAGACCACACTGGCCTGGATCTCAGTGAGATCTGCCTGCCCTCTGCCTCCAGAGGGCTGGAATTAAGGTATGCCTACCGGGCCTAACCTGCAACCAGTGTTCTTAATCACTGAGCCATCTCTCTATCCCCCTTAACTATTTTTAAGATTTCTAAAGCAAGGTTCTAAGGAATTGGTCTAACTTTTAACAGTTTTTACAATCATTTTATTTTATTTTTAAAAAATATTTAATTTGCTTTTTAATTAATGTGTATAAGTGTATTGCCTGCATGCATGTAAGTGCATTTTAGATGCACAATTCTTGAGGTCAGAAGAGGTTGTCAGATTCCCTGAAACTGGATGGTTGTTAGCTGCCATGTGGGTGCTAGAAACCAAACCCGGGTTCTCAGCAAGAGCAGGCAGTGCTTTGAATCACTGAGCCATCTCTCCGGCTCTTTCATTTTATTTTTATTATACTCCCCAGATGAGACCAGAGGAGTGGGATACCCCAGGAGCTGGAGTTTACAGGAAGTTGTGAGTCTCCTGATGTGGGTGATTGGAATTGAACTCAGGTCCTCTGCAAGGATAACATGTGCTTAACCACTGAGCCATCTCTCCAGCCCTTGTTTTTCTAATGCCTGTCAAGGTATCAGCATGTTCCTGATTTAGGTAAGTGATTCACCCTCTGAGCTATTACTCTAACTTATATTCTTTATTTAGTACTCAGTCTTTCCACTGTTCATTTAAAATGTGCCTTCCTCTATTGTACAATAAATTAGACATTGGGCTGGAGAGTTGGCCCAGCAGTTGAGAGCACTGACCGCTCTTGCAGAGGACTAGGGTTTGATTCCGAGCACCACATGACGGCTAACAACCATCTGTAACTCCAGTTCCAGGGGAATCATATGCCCTCTTCTGACCTCTGTGGGTCAGAACACAACACAGATGCACCTACTTACATACAAGCCCTACACTTATGCACATAAAATAAAATATTTTTAAAATTAGACATGCAACTAGATCTAGTTTGGGGTTTTCTGTTCTGTTCCATTGACCTGTCTACTCACACACCAAAACCACGATATATAATTAGATTGTAGAGTCTTACCCTCAACAATACTAAAATTTTGGACCAGCTACTTCTTTGTCATTGAGGGTTGTTCTGTGCAGGGTAGGTGGTTGTACATGCTTCCAGTAGATACCAGTAATATCACTACTTCCATTTGGATACCCCACACCCCCACTGCCAACTGCAGTTATCAAAAACATCTCCAAACATTGCTGAATGTTCCTCAGTAGTAAGAGTAATCGCTGCCGAGAATCTCTGCTCAGAGTATATTTTAGTGTCTGGCAACGCTACCTTCCCCCAGTTCTCCTATGCTTTCTTGTTTGCTGGTTCTCTCAAACCTATTTATAAGTCATGTGTTTAGTTTCCAGAAAAAAATACAATAGCCTTTATTGAAGTTGGCTTAAAGCTTTAAAACAGTGAGAGGACAAGTTGTATATGACATTGAGGATTCCTATCCAGGAAGAAGAATTTTAAAAATAATTATATGTGTATGTGTCTGTGTGTGAGTGTGTGTGTGATAGTACAGATGCCGACAGAGGCCAGAGGCATCGGATTCCCTGAAGATGAAGTTTCAGATGAAGTTTTGTGTGGTACCCGATGTAGGTTCTGGGAACCACACTCCGGTCCTCTGAAAAAGATGCACTTCCCTTATTAACAGCTGAGCCATCTTCCTAGTTCCCTGGAAGATGAGTATTTATATTTAATTAAACTTGCTTTGGTATCTCCTAGGAATGTACAGTGATTTTTCTCACGTGAGTCTTGGAATTCATCAGTAGCTCAAAATAGAAAAGTATTGATTTGGTCTGCTAATTTCATAACTCAACACTAAATTAATGTTTGTACAGGATTTCCAGTTGCCATTTTTTTTCTAAGTCGTACATAGCATCTATAAATAGTGCTATCCAGTAGAAGTTTCCATGTGGAAGAAAATGTTCACCGCCTAACTTGGTAGCTACCAGATAGGCAACAGAGCTATTAAACACTTAGAATTTGGCTACTGTGGCTGTGATTTTAAATTGTCTTTCATTTAAATAAACTTCCACTTAAAAATTATATATACGTACTGGATACCATTCTTGAACAAATATCTTTACCTCTTGTCTTTTAATCCTTATGCTTTTGTGTCTATGCAGGTGTGTATACATGGGGGTAGGTGTGTTTACAGGTGCATGTGCACATATGTGCACTGTGTATGGAGACCAGGGCCAAACTTATTTTTTTGAGACAGGGTCTGAGGGAGAAATCTTGGATCCTGAATGCTCATCCAATGGTTACCACTCCCTGACATCTTTCCTGGAAGCCACACACACACACACACACACACACTGGCTGGCTCTTCTGATATGACTCAGTCCCAATCACAGAGAACTCCCTGAACTGGAGCTCTGCATGACTAACCTTCCTTGTAATGGCGAAATTCACCCTGCACCTGGTCAAGAGGACCCAACTTCTACCTCAAACCCCTTCCTCCTTCCCACAGGGAGAAAAATATAAGCACTCTAGAGTCTGTAAGAGAGGGTGGACTCTCCTCTGGATACCCGGCTGCAAGGAGGTTCCCACCTCCTCTGGCCCTGGGCTGCTGAGGGAGGTGCCTTTTAGATTTAATCTCCAATAAATCTGCTTGGCTCTGTAGAGTTTTATTTTCCCTATCTGTCTCCTTTCTTCTTTCTGTTTCCTTGCAGGGTTCTCTCACTGGGACCTGCAGTTTGCCAAGTAGTCTAGACTGGCTGACCACTGAACCCCGGGAATTTGCCTGTCTCTGCCTCCCCAGTGCTGGGATTACAATCTGGCTTTTTATGGCGATTCTGGGAATCAAAATCAGGACCTGATGCTTCTGTGGCAAGCACTTTACAGATGGAACCATCACCCCAGTCCTCCTTATGCCTTTGATTGCAACTCTGATCTATTTGCATGACCTAACACTTCCAAGCAGTATTAAGTACAAACATGATTCATAACCATCATTCTATTGCTTATGACTTTCAAGGTAAAATGTCTAATGTTTCTCTATTCAATAAGACAAATGCTAAAACAGGGCGTGCTGGTTCCTGTTTGTAATCCCAACACATAAGAATCTGAGGCAGGAGGACTGCTAGGAGTCTGAAGTCATCCTAAGCTCCACAGTCAATTCCAGAGCAAGACCCTGTTTCAAAAAAAACAAAACAAAACAACAGCAACAAAAATCACATACTGGGCATAATAGTGCTTACCTATAATCCCAGCACTTGGAAAGCTGAAATAGAAGGATTATAAATTTGAGGGCAGCTTATGCCTTGTGCTGGATAGCTTTAGTTGTCAACTTGACACACGGGAAGAGGGAACCTCAGCTGGGGAATTACTTCCATTGAATGGGCCTGTGACCACGTCTAAGGGGCATTTTCTTGATTGTTGAATGATGTGGGAGGGCCCAGATCACTGCGGGTGGTGCCACCCCTGGGTAGGTGGTCCTGGTATAAGAAAGCAGGCTAAGAAAGAGCCAGGGAAGCAAACCAGTAAGGAGCGTTCCTCCATGGTCTGTGTTCTAGGTTCTTTCCCTGAATTCCTGCTTTGACTTTGCTCAGTGATGAACTGTGACCTGGGAAATGTAAGATAAAATAAATCCTTTCCTTCCCAAGCTCCTTTTGATCAGTGTTTTTAATCACAGCAATTAAAAATAACTAGAACATGCCTCATCATGGTGAGAACCCCGTCTCAAACCGTCAAGATGGAATTACTTATGTAAAAGTCAAGAGGTTATAAAACATGGTTCTTATGCACAGTTCTGTGGCGCTAACTATATGTGTTTTAACCTTGGTCCCTATTTATGTTCTGATTATTGTATTTGTTTCAGGCATACACATATTCCACCTCAAGACCGAGGTGTTAGAACAGACAGTAGAGAATTCCAACCAGCTTGACAGAAATGAAGACATTCTAAGGACATTTGTTGTTTTCAATCTGACTATTGATTGGACTATTGAAACCAAAGTCCCCAGAGAAATGGGAATTTCCCCAGAGTCTCATGCTGGGAGAAAGAAAAGGCTCCAGCCAGAGGCAGGGAGAATTTGTCTTTCAGAAAGAGATCTCTGGTTCTAACAACTTGTCAGACTACCTTATAGGATGAGAATGACTGGCCTGGAACTCCAGAGTAGGCCAGAACGGCCTTGAATTCACAGACATTTGCCTGCCTCTGCCTCCTCAGTGTGT
Organism: Eospalax fontanierii; assembly: GCA_035773235.1. Lineage (NCBI taxonomy): Eukaryota > Metazoa > Chordata > Mammalia > Rodentia > Spalacidae > Eospalax > Eospalax fontanierii. The sequence goes on along the minus strand of CM069531.1, from coordinate 91,016,529 downwards.
GGATCAAAGACCTGCGCCACCATACCTGGCTCAAATAATCTCCTTTTTTTTTTTTTTTTTGCTTTCCATTAGACTATTTTTTAAAAAAAAAAGTAAAAAAGAAAAATGTTTGAAAACATTCATATATTCGGTGTGTGTGTTTAACTCATGTTAAAAAGAATCTATGAATTCATATTTGAATATAAGAATAGTTGTTGAATTTGTCAAATAGCTTTTTTTTTTTTTTTTTTTGAGATAAGTTCTCCCTGTAGCCCCAGTTGGCCTGGAACTTGCTATGTAGACCAGGCTGACCTTGATCTCACAGAGATCTCCTGCCTCTGCCTCCAAGTGCTGGGATTAAAAGGTGTGTGCTATCAGGCCTGCCTCAAATGTCTACTTTTTAAGCTACAAAGATGGTTATCTCATCTTCCTCTTTAGCTGTATAAATCTGATAACTCAAAGTCTGGGTTTCTTGCAGATGGATCGCTCTTGAATTCCTGCAATGAACTGTGCTTCCTTGGAGTGCGTCGTCTAATGGCCCCCTGCTGGATGCAATATTGAGAAGAGGTGCTGCTTATCTTCATGCTCCTTTCTCTCCCCTCCGTGTTCAATTTCTTGTCGGAAGTATTTTTATCCTACTTAAGACAACGGGAAAACCACCCAGCTTACTCTACATTTTTCGTAAATTGCCAGTTTTCTTCAATTCAAGTAATTGTACTGCATCAGCATTATAATACTTTTCCTGTTATCCTTGTTTTTTCATTCCGGTTTGATTGCTTCTCTGGAGCTTAGTCTGTACATTATCCCTATGCTCACCTACCTGTGAGTTCACTATTATTTCTCTCATCTCCATTTTGCGGGCCACCTGATAAGTTTTATATTTAAATTTGTGTTGTTTTATATTACATTAATATGGCATGTGTATTTCACTTTTGATTTTAAAAAGATTTTAAAACTTACCTGTTTCTCTTTCACATTCCTGTAATTTCCTGTTGCTCAAGTCCCTGTGAGCGTCCTTCCTTTTTACCTATCCAGCAGAGTCACAGTAACTCTGTTGAAGTCTTTGATAATGTGAATATCTTGGCCACCTTGGGGTTAACAACTGTTGTCTTTCCCCTTCCGAACAAGTCACATTCTCCCAGCTCTTTGAACATAGCTATGTATTCTATCTGAGTGTTAGGGATTTTGCTATTGTCTTTCAATGTGATGGTATCTGGGTTGTAGTATACAGTTAACTGGGCTCAAACTCAAACTACAAATGGTCACATCTGTGAGTGTGTGGGACTTTAATTATTTTATTTGTTATTTCATGTGTAAGAGCATATTGCTTGCATGTATATAAGTGCACTCATGTCAGGCAGTGCCCTTGGAAGAGGAACTGGTGATACAGACAGTTGTAGCTGCCATGTAGGTGCTGGGAACTGAAGCCTGGTCCTCTGCAAGAGCAGCCAGTACTGAGCCAGTGTGCCATCTCTCCAGCCTGTACCTGTTGGAGATCAACCTTTTGACTTCCACCTAAGTGAGAACATAGGGTATTTGTCTCCCCACACTTGATTTATTTCACTTAATATATTTTTTGCCAGTTCCAACTAGGTTGTTGTAATGACAATTTCATTTTTTTAATAGCTGAATAATGTGTGTGTACGTGTGTGTGTGTGTGTGTGTGTGTGTGTGTGTGTGTATGGTATTTTGTGCATCTGGTAGATCATCTGCCTCTATAAGTTTCATAGGGTGGCTTTCATAGTACAAGAATCTTTTCATGTTACACAAAAAAGTATCTACTGGGTGTGGTGGTGCTCGCCTTTTATCTGAGCACTCTGGAGACAGAAGCAGGAGGAGCTCTGTGAGATCAAGTCCAGCCTGATCTATGTAGAAAGTTCCGGACCTGATGGGGCTACAGAGAGACCTTATTTCAAAAAAAGTTTCATTTGGGGCTGGAGAGATGGCTCAGGGGTTAAGTGAACCTGTTGCTCTTGCAGAGGACCTAGGTTTGGTTCCCAGTACCCACATGTTGTCTAACAGCTATCTGTAGCTTCAGTTCCAGGGGGGTACAGTGCCCTCTTCTGACCTCCATGGGCACTGCATACACATGGTGCACCTAAAACAATAAACCTACAAAATGAATTAAAAATTGATTTATTGGCAGCTACAGATCAGACTGAGGGTCATGTGCATGCTAGGCAAGTGGTCTACCTTTGAGCTAGAACCCTAGCTCTCTTTTTCACTTTTTAAAAATTTTGAGATAAAGTCTCACTAAGTTGCCTATGTTGACTTTGAAATTGTTCTATAGCCCAGGCAGGCCTTGATCACGTAATCCCCTGTGTGGTGGTTTGATGTGAATGTCCCCCATAGGCTCCAAGGATTTAGACATTTTGTCCCCAAGTTGGTGTCTCTGTTTTGGGAGGTTTTAGGAGATGTGGCCTTGCTGGAGGAAGCATTTCACTGGGGGTGGGCTTTGGGAGTTCTGAAGCCCTGTCACTCTCTGCTTCCTGTGCCTGCTTGAAGATGGGATTACTCTAATTTCTGCTCCTGCCACCTCCTGCCACCTCGCCTCTCTACCATGATGGACTCTAATCCCTCTGGAGCTGTAAGCTCAAATAGACTCTTCCTTCCATAAGTTCCCGAGGTCATGGTGGGTGTTTTATCACAGAAACAGAAAAGTAACTAATACACCCTGGCTTGGGCTTGCTAGCAGCAGGGATTAACAGGCTAGGGTAGGAGCCAGCTGTAAGCTCCTCCACCAGCAAAGGCCTCAGCTATCCAAGGAATGAGTGGGAACTCTGTGGTATTTCCCATTGAGCCCAGTCTGCTGGGTTTATGATTGATCTGGAGAGATGATGGCAGATGTTCTGTGCTTAGCTCTCTTCTTCATTAGGCCACCATTTACCTCTATGTAGTCTTTGCTGCACTCTACTGCGCGTGTTGGTGCTCTGCCTCCAATGCTCCAGTGAAATAATTGGGTGTTTCTTTGTTCCGGGCCTTCACACGGATGGACGTGTGCAAGACAAGTGTAGTCAGCTATTTTACTAAAACCACTCTCCAAAATTTCTCTAAATATTTTCTGATACATTTCATGTGTATGAGTAGTTTGCCTACATGTATGAGTCTCTCAAGTGCCAATGATCCATCCTAGCCTTTGGGCTCATTTTAGTTTGGTGGAGAAAACAGAACTTCTTTCCCAGGATTTTGAAATGGCTTAGAGGTTAGCACAATGTTTGACTCTTAGGCCTTCAACTACTGAATTACCTAATTGAATAATCGAATTGCATTTTGATTGTAATAGTCGATCTAATGTTGAATCATTTGCTTATTGAATAAATAACCAGAAATAGTAACATAGAGATACAATTCTTTATGGTTCACTGCTGATTCAACTGCTCTTAATTTGGTCACTTGATTATAACAATAACTTTGGTCTACCTGGTTGTGGTATATATCTTTAAAAATACTTGAATGGGCACATTAAACCACATTTTTTTATTGTGTGTACCTGATGTATGTGTGTGGGCACTCATCCAATGGGATGCATGTGATCAGAGGACAACTTTTTGGAATCCATTCTCTCCTTCTACCTTTATGAGAGTCCCGGAGATCGAATTCAGGGTGCCAGGCTCACATAGCAAGTGTTTAAGGGCTGAACCTTAATCTATAATGTCAGCATAATAATAGGAATGAAATTTTTTTGTTTGCCTTCTTTTGTGTGTGTGATACAGAGTCTCCCTGTAGTCCCAGCTGGTCTGGAACTCACTATGTAAACCAGGCTGGCCTCGATCTCGCAAAGATGCAACTGCCTCTGCCTCCTGAATGCTGGGACTAAAGGCATGTGCCATCATACCCAGCAGGAATGAATGGTTTCAAACCATGAAACTCTGTACAGTTTACTACACATTCAGTGTAAGCTTATCTACAACGAACACATTAAGCTTGTAGCTGTAAGTATAGGGCAGCCCGGCACGTCATTCTAAGCTTTTTCAGATCCAACTCCATGTATATGAGGAAATGTTTGGATGTGGTAATCACACCCCTCTATGTTCGTTATCCAGGCTCTGGGACTGCCCTATTTTTTGGTTTTATTTCTCTGTCACAGGTCTGTCATCTTTGTGATATCATTTATACCTCGTACCATTTTAAACCCTGATTAATAGGGTCATTCTTTTTAAGAATGCATATTGGGGGGTGGTGGAGAGATGGCTCAGCAGTTAAAAGCACTGACTGTTCTTACAGAAGACCCAGGTTCGAATCCTAACACCCACTTGGCAGCTCCAGTTATAGGAGATCTGAAGCCCTCTTCTGTCCTCCTCGGGCATTGCACGACATGGGTGCACTTACATACCTGCAATCATAACACCCATACATCTGAAATAAAAATAAACTTAAAAAATTTTAAAAAAGAATCCATGTTTTTCCAAGATGTTCCCTGTATTATTTAGGATTCTTCAGAGAAACAGAACCAATGGGCTCGATATAGATGCATATATATCTATAAAGAGACTTATTATGATGGCTCATCTTAAGTGAGTCTAGAGACACAGAGGTCCCACACTCTCCTGTCTGCAAGCTGGAGGTTCAGGAAAGCTTGTAGTCTAGTTGAGTCTAAATCTAAAGTTGTGAGAATAGAGGGTAAGGGGCAAAAAAACAAAGCTAGAAGTGCTGGTCCAAGTCTGGAGGTCCAGTCACCAGGAGCACTGATGCCCAACGGTTAGAGAAGCAGGTGCTCCAGTTCAAGCAGACAGCACATCCTCCTTCTCTCCTCGCTTTGCTCTCTTCAGCCTCTCCCCCCATGGCTGGGATGATGCCCACCCACACTGATGAGGCTCGATCTTCATTACTATGATTTACCCCAATTCAAATGCTCGCCTTTTCTGGAAAAACCACCATGAAAAACATTAAAGGGTCATGTTGTACCAGCTATCTGTGTACCTCCTTAGCAAAATCAAGTTGGCATCCCAAATCCATCTTTGCTAGTCACCCTTGGCCGTCTGAGTGCTACTTCACATAGTTGGAAGCTGCAATCACAGCGGTTGCAAGAAAAGCTGCTCCATTTCAACTGAAACATTGTAAAAGTCGTATTTGTTTGTTTATGTAATGTGTATTAGTGTTTTGCCTTCAGATATGTAAGTACACTACATGCATGCAATGCCCACAGAGGCCAGAAGAGGGTGTTGGATCCTCTGAAACTGGAGTTACAGACAGACAATTGCATATGGGTCGTTTGAACCAAACAAGCTCAGCTGTGCTTCCTTTGGTTTGGGTTTTACTTATTTTTGCTAATGACTGTGAAGTTATATTTCATTGTTTTTATTTCTCATTAGCCAACTTTTCTTTTATTGAAGACTGTTTAGCTATATCATTGGTGCTAATAGCTTCTTGGACTCCCAAGATATTTAGAATGAAAGTTAGAATACAACTTTAATGTCTGCCCTCCTTCCTTCCTTCTTCCCTCCCTCCCTCCTTCCTTCCTTTTCCTTTCCTTTCTTTCCCTCTCTTTCTTCCCTTTGTATCTCTCCCCTCCCGCCTGTCCCCCACTGCTGGTATTTGAATTTAGGGTCTTGCGCTTGCTCAGTTGATCCTTCTACACTGAGCTATAGTCCAAGCCCCCGAATGCATATTTAAGAAAAACAATTACTGTGATTGCCAATCCTTTAAACAGAAGCATCTACAGTTGATTTTACAGTCAAGATTCTTCCTTCCTGTGACACATAGGCACACCTCTCTGGAAGAATGTGATCATCAAATAAGATGCCCAAAGTCATCGTCATCTCTGAACTTCCCCATGAAACAGAATGAATGAATGGCGTGAGTGAATGAAGATAGGAAAACCGGAAGTTGGCTGCCAGATCTCTCCCAGAATACTGTCTCTTCATCTGTTGGGACACTCTGTGAAATTACAGTCACGCCTGTCCTTAGCTGTCCTCCAAGCAGTCTTCTAGTCTGGCTGTAGAACCTTCATATTTATTGTTTCCTTTTCCCTTTCCTAACGTATTTCTCCAACCAGATGGAGATGACTCTGACCTCTGACGGGTGAGCTGTCTGAATGACATACATGGCCTCTTAGCAACTAGAATCCAACTGTAATAAAGAAAATTATTTAAAACGTTAAACCATGGCTGCAGAGGTTAAAAGCACTGGATGCTCTTGCAGAGGACCTGAGTTCAGTTCCCCGCACCCACATAGCAGCTAACAACCATCTGTAAGTCCAGTTCCAGGAGATCCAATGCCCACTTCCAGCCTCCACAGGTACTGCACACACATGGTGCCCTTCCATGCATGAAGATAAGATGCTCATATACATATAAATATAAATAAATAGCACATAAACAAGTGTAAAGCAGCCTTAATTTTCTGCACTCAGGACTAGGAGAGAATGTTTAGAAACTCCTTCCCTTTTCTGTCTCAGTCATCCTCTGTCATCTTACAGTATGACCATAGCCTTTACTAACATGGGCAAAGGTGCCTTTCTGTCTGTGCTTACACACTGGAAGAGTGCCCTAAAACTTTTCTTTTTGGAAGAAATGACATCTTGCTTGTTTGGAGACAGAATCTTAGTATGTATCGAGGCTGGCTCAAAATCATGATCCTTCTGCCTCAGCCACCTGAATGCTGGGATTGCGGGTATGCGTCACCACACCTGGTTTCAAAGCTAAGTCTTGCATTCCCTTCTTGTTCCTGGCTTGTACACAGGCAAATGAGAACATTTACGGCTGTTACATAACATGGTCCTGGGCAAGGGCATGGTGTTCTCACATGCAGAACTCTGCCCTGGGTGTGGAATGTGATAGAAGCAAGTTCAGGCAGGACTGCGCCCCCAACCATGGGGGAACTTCAGGAGAAGTTTGTGCAGACAGTCAGAACAACCAGTCTCTGTGCCCTGCTCCTTCGGGCTAGATTTCACTGAAAAGAAAGGAAAGCTCCACAATGGCTAAGCTTCCTGCATTATGTGGGTTTCCACTCATGACTGTCTGTCAGGCACTTATGAACATTTTAAACATGAATGCTGTTTTTTTTAACCTGTGAGAAGCAGTGTCCCCGTTCCCCCTTCCCACCCCCCACAAGACACCATTGGCACAATTAAAGCAAGCACCACTATGTAAACACTGGAGGAGAAAAACAGAGGGAGCCAAGATACGAGGTTACTTTTGACCTTTGGACCCTGCTGCTTGCTACTGGCTGCGTGCAAGCTATGATCCTGGGTGGAATCCCATACAAATGTAAGCTCCACTTGCAGTCCTCTGCATCTTCCCAAAGTCAAACAAAACAAGCAGACGTGCCAAAGGGATTAATAGATCGTCCTTACTCGACCTTCTCCTCACTTCCATTTGAAGAAAACAGGTGGTTCACTTCAGTCACACACAGATTCACGCTCAATCCTGGAACCTAGACTGAGGCTCACAAGCTGATCAATTGAATACCTCTTTTTCCAAGAATGAAAGATGTGTTCAGAACCTAATGCCTAAATCCTGTTAGCCCTCCATCGTCCAACATTCACTGTTAATTACTACCTGTCAGTGCTTGTTAAGAACTGCTTATAGCTACTCTCTAAATCTCCAAATGAAATTAATACACACGGTGGGCATGCTTCCCTAAACTCATCACGGGGACTTTGTAAATCCGGCATGTTTCATTATGTAAATCTGACAACACGAGAATCATTTTTCTCTTCATAGTTGTAAAATTCTAGAGTGCTCATAGCCTTCAGGGAAATTGGTCTTTGCTCCTGGAGTATTTCAAGTACATCACGTAAACTGTCTGTTCCAGTGAAGACAGACGTAGAACTAAGCGTCTGTTCATACAGCATCTTAAAGTATGATGGCCTGTCTCTTGCTAGTCTGCCTCCAAAGCATTATACAAAGCAGACCAAAGGGAAAACTGGAATATCACCCAGTACTGAGGATTACCCTCAGCTCTACATCTCCCCTATGACATTATTTTTAGTTTTTAATATTGTTTTACTTTTTAATTATGTGCATATGTATGTATCTGTGTGTGGATTTATGCACATTAATGCAGTGACTGTGGAGGCCAGATGAAATCATCGGATCCCCTGCAGCTAAAGTTACAGGAGGTGGTACGTCACCAGTTGTGGGTGCTAGAAACTGAACCTGGGTTCTTTGCAAAAGCAGTATGTACTCTTAACCACTGAGTCATTTCTCCAGCCCTAGTTTGATTTTTATTGTGTGTGTGTGTATGTGTGTGTGTGTGTGTGTGTGTGTGTGTATGTGTGTACTAGTGTTCGTGGAAATCAGAGGAGAGTGTTGGCTTCCCCTAGAGCTTGTGCTAAAGGAGGTTGTGAGCCACTTGATTAGAGTGCTGGGAATCAAACCTGGATCCTTCAATAGAACAGTAAGCTCCATCTTAACCTCCATCTCTCTAGCCCCGCTCCCATGAATTTTTTTAAGCTTTTTTTGTCTTTTGTAGGATTTGTATTTATGTATTATTTATGTCTATGAGTGTATTGCCCACATGTATGTAGGTGCGCCTGTGTCATGCAATGCCCAGGAAGTCAGAAGAGGGCATTGGGTCACCTGGAACTGGAGTTACAGATGGTTGTTAGAACTTGATTAAAGGCACAGAATGAAACAAAAAGATGGGAATGCAGGAAACGGATTTGCAGGCGAGGTGGGTGTTGACTGGGTGGGTGCTGCCAGTAATTAGAATGCATTTCATTAGTAAGAAAAAAGCAATGTATAGATAGAATCAATAAAGTGGAAAGACAGAGTGAAGATCCGAATGTGCTCAGATGATTGACAAGAATGAAAATAATGTCCTCATCCTCTTTAGTGAGGGAAACCCTATCATGTACAGCTCTGACAGGCTCTGGGCAGCCCTCCACCTCTCATTAACCACCGCTGCGCCCCCTGCTGTTCACGATGTTCATCTCCGACATTGCATGGCCCAAGGCCTATGTAATTCATACCCTAGCTGTTCCCTTGTTTTTAAAAAGCTGTTCCACCCTGTGGAAATGAAATTTTCTCCAGATGGCCTTTATCTCCTCTGAGCAAGCATCCAGTAGTGTTTGATTTGATGCAATAAAAAATATTTCTCGTCCTTTTCCTCCTGTTAGGCTGTTTCTTTTCATCATGTTAATAGTGACCTAATTTCAAAGTTTTCTTCTTCTTTTTTTTTTGGAGACAAGTTCTCCCTGTTGCTGCAGCTAGCCTGGGACTCGACCAGGCTCCATCCAGACTTGCCTCGATCTCACAGAGATCCACCTGCCTCTGTCTCTCAAGTGTTGGGATTAAAGGCATGCACACCCAGATAATTTCAGAACTTTCTTACACCTTTAAAATGTTTTGTTGTTGTTATTGTTATTACTTGCTAGGATGTATGTCTTACATTACAGCTTTATGTCTATATCAAATATTGTCTCTTCCTACTCAAGAAAAGAATTGATGGTCGGGAATATGGTAATAATCATGATTAAAACCCTCAGTAGTGACAGCCTTGAAGCACAAGTGTACCAGGTACTTTGCTTTGAATTATTGATTGACATAATCTTTTCACCCCATGAAGCAGTTTCTGCTATAGCCATGTCTTGACAGGTGATGAGAGCAAAGCGTAGAAAGCTGATTTGCTGAATCGGAGGTCACAGAAACCATAATTAAGGGGAAAGAAATTCAAAACAAGCCTTATGCTTTATTTGTGAAATCAATAATTTACTTTCTTAAATTCCCTTCCTGTTTAAAAAGCCAACGGTTGAGGAAAACAGCAGGAATCACAATTATGTTTTCATGCAACACATACTGATTCCTTACTTTAAAAATGAACTCAAGGGGGCTGGAGAGATGGCTCAGTGGTTAAGAGCACTGTCTGCTTTTGCAGAGGACCCAGGTTCAATTCCCAGCACCCACATGGTGACTAACAACAGTTTGTAACTCCAGTTCCAGGGCGTCTAAACCCCTCTTCTCACCCTGGCAAGCACTGCACATGCATGTAGGCAAAACTCATAAGAGGTACATTTAAAAAATAGACTTGCCAGGTGTGGTGGCGCACACCTTTGATCCCATTACTCCGGAGGCAGAGGCAGGCAGATTTCTGAGACCGAGGTCAACATGGTTTATATAGTGAGTTCTAGGCCAGCTGTGGCTGCAGGAAGACTCTGTCTCAAAACAAATGAAACAAAAGAAAAAGATCAAAAAGACCTGCACTTTAGGGGGCTAGAAGTCAAAGCACTTACTACTCTTAAAGAGGGCCTGAGTTCAGTTCCCAGCACCCATGTTGGGTGGCTTCCAGCTTCTCGCGACTCCAGTTGCAGGGGCTCTGACACCCTCTTCTAGCCTCTGCTGGCGGCCGCAGTCTTGTGCACATACTCACACAGAGACACACAGAAATACACATGATTAAAGATGACATAAATATACAAAAAGGACAGAAGCCCAGGTCTGCTCATTCTACAAATACCTGAAACAACCAAGTGTCTTTATAGAACAGAAGATTTATGTGTCTGGGGTAGGAGATGTAATAATATATTGGTAACATCTAGTTTGATCTTATTTTGATCATATTTTCAAAACGTGTTTCTGTGATAATTTGAAATATGAGAGAGTGGTAATGATTTTTCCTTAGTATTTAATTTTTAATAGTTCTAGGTCAGCATCACAGAGAGTGCACTTAAAATTATGATAAGAAGATTCATTGTCTACAAACTTGAATAATGCCTTTCAGCCTCCCAAACTCACATCTGAATCACCTTCACTCCCCAGGTGTTCAATGAAATAACAGAGCTATAGATAACTGAAAAAAAAAACAGAATATGCAATTTACCGGAGAGTCATTTTGTTCCCAAAGTTCTAGTAATTTTTTACCCTATCTTAGGAGGTCACTGAGACATAGAACTGGAGTCTCCATTCAGTATTACTATGATTTCTTTCTTTATTCTCTAAGAATAAAACTGGGCTGGCGAGATGGTTCAGTGGATAAAAGTACTTGCCACCAAGCCTGATAACCTGAGTTCCTTCCCACCTAGTAGAAGGAGGGAACTGACTTCCACAAGTTGTCCTCTGATTTCCACACGTGAGCCATGGCACATGGTCATGCATGTGTGTGCAGACACATGAACACGAGATAAATAACTATATATAAATGTAGTAAAAAGAATAAAACATATTTTTAGTCTATTTCTTTTCCTTAGCTTTATACTTTTGTTTGCTGCCCATTAGGATAGAGTAAGAATTAATACTAAAATATTCATAATTGCTCTTCGGTTCTTATATAGCATTATTTTTTGAGACAGGATCCCATTATGTAGACCAGGCTAGCCTCAAACTCACTCTGTAGTACAGGCTAGCTTGGAGTTCCAGATTTTCCTTCATCTATCTCTGAGTGTTAGGATTATAGGTATGTGCCACCATGCTCGGCATACATATTTTAAGTAATTATTATTATTATTATTTTGGTCTTTTTGAGACAAGATTTCCCTGTAGCCCCTGCGAGCCTGGAACTTGTTATGTAGATGAGACTGGACTTGAACTCACAGAGATTCACCTGCTTCTTCCTCCTGAGTGCTGGAATCAAAGGTGTGCACCACCATCCCTGATTTACTATTATGAGCCCTGACTTAATACTAAAAGACACAACCAGGTATTATAGTTTTCAAAAAGAACTGCCTGAGTATTAAAAATGTAAATACATATTGAGAATTTGTGTGATAAGCTTCTTGGATTTTGTGGGAATCAATTTTTAAAAAATTATAAGAAAAATTTCCTCAATTTTTTTTGTTTGAAATATTCGAATTTCAAATTTAGATGGTGTCACTATATTCCTTATTTTCCTAAACAATAGCATTCAATTTGGAAGTATGTCTTCAAAAGGTTAGTAAAGTGCCTTTTCATATTTATCTGGGTTAAAAACTGAAACAAAAAGTTCTATAAAATGGGCTCTCTGGTTGTCTTCCTTGAAAGTGCAAGGCTTCTCAGTTTCTCTTCATTTCTCACCAGGAAATCAATAAGGTAAGACTGTTGGAAGGAGGCATTAGAATAGATTTCTAAAGATTTCTAAAGAATTCATGTGGTGGTAGAGTGAAATAGAACCGGGCATGCTGATCTACTCCTTATACTGTGTGAGGCAGAACTGTGAAGTGTGAGATATCTACATCATGCCACTGACCTCAGGTGATCTCAATTTTTGTGTATGGTGTGAAGATCGCTTTAAAATTTCATCAGATGGGGCAGGAGCTATGACTCAGCAGCTGAGCTCCTACTAGTCTTCCAGAGGACCCAGGTTCGGTTCCAAGCAACCACATGACAGCTAATACCCATCATTCCAGTTCCAGGGGATCCAGCACCCTCTTCTGACCTTCATGGGTATTGTACACATGTGGTGCACATACATGCAGTTAAACCATTTTAAATACACATAAAATAAAATAAAAACAAATTAAAATGTTATCAGACAGTGTTACATTTCCAAATAGTGTCTTCTAAAATATTATATACACTTACATAATATAAAATACTATGCAGTTATGATGATGAAAATAAACAGAATTTATTCTTATTCTTTATTTTGGTCTATAAATAAAGTCATTGCTGGGTACAGAGGGGCATGTCTTTAATCCCTGCATTCTGTAGGGAGAGGAAGGTTGGTTACTATGAGTACAAGGCCAGGCACAGCTACATTGTGAGACCCTGTCTCAAAAAACATCAGTAATTTACCAATCTCAAAAGACTAAAATGGAAAACTCATCATCATTTTCTACATATCCACTGCATACATACATTCCTAATTATAAAAATTCCCTTTGGATATAACTCCAAATGTGAAGGGATTTTCTGAACAAGTGTATTTGTTACGCTGTTTCTGTACAACTGTACTTTAGACAACTTAGTTTTCTGTGGACTTTTAGACTTTTTTCTTTATCTTGAATATGTCACCTGCCTAAGAAATTTTGCAGAATATTTAATAGTTATGTTTTTCCCACAAAGTGCAGGAAGTCAGTATGATCTGAATAGTTCCTGTCTGTGAATGAAGTCCAGAACCGTCTATTAATATCAACATAAACAGATCAAGGAGGCTTGAAGGACATGACACTATGTCCTATATCAGTGTGTCTAACTCATCCTCAAAGACCACAGCATTTATTGAATGGTCACAGTGTTTTGTCCAAGGTACAAAGTGTAGAGGAGATATGCAGACTTAGCGTGGACTTTATTAGTCATGCGTTGAGCTTGTCCCAGTAATAACTATTATACAAGGACTCCAAAATGCTACCAGGTTTCTCTGAGGCTAAAAAAAGGCACATTTTTTCACTCAGAAGACTGTGCCTTTCCCACAATGGATTGTATTTCAGTTATTTTTCCGAATCCATTCGAAGCTTATCCCAACAACAGATCTTAATTAGTTTTATTACTTTTTAAAACTGGGATAGGAGATGGAGCGATAGCATAGTGGTTAAGAGCCCTGGCTGTTCTTGCAGAGGACCTGGGTTGAGTTCCCAGCACCCACATGGCAGTTGACAACCGTCCATAGCTCCAGTTCCAGGGGATCTGATGCCCTCCTCTGACCTCTGCAGGCATTGCACGACTCAAGTACACATGTACATGCAGTCACTCTTACATGTAAAATACAAAACAAACAAAACTGAACTGGGATACTGGAGCTGGAGAGATGCTCAGTGCTTAGGAGCACTGATTGCTCTTCCAGAGAATGCTGTTTCAGTTTCCAGTACCCACATGACTGTACTCATCATCTTTAACTCCAGTTCCAGGGGATCTGACACCTTGTTCTGGCCCCCTCAGGCACCTCACGCACGTGATGCATTTATATATATGCAGGCAAAGCGCTCATACACATAAAATAAAAATAAAAATAAATTAAAAGTGGTATCAGGCATGGAGGCACGAGACTTTAATCTCAACACTGGTGAGGCAGAGGCAGGTAGATTTCCACGAGTTCAAGGCCAGCCTGGTCTCTACACAGTGAGTTCCAGCCCAAATACTGTTATATAGTGAGACCCTGTTTCAAAAAGCAAAACAAATTTAAAAAATTGAGATGTGATACATTGAGGTGCTTTTTCATCAGTTTATTAATGTTTTTTCTTTTGGTTTCTGAGATAAAAAGATCTGTCAGATATGTTGTGGGTGTATGTGTATATGTTTATGTGTGTATGCACATGTGTTCGACTGGAGGCCAGATATCTATATTGGGTGTCTTTCTCAATCCCTCTCCACTTCATTTTTGAGACAAGGTTTCTCACTGAACTTGGAACTTAGCAGTTCAGCTAGACTGGATGTGGCCAGTGACAAGTCCAAGGGATCCTTCTGTCTCCCCGCTCCCAGAAAGGGGGTTACAAGTGTGCACTGCCACACTTGGATTTTACTTTTTATTATTTTATGTGTATAGGTGTTTTGACTGCATGCATGCAAGTTCACCACATGCATGCAAATGCTTGTGAAATCCAGACTGGCACCAGATTTCCTGGAACAGAAGTTAATGATGTTTATTAGCTGCCACGTGAGGGTTGGGAACCGAAATCAGGTCCCCTGTAGAAGAGTAAGTATTCTTTGTATTTTTATTTTATGTGCATGAATGTTTTGCCTGAATGTGTGTAAGTGCACCCATGCGTGCAGTGTCCATGGAAATTAGAAGAGGGTGTCCAGTCCCCTGGAACTGGAGTTATAGATGGCTGCTAGCCTTCATGTGAGTATTGAGAACCAAATCCAGGTTCTCTGCAAGAGCAGCCAGTGCTCTTGATGGCTGAACCATCTCTCCAGCCCCTTTATATTCTTATTATACATTGTTTAGAAAATTCACTGAGACTGTAGTCCAATGAAGACTGGACAGCTTGTTGGCATTTCCATAAAATATGTCAAGCACTAGTAATTATGAAGGAGAGTTCATTCACAGCAAGTTTAATTTCTAGAATCTTAAAGAGTCTTAATGTATTAACCAAAATATTTAACTAGTTATGGTAAGATTTTTTTTTTCTGATGAACCCCTAAACTAGCATTTCTTTAACTTTTAACAAAGGCGACTGGCCTAAATTAACAGATAATCTGTTTTAAGTGAGTTCACTCAATAGGTGTCAAAACCATGAGCACATCAGATGGTTAAGTATAGATTGAGCACATATTATCTACCTGACATACACCGGACCTGGAGAGACTCAATGAACATGAAACCATTTATGGCTAAGCTTAGTGTCAATTGTTATGTCTTCCCAAAGGAGTGGGTCAGGAATGTGCAGGGAAGTCACCACTAGCAGAAAATGTAGGATTTGAGGCTGGAGAGATGGCTCAGCAGTTAAAGTACTTGCTGCTGTTTCAGAGGATCAGGATTCAGTTTCCAGCACCCACACGGTGGCTCACAGCTGCCTGTAACTCCAGCTCTTGGATATCAAGGCCCTTTTCTGATCTTCACAGACATCTTTATGCACATGGTGCACATAAACTCACATAGACAGACATACATACACATAAATAACCAAAAAGATCTTAAACAAATGTAAGATTCGTGTGCAAGTAACGTTTATGAGATATTAATAGATATTTGTCTCACTAGATAGATGCTTTATAAGAGCTAATGTGAAGTCAAGTTGAAATGGGAACTGGGAGGATCAAGAACATCTTCATGGAAGAGATGGCTTTGAGTTTTAGATGAAGGGTGAAACTTAGAAACGAAGATCAAAGTGAAGTCAAAGATGAGGCTAAATATGTGGAACTAATGAAATGTGGATTCATGTTCTATTTAGTAAGAACCCGTGCTACCTACAGAAGAGAAGGGAGGCTACACAGACACTGTTGTGCAAAACTGAGAGGCCACTGAGAGCAAAGCTGAGCCTATACTGGGTTTTCCAAAATTTCTGCTGCCAACCATTATTCACTGGGATCCTTTTAATAAAAAACAATTACTAAAACATGTCCATGAAAATATTGGACAAGGGGCTGGAGACTGGCTCAGTGGTAAGAGCTCATGTGGCTCTTCCAGAGATCCAAGTTTGATTCCCAGCAACTACACCAGGTGGCTCACAACCTCCTGGACCTAACATTCCATCGAATGCCCTCTTCTGGCCCCTGCAGGCAACTACACACATTCATAGACATAAAATACAAATCAATTAAATTTTAAGTAAAAAAAAAAATATAGCTCTTCCTTTAAATCATGGTTTTGATAGACTGTGAGTTGGGTTTGGTGCCATGGAATGTTAGAACTAGTGGAGGTGTTAGGCTAACCCTTCTTGTTTTACATTGGGACCAAAAGAATCACAGAAGGTGAAGTGACTTGTCTGAGGAGACACAGCTAAACTATATAGCTGGGGTTAGAATTCAAATTTCTCATATCAAAATAGTTACATCTTTCCAAAGTCATTAGGTTAAATTAACTTAGAGCACGGAGTAACTTTTTATGCTACATGACAAGAGTTCTCATCCACCTCACTGACATTTGAACCAGGTATTTCTTTACTAAGGCTTCTTGAGTACTGGAGTAAAGTCACTGAATTCTTAACCCCTATCCATTAGATGCTAATTTCACCTCTTCTTCTCCATTATGATAAAGTATCTGCAGCCATTGCCAAATATCCATAGGAGGCAAGCCAGTTGAGAGCAGCTACTGTTATTGAGCGATCTGCATTGCAAGTGTACTTCCTAGTGGATTATTTGTGATACCTTATGCCACTAGTTCCCCTACCTAACCTGTAACTAGAATAACAACTTCGGAAACCAGTAGAACCTAGCCTAAAGGTTTCCTTTCAAGAATTTCACACCTCTAACCTCACAACATGAGGTTTTCCCCAGGTGCTCTGGATTCTCCTTGAGGTGTTAACTCCTCTGTTGGAATTTAGTTATTCCAGGTTATCTCAGGTTAGAGGCTTTTGACCCACCTATTTTGAGCATTATCTTAGTGCATCATTGAGTGCAAGATGTGCTAAGTCCTGTCCTGGACATTGAGAAGGCAGCAATATGGGCAGGATCTCCAATTTCTAGTATTCTAGCCTCCTACAAAGACCCACACAGAAAGAAACTCCTGCCAGCTCTGGGATGAGGCTTGGGTGAGATATATGGGGGTAGGTTGTTACAGAATTAGGCAAGGCACTAATTCACAAGGAGGGTGCTGGTAGAATGCCTTAAGTGTAGAGAGCCAGTGAGGTGGTTCAGGATAAATCAGAACAGCTAGATAGATAATGAAAGAGTTTGCCAGGTAGAGACACGGAACATTGTCTAAAAGCAAAGAGTCAGAAATCCTGTCTCCTACCCATAGCTTCAGGAGGCTGGGGCCTCCTGAATGAAGCTGGGGCCGAGGCAGGACTCAGGCCAAGGAGCTTAGAATTGGTCCTGAAGATAAATTAGGTAGACCCTGGGACAAGAGCGTGTCAGATTTACATTTTAGAAAGATCTGAAGTATAGAAAATCCCAAGATAAACCCTTGGTGTACCTACAAAGATGCTGCTAGGATTCACGCTTCCTTTCTTCACTGCTGTTGGAAAGACTTCTCTTTAGGACAGTGACCACTAGGAGGTCCTGGCAGAGCAAAGAAGTAGATCCTCTTTGACCACACAGGAAAGTGGGAGGAAGACACCTGTTCACATCAGAGAAGGACTTTTGCTTTTGGGAATTGAAACATGACAAAGAGGTTGAATTCGTTGGCAACCTAATGTCCCGCTCAAAATTCAGGCTATTTCACAATATGTGATTCAGCTGGTTTATGGTGGAAAGGTGTTTTGTGTGTGCATGTGTGCTCGGATATATGTGCATCAACTGCTGAACATCTCATTGTTTCGATGGGGAAATGAATGGCAGATTGATGCTTTTCAGAACACAATCCATTTGCCAGCTGTGTGTGCCTATCCAGAGAATGTACAAGCCAAATCACAGTAGCAAAATGTACTACACCAGTTGAAATTAAAACTCTAATTTTTGGTGAGATGGCCCAGTGTATAAAGATACTTGCCACCACGTCTGATGACCTGAGTTCAATTCCCAGGACATACATGGTGGAAGGAAACAACCAATTCCTACCAAGTTGTCCTCTGACCTTCACATGTGTGCTGTGGGACATGTGAATGTCTTCTCCCTCTCCCTCTATAAGTAAATAAATGTGGGCCTGGAGAGATGGTTCAGTGGTTATGTTGCTCTTACAGAGGATCCAGGTTGGGGTCCTGGCACCCACATGGAGGCTAACAATAAGCAGTAACTCTAGTTCGGGGGGACTGTCTTCCTCTTCTGGCCTCCAAGGGTAGTACTGTACACAAGTGGTACACTTAAATCATGCAGGCAGAACACTCATAGACATCAGATAAAAAGAAATAAAATACTAAAAATGAGTGTGTAATAGAATTTAAAAAGAAACGTTTCCATAAAGGAGACCATGCCCATTAAAGAGCACTGCCATTGAAAACACGAAGTAAAATGGAAAGTTCCAGGTGTTTGTTCAGGCCCTGCTTGGCCCAAGGTGGTCTACATGATGCACAGTAGCCATGCTCAGGCCCACAGGGAGCATGAGTTCCATCAGAGCTTCAAAAGTACACTGCAGGGTGTTGAAATAGATCCTACACATGTATCTCCTGTTTAAATGAGACTCGGAAAAAGGGCTCACAGAGGCGGCTGTGGCCCAAGTGCAGAAGAAAGGCAGGAGAGGATGGCATAGATTAGTCCTAAAGGATAGTGAAAGAAAGAGCTAGAAAGTCCCAGCACTCATGGGATGGGAGTGTTATCCTCTCACAGGCATAGGCTGCCCCTCTGGATGGGAAGTCACCTTGATTAATTCTCATGAATGTCAGTAAAGGAAGCCACAGGCTATGCTGTAGGACATGCTTGTAACCCTGGCCCTAAGGCAGTCAAACCAGCAGCTGACTGCAAAGCTGAGGTCTATACAGTGAGTTCCAGGCCAAGTGGAGAGGGTGACGTAGCAAGACCTGTCCCAAGGAAAAGGACAAAGATGGCAATTAGGAGGGTCAGCTGAAGCCACGGGGGACTGCATTTTTGTTGTAAGGACTGATTTGCTAATCTGAAAGATGGAAGCAAGAGAATCACAGATTCAAGTCCTGTTTGGGCCATTGACTGAGTTCAAGGCAAAGCTAGCTCCTGCCTCAGAATATAAAACGTAACCAGGATGGGGCTTTAGCTCAGTGGTAGGTGCATGCCCGGAATTTGTGAGGCCCTTGGTTCAATGGAGTACTTCTGGGAGCAAGCTGGGGGGAGGGGGGAAAGAGTAGATTTGTTGCTGACATATGGTGGCCTTCTCTCCGATTCAGCCATCACTCAGATGGCCCTGGTATCCTAGAATTCTTAATACAATTCTAAAGTTTTCACTAACATGTATCACATCTGAATCTTCTAAAGTGCCTGTTTTGGCCTTCCACGCTTGCTTGATCTTCTCTAGCCTCTTCTAGTTCCAACACATTTTTACCTATCTCTAAGCCTTTCCTACCTATACCACTGACGGAAAATTTGCTTTCTTAAAACAATGCCTTGATTACTTGATTAATTGACGCCCCCTTTTCAAAACTTTTTACCACCTCCCATGTATTATATTATTATTATTTTTTCCTTCTGAGACAGGGCCCTGAAGCCACAGGTGGCTGGCCTCCATCTTACAGAGATCAGCCTGCCTCTGTCTTCTAAGTGCGGGGATTAAAGGCGTACATCACCACACCTGGCCTCCCATATACTTATGTCCAAATTTCTAAGTCAGTCTTTTAAGGCCCTGTAGAAGCCCTCCCTCCCGATAAGTTCTGACCACCATCACTTCTGCACGCGAGGCAACGTGGCACCCTCAAGGGTCCCAGGCTCTGTCCTCATCCCTCCCACACGGCGTTGTTTGTTCATCAGTCTGAAACTCCCTGTTTGCCTGGAACATTCCCGAGTGTGGTCTACAGGGGCAATGGAAGCCGGCGTAAGCTCCTGCCTGCCCACATCCTGCTCACTCCTCTCCACTCCTTTCGGGGAATTCTTGCACGCCTGACTTCCTAGAAAAGGGGAACATGTTTTTCTTCACCAGGATGCTGCCCACCCTCTAGCCTTGTGTACTGCAGAACAGAAGGAAAAACCCAGAGCTCTGGAAAGACGCCTGGTGCATCCTGGGCTTTTAACAAATAGCTCTTGATGTTATGGAAAACATTCAAGATATTCTACTTTATTCTCGTAAGATTACTGCCCTCCATCCCCCCATGCCTTTCTTCTCTAGGCCAGGGAATTTTCTCTCCATCCCCACCCGCCTCAGGTGAGGAAAAAAAAAAAAATCAAATACCTTAACTTTGATTAAAATTGGCTTTGATATATAAGAAATGAAATTTCCATTGTAACCCTGTAAGAAATGAGAACTCTCCAAATCTTCCCGCTTCAGCTCTTCCCAGGATTGAATTTCAGCTTTCTTGAAAAGAACTGACCTGGATAATTTCTTGTTAAATAAAATTTTGCATCTTCTCTGTAGGGTCAAATCAACACTACCAAACTCTCCATTCAGGAACAATGTTTTGAAATGAGGGGTCAGGGTGAAACGTCTATGCACAGGCAGTGCACAGGTGCGGAGCAGGAAAAAAAAACAAACAAACATTAACACGCCGAACACCCAACAAAGCTTCTAGGGGTGCTCAAAGGTCCTTAGCGACCTCAATGTTCTCCAAGCTGTAGATTCAGGGGCTTTTCGAGAACAAGAATGTTCCCTTTCGTTAGCCATGCCATTTCTCGCCCTTCACTTAGTACCCAGTGTGTGTCTGACTTGTTTGTTATCTGAGTAAGAGCTCAGTCGCGCCCAGTCACCTCCTCAACGACCCTGGCGGGCAAGCACGTTTCCTTAAATCAGAGCCCCGTGGACTCTACATGAGAACTACATTACCCAGCGGGCCTCGCGCCCTTCGCAGGAAGGACGTCTGCGCACTAAGATACTCAGTTCCAAGTTTGGAGCTTTTAGCTGCCAGCCCTGGCCCATCATGTAGCTGCAGCACAGCCTTCCCTAACGTTGCAACTGGGGGAAAAAATCACTTTCCAGATTGTTTTGCAAGGTGTGCATTTCCATCTTGATTCCCCGAAAGTCCATCTGCTGCATCGGTCAAGAGAAACTCCACTTGCATGAAGATTGCACGCCTGCAGCTTGCATCTTTGTTGCAAAACTAGCTACAGAAGAGAAGCAAGGCAAAGTCTTTTGTGCTCCCCTCCCCCATCAGAGGAAAGGGGAAAATGTCTCAGTCGAAAGGTAAGAGCCCATCTGCAATACTTGCAAAGATGCAAAGGGTTATGCATGCATTTGTGAATGCATGGATGCAATTTTCGCCTGGCGATTGCATTTTTAAGTTTGAGGTTTTCCACAGCTCAGTTGCATTTCCTGTTTAGTATGTGTCTTTTTTTTGCAGACACAGAGAGTTCCTGTAAGGCAGGGCTTGCAGTTCAGCTGTGCATTGACGTTATTTGCATTCTTCTGCTAGGATTACCGAGCTCTTTTTGCCTTTTGCACAGTCAGGAGAGATATAGCAGGTTGGTAGCGTCTAAATGTGCAGTGCTTTATATAATTGTAAATTTCTTTAGTATGCACGCTTATTCTCAGTAATTTGGTGTGCAACAGGAATACAAACTTTCGAGAAGTCTCTAGGTGAGGATGAAAGGTAAAACCCGAGTTCAACTAGGAAATGAATGCAATCTTATATTCTTTGGGGAATGAACCACCGCAGTGCCAGTTTTCAGCTACATTTGTATTGATTTCGCTTTGAACATTGGGCAACTTTTGAGTCTTAAGGGAAGTAAAGGTGAAATGTGGATAATAGCATATTATTTTTTAAAAAAGACAGGACGTCCTGCTCTTCGGAGATTTTCCACTTTACACTAATTGCTTACGGTGGTGAAGCTCAAGACTTGTTTGCCCATTTGGAAGATGCTTTTGCACCTGGGGGCGTATGTGGTGGTGGTGGTGGGCTGGCCATATTTTTAAGCATTACGTCCATTCAGGGGACTACATTGTTTCATTGACAACCACAATGAAATCTCTTAAGTGTGTAATTGCATTTATTTGTTTGGAAGTTCTATAATAGGTCAGAAGTTCAGGGATATGGGTGCTTGCTTTCTTTTTCTCTCAACTGAATTTAATTAAAAATTTTTGACAAGGTTGTATTTTGCAGACTTACTGTTGTTCGTGGAGGGAATTTTTTAAAAAAGTTGCTGACATGGCATCAGAGTGGAGAGGCTACTGAGATGCGTGGGGGTCCTTTAGTGACTTGTTTCAGAATTCCTTTTTACTGAAGAGAAAGCAAATGCCATCTGAGAATGTGCAAACACGAAGAGGTGACTTGGCTACTGGGAAGCCAGACTACCTGAGTTGTCAAATCTGGTGACATTACAGTGTCTCATAAACTTTTGGCCAAAACTTTTTTTGAAGTTGTTACACCATTTCTTAATTCTACCTGATGAAAGTCATGTATCTGATCCTAAGAAGAAAGCAATATTTTGCAGAGTTCAGTTTTTTATTTTACAGGGAGGTTGAAAAAAAATTACTATTATAGGAAGGTGCCAATGAAACTAGGAATTATCGTTTTAAGGTGGAGATATTCTTTAGCTAGGGGAAATCTAAGATCTTGTGGTTGAGCAGAGAAATAAGAATTTAGACAAGTCAGTCCAAGCTATAGTATATTAAAGTGATGGCATCTACTTACTTTGTGTTTGGTAAACATTCATTCATTCATTCAATTCAGCTTAATGTATACATATAAGTATATACTACGTTATACATTCTTGTCTTTATACATGCATGTGTGTGTACATATTTACATGTACATATAATTTGCATGCATATGTGTGTGTGTGTGTGTGTGTGTGTGTGTGTGTGTATACAGAATTTAGGGATACAACAAGAATACATAAAATGAAGCCTTTATCTTCAAGAACTACCATCTGGTTGGCAAAAGCAAACGTGAGGAAATCCTTAAAACACAAGATAAAAGCACAGGTATTGGGCTGGTGGGATGGCTCAGCAAGGAAAGGCACTTGCTGCCATG
Source organism: Eospalax fontanierii (assembly GCA_035773235.1). Classification (NCBI taxonomy): domain Eukaryota; kingdom Metazoa; phylum Chordata; class Mammalia; order Rodentia; family Spalacidae; genus Eospalax; species Eospalax fontanierii. Next base: position 90,993,635 of record CM069531.1, on the reverse strand, counting down.
CCTAGTGACATAAGTTTGATCCCTAGAGCCCATACAGTGGAAGTGGAAGGAGACTCCCCCAGGCTGTCACCTGCCCTTCAGCTGTGTGCTGCTTCTCCAATAAATCAATAAAAAAGTAGCAATTTTTTTAAAAAAGCACAGGTATTGAAGAGAAACATGGAATTTGAGATGAGGCCAATGGCTCCTACATTTGCTGAATTATCAGGAAGTTGCATGAAAAAGGTGGTGTGCATTGTGGTACTCCTACCACCTACTTCGGGCCTTAGGATCTAATCAAACTCGGCTTTCTTTCTGCATGTGTTTTGGTCTCACTCATGAGGTTGAGCCCTGTCTCAGTAGATCATGTTTATTTTTTTTTCCTTTGGAAGCTAAGGGTGGTCGTTGGGTGATGAGCTTCTGGATCAGGCATTGGTGGTCCTTCCAGTCAGGTTCCATTTATCCAGATGAGCTTCCTCACCCGGATCCTATTTGGAAAGTGCATCTGGTATGAATATGGGTTTTGTCCAAAAGGAAAATTATTGATAGAAAGAAGTGGGCTGTCATTTTAGAAATGGCCAGGGAGGCTTGGCCTGAACTTTTTATGTGGACTTGGCCTAATTCAGCTAGGCTAAGTTAAATGGCCAAAAGCATTTAAAAAAAAAAATCTTTTTTTTTTTTTTTCAGTTCCTGACTTCTTTCTAATACTCTAGGCAAATGAAATGGGAGGGAAAGTGAAAGGTGGGTATAGTCTCACAGTATTGAAAAATTTAACAGCATGTTCAATTCCAACCTTTCCGAACTTTTTAGATCACTATAATTCGGTTTTACAGACCTCTAATTTAAGGCACAGCAAAGGCAAAGAATTACAGACTGCCTGGCAGCTGGAAGGACTGGGCTGCTTCTTTCCAGTCTAACCAACAGCGAGATTCCCAGAAAGAGTTTCTTAAAAAGAAATTGTGTTCTCCGCAGTTCGAACTTTAGGTGGTAAGCTTTGCAGCCTGTTTGTATTAACTGCCTGGGGTTGAGCTGACATTTTTCAAATATTAAAGCAGTAGTGTGCCTTTGAGGAAATCTGAAATGGAAGTTGACAGGAAGGGCACCCAGAAAGTGCAGAAATTCCTGCACATTACAGGCAGGAAGACAAGCTACAGGAAAAATGTGTCATTTAAAAAAAACAAAAACCCACAACTATTGTTATCACCAGAATGTTCTTCTGAGGAAGGGAGAGAGGGAGTGAGGGAGGGAGACCTACTTCACCTGAAAATAAGTAAGAAGTTTGATCCTGTTAGAACACAATCTTTCCCACTTCCCTTCCTATTCACCTTGAGGAAAAAAAAAGGGCTTATTTTGGTTGAATGTTGTAATAGATAAGTCATGTAAGAAATGCTTCCAAGGCATACTTCAGAAGCCCGTCATGAAATGGTAGGAAAGAGTTTAACCCCTACTGAGCTCTTTGCTTCTGTAATTCATTCCACCCCCCGAATGAGATGTGTAAATTTCTCATTCTGTGTGCATTTCCTTTGTTAGGGTGTATCAGACAGACATGTCATGCTTAGCATGTAATCTGAGCCAGTGTGTTTTATAAGTCAGTCCGTTTCAGGACACCCAGTCAGAATAGGTACCTTTGGGTCTGCTGAACTTGTTCTGAGTTCCTGTGGCTCTCAGTCCTTCATGGCATGATGTGTCAGCTAAAGGGGCTCTGGGGGGCTTTCTTGGTGGTAAAGTTCATGCTGGATGCAAGGACTGAAATTACGATCCTTTTGTTCTTCAGAGATTAGCATCAGTTTTGAATAACTGTAGTTGTTTAAAACCTGAAAATTCTACAAGGTATATTTTTAAAACGTAAAAAAATATAAATACAATTTCTTCATTATAGACGTATTCAATAGAAAAAAAAAGACTAATCACTGCAAAATGCATTTTGACATATATTCTGTCAGACTTTTGTGCTGTGTATTTAGTGGTAAACAAAATATGTATACCACAAATGTCTGTTTAGTTACCTGTCCTTTCACTTGCTAAGTACTGTGAAGTATTTCTAAGCCAGTGTATTTCTGCGTTCATAATATCCAATTCCACTGCTTGAAGGGAATCGAAATGTCCCTGCCTTCAGTATTGTGCACCTCACCCGAACGATCATCAGAGTTTGCACATTCTGTGCATATGATGGCCTTAGACTAAATTCCAGGAAGTCAACTACAAATTACAAATGTCCATTCTCCCTCCGACTTCCCATTATTTGCTCTCTGTTTTGAAAACAGGCTGCTGCTTCTTATCGTATTTTATTTGTTATTTTTATTTTATGTGTATGAGTGTATTGCCTGCATATATATGTAAGTGCACTTGGGTCACACAATATCTGTGAAAGTCAGGAGAGGACATTGAATCCCCTGGAATTGGAATTACGGATGGTTTTTAGCTACCATGTGGGTGCTGGGACCGGAATTCTGGTATTCTGCAAGAGCAGCCAGGGCTCTTAAGCTGCTGAGCCGTCTCTCTGGCCCCGGATCTTTGCATTTCTGCACATTCTCATATGTGTTGTTTTGCTACCTGGTTCTTATGATCTATCATGACTCTTAGATAGATATCTTCCCACAGTAGCACAAACGGGACAACCTCATTCTTTGTCACAATTGCATGTATATTTAAAGTTTTATTTATTTCTATTTTATGTGTTTGAGTGTTTTGCCTACATGTGTGCAAGTGCACCCATGTGTGCAATGCCTGTGGAGGTTAGAAGAAGGCATCGAATCCCCTGGAACTGGAGATACAGACTGTTGTTAGCCCCCGTATGGATGCTGGGAACTGAACCCCGGTCGTCTGCAAGAAAAGCCAGTGCTCTTAACCACTGAACCATCCCTCCAGCCTCACAATTGCGTGTTTCAACTTGTTAGAACATAGCCATGTATTTCCTTAATCTTCCATTGGACTTTCACTTCTTTTTAAAGTTATAAACAATACTGCAGAGAATCCCTTGGACATAGATGATTGCACATGTACCTCATTTCTTTAGGATTATTCCTAGAAGTGGACGTCCTGGGTTAAAGGGTATGCGTGAATATGTTGCTACAATGCCCCCTGGAGAGTACACACTCACTCTTTCCAATAATGTTCAGGATTTATAGCCTTGTCTTTTAAGGATGGTGTTAAATATTGCCAAATGTATCACTCTCCAGAAGGATTCTATTTTTCTGGACTGGAGAGATGGCTCAATGGCTAAAACCACTTCCTGCTCTTCCAGAAGATCCACGTTCACTTCACAGCACCCATTTTAGGCAGCTCACAGCCACCTGTAACTCCAGCTCCAGAGTCCCCTCTGATACCTTCTTCTGGCCTTTGCAGGCATCTGCACACACACTCACACACACACACACACACACACACACAGAGAGAAAAATTGTCTTTAAAAAGTTTATGCTTCTTTTCCTCTTAAGTCTAATAATTTGAAGAAAATCTTCACCAATCTGACAAATGATATTATGCTTGATTCCTACTTGAACTTTTGAGTAATACGTTGAAATATTCTCTTATCTTGACATTCTTGTTCTGTGTGTCCTCCCCCCATAAAATGTTTCTTTAAATTTTTCTTCTTTTAGTTATTTTTTATTTTATGTGTGTGAGTGTTTTGCCTGCATGTGTGTAAGTGCACATGTGTGTGCAGTGTCCACAGAAACATGAAGAAGGAGTTGGATCCCCTGGAACTGGAGTTATAGACAATTGTCAGCCACCAAGTGGATACTGGGAACTGAACCTGGGTCAAAATTTTGCAAGGGAACTCAGTGCTCTTAACCTATAAGCCATTTCTGCAGTCCCTAAATTTTTTATGTAAAGATAAAATTGTTTTTAAAGTTAGGCCAGAAAATCCCAGTGATGTAAAGTTTAGATAATCATGGATTGGAAGCTCAGTTTTATGCAACTAAACAATTTAATCTCTTAATGAGTTCTAATTTTTTAACCAAAACATCTTATGTAAATGTCACATATTTTATAATATAAACTCATTTTGTTAATGCTGCCTATAGTTTTCCAGACCCACCTAAAATATAATAAGAAAAACGTGATGATCTGATTTAAATTCGAGTCTGGGAAATAACTTATTTCTGGGCCTCTCTAGATTTTTAGTTACCTTTACAGAAAAAAAGTAGTTTTTCTTTACTTTCATAAGTAATTTTTGATATAGCACCTGGTTGTTTTATGTACATTGATGTAGAGTAATTGTTTCAATAGCAAGGCTCATCACATATGGTGACATGGGCTTTTAGTTCCAGCACTTAGGCAGAAGCATGCAGATCTCTGTGAGTTTGAGGCTAGCCTGACTTAAAGAGTGAGTTCCAGGTCAGCCAGAGTTACATGGTGAGATTCTGTCTCAAAAACAACAACAACAACAACAAACCAATGATTGATTTAAATTGACTTCATTCAAATAATTAAGACTATAGTCAATTTTGATGACCTCACAAATTTGGTAAGTCAGAAATGATGTATTCTTAGCATACTCTTAGTAAACATGCCTGTTTATACATTCTGATGTTCCATGATGGGATTTGTGACCAAGAAGGAGCTTTATATTCTAGGGGCTTCATTCTACAAATGAGCAGACTGAGGTCTTAAAGTGAGAGCTTCGCCGGCAGACTGCAGAGCTGTAGGTAAAAGGAATTCTCCTGATTTCTTTACTCAGTGCTCTTTTCACTAAAGCACATACCAACGCTGGTCATCCACATTTCTACTGTTAGAAATCCTCCCTCAGCATCTTTAGTGTATTTTAAATTTTTTACTTTTCCCAGGCTAGCAATAGAGGCCAATGCTACAACCGGCAAAGGTGATTGTTTTTTGCCTCCTCCTCTCCCTCAAATAGCGATCCATGAATCTGGTAGTGGGATTTCTTACCAATCTTCTGACAAAAGGTGTTTTGCATATGCTCTGATTTTGATTGCCAGTGTCTGCATGGTACTGTTATGAGTTTTAAGCACTGTAATTATTGTTTGCCTTTTATGGGCTCTTCTTTGCAAGATCTTGCTGCATAGGTAAACTTCTTATATGTCTTAGCTTCTCTGACTTAGCATTGTGCTTATCAATAATTGGTGACAATGTCTGACATAAATACCTGACAATAAAACTTGGAAATTGTTTTTCATCAGTAGGGCTAGATGTCACTTTTCTCTCTATACGATTTGGGATAGTTGTAATACAGTTGTATTATGTACCATACTACAATTGCCTTTTCCTCTTCCTTATTTGCATTTATAGTCTCATATCTTTGCTTGACCATTTGACAGTTGCAAAAATAGCATAAAAAGCCACCCAGTGGCCGAAGAAGTGTCATCCTATGTGGCCCTCTGAACAGATTTAAAGGTGGCTTGATCCTTTACTTACTTTAAAAAAAAAATATGTTGAGGGGCTGGGGAGCTGGTTTATGAATATAAGAGTGCTTGTTCTCTGCAGTCATGAAAACTTTGAGCTGGAATTCCCAGTACCCATGTGAAAAGCCAGGTGTGGCTATATGTGCCTGTGCCCCAGTATCGGGAGGCAGAGGCAAGCAGAATCCAGAACTCTGTGGCTGGCTTCTAGTTCAGTGAGAGACCTTGTCTCAGGACAGTAAGTTGGAGAGAGATGGAAGATACCTGACATCTAGCTCAACCTCTGTGTATGCACACAGGGGTGTGGCTACCTGTACACTCGCGTGTGTGACCCTAACATATACAGTGCGCGTGCACGCACACACATACACACACATACACACACACACACGCAAATAGCACCATTTGGAGGATGTTGCTCAATAGTAGAAATGTGCTTTAGCATGGGATACCAAGATGAATTGTCCAGAGGAGCCTCACTGATGGGACTGAGAAGAATGTCTCTGTGTCCCATGCTGGTTTTAGGAGCTGGTTTCTAAGTCTAGGGAGCCTTTGAAGGGTGATCAGAGGCATCTGGAAAAATGCTAGCAGTTGACTTCCCTCTGGTAAGACAGATCTGCAAGGGTAACCCCCAAATGCTGTGATTCCCCACTTCCTTCTTGACCCCCACTGCTGCTGTCATTCACTTCCTGCTTGCCTGGCCTTTGTTTCCCACTCTGTATCTGTGCTGCTGTCATTCACTTCCTGCTTGCCTGGCCTTTGTTTCCCACTCTGTATCTGTAAATGATGTTCTCTGGCTGACTGGTCTGCATAGTTTGATATGTAGTCTCTGAACCTCTTATTTCCATCTTGAAGAGGAGAGTCAGGTTATAATCCACACCCAGTGATATTGATCACAAACTGTTACTCAGTCAGTCCCTCTCCAAGTTAAGAATTAAATAGAGGACCTAGAGAGGTAGCTCAGCATCTAAAAACCCAGCTTTGGTTCCCAGCACCTATGTGTCTGTAACTCCAGTGGTTGGGGATCCTATGCCCTCTTCTGGCCTCTTTGGGCGTTTCATGTACTTATTGCACTTGCATACATACAGGCAAAACACTCATACAAACAAAATAGAAAAGACTAAATAGGCATTTGCAAGATCCTTGTTGTTTATTTTACTTTGTAGTATATACATCCTTTTTCCATCAGATCCTTGGGATCAGCCTTAGATGTGGCTCCCTCTGCATCATCGTTCACATCACCATCACTATTTGCTTGTTACTTTTTTTTCTTGTAATTTATTTGTTTTTTTTGTATATGAGTGTTTTGCCTGCATGCATGTTAAGTGTACCAAGCATGTGCAGTGCCCACTGAGGTCAGATGAGGGCGTTGGCTTGCCTGGAACTGGAGTTACAGATGATCATGTACCACCATGTGGGTGCTGGGAACTGAACCCAGGTCTTCTGCGTGGAAAGCCAGTGCTCTAACCTCTGAGCCATCTCTCCAGTCATTTTTCATGCATAATGCTTTTGAATTTCCCACCAACCCTATAGGTAGATACAGTTATCCTTAATTTACAAGTGAGTAAGTGTTCCTTTCCCATCTCTATCATGGACTGATGAGAACTAGAAGAGGCAGAGGACAAACTCAGTCCTGTCTCACCATAGTTCTAATATTATAAGTAGTAGTTAACGATGTCCTTTGGGCCAAATCCCATGAGCTTAAACAGATCCCTCTGTCATTTTTGGCCAAGCATCAAACCCAGGGCCTCATGCATGCTAAGCCTATGCTACTGAGCTGTATTCCAGCTCTAATTTTTATTTTCTAATTCACATATAATACTTGTATCTATTTATGGAGTACAATACAATAATTCAATAAATGGATACAATAAATAGTCAAACTAGAGTAATTAGCATTTCTTTCTCTTTATTTCTGTATGCCGAGGACCTTTAAATTCTGCTTTGCTAATTATTTCTAAATATATACTAAATTGATATGGACTAGAGTTGCCGTACGTGCTTAAATAATTCTTCCTGGACAGGGAATATGGCTCATTTGGCAGCATGCTTGCCTAGCATGCACAAACCCTGGGTTTGATCCCCTGCACTGCATTAAGTGGATGCGATGGTGTCTACCTGTAATTCTATCACTCAGGAGGCTGAAGAAGGCAGATCAGAAGTTCAAGATCATCCTCAGCTGCATAGCAAGTTTGAGGTTGGCCCGGACCATCTGAAACCCTATCTAAAAAAAAACAGTAAACAAACAAAGAAAAAAGAAATTCTTCTTTTTAACTGCATTTTAGTTCTTGTTATTTTGAAATGATTGCAAAAAATCAAAATGCTATTTCATGATCCATGGAAAATATATAACATCCAAATTCATTTTCCACAAATAGTTTCATTGTAGCACAGCTGTGATTGGTTGCTCCACAGTGTGGGATTGGGTAGTTCCAACAGAGACTGTATGTCCCACAAAGTCAAAAATATTTACTGTTTGTCCTTCTCTGAAAAACGTTTGCCTTTTATGACGTTACTCAGTTGAGGACTGGGGTCTGGGGGGGGTCTCTTTATGACAGAGCTCCCAGATTGCATTCCTTCCTGACTTTAATGGGAAGTTGTTAACCTGGATCACTACTGGTCTGCTACTCCTCCAGTCACTTCTTGGGCCCAGCGGACAGGAAATGTCTGAGTGGTGTTTCTCCCAGCTATGAGAATTCAGGTCATTGCTTGTTTCCTCTGAAACCAGCCACCCATCTCCTTCAGCCTTTGGAGGTCCTTTCTTCTCTGGCTTCTTCCTGTTGGATTTGTATTTTTCTTTTTCTCATTGATAGTCTGCCTATTCATTTTCTTCCTCATTTTCTCCACCCTCTCCTGGACATCCCCATTTTGTTTGGAAAGCATGTTAGAAGCAACTCCCACATGATCACCATAGCCTGGCTTTGTTGATTACCATGACCTGACTCACAGGCTCCATCGTTTTCTTTATGTAAAGATGAAAGTCTTCTCCCATAGCATAACATTTCCCATGTTACATGGGGAGCTACTGCTTTCATCTTCTGCAAATGTTAGAGCTGTTTTCAGTCTCCTGGGGGTGTGGTTTAAAACGGCAGCTTTTGGACTAGGTTGTGAGTGTCCCTTTGCTTTGTAGAGTTACTCAAATCATACATAGTGCGTGTGTTCAGGAAGGAAGGTTGTCAGAAAGGCTCTGAAAGTGAAGGAAGGTTCAAGGTACAGGAGGATGGAGAAGCTTTGGCTGAATGAGCCCTGATTGTTAGCCATATCTAGACCGAGGTTAATGTGAATTATGTGCAGTGAGGTGCCCACCAGTCCCAATGGCAGCACTACTGTAGGTTCTGTTTCTGGTTGTATTCTTAGCATGTGAATTACATCATTAACTCTCACTGTTGCTCAGCGAGGTGATACTTCATTTTGTAGATGAGCAAACTGAGAACAGAGAGATTAAGAACTTACGTGTCAGACTGATAGTGGCAGAGCAGAAGTTTTAGTCAAGATCAACCTGACCCCGGAGCCTGAGCTCCTGGCTAACCCATTTGAGCTATCGCTCCAAAATAAATTCATGAACCCCACTGCACGAAAGAAATAGTTGAAGATAGAACAAGTGATCACAATCCATAGGAATTTAGATAGATTTGGGCATGCCTGGGCAGAGTGTGATAATGAAGAGTAGTTGTTCTGTGCCTCACTTTTTATAAGTTCCTTCTGACATGTCCCTTTAAGTGTCTGTCAAACATAGAATCCTGAGTCTGACTCATTCTGAAGTTTCAGGTTGAGTTCCAAGTATAAACTTTCATTTGGTAGAGGGCGGCTGTTTGCCATTGGTCTGCCAACATGTATTGATGAGTATCTCTTGGAACCTCATTTTAAAATATCAGAAACAAAGAGTTCCATTTGCTGCTTACAGACTGTACCCCTTAGAAGGTGAGGAGACTGCAGCCTTCTGTATATCCTAACATGGCTGAGGGACACTGCTTTAACACAGAACACTGCCTGCTGTGGCTCCTTTTTGGCTTGATGATTTCCTTTCTTCCCGGTTATTTCTATGTAAATATAAGTGCAGTTTCCTTGAAATGATGGATGAACCTGTATCTCTCTCTGCTGTTTTCCTCTTACACTAGACAGTGTGATACAACGTGAAATTACATTTTTGTGTTTGAGGAACTAGAAGGGATTGGAAATTTACCTATTATCCATCTCTCTCTCTCTCTCATCTCTTTATCTCTGTATTTATTGATCATCTGTCTATCTCTATCATCCATCCACCTATCCATCCATCCATCCATCCATTCATTCATCTATTTGAGACTCTCCTTGTATGATGTAGGCTTACCTTGAAGTCACTATGTAGTGCTAGGCTGGCTTGGAACTTACAATACTCCTGCTTTCAGCTCCCAAGTCCTGGGTTGACAGATGTGTGCCACCATGCCCAGCTATGAATCTCCTTTTAAACCAATCAGTTTTTTCTTGACTTTCCCTCCAGTCAAAGCAGAGCTGTTACAGCTGTTCTCAAATGGCTCTGTGTTGGAGTGGTGGTATCACCTGAATATTGAGTAACTGATTATTTATTCCCTTACTTTATTCTCGTTCTTCTAATCCCACATGAAATGGGATGAGATAGAGATAAGAGGAAGGCTCGACATGAAGAACCGGTGGGAGCAGGTTAGTAAAAATCAGGGGGTAATTACTTTGCAGTAAATATGCAGAAACAGCCTTTGGGGGGGTACTTGAAGACCTTACAAGGTTATCCTTCTTTATTCACCCCTTCCTCTATTCCACACCTAACTTTGCCATTTGGAAAAAGAAAATAAAAAAAAGTTCTGGGAGCTGGAGAGATGGCTCAGCAGTTAAGAGCACTGGCTGCTCTTGTAGAGGACCCACATTTGGTTCCCAACACCCTCACTGAAGCTCACAACCTTTTGTAACTGCAGTTCCAGGGGATCTGACACCCTCTTCTTATCTCCGAGGGCATTGCAGGACTTAGATGCACTTGTATACATACAGGCTTAACACTCATACACATAAAAATAAATAAAGAATAACCCCCGCAAACCCTGAACATACCTAAAGAGGAAACTAGATCTGGGTTTGTTTAGAGCCGTTCAACCAATGAACTTTTGGCCAGTGGTTCTGTTTAAGACACTGTGCTGGGTGGAGGTAAGGCTGAATCCTTTCTGCTCCTTCACTTATTAAGTAGGAAGCCTTGAAGAAAGCTGTTTAACCCTGAGTTTCGGATCCCTCACTTTCTAAATGGAGAGACGGACATGTATTCATGGTGTTATTAGGAAGACTGAACAAGGTCATGCGTATAATTTACTTTGTTCCATGCTTAGCACTCATTTATTCTTCGAGTGCTTACTGAGTGCATATCCGTGTTTAAGATGATTTGCTGTAACAATCTCTCCATAAACAAATTTGCTTCACTTTTCTTTTCCTTGTGTTCATTAAAGGGTTCTCATGTAGGAAAAGGTTAAAAAAAAGAAAAAAGTACAAAACTGTCCAGAATTCAAACTAGAAGTGTAGATTTGCCCAGAAAAAGTACAACGATTTTGGGAACCCGTGGGAAACCAAGATCAGGAAAATCTTTATAGTGGGTGTGGAATCTGTCCTTCTGATTTTCAGAGTTGATGAGGATTTGAGTCCCACATCCACAGTAGAGCTGGGAAGGAATCTTCACTTCTCTATCCAGTGGTAACAATTCAATGTCAATATAAGCAGAATAATTACTTAGAGGAATAAAAACAAAAAAAACAAACAAAAAAAGAAAATGCCCTAGGAAGATACCAGGAGCTTGAAAGACCTCCCGAGCATTTTCTAAACACCTTTTTTCTTGCCGAGGTAAGTACTGTAGTATTTAAAAATTGAATGTACCATATATCGTGCTTTTTTTTTTTTTTTTTTTTCTGGATTGTGGAAACTCCAGGAAGTCTAGAGGTTAATGGTTAAACAAGCCTATCATATCAACTGGGTTTATAGACACACTGTAATTATATAAGCAAGCTGTTGGTTCAATAATCAACGTCCAGCTAGGTCAGGGAATATTTTCCAGAAGAGAGCTGCAGCTATAATTTTCATTTTTTATAACCTGCTCACATGCCAACCTGCCTTTTCCATTTCTTACTGCCATTTTCTTTTCTAGAACCATTTGAAGGAGGAAATCTGTACAGTATATTTCTGAATTCTCACTTTGCTTAAGAGTGGAGTTCTAGAAAGTTTGTTGTTTTACTAAACTTACTCTCTCTGAATACCGGCAGGGGGTTATACACAGACACACACACACATACATAATTTATCTTTTAAACTATATTTTCTGTAAATTATATGCACATATTATAATTACATATGAATTACATATAACTATATATAATTTCAAAAAATGCAGTTTAGGGAATAAATTTTATTTTTTGTAGCTGAGGGATTAAACATTTTTTGTTATTAGTTTCAAAACTATGGTGGCCTTCTGCTCTGGGGCTCAGAATGGGGTGTTTCTCCAGGAACCCCATAATTAGTCACCTTCTTTCTCTTCAATGACTTTGCTCAGTCAAAGACAGAACAGTAAGTAAGGGGTAAGCTGAGTCATTCACAGTCAGGGTTGTACAAACCACAGAGCAGTTCTGCTGCATCTTGCTAAACTGTTACAGAGAACGTAAGGACACGTGACCTCTCAGCCGTATAATTTCTTTCGGGTGGCTTACCAGCCTTCTCAGGTAAGAGTTTGTTTATAAGTGAGCTTCTATTTTTATACACAAAGCAGGGCATGGGGAGGGGGTGTTTAAGAAAAGGATTGAGAAATTTGGCATCTTTGGGTTAGAATGTTTTGTGCCATCTCACATTTTAATATTTTATTCATCTGTGTGTGTGTGTGTGTGTGTGTGTGTGTGCTCACGTGTAGGCTGAAATTCATAACCTCAGGTGGTGCTCTTCAAGAGCCAACCCACCTTGAGGCTGGAGAGATAGCTTAGTGGTTAAGAACATTTGCTGCTCTTCCAGAAGACCAGGATTCCCTCACAGCCTCCTGTAACTCCAGCTCCAGGGCCTCTGACACCTACCCCTAGATTCCTTGGACACCCAGACTCACAAGCACATATCCACACAATCACATAATTAAAAATAAAATAAATTAAAAAAACTTTATTAATAAATAGAGGTGACCATCTTGATTTTTTTTTTTTTTTTTGAGACAGGGTCTCTTACTGGCTTGGGGTGCAGTTATTTGGCTAGGCTGATTGGCAAGTGAGCTCCAGAGATCTGCCTGACTCCATCTCCTTAGTGCTGGTAGTATAAGCATGCATCACCACATCTGGCTGTTTTTAATGTGGGTTCTGGGGATTGAATCCAGGTCCTCATGCTTGTGTGACAATTACTTTGCCAACTGAGCCATCTTCTCAGCTCTTATGTTTCAATCCTTCTGATGTGATTTATCTAAGGATAAAATGTCTGGCCCGTGTTGAGGGGAATGTAAGACTTGGAGGAGTGCCTTTCTCTTGGTTGAAGTTAGTATGCATTACTGACCAGCTAAACAGATCCCCTGCATCTTGAATACAAGGATGAATAAAGTCCCATTTCTGCTTTCTGGAAGCCTGTAGTCTAGGAGAATGCATTCGTATGTTAGGGTTGCTAAAACAAAGTACTACACATTGGGTGCCTTGAAAACCAGGTATTTTGCTTTTTCATAATCCTGGAGGTTAGAAGCTAGGTCAAGCTAGCAGTAGAGTTGACTTCTTCTGAGGGCTGAGAGGAAGAACTGGGCCTCTCTCCTAGCTTCTGACAGTTTGCTGGCAAGTATCTGCTGTTCCTTCCCATGTAGGGGGACTTACTACCTGGATCTTTGCCTTCTGATTCACATGGCATTCTGTCTGTCTGTGTGTATTCAAAATTTCCTTTTTTATAAGGAAGTAAGTCATCCTGGAGCAGGGGCCCACCCGATTCCAGGGTGACATCACTTCATGTAATTATATGCAACACCCTGTTTTCCGGTTAGGTCACATTCTGAGGTGTTAGTGGTTAGGACTTCAGCATTTTATATCTGCGGGGCGGGCATAGTTCAACCTATAACTTGTGAAAACAAGCATGTCAGCAAATCAGTGCTACTCAGTGTGATAAGCAGGTAAGCTACAATTCAGGATGCTTTGGAACGTTGAGGAAATGAGGCTTCTGACTCAATCTGGGGAGCTGTCAGTAAGGGAGGATATTAATTTGGCTTAGTGGTTCTCAGGAGAAAAAGTCAAACAAGAATCTTACTCTCTGGAGGTTGAATGATTCTAAACTGGGATGTGTTAAATTAGAAAACGCACACGTGTATGTGTGTGTGTGTGTGTGTGTGTGTGTGTGTGTGTAAACACATACATACTTTGCTGTCGATTTCCCAGACTGAGTATTTGTTAGTAGTGGTTGCCACGGGCAACTCTGATGTATAGATTCAGAGACAGGACTTAGGGACTGGGGGGAAGAGGGCCTCCTTCTCATTGTAATAAGCAGTCATAGTCCCAGTGGAACAGAATTTAGAGAGTGGGCATCAGGTCCAAGGATCTGTAGCCAGCCAAAACTTATTTTTAGAAAATGACTGTAAGCATTAAAAAATAGGACTACTCAAGTGCTACCAAACTTTGACAGTACTGATGATTTTTTGTTTGTTTTGTGGGTCTAGGGATAGTTCTAGGGCCTTGCATGTGCTAGACAAGGATATCATTGAGCTACATCTCCAGTCTTTGATTATTAGCAGAAAGTCTTTGAACTGCAGGTACACATATCTGAGTTAGCAAGCAGCTTGACCTTTGTAATGGAATCTGAATAATTAGCATGAAGTAATGCGTCAAAACACCAGGATCTGCTTCATGAGAGGAGACAAGGAAAGAAATTGACAGGTGTGGCGTGTGACATGATGAAATCCGTGGGGAGGAACATGTCGTTTATAATAGATGTCCATCATCTATCCACTGTCCTTCCAAGCAAGTTGATGGTGGCTAACTGCAAATTTGGGAACCAGATGGGCAGCCTGGGGATTGTCCTAAAGAGCCCAGAGATCCAAAGCCCAGAGATTCCTTAGAGTTGTCCCGTAAGTTGGTCTCGCCCTAGGTAATCCAAATAGTCAAAGAACAGGTGGGCTGCAGAAACCCAGGCAGAGTCAAGAACGAAATAAGTCAACATGGACAGAGAAAGAGGAGAAGAAACAGAGAGGTCAATTACAAAGCACAGAGCAGAGAGCAGAAGGGTCCGAGAGACCAGGCTGCAGAATCCGGGCAGCAGCACCTGTGCTTCTTGGGCATGAACTCTGCCTCGAGGGAATGAGCATGGACTTCGCCTGCTTCTTTCATCTTCAGAGACAGGTTGCTCATCAGGCTGGTGCAGGAAGATGCATTGAGAAGAAGCCCGGGCAAGTAGAGTAGAGAGAAACACAGGGAAAGAGCAACAGAAATGAGTTTGAGACTTGTTCAATACGAGCCCAGGGTTATCTTACCTGCTGAGTTCCTGTGCACTGCTCTCTAGCTGGGACCCTTGGAGTCAGAGGAGGAGAGGAAGGACCGAATCAGCTGGCATGCCAGGGTCTGTGGTTTTCTCTCTTGGGTTAGAGAGTACATGCAGTGTCATGTACACAGCAGACCCAACTCCTAAAGTCATAGCTAAGTAGACGCAATGGCCAGAATTCTATTCTAAAACTATAACCAGGGAATGGTCTTACACCCCAAAGCATTTGGGGAACAGTGTAGATGTTCATTCCCTCTAGGAAGAGTTCATATTCAAGAAGCACATTTGCTGTTGTCTGGGTTCTTGGATGCTGTCACTCTCTGATCCACGCTTTGTAATTGATCTCTCATATATGTATGTGTCAGGGAGTTGCAGAAAGACCTGGAACTAGAAGAGTCTTTAGCACTTTTGAGGCAGCATTTGTGTGTATGGGACTCTCTCTTGCAATAGGGCCTGCTCTGTGCAAGGCTTTGTGATAAGCGTCTTATTTCCTAAGGACTTAGAACTTTGTGGTAACTCTAGTCCTTATCAAAGCCCGAGAAGTAGATATTTCCCAAAGGAGGAAACTGGAATTTAAGGGAATAACTTCAGTGATACACTTAGTGGACAGACAGAGCTGGCCTTTGAATCTGTTTCATTTAAATTCCTCCCCTCTTCTTTTCTCTTTTGGATTGCACTTGGGACTTTGTACACCCTAGGCAAGCATTCTACTACTAAGTTGGACTTCCAGCCCAAGTTTTCTTCAGTTCCAAGTTTCATTCTTCTTTCTGTGCCACTAGTAGGTTAAAACAGTAGAGAATAAGGCCAGGCCAGGAGAGAATAATCCCAGTCCCTGTGAGGCAGAGGCAGGCAGATCTGTGTGAGATCGAGGCCAGCCTGGTCTACATAGGGAGTTCTAGGTCAGCTGGGACTATGGGGAGACTCTGTCTCAAAAACCAAACCAACCAACCAAACAGAAGAGAATAGAATACCATTATCTGATATTAAAGGAATGTCGTGTACCCACCTGGTGAACTGGGTTATAGAGGGTGGGAATGGCCTTCGTGGACAGATGCTGATGAGGAGGGTGGATGGGTATGAATACATCTGGACTATGATTACGAATAAGTACATGCGTTTGTGGTTTCATTTTAACCGTATTAGGGAGAAGTTCATTGACTCTGTGTGTAAGACGTGAAGCTGGGCCTGTAGTTTCTGACGCTTTCTGAGTCCCTCCCTCAGAGGACGCCTCATTTCTGCTTTTAACTGGCGTCTTCTCCACCTTCTGCTTTCGTCTGTGGACCAGACTTTTGTTCACTCATCAGCACACACAGGATGAACAGAGCGACTAGTCCTGGGTCTATATAGCTTTGTAGTTTCTTTTTAATTTTTTATTGCATGTTTCTTATTTACTTCTTTTGTGCATAGGCATGAGTGTGCCAGGGAACATGGGTAGAGGTCAGAGGACAGCTTGCAGGAGTCCGTACTCTCCTTCCACCATGTGGATCCTGAGAACCGAACTCAGGTCTTCAGGTTTGGCCACAGGCTTCTTTACCTTCTGTGCCATCTTGCTGACCGAACTTCATAGTTTTTCTAGTTGTTATTCTTGGACTGCTTTTAGTCTGTAGGCCAATATGAAATTCTCTATGTTTCAAAACAAATCTGACAAGGAGTGGCTGTTTGATTGTTTGGCTTTGAATTAAATATTTATCATAATGCTCATAGATTATCACATGTACCACTGTCTACTAAGAGGTACTGTAGAACCAGGTCGTCTGAGTAGAGGGATCAGCAGGTGAATGACATAATAAGCTGCTGGAGGGAAATGCATGAAAATACAGAGAAAGCATCTGTAGGCTTGGTTAGACTTACATTTAAATGAATCCATGGCAGTGATGTGGGTCACAATGTTTTATGTCTTCCTTTGAAAGATATTTTATTTACTAGGCATGGTGGCTCATGCCTTTAAGCCCAGCACTTTGGAGGCAGAGGCAGGCAAATCTCTGTGAGTTCAAGGACAGCCTGGTCTACAGGGAGATCCTGTCTCAAAAAGACCAAAACAATTTATTTATTTATTATTTTTTATTTTATGTGTATAAGTATTTTGCCTACATGTGTATAAGTTTACCTGTGTTGTGCAGTGCTCTCAGAGGCCAGAAGAGGGTGTTAGAAACCCTGAAACTGGAGTTACGGATGGTTGTTAGATGCCATATGGGTGCTGCAATGGGACCTGGGTCCTCTGCAAGAGCAGCCAGTGCTCTTAACCACTGAGCCATTTCTCCAGCCCCTATATTATTCTTTTTAATGAGGCTGGAAAGATGGCTCAGTTAAGAGCACTGGCTGCTCTTGCAGAGGACTCAGGTTCGGTTCCTAGCACCCACATGGCAATTAACAATTATCTGTAATTCCAGTTCCAGGGGTCTGACACCCTCTTCTGGCCTTCCTAGGCATTGCATGACATAGGTGCACTTACATTCGTGCAAGCAAAACACTCATACACACAATTAAAAAAAACTACAACTTATAAAGTTGTGTCACTGATAAAGGCTGGATTATTAAAGGAGATATGTTTCTTTAGATTGGCTTACCTTCTCTGTGGGTGGGGGAGGGTAGGAGTGCTTACCTTCTCTGTGGGTGGGGGAGGGTAGGAGTCCTTACCTTCTCTGTGGGTGGGAGAGGGTAGAGTCTAGGCTCAATCATTTCTTCTGTTGCTGTTTGCCTTAATAAGGAGGCCAGTAAAGCCATAAAAAGAACAGTTCCGGGCCTGAGGGTGATTAGTCAGTAAAGTACTTGCCTTGCAAGCATGAGGACCTGAGTCTGATCCTCAGAACCTATGTGAAAAAGTCAGTCCTGGTGGCATGTGCTTGTAATCTCAGTGCTGGGGAGGCAGAGATAGGCCTATCCTTGGCCTCCTTAGCTCGACAGCTTAGCCTACTTGAAAAATTCCAGCAAAAGACACCGTCTCAAAGATCAATGTTGATAAGGTCTGAGGACTGACACCAGAGGTTGACCCGTGGCCTCAACATGCATGTACACACACACAAATATACACATGCTCACACACACAGAACAATAGTATCATCTGGTGTCTTAACTAAGGCAATTCCCTACCACCAAGAAAACAAAACAGAAAATCTCACTGATGTTTTCTAATGCCTAAGTGACAAATGCAAGATTATCCTATGATATGATGTGGCCCAAGTATATGTGTTATAAATTGTCTGGGCTGTAGATACCAGGAAAAGTATAAACACTAGATATTTTTTTTTTTTTTTTGAGACAGGGTCTCTTTGTAACCTCAGCTGTCCTAGAACTTGTAACTCCTGTTGGTCTAGAACTTGCTATGTAGACCAGGCTGACCTCAATCTCAGCAAGATTTACCTACCTCTTCCTCTCAAGTGCCAGGATTAAAGGCATGTGCTACCATGCCTGGTTTAAGACCATACTTTGGAAAAATAGACATATTTACCAGAGACTTTAGAAATCATGTGAGCTGCACATCTCATTTCAGAGAAGAAGCCATTATAACCAAGAGAAAGAAAGTAGAAATGCCAAAGCCTTGGTGAGGCCCCAGACATGGTTCCTAAAACTCACACCTGGTCTGATACTAATATCTTAGGTGCATCTTTAGATGCTGAATTAGACCTTGACTGACTGGAGAACCTTTATAGTCCTTCTGTGAGACAGAAGCTAATCCTTGCAGCTTCAAAGTAAAAACATAAAAATTATAAAAGATTAAAAAAGAGAGAACACCAAATATGGTAGAAATCAGGGCTCTCTTTATTCAGTCAGTCAATCAGAGATGCTGCAGATAGCTGTTCACCCTTTCATTCATCCCCTGCAGTCATTTGCTGCTTCTCTGTACTGTTCTTTGTGAGATACCAAGGAGTGTATAGAAAGATGAGTCCTTTTTGGGTGTGTTCGTGTGTGTGTACCTACACGTGGGTGTCGGTGGTATATTAGTTGGTTTTCTATTGCTGTGGTAAAACACGATGACCAAGGCAACTTACAGAAGGAAGAGTTTATGTGGCTTACAGTGGTGGAGTAACTCCATCATGGCGGGGAGGTATAGTGGCAGAGGTGGCCAACACAGGAAGCTGAATGCGCACATCTTCAGTGAAAAGCAGGAAACAGAGAGATTGGCAGTGGGGCGGGGCTCTGAAATCTCAAAGCCGCTTGCTCTCGATGCTCTTCCTCCAGCAAGGCCACACCTCCCAAGCTTCCCAAAGCAGAGCTACCAACTCGGACAAAGGGCTCAAATACTTGGAGCCAGTGGTGTGTATGTGTGTGTGTATGTGTGTATGTGTGTGTGTGTGGTGTGTGTGTGTGTGTGATTCTCATCTCAGGTACCACATTGGGTGCCTGAGGTTAACGTCAGGTGTCTTTCTGTGTCACTCTTTACCTTATTTTTGAGGCAGGGTCTCTCTGTGAACCTGGGACTTACCATTTTGGCTAGACTGGCTGGCAGCAAGCCTCAGGATCCTCCTTTCTCCCACCGAGCATTCCCCAGCATTGGGATTTTAGATCTTACCTTTGTGCTCTATTTTTCTTTCTTACATATTTCCTCTTTTTTAAAAAATTATATTTATTAATCCTATTTCTGCATGTGGCATTCAGAGGACAACTTTTGGAAGCTAATTCTCTCCTTCCACCAGGTGGGCCTGAAGATAAAACTCAGATCTTCAGTCTTGATGACAGGTGCCTTTACTTACTGAGCTATCCCACCAACCCTTCCTTCCTTCCTTCCTTCCTTCCTTCCTTCCTTCCTTCCTTCCTTCCTTCCTTCCTTCCTTCCTTCCTTCCTTCTTTCTTTCCTTCCTTCCTTCCTTCCTGCCTGCCATTTTACGTGTATGAGTGTTTTGCATGTAATTATGTGATACATCTATTGTCCATAGAGGCAAGAAGAGGGTGTCAATTATTCAGGAACTAGAGTTATGAATGGTTATTAGCTGTCAAAGATGTGGTGGGAACTAAACCCAGGTCTTCTGCAAGAGCAGCTGTTGAACTTAACCACTGAGCTCTCTCTCCAACCCCCATTCTCAGTTTTTACATGGGTGCTCGGGATCCTAAATCATGTTCTGCTTGTGCAGCAAGCACTTTACTCACTGAGACATCTCTCCAGCCCCTTGATTTCATATTGTATATGGGAACAAATATGTCTCCTGACATTTGTGATTTAATGGTAACCCAAAGGAAAAGTGATTAACTGTATGGATCTTGTAAGACAAATAATAAAATGATGGATTGGGGGATTAGGGTGAGGGCATCGTCAGAGAGGACCCACTTTGGTATGTCGACAGAAGGAGGTTGCACAAGAGTCTAGGAAATCCTCAAGTTCTGTGTGGTTCGAATGGAGGGGTCATTAGGCAGAACAGGGAGAGATGAGGTGGGAGGACTGGGTGGGGGCCACGATAGGGAGGTGCACTGGAATATACGGAACACTGGGAGTTGGTTTCTTCCAGCAGCTAGATTAGCATAATTTTGTATTTTGGACTCAACTATGCATCTACGTCCCTTAGCAACAGGTTTTTGTTAATATTCTGAGCTCAGTATGGAACAGAGTGCCAACTTGGCTCTGAAGAGCTTTCCTTTGACAAGTCTTAGACTA
Source organism: Eospalax fontanierii (assembly GCA_035773235.1). Classification (NCBI taxonomy): domain Eukaryota; kingdom Metazoa; phylum Chordata; class Mammalia; order Rodentia; family Spalacidae; genus Eospalax; species Eospalax fontanierii. The sequence continues at coordinate 90,973,250 of CM069531.1, read as the reverse complement.
ACTTTAATCAACAAAACACGAAAGCTACCAACCTTTATAGGGCAGAGGGTGCTCGGTTGCGAGCATTGGATGTCGTTTTCTTTAACCAGCATTTGATGATTCAGCTCCTACTGGCACTTGGTTGGCATCTCACCAATGCACACTTGCCCTGTTCAGCAGAGCATGCCTTGAGGTCTGATTCTATGGCTTTCATTTTTATGGGCTTGTCTCCCACCCGGCTTTTGTTTTTCAGTGGACCAGCTTGGCATTTCTGCCTGCCAGGAGCTGGGGTGCCAGCCTGCTCTCCCGTGGCTGTGTGCTTCCTCCACGAGGTCACATTTCTGATGCCTCATTTGAATGTCTGCCATTCTGGAGGTTTTATGGAGCAGAAACTCAACCTCGGTGTTCTAGAACTGGAGAACTTCTGAGTCTTTTGGAATCTGTCCCACTTTTGGGGACAGGAGCATGCCCATCACTCCAGTCTGGCAGGAGGGACTCAGGGCAACGACAAATACATGAGCAAATAAATAGAAGGCGGTCTCCTTCAAATTTCATACTGCACTGCAGATCACGTCTGTGCTGTCATTTTTCAACTTGAAAATTTACAAAATCTGTATCCATGGCCTTGCTTAGTTCTTAGCAACAAACTTAGCAACCCAGAAAAAAAAAATAACAACAAAAAAACCCACAAAAAAACCCCAAAACCCCAAATTGACGAGTTATCTGTATTTTTAACTAGATCTGTGATGTCAGCCATGTCCTCTAACCTGCCTGGGCCTTGGTTTCCTCTTCTGTAACTGAGTGGTTAACTCTTTTCCCTGATTCTAAAGAAATGCTTACTTTGGGAGGACACGTGATAGCTAAAAATTTTGATATCTGGTACAAAGATGGAAGCGTAGAATTAAGGTGATTCCATGGTAGCGAATGTAATATTTTACATATTTCATCTCCCTTTCAGTCCACTTTGACTTCAAGGAATCAGCTCTGCTTTTCTTATTTTTGGTAGAAATTTGGAAGAAAGAGCTACAAAAATCATAGTCCAATGGTAACCTGAATTTTTTCATAGCTGACTTTGGTTGGCTTCCAAACAAATAAGATGTTACCTATTTTAACTCTGCTGAGATAAAAGATAAACTATGGTGAGAGTGGAAACACACGGTCTGTGGTCTGTGGGATAAGTCCAAGAAAGGGTGGTCTTCAAGAATGGCCAGCATCTCTTCCTGCGTGTTTTTACACTGGTGTTCCTCAAGGTTAAAGAACAATAATCTAACATGCATTTCAATCATTTGGAATTGATTTAAAAGGAAAATGAAAAGATAGATGCACTGCCAGCAGAGTTAGATTGTTAGATTGCAAACAACTCTTTTAAAGAAGTGAACAGCTGTCAGACTTCTGTCATCTGCAGAGACTGAGCTTTGGAACGACAACAAGTTTGCAGATGAACGGGTCTCATCAAATTCCATGTCTTTCCCTGGAACTTCTGGGGCCCTTCCTCCTTTCCTTCAGGACCACAACTCTTTATATTAAAAAAGAGTTTTTAATGTATTATTTTATTGTATGTGTATGAGTGTGTTTTTCCTGTATGTGTGTAAGTGCACCCGTGTCGTGCAGTGCCCTTGAATGTCAGAAGAGGATGTCAGGTCCCTAGAACTGGAGTTGTAGGTGGTTGTTAGCCTTCTTGTGGGTACTGGGAGTTAAACCTGAGTCCTATGCAGGAACAGCCAGAGATCTTAACTGCTGAGCCGTCTCTCCAGCCCCAGGGCCCCAGCTCTTTCTTTCTCTTCATCCAAAGGACTTTTGCTCCTTTTCTCGCACTTGGCCATGCTGGTGGTAGGGGAATTGACATGAGATTTAGTGGAGGAATGCCACCATCTGTTTATCTTAAAATAGCAGTAAATATTCAGACTTTAAAAAAAAATTTATAAAAGTGACCAAATTGGGGGTTGCTTTGGTTATTTATGCATTGGAAAAAATTTAAGAAATATTTTATTTTTATCTAGTTTATGATCTTTTATCCTCAGACCCCAGCTTAACTGGACATCATGGCTCAGACTTATAATCCCAGCACTTAGGATGAGGTTGGATAATTGACCCTGAGTTTGAGGCCAATCTGGGCTACACAGTGAATTCCAGCTCAGCCTGGACTACAGACCGAGGCCCTGTCTTAAATAAGGTCACACAACTGGCTTTTCACTTCTGTAAATTTCTTTTGCTACATAAAACTTTTCAGGTAAAGTAGTCTCATTGGTCTATTTTCGCATTTCTTGATTTTTGCTTTGGTACCTCAGCAAGATGGTATTGTCAAGTCCAGTGTTGTGTGTCTTTGCCATTAGGTTTTTCTAGGAGTTTCATAGCTTTACATCTTATATATAAAGAGTTACTCTGTTTGAATTGATTCTGTGTCTGGTACAAACCAAATGTCAACTTTCATTCCTTTGCAAATGGATATTCAGTATTCTAGTTACATTTACTAAAGAGTCCATCTTCCTCAATGTGCATTGTTGATATTTTTATTGAGGATAGTGGTAGATTTTGCCAGGGTTTCCTTCTGGCCTGCCTGTTCCATTCTGTCCGTCGATTTGTCTGATTTCATGCCAATATTGTACTGTTTTAATTACTGTTATTTTGTAATGTATTTTGAAATCAGTTAACTATTGTGCCTCTAGCTTTGTTCATGTTCACGACTATGTAGCTTGAATGTTTTGTGTTTCCAAATAAATGTGAAGAGCTTTTTTTATTCCTATTAAACTATTATTGGGGAAATAACTACACAGACAGAGACATACCTACACCCACAGCTCCCAAACAGTAGCTCAGCTCAGTCACTAGCGCAAAGTAGCAAGTAACTTTAGAACACATTATGTTTATCAGTATCTAGGGTGAGCTAGCCTCATGCAGACTTGTAAAATGAACTGTGGTGCCTTTTGGTCAATCCAGTGTTCAATTTCTAGTCTTTCTTCTCACTTCTCATAAGACATCCTCTTGTCACACTGGTGGAATTCCTACACATCCTCTCTGTGTATTTTACTGTCATAAATGCATATGTCATGAAATTTGTTTTAATAGTTTAAAAGCATAATTTAAATGAATTTTAGTATATTCAGAAAGTGATGAAACATCACCATCATCTGGCTCCTAAGCATTGTCATCACTGCCAAAGGAAACCCCCAGCCCATTAAGCGGGCAGTCCCCATCCCCTCTCCTTCCTGTTCCTGGTAACTGTTAATCTACTGTTTGTGTCTACAGAACTACTCCCTCTGAATAATTCTGTGACATGTCACCTTTTGTATCTGGCTTCTCTTGCTTAGCAAAAGGCTATCAGGATTCATGTTGTGTCATGGACTCATGACTGCTCTGTTCCTTTTCACAATAACATTCCACCTATTGAGAAACCACCTTTCTTCTCTTTAAATTTCCCACCAACATCTAGTATCTAGATACCCTCTGAGAAGGTAATTCATAAAAATATAAAAGTACAGCTAGTGTAACTGAAAATGAGGACCCGTTTGGAAGAATTTGCATTTCTCAGGTGGAGAACAGCTTAAAATAAAGTAACATCTTTAGGTGCATTTTTAATCTGGGGAATGGGGAGACATTTCCAAGGGCAAAGGTTTTCCTAATCTATAGAATTACATTTTCACAACTGACTTCTTGTGAATCTAAATCTACTACTATCCGTGTGAATAGAGAAATCCCAGAATCAATAGGCAGGCCTGCAGACTCTGATCTGGTTTCGCTGGTAGGCAGCTGGGTGGGGCTTGTGTTCCCTAGGCCTGAACTTCTTGTATTGTCCTTTGATTTTGGCTAGGACTCAGACCTTCTGCCGGGTTCCTTTGCATGCTACAATATCTCATTTGATTCCTACAACAAGCACGGGGAAAATATAACATTTTACTCATATTTTATAGTGGAAGAGTTTGTAAATAGGAAGTACAGAACAGTAAATGTTGCAGCTGAAGTTTCCCTTCTAGTAAATTGTGAGGGAGAAACTCAAACCTTGCCTTATAATCTTTAGTCTGTATTTGTAACCATTTTATGTAAGAAATTGGCAGACTCTCGCTCCCCGAGTGTTTTATGCAGACTGAGAGCTGACACAGTCGATACATTTTTATTTATTATTATGTCTGTGGATGATTATGATGATACATTTTTATTTATTATTATGATGATTGTGACTGTGGATGATGATGATGATGATGATGGTGTGTGTGTGTGTGTGTGTGTGTGTAGGTCAGAGGACAACTTTTGGGAGTCAGTTCTCTTTTTCTGCTGTGGGTCCTGAGGATCAAACTCAGGTCTTTAGGCTTGTGCAGCAAGTACTTTTAACTGCTGAGCCATCTCACTGGCCCTGTTATAACTTACTAGATATCTATGATCTTGAGCACTCAACAGTGTTATAAAGATGTCTCAAAGATGAGGCTATTATTTCCATTTCTGGTATGAGAGAGTTGAAGACTGGGGAGGCCAAATTGCTTTTTTTAAGTTACTGCTGTTAGTAAGTTTGGGTACTAGTGTTTGAACCCCAGAATTTCCTACAGTGGACATTAATTGTTCTATTTAGTATTATCTTTGCACTCTATATCTCTAAATCTTGTCTCCTCCCATATCACACTCTATCCTGTTCTTTATGTTTAGTGTGTGTGTGTGTGTGTGTGTGTGTGTGTGTGTGTGTGTATTTTCATGCCATGATGTGTGTGTAGGACAAAGAACAACTTGCTAGAGTCATTTCTTTCCTTTAGTTCTGGGGAATCAAACCTAGGCTAGCAAGCTTGGTGGCCAGTACCTTTTTCCTGTTGTGTTCCTACATCTTCCTTCTTCCTCCCCCTCACCCCTTATTTATTTATTATTATTATTATTTGTTTGAGGTTAATCTTGCTAAGTTAATCTAGGCTGGCTTTGAACTTGCGTTGTAGTGCAGGCTGGCCTTAAACTTGAGAGTCTCCTGCTTTAGCTCTCTGAGTGCTGGGATTGTAGGTGTGTGCTGCCATACCTGGCCTTTTCCCATTCTCCTAGTATTCATTTTGAATTGTTTGAATTCAAAGAACAACAGCACCTCATCTGGCCGAAGCTACTAAGCGTAGAAATGGCCTTTCTTGAACCATTATATTCACACACAGACACTGCTCAGTGTCAAATACATAATGCCTCATTGGAATACTTTTTAATTAGCTTGCCATATAAAGTAATGATTTCCTCTTCTTTTTAGATTCTTGTGTAAATGTGTGTACCTGCTTGTCTCTATGTATACCACATGAGTACAGTTGCCCTCAGAGACCAGAAGAAGACGTCAGATCCCTGGGAACTGGGGTTGCAAACTGTAGTGAGCCGCCCCATGTGCTGGGAACCGAACCTGGATCCTCTGCCTAAGTATCAAGTGCTCTTAACCCGGAACTACTCTCCAGGTCCCAAATAATGGTTTTCAGGGAGGCATTTTCATACATGCACGCTGTTATACTTTGTTATGGGATCCCCTCCTTGCTGTCCTCCCCCATCTCACCTTCCTTGAGGTAGTTGTTCTTTTTCTAAAGATTTATTTTCTTTTGTATTTATGTGTATGTGTATTGTCTGCATGTGTGTATGTGCATGTGCGTGTTGCAGAAGCCAGAAGAGGGCATCAGCTCCTCTGGAGCAGAAGTTTCAGGTGGTTGTGAGTCACCCAGTAGAGGTGTTGGAAATTGAACTCAGGTCGTCTGCAAGGGCTGCAAGGGCAGCAAGTGCCCGTAATCACTGAGCCATCACTCCAGCCCAGAGGCTTTTCTTCTGACCACTTTAAAAGTGAGGAATGCCTAAGGCTTAGAAAGAGTAAGACGTTACCCTGTCTCAATACAGTTAAGGTGATGTTGAATGAAGATCTGAACCTCTGCACTTCTTGATCACTGTGCCCATGTCCCATCCATAGCAATCTTTCCTGGGCCTTTCTGTGGCCCCTTTAGGCCACTTCCTTTTCAATACCATCATCCTTTTCTCCTCCCACGTGATACGTGCTTTTTCCACATTGTTGACACTGCTCTTGGGGCTCACTAGTGACTTTCTTCTTTTATGATCTCCCTTCAATTTAGGGAATTTCTTTATTCATTCTTTATTGACTTCCTTTCATCTGAGAATGTCTTGATTTCTCCTCTCAGTTGCCTTGTTGACAGTTTTCTTGTCAGAGTTGAAAAAATGTGCCATTTCCTTCTGGCTTTGGTTATTTCTGATCAGAAATGTGCTTGTCAATCAACTTGCTTTCTCTGAGGGATAAAACACTTGTTGTTTCTTTCTGACTACCTTAAGATTTTTTTTTCCTTTTAGTTTTCAGAAGTTTCATTCTAATGTATTAAAATGATTTTTGCTATTTATTTATTTAGTGTGTTATATGCAGGAGCATGTGTGTGCCATGGCACATGTGAGAAGATCAGAAGACAATTTGTGGGAGTCTGTGCATCCTGGGGATCAAATTCAAGTAGTCAGGTTTGGTAGCATCTTACCAATCCTATGTGATATGTTTGTCATGAATATTTTTATTGATTCTGGTTGGGTTTGCCCAATAAAGCATAGGAATATAAATCCATAGGAATGTGTATTTATAAGTATGTGTGTGTGTGTGTGTGTGTGTGTGTGAAATTTTTTCCCTCAAATTTGGGAAATTGTCAACCATTATGCCTTAAAAAGTTATTTTAGAGCTGAGCATGATGGTGCACACCTTTAATCCCAGCATTTGTGAGGCAGAGGCAGGTGGATCTCTGTAAGGTCAAGTCGAGCCTGAATTACACAGGAAGTTCCAGGCCAGCTGGGACTATGGGACGATCCTGTCTCAAAAAGACCAAAAAAGTTATTTTATATATATGAGTGTTTTGCCTACATATATGTAAGTGCACCATGTGTGTGCAGTGCACACAGAGGCCAGAAGAAGATGTTGGATTCCCTGGAAATGGACTTATGGACAGTTGTTAGCTGCCATGTAGGTGCTGGGAACTGAACCCAGTTCTGCAAGAGCAACCAGTGCTCTTAACTGCTGAGCCATGCCATATCTCTAGCTTTATTAGTCTATGAATATTTCCTTTATACCAGACTCTTTTTCCCTCACGTTTGAGACTCTATAACAAAAGCATTATGTTTTCTGTTATAACTTCACATGTCTCTAATTCCTCTCAATCTGCTCTTCAGGTTGATTTCTCTTACTTTTACTCAAATTCACTCTTTTCCTTTGTGCAATCCCTTCTGCTACTGAAACCATACACTGAGTTTCACAAAAATTTTGGTTGTGTGTACTAATTCTAAAGCTTCTCTGCTTCGTCAAAGTCTGTGCTGGTTCTTTGCTGGAACTTTTTGTCATGTATTTTAAAGCATGATCCTTTGCTTGCTGAAGCATTTTTGTGATGGCAGCTTTAAAGTCCTTGTCAGATAATTCTAACAGCTGTGTCTCCTCAGTGTTGATTATCTTTCCCTATTCTGTTTGAGATCTGTTTCATGCCTTAAGTGAATTTTGACTGAAACCTGGCTAATTTTGGTTGTTTGAAAAAGATTTATTTATTCTGTTTGTGTGTGTATGTGCACATGTGTGCAGGCATCTGTGGAGGCTGGAAGAGAGTGTCATATCCCCTGATACTGGAGTTAGAGGAGGTTGTGAGCCACCCTTTGTGTGTGCTGGGAACCAAACTTGGGTCCTCTGAAAGAGCAACAAGTACTCTTAACCACTGAGCTGAGTCTCTACTCCCAAGACTGGTTCTTCTTTGAACACTGTTTTAGATGTCCTCTGATGTCAGCACAGTGGTTCACAGAGGACGCTGCCTTGCCACTGGCAGGTGATGATCAGAGTATAGATTTTCCGCCTCACCTGGCTCTGTTGACACCTGGAGTGATGGGCACCTGTTACCCCTGGGTGGTATTGGTTCGGCTCCCTAGTAGGCTTTGACTGGTAGCTCCATGGTTTGGAGGGAGAGAGGTACTTGGTTACTGATTCCTGCAGGTCCTTACTGATGCTCTGTAGGGTCTGTTCCTGTTGTTACTGCATCAAAGGAACAATCCTGCTTTGTCTGACTCCATCATAGTGAAGTGACCTTTATTAAGTTGAAAACTTTTTTGGATTGTGTGAATTATCTTTACTTACTGGAGATCCATTTAGTGATTTTTCCAGGTACAATGCTGTTATTTTTCTATCCATTTGATTGTTCCTCCACTTCTTCTTCATGGTTCCTCTGTCCTCTATTTCCTCAATGAGGATCCTTTTCAGAGAGGGTTTTCTCTTGAGGCAGGATGTTCTTCCAGGAACACCTCACTATGTCCAGGCCTCAGTAGTCTACCTTTCATCATGGGATTATCAGAACTGTCTCTTGAGGTTTTTTTTCCCCCCTTCTTGAAGTTTTATTTTATTTTTAAAAATATTTCATGAATTATTATTATTATTCTTTAAGTGTATCAGTGTATTGCGCTCATGTATGTATGCAAGTGTACCCATAGAGGTCAGACGAGAGTGTTGGAGTCCCTTTGGAACTAGAGTTACGGATGGTTGTTAGCTGCCTTGTGGGTGCTGAAAATCAAACCTGGATCCTCAGCACGAGCAGCCAGTGCTCTTAACTGCTGAGCTGTCTCTCCAGCCCCCATCTCTTCTTGAAGTTTCAGTACTAATGATCCTACTCTTTGAGTGACACTTGTGTGTGTACATCTGCTACCACTTTGTATTAACCACTTGTCATTTACTTTTGCCTCTTGTTTTTTTCCAGTTACACTTTCTTTATCAATTTCCCAACCTCTGTCCATAACAATGTTGTTGTTATTATTCCTGTAGAAATTAAACCATCTGATTCCTTCTTCCCGCTCATCCATTTGTCCTTCCACATACCTTTTCTACAGTTATATTTAGGACAAAAGCACAGATAAAATCTGCGTCTGCTGCTTGTAAGCCGTGCAACTGCGAATACTTGCCAAAGCTTTGCTGGATTCAGCCTCCCCATCTATGAAATGGGGATGATAATGACAGCCACAGAAGCTTAACTGAAGGATGAAGTGAGTGAGATTCTTTGTGTGCAATATCCAAACATTTTTAAGACCTTGTAAAGACTCAATAATTGTAACTCTTGGGCTTCTATTGATATGACCGTCTTCTCTATCCTATTGCTCAGTCTCAAACATCAGTTTCCCTGCTTGGTTTTCTGGGGTGCTCTCTTGTCTCTACCTAAGCACCAATCAAGAATAGAATCTTCTTCCCCTTTTCCCTTAAATATACTGTTGAATCGTCTCATATTTTTTGTCTGTTCCTTGAATGCCGGCTACCTCTCTTTTTTCCTTCGCATTTTGTACATTCATCAGACTTCAGCTCAAGTGCTGTTCTGTAGCTCCGCCTTCCTGTTCCGGTCTGTTGCTTTTGAATTTACTTATCATTGGATTAACCAAGCTGTAGACTATGGCCATTTCCTTCTTCCCCTTTGGCCAGGTGTGTCCTCTATACGGGTGTTCGAACTATTTGTGGCCAGTGCCAGACTATGCCCTCTCTGCGGCATATTCTTTGTCTCTGAAATTTGTGTGCTTTCTTGCGTGATTCACTACTCAATTGACCAGTGTTGGAGTGCTTGTTTAATCCTGGGAGACTCCTTCATATAGTGACTGAAGGAAAATGAGTAAGGACCAGTTTTGTGAACTTGCTTTGGAGACCATCTTTTTATAGTTTGTTTCCTAGGTGTCTCTTGTGTCTTTCTTTAATTTCAAGGAAGATTTCATTTGTCCTGGCAGCTCACACACTGTGATGAAGGGGAGGGGAAGAGTCACTGCAGATCTTAAAACCAAAGGCCTCACAATAGTCATAGTTCAGATGAAGCCACACAAAGTAGTATTTGGGGAGAAGGGTTAAGAAAACTTCACAAGGGGCCCAGCCAGATGCATTCAGTAGGTAGAGATGTTTACCACTCCACCTGAAGACATGAGTTAGAGCCCCAGGACCTACGTGGTGGAAGGAGAAAACTGGCTCCTGCAAGTTGTCTTCTGAACTCCACATGTACACTGTGGGACAGGACATATGTACTTACATAGGCTCAGACACAGACACATAAATACACAGACACACACAGAGACTCTCTCACATACACATACATATACTAAATGAAGCAACAACAAAAAAGAAAGCATCATTAGGGAGAGGATATTCAAGCTGGGTTTAGAGTCAGCACAAGGATTGCCTTGTAGCCGGAGTGAAGAGCCTGGGGTTGGCAGGGGAGGCGGGAATATGCTTGGTGTCTGCCCTGTGCAGTCCTGAGTACACTGAAGGAGGAAATCTCCCGGAGGGATGGTGGAGACTCATCCGTCCACCTTTTGAGTTAGAAGGCCATGCTGTTTTTCAAACACCCCATTCTACTTGTATAGCAGAGGACTTAGTAGAGCTGATTCTAAACTTCTTTTTCAGAGAATCTGATCTAGATCCATCTTCCCATGCTACTGTACTGCAGTTTAGTTACTCTCAGTTTTTTCTCTCTCTATAGATTATGAATATAGATTTTCTATATAGAAATATAGATTACGAATGGGAGGATGAACAGGACCATGAGGTTTTGTGATACCTCATTTAGACATTTCTGGGTTGATTTCTTGACCTTAAGAATGACTTCTGAGCTGATGGAGACGCCTTGTGAGAAGCTACAGACATACCTCTTTCTGATTGGGGCAAGAAAAGAACCCAATGAAAGAATTTAGGTCGTTTTTTTCCAGAAGCCCTGAGAACTCAAGTCAGAGGTAACAGCTAAAATGAAACCCTCCAACACACCAAAACCTCAAGGCATCTGGTGCAGAGAGCACTGATCCCTAGCGGACGTGCAGATACCTGCTTGAGTCATGGCTGTTGGGCACTGGGTGTGGCCAGAACTAACTAAAGGATGTTGCCTTTATAGTAACCCCTAAACCAGATGGAGATCCTGCCATCTTTGTCAGGTGCTGAAGTAGATCCTGTGCAGTCCTCCATGTGCAGTCCCTAGGGACTGATGCTGACTTTGCAGTGATTGACCTGGGCTCATGCTTTCCCTCAAAGGATGCTGGGAAAATGAGTATCCAGTCCTGTTAGCCTCTGAAATGGAGACTCCCACACATGAGGATCTCCAGGGCGGTTACTAAGCTAGTTTACCAAGTCCTAGGTCTACAAACGACTGTCTTTCACTGGAGTCTCCTGGGAAATTCAAAGGACCTTAGCACGAGGAAAGATTTTACCAGCTCCCTGAGATAGAGGAAGGAAACTTGACTCAGGAAAGTTGGGCAGTGGAGAGAGAAACTCCTGAGTCTTAGATTACTTACTGACCTTAGAAGCAAAAGGGCTGGTTCAGGCTTAGTGAAGCCTGTCAGTGAGCTAATTCTGGATCGCCAAGCAAAAGCGAAAACTCACATGTGGCCGGCACTCTCCATTTGTGAACCATGTTCAGACTTCATAGATTAAAAACCCTAAATACATTTTGTTTGCTCCATGTTAAAAACCTGATGAAACAGAGCAAATATATATATATATTTTTTATTGCTCTGCAGATGGGGGAATTGTTGCCTGTCTGAATGCGGTAACTTGTTCTAGAGTTGGTTACATAACCAGCAGGTGGTAAGCCCAAGGCTAGGATCCTGCCTTTCCACTTCTCTTCCAGTTTTTCTCATTGTACCATGAGTGTCTCCCCACTAGCACTCTTCTCTTTTTCATGTAACAAATGAGATGTGCCTGCAGTTGGAGCCATAAAGAATATTAAATAGTCTCTGAGTTTATGCCTAATGATTGTGGTGATGGGTGTACACATTGGCTTCTCTTATTATGGGTGGTTCCGTGGATGAGAGATCTCTTGTGTTTTTATATTCTGCTGAAAATGTAAACCTGGTCAAGGGCATATCTCGTCTCTTTTTCTTCTTGAAGTATTTATAATATTCACTTCACTTTCAAACGTATTGATCTTAGGTTCAGTTCACATTTATTTCTAATCATTAAAGGAACCGTGTCACATTGCAAAAGAAATCACATAGGTATGTCTATGTACACCTACAGTTAGGAGTTTAAGCTAGGAAGAACTGGTTATTTTCTACCCTGTGACAAAGGTATTTTGGGCTTGAAGCATGTTGTCTTGCAGCTGCTCCTCCTTTGGTATAGTATTTAGTTTTATTCCTTTAGTCTCTTCTGGTGATTAATAGAAACTGGGATGGGGGAGGGTAGATCTATCACTGTAAGAATATCAAGCTTATATAATCAAGCTAATAATTGACAGTCTGCTACTAAGCTACAGACTCTAGCATTCTTTTGGGGAACGATTTGACAGCACTGTCCCAGGAGATAGCCTCGATTTAAACTAGTCAACAAGTTTTTTGAGTGATGCACAGAAAGTCTAGACTTCAGCTAAATGCAGGGAGATTGAATTGCTGGGTTAAGACTCCTGTTACATGGGCTAAATCAGGAGCAGGACTGACCGGGCTAAGCCACTTTCTGTACCTCAGTTTCTCTACCAATGTTTATAAGCGTTTACTATGTGCCAGACTCTTCATATATGTTAGCTCATGATGCCTCCATGAAAAGCTGTTGGGCACATGAGGTTTTCCCTTTTTGCAGATGAGGAGACCAAAGCTCAGAAGAGGGTGGTGAGTAATTCGCTTGCAGATTTTGGAGGTAGCTAATAGCAGAGTGGGAATGCAAACTTAGGTCAAGGGCGCTCTGGAGACACTTAGCATTTAGCTTCGTTGCCTCTGAGTATCCATCCATTGCCATTGTTTATTCTTTCAGTACCTGCCTCGTCCCCGACAGACACCAACGCACTCACGAATCCTCCCCATCCTTTCACAGTTGCTGTATTTGGTGCATATCGGGGAATGGGCACTTCAAAACACAACTTGTAGACCTGGCAAGTGGTGTTGTCCTGATTGTGTGATACTGAAGTATGTAATTCTGGGAGGCACTCATTAATTTGGTACATGTGGCAGGTATGATGATGTGGGTGTTGGATATAATGCCATCTTTTACCATAGTCTTTGTTTCTGACATACAAGTCACATGTAAAGGCAGGGTTTGGGCATTAGAGTTTGGTCGTGGAAATGCCTAGGAAAGGGGAGATGCTGGGAGAGGGAGGAGATGAGGAGAGGATGAATCAGAGCAGTGGGTTCACTGGGGGCCTCCGAAGCCTTTCAGAAGGGCAAGTTAATGGTTAAAAGGCAGGCTGTTAGTACCAGCAGGGCCAGAGCTGGCAGCATCTGGGGGACACTCATTCCCACAGGGCTCCAAGAAGGAGTTTTGCTGAAGAGGATCTTGCACCAAAGCCAGGGAAATAAAGAGCCACCAGATGGTTGGGGTCACGTGGCATGGTTGGGGTCACGTGGCAGGCCCACCTCCCACAGCCTCACAGAGAGAGGCGGCACCTGCAGGGCCGCGGAGAGCGGACAGGTGATTCTCAGAGTGGGGACGGGGGGGGGGGCCTTGACAGGCTCACCTCAGTGTTGCTGCAGTGGAGAGTGGAGTTTTAGTTTGTCTTACTGTCTCCGATTTCTGTCCCCACGGCTCCTTACCCTGCCATTAAATTAAGCAGTGATTCCATTATGTTGCCCCATAGGGAAATATCCTAATATGATTGTGACACTCCTTTTTGTTGTTAAATTATTATTATTTTTGTGTGTGCATGAGGATATTGTCTGCATGTATATAAGTTTACCTGTGTTGTGCAGTGCTCTCAGAGGCCAGAAGAGGGCGTTAGATACCCTGGAACTGGAGTTAGGGACAGTCGTTAGCCACCATGGGGATGCTGGGACTTGAACCCAATCCTCTGCAAGAATGATCAGTGCTCTTAACTACTCCAGTCCCTCATGATTCTCTAAAAGGTATTTTATTCTTCTCTTCATGTAAAGGGTGGTTCAGCCTTTTACTTAGGATATAAGACTTTTTGTCCCAGTTTTTTCCCACGGATGTATATGTGATGTTGCATGTGTGTATGCATGTCTGTGTCACACATGTTTGTGTGTGTACATGGAGGCCTGAGGCTGATGTTGGGAATCATCCTTGATGACTCTTTTACCTTATTCATTGGGTCTTGGTCTCTCAGGCAAACCCTGAGCTCGATGATATGGTTGGTCTTGTTGGGCACCTTTGCCCTAGGCATATATACCGTATCTCAGTCTTCTGAGGCTGGAATTAGAGGTGGGCCTCCAAGCCTGTCCAGCATTTATGTAGGTTCTGGGCCTCTGAACTATGGTCCTCATTCTTGTACAGTAAGCACTTTAGCCACTGAGCTATCTCCCCTGCCTGAGACCATTTTGCTGGTCTGCTTTGCAGAGAGAGCCTGTTAGAGGTTGCTGAGGGAATAGGCCTTTCTCTTCCTAACCTGGGCGTGGGTGTTTGTGGTCTTTCCATGGACCACTCGCTAGAGTCAGAGTGGCTTCCAGGCCCACTGTGGCCCTACTCCCAATTACTGACTTTGTCCTCCCTGTAGCCACAGCTGGCCTGGAACTGGCTATGTAGATCAGGCTGGCCTCAGTCTCACAGAAATCTGCCTGCCTCTGTCTCCTGAGTGCTGGTGTTAAAGGTGTGTGCAACCATGTCCAGCCTGCTTTCTCTCTCTCTCTCTCTCTCTCTCTCTCTCTCTCTCTCTCTCTCTGTCTCTCTCTCTCTCTCTCTCTCTTTTCCCAGCCAGATCTCCATTCTGGGCCTCTCCTGGTGACAGTTTTAGCTGTTCTCAGGTAACGAGAGGCTCCTTCCTTCAGATGCTCTGTAGAGCCAGCTGTTCTCTGGGAGCTTACCCTCATCTGGGGCTCAGAGGGCTTGCTTGCATCACTGAATTGCTGGAGGTGAAGGTGCCTTCCTGACCCTTTATCATCCCACTCTTTTTCTGTCCTGGGGTCCCCGAGTTTCCTCACACTGAAGGTTCTGAAAGAAAGGCTTCTTTGAGAGCTGGGGAGCTGGTGGACTTAGCAATTATCAGAGTGTTGGGCCAAAGTGAAGGGCAAAGACCAGCGTCCCTAGGTCCCAGACTTTGAAAGGGACCCCGCTAATTGTTCGATGGCAGCAATGAAGAGCTATCCAGAACCCGGCTTTCTCTTTTGGTTAGTATTGTCAAGGGTAATACTTTTCCTGACTCTTCTAGGTTTTGTTTCCAATCATTACACATCACAATGGAGTGGATTTTGGCGCCAGGCTGCCCTTCCTAATTATTAGCTATGTAGCATTGGGAAAATTATTTGTATCTCTTTTTCATTCTGCAAAGTAGAGATAAAGCTAGTGCCCAAGAAATAGGGTTAATATGAGCATTATATGTTTTATAATATGCAGTGTACAGTGTATACTGTGTACATTATTTATATATGACGTGCTCAGTAATTACATGCTACCTTTTCCTTTCTTTTTTTTTTTTTTTTTTTGAGACAGGGTCTTAGTATGTTGCCCTGGCTGGACTGGAACTTGCTATGCAGACTAGACTCCCTTTGAATTTTCAGAGATCTGCCTGCCTCTGCCTCTGCCTCTGCCTCTGCCTTCCAAGTACTGGGATTAAAAACATGTGCCACCACACCTGGCTCTATTTTTCTTTATTTCTTGGAGGGGGGCATTTTCATTTTGACTAGGGTGTATTTATTGTATGCCATGGGAGGTCTCCTAAAGATGTCTTCATTCAAGTATGTCATGTGCTTTGACCACACCCACCACTTGCTATCCTCTTCTATTCCTTCCCACACAGTTTTATTTTTTAATTAAAAGCAAGGCTGCTCAGTATTTCCCAGATGCCTCTGATTTGCCTGTTGTGGCATCTATACTTATTTTAAAGATGCAGGGGTTTACAAGTAGGAGGAACCAAGTATGATCATTTGGTTCAAAACGAAGCCTGTTAAGTCCCTGGCCTGACTCTGAGGCCGTAGCATTCTGTAAGGTTGGGCTCCATTGCCTGGCCAGCTAACCATTGCTGCTCCGTGCGTGTGCTTGGCTGGGCTGCAGAAGCCGTTCTTGTCTCTGTAAATGCCTCTCTGCTCCGCTGAGGGGGCCTTTGGGAGTGGGATGAAGCCTTGGCCGTCCGGCTCCATCCTGGTCCTCCTTCACTTGTGTTCTCTGTGTGGAGGTAGAGGATGGGATATCAAGTCTAGTGTTCAGATCTGAGCCGTCAAATCTTTCCTCGGAGATAGGTTAAAGGTCTGGATTTTATGACAAAGACTAAGCTAGGAAATAAGGCCAGTTTAAACAAACAAACAAACAAACAAACAAAAAACTATTCCAAAGACGTGTGTGTGTGTCTGTGTATGTGTGAGCACATGGGTGTGGAGGCTGGAACTGAGGCATAAACTGCCACTCACTTATTTATCTAGCCCAGCAAACCAGCTTGCCTGGGGTTCCCCTGACTCTGCCTTCTGAGTACTGGGATTATTGGTGGGCTGCCATGCCCTGCCTTTGTTTTCATGTGGGATCTGCGGATCCAAATTCCTGTCCTCTCTCTTGGAAGGCAAGCATTTTATCCACTGAGGTAACTCACTGGCTTTACACAGTTTTAGCCCGTATAGCATGCATGCACGTGCATATGTGTGTTTACGTGTACATGTGTGGTAGTATATATATATATGTTGGTGTGTGTGTGTGTGTGTGTGTGTGCATGCACATGCTTGTGGAGGCCGGAAACTGATGTTGAAAATCTTCCATTGCTCTTCCACATTTTTCTTTGAGACAGGGCCTCTCAATCAAACCCAGAGTTCATCAATAGTCTCCTAGCTAGCTTGCTCTGGGGATCCCATTATCTACCTTCCAAAACTGGAATTAGAGGTGAGTTGCCATGTCCATTTGGCATGTAAGGGTCCAAACTCTGGCCTTGACACTTGTGTGGCAAGTGCTTTAATAGATGATCCACCTGATACATTTTAAGACAGGTAATCTCTGCCAGACACTAAATCTAGAAATAAGACTGCCTTCAGAGTACTTATGGTCTAGATGATGGAATTTCAATAAAATGTAATAGAATGACAGAAAGTGCCTATAACACATGTGCATAGAGGGAAGAGGACTTTATTTAACCTTCAGGGAAATGGGATGGATGAAGGTGAATCTTGAAAGGCAGAGAGCATTTCTTTGAGTAGAATCCAAAACCTTGAGTAGGTCTGCATGAGTCAGGCGGGAAAGGAAGTGTATGGGAGACAGGAAACAGGCACAATAAGGACACAAGAGTCTCAAGGCAGGCTGGCGTCTGAGAGCTGCAAGAATCTGTCCTGGCTGGGGTGAAGAGAACAGTTGAGGAGGGCTGTCAGTGGCAAGCTGGCGCTGGCTGGCTGTGTCTGGTTCTTGGGAGGCAGTTATTAAATAGCCAGTCATTTTGTAAGCTGCTTGTTAAACCATTGGCAGCCTGAAGTGCAGAGCAGAGAAACTACATCGGGGCCTTCAGCAAATTCCACATCAGGGCCTTCTCCTCTGCTTCCCACAGGGGAGGCATGACCGGCAGGATTGTATAGCACTCCAAGCACTATCCTCAGGGCCCCTCCTGGTAGATGATGGGCAACTGAGTGCAGAATGGTTGGCAAGGGAGCAACATGGCCGGGTTTAATAAGTTAGAAAGATACCCCTGTGTTCTGGGCCCTGCTCTTCAGAACCCAGATCCAGCAAGGGAAACCTGCAAGCGGTTTCATGGGGAATGTTTTGGAGACTAGAACTGGAAGGTCTGTTTAGGAAGTGGGCTTGGGCAGAAGGAGGAGTTATGATGACGCAGCTGTGACAGATCCCTCCAGAGAGCTCTGCAGCTGACATGGCCCATCAGAATCCCTCCCAGGGACACAGGGCCCGGCAGTGCACATAGGCTGCCCTTGTGTGTTTGCGGAGTGGGTAAGGAATGATGGTGAAGTGTCCCTTACAGAGGGTGTCTCCTAGAGGAGCCTCAGCAACCAGTGGGAGTGCTCATGTTGAAAGAGATCCTGGGGCTGTACCCCAACATCTTCCATTCATGGAGGAGATGTGAGTCAGGGTCTGTCAGGCCATTGAGAGGTGAAGGTTGGCGAGGAGACCGGCTGGAAGCGTTTCACTGTGATAGTCTGTGCAGAGAGGATGCAGACCCCAGCTGCAACAGCTGCAGTGAGGATGCAGAAAGAAAGGTGGGATGGTGCCACAGGGGTAGGGAGAGTCAGTGCTGGAACTGGTTTCCACGCTGCAGAGGTTCTCAACTCTTCTCAACTGAGAGTGCAACGTCTGGAGACTTGACCGGGGAGTTTCTTTCTATTAGTTAATTGTTCCTGGGGGAGGGGAAGTCATTTTTTTCAGTGGTATGACCATTGGTAAATTGCCCATACTCCAATAAATGATGTACCTATCCATGCTCACACACACACCCCTGATTAAACTCAGTGCGCCACAAACATACTAAGGGAAACAAAAAGTCATGAAAGTCAGAGAGGGGCTTGTTGAGAAGGTGTTCAATGGGAGTGAGAGCAGTGAGGGAGGGGACCAGGAGGGTGAAAGTGGGTACAGCACATTGTAATAATGTATGACATTTTCAGAAAATTTTTAAAAAGTTAAAATGTCACCATTAAGTGGAATAAATTAACTTTTTACTAAATTAAAAAAAAAAGTGGCTGTGTATAGTATAGTAGTGGATGTTTTTAATCCCAGCACTCAGGAGGCAGAGGCAGGTGGATCTTTGTGAGTTCAAGGCCAGCCTGGTCTACATAGTGAGTTCCAGGCCAGCTGGGGTTACAATGGAGACCCTTTTGAAAAGACCAAACAACAACAAAAAAAAACAAACACAGAGACATTTTAGAAGCAGATCAAAGTATGCAAATGATAAGAGAGGGATATATTGTGAGTCTGTGAATAACCTTTTCCCCCTCTACTGAAGGAAAGGTTTTGCAAAGAAATGGAACACCCTCCCACCAAAAAAACCAAACCAAAATAAAACAAAATAAACAAAACTTGAAAAGGCATTTTTGGTGGCTGCAGAGATAGCTCGGCTGACAAGAGCTCTGGCTGCTCTTCCAGAGGACCCAGGTTCAGTTTCTAGCGCCCAGGTGGTGGCTAACTACTGTCTGTAACTCAAGTTCCAAGAGATCCAACATGCTCTTCTGGTCTCTGTGGACAGTGCACATCTGTGGTGCATCTACATACATGTAGGCAAAACACTCATACACATAATATAAAAATAAATAAAATAAATAAAAGGAATTGGTGTTCAGGTGTTGGTTAGCCGACCAAGTGTGTGCCTAGCATGCAGAAAGCCCTTGGGTTCAATCTGCAGTTAAATAAATAGAAAAATAAAGCATTTGGGAAGTTTTAGCTAAGTGGTAATCAAATGATGATAATTAAATGTAATTAGGTAATACTGAAAAGTGTTAGAATGTAGGCTGTGGGGAAACGCTGTACAAAATGCACCTGCTGTTTGAGCCTTAACACTGGCACATGTGTTTATCACCTGTGTGTCTTTCCTTCCTCCGAAAGCTGGTTATTGCTGAGGGATAGGCTCAGCTGGGGCATTGAGATATCTCAGGACTCTTGGAGACCTCAGGGCTGCCTTTGCTGGGCTGACAAGGTGAGGAGGAGGTGCTTGCAGAGGCCAAGGTGCAGATTTCTGGGTAGGGCACAGTAGGAGGAGAAAGACAGTCATTGCTTGTCTAGAAAGCAGATTTTAGACCAGCGAAGTGATTTGCCAACTGTTCCTCAAAAGAGCTGGATAGTAAATTCTGCGCTTCGTAGAGCAGAGGGTCCGAGTTGCTGTTCCAAGGCTGTAATATGAAAACAGGCAGGTGACCTGCAAATCAATTTGAGTGTTGTATTCCAATGAAAGCTTGTTTAGCGAATGATTTGTCCTCAGGTGATACTTGATTAGCCTTGGACCAAAGTCTTGAGAAGTGGAATAGATTCTGCCAGGTGAGGTGCTGTGCACCTTTAATCCCAGCACTCGGGAGGCAGAGACAGGTGGATATGTGTGAGTTCAAGGCCAGTCTGGTCTATGCAGCGAGTTCCAGGCCAGCTGGGGCTACAGGGAGACCTTGTCTCAAAAAGACAAAGGAAAAAAAAAAATAGATTCTGTTGCTTATGGAGGCATGGAGGCAGGGTTGGAGACTTAACAGTCAGATTGATTAAAGAAGCCGAGAGCACTCACGTTCTTTGATCTCTCTTTTCTGCCCGTTTCTTTAAAAAAAAATACTTTATTATGTTTATTTTATGTGTGGAAGTCAGAAGAGGGTGTCAGATCCCTTGGACCTGAAGTTACAGATGGTTGTCATCCTTATAGGTGCTGAAAATTGAACCACAGTCCTCTACACGAGCAACCAGTGCTCTTGAAGGCTGAGCATCGCTCTAGCCCCACCTGCCCATTCCTTTAACTAATTTGAAATACTGATCTATGTCTATTTCAGAATATGCAGAATATAATTGAATTGCTTATTGGCTGCACAACTGATTTCCTATAATTTTGGGGAGTATCAGGTAGCGGGAGGAACCTGTTCTAATCCTTTCTCATACCTCTTTATAAATACAATTATTTATTTTTCTCTTGGGTCTAACTCTTAGTCACGTTTTCTTCTCTTTACCATTGACCTTGGGTCAGTTCTCAACCTTGACTGTACATTAGAATTGCCTGGGGAAATTTTAGACCTTGGAATGCCCAGACCACATGTGCAAAAATTAATCAGAGCTCTAGGGACTGACCCAGGCATCATTATGTTTTAAAGCTCCCTGGGGGTTCCCTGTGCTGCCAAGATTGACATTCACTTCCTGAGATTTAAAGAAGGAAAAAAGATGTCTTCTTCACTTTCTTTAGATACCAAAATAAAGGAAGAAATTCAGCTGTGTAGGTAATCATTAAGGCCCTGAAGTTATAGAAATGAAAATAGGAAACTTCCATTTTAAGAATTGTGTTCAGACACACTTATTTCCTAGTGACAGAACTGAAACTCTTTTTTTGTGGTCTGGTAGAGGCAATAAAATAAATTTTGGGAAATTTTTGTGACATGGCTGTTTTCTTATTCCTCATCAGAAGCACTTTTCCCATCAACCACCCTGTGATAGCCTTTGAGGCTGATGAAAGAGTCCAGGTTCCAGTGATTAAGTTATTACTCACAGAAGCCAACTTTCCTGGAGACAATGATAAAGACAAACGTTCCCCTGTCCTCAGAGAAGGGCCATCTCACACTGTCATGGGTGTGTGCACAGCTGATGAAATTTTGTAAGAAGCACCTGACCAAGCAAAAGGGGATTTTTGTTAAATGTACGAAGGCAGAAGACAAAGTAAAAAAGTAAATTCAAGGAACATTTGTAGAAACAAGGGTTAAGGGGCTGGCTGGATGGCTCGGCAGTTAAAGCACTGGCTGTTCTTGCAGAGGACCTGAGTTTGATTGCTAGCACCTCCCTAGTGGCTAACAACCATCAGTAATTCCACTTGCAGGAGAATTCCACTCCCTTTTCTGACCTCCTTGAGCATTACATGACATGGGTGCACTTACATACTATGGGCAATATACTCATACACATAAAATTTAAAAAATTTTTAGAAAAGGTTAAAATTAATTTGAAAATATGGATGGAAGTATAGTGTTTTGTGAATAGGATCTTCTTACAAGGATCCTCAATGGAATTTTACCGAAAACGTCTTTTTCATAAAATAGTGAGGAAATGTTGCGCAGTTGGTAGAGTGTACCTAGCATGTATGCAGCCCTGGATTCCATCTCTAGACCACACTGAAAATAACAACAGCCAGGCTTGGTGGTGCACGTTTCTAATACCAGCACCTGAGAGGCAGAGGCAGGCAGATCTCTGTGAGAGCCAGACCACCCTGGCCTACATAGTGAGTTCCAGGCCAGCTGTGGCTACAGAGAGACCCTGTCTCAAAAACAAAGCAAAACAAAAACATAAGGCAACCTCATTTCTTTAGAACATCATTGTTAGCAACTGGCTTGAATCAACCCTTTTCCTTGAGATAATCAGATTTAAAACTTACCGTGGTTGTTATGCCCAGGGTTACCGACCGGTGGCTTTCATTAGATGGGTTTAGTGATTGGAGGGTGAAGTGCCCATACATGTCCTATACAGGTATATTTTAGCGTCCTCTAGGAATCCTGGGGGACCTTTGTTCCAGTGAATTTTACCTATAGGATTCTTGTGTGTGTGTGTGTGTGTGTGTGTGTGTGTGTGTGTGTGAGCACAGGGTGTCTTCCTCTATTGCTCACCTTATTTGTTTTAGACATGGTCTTTTGGTGAGTCTGGACCAACATACCAATTGGCAAGACTGTCTAGCCAGCAAACCCTTGCCTCCTGAACTGAAATTGCCTTTGTTTTTACGTGTCTGCTGGTGATTTGAACTCAGGTCCTCATGCTTGCACAGAAAGCCCTTTACCCACTGGACCACCTCCCTGCAGCCTGTCCACCGGTTTCTCATCACTGCATTCTGTTATTTCTACCCAGAGGTCCTTCCCCCTTCTGCCTTCCTTTCTTTGCTCTCAATTGCTTTATTCTGAGTGTTGACATCTTAATTATTCCTGCTTGTCCTCATCAGTCTGTGTGTCCATCCCCACTCGGCTGCCAGGTTTTGTTTTCTGTTGTGAAATTGCCCAGCTGCTTCTGAACTTGGAGGCCCTGCCTGATTTTCTGCTGCAGGGGCCACCCACGTGGAGCCCTCCTACAACCTACAGATTTGCATATGTGATTTCCTTTTAGGACTTGTCCTTCTTTTCTCTGCAGTACTTGGAAATCCTCATTTCCTCCTTTCTGATCATTTCAAGGGTTCTTTTCCCTAGAGACGTCCTTCCTGGGTGTTCTCACTGAGAGACCTTATCACCTCTCTAAGATGGGTGCTGCTTTTGTTGAAGGATGTCCTTTCAGAAGTTAGAGAATGAGCTTCCTGCGGGTACCTCTCACTCCTTTTGTGCACCAGCCAGAAACATTCAAGGAAGGACTGCTTTGCTGAGGAATGCTGCAATGTTATCTTTGTCTTGTCCAGAGCCTGTTGACTTACTGATCTCCAATACTGAGAGATGTTTAGCTGGAAATCTTCGGTGCCCAGTTGCTTAGTTTACTGCAGGTGTTTGTATGAATGCTTGAATGAGTAAAGTAGTTGGATATGGGATTTTCCCAGGACTCCTCCCCACTTTCCTCCCTCCTCCTCCTCCTCCTCCTCATCCTTATCCTTCCTCCTCCTCCTTTCTTTTTCACAGTACTGAATATGGAACCCAGGACTTTTTATGATTGCCAAGAGTTCTGCCACTGACCTATACCTCAGCCTTTTTATTTCAAGACAGTATTTTACTAAGTTATCCAGGCTGGCCTTGAATTTGTGAAGCTTCTGCCTCAGCTTTCGAAGCCCCTGGGATTATAGGTATATAAATAACACCAGGACTGGAGAGATGGCTCAGTGGTTAAGAGCACTGGCTGATCCTCCAGAAAACCTGGGTATGTAACACCATGTCCACCTCCTCTTCAAAGTCCAACCTTTGCTAGAGCCTTGCTATTCCAAGAATCATCCTTGGGCCAATAGCCCTGAAACATCAGGAAGCGCGTTCGAAATGCAGGATCTCCAGTTTCACCCTAGACATGTTGTACCAGTCTGTATTGTACTGGCACCCCCAAACAATGGGATGCATGCTAAAGCCTGGGAAGCTAGGCTCTAGGCTGGTCCTGTTACTACTTGTAAAGCACTCACCTTTGAATGCAGGGATCCAGAAATGTTTGCAGTTCTCTCCCTTTCCCTTCCTACTCATGAAATGTACATTCAGGGGGCTGGAAAGATGGCTCCATGGTTGACAGTGCCTTCTGTTCTTCCAGAAGACCTGAGTTGGGTTCTTAGCACCCACATAGAATGATTTACAACCATATGCAACTTCCGTTCAGGGGATCTGGCACCCTTTTCTGGCCCTTATACAAAGAGACACAGATACGTACACAGACATAAAAATAAATCTTGAAAAAAAGTGTACATTCAGGGCCAGTGAAATGGCTCATTGGGCAAAGGTGCTTGCTGCTAAGCCTGTTGACCTGAGTTCAATCTCTGTGATTCATAAGGTGGAAGGAAGGACCCAAGTTCTGCAAGTCACCCACATAGGCACACAAAATTAAGCAATTAAATGAATTAATGTAAAAAATATATGTAATACAATGTACATTCACAATGAGCACCCTAGACCTATTGAACCAGAGTCTAATTGGACAGAACTAGAGCAAGAGTGAGAGTGAGACACACACACATACACACAGACAGACAGAGACTCTGAGTTTTGCTCTCTTCCGGCACATGGCTCATCATGTCCATTGCTCTGCTTATCATCTTCGAGTCTTGTTCATCATGTGTCTTGGTTGTCCTGGATTTGTTTTTTCTTTCCCAACTTATCTCCTAGTGTCTGGAGCCTGACTGCTCTTTGTGCTTCTCTACCAAAAGTCTTCCTAGTCTAGAGAAATGGTTTAGTGATCAAGAGCACTTGCTGCTCTTGCAGAAGACTCAGGTTTGGTTCCCAGCATCCATGTGGGTTGGCAGACTGCTGCTTGTAACTCCAGCATCAGGGCATCTGATTCCCTCTTCTGGCCTCTGAGGGTACTGCACACATGTATGCATATACTCACACACACAAATATAAAAAAATAAATCTTAAAAATAACCTTCTTACAGAGGTCACCAGAGTCTTCCTTATTTTTAAATTTACTGGTCTTTTGAAACACTTTAAAGGAGGCATGTTAGAAGTTGGCAATATTATTAAAAAGCATATATTTGGTTCTGACTTCCTTTGCTGGTGTGCAGAGTTGAGCAAGAAAGTCTGCCTCTGCGTCAGAAGCAGTTAGACCTTACTGCATCTTTACCTGTCAACCCCACAGCAGGGAAGCAGTTAGTTCCTGAAAGTTTTTACACTTAAAAACTTATTTACAAATTTAGTCTTACTACCTTTTTTTTTTCTTTTTACCGTTCAGTTCTTTTAATTCCCAATTCTTTTGTTTACTTAATTCTTACAGATGAATTAATGATTTTCTTGTAATGTTTAATATCCTGGATATACATATCTTCCTATGTATTTGAGAATATACCAGTCTTAGTTTTTATTTTATATATGTGTATATATATATTATATATTTATTTTTGAGACAGGGTCATCCCCAGCTGACTTGGAGCTCACTATGTAGACCAGGCTGACCTTGAACTCACAGAGATCCACTGCCTCTGCCTCTGAGTGCTGGGATTAAAGGAATGCGCCACCAAGCCAGGCCAGTCTTACTTTCTTTTCCTGTTGCTGTGACAAAAGCAAATTAAAGGAGAAAAGACTTGGCTCACAATTTCAGGTTGCAGTTCATCCTTGCAGTTAAGTCAGGGCATCAGGAGCTTGAAACAACTGGTCACATGTTATCCACTCTCAAGAGTGAAGAGCAATGGATTAATACATGCATATAGTGCTCAGTTTGCCATACTCTAGGATCCTTTACTCAGGGATGGTTTTGTACACAATTAATATGGATCTTTCCACATCAATCACTTTAAGAGAGTTCTTCATAGACATTCTCAGAGGATAACCTAAATCTTAACCTCTGAGCCATCTCTCCAGCCCCAGTGAGCCATCGGGGGCTGGTACAGTCAGGCACACATGGCCCAGATGAGAAGGACAGAATGAGGGCAGGGGCTTGATCTTGCCCTCATCCCTTTCTCCTTCTGCAGAGATTTCTTGCAGCCAGTTTTCACAGCAAACTCTCTGAGCTGTTGGGTCAATGAACCGCGGGGTGGAGAGACAGTGCTGGAACCACTGAATGGCCCTGCTTTGCCTGGCAGCACGTTTTCTTGACTGTTTATGGTTCCTGACACAGTTGTTTTTGTTCTGGGGAGAGCTGGCCCAAGAAAGCAGGCTGCTGAGAAAGTAAGTGGTGGGGCTCCTTCCGCTTCCTTTTGGGGCTATCTCCAAGGCTCCCCCGGAGAGCTATGATTTAGCATCCCATAGCCTCTCCTTGCCTGCTGGGGTTATCTGAGGCTTCTGTGCCCTGGTCCCAAGTCTAATTCTGTTAGAGGAGACTTTGATAATTTCAGGAGCTTAGCAGTTAAAGGATCCCAAGATGTGGGTACAGGGTTCCATTTCAGTGATTAAATGAGAGAGAGAGAGAGAGAAAGAGAGAGAGAGAGAAAGAGAGAGAGAGAGAGAGAGAGAGAGAGAGAGAGAGAGGGGAAGAAAGCAGGCACAAGAGAGTGCGCTAAGTTCTACTTTCTGTGACTTTCCTTCTCTGGGAAAGCACAGTGTCAGTTTTAGTCAGAATTTATATGTGGACATTTGAAAGGAGGCAGTTTGGAATGTAATGTGGACTGAGTGAGGTTTTCAGTTCACATTCGGGAACGAATCCCACATACATTGGGGATTGTAATGTGCAGACATACAGCCCAATTCTCCAGCTCAGGCCTCCCTACCACATCTCATGATCCTGGGCGTTCTGCAGAATCCTTCCCCAGGCAGGCTTTGCATGCAGCTAGAGGGACACTGGGAGGGAGGACTGAATGAACTTTTACCTCAGTCAGCAGGGAGCAGCTCAGCATCTCCTTTTACTCGGGGATAGGACTCTGGTCAGCTGGTCTGTGTGGCCAGGACATTTTGGTGGGGAAACACACACAGCATAGAGTGACAGAAGAATGCCGGGTGCTGTTGAATGCTGTGGGAATTGTGTTGAGCCATCAGTCTTTCCTGTAGGGTCATCAGAAAGGTGGCTACATCAGGTGAAATCTACAACAGCAAGCTAAAAACTCGAGACTTCAGCCCCAGTTCCTGTCATTTGGTCCTGCATGCGTGACTCTGCATGTTATGTCTCAGCCTCATGTGTGGGTCAGTTGTTTACCGTCTTTCTTCAGAGTCAAGTCTTTCCCGCCTTCCAGCGTCCCTGCTCTCCTTCC
The DNA here is from genome assembly GCA_035773235.1 of Eospalax fontanierii. Classification (NCBI taxonomy): domain Eukaryota; kingdom Metazoa; phylum Chordata; class Mammalia; order Rodentia; family Spalacidae; genus Eospalax; species Eospalax fontanierii. Next base: position 90,946,518 of record CM069531.1, on the reverse strand, counting down.
TGACACATTTCTTCCCCTAGGGAGTCCTGTGTTTGAGACTTAGGTGTGAACAGTATCTCATAGAGAGATACTGTTTGAACACTCTGGTATCCTGCATTCCATCTGAGTTAGCATTTACCCTAGGGGTGTGTGTGTGTGTGTGCGTGTGCGTGCGTGCGCACGCGCATGTGGTGTGAACACCATGTGTATGCATGCCAGTGAAAGATTTCAGGTATTCAGGTCTATCATGCTTCCCCTTAGTCCCTTGCGACAAGGTGTCCATTGAACTGGAAACGAGGCTGAGGGCCAGCAAACCCCATTCATCCTCCTGTCTCCCCCTGTCCCTAGTGCTGGGGGTATAGGTCTGTGTGCGGTGACACTCAGCTTTCTCTGTGGTTCTGGAGACCTTACTCAGGTCCTCATGCTCACACAGTAAGCCCTCTTACCCACTGAGCCAGCTGCATGGATACCAGGAGGGTGGTACAGACCCCACTGTTTGCTCCCGGCCGCTGCCTTTGTCTGTTTCAGTGCGCGAGGTGGGAATGCAACAGACTCTCTTTTCAGTTCATGGACACATCCAGAAGGGGCGGACCATGACGTGTTTGACTTTTTCTTGCTTTTCTCGGACAGTGTACAGGGTACTTGCTGACTGATTAAATCTGTGTGGTCAGGGTTGGCTGAGCCATTCATATTTTAGGTAGTGAAGGAGAAGTATTTGACACGGCTGCCCCTGTGGATGGCTATTTGCACCAGTCGTTTGGGCTGAGTTCCAGGCTGTGCTCTGTGAGGCCCAGTGTTTAGAAGCCTTAAAATCATTTAAAGTGTGTGAACATGTGCCAAGAAAAATTATTTAGCATATGTTATTTTATGATGCTTTGATAACCACCAGGAAACTTTTCTCCAGACTTTTGTTTTTAAGTACATATATACTTGTATGTAGCGAATCATTTAATGTATCTAGAAAGAATTTCATTTTGAAAACAATGTTGAATACATTCGACCTGTGTAGGTTCACCAATATAATAGTGACTGATAAATATTTAAATACTGTTTAAGCCAGGCACGGTAGTATATACCTTAATCCTAGCACTTGGGAGACAGAGGCCAACCTGGTCTCTATAGTGAGTTCCAGGCCAGCTGGGGCTAAAGAGAGATTCTATGCCCAAAAAAGAAATACTGTGTAAATGTTAGGAGTTTTTCATAATCTTTTGTTAACAAACGTGTGTTTGTTTTAATGGTTAAGTATGTGACCATTTTGCTTAGTTGTCAGAAACATAGACTTTGAAGTTAGGCATCTGGAGTACTTCCCTTTTGGGTTTCAGTTCTCTGAGTCTCAATTTCCTTATCTATAGAATGGCTATAGTAATAGTTGATCATATAATTTTCATGAAGCTCAAATGAGTTATTGCATGTATATTTAGTGTAATGTTTTCCCATTCTAAGCCCTTTATCATTGCTTATTATGACTTTCATAATTTTAACATTTTCTGCTCGGTTATATGGGTTATATGGGTTATATGCTTCTTTCAAGAAAGAGGATATGTTTCGCTTATTTTTTACAGACCTCTACAAAGCCTGAGGCACAGTAGCTTTGATGATGATGATCATGATGATGATATTCATTGATTGGTTGAATTCCTGAATGAATGAGTGGGAGACAGCTGTTTTAATTTCTAGCTACCTGGAATGATTCAAGTTGTGATCTGTGTATGTGAAATCTATTGGATTGTGCTCATGCAGAGAGGCCAACTCATTCTGTCTCTGTTAGCATTCCTGCTGAGCTAATTAAAATAACAACCTCAAACGAAGTCATTGTGTATGTAAGTGTGTGTATGCGTGTGGGGGTGGGCCAGAGATTTATATCAGGTGTCTTTAGTCATGTTCCCCTTCATTTTATTTTATTTTATGTGTATGAAGGCTTTGCAAGCATGTACGTATGTGCACTGTATGTGTGCAGTGCCCATAGAGGCCGGAAGAGGGTGTTGGATTCCCTGGATCTACAGTTATGGACAGTTGTTAACCACTGTGTGGGTGCTGGGAACTGATCTGGCTAGCCTGGAGAATTTAGTTTTTATTTTTAGTTATGTGTATTTTAGTTTAGTTGTGTGGGTTTGTGCATGTGAGTGAAGGTGCTTTTGGAAGTCAGAAGAGGGTGTCAGAGTCTTTGGAGCTGGACATATAGGTGGTTGTGAGCTGCCTGACATGGGTGCTAGAAATTGAACTTGGATACTATGTTTAAGCAGTATGAGTTCTTAACTGCTGAGCCGTCTAACTCACCCTGTGTCTTGCTTTTCTTTTGGCGGGGGCGGGGAACAGTTCTTATTATGTAGCTCAGGCTGGCCTTGAACTCACAGAAATTCACCTGCCTTTGACTCTCAAGTGCTAGGACTCAAGGCATGCGCTATTACATCTGGCAAATTTACTTTTATCAGAGTTAGATAGACATTCTTTCTTCCCTGAGCTGGTGTAGGGAACGATGGAATGATTGAACTTTTGTGTAGCTGTGAACATATAGTCAGGGCTTTAAGCAATCCGGTCAGCGAGTGAGCTTTTGATGTGCTGTCTCTTTGAAAAGGTAGACTCAGCCATGGATTCTGCTGCAGGAGATTATGAACAAAGCATGAAGGCACAGTATGATATTGACATGGATTATGGTAAATAATGTCCTGTGAACTGGTGGGCCACTGTGTTCTGCATGCTGGGTGAGAAGAGAGGGGTCTCTCCATAGAGCAGAAAAGCCTGAGATTAAGTAAGAAAAGGTTACTGCCTATGTCTATGACATGCATATTCAAGACGAAGTTAGAAAACGTTAGCGTCTGTGTTTTGATACATCTCAGAGAGAAATTCTGCACGGGGGTCGCATCTAACACATAAATGGATTGGTCAGTTTTGCAGGATCCCAGCCATGTGAAGCTCATGGACTGATGTTTGCCAGGAAGCAGGGCCAGATCTATAGCCACGAAAGCTTGAGATAGTGTAGAAGAGCTGCGGTAGCATGGAGCTTGCAATACCATTGTGCTGAGCTTCCTTCCATTGTGCATTGATCGGCGCTTCCAGGGGAGGGCCCTGCTGCTGGGTTTATTAGTGAACAATGGCTTTAGATTTAGGTGTTTTAACCAGGCAACTCTGAGTATCCTGGAAGCTCTATACTGTAAAAATGTTCATGTAGGCATATTTATATGACAGAGACACTAATAATGACAGGTATAAACTCCCAAATCTTGCTTGCCTTGCCAGTCCTTTCCTCAAAGCTTAAAGGGTTTACTGGGTTTCTTTAGCTGGTTGATACCTCAACTTCACCCTCTTCACTGTAAGCTCATCCTTCTCTAGTCCCTGGATCGGCTTCTCTGGTGATTTTGTTCTCAGTGACTCCCTGTGGTTTTCCTAGAAAGACCTTCTCAGTATAACACAATGTTCCTCCTCCCCATTCTGCTCTTCCTTATTAAATTTAAGCCCCTGACTTGTTTTGATCTCTGCCAGAATCACCCAGTCTGTTTTCCTCTGTCCTTGCCATCTTGACCCATTCTCCTACCAGTCGAGGAAATTCAGCATTCACCATGGGACAATCGCTCTCTTTTCTGGTCTGAGAATAAAAGAGTCAACTAATTATTATTGATGCTTCCACAGAACTTATTTTCTAGTGTTGAAGACCATCAAAGCTATTTACCCAGACACATAGCTAACGTGTTTATAAACTGTTGTGTAACAAAGGGAACAAACAAGACTTGGAGATGGAAAAATAAAAGGACAGACACATGCTGCTGCACAGGGTTGATGAGTAAGATTCTTACTGATAACAACATTTAAGCTGAAGCCCGAGAGAAGGAATTAGAATGGAAATAGGGAATGCATGCTCTACTTTGCAGGACATCCACGAGGTGTCAGAACTTGTTGCATTGGAAGAACTGGAAGCAAGAGAATGATTAACACACAGAGCAACTGAAACAAAGTCCCGAATGGGAGCAGAGAAATGGGCAAGTGTCATACGCACAGATCTTTATACACTGTAGTGAGAAGGGCATCTCACTCCAACGTCAGTGAGAGACCAAGGAGGAATGTTCAACATCAGAGCAGCTATTTCAAGTTTCTATTTGATTGTTACTCTTGCTCTGTGGAGCAGGGGTTCGAGGAAGATGAAAGAAAAGGTTTGGGGACCAAGTAAGAGGATGCTATTGAAGTCCAGGAAAGAGGTGATACGATATAGACTACAGCATTAGCAAGAGTGACAGAGGAAAGAGTGATAAATGGGTGGGATCTCCTATTGGAGAAGACATAAAGACGAAAAGAAGAGAGATTAATGACGGCTGGTTTGAGCCACTGGGTAGAGGGATCATCCACTGAGATTAATGTGTTCTCAAGAAAAAATATCAAGGGATTAGAGAGATGGCTCAGTCAGTAAAGTGTTTGCTATGCAAGCATCAGGTCCTGAGTTCAATCCTAATACTAAAAGCTAGGCATGATGGTGCACATCTGGAACTACAGTGCTGGGGAGGTGGGTAGGAGGGTCCTAGGAAGTTGTTGGCCAGTCAATCTAGACAGTGAGCTCCAGTGAGACCAGGTCTCAAAAAATAAAGATGGTTGGGCATGGTGGCACGAACTTTTAATTCCAACACTTAGAAGTCAGAAGCAGGCAGATCTGTATAAGATTGAGGCCAGCCTAGCTGGCCTTATAGTGAGTTCCAGGCTAGCTGGGGCTACAGGGAAATCTTGTCTCAAAAAACCAAACTAACCAACCAACCAAACCCTTAAAAAGATGGCATGCAGTAGAGGAAGACGTCTGATATCAACCTCTGGCTCCCATATGCACATGTACAGGTGAGTCCACATGCACACACACACACACACACACACACACACGTGTACATAGATGGGTATACAACATGCATATACACACAAAAAGAAAAAAAAGATCAAAGTTACATTTTGAATATATAGAATTGCCTGAGATGGTCAAGGGGAAGTGGCTAGAATATGAGTTATGTGATCCAAGAAGTGGTCTAGGCTGTAGGTTTATTTTGGAGCCATCCTCTAAAGTTAGACTTTATAGCTATAGCAATCTATAACGGATGAGGAAAGGAAGGAAGCCCAAGTAACCGAAGACCTAGTGTGGGACTAGAAAAATTCATTACAGGAGACTGAGAAGAATTGAGAGCCAATGAGAAAGAATTGCTTTGGGGGCCAGCAGAACACTGCTTGGAGAGCACAATTAGATGTGGCCAGACCTTCAGGGAGGTTTGATTCCTTTGCTGTTGCTGTGTTCTTAAATCACCACTACTTTACAGGTTCAACTAACACCACTTATTCTGTAGGGTTTGTAGACTTTGTTATGGGTCTCCCAGGCTAAAACAAAGAACTACTTCCTATTGTAGGCTCTATGGCAAAATAGGTCCCTGTTTCCTTCTGATTCTAAGCATTTGATTCCTGTTTTGCTAGCTGGAGTGTGTGTGTGTGTGTAGAATAAAATGAAGGTCTTTTTTTGTTGTTTGTTTGTTTGCTTGTTTTTGAAATGAGAACTTGCTCTGAAGACCAGATTGACCTTGAACTTGAGATTCTCCTGCCTCAGCCTCCTGAGGGTTGGTATTACAGGTGTATGCCATTATGCCTGGCTGAAATGAAATGTCTATTTTTAATGTTGAATAGAAGAGCATAATTGTTGAGTGGCAGAGATATACTAGACAAAAGTGATAGGCATGAACCCAGCAGGAGTAGCTGGGTGACACTGGGGGAGGGTTCTAGGCACTGGAATCCTTCCTCCAGAGAGACAGAAGTCTCATCTCCCAGGGATGCACTGATATTCTTCCTAGGATAAGGATGGATGTATCTGGAGCCCTGCAGAGTGGTTAGCCTTTGAGGGGAAGAACATACCCACCTTGTGTAGACAGCAGAGACCGGATTTTTAGAAGGTTTGTTTTACTTGTAAATATTGTATCCATGTGTGTATGAAGGGGGTCTGAACATGTGAGTACAGGTGCCTTCGGAGGCCAGAAGAGGGTGTGGAGTCACAAGTGGCTTTATAAGCTGCCTGTCATGTGTGCTGGTAATCAAACTCTGGTTCTTTTCAAGAGCAGTATGGGATCTTAACCACTGAGCAATCTCTCCAGCCCCAGATTTTTTTGCTTAAAACAGACTTAATTCATGTTATCCTTTCTCATATGAAAACCTTATGTGGTGGAGCACTCAGGAGGCAAAGGCACATGAATCTCTATGAGTTTGAGACTAGCCTGGTCTACATAGGGAGTTCCAGGCCAGCCAACTACATAGTGAGACTTGGGCTTCCTTTCTTTCCTCACCTGTTATTGTCCTGTCCAGTGGGCAGCGTGGACATGAGACTCTGGAAACCTGGAATGAGTGGGGACAAACAGACACACAAGACCAAGACACACACAGAGACGAACACAGATGACTTGGGAAACGTGTCTCTTCAAGCCGCAGATACACAAAACAGACACATGAGGATTGACGACCTAGGCTCTTCAGGCCGCGGATACACAAGACGGAAACATATGAGGACAGACACACATGACGACCCGTGCTCTTCAGACAGGCCGCTCAGACACACAGGACAGAAATACAACAGACACATGAGGATGGACGGACCTGGGCTCTACAGGCAGGCCGCAGGCCACATGCTTTATTGTTTCAGAGGATATTTATAGTTTTGGGGAATCAGGAATGCAGATACATCCATACAGCAATGTGGTAATTAACAGAAAGGCACTATCTCTAACCTTCAAAGCCCACCAGGAAGTTTCTGCATACCAGGAAGGTGGCACTAAGAGGGGGCAGGGGCTTTGAACCAGGGAAGTGCTAGAACCCTGGGGCCGTCAGAGCTCTCTTCTTAGCTCAGCTCTGGTGAGAACAAGGTGAGTCCTTTTGTCAGACCCCAGGACATTCCTGTGAGACTTAGTTACAAAGATTAAGGACTGAGTTTACCTACAGGTGGTCACAGGGGGGTGGAATCTCCCTAAAGCTGATTTCCTCTGAGATGAACTCAAACTACAAGCTGGCTGTTTTCTCAACACGTTATAGATAGCTGTAAAGTCTAGCTTTAGAGAATGGCTCTAAAATAAACGTACAGCCTAGACCACTTCTTGGATCACATAACTCATATTCTAGCCACTTTTCCTTGACCATCTCAGGCAATTCTATACATTCAAAATGTAACTTTGATCTTTTTTTTCTTTTTTGTGTGTATATGCATGTTGTATACCCATCTATGCACATGTGTGTGTGTGTGTGTGTGTGTGTGTGTGTTTGTGCATGTGGACTCACCTGTACATGTGCATATGGGAGCCAGAGGTTGAACCAAACCAAACCAAACCAAACCAAACAAACCCCCAGAAAACAAAAAACAAACCCAAACCCCAAAACAACTACAAACAACAAATACGAAACCCTATGCGGTAGCCCTGACTGGAGCCTGGGTCTTCTTCACAGAAACTGGTGTGGGTTTTCACAAGATGATTCAGTGAATTCCTGACCGGGAGACCTGGTGAGCATGGTCTCTTTCCACACATCAGGCATCAGGCAACTGTAGGACTTGGAGATGACATCAAAGGTAGCCTTGGTCACACCGCTCAGGGTGGCAGTACAGCCCCTGACTGAGGAGTACCAGTCATCTCTGCCAGCTATCATCATCAGCTTTGGCACAAGATCAGAGATAATGCCTCAGGGCCAGGGATGAGGCATCAACAGAGAACTACAGTGGCCTGTCATCCTGCATGGGACAGTGTAGGGCTTGCTCATCTTTCCCCCTAGGAGCCTCTCCACACAGGGACAGTGGAAAACTTGGCCCCTTGAATGGCAGTGACTACCTCCTTGAAACACTTAACACCCAGACCAACAGGAGTTTTGGAGTCCCCAATAGGTACAAAAGCCTTGAATCTGGTCTGCCGGTTAGTCTGAGTCTGATTCTGCATAGGCATGGTCTTTTAAAGCTTAATCCTTAAGAGTTGCAACCTGGAAAAAGTCAGTAATCTTAGACTCCTTGATTGGCAGAAAGGACAGGCAGAAAGATCTCCTCTAGGGACTCGATCTGTCCTTGACCTGGTGGCCCAGCTTGTGACTGGGATCCACTCCTTCCTTGTCTTTGGCTTTGCCGCCAGAGCCACTGCTTGGGCCACAGCCAGTCATGGCTGCTAAATCCCCTGGGGAAGGCATTGCCTCCCAAGCCTGGGCCCCAGGTCCTCCAGCCCCTCCCACTGCACCTGCGTCATCATCCACCATTTGCTGTTTTTTTCAGTAAGAAGCCAAAGATAGATTCTTGTGGTGGGAGATGAGGGAGGTCCCTCTGCACGCCTCCCACTCCTTCAGTGAAATATGAAATAAGGACTTCATCCAAAACGGAGCTCCGATCCTGTAATCTGTTGATTCAGACTTGTTGATGGATGGCTCCGTCTGCTTGCCTCTGTTTGCTTTTCCTGGTGCTCTCTGCCTAGATTTTACGTGCAGTATCACTCTCGCTGTGTAGACATTCTGCTGTGTTTTGGCTTTGTGTTCGTGCCTGCTCTGTGCTCTTTCAACCTGGTAGGAGGTCCCTTCCTCTTCCAGGTATGTAATTCCTTCTCTTCTTTCTGTGACAAACTATCTGGGAAAGGCAGCTTAAGAAAAGAAGGGTTTATTTTGTCTCTCAGTCCGAGGGGTGCAGTCACACACCACGACCTCCTAACATACTTTTCTCTACTGTTCAGCTTTGAAACGCAGCCTAACCCAGGCTGGTCAGTTGACTGGGTTCTCTCAGAGCTCTCTTTCTATATTTTTTCTCCTAATGTAATTATTTGCCATGTTTCTGTAGTCTGTGGCAAAATGTGTGTTTGTTCAGAGCAGAGGTCGTGTCTCATTCACCTTGGAATTCATACCATCTAGCCCATTTCATCTACACTGTCAGAGCTCAACAAAGGTTTTTGAATAGAATAGTATCATAACAGGCAAATTAATTGATTGAGCATGCATGAGTCAATATTGATTATTAATCAGTTGATTAATCACTATGTAAATAGAATGAGAAAAAAATTATTTGGCAGATGCAACTGTTGCTATATTCTTTATAAAAATAGTTTTTTAAAAAAAATTATGTGTATAAGTGTTTTGCCTGCATGAATGTCTATATAGCATATATGTGCAGTGCCCTTAGAGGCTAGAAGAGCGTGTCAGAGCCCCTGGAACTGGTTACAGGTGGTTATTAGCTGCCAAGTGGGTGCTGGGAACCAAACTTGCATCCTCTGCAAGAGCAGCTTGCACTTTTAACTGCTGAGTCATCTCTTCAGCCCATTATTGTTTCCTTGTAGATTTGTCATATGTTTGTTTTGCCCACGGTTGACACCCAGTTTTTGGTGGATTCAAACGTTCAAAGTGTCAGCCTTGAATCTGAGCCATGCTATAAAGATTGTGGTTTATTCATTTTTGTAGCACCAGGACTGGGCAGGAGGCCAAACCTGCAGAACTCAGCAAAACATTTAGATACAGGGCTGTGTATGCTCTGAAAATGGCCATTATTTGTTTCTCTGAAGGCTGCGATGTCTACCAGGTTTTCCCTTTTGGAGTGGGCTTTCCGTTGTCTGACTTACTTTAGGGAAGAGCAGCGTGCTATGGCCCAGATTGTGATGTCTTTATCCATTCAGAGCAGAACCTTCTGGAAATGAGTTGACTCCAAGTTTGTAAAGCTGAGTAACTTAGCATTTCTTTCTTCACCTTGTTCTTCAGAAGATGACAGACACATTTCACCCATTCCTAAGGCTTGCGTGCTGTGTAATGGGCCACTTAATGCAAATAAATGTATCTTCACAGCCAGGTTTTGTAGTTTCTTGAAATATTTTCAGCTAACAAAAGCTTATAGAAAACAGTCACAATAAAATAGGGATAAAAGCAATGCTAAAAATTGGATATACAGTATGGTTGCAATTCTAGAAGACTCTTTATCTGTTTACACACACATAGCTCTAGATCTGAGTGAGAAAAAGTCTGTCAAGTAATGTACTGAATGTACTGTATTTTAACATCAATTTTACTTGTGTTATGAAAATTTGGGTAATTTTGATTTTCTTCCTTCTTAATTTCCCAAAAATTGTAATATGTATTTTCTCCTTTCAAAAGTTTATTTGTTGAGATAGTGTCTTTCCATGTAACCCAGGGTGGCCTTGAACTCTCTCTATAGCCCAGAATGACCTCAAAACTCAAGATCTTCTTGCCTCAGTTTCCCAAGCACTAGGTTTATAGGTATTCGCTACCATACCCAGCATATTTTTTTTTAACGTCTTGAACTTATTAAATCTTTATTTGCTTTTGAAGGTAGTATTTACAGGAAATTAGAACTCTCAAATTTAACATGATTTTTAGCCTAAAGGAGTAGAGAAGAGCAAAGCGTGTATGTAAATAAGTATTGATCAGGAAAGAATTTAGACATGGTTTACAGTGCAAAACGTGATCATAGCTCAATATAGAATGAATGAATTAGTATGTGTGCCGCAGTGTGTATGTGTGTAAGTCAAAGGACAACTGTGGGAATTTGTTCCCTCCTTCCGTCACATGGGTTCCAGGGCTTGAACTCACTTCATCAGGCTTGGCAACAAGTGCTTCTACCCACTGAGCCATCTCACGAGCTCCAATTCAAGACATTTTTAACAGGTACCATCCCTGCTCCATCACTGTCTGATTTTCCACATCTGGCAGATATTCCAGTGATTTATGAGGAAGGTATCCTTCTATTCTCCATTGTGTGTCAACAGAAAGATTTTCTGAATGCAACTTAGTTCCCAAGATTGAAATAGACGAGTGAGTCACTTGGGCATCTTCTGAATCAAAGAGTTAAAAACCAAAACATGCAAATAAATGTCCCCAGTGCCTCAGCTGAGGGTAGATATCTTAATTCTGATTCAAGGCCAGATAAATGACTGTGAGCGAGCCACAGAGAGTTTGGAGGGAAGAGAGCTTCTCTGGGGCAGGGAATGCGTGGCATAGTGTATTATGGAATGCTAACATGCTATTTCATTTATATTAGTTTTCATGTTCTCTGTTATACTCAGCACAATGTTGGGCACATATAATTGCCACATGAATGAGAGAGTCAAGCAGAACCTGGTATTATAGAATCTATACTGACTAAGCCAGGTCTGTGTGTCTGGTTGACTGGGGCTGCTCTGTTTCACAGTTCTTATCTTAGTGTAATTGTTCCTTTTCTACCCCTACTCCACCTTCTGTTTAATTGTGAGGGGCCTGAACCCAGGGCTTCCATATGCTAGGTAAGTGCTGTATCACCATTCAGTGGTCGGGCCTAGCACTGACCTTGTCTACTCTTTAAGGTGACCTGTTTTGGTTGATTATAGAACTCCCTAGAACTGAGGTGCCGAGTGAAATCTGGATCCATGATTTCATCTCTGTCTGCACAGCAGTTGTCCGGTTTGCAAAAATGTGAGGGCCACACCCGAGGGAATATGCCTTAGCCCGCCCCAGCCCCTCTTTACCCTGCATAACGGCTGCAGTGGATGCTTTGTGCTAAGCCTTTTGACAGATAAATAGAACTGTTGAAGGAGCTCTTGTGGATCAAAGCACTGCAGAAGTCCATCTCCTTCTATTGCCATAGCTGTTTCAAATAGTGGTAAAACTTCTAGGGCCCTGAGCACTGTGTTTGGAGCCAATGGGTAAGATCTCAAGAACACAGTGAAGTAACTGACCGCCTTGACATTTGCCCTTTGGCTTCTAAGCTACAGATTTATTTCTCCTTCGCGGCACCTTGCATGTCTGTTTCTTTTATTTCTGCAGGCACTCCTGCTCAGTACCTCTTTTCTTTGGAAGAATGGGAGTTGAAAAGGCAGCGTGTCTAATTCAAGTATATAGTGTCCCTTAATTGCTTTTGAGACTTGAAAAGTCAGTTTCTAGGAGCTAGGGCAAGGAGGACTCAAACAGAGACAAATACTTGTGCTGTGTTCAAGATCTTGCATTGGATCCCTGTCTTAGGAGTACAATAAATGAGACTGGGAAAACACTTGCCTTTTCTGAATTAAGATGTGAGTTCCTGGAAGTAAATTTAAGATGGAAGATCATGTTGATTTGAAGCGAAACTGTTTCTGATCTTTTCTTGGGTCAGAGGATGCTCAGAGAAAATGCTGGTGATGGAGGATGCTTCCCCTTACACTTGAGTAGAGGAAGATCATATTACATGTAATTTTAGAGGTTTGATATTGCGTTCCCCACTCTGGATGGCAAGCTAATTTAGTAGCAAATGCGTTGTCTTCCCATCATCGATGCTCTATCATGTCTCCATTCTTTGCTTCCCCTTAGAAATCCTACTCTTCATGTGATGATATGCTTGACCTTGGCCCCCAAAGTGGTGCTGGAATAGGTAGATTAACTGTAATGGGTGCATGTCGTCTCCCCGCCACGAGATTGGTTCAGCCATGAATTTGTAGGAAATCTTCCTGGAGAGAGTTAAAGGAATGATTTATCATTCTTAAAAAAAAGGCCACGTAGCAGCGTGGGCAGTGAGGTTCTGGCACTGGTTTAGGTGTACTGTAGGGTCATGCAAGTGAGAAAAGGCAAAATGAAATGAAAAACCCAAAACACGCTGTTTGGTGGTTTGGAATGGATATATTAGTGGGAGTTAATGATTTCTAAAATATGTATATGAATGTTTGTTTGTGTCAGATGCATCTATAGGCATATTTGTAAATATGCCTGTATTGTGTGTGCAGGTGCGTGTGGAGGTCAGATGTTGACGTCAGGGTCTTCCTCTATTGCTCTCCACCATATTATTATTTTTTCAAGAGACATGGTTGGCTTGGGACTCTCTATGTAGACCAGGTTGGCTTCTAACTTATAGAGATCCGCCTGCCTCTGTTCTGTCAGTGCTGGGATTTAAGGTGTGTGCCACCAACACCTGGCTCTCTATCTTATTTTTCTTAATATTTTCATTTTTTTTATGTGTATGAGTGTGTTGCCTGTGTGTGTGTGTGTATGTATGTGTGTGTGTGTGTGTTAGTTTCTCTTCTCATTGCTGTGACCAAATATCTGATAAGATACTTCTGAAAGTAACCTGAAAGACATTGCCAAAGGTCTGTCTCCCAGGTCATTCCAAATTGAATCAAACTGACAATGAAGAGAAATTATCACATATGTGTATGCAGTCATGTTTTTCTGAAAGGGTCAAGAAGAGATGATATTTTAATGACAACGAGAACATTTGGTACCCAGAGCTTGTCACTACTCCTCTGTACAAGGGGACAAGCATCAACGGGGAGTTCCAGAGAGAGGCATGAGTCAAGGTGACACTGGAATAGTGACACTCCACTATTTCTCAGACTGAGCCTTGACCAGCCCATTTCACTCCAGTTATGCTGCCTGCTTTTGAATGATGAGGTGTACAGTAAAGCCATAGATAGCCCTCAATGCACAATAACTCTGCTCATGATTTCTTGACTTAATGGTGGAGTGAGCAAGGAGAGTGGGAAGGTTACTTATGTTTTGAATTTTGGTCTTTCCCTGGCTTTCAATATATATCATATATTATATGATACTTTGTGTGTGTGTGTGTGTATGCATGTTTGTATGTGTGTAAGTGTGTGCATGTGTGTTGATAGATGTGTGGTTGGAGGCCAGAGGTCAGTGTTGAATGTCTTCCTCAGTTGCTGTCTACCTCATTAAAAATTGTTATTTATTTTTATTTTATATGTATGCATGTTTTACCTGCATGTATGTAAGTGTACCATGTGCAGCAGTAATATTCACAGATGCCACAGGGCATTGGATTCTCAGGAGTTACAAACAGATGTTAGCTGCCATGTGGGTGCTGGAAACTGAACCCAGATCCTCCATAAGAGCGTCCAGTGCACTGAATCACTTAGCCATCTCTCCAGCCCCCTTTACCATATTTTTCGAGACACTGAACCTAGAGCAGCAATGAATGCTTCAGGTAGACTCACTGGCTACCCAGCCCCAGAGGCTCCGTTTCTGCCTATTCAGTGCTGGGATTATAGGCATACACTACTGTACCTTTTTTAAAATTATTATTAAGTAGGTGCTGAGACTTGAACTCAGGTCTTCATACTTTTGTGGCAAGCATTTTACTGACTACACTGTCTCTCCAGCCTCACTATATGATACTTTGTCATGATACGGAGTAGCAGTTGTGAGCCCAGCTCTCAGCCATCCACACTGTAGTCAGAGTGAGGTAACCAATACTCCGACAGCATAGCGTGCTGCTAAAGCCGTGGTGTTCGGTAGGTTAAGTGCATCAAATGCACTTTGCAGTTAGTGAGATTTTCAACTTGTGGTTTACAGGAGATGAAGCCATGCGAAGTCCAAGACCATCTATATAAGACTTTGGCCATATGTTCATTGTTGCTCCTTCTTTGACCTGTCAGTCCCCTGGTCTAAGTTGTGTAGAGATTAAGCATTCTCACGCCCTCATGTAAAGGTGCTTTGAGGGGTACTGTGGGGAAGGATGGCACGGTTTTCACTGTAGGTATCAGTTCTTGGAATGGTTAATTGCCATCTCTTCTCCCACATGGAGGAGATCATTTTGTGATCAACTTTCCACCAGGGACTGACTGGTCTCCTGGAAGGTGTTTTAGGACTCTGTGCATCTGCTGTTGGAGGCTAAGCAGTGACAGCAGAGCAGTCAGTGGTGGGAGTGAGCCCTGTGTGCTGCACCATGCCTGGCCCCACATCTGCCACTTAAACCATCCCTGTTGTGAATTCATCGTGTGGGCTTTGGGAGGCTGCGGAGAGAGGCTGGCCGACATCCACAGGTGAGTCAGGCTTCTTGCCAGTCACCATCGAATCTGCTGATTCACTCGGCCTGACTGACAGGGCGGACTGCAGAGGCACCCAGACTGCTTCTGAGTCTGCTCTGGCTTTGGATCACATTTCTGCTATCTACTGACTCCAAAGGCAGAGCTTGAAATAGAGACACGTGTAAGTCTTATTTGTAAATGTGATCCCAGGAAGTGGGAGGGACGAGGGGGTTCAAACGGGGAAGGAAAAAGGCCAGTGCAGTTGTCACTGCTAGGAACAAGATGTTTATTTCCATCCCACCTCAGAGCCTTATGAAACGTATCTCAGATCTGTGTGTCCAGAAGACGCAGAGGACTATTCACTGGCTTCTGTCTGGCTGTCAGTTTTTGCTGATCACAGGTGGTCCCACATGCATTAGCTTTCATGCCATGCATGTCTGCTGGTTCTGCTGGTTCTTGGTAGCAGGGACCTCGTAGAACAGAAATCCAGGCACAGAAAGTACACCAAGAGGGTACTTAGTATAGTCAGAAACGAGAGCTTCTGCAGTTGTATGTTGTGGAAGCAGACCTGCACTTGGCTGGAATGTTTCATAGGGGACTGAAGTGGAAGATGGATAGACGTAAGTTGGGAAGGTTGCATAGATTATTGCCCATGCGCACGCTGCGCTCCAAATAATCCAGTGCAGGGATCCATCCAGGAAAATGAAGGCCCCGAACCACACACGCCTGGCTCTCCTTGTATCCAGCTGTAATACTGTAGTTTATTTACTTGCCTGTTCTAAAGTTCAGTTTCTCATCTGCACACCGAGGATAACAACACATTATACAATTGACAGGTTAGCAGAAGAGGTGTTATCTGCACAGTTCCTTGCCTCAGACCTGCTACTAATGTTCCTGACTAATCGCCTAGGCTCAGTAGCTGATACCTTTGTGGTTGTGTAGGTGGAGGGAAAACAGAGGAGACAGGAGATGAGGAGCCAGTTTGTGAGGTGAATGGGGTCAGAATGAAGAAAGAAGAGCTCTTCAGAGCCAGACCCTCCCACAGCTTTCTTACTCTCTTTATTTTTTTCTCTCTCTTTGTTTCTGTCTCTCTTTCTCTCCATTCCTTCCCCTCTGTCTCTCTCTCTCCTTTCTGTATGTTGTAGAGAGAAGGAACAAGTAAAGATATTCCAGGCTATTCCAGTGGTAGGTACAATTTGGCTCAAGGAATATAGCCCATACTAAAGGTAGCTGTTATAGTTAGTGCTAACTGTCAACTTCACAACTGTAGAACCCATAAGGAGAATTTCAACAAGGCGTTGTCTGGGTCAAGTTGGCCTGTGGGCAGATCTGTGGGGGACTGTCTTGACTGCCTTAATTGATGTGGGAAGACCCAACCTGAAGTGGGTGGCACCATTCGCTGGCTTGGGGCTCTGAACTACGGAAGAGTAGAGAAAGCCAGCAGAGCCCTTAGCATACTCGCTTTCACCTCTCTCTGCTCTTGGCTGTGGATGTGACCAGCTGTCTCAAGCTCCTGCCACTGTGACTTCCCCGCAGTGAGAGACTGTAACTTAGGGCTATAAGCTACAACAAGCCCTTTTTTTCTTAAGTTGTTTGTTGTCGGGATATTTTGTCAGAAAAACAGCAACGAAACTAGAGCAGGTATATTCAGGGAAATGGAAGGAGCTGTTGGCTGTCTCTTAGTCATTATTCCTTAAGGGTGTGTATTAGCTACTTTTCTCATTGCTGTGACCAAATAACGGATACAAGCAGCTTAAAGGAAGAAGGATTTATTCTTGCTCACGGTTTCAGTGTAAGAAGATGTGGTGCTGGGACTTATGTCTAAGTGGATCAGAAGGCAGAGAGCTTGGCCCAGAAATGGGGCTAGCCTACAACTCCCAAGCCCTGCTCCAGCTCTATCTCTGCCCATCAGGCTTCAATTCTCAATGATTCTACAACCTCTCCAAACAGCACCATTAGCTGGGGACCAACTGTTCAAACTTGGGAGACTGTGGCAGATGGAGGCAGGATAGCTGTGTAAGCTCCTGTGTGCATTCAGAGTCTGGATTTATAGCTGGTGGGCATTTTGAAAGGAGGTATAGACATACTTTTTCAGAGACTGGGAATTTAATCCAAGGGGTCACCTTCCCCTGCCCTCCCATAGCTCATCTAGGCCATGTAGGAAGTGACTGTTACATTTATCCTTCCTGTAGCCTCTGTGACAACACCATTTAACCTAATCATTCTAGAAGAGAGGTTAAGACAGAAGCAGAAAGCTGCATAATACAGTTTCTTCTTTTCAGGGCCTGGTGCTCTGCTACTCTAGAGCAGGTATCAAGTAGATATTTAGGGGAGGAGTCATGTACTTGTTTCTTTCAGTTCCCTTTGGTGCTGCTGGCTTGTGTGGTCCCTTCCATAAGACACTTACGGCCCTTGTACTATCGATGGATGGAAAGGATCGGTCTGCTTTCTAGCTTCCCCCAAGTGAGCTCCCTTAAATCCTGAGGTTAAAGACTCCGGACTGCTCTTGAACTCTTACCTATGTTTGAATGTGTGTGTCTTCCTTTTCCTTCCTAGGTCAGACCAAGCAGTGTTTCAATCTGTGCTTGCACAATTATTCAATTCACTGAAAAATAATGTGGCCGTGTAAACATGCAGAAGGAAGCGGGAGTGACCAATGATGACGACCTCTGTCAGAATGTCTAGAACAGGAAGCATTCTGCAATGCAGGAGGCTACTACAATGCGGGGCTATTTATTTTATTCCAGATGTCTTTGTCTTAATGAATGGCTCACTTATACCAAGCACTGTGAAACAGAACAGTGTCCCCATCACCACAGGGTCTGAATCATTTCTCAGAGCTGTACGTAACACATTTGGATTTGTCATGATCCTTTTGGGGGTGAGGGGAGCTAAGCCTGGGAAACATACTTTTCAACATACTTTTCTTTTCCACACTCTCTAACTGCACTCACATTTCTCCAATCAGGAGTATTTGGAGAATTAATCTGATACTCCCAGGTGGAATGCTTTCTTCTTTGTTGATAACATTCCAGAAATAACTGTTTAGTGATCTGGGGGCTTTTTATTCTTGAGATCTAAGCATTTTAAAGGACTCAGAGTTGCTCCCCAGGGCCTTGCCTCTCTCCCCTTAGCGCCTTCCTGTGCTTTGTTTGTATCCCCAGCACAAGAAGCTCCCAGGCCACAGCACATACTGCCCGTGGCTACCTCCGCACCCTCCTCTTTTTCACAGGACATTCCGTTCTTCCCAGAAGCCCCAACCTGCCTGCAACTTGGCAAGCGTGGAGCACGGGCCTCTTTGCAGAGGCTCGTCCCCTGGGACAGGACTGCTTTTGGTTTTTTTAGTGAACAAACCTTTTGGTAGCAGAGCTTTGGGATATGGAGACAGTATGTTGAGAAAAAGTAATGTGTGCAGTTTCAGAGCATGTGGTCTTTGGCATGGAAGAAGGAAGCTGTCTTGGCGGCTCTCACCAGAACTGCTGGGTATTTTGGAAAAATTCCTTTTCATTCTTTCTTTTGAAATGAGAAGCCATAGGAAGAACGAGTGTTATAGAGATTGGTAGGCCAGAGTAATCTTTCTAAGAAAGTGTACACCTTCAGAGCAGATCAATGAACAAAACACTTATTGGGAAAGAAAAATCACTCCAAAACAATCAGAGTTGAAAAGTTATAGGAAAAAGAAAACAAATGATTAAAAAATGGTGCTGGGGGGATAGCTCAGTCAGTAAAGCATTTGTCTTATAAGCACAAATTAGCACCAGCACCCACATTACAAAACAGACAGACAGGAGATGCAGGCAGGTAGTGTACTTGAGTTTGCAATGCTGGGCGTCAGAGACACATAGATCTCTGGGCCTCCTTGGTCAGCCAAGACTAATTGTTGTGCACCAGGCCAGTGAGAGACCCTGTTTTTAAAAAAGAAAAGGTTGGGTGTAGACTGGAGAGATGGCTCAATGGTTAAGAGCACTGACTGCCCTAGCAGCGGACCTGGATTTGATTCCCAACACCCACATGGCAGCTAACAACGGACTGTAATCCAGTTCCGGGGGATCCGACGCCTTCTTCTGACCTCCGTGGGCACTGCATGACATGGATGCGCTTACACCCATGCAGGCAATACACTCAGACACATAAATTAAAATTTTTTTTTTTAAAAGGAAAGGTGGATGGCACCTGAGGCGCTTCAGTTGTTTTCTGGCTTTTATACATGTGCACACACACACACACACACACACACACACAGGCATACATAGTGGATCATGTTTTAGACTGCAGGGTTTACAGCTCAGATGAAAACCCTTTAAATGCATCACATATTCACCTGTGACCTTTGAGGCTCTGGGCCAGTTCTGGGGCAGGGACCACTTCTGAGTCGCTTGTTTCCAGGTGCCGTGATGCTCATCTTGGGAACGGAGGAGGCTCTGTGGAGAACTGAGGAACTTGGGGTCACACTTGCCTTTTGTCCTTGCAGTCCGGCTGCCTGTCTGGATTTTCTCGTCTGCTTCTTCACATCCTCAGAAGCTGGTCCTCCGTTAGAGGACTGGATAAAATTTCCTTCGAAACCACAGGAACTCCTTTGCTGAGTGATTCTGGCTGTTTCTGATATTTCTTGGCTTCATGTTTTCTAGGACCCCAGGGGACATCTTGGCAGAACACGCTGTTATATGTCAGTAATCTGCACCCCTCACTTCCCTTCCCGTTGGACTTTTGTTATCACCCTTTTTGCCCCTTTTGCCTCTTGTCTAAAAAATACTTTCTGGGAGAGAAATTCCTCTCTGTCACACTTTTGGTCACATGATATTTATTGGGACAGTATGTCATCATTTAAAAAATTGTGTGTGTTTGTGTGTGTGTGTGTGTGTGTGTGTGTGTCTGTGTCTGTGTCTATGTGTGTACAGGTGCATGTGGAGCCCAGATGTTGACATCAGGATTTTCTTCTATTGCTCTCCACCTTCTTCTTATGTATTTATTTTTTTTGAGAGACACAGTCTCACTATGTATGCCTGGTTGGCATGGAGCTCGCTATGTAGAGCAGGTTGGCCTCTAACTTATAGAGATTTGCCTGCGTCTGCTTCACCAATGCTGGGATTAAAGCTCTGTGTCCCCAACACCTGGCTGTCTATCCTATTTTTTTAGAAGCTATTTTTATTTATTATTTTTATGTGTATGAGTGTATTGCCTGCATGTGTGTAAGTATACCTGTGTTGTGCAACGCCCTCAGAGGTCAGAAGAAGGTGTTGGATCCCCTGGAACTGGAGTCACAGATAATTGTTAGCTGCCATGTGGGGACTGGGAATCGATCCCAGGTCCTCTGCAAGAGCAGCTTCTTAACTGCTGAGCCATTTCTCCAGCCCCCCTGTCTTCCCTTTTGAAACACAGTCTCTCTTTGAACCTGGAGCTCACTGATTTGGCTAGACTGACCGGCCAGAGAGCCCCAGGAATCATCCTGTCTCCAATTCCCCAGTGGTGGGATGTGCTGCACCTGGCTTTTATGTGGGTACTGGGAATTGAACTCAGGTCCTCTTGTTGGTATGGCAAGTATTTAATTGACTAAGCGATATCACTGACCTCATCATTTCTTTGCACCTGTCTTTCTAAATTTTATTTTTTATATATCTTATCTTTTTATTGTACAAAATAGACATTTTCATTCGTGTACGTAAAACGCTTTGATGGTATTCACCTTCTATCGCTTTCCCTTCTCCCCTGCCACTGGTCTCCCCTATTTTCATGTCATTTAAATAAGTCGAGGTTATACAGATGTTCCATTCATTTTCTTGAAAATACTATAATTTCATTCTCTTAAGTTTTTATTGCATTTATTATTTATTTGTTTGTCTCTGTTTGTATGTGTGTGTGTGTGTGTGTGTGTGTGTGTGTGTGTGTGTGTGTGTAGCACCAATGTGGTGGTCAGTATGGGTCCCAGGGATTGGACTCAGGTCCTCAGGCTCTGTTGGCAAGTACCTTTACCCACTGAATTATTTTGCTGACCCCATAACTCCATTCTTAGTGACTGAATAATGCTCATGTGCCACATTTCTCTCTCTGTTCATCTATTCATGGGTACTTAGATTGGCTCTGTAACTTGGCTACTGTGACTAGTGTCTTTGGCCTCTTTTGACCTTTTACTCCACTAGAATCTTTTCTTTGTTTGACTGTTACTTAGATTTCCACCATTTATCAAAAAATGGAGTAACAAAAGTACAGAACCGGTCGGGCATCTAAACTTTCCTTAGACTCTTATTTTTCCCTTCCTCACTTTCTTCTGTTACTGCTCATACTTAGTTTTTTCTGAGAATCTATAGATTTTCTCATTTTCGGAAATAGGAAATTTGGAAATTTCCTCTTGGTGAAGGACTGACAAACCTAAGAGTTTTGTGATAAAATTAAACCTAGGATATATTTTACCTGGGCATGTTTGACGTGCGGAAGAGGAATGAGGACCACAAGGAGAACAGTTTTCTCCCTGGTTTTCCCAGAACCCCTCTTGAGCCCAACTACCAGAGTAGATGCTGGAGGCGGTGAATCTGTTACTTGGTGAAAGGTCTGGCTTGTTTGTTTACACTTCAGGCATTGGGGAGTGGGGCAGTTTCAAGAGAAGAGAGTAGCATCTTTGATATGAAAAGATAGGAATTCTTCCTGCTTAAAAGATGTCCTGGGAAGATGAAAGGGCCACTGAAATAGATTTGGTTTTAGGTATTCATTTTATTCTGGATGTTAAAGTTTCCATCATGAAGCCAGTTTGGAATCCTAGCAACTTACTGTGTTTAGTCTCCTCTGGGACAGTTGACTCCTCTAACAGGAATCCAGACATGGCAGTTGAGATTGCCATCAGAATAAGGCCATTAAGAGACTAAAAGCCCTTTTTTTGATAGTGAGAGGGGTTATCACTACACAGAATACAAACATCTCTAACTCACAATCACACTTTGAAATGGTCACTTGACTTGTACCTCCTGGCTAAAGTAATTTATCTCAGATAGGGACCAGACTTTTTGGTTTCATCAGAATACCCTCAGGGGAAGGGGAAAGAGTTTTATAAACATGCCACAGAGCTATGAGAGAGTAGAAAACTTTATGACCTTTTCTATAAAGCTGATATAGTACTCCTCTTTAAATACCAAAGCACTGTTGACTGAGAAAATTAGCTGGTTGATTGATCAGCCAAATGGTTTCCATGTTTGCATCAGGGAACCAAAGTCTAGAAAGGTTAAGATATCTCCAGCAGAGTTTATGGTAATATATAGCTTTTTGATTGAGTCTAGAGCCTCTTGATCGACCTGGCTCATGTCCCCACAGTTCCTGGTGAACAGCTTTATGCTCTACACATGGCATCTGGAGAATCTGGTCATATGAGCAGAAGGCGCACACCATGGACTTGATCCAGGACATTTTCCTCTGGATTCTGGAATTTATACATAGCCCTGACATAAGTCAGCTCTGGTCTTTCCACAAGCTTGTGGAAGTAGGCGTGTGATGAAGAACAACTGCACCCGAAACACTAAATGTGATTGTCTTCTATGGGGATGTGCCCTGCTCCTTTGTGCAAGCTCTATGTATCTGGACAGAGTCCTCAAGTAGAAATTGTACCTCATGGAGTGGCTGGGATCATTAAATATGTTGTGTGGAATACTGAAGGCTGTGGTGCACATACTCAGTAATATATTCGAAGTTATCATATTTCTCATGAGCATCCATTTGCTTAAAACATACTCCCTACCTTAAAACGGAAGCAGCCCACTTGGTAACTTTAAACATTTATTTATCTAACGCCTCTCTATCAAATGTTGGTTAGCCACTTTCAACCATCTTTAGTAGGTGTTGGCATTCCCGTTTTAAGGATGAGGCTTAGATTAAAAGCATCCTTCCCATGTTCTCATAAACAGTGAGATCTGTCCTCTTAACCTGTTTGCAGGGTCATGTTAAGTTGTATTCTAATTTACCTCATGTAACAACTTTGTTGGAGGGTTTTAAATCATTTAATCACATATATAAATATTTATGTATATATGTGCATATTATGTATATATACAGGGTACCTCCTTCAATCTTTCTCTCTGATAGTAAAGATGTGAAGATTTCTATTAGTAACAGTCAGTGCAAGGCAGTCCATTAAAAACAGACAATATTGGACTAGAGAAATGGCTCAGAGGTTAAAAGCACTGGCTGTTCTTGCAGAGGACCCAGGTTCGGTTCCCAGCGCCAATGCGGTGGCTTACAACCACCTGTAACTCCAGTTCCTGGAGGATCAGATCAGATACCCCCTTCTGGCTTCTGTGGGTATACATGGTACATAGATATACGTGTAGCTAAATACTTACACACATAAAATAAAAATAAGTGACTCTTTTTGAGAAAATAAAATCTATAATGTAAAGGAAATTTTATGAGATTATTGTACTCAGGGACCATTATAAACTGTCTTTTTTGAGACAGAGTCTCCTTGTAGCTCCAGCTAGCCTGGGACTTGCTATATACACCAGACTGGCCTTGATCTCACAGAGATCAGCTTGCCTCTGTCTCCCAGGTGCTGGGATTAAGGGCCTGCACCACCACACCTGACAGCCTGTTATAGTTTTGGTAGGACATTGTTTTAGTTCCTTTTCTGTTGCTTTGATAAACACCATGACCAAGGCAACTTATAGAAGGAACTTTATTTAGTTTATGATTCCAGAGGATAAGAGTCAATCAAGTTGGGGAGACATGTTGGTGGAGGCATCCGGAGCAGAAAGCCAAGAGCTCACATTTTTAAGTAGGCATAGAAAGGAAAGATGAGAGGGGGGGGGAGAGTTTAGGAACTCTTAAAGCTTGCCCTGTGAGTGCTTCCTCCACAAAGGCCACACCACCTGGGGATTCCATGACCTTTTCAAAACAGAGCCACCAACTGAGGGCATGTATTCAAATACTCAGAGCCTATGGAGGATATTCTCATTCAAAACATTATAGACACTAATAGCCTATCACTGTTAGTCTCCTCTTTAGGTAATAGCATGTATGGACACCACGGAGCACGTATAAATCGCCCCTTCCCATCCACAGTCCTGTGATTGCACAAGGAGTGGAGCATTGTTTGTAGTAGAGGATTTATGTGTTTCTCTCTTGTGTTCAGTCTTGGAGAGGAGCTGGTTTACATGCCTGAAACAGTTTCTAGACATTACTCACGAATAGAGAACTCCATTTCTTTTGACCTACTGAGTTATGGAATTGTCTGAAGTAGTATTTGTTAATCACTGTAGAGGTGGTTTATGCGGGAATAGGCTGAGGGCTTCAGTCTGTCTATAGAACCATGGGATCTTTCTGTGAAGGGTTATCTGAGGATCTGAGGTCCTACTGAATTATTAGTATATTGGCACAAACCAAACTACATTGAAAATAAGCTGTTTGCTTTTATAGATTAGCTTTCTCCTTCCAGAAAATTCCATATTTCAGTTTTATGGTTTCATGGGAGCCGTTTCTTAGTGTTGGCTTTTTAATTAGCCTTCACGAGCCCCTAACTCAAGTGTCACCACTGAGAGATGCTGTAAGCCAGGAAAATATGCTGCAGAACAAGTGGCAAAGGCTGCTGTGGGCTTTTACCAGGCTGTGCTTTGAACACCCATCTCTCACCGGTATCTGGCCCCTCTGTAGAGAAAGGTGATGAGATACCAGGAAGCCACGAAGGACAAAGGATTAGACTGAGATTTCTCAGCTGGGGAGTTTGAGTTACTAGACAAAGAATCCTGTCATATGTTCTGATCCTGGTTTCTTTATCTTCCTGTTTCATTGACAGGGAACCCGAGGCATTCCAGAGTGTGCCAAAGGCCCAGAGTAAGGGTTACAATTCTTTATGGCTTTTCTTCCCATTTGGCACTGAGTCTAAAAGACCTGGCAGGAGGCCAGCATCCCCTCCTTCTTTGCACCAGCACATATTGACTGGATTAACAGGTGTCAGTGAGATACCTATCTAGACACCGAGGAAGAGGGAATAATCTTCCTGCCTTAGGAAAATGCAGAGAAGCATAAAGAAATGTGGAAAATTAAAAATTTGTATAACCAAAAGGGAGACATTAAAACCAAATATGCATTCATACATGTAAGTGTGCATATGTGTACAACATTGACTACAGAAGGGCAGCGTCTTCTTTTATAAATAAATTAGTAATAATGATAACCCAGTATAAAAATGGCTAAATAACTTAAACAGGTAGTTGTCAAAGAAATGACAAAATGACAAAAGATGGAAGCTGGAGACACAACTCAGGGTTAAGAGCACTAGCTGTTCTTACAGAGGACTCAAGTTCGGTTCCCAGCACCCACATGGTGACTAACAATCACCATAACTCCAGTTCCAGGGGATCTGATGCCCTCTTCTGTTCTCCATGGGTATTGCACATCATGGGTATGCTTACATTCAGACAAAACTCATATACATAAAATAAAAATAAATAAAATAAGAAAATAAAGATGTTGGGAGTTATATAAAGTAGTTTCATTAAATATCTTTATAAATGTGCTTTAAAATAATTATGTACTCTGCCTATCAAACTGACAAGGATTAGAATATTTATTCAGTAGTGCTTATTGCTCTTATAAAGACCCAAGTTCAGTTTCCAGCACCCAAGCAGGATGGCTCACAACCACCTGTATCTCTGACTCCAGTGATCTGCTGTCCTCTTTTGACCTCAGTGGCACCTACACTCATGTACACACACACACACACACACACACACACACACACAATTAAAAGTAAAAAATCTTTAAAAAGGTGGCATAAAGCAATTTGGCAGTAAATTTTAAGTAACTGAGACCCACCTGTCTAAACTAGTCTTGCAAAACAAAAATACTGAACTTGAATCTGATCAAATCCTCACCCAAAGAGGCATATGCACAGTAACTAGAAGGGATACAGTCAGATCATTAGAAACCAGTGGGAGGGCAAACAGCCTGTAGCTTGCCAACAGAACAGTTGCATGAGGTCGGAGGGTGTGGGGAACATCAATAAACAGAGCAGTCCATAAGTTAAAGGAGAATCTATCAAGCACTCACAAGACATGGACCTAATTTTGATCCTGATTAGCACACACAATAACTTAAAAAATATCTGAGATATGTATTAGTTATTTTTCTGTTGCTGGGTTAAAACACCATGACCAAGGGAACTTATGGAAGGAAGAGTCCATTTAATTTATGGTTCAGAAGGTTAGTTCCTACTAGCGGGGAGGGCCTGGGGGCCCAGGTGGCCAGAGTAGAAAGCCCGGCAATCACGTCTTCAAACAGGCATAGGAAGCATAGAGAAACCGGAAATTTGACTTGGCTTAAGAACTCTCGATGCCATCTCCCACCCCAAGTGCCTTTTCCAGCCTGGCTGCACCTCCTAAAACCTTCTGAAACAGCGCCACCAAACTGGGGACAAAATGTTCAGATACTTGGAGCCTAGGGGGACATTCTCGTTCAAACCACCATAGATATTTTGAGACAATTAGAAATTTGGGCACTAAGCACAAATTTACAAAGTATTTGTGTAGGTTTGATGATGGTAGTATGGTCATGTGTTTCCAAATCGTTTCTTAGGGGGTATCTGGTAAAAATACTTACGAATAAAGTGATTTGGTGTTTGGAGAAGTGAATGAACTACGGTTGAAACAAACTTGACCCTGTGTTGATAACTGTTGAAGTTGGGAAATAGTCATACAGAGGTTGCTTTTAACTTTTTAACTGTTTTGCTTACTTTGTCATATATTTAAAATGTTCTATAGTAAAATGTTATTACAAGAATACAAACTAGAGACCTGAAACAGCCGTAACTCAGAAATAACTATGACTGCTATGAATATTCCTAGTGAGTCCTAAACTTTAAAAAAAATTATATTTATTTCATTTTAAATGTTATATGTATGAGTGTTATGTCTGTATTACGTTACGCGTGTTGTGCAGTGCCGACAGAGGCCAGGAGATGCTGGATCCCCTGAAACTGTAGTTAGAGACAGTTCTTAGCTGCCATGTGAGTGCTAGGAGCCGAACCTGGGTCCTCTGCAAGAGCAGTCAGTGCTCTTAACTGTTGAACCATCTCTCCGGCCCTGAGTCCTAAACTTTGAAACCAATAAACCCAGAGAAGAAAATGCATAGTAAAACATCATTCATGTTACTCATCGGTAGGAATCAGTTAATTGTTCAGTGGAGGTGGACTCTTGATCATGACCTTCATTTTCTTGAGTTTTTATAAAGAGAGTATTATGGTAATATAACATAATAATTAATGTCCTTGCAGAGCTGAATTTCGGAGGCTGCTTTTTAAGATAGACTTCATCAGGGTCTAATGTAGCTCAGTGCAACAAATTAGATCAAGCGTCCCGTCATTAACTTTCCATTTTTGTAACAAAATACCTAAAATATGGAACCCTCGTGGTGTAAGAATTTGTCTCACTTTCTGTGCATGTCAGTTGTTTCCATTGCTTCTGGGCTGTGAGATGAGGCAGAACATCCTGGCTCATTTGATGGAACAGAATCAAAAAGAGAGAGGAGGCTGAGCTCCCAGTATCCCCTTAAATGCTATGCCCCCAGTGACCTAGCTTTGTTCCGCTAGGTGCCACCTACTAAAAGGTTCCAATACTTCTTAAAAGTGCTGTGAACTTGAAGTCTTCAATACTTGGACCTCTGGGAGACATTTAAGACCCGGACCGTAACCTGTTAAACGAGAGGCTGAACAGACCTTGAACCAGTAGCCTGTGAGACAGGTTGTAGATCAAAGTACCTCTGTATTTCCTGGTAGCCTCATTTTTCAAGCAGCTGATTGAATCAGTTACTACGCCTTAGGTTTCCTCACTCAGAAGAGAAGTGATCATTATGGTCAATAGGGCAGAGCTGTGGCTGCGTCTGAGCGCTCACCTAGCATGCGCAGGAGTGCATGTGATTCTTAGCACTGGAAAAAAGAAAAAGAATCCACTTCTCCCAAGAAAAATCAACTTTATTCCTTATTATTGAGAGTTTTCGGTAACTTCATCACTTTTAAAATCTGTATGTTTTGATAAATTTCAAATGTATTCCAAAGGAAAAAATTCCAATGAACTACTGTCATTGAACTTCAGTAATTAGCCTCTTGACTAATCTCGTTTCCTTTTCCTTCTCATCTTTTTGTTCTCCCGTGTCAGCTATATTATTTTGATGCGGAGCCTAGAAACATATCATTTCAGTTGTAAGCATCCCAGTATTTATCTCTAAAAATGAACATTCCTTTGAAACGCTATCAAAACTTGGTATGCATTTTGAAAAGCTCAGCGACACCCCTAAACTTCTTTGCGATCTGTGTCTGTGTTTTAGTTCGAAGTATGTTTTTTAAATACTCGTAGGACTGCACTTCCTTTAGATAAAGACTTATGAATGGAGTAGCCCATCAGTGAAGACCTGCGTAACAGACGGTGATGATTTCCCACAGATCCACTGCCTACCTCCTACCTTCAGGCTGGGTTTAGACCACAAGTAGAAAGCCCCGGCTTTAGTTTACTTTTAGACTCTTTCAAGAGCATGTAGTCAGCACCAAATTACTAACATGACAGGACATTCTTCAGCTGTACCAAGTCTAAGAAAACATTTTAGTTGCATGGAACTGTAAGAGAACCCTTCTGGGTACTCTGTGTATTCTGGTGTCTTTTTGACAGGATCAGTGATCCTCTGTCCATCACCGAGTCTCCTCATCTCATTCTCTGAGTGCCCTTGCCTTGGCTACCTTCTTTTCTCCCATTCTTCCCATTTCTCTATCCATCTGCTTATCTAGTCTACATCCCAGTCATCCCCAGATCTCAACATCTTCCTGTATCGCTCTCTTAAACTTCTTTTGCCTACTTAATCTCTTCATCTGTGTTGTGTCCTTCTGGCATTTCTCACTTATGAACTTAAACTCATTGTGTTAGTTACACTTCTTGTTCATGTGGCAGAATCCCCATTAGGTGAAGGAACTTAAGGAAGGAAGGGCTTATTCTGAATGGCAGGTCAGGGGATATGGTCCATCATGGCAGAGATGGTGTGGTGACAGCCATGGCTCATGGTTCTGTTGTGGAAGCTTGTTTACATCTGGGTGATCAGGAAGCAGAAAGAATATGACAGGAGGCAGAAAGCTGCTGCGGCTGCTATACACTGTGGTCTCTTCCTCACTGACCTACTTTTTCCAGTTAGACCCCACCTCCCACAGCCTTGGTTCCACAGCCTCTCAAAGCAACATCAGCTGGGGACCAAGTGTTCAAGCACAGGAGCCGGGGAGGGGGCATTTCACATGCAGTCCATAACCCTCCGTATCTGCTGTCACTACACATTTCCTTTTATCCTATTTTCTGATTTCATTTAATTTCTTCTTGATATGAAATAGCATTGTAGAGAGCCGCGGATTGCTGCGTCTTAAAGATGGCGCCTGCTCCCGCCTCCCCCCATCCCGAGGTGGGCGCTCTCTGGAGCAAACAGCTCCATGATTGGCTGTGGCTGAGGTCTGGCCCTGTTTCCGCCTGTGTGCGCCTGGCTGCTTTCACCACGTGGTAGTTTGGGGTTGGCTGGCAGGAGGGAATTTAACTTTGTGGCGGGCTTTCCCCGGGAGGAGAAGGAGAAGCAGTAAGGAGAGGGGAAAAAAAAAGGTTGTTCAAGGTTCCTAAATAAACTGCTTTTGGAAGAGTCCGGAGTCGCGTCTTCCTTGCTGGACGAGGTGGGCGCGACATAGCATGATGATGATAATGATGGTGGTGGTGGTGATGGTTGTAGTGATGATGATGGGGATGGTTGTGGTGATGATAATGATGATGATGATAGTGGTGATGGTGGTGATGGTGATGGTGGTAGTAGTGATGATGATGATGATAGTGGTGATGGTGATGATGGTGGTGGTGATGGTGATGATGATGGGGATGGTTGTGGTGATGATGATGATGATGATGATAGTGGTGATGGTGGTGATGATGATGGTAACAACTGTTTTTACTGTGATTATTCCTGCAACCACTTAACTTCTGTTCCTCTACCTTGCTTACTAACTTATCCCCTCTTACAGATTTTGCCTCAGCAACCTTTCAGGAGCTGTTTGTTTTCCAGTAGGCTGTGGTTTCTGCTTCTTACTTCTTGAATCTAGTGCACTCTCTGTATATGTGAAAGACATGGGTCTGCTATGAAGAGCATGCCTTTTTAGTGGGGAGAGATAAACGGATGAGTCTGATGAATCAGTATAGGAAGGGGACACTGAAGATTTGTCCAAGGTACTGTGGGCTGCCTAGAGGATGGGCATTCATTATGTCTCAAGTTTTTGAGGAAAGCTTCTAGAAAAGAATGTGATTAAACTGAGTGCTGGTATTTATATGGTGAGGCAAATAAGGACCTTCCAAGGATGTGGACAAAGTTCTGGAGGTTAAAAACATCAGGGCATGCAGGCTTAGAGGTTTGCACATGCATGTGTGTGTTTGTGTGCCACAGTTTCAAAACATCTCTAGTTGATTAATCTCATTACACTCGTGTATTTTGAATCACAGTGGTGGCATGGTATTTTCCTGAAAAGTGTAGATGTCTTTTCTTTTCAAGTCTGGAACTTGAAATTCATTAGTTTTCATTACAGGTGTCTTTGACTTCAACCTGCCTTTCTTGGCTTGTATCTGTCCCCACCTTTCCCTCTGTCTAAAGTAGACAACCCAGAATTCGTTGAATATACACAGTGCCTTTCAATACTGTGGGTAGCTCATCTTAATTTTACTTGTTTCCTGCTGTCCCCGTCTCTTGAACGCCTCCTTCATCCCGCCTCTCCCCATAGTTCCTTTCTGTTTTCCTGACTCCTGTGGTTATATCAGGATATGTACTCCCATCCAGGGACTTGGAGCTACGGAATTCTACTGTTGCCTTCCCAAGTCCTGCTCGCCAAAATCCTATCCATTATCCATTGAATGCTTTATTTTGGAAACATTTGAATATATAAAAGAAGACATATAGTATGATTTTGTTAGGGTTCTCTAGAGGAACAAAACTGATGAAATGAATAGATCACAAGGAGCTTTATTAGACTGGATCTTATAATATGGCCTGGGTAATCTAGAAATGGCTATTTACATACTGAAAACAGGGAGCCACTCAGTCGATGGGGCTAGATGCTTCAGCAGTCCCAATCTGGTGCTGAAGGAGGGACTGGAGGATTTCTGGAGAGCCTCTGGCCTTTCAGCCTATACTGTAAGCTCCAAGAATCTAGATTCTGATGTCTGCAGCAGTAGCAGCAGCACTAGGGCAGATGCTCTTGCCAGCAAGGCATGAAGCCTGAAAGGTCAAAGCAGTCCTGCTCCCCCCAGACCTCTTTATGTCTAAGCCTTTGCCAGAAGGTGCCACCCACTCTGGGGTAGGGTCATCTCTCTTAGTTAGTCCGTCCAGGAAATGCCCTCACAGATCCACTCAGAAGTGTGTCTCCTAGGTGATTCCAGATCCAATCAAGTTGCCAGTCAAGATCAACTGTGACAATAGTGAACTCCCCTGTGTGCTTAGATCCTACCAGTCATACGAGGACTACCCGTCACACCACTCCGTCTGCGAGACCCTGTGATCGCTCTCTTTTGCTTTCAGGATGCAGAGATTGTGTCCCTCACCATGAAGCCTCGATGCAATTGTACCTGTTGAATTTCTTATCTCCTGACCCATATTAATCAGCTTTGTTTCTTTATAATATCTATGCCAGTCACTTATTATTGGCAGTTTCAGATCGGTGAGTTAGCTCAGTGAGGAACTTAATTTGGATTTTAACTCATTTATTTTTAATATTTTAATTTTATGTGTATGAATGTATTGCCTGCATGTATGTAAGTGCACCTGTGTCATGCAGTGCCTGTGGAGGTCACAAGATGGTGTCACATCTTCTGGAACTGGAGTTATGGATGCTTGTGAGCCACCATGAGGATGCTGGGAACTGAACCCAGGTCCTCTGCAAGAGCAGCCAGTGCTCTTAATCTCTAAGCCATTTCTCCGGTCCCTTATTTACTTCTTTTTATTTCATATGTCTTGAGTAAGTTTTGCCTGCATGTATGTAAGTGTATTGCATGCATACAGTGACCGTGGAGGCCAGGATAGGGCATAGAATCCCCTGGAACTAGAGTTACAGATGGTTATTAGTCACCATGTGGGTGCTGGGAACTGAACCTGGGTCCTCTGAAAAAGTGGTCAGTGCTCTTAACCACTGAGCCATGTCTCCAGTCCCCAGAATTTGAGTCTTTATTTTGAAAAAGATTAATTTTGTTTTTAATTATGTGTATGTGTGTGTGTGTATTTGTGTGTGTGTGTGTGTGTGTGTGTGTATGTATGTGTAGGTATGTGCATGAGAGTGCAGGTGCCCCATAGAGGCCAGAAAAGGGGTCAGATTTCCTGGAGTGAGGGTTATAAGTGGTTGTGAACCACCTGATGTTGGTGTTGGGAACTGAACTCAGGTCCTCTGGAAGAGCAGTAAGTATCTTAACTGCTGAGCCATTTCTTGAGCCCGCTGGAATTTAATTCTTACTAGTCAGGTAGAACTGGCTTGGTTGTAGACAAAAGTATCTGGAACCGGGGAGGAGAAGGGACTTATCATTTTGAAATAAGAATTGGGGAAAAATGACAGACATTGTCTATTCACATTGTACTCTAGACAAGGTGTTTGTGACCCTGGTGGGATTTCAGTTACTGTGGAGCTTTTAAAAAATATAGATGAATCCAACCTAAGAAACTTTTGGCAACTGATGGGTTCTGGGAGGGGGCAAGACAGTGTCTTACAGGCTTGGGACTCTTTCAGTGCATGGATCCACACTGAAGGACATTTGGGAATACAAATCATACTCTATCTATCTATCTATCTATCCATCCATCATCTATCTATCTATCTATCTCTGTATCTATATCTCTATCTATATTGATCTATCTATCTCTATCTATGTATCTGTCTATATCTATATCTATCTATCATCTATCTATCTATCTATCTATCTATCTATCTATCTATCTATCAGTACATTAAATTGGGCAGGGGGCAGCAGCAGGGAAAGGTGCATGTAGCGGAGGGGATCTAAACACCATCCAACTATATTAAATTAAGAAAAGAAATAAATACTTATGAAAATATATAGAAATAGATGAATGAGTTTTGAGGTCACATTCCTAGAACTCCTAGGTCTGTGGAGCTAGAGTGAGATGACGGAGTGGGTGGTTCAAGATGGATGAGCTGTTTTGAAATGTAATTTTAGAGTGACAGGGAAGGCAGAAGAGAGGATGTCATTGTAAGATATAAGATGCTTATAAAAGTGGCCCTTAAGCATGGATTCTAAAAATAGAAGCAGGAATGTGGACAGGTATCTGTGGAGCAATCACTTCATGGTAGACCCTGCCAAGTTGTTCATGTACACAGCATCAGTTGATTCTGAGTGGCCTGATGAGGCTGACCACCACTCCAGTTTGCAGATGTGGGAACTCGGTTTACCATAAAGACTGTTCCTTAAGGTCACGTTCTAAATAAGTAGTGTAGCTAGTGTTTTGGCTTCTTTGCCTACCACTTGCTGTGATAACATCCTCCAACGAAAGCCATTTAAGGGAGAAAGAGTTTCTTTTAGCTCATAATTAGTTCAAAGTACAGTCCATCATGGCAGGGAAGTCAAAGAAGCAGGAGCTTAAAGCAGCTGGTCACATCGTCTCAGCACATGGAAGAAGAGAGCAAAGAATCTGTGAGTGCTGGTGCTTACCTCACCTCACTCGCTCTTTTTTATACATTCTAGGTTCTTCTGCTGGGGGAGTAGTCCCATCCACAATTAAGGTGGGCTTTTAAAGAAAAATTGTATGCATTATTTTTATTTTATGTGTATGAGTGTATTGCCTCCATGTATGTAAGTGCACCCGTGTCATGCAATGCTCTCAGATCAGAAGAGGGTGTTGGATCCCCTGGAACTGAAGTTAATGGATGGTTGTTAGCCAGCACATGGGTGCTGGGACTTGAACTTGAGTCCTCTGCAAGAGCAGCCGATGCTCTTAAGGGCTGAGCCATCTTGCCAGTCCCAAGGGCTTTTCCAAGTCAATTTTCAGTCATCAAGATAGTTCCCCACAGGCATGTCCAGAAGCCCAGGTGACTCTAGATTCTGTCAAGTCACAGTTGACACCAGCCATCACTGTGGGGCTTTGAAATGCCATCTTATTGGTGTCTCTTTGTCTCTTTCTTCCCTCCTTCTCTCCCTCCCTCAGATCCTCCCTCCCTCTCTCCTTTTTTTCCTTTCTTTCTCTGACATACTATTTTTAACCCTCCAAGGGGGTTGGTGAGATGGATCAGTGTTTAAGAGCACTGGCTGCTCTTGCAGAGGGCCCAGATTTGGCATGGTGGCTAACAACTACCTATAACTCCAGTTCCAGGGGATCTGACACCCTCTTCTGATCTCCACAGGCATTGTATGCACGGGTGCAGGCAATACATTCATACACATAAAATAAAGGCTTATAATAACTAAAAAAGAGAGTCATTCTTCCTTCCTTAAAATCAAAGTGACTGGTCGTGTGCACATGAGCTTTCCAACTTCTCCAAAGTTTGTGCAACTCTAAGAGATTTTGCATATGGCACAGAGTTTGGGTGATGTGTGATATCTGGTGATGTCTGGGAGATCGAGGGTCCTTGTCCTTTTCCATGTGTCTTGTACCCCTCTCCCGACTCTGAGCTCCACTACCCACTCTGCATATCATCATTGTAGTTTAATGGCCTCTAATGTCACTTCTGTAAATTCTATTGCCAGTTACACTTGGAACACAAGCTCAGATGCAAGTTGTACGGACAGAGCAGCCAGGGCCTCCAGGTTGCCAGTTACTTGGCTAGAAGTTCCATTCATATTGGGAAACACATTTTAAAAATAAATTTTGCCCTGGCAGTACTTCCATCCTTTTGTGAAGCTGTGTTTGTAGTCACTGACCCTCAGAATCACACTCATGATTCTAACTGGGCGACAACTACTTAGGCATCGTGTTATCTTGAGGTGGCACTCTTTGCTGGCCTGGGTGGGGCTCTGTGCTGTTTGAGCTGGCACTGGAGCATGACCTTGTATTTTATGTAATAAGACACATCAGACAAGGCCTTTGTGCTTACTCTTTCTGAGAAGTTGCTAGGCAAGACCTCTTGTGCATCTTGTCATTTTCTGCCTGGTCAAAGCTAGTGAACATTTCTATGTCTGCCTGGTAAATAGTTTCTAACTGTTGGCAAAACATTTCTCTCTCTCTGTCTCTCTCTCTCTTTTTCTCTCTTAAATGCTGTTTTGCTCTAGGTATGGATTCTCACAATCAATCCTAGCTTTAAGATGAATTTGGCATTCTATGTGTGTGTTGGGATTCTACCATTTTCAGAGAAACCTTTTCTCGGCACAGAAGGGGTGAGACACAGGCTGAGTGTGTTTAGTCGGGCTAATTAATGGGCGTTCCTTTTGCAGTTTGTATATGAAAAAAAAAAGCACACAAGAACTAGAATTCTCTCTGAGAAGGTCTGTTTTCTTTCTGTATATGGCCTAAGGTAAAGTCTATTTTCTGACTTAAAAATTTTTTTGCTTTTGGTATCAAGGGAATGGCCCATTAACATAGATGGTTATTTAAGTATATTATTTGTATTACTCCCTCCTATTAATTTCTTTTTATTTTCCAGCACAGTGTTCAATGTTAGCACGAGCTGTTGGCAGCTTTCCTTGGGGGAACAGATTGCCCAGAAATAAGCGCAGCTGGAAACCGACCGCCTATTGTTTTTCTTTCTTTTAAGAAGTGAAAGAGGCATTTATAAAAAGGAGAGAGAGGTTGTGCTTCCAGAATTACTTTATAGATTTATAACGGCAGGTCTGGTTAATGATCAATGCCACCCCTGGGCATCCAAATGGCCCTGCTTCCCTTCTCCCTTGTCAACTGCCATTGCCTGGGAACAATGAACTCACAGAGGTTTGCTGCTCTGCAGACTTGAGCAGGAGGTGGAGTCTGCTCTGCTGGGCTGCTCCAAGCTGGCGTGCTGTCTTTGGGGCTTAGTAAAGGATGACTTCTGTGGGGTTTTCTTCTGCTGGCCCCCTGCTCACAGCACTGAAAATCTCACTGGAATTTCTGAGACTTTTGGAGATGGGAAAATGAGTTCTGGAAGGGCTCTGCATGTTTCTGTATTTTTTTTTTTTTTTTTTTTTTTTTGTGTGTGTGTGTTATTTGATCTACTTGAAGTGAAAGCAGATCATTTTTCTAAGTGACATTCGACTAGTTTTTCTGTCTCCTGGAAGTATTTTTTTCGTGTTGCTGTCAAGAGTTGGAATGTTTAGAGAATTTATACTTGTACAAACTTTGAACACTGTGCAAAATCTCTTAATTTGTAATCCAGGGTCAAATCTGGAGATAAGAAACTGGTCATTTCAACCAATGACAGAAAATTTAGGGGAAGAGTGATGTTGATATTGCAGGGTTGGGGTGGCTGGGTTTACAGGTAAAGAGGAGTAGAGACTCATAGACTCTGGTCTCCTACTTGAAAGACTATTATTGTTGGACTTTTATTCCATTGGTTGCTGTGCTAAAAGATCCCCTCCCCTCCCCTCCCCTCCTCTCCCCTCCCCTCCTCTCTCCTCCCCTCCTTTCTCCTCCCCTCCTCTCTCCTCCCCTCCTCTCCCCTTCCCTCCCCTCCCCTCCCCTCTCCTCCTTTCTTCTACTCCTCTCTGTCTTTGAATAGATGTTTGATAATTTATTGGGTTGCAGTATGATCGTTAGTTGCCGTTAAGATCTTTTCTGATTGATTGATATGTTCAGTTTTTCCAAAAGAAGTTTTCCTCTAAAAGAGGATCCCTATGCCTGCCATACAGGAACTGAGAAGTGAGAAGACAGATATGTTGGAATTGAAAAGTAACTGAGTAAATTATGGTTTATTTAGATGACCACTGAGAACCCCTGATCACAAGAAGAACATATTTTACTTTACCTTTTTTTCTGTTTGAGGGAAGCACAAGATGTCTTTGTTGGGATTACCAGAACCCGGTTCCCCTG
The DNA here is from genome assembly GCA_035773235.1 of Eospalax fontanierii. Taxonomy (NCBI): domain Eukaryota; kingdom Metazoa; phylum Chordata; class Mammalia; order Rodentia; family Spalacidae; genus Eospalax; species Eospalax fontanierii. The sequence goes on along the minus strand of CM069531.1, from coordinate 90,909,847 downwards.
TATCGTTTGTGGTGATTTGAACTAACTGAATCTTCTTTCTCCATGGAGTAGCCCCCTTCAAATTGCATCTCTGTCTGTATGGCTGAGATTCATGCATGAAACTTCTTAGAGTTAAACTATCTATCTTCTTACAATCAGATACAGCCCCTACCAGCACAATAAAAACTCTATATTGTCAGAAGATGTATTGCGTTAACTTCATAAAATGTGCTGCACAGCTATGTGAGTGACAGGAGGAGGCCAGTGAATGTTGAGTGTTGAATCCTATAAAATGTAGAAAGAAATGAAGAGATAATTGAGAAAATTCTGAAGATTTTCCTAAAAGATTTTCTTTGTGTTGAATATTGGCTAGCAGAATTTTTTTCTGCCTGACTATGTACCACTTGGTGGAACTGATCTATATCTACAAAACCCCTAAATTAAATTTTATATTGGGTTTCAGATTACATAGCCAATTTTATTCATGAAATTGTTAATTTACTAACATTATTTTTAAAAAAACAAGACAGTATAGTTTTTTTTTTCCATGTGATAGTAATGAAAAGCTATCTTAGTGTTTATGTCTTGCCCGCTTTGATCTCACATTGATCCAAAGAAGTAGGTTTTAAAAAAATGTTTCTCTATTTTGCTACATTTTACAATTGAAGAAACCAAGAGTCAGATCAAAAGTCAGTCAGTAGGTCACTTGGTATGGTGGTTGGAATGAGAAATGTCCCCCATGGGCTCAAGTACTTGAACATTTGTTCCCTAGTTGGTAGCCTCGTTTGGAGGTTATGGAATCTTTGGGAGGTGTAGCCTTGCTGGAGGAAGTTGGTCACTGGGTGTAGGGTTTTAGAGTGCATAGCCTTGGCCTGCTTTCGGCACACTCTCTCTATTCTGTGTTTGTGATCCAAGATGTGAGTTCTCAGCTTTCTGTTCTTGCGGCCATTCCTGCCAATTCCTACCCCTCTGGATCTAGCAGCCAAAAGAAACTCTTCCTTCTATAAGGTGTCCTGGTCACAGTGTTTTCTCACAGCACCAGAAAAGTAACGAATACATTTGGTAAAGGAAGAACTTGGCGATCGTCAAACTCAGAATCCCGTGTTCCCCCACCCCACTCTGCTTGGCCATTCCCATTTGTCCTATTCGTGTGGAAAAAGATTCCCCTTGAGTATCAGGAGATCTGGTTTCAGGTTCTGAAGAGGTCATGGCTGTCTCCGATATTGACTAAGTCTTTGGATGCCATTTTCATGCGAAGAGTTTACTTATATTTCTTAAGTTACTTTGCAGTTTAAAATCTGCCCAGCATCTCATCCAGGACTTGTGCCAGCTCTCACCTGCTCACGTGCAATACGGAGAAAGGGTGGGAAGGGAAGCAGGACTGTGGGCATCAGATCCAGCCCTGCTTTGATTTCCCCTGCCAAGTGCAGAAACCTAGGAACTGCATACCAGAGGAAAAATCCTAGGCTCTTACAAGACTGAATTTTCCAGTCTGTTTCCTGAGTTGTCATTTCTCAGTCTGTTCTTTTTATGTCATCAACAAGGATATTTGAGCCAAGCTTCCTTGTAGCTTCAGCCCAGGGATGAACAACAGGAGGCTAAGATCCCCTCTGGACCCTGAAGCAATGATAGCCCCCTGGTACAGGCCCACCTGTGAGTGGGACCCTCTTTGGAACTGAACAGTATGCATATTACTGTAGGTGTCCGGTATTAAAATGCTTTCTTTTAAGCTCTTCAACCTCTAGTAGGTATTGGACAATGAGCCAGGGCAAAACAGTGGTTGACTGTTTAATTTCCTTTCCATCATCAGTTCTAACAACTGTTCACAGACCAATTTAGAAAACTGTAAGACACTGAGGTCATGGTGATTACATTTTATTGACATTAAAAAACAATAGCAAGGGGCTGGAGAGATGGCTCAGCAGTTAGGAGCACTGACTGCTCTTGCAAAGACCCAGGTTTGATTCCCACATGGCAACTAACAACCATCCTAACTCTAGTTCCAGAGGATCCGATGCCCTCTTCTGACCTCTGTGGGATTTGCACAACATGGGTGCACTTGCTCACACATAGGCAATGCCTTCATACATATAAAAAACAAAAACCAAAAAACAAATGAGCAATAGTAAAAATACCTATAATCACTGCTACCTGACTCCGTGATTATTATATTGTATTACATTTAAAAGAAAATCCAAAGAAATCAGTGTAACAATCTCCCCACAGGGAGGAAGTGTGCGTCTTCCTAGCAAGAGAATTGACATTTTTTCTTTCATTTCTAGGGATTAAACCCAGACAGGTCCTTTCCTGTCGAGCTGCACTCCCAGCTAGAACCACCATTTTAACCCTGACAGGTTCACCCTGAACCTGTGACACCACCATTTCTGATCCCAGCCCTCAGTTAAGAAGTACAATGGCTTCTGGTGCCTCGGGCCTGGTCACCCACAGACTGTTTCAGTAGGGAGTTATGTTTTGATCTGGGACATGAGAGCACTTGCCTGTGGCAGATCTGTCCCTTTGCCCGGCAGTCTCTACCCTTGCTCTCTTGCAGTAATGTAGACCTATAACTTTTTCCTTATGTCTCCCCATAGGCAAGAAGAGAAACCCTGGCCTTAAAATTCCAAAAGAAGCATTTGAACAGCCTCAGACCAGTTCCACGTAAGTTGGCAAGATGATTGTTCTAAGCCAGACTCTTGTATTGTACATATTTGCAGTGAGTGTTCAGTTTTGGACTAGTGGATGAAATCTTGACTTTGTATATCATCGTTAGAGAGGGAAGTCATTTATTCGCTCTTCTGAGATCTGAAATAATTAGTCTGCCAGTTAGTCTTCTTTAATGGGTAGCTCAACAGTTAGTGTTTGAGTCTTAACTACATGCCACATTTGTTTGGTGCTTGAGAACCAAGAAGGGTCCCAGGATGTGGATTCCCTTGTCGTTTCCCCATAGATCTCAATGAACAAAGAAATCCCTCTGAGGGCCACTACTGTACAAGTTGGATTGAGATGGAAAGATGGTATTGGATAGCCCATATCCTGACATCTAACTCCAGAAGGCAATAGGAAGTAAAGGAACACTTCTTCATAAGATCAAGCTTTATCCCAAAGCCCTCCATGGGCCCCAATACTAGAGAAGAGGGCCAGTCCTCTCCACAAGTCTCCTTGTCTGTTTGTGGGGTTGGTTGGGAGTCTTACATCTGACTTGACATCCAAGTACCAATGCAGTTGCCTAGGATGATCCACACAGAGGTGTGCCACAGCAGAGGTGTTAGAATGGGAGAGCGAGTATAGAGTGTATCTCCAAGGACCTTGGGTCATTACAGCTTCTGCTCAGGCCTACAAAAGGACTCCTTCTTGCAAAACTGTTTTTTTTTTAACCTTAATTGTGATCCATCTTATCTGAAAGAGCACTCTGTAGTATTTGGATGTGCTCCTAAAAATGATGGTGTCTGTGGTCCGAGCTTGCAGAGGATGTAGGTCTTTGCATTGCAAGCAACTGGGAGAAAGTATCCACTGAAGAGGGTTACTCTTCAAGGTTCTGGGGAGCAATTAGAGAGGCTGAACTCAGTTGGAATATTCCTTTCATGAGGCTCAACAGAAAGAAATTCCTCTCATACCAACAGTGAAGACTGGGTTGGTTGGAAGGGGATATCTCTGAGCAGCTGAGGTTCCCTCCCACTGTAAATCTAAAAACTGTATAATACTATTACTTTTTTTTCTGACTGGTTTATAGAGTGTTTGGAATCAAATATGAGATCTCTTTATGTTGTACAGGACTTTATGGGAGATACTTTAAAGATTTTTACTCTGAAATAATTAAAATAATTCAACATTCATGTGAGATTGCAAGACCCTCCAGGAAAACCCAATGTGCCCTTGCCCTAGCCCGCACATCTCCAGGTTAACCTTTTATAGAACTGTAGAATGTTATCAGGATCAAGAAGACATATTGGTGCAACCCACAGGTCTTTGATTTACTAGGTATCTAAGCACTCGTGTGTGTGTGTGTGTTGTTGTTGTTGTTGAGTAATGGTACTATTTTATATTCTAATTATGTATGAATTATACACACTGTTTTTCTGTATCTCTGGCAGCATTTAGAGGACCACGTCTTTGTGTTTTTGTCCTTCTGATTTAGTATCATATCAATAGAGCTTCAATTTCACGATCTCTAATGTTTAATTATGTAGAAGATATTGTTAGGTTCTTATTTTCTATTCCTATATTTTCATTGGTGAAATGTCTGTGCATACCTTTTGCCTACCATTTATTAGATAAATGTTCTCTCTTTTAAAATTGGTTTTTGGTTAGCATACAAAGATGGAGGTGGCCCCCATGACCTTTCTTCATATAGATCGCTATACTTTGTTCTTGCTTACCACCGCCCCTGTCCTCTAGTACTAACTGCATTCTAGGCACAAGAACTTTTTCAATTATGTCATATGAAAATACTTTCTTCTTGCTTATAATTGGTCTTTTCTCCCTTTCAGTCAGGACTTTCACAGAGCAGATATTTTCTGATTTTGATAGAATCCCATTTCTTAATTATTCTTCCTACAGATTATGCTTGGTAACTAGTATAATAATTCTTTGCCTTATCCTAGATCCCGAGACTTTCTGTGCTCTTGTCTAAACATTTTAGTGTTTCATCGAAGCCCAGGATCCATCGGAGTTTTTGTATGATATATGAGTTTACATTGAGTTTTGTATCTTTTTGACACCATTTTCCAGTTGTTCCAGTTCAATGTGCTCTTCATGCTCTCTCTCCCCCTTGAATTGCCTTTTCGCCTTTGTCTAATATTAATTGACATATTCACTTTTGTCTATTTCTGGGTTCTCTATTCTGTTCTGTTGATTTATGAATCTGTTTTTCTGCCAATAGCACATTCTCTTGATTATTACAGTGGGAAAAGTGGCTTCTTCGATTTGTTCTTTTCTTAGATTAATATTGTTATTTTATTATTTTAGGCTTTTATTCATTCCTCTTTTTCAAAATTATATTGGCCCCCGAAAGAGCCTTCTTCTTTACTTATTAGTTTGAGATAAGCTTCTCTATATCTGCTTGACATTTTGTTAGGAATTGAATTTAACCTGTAAATCAACCTAGTGTGTATGTATATATATGTGTGTGTGTGTGTGTGTGTGTGTGTGTGTGTGTGTGTGTATAATATTTTATATTCAAGCTGCTAGTTGGTAAACATAATAAAATTTCTCCAGGTCTTTAGATTTCTTTCACCCATATTTCATATAGCATTGTTTGATAGGTGCCTATATTAGAGTTTGTGAAGATTTATATCTAAGGTTTACATTTGATTTTCTTTGGAGCTATTGTAACTGGTTTTCAGTTTTTGATTCCTGTTTCCAGTTGTTATATATAGAAACATGGCTGATTCTTCTGTCTTGTGGTCATACTTATTAGCCACAGAAGCTTATTGTCATGCTGCCTGCAGACAGCTTTATTTCTTCCTTTCTGATCTCTTTATTTCCTTTTTACTTTAATTTTCTTGTCTTATTAAAGTGGCAAGAATATCCAGTACTATAATAAGATTATCTTTCTTTGTGTCCTGTCTTAGAAGGAAAGCAGTTAGTCTTTCACTATTAAGAATGGTCTTCACTGGGGACAGAGAGATGACTCAGTAGTTAAGAGCACTTGCTGCTTTTACAGGGGATCAAGATTAGGTTCCCAGAAACCACATGGCAACTAACAATTGTAACTCCCATTCTAGGCCATCTGACGTCCTTTTCTGGCCTCCATCGGCACTACATGCACATGGTTCACATACGTACATACATACAAAGCACTCATACATGTAAAATAAATAAGTAGTAAAATAAAAAACAGTAATAGTAAAAGTAATAAAATGAATAAAAATAAAAAAAAAACAAAAAGAAGGAAAGGTTTTAATTATAGATCTTTTTGTAGTTGCTTTTTGAGTTTGAAAACGTTCCTCTGCAGTCATAATACACTGATAATTTCTTATTAGAATATGATCACAATACATTGTGGACGTGTCCAAAATTGCCAAAAACGGGGAAATAGGCCTTGAATTCTGTTGAATACTTTCATTGGTTCAGTTGATAAGATGAACAGGTTTTTCTCCTTTGTTGTATTAAATACAGTTGATTGTATTGATTAATTTTTGAGACATTTTGAACTGGTCTTACACACCAGAAAGTAAATCCTAGTTGGTTGTGATATGTTGTTTTTGTACCTCACTGGATTCATTCTATTGAGGATGTTTACATGAAAGTTCATGGCCAATGTTTTATGCCTTTCTGGTTTGAGTGCTAACATAATACGGATCTCATAAAAATGATTTGATGGTGTTTCATTTTTCACTTTTTGGTAGACCTTGTGTTGCTAAAATTCCTTCTCAGGAGTTGTGAACAACATCTGCCCCCTACTCCCTTGGTCTCAATGACAAACTGAGGTACAGTTTCACCAAACTGCAGTCTGGGAAATCAGTGAGTTTACTGGACTGATTTACATTGCAATTGGGGAGGATTTACTTACCAGGAGTGTGGATGCTTCCCTACCTAAGGCCTCACTGGAAAGTCTTCACCCAACCATAAATGGTGGCTTCCCTAGAGCTGTATAAAATGTTGGGAGCCCTCCCCTAGACTTCCCTGCCTACATGCCCTTAGCTTCTCCCCTAGACTGTGTGCAAGGAGGGCCCACGGGTATTTTAACAATTTTTGAAAGCGTTCCTTGGTAGTAACAAAAGAGTTAGAACTCAGGCAAGGGTAAAAATAGGTTCCAGTTTGGCTCTTCCTCTGGGAGTATACTTTTAATGCACTTTACAGTTTCACTGTATAAACTCAAAAGTGCCACCTCTTTTTGATGAATTTTGCCATTTTTTCATAGAGTCTTATTATTATTATTATTATTATTATTATTATTGTTATTATTTAACACTGAGGCTTAAATTTATCTTTAAAGATACAGCTTCTACAGTTTATAATTTTCTTGGCAAGGTTTTGAGATTGGCTTGATGATTTTTACCATTTATATGTTTCATCTTCCTGCTTTGCCACAAGGAGGTTGAAAGTCTGGGTCAGAGCTTCATTTTTTTTACGCATTATTTTTTATTTTTATTTTATGTATATGAGTGTTTTACCAGCATGTATGTAAGTACACCTGTGTCATGCAGTGTCCACAGAGGTCAGAAGAGGATGTCAGATCCCCTGGAACTGGAGTTACATATGGTTGTGGATGCTGGGAATTGAACCCACGTCCTCTGCAAGAGCAGCCAGTGTTTTTAACCACTAAGTCATCTCTCCAGCCTCCAGAGCTTCATTCTTTAGGTCGGCTTGCTTGGACCCATTGCTTGAACTCACTCATTAAGTTACTGACGCCAGGGTATCTTGGCCTCAGGTCTTCCTGTTGTCCCCTCCCTGATTGGTTCATAGCAACTAGTTTATGAATCACCTCTAGGCTAATAATTATCATCTCATTTAACCTTTGCAGGAGAAGTTGTGCTTACTCACTTGAAAAGTGAAACAGCAGAACTGTGTAGGGGTCTTTCAGCATAGCTGCACAGTAAGTTCATATTTAGGATCTAAGCTTCACTACTCAAGTACCTAAGGCAAGATACCTACTTGCATCAAGCTTTACTTTCTCCTTCAGAAAGTGATATGCTTGTTTTGAAGATGTCTTCATCATCCGCAGTTTAATGCTTGGTCCTCAGGAAAGGTGGCTCCAAGTTGTTTATTATTATGGCACAGCTTCCAAGTAAGCAAGCTGGCATAGAAACCTAAGGGTCCTGGAGACTCGGCCATCTTCTTAGCCAGTCGTACATTAGACTGAGTGAGACTGTCACTAAATGTTTCTTGGCTAGTAAAGTAGGCTTTTTGACCTCCGTAGTAGGAGCTCGTCGTGGTGTAGCTCTGGGATCTAATGCCATCATATTATTGAGTGACATTAAATGACTTATTGTTTTTCATTGTCCATTCTTTGCATGGAAGGGGACCTAAAACATCTCTGAGTAGTATAAAAATTAAAAAAGCTATTTGATATAAATGGTCTAGCACCATCTCTGGCCCAGGTGGGTGATTATAAGTAAGTTGATAATATGTATAATAGAAGTCAATGAGCTGATCTCTTGTATAGGACTGTGAATAAATACATAATTACTAAACTAGGTCAGTGTAGGCATTTTTATAAAATACTAGTCTTAGATAACCTTTGGAATGCCTTTGGTCTTCCAGGGAAAGATTTTGTAATAAACTTGATTCTTTCCCCAGAGGAATAAAAAATTGAGATGAATGTCTACCCATGGTTTAAACTTCTTGAGTCTCACCTCCTCAGGCAAACTGATCTGCTCAGCCCTGGACACAGGGAACCCAGTGTCAACTAATACAACCTGAGCTGTCAGTCTTGGCCCCATTCTTTGATGCTTTTGGCAGACTTATTAAATCAGGAGGCCCGAGGCTTGGGTGGATTAACCATTTCCATTAGTGGAGTCCTGGGCTTTAGAAGCCGGTTGCTTGATTCAGTCAGGCCTCCTTGGGAATCACAGGAGCAGGTAAAGCGCCTTCTTCACATTTCCTCTTCTCTTTTTCATCCTGAGGTGCACGTGACTTGAGTTTTGTTTTCAGTTCCATTGACAATGAGATGTCTTCAGAAAAAACACCAAAATATTTTGGATTTCAGTTTTTGTCATTTGGAAAATGTGGCCATGTCTTCCTATTAGGTTGAGGTGAAATTTAAACAGAGTACAGAGTCAGGGGCAGCAAAATTTTGGGGAGGCTAGAGAGGAAATATTTTAGGCTACAACAGGCCACAGTGGCATCTGTTGCATGTCCCTTCATCCTTCATGACTAGAACCCAGGCAAGCCATGGTTTAGAATATAAAATATTGATCTGGAAAAGGTCTTGTCCAGTACCCTTATTGCTTGGAAAAAAATAGAGGTAGCCCCAAATAATTACTGGCCTTTCCTTTTCATTCATACTTTACCAAGGCAGGGTGCTGAATAGTTGCAGATTTTGGTATTGTTTCATTATTGTTACTTGATTGGTCATGCATGTCAAGTTAGATTTGTCTTTATCTCAAAGGACTGTCACAATTAGTGCAAACAAACTGTGACAACAAAAGAAAAGCACCTTTGGGTATTCTAAGAATGAGAAATCAGGGGCTGCAGGCCCAGTCTTTAAGAGAACTTGCTCCTCTTAGAGGACCCAAGTTGGGTTCCCAGCACCTATGTCTGGCAGCTCATAACTGCCTATAACTCCAGCTTCAGGGTATTGAACACCCTCTCTGGCTCCCACAGGTGCCTACTCATATGTACATACCTACTCTCAGACATACACATACACCTAACTAAAACAAATCTTTAAAAAAGAAGGTACTGGAGAGGTGGCTCAGTGGTTACAAGCACTGGGTGCTCTTGCAGAGGACCTGGGTTCGATTCTTAGCATCCACATTGTGGCTGACAACTGTTCATAACTCCAGTTACAGGGGACGCCCTCTTTTGACTGCCTCTGGCATTGCACGACACAGGTACACCTACCTACATGTAGGTAATAATATTCACACACATAAGATAAAAAATTAATAAATTGTAAAAGGAAGAAATTAGATCTTTAGGAACTTGATTCTTCTGGAAAGCCTTTCTTCTTTTTTTTTTAACTTAAATTTTTTTAATTTTTATACAATAAAATTTGATAATATTTAGATCTCCTTTCCTATCCACAACCTACCCTTATTTTACCCTGCACAATTTAATGCATTCTAATACATGCACACACACACATACATATATATATATATATATATATATATATATATATATATCCTAAATAGTTTAATTTGTGTCTCCAAATGTCTTTCAGTGTGGGTCCTTCCACTGGAGCCTGGTTAACCTACCAACAGTCCCCATCCTTAAAAGGACTATCTCTGCCCCTCCCAGCAGCCATCTGCTGACACAATTTTCTTAGTTGGATTGGGGTTTCTTACCCACTTTCTCTTGTCTATGATGGCATTTGTGTGGGTTGAGCTTGCATGGGATTTGCGCATGCTGTCACAGTTGCTGTGAGTTCATTTACGTAACTGACCAGCTGTCTGGAAAAACAGTTTCCTTGTGATCATCTACCACCTTTGGCTCTTGCAATCTTTCTTCTCTCTCTTTCATAATGATTCCTAACTTGAGGTGGAAGTTTGATATAAGTGTCCTATTCAGGAATTGGCACTCTGTAGCCTCTTGTCCTCTGCACACGAACAATTGTGGGTCTTATGTTACTCATCATTTACTGTATAAGGAAACTCCTTTGGTGAGAGTCGAGTAATGCATTAACCTATAGGTAGAACAGTAAGTCATTAGGTATCAGTGTACTATGATACTTATTTAGTAGAAAACTAGTATTACTTTCTATCTTAGATTCCTTAGCCTAATATCAATGTCGGTTATAGGATCCATCCTATGAAACAGACCTTAAATCCAATTAGAGTAGTTAATTACTCTCATTATATTTGTGACACTATGTACAGATGGACACATGGACTCACACGATTGAATTACTCTCATTATATTTGTGACACTATGTACAGATGGACACATGGACTCACACGATTGCTTTTTCCTGCCTGTAGCATGCATAGGACCTTCTAGCACCATGAAAGCTAGTCGGTAGAGGTGAGACTCTGAAGTCAGCACCAGCTTGATTTCTCCTTGTTCATTCTACAGCTCATGTATGAAGTATCTTCAGCAATAAGGCCTTGCCATCCAATGCTGGCAGGTTACCAAGAGCAGGGACAGTGACCAGTATTGTCTGAGGGTCTATGGGACCCCCTGGTCAACAGTTTCTAGAGAGGGAATCCATTCCGGGTATTGAGGTTTTATTTTGTTAGTCTATGATGTCTAGAAGGAGTAAGGTCCCCTGTTACAAGGTAGCTTCTTCCAGTCTCTTTTTATGATGTGTGTGTATAGACGTTAAGAAGCCTCTATGCTAGTAGGTGTCCATATGGCTTCTCCTAAAGGCCTTTAGTGTTACTTACCAGACTCCCTCTGCCCCGCCCTCCCTTTCCCCACTCCTTCCTATTCTAATGCTCCCCTTCCCCCTTTGAGTCAGCGCTTTCTATCACCTCTCCCAGGAAGGCCCCTCCCCCCGCACCCCGCACACTCGTGGCCATTTATTAGTTTCTTGACTTCTCTGAATTTTCAAATTGAAACGTGCATACCTAAGATTTCAAAGCTAGCATCCAGCTCTGAGAGAGAACATGTGACATTTGTCTTTCTGAGTCTGAGTTACCTCACTCAGGATGATTGCTTCCAGTTCCATCCGTTTACCTGTGTATTTCATCTTTTTAAAGAGCTGACATTCTGTTGTGTTATGCACCACATGTTCATTAGCCATTCATCAGTTGATGGACGTCTAGGTTGTTTCCAGTGTCTGACTGTTACGAAAAGGGCAGCGATGAACACAGATAAGCAGGCACTTCTGTAGTAGAGTATAGAGTCTTGCGGGTATATGCCCATGAGTGGTGTGGCCGGGTCATATGGTAGATCTGTTTTGAGTTTTCTGAGGAATCTACACACTGAGTCTCACGGTGGCTATACCAGTTTGTATTCCCACCAGCAGTGCGTAAGAGTTCCCTTTTGTTTGTCATTGTGTGTTATTCGGATCTTTGCCATTCTGGGAGGGGGAAGATGAGATCTCAAAGTGGTTTTATCTTCATTTCCCTGATTACTAAAGATATCGAACATTTAAAAAAAGTATCAGCCATTTGCTTGTCATCTTTAGAGAACTCCCTCTTCAGTTCAGTAATATTGATTTTACTTTTTGTGTTTAAGTTTGAGTTCTTTGTATATTCTAGATACCAATCCTCCCTCAGAGGTGTAGCTGGTAAGGATTTTTTTTTTTCCATTATGTAGGTTGCCTGGTGAGAGATAAGTCTCATTCTTCTACATGTCTGTATCCAGTCTGACCAGCATCATCTGTTGAACGTGCTATCTTTTCACCAGTGTGCATTTTCAACTTCTTTGTCAAAAATCAGGTGGCTGTAAATGTGTGCATTAAAGTCTTGGCCAACAGTGATCAATGTTTCTGCTTTATGCCAATGCCAGGCTGTTTTTATTACTATAGTTTTGTAGTGTCGTTTGAGATCAAGGATGGTAATGCCTCCGATAGTTCTTTTATTGTTCAGGATTATTTTAGCTATCTTGTTTTTTTGTGTGTGTGTTTTCATAAGAAATTGGAGATTATTTTTTCAATTTCTGTTGGAATTTTAATGGTATTGCATTGAATCTGTAGATTGCTTTTGGCAGGGTGACCATTTTCACAATATTAATCCTACCTATCAATGAACACGGAATGCCTTTCCATCTTCTGTTATCTTCAATTTCTTCGGCGTCTTAACGTTTTTATTGTACAGATCTTTCACAACCATTGTTAGATTTATTCCAGGATAGTTTATGGATGTTGAGTGCATCATTTCCTGGGTTCCTTTCTGAGTATATTTGTTGGTGGTGTATAGGAAAGTTACTGATTGGGGATGTTAGTTTTATATCCTGCTACTTTGCTGAATGTATTTATCAGCTCTAGGAGTTTTCTGGTGGAGTCTTTAGGATCGTTCATGTGTAGAATCATATCATCTGCAAATAAAGATACTTTGACTTCTTTCCAATTTGCATTCCTGTTATCTCCTTTGGTCTTATTGCTCCAGCTAAGACGTCAAGTACGATATTGAACAGAAATGGGGAGAGTGGACATTCCTGTCTTGTTCCTGATTTTAGTGGGAATACATACAGTTTTTCTCCATTTATTGGGACATTGGCTGAGGGAGGAAAGCTTTTCTGAAGGAAAATTGCCTCCTCGGAAAAAATACACACGCCAGCATCGTGACACGTGTACACAGCTGTCTGGTTTTGTTTTGTTCTTTCTCCCTCCCGACCTACAGTTTGAAGTTCGGTCAGAGCATCTTTCTGTGCTCTGTGCAAATGAAGGAGATTTTGAAGTGAGCAAAGGCATGCCATGAAAATGCTCATGTCTGTGTTTACAGTTCTGCTTTGTTCCTAATAATGTGTGCATTTGGTTTTAGCACAAGGGGTGGGATAATCACTCATTAGGGCGGGGAGAAGGATCATTTAGCTAGTGATTTTTTCCTCTCTTCATGTTCTCTTCTTCCTTCTATGTTTCCCTTTGCTCTGTTCTGCACAGAGTTCTGCCTTGGAGACTCATCCCAGGAGCCCAGAGTTGCTAAGCCCTCTGCTCTTTTAAAGGTAGTCCCAGGGTTCCCCGTCTTCATCTTCTAGTTATATTGGCCTGCTCATGTTAACTGTATGTCCCCTCGGCATCTCGTCATTCTGTCTGTAGACTTGTGGAGTGTTTATTTCATGAAAGTGCCTTTCTCAGCTCCTAGTTAGGCACACAGCCAAAGCCAAACGCCTTTCTCTTCAGTAGATTGCTACCAACTGAGGGAAGTGCCCATGAGGAGACACAGTCAGTGAACCCTGGGTCCCAAGATGACTCCTGGTGGAATGTTCACTATGTACAGAGGAAATGTTGCTGGACGACGTGATGAGCTGGTGGAGCCGAAAGAACCTTAAAATGGAAATCAGGGGGCCCGAGTTCTTTGTGACCCAGGAACAAGCCCTTTTACTTCCTTAAGATCTTTGTTCATCTAACCAGGCAGGGTGTGTGTTCTATTTTGGAGTCTATTCATTTGGTGAGTTAACAGGACCATATGCCAGTTGTTTCTTTTTTAAAAGATCAGTTGTTAAAGTAATGCAATAATTGATTATATTGGTGCTTTTGGATGAAAGGGAAGGTTTGAAGCTTATCACTGTATCATCAGTGACAATATTAGGGCTTCTTAAACCTTTCCCACGCCTGACCCCTTTTGCCAAACATTCTTTTTTTTTTTTTGAGAGACAAATTCTCAGTATACGTGCCAGGCTAGCCTAAAACTTACTATGTAGACCAGACTGGCCTGGAATACAGAAATCTGCCCAGTTGCGCCTCATCCTGAGTGCTGGGATTAAAGGTGGGCCCCACCATACCCAGCCTTTGCCCAGCAATTATTTTCAGGATTTCTTTCTTTTTTTTTTTTTTTAAGAAATTGTATGTATGTGTATGTGTCTATGTGTGGGTTTATGTACATGAGTGTCTATGTATGGGTTTGTGCATGTGCCCATCTAGGCCAGAAGTTGTGAGTCTCCTAACATGGAGCCTGGGGGCTGAACTTGGGTCCTTTGGAAGAATAATAAGTGCTTTAAACTGCTGAACCCTGTTTCCAATTCCCCATCAGTTGTATATGCGACCCCAGGCATGTAGATATTTAAAAAAGGAATACAAACCGTTAAACGTCATAAATATATTTATTTTAAAATAATACCTTGCCATATATATAACTTTATTATTGATGAAAGACAAAAGCAAATTTGCAACTAATGAGATGGATGATGCTTCCTTTATTTTACATAAACAATTAAATCTTGGCTAAATAATTGATGTGGTAGAATATAGTGTATATTCAACATTTTTTTTTTCAGAATTGATAGGCATTTTGATCTTGTAATTGTCAGTGCTGAGACTACCATTTAGCATAAATGTGTAGTACAAAATAACAGCAGCTTAAGGCCATTTCAGAAAGTGTTGGAAATAATGTCCTAATCCCAAGCCAAGTACATTTAACAACCATTTTCTGAAATGCAAGTCAGCACCTCAATCTTTAAAGTTAAATATTCTAATGCTATACCAGACAATATAAAGAGATACTGATTTGACACTTACACACTAACAGTAGAACAATATTAAAATCTTTGTTTCCTATAACAAAACCATTATGTTTCTATAAAGTCAGAAAGACTTTTTTAATCCAGAAAATACTGAAATTAACACTGTACAGTATCCTGAACCAAGGTGTCTCAGGCAGTGTCCCTTGCGGTTTCGTGGTATGTGGTATGTGACGGTGTACACAGTACAGAGCGCACATACTTTGTCTTGAGAACTGAGTTGCAGTAAGGTTACTCTAGGCAACACAGGTGAGCACTGCCATGAACACCGCAGATTCACTCATTACAAGTTTGATTTTGAATTACTTTTTGTGGTTGTATATTCAGAAAACTTTTACTATTGCCATGTTTTATTTTTTTAGCAGCCACCACAGTTATGAGATAGGAAGTTGTAACGCACTGTTTAAGAAGCTGCAGTTACTGAGTGGGGTGGTTATATACCTTTAATCTCTGCACTTAGGAGGAAGAGGCAGGCTGATTTCTGAGACACTAAGGCCAGCCTGGTCTCCATAGTGAGTTCTAGGCCAGCTGTGGCTACGGGGAGACCCTGTCTCAAAAGACCAAAAATAAATAAATAAATAAATAAATAGTCTATACAATACGTTCCCAGTTATTGAATATTTACTGTAGGATTTTACTTGGAATATGGCATTTGCCTCTTGTTCCTACCCCACAAGGCACATGCAGTAATGTCCCCACACTAAAGAAGAAATAGATGCTCAAAGAGATGAAGTGACTGGAACCCAAATGCATCTTATTTCAAGTTCCATTCTCTCTCCAGCCGTTGTGCTTGACTCATGAACTCCAACTTGCTTCCCAGGGCTGAAGCTTCCTAGCCTCATGATTTGGGAAGGACATGGCTGACTAAATATCTCATGTTCTTTCTTTTCTCCCTTCTCCTTCTTAGGCCACCTCGAGATTTAGACTCCAAGGCTTGCATTTCTATTGGAAATCAGGTATGAACAGTCACACTTACGGACTGATACTTTGACCACTTCATACGCAGGCATCCCAGCTGAACACTGAACCCTTTCTTTATTCCTTATAGCAGGATGTCTGGGATGGACCAAAAAGGTTCTAAATTTAAAGAGAACAGGCTCATGGTGTTTTTGATATTTTGAACTGAGAACTGAAATCAGGCTCTTGTAGTTCTAAGGAAAGGCATTTACGGGGAGAAGATGGATCTCTTGGAAGAGTGTTTCTTAAAGCCACAGAGATCTAGTAGCTTTTAGTTAGGGATAGAGTGGTAAGACCTATCTACAGTGTAGATAGCTTCAGCTGTGCCTTTGAAAGCTGAGTTAGGTGGAGCTGGGTCTGTTGCTGGCGACAGGCAGGTGGTGTACCCTGGGAGCCCGAGCTTTTCCTGGTGCCTTTTGCTCTCAGAGGCATCTTGATGTGCTAGAAAAATGTGTGGCCCAACTTCAGTTTTAAGATAGTGGGGGAAACCAGACAGACAGATAACATCTTGGTGCCCAGCGCAGTTTTTACCCTCTTCTTGCCTGACGAATTTTCCCTCTTACAGAACTTTGAGGTGAAGGCGGATGACCTGGAGCCTATAGTGGAGCTGGGACGAGGTGCATACGGGGTGGTGGAGAAGATGCGGCACGTGCCCAGCGGGCAGATCATGGCTGTGAAGGTAGAGCTGACGTTTCCTGAAGGGTCTTGTATTTTCAGTTGTGTCCCTGTCCCTCTCAGCTGTGAACTGGCCCTTTGCACCGAAGCAGAATGATCTGCCACAGAGTAAAAATAAAAATTCTTTGTATGGGACAGTGTTTTTCTCTGGAGGGAGATGCTTTGTCAGGATGTACCATATTTTCTAAGTCTTCTCAATCCCCTCTATGCGTGTGTATCTGTACATGCATGCTGGTGCTCTCAGAGGCCAGAAGCAGGTGTCGGGTCACTGGAGCTGGAGTTACAGGTAGTTATGAGCTGCCTGAAATGGGTGCTTGGACCGAGTTAGAGGCCAGCAAGTGCAGTGAGTGTTCTTAACAGCTGAGCCGTCTTTCTAGTCCTCGCTTTTAATTTTTTGATGGAACTACCATGTCACTAAGTACATTTAAACAATGAATACTTTAAAAACCTCATCTAAAACCAGGCCCAAATTAAAGTTTTCTTAACTATCTCAAAGTGTTGTTATTCTTCTGTTTTTATTAAATCAACATCCAAACAAAAGCCTCTTTAATTATGTATTATGTTGCTTTTAATTATCATTATTATTTTTTAATATTTTATTTATTATTTTAATTTTACGTGTATGAATGTACTCCCTGTGTGTATATAAGTGCACTCATGTCATGCAGTGAATGCAGATATCAGAAAAGGATGTCGAATTCCTCTGGAACTGGAGTTATGGATGGTTGATAGCTCGCCATGTGACTATTGGGAATCAAATCCACTCTCCTAAGCCAGAGCTTTTAACTGCTGAGCCATTTCTCCAGCCTCCGCTCTTGCTTTTTAAAGAACTGTCCTTGAAAATCAAGAAACCCCAATTGAGAGAGAAAATTATTTCCATTTGTGGGAGGGTGACATGTATCTAGAGTTGATTACACATGAGCTGTGGACAAAAGTTTGGAATCTGCCTGTATGTCTTTTTTTTAAAGCTTTTATTTAGTTTTACCTTATGAAGATGAGTTACTTTGCCTGCATTTATGTAGGTACACTACATGTATGTAGGTACACTACATGTATGTAGTACCTGCAGAGAGGTCAGACGAGGGTGTCAGATCGTCCTGGAGTTACAGGCAGTTGTTAGCTGCCATGTGACCTGGATCCTCAGCAAGAGCAGTAGTGCTCTTAACTGTTGAGCTATCTCCCCAGCTCCTATAGCCTGCATGTCTTAAACAGAAGCAGGGACCATCTTAGGCAGTGAGCAACCTCTCTGGGTAGGCTAGGAAAGCTGGACCCTGATTAGGAATGGCTGGAGACTCACATTCCTCTACCCGGGCAAAGTGGAGTCTCTTTCCCCTTGGCTTCTCCAGTCTATTCTGCTGGCTGTTAAATAGGCAGACCTAGTGCCACTGTGTCCTGTCATTGAGTGGCTGTCACATTTCGGGAAGGCTCCCTTTGCTGAGGTGGCAGGATCTTCTCTCAGAAACAGCAGGTAGAAGCAAGTGGTGTCTGTTTCTGTCTGTTACTGCTTCTCTTATGGTTGCTGTTTATTCCAAATATAGTCACTCTTCTGTATTCTTGGGATCTGCCTTTGTGGATTCAATCAACTGTGGATCAAAAGTTTTGAAAAATAATTGTACCAAATAAATATACAGGCTTTTTCTTCTTTTCATTATTACCTCAACCAAACAGCACATCCACCACTTAGTATTTGTGCTATATTAGACATTATGACTAATCTAAAGATAGTTTCAGCACATGGGAAGATAGATGCCCCAATGACGCCATTTTATATTAGAGATGTGAGAGTGGCTTTTATTATTCAAATTAGACCTAGAATGAATTCCTTGGGCACACAGAGAGCTGGTTGGAGCTGTCACCAAAGTGGGATTTTTTCCTTTTGTTTTCTTTTACCTTGGAGCCCTAAATAAACAGAAATCAACAAATACTACCACCTTTTTGCATTGAACAGACACCAACAGAAAACCAGATTCCTCTTCCAATTTAGAAGTGCTTTTGCACATGCTTGCCCATTCTCTGAGATTCACTATGGGTTCATTTCAAACAGGGACTAGTCAGAGAAACAAATGACTAAGCATCTTCCTTATTTTTCATTCATTACAGATAGCTAATGCTTAGGGATGCTGTGAGAAGAGTTGCTGTTGATAATGTGAATTTCGGTATCTTTGTTGGGATGTTACCTTGTAGGCTCCCTGCTTTTTTAAAAGGTTTATTTCCTAATTATCTATATGTATGTGCATGTGAGTGCTTCGGAGGAGGGCAGAGGTGTCAGATCTTCTGGAGCTGGAGTTACGAGTAGTTCTGAGCTGCCTGACATGAGTGTTGGGAGCCTAACTCGGGTCCTCTGCGAGAGCAGTACTTGAACCATCTCTCTAGCCCAAGGGTCCCTACTGTTTACATTGTCATCCTCAGAGGAGTAACCATCTGTTTCCTCTCTGTCCCCATTCAGAGGATCCGGGCCACGGTAAATAGCCAGGAGCAGAAACGGCTACTGATGGATTTGGATGTTTCCATGCGGACAGTGGACTGTCCATTTACTGTCACCTTCTATGGTGCACTGTTCCGGGAGGTAGGTGGGCCTTCAGTTCAGTGTCCAAGGAGAACAGAAACTGAAGAGTCTCTGGTCTTAGAGTCTCATTGTCGTCTGCTGGGCTACTCTTAAGAGGTAGTCTTGCTTGCTTATAAATTACTTTGAGATGTTGAAGAGAAAACGTCCCTTTCTTCCAAAAGCTCAAGGAAGAAATAGTCCTTGAGGAGAGCTGTTGCTTGTTTCTTCTTTTCTTGCCTTTTCCATTCTGACAATTCCTGAACTTATCGGTCTCCAGGGCGACGTGTGGATCTGCATGGAGCTCATGGATACGTCACTAGATAAATTCTACAAACAAGTTATTGATAAAGGCCAAACAATTCCAGAGGATATCTTAGGGAAGATAGCAGTTTCTGTGAGTACACCATCAACCCTATTCAAGGAGGACGGGAAAATCCAGGCTTTGTTCAAACCACCACCAAATACATACCTTTTGAGTGCTGAGTATGTTAGTATGTTAGTATAAGAATAAATAAATGCTTTTCTTCCAAGTCCCTGCGAAGTAGATGAGGCCACCCACTTGGTTTGGTGAACCTTGGTAATGTCTCCATCCTGATTTCCTTCCCTGCTGCTGTGATATAATACTTGATGAAACAACCTGAGAGAAAGGGTTTATGTGGTTCACAATTCCAGACCACAGCCCCTCATGACAAGGACTTCAAGACATCAGGAACTTAAAGCAGCTAATCCCATTACATCCATAGTAAAAGAGGGCCATGTATAAGTACACACAGCTTTCTTTCTTCATACTTAGCCAATCCAGAACCCCCTGCCTAGGGAATGGCACCACCCACAGCGTGCAGGTCTTTCTGCCTCAGTTAACATAATCAAGGTAGTCCCTGCAGACATGTCCACAGGCCAGCCTCATCTAGACAGGTTTGCATTGAGCCTTTCTCTCCAGGCGATTCCAGAGTGTGTCAAGTTGATGATCAAAGCACACTGTCACAGCTTTGAAATTATGTTCATCCTTTGGGACTACCAACCCTATGTCTATATTCTGATAGGTGTACTTTGGTTCACATTTTCATGTGTAACGTTTTAAAGGGTTTCTTGATACCAAGGTATAAAAGGAATCAGCAGAAAATGGAAAAACTGCTACGATATTGGCTGCTAAAGCTCAGGAGGGTAGAGAAAAGCTTGCTTGTGAGACTAATAAGGCACCTCTATTGTAAGACAGTGTCTTTTCTGGTGGGGGAAGCCCAAAGTGTGTTACTTCCTGAATAGGCCACTATGATTTGAGGAAGTAGATCATTCAACAACCTTAAGCCAGGGATCATAAACCCGGATAACTCAACATTCAATTTCTTTCCAGTATTGGAGTCAATAAATCTACTTTGTTTCTTTTGCAGATTGTAAAAGCATTAGAACATTTACACAGTAAGCTATCTGTTATTCATCGAGGTAAGCATCTGTGGAGCTCCTTGGTGGTTCTTTTTAATAAGTCCATTTATTTTGCCTGGAGTCTCCCTTCCTGTGCCTCTTTCTGCTGTATAGATGGGAGTGGGATTGAGCCAGGCAGGAGAACTAAAGGGCTTTCCTTTGGGATTGAATACAAATATAAGTCATTGCGTAGTCATCTATTACTATGACAAAATAGCTGACATAATCAACAGAAAGGGGAAAGGTTAATCTGGGGTCACAGTATTGGAGGTGTCCACGGTTCATTGACCTTGTTGCCTTTTGGGCAATGGCAAGGTGGTGCATGATGATAGGACCATGTTGCTGAAGGAGGGCTTTCACTTTATGTCCAGGAATGAAAGAAAGAGGGGTGAGATCAACCTCCCATAATCCCCTTCCAGGATAGGCCTGAAACCTCCAAGTCCCATCTCTTAAGGACTTCAGCATGTCCAAGTGGAACCAAGCTGACTAAACCCATAGCACATGGACTTTGGAAGAACATTGGAGATTTAGGGTAGAGCAGTGGCTATCCTTTATGTTGTCTGAGATGTAAGGAGGACCATATGAGCTTTATAGTGAACCTAAATGGAGTAGAAAGCACCCGTTACCAAGCAGAATTTTTGAGAGGACGGGAGGAAGACTCATCTTGTGTTGGGCATCCCGCAGGAGGAGGTAGTTACAAAAGCGTCATCACGTGACGCAACAGAACTTGCATCTTAACAAGGTCCCTGATGATTCTGGGCACATTAAGTGAAAACTGTAATAAAGACGAGCTCTTCTGGGCTGCAGGAAGCAAGAGGAAATGAGTTGTCTCTTCTCTTGCGTCCTCCTTCCCATCCTTCCTCTTTTTCGGTTTTCTTTTAGTTTTCATTTAGTTCTGCGTGCGTGCATGCATGTGTGTGTGTGTATGTGTGTGTGTGTTTTATGCACAAATATGTGAGCAGGTGCACCAGAGTAGCCCAAGAGAAGGCTGTCACGTGTCCTGTTCTGTCACTCTATGCCTTACTCCCCTGAGACAAGGTCCGTCGCTGAACTCATCGGCAAGCTCCAGTGACCCTCCTGTGTCTGCCTTGCCATGGCTCTGGGGTGACCCGTATCTATGGCCACGCCTAACTTTTATTTTGTTTTAGCTTTTTCTTTAATTGAATTTTTGAAGATTTCATACAGTACATTTTGATCATATTTAGACCTCCCCTGTCCACATGCCCCTGTGTCAAGTTTGTGTCCCCAAGTGTCCTTTGCTGTGGGTTCATTCATTCACCAGAGCCTGGTCAACCTACCGAGAATCTCACCTTTAAATGAGACTGACTCTCCCTGTCCCAGCAGCCATTGGTTGCCAGTACTTTCTCAGATAGGGTTGAGGTTTCATACCACTTCCCCATGTCTGTGCTGGGATTTATCTTGCTTGAGGTGGGACTTGTCCATGCTGTCATCATTCCTGTGAGTTCATATGAATAACTCAACAGCTGTTGAGCTTCCTTGTGGTCATCCACCACTTCTGACTCCTACAGTCTTTCAGCCCTATCTTCTGCAATGATTCCTGAGCTGTGAGAAGCCAAAATTTGATCTAGGTGTCCTGTCAAGGGATAAGCACTCTGTGGCCTCTTTATTCTCTGCATGTTATGCCTAAGTTTTTATGTAGGTTCTGGGGATATGAACTCAGGCTCTCTTGCTTGCACAGCAAGTGCTCTTACTTGCTGAGGGATCTTCCCACCTGTGGCCTATGATTCTTTCAGCTATCCATCCATCTTCCTGTATATCTGCTCATCCATCTTTTCTTAGCCATTACCATCTAGTTATAGAATCGCTCAGACTTGATACTCAATAGATCATAGAATATGTGTGTGTGTATGTGTGTATGTGTGTATGTGTGTAATGTATAAGAGAGAACGCTAAATTTGTGGAGGGCTATGGGGGATCTAAATACCAGCAAACTATATTGTATGACAATTCCAAAAATGTAATAAGAAGGAATTATTTTTCAAATGTGTGTGTGTATGTGTATCTGTGTGAGAGTGTATGTCACATGGGTGCAGGTGCCTGTGGAGGCTCAAAGAGGGTGTTGTAGCCCCTGGAGCTGGAGTTAGAGACTGTTGTGAACTGCCCTCAGGTCCTCTGTAAGAGCAGCAAGCACTCTATACCATGGAGCCATTTTCCAGCCCAGAAAATCAGTTTTAATGTAGTCATTTTAAATAACATTATAAAAGGTGTCCTAAGAGTTATCTAAGAAACAAATTCTATATAAGGATCATATGTGCAATTGCCCTATTGTGTCTGGATAACATGGCTTGCTTGTATTCATTCACCACCTCTGCCTCTTAAAATCATTCTACCCCTCTTCCCCAAGGACTCATGAACCTTCAGAGGAGAGAGTATGATGCAGTGGCCCCTTTAGGGCTGAGCACTTTTTGTGTTATACTTGTGACATGCACAAGATTAAGTCAGACACAAACCCAGCATGGGTGGGGAAGGTGGCCAAGAAGCCCCAGCCATGGCTGGGGAGCTACTGACAATTGATAGCTGGAGAGAGAGAGAGAGAGAGAGAGAGAGAGAGAAGGGGTGAAAGAGGAAGAGAGAGAGAGGAGAGAGAGAGGCTTTAGCATTTCGGCACTGCATAGGTTAGCCAGGCTGCGGTAGAATGGACCCACACTCAAGAGCATTTGGGACACAGGAACAACAGAGGGCATGAGGTTGAGGGTGTGGTAGTAAGTTGGGGTAGAGACAGGGAGGGTCTGAATTGATCAAATAGCACTGTATGAAATTCTCAGAGAGTTAATGTAAATGTTTTTTTAAAACTTCTATTTGGGAATTCTCAATAAAGAAATAATAAACACCTTAGAAATCAGAAAGTACCAAATATGGAGGTAGCAGGACTGAAATGAGGAATTGATTATGACTGGGTGATCATACGGAAAGCTTCCCGCAGGACATGCGCTAGCTAGGTTTTGGAGAGAACGGATGGAAAACACCGATAGGTAACAAGCTGCTGTGTTTAGGGTAATTCTGAAATTCCATGAGCCTGAATATAATGTAAAGGCTTTGCCCAGTGTCCCTATTCTTGTTATTAACGTTAAATGCTATTAAAACTGGAAAAATAAGAAAAGGAAGTGGGACTGAAGATGGGAAAAGAATGTAGATTATTCCTCATTGTAGAAGTGATCTGAAGTGGTTCTTTTCAAAATAGTTGGTTTTCACTTCAGAGTATATCGAAATACAGAAATGATAAAATATTTGGTACATCAATCAGTTTAAGAGAAAATTATAACAGAATAACCTTTTCTGAGATAGGGTCTCATGCAGTATTTTCTGGCCTCAAACTCAGTCAGTATGTAGCTCAGGATGACCTCAAACTCCTGATCCTTCTGGCATTCCTGGGTTTGTAACATTTGTACTACAGTGACCTCTTCCCCAACAAATCTTGGATAGGGGTTTCAAATGGGTTCCAGAGACCAGACTTGGTGTATCAGGTGTTCTAATCTTCTTTTCATTCTTCAATCTCTTACCTTCACACTAAATATTCGATAAATCACTTTTTAAAATGAGAGAGAGAGAGAAAGGCCTGCTGTGGCTCTCATTTGAACCTCAGAGGACAATCTGACCCTGAGTGTTGGTCCTTATTTGAGATAGGCTCTTTTGTTCTCTGTTGTGTACACCAGGGTAGCTGACTTGTGAGCTTTTGGAGTCTCCTATCTCCATCTCCTGTCTCCTTTTAGGATACTGGCTTAAAACTTAAAAAAAAAAAAATTTGTCTTTCCAGCCAGGGTCTCCCTGTAGCCACAGATGACCTGGAACTCAATATGTAGACCAGGCTGGCCTTGAACTTGCAGAGATCTGCCTGCCTCTGCCTGGCAAGTACTGGGCTCAAAGGCATGCGTCACCATGCCCAGCTGTGCCAGGCTTTTTACAAGAGTGCTAGGTATTTGAACTAAGGATCTTGTGCTCACACGACAAGCTTTTGCTCACGGAGCCATCTCTGAAACCCCAGCAGTTCACTGTGAATGGAGCATTTGATTTTGTAATAGTTTTGTAAGTTCCTAGTACATGTATGGGACAATGAAAAATAAAAAAAAATAAGCAAAGGAAAGAGATTTTTTTCCATCTGAGGGTTCATAGTACTGCAAGACAGAGTCAAAATAGGAAGAATTTAAATCAAGTTGAAAACAAAAAACCCTTATGTAGTTATGAGTCAGGGATCAGGGTGACTCTTGTTGGGCAACTTGGGAAACAAAACACCAGCTTAAGAACATTCAGTGCCCTCTAGTGGGAGAGAAGGGAATTTCAGAAGGAGGCTGGAATGTGAATTCTGGTTGCTTTTACTTTCAGATGTCAAACCCTCTAATGTGCTCATTAATACTCTGGGCCAAGTGAAGATGTGTGACTTTGGAATCAGTGGCTATCTGGTGGACTCTGTTGCTAAAACGATCGATGCAGGTTGCAAACCATACATGGCTGTAAGTACAGCGGCAGGGGTGGTGGATGGGTGGTGGGGGGACATCTATGAATGTGCCTGCCTGCAAATCAGGCCAGAAAATAGGACATGGATAATGGGTGGCCACAGAGGGGAAAATGAAATAAGCCCAAGATTCAAGAAATGTTCTGCATCACGCTATTTTCTTTTAAAAAAATTATCATCTATTTTTGTTTTATGTGTATGAGTGTTCACCTGCATGGATGTCAGTGCACCATCTGTGTGCAGTGCCTGCAGAGGCCAGATGAGGGTGTCGGATTCCCTGGAACTGGAGCTGTGGACAGTTGTTAGTTCCCATATGGGCGCCAGGAATCTAAGCCAAGTCCTCTGCAAGAGCAGTTAGTGCTCTTATCTATTGAGCCATGTCTCCAGGCCCCTGCTGTTGGTATTTTTTTTTAAACAAGGATGATTTTAGATGTGTGAAGAAGCTTTTGAAAGTGCACCATGTTTCTTTTTAAGGCAAAATAAAAATGTGTTGTGAAAGGACCTGGGTCCTAATTACTGCCTCTAAGAAAAGACCATCAATTGGAGAAGGAAAGTCCCATGGAGACATTTTCTATATCATAGTTAGCAATCTTTTGGCCTGGCAGGCACAGTAATGGAGTGACATAACCCACATGGCCACTGGTGCTGTCTTCACCCTGACAATCTTTACTGAGCTGCAGGTGGCTTCTCAATTGTCTTCCCCTTTTCTCAGTTGTCTTTCTCCTTTCTAGCCTGAAAGAATAAACCCAGAGCTCAACCAGAAGGGATACAGTGTGAAGTCTGACATTTGGAGTCTGGGCATCACCATGGTAACCTATGATCATCATTACTGGCTATGAGGTTTTGAGCAGGTAGCTGGAAAGGGGTGGGCTTGGAGACCCAGAAGCAAATGCACTTGAGTTGCTCTCGGATACCTTCTCATGTCTGAGACAGCAGGTAGTTTTTGAGCACAAATTGTTTGCAGTGCAGTGTAGTGGAAACCCTACCATGGGATACGGCAAGGCAATATAAACTGTCCTTTATTCTGCCTTTTACTGGTTATATGGCCTCGAATACCTTTTATAGTCCAATGGACTGTCTTTCTAATGGAGAGGGATTTAATAGATTCCTTATACTTTCAATTTGTTCTTGTCAAGAAAAGAAACTTAAGTTGCACAAAGAAGGCTAATGTGGGTGTGTCCTGACATTTGCACTAGGCTAGATTAAAAAAAATATGTTTTATACATACAAGTGTTTTGCCTGCATGTATGTAAGAACATGTGTGCAGAGCCTGTGGAAGCCAAAAGAGGGCATTGAATCCACTGGAACTGGAGCTATGGACACTTGTTAGTGGCTATGTGGGTGCTGGGAGCTGAACCCAGATCCTTTGTAAGAGCATCCATTGCTCTTAAACTCTAAGCCATCTCTCCAGTCCCCTGGAGGTTTTTTTTTTTTTTGAGATTGGATCTTATGTAGCCCAGGCTACCCTCAAGCATCCCTGTATAGCCAAGAATAACCTTGAACTTCTGAACCTCTACTTCCTCAGTGCAGGGATCAGAGACCTGGGCCACCATGCTTAGTTTTATACCATGCTGGGAATGGAACCAGGGTTTCACCCTTACTATGCAAGCACTCTACCGCCTGGGCTAAATCTCCATCCCTGTACCGAACGTTTTCATGGATAGAAGTTTTGGATGATGAAGTCAAATATATCCTAAAAAACCCACGATAACCGACAGGATACTTTCCTTATCACAGTTCTGTGGTTACACAATCAATGCCTTATTTGTAGCTTTGGTGATCCTAAATTTTCAGTGCATCAGGAAGGTCTGGAATTATCTACTGTGCTCCTGGCTCCTTCCCAGGAACAGCAGCTGATTAAATCCTGTGAGTTACTCCATGTCCCTGCCCAGATCCCGTAACAGTGAAGTGGCCTTTACTCAAGTCCAAAAAAAGATCAGTCATTTGGTCCTAGGTTACTTTTTTTTTTTTTTTAAATTTAATTTTCCACTTCATCCAGGGTCCTGTAGGGGGCAGCAGAGGCTCAGTTCTGCCAAAGTCTTTCTGCATATCTTTTCTGGCCCAAGTTTGAAAACCTGATTGTGTCTTGAACTTTAATGTTCTTGGCTTTTCATTTTTAAGAAATGTCATATTGGGAGTTATCAAGGGACTAGTTTATTTAGGTAGGTTTAAATGGCTAGCTCTAGGAAGATAATGTTTACAAAGCGCCAGCACTGAACATTTGTGGAAAACAGCTTAGAGAACAGTTAATTTTCCTCATGTGAGTTTCACCCGCTACGCTCCTAGAAGGAGGCACAGCTGATTACTAAGGAGCGTTTTCAAATGAGCATTCATTTCTCTGCTCCGGACTGTGGCTGCGATGTGACTAGCCTGTTCCCCTTCTAGATTGAGCTGGCCATCCTTCGTTTTCCCTACGATTCCTGGGGGACTCCCTTCCAGCAACTCAAACAAGTCGTGGAAGAGCCGTCCCCGCAACTCCCGGCAGACAAGTTCTCCGCAGACTTTGTTGACTTTACCTCGCAGTGGTAAGAACCTCATCTCCCAGGGGCTGGTGTGGAAAGATGATTCATTCTCATGCGTCTCCTTCATGGGGTTTGATCCATCGCACACATGCTCATTCCGAAGCATCCATGGACTGTGTCCTCCATCCTGAAGATCGAGATGGCTACCCCACCCATGGCCCCAGCTGCTTGAACTCCTTTAGGGGAGTCCATTAAGCCAGTATTTATAGTACGGTATTATCATATGGCAAGACCACACGGATGGAGACATGCATAAGGTGTTTGGAAGAAAAACATTCATATAGATTTTTCTGGAAGAGATAAATCCTGAACTGAGACCATGATGGGTATTTTCCAAACCAAGGGCGGGTAGGGAAGGGAAGATATTCTCATCAGAAGGAATTTAATGCATTGTGTCACAAAAGTAAGAAGATCCTGAGAGTGTGTAATGGTTCGTTTTAATTGTCAATTTGACACAATCTGGAATCTCAATAAGGGGTTGTCTAGATCAGGTTGGCTCGTGGGCTGTCTGTGAGGGGTGGTTTTGATTATATTAATTGATGGGGGAAGACCTATCCTAAAAGAGGATGGTGCCATTCTCTGGACTTGGGTCCAGGACCATGTAAGAGTGGAGAGTTTCTTTGCTCTGGACTGTGGCTGTGATGCGACTGGCATTTTAAAGTTCCTGCTGCCTTCCTTGCCCCTTCCCCTAGGATGCATTGTACAGTGGAATTGTAAACTAAGGAAACCCTCTCTTTTCTAAGTTGCTTCTTGCTAGATTCCCCTCACCAAAAGTGAACCTGGGGCAGGGCTGTAAGCAGTTTGATAGTGATTTCGGCATAAAGGTGCTGGAGGACTAGGGAGGGGGAGCAGACACTAAGATGTATTTAAAAAAATATTTTCTTTATTATTCTTATTTTATATGTATGAGCGTATTGACTGCATGTAGGTGGGTGGACTGAGTTGTGCAATACACTTGGAGGTCAGAAGAGGGCGTTGGATTCCCCGGGAACTGGAGTTCCTGACTGTTGTTAGATATATCTGTATGGAGTGAGGAGATACCTAGAATTCTTGCAGAACTTTGCTCTCTACTGACTCTTTGCTAACTATGAATAGATTTGCCCATGGGGGCATAGTAGATGATGCTGGGAGTTTGGATGCAAACCCCAAAGAAAGTTAGAATAAAAAGAGAGAAGGAGCCATACTGATCTGGTAACCTTTTTTTTTTTTTCATGGAAATTATCAGTATACTCAAGGAAATTAGAAGGGGGTGCCATATTCTCCAGATAATGTTTTCTGTCTACACTGTTCCGGCGAGGCTTAACATGATGTGGCAAGGTACATCAGCAGGTGCAGCTGGAAAGAGGCTGTCACGAGTACAGCAGAAACAGAGCTGAGTTAGCATGTATGGACATCCTGTGAGAGGAGATGGGAACTGAGAGGAAGGGAGGAAGGTGGGATCTGATGTCCCAACTGGGACCCTTGCAGGGAGCACTGCTGAGCACTTGCTGCTGTGGAGTGGCCTAGATCTGGGAAGAGTCTTCGAGCTACAGGAGAAGCTGAAGGAACACTTGCCTGTCCTTGCTCTTTGGAAGAAGTGTTCTAAATATATTGTTTAATGGAACGAATGACGAGTCAGGGCAATTCTGGGTTGCTTGTGAAATGAAGGCCTCCTGGACTGTGATTTGGTCCTCAGCCCCTGGTACTTTTCCCGAGTGATTTACAAGACTGTCTTGGTTTGTTGGGGCTTTTTTTTTTTTCTGTTGAAAGACCAGAGAGGGCTGGAGCACTAGGCTTGAGGACAGTGTTGCTGAGTGTCTTTAATCAAACATAGCCTTTTTCCTTTGGTGATGGTGCTGGGTGAGGCATGTCTGCCAGGCTGATGTGGGGTCATGATTTTGCCTTTTAGATTGGCTTGGGTTTTGTTGTTGTTTGTCTCACTCTTTTCCTTTTCCTGAAGTGTTTAAAGGTCACATAGGAAAAGCTGTGAGTCATCTTGGATAGCTTACTTCAAGAGGTCTCAGGAAGGTGCTCACAGGGAAGGATGTTATGTAAGGAAGTGTCTTCAAGCATTCCTCTGTAGTACCCTCCTATGACCTGGGCCCCTTCTCCCAGGGTTCTGGGCATTTCAGGAAACTTTGGTAAGAACTTGGAGAATGCCCAGGGTCCCGTTGTGAATCCACTGTTCTGTTGATGGATGGGTTTCATCTCTTGGTTCTCATTTTTCCGTTCTGGCAAGTTTTCAGACAAGCTCGGGCATGTTCAGAGAGGTATGGCCATAATCTCTGGCAAGTTTTCAGAAAACTGTCCCCTATACCTCACTCCTAAGTATGAACATTTTTCAAATATCTGCACACATCTGATGTTCTTTCTATTGTGTGTGCTGAGAACACTGCAGATTAAAAGTCAGATCTATGAATCTGCTGTCAACTCCTGAGCTGTTCTAAGTGGCTCTCATCATTAATTGTTAAAAGCATCACTTGATTAGTTTTCCTTTTATCAAGCTATTTTTTTCTCATTTAGAATTTTTTGAAAAGAATCACAGCATTAAAACTTTCTACGGATATTTAAACAGATGAAGATGTTGGGGCTGGGGATGTAGTTCAGTGGGAAAGCAACTGCCTGACTTTCATGAGGTCCTGAGATCTCTCCCCCTCAAAAACACCTTGATTAGATAAGTGTCTTTAAAATAGGTAAATTCCAGGGATCTGAATCACTGCTGTCTATTGTGACCACATGGTGTCTTACTCTCTCCTCTAATTCTGTCAGTGTCCTTGTGTCTGTACCCTTGAGGTTCTTTCCTTTCTCTCTCTGAATCTTAGTCCCCCTGACTATAGTTTATTCATAAAAAGCTTTGGGCTATTAGAGTATTTCAGCTTTCCTGTAATGGTCATAAGTCTATTCATCCTTTTGATTTTTTTTACCATTCCATTCCATTCAACAAGTTGGTATGTCTTGCTCATGGAGTTTCTGAAAAATAATAACAATAAAACAAAACTCAAATCACTTTAATCTAGAGGTTGTCAAAGGACAGATATTTAAAATATATTCTTTTAAAGATTTATTATTTTTATGGATGTGTGCATGTGTGTGTGTGTGTGTGTGTGTGTATATGTCTGTGCCTGTGTGAGTTTATATGCATCACATTCATATAATCTGTAGAGGCCAAAATAAATATGTGGGTGGTTCATGGCATGAAAAAACATTCTTGACCTGGGGACCAGAGACTGCCCTAAAGTCCAACCAAGTAAAGGTAAGAATGCTTCTGAGAGTTAGGCTCTGTGCTCCTCTAAGAAAAGAGATTCACTCCTTTACAAAACTGATATTCCTGAGGATCACATTGGGATCCCTTGGAAGTAGAGTTATGGACAGTTGTGAGCTGCCAGGTGGATGTTGGGAACTGAACCTGGGTCCTCTCCAAGAGCAGCTAGTGGTCTTAACTGCTGAGGATCTCTCTAGCCCAGGTTTTCATTATTGTGGTTTCTTTTGTAAACATTTATTTATTTTATTTTATATGTAAGAGTTTATTGCCTGCATGTGTGTAAGTATTGTGCAATGCCTGCAGAGGACAGAAAAGGGCAGCAGATCTCCTGGAACTGGAGTTACACATGGTTGTTAGCCACCATGTGGGTGCTGGGGAACCGGGGTCCTCTGCAAGCCAGTGTTCTTAACCACTGAGCCATCTCTCCAGTTCCCCAATTTTGTTGTTTTCTGTGTATTCTAGGTATGTACGCCAGTTCTTTAGGCTGTCTCTTCACTGTGGTGATTATTTCATTTGCTGTGCAGAAGCTTTTAAATTTCTTGTAATCCCACTAGTCAAATTGGAGGTTATTTCTTATGTTATTGGAGTCCTTTCCAGAGTACTTGCCTATGGCAGTATCTTGAAGTGTTTTAGAGGAAAACAGAAGTGACAACTTGTTATAAGCACCTCCTTTTTGTACTTATTTCAGAGAAGCACAAGTAAATGCTGTCTCTTCCGTCGTTTTCCCTGTCCATGGTTTTATCACAGAGATTTTCAATAATTGCTGTTGGATGGTGCTGACAAAATGGCCCTTTTGGATTCATAATCCAGAAGTCTAATAGAAAAGCCCGGCATTCTACTCTTGCAGAAGGTTTTAAAAATAAGCGAGGGGCTAGAGAGATGGCTCAGCTGTGAAGAGCACTGACTGCTCTTGCTGAGGACCCAGGTTTGGTTCTCAGCACGCATATGGTGGCTAAGGACTATCTGTAACTCCAGTTCTAGGGGGATCCAACACCCCTAGGTACATTGCATGCATAGGTACACTTACATACATGCAGGCCAAATACACATAACTAAACTTTAAAAGCAAATGGAATATTCTGTGTGTGTGTGTGTGTGTGTGTGTGTGTGTGAGTGAGTGATGTCAACCTAAATTGTCATTTCTCAGGTACCATTCATCTTTTTTTTTTTGAGGCAGGGTCTCTCATTGGCCTAGAACTTGCTGATTGTCCAAGATTTTGGGCTGTCCAGCCCAGGGATCTTCCTGTGTCTGTCTCCTGAGTGCCAAGATTACAAGTGTGTACCCTCACAGCTGGCTTTTGTGTGGATTCTGGAAATGGAACCGGAGTGCTTATGCGTTTGCTGCAAGCACTTTATCTGTAGCCTTCTCCCCTATGTTCAGAGAAGAAGGTCACTAGAAACCAACGTCTGCTGCAAAATTGGCTAGACTTCATGTTTGCTTTTCCTTCGTGTCTACTTAAGTTCCCCAGTGCCCAACTGGCCAGCTCATTGCCATATCATAGTATGTTGAAGGCCTATCCGAATGCGATACTGTGTGACCCAAATCAGCTAAAATAAAACAGTGGATCAAGCCAAATTTCCTGTTTGTTCAGAAGAGGACAATAAAAGAGGTTCTGAATATCTTCTTGTCTTTGGACAAATGTATGGCTTGAGAGGCATGCTGTGTTTTTATTCTGTGGACACACCAAATAGCCCTCCTTAAAAATGATCTGGGGGAATTCAAATAGGCAGAAATCCTCTGGTCAGCATAAACTTCAAGCTAGCAATTCTCAAGACAGCACAGATCTGTTTTGTAGTGTCAGCCATGGTCAGGAGCCCGTGTTGTGGAATTTGGAAGAAGAATTAGAGCAGTTAGCTAATTACACACTTGGAAAACGACAAGCCACTTGAACATTCAAAAGTCAGACTTCAATCCAAGAAGAAATTGGTCTAACTTTGAACTTTAAGTTTGTTATTTTATACTGAATTTCAAGCACTTCCTATTAAACATGGAAAATTTGCTTTATCCTCCCCTTGTTTTGAAGTGTTCTTGATGTAAAAGGTAGAGAGAATAGGCTATGTTGGTTATATTAACTCAATGGTATTGCTTTATTTTCTTTTCCCTCCCTCCCTCGCTCCCTTCCTTCCTTCCTTTTTTCTTTTTTGATAGGGTTTCATTGTATAACCTAGGCTATTCTGAAATTTCCTATGTAGCCCAGGCTGGTCTTGATAATTCTTCTGTTTCAGCCTCCTGAGTGCTGAAATTCCAGGCATCCATCACCATGTTTGACTGCTGTGTAAAGTTGTGGGTAAACTTTCCTTTTTAATCAGGGGCCATCAGTCAAGAAGTAGCCTATTGGCCAGCAGCCTCTGGATTTCAGGAATCTTTTTAGTTCTGAAAATTTTATATGTGTCTACTGTATTTCCATTATTTCCTGCCCCAGTCTCCCTCCGATTCTTCCCATGCCTCCCTAACTCTGTCTCAATTTCTTGCCCCTTCTTTGATTATTATTGTTACATATATATAACACACACACACACACACACAATTATTGCTGCATATATACACTCTGGGTCCATTTAGTGGCGCTCATATGTATCTGTGTACCTGCCCATTCGGCATTATATATCCTCTCAGGGAGCTATCCTCCGGAGAATATGGATTCTCCCTCTTTCAGTGTCTCTTGATTGCCTCTAGCTCTTCCTTTTGAGGTGGGACACTGTTAAATTTTCCACATCTGCTTTGTCATTATGCAGATCTTGTTAGACTCCCATACTGTGGGGTTTCATGGGTGCAGCTTCCCTGTCCTATGTGGAATGCATTAACGAGCAGCAGGTGTCCTGTCCTTCTGGCTCTTACATTCTTTCCACTCTGTCTCAAAGTCACTTCTAAACTTGGAAGCCCAGGGACTGACGATGTAGCTCAGTGGTAGCGTGCTTGCTTGGTCTGTGCAAGGTCTTAGGTTCTGTTTCCAATGCTGCAATGATAAGAACAACAGAAAGAGAGGCAAGTTTGGGAGGTGAGAGCCATTCCATTACGGAGTGAATAGAGGGTCAAACGTTTGCAACACTACAGAGGTCCTTGGTTGGTATAAGAACTCATAATTTTAACATTTGAAGAACAAGATTTTTCTGATCCTTTAGTTCTGCTATTGACCAAAACGTTAGTCATGGAAAGGTGGGCCATGGTGTTCAATGAAAATGTTACAGATTTAGTATTTAAAATTTTTTATTACATTTATTTATTTGTATGTTTATGGTGTGTGTGTGGTGTGTGTGTACTGGAGTGTGCGCATGCCACGACACAAATGTGGAGGTCAGAGGATGATTAATGGAAATCTCCTCTTTACCATGTGGGATCCAGGGGTCAAACTTAGGTCATCCGACTTGGTGGCAAGCACCCTTACCAGCTGAGCCATCTCAGTCTTTATTTTTGGTCCCCTGAATACTGAATATAGATTTAATATTGTGCTTGTGTTTTAGTTACTGATTTAGTAAGCTAAACTATTTAACCTCTTGAAAAGAGTTTCTAGGTTTAGACTTGAACCACAGCTGGACATTTTGCTAGAATTTTAGCTTTTAAATTCTGGGATCAGTGTACAAGTCAGCAGTGGCTGCGGCTCAGATTCCCTCTTCTGTGTAAGAATTCTTCCCTAGAAGAAATAATACTTGAATTTAGAGGAACTTTTGCTTCTGGGAAATCAGAGGAGACGGGCAGGAGGTGAGCAGTGCTAATGCTGAGAATGTGCCCAAGTGTCCTGTGAATCAACTGCAGATGATTCTTATAAGTGAACCCCATCTCAGAGAAGGAGAGAGGCGGTTGCAAGAAAGGAGAGACACTCTGTGACACAGCGCCTAGAGATGCTTGACCTCTTGACGTCCACACTAACAGTGTTTTAGACTGGATTGCCTTCATTGCGAAGGACCGATTTGCACATTGTAGGATGCCTAGCAATATTCTGGCCTCTATCAGGTGCTAGTAACAAGCCTGCCAACTAGTTGTGCTAAACCGAGAACGTCCGCAGACATTAACAAGTGTCCCCTGGGGTGGAGGCAGAGCATCACCCACCAACATTGACCCTTGGGATACAGGTACATGCTAAGTGTGTGACGGGTTTCATCCATTTCACGCAGGCACATAATTTCATATCAATCCCACGCTGACGGTTGCTAAGTCTTTCTAATGCACTCTTATTTTTATCCCCAGTTGAGATAAACTTTCTCTCATAGGTTGTCTGGTCTCTGAGGTCACTAGTTCCTAGGTCTTCCCTCAGTTCCTGGTTGAAACTTCTGTCCTCACTTCTACCTGTACCCTGTCTCAGGTCCCTGGCTTCTACCCACAGCATTGCCTGGAATAAACTGGTAGGCTGCTTTTAAGTTGTTTTGCCTCAAAAGCGTCCTCTCCCTTTAAAAGAATTTTTCATTTTGTTTCAAACCCACAGTTGCTCAAAGCTACTCCCTGATGGTTCCATCTCATGCTCCTCTCGTGGTGATTAGCGTCTATGGGCGAAGCAGAGCTCATATCATACATAAAAGATTTGCTCAAAATGACCCATTCGCGCAAATCCTAGCGACTTAATACTCTGTCCGGTTCCTTCACTTGTCTTCACGGTTCTCTTTCTCTTCTATGATTTTTATGGCCTGGTGGCTGTAGGAAGCTGTAGATTGCTTTATAAACCATAGTTTTCAAAGCCATCCTTTTCTCCATTCTGTAACCTGGGATTCTGACTGCAAATAAACTGTTTTTATTCTTTTTCCATTTTAAAGCCAGGGATGGAAAGAGGAGGAGGGTGGGTTGAGGACAGGGGTGATGGGTTGGTCTCTTTCATGTTGCAGTTTTATGAGGCTTGTCTCTGGTATCAAATGTTATTAAATGTCTGGGTATTCAGAGAACAGAATGACCACTTGACAGCAGTACACAACCACAGAATATTTCTAAGAATTACTAAGTCTCTGACTGGATATGCTTTTCTCTTTCATCCATTAAGATGCAGTATATAAGTAATGTCACCTCAGTAACATTATGGGTTTATGGTGTCTATCTCAGGCAAATTTGGTCAGGAACACATCATAAGAGCAAATTGTACATTAAGGGGAACCAGGGACAAGGAGAAGTCAGTGAAAAGCTAGAAGCGTAGTATAAGAAATACTTGCTGATTTCTCTTCTGGGGGTGTAAAAACTACCTTGAAGGAAAATAGATCCAGGTTTTGAAATATAATAGCTCCAGGTCAGAAAATGTCATCTGCGTGTCATCATTGAAATATTAAAGAAAAAGAACCACACATACACGCCACATCCACATTTATTCATATTAAGGTAAGCCTAAAGTGGATTTAAAACATAATTTGTAAGTGTTTATAATAGAGGAAGGTCTGGATAGGAGGTCTAGGCTTTCAGGACATTAAGAAACAAACCTACTTATGGTATGGTCAGTCTTGCACTGGTTCTAAAATTCTAGTTTACTGAAAAATGGTTTTTGATTTTAATGTGATTTTTTTTTCTCTTTAAGCTTGAAGAAGAACTCCAAAGAAAGGCCCACATATCCAGAACTTATGGTGAGTTTGAAAAATGTGGTAATGTGATATGTACCACTAAACTATCAGCTAGTGAGGTAGCCATGACTGAAATAATGATTAAATAACCATTTTGGAAGAGTTGATCCTTTGAGATATGTATGATGGGAATTGGACTCAAGACAGAGTTAAGGGCCCTTCATTATTATTTTTTCCTTTTTAAAAGTATTATTACATTTTATGTGCTTATTTATTTATTATTATTATGTGTGTGTGTGTGTGTGTATACATACCCCAGCACACACATGTGGCGATTGGAAGACAACTTGCAGGGGTCAGTTCTCTTCTTCCACACTGTGTCTTCTGGGGCTTGAACTCAGGTCGTCAGGCTTGGCAGTAAGCACGTGTATTTACTCAGCCATCTTGCTGGCCCTGTTTATTCTTTATAATGCAGATTGGACTATGACACCATTCTTAGTAAGGCTTTCCAGGTTGATAAACGTACCATAATGTGAAGCTAAGCATCATAAACCTCTACTATAAATTTAAGAGAAATGTGGTCTTAGAGACTTCAGTGACATAAACTTCCTTGCCCTGAAGCTGACGAATTTTTTACAATTTATCTCAGGTAAATTAGATGAGCTTCTTTTTGTTTGTGTTTTGGTCTTCATTTTAGTAGAAAAAACACAGTGAGGCATTATTTATTCGAGTTATACTGTTTGTATTTAAATTTATATTGTTCTATCAGGAAAAATGTATGAAAATATGTCAACATTGTTGCTTTAAATAGTTTTCCTTAGATTGTGGAAATTAACATTCTTTAAAAAATTTATCAAACATTTTTATTATTTACTTGGGATTTGTTTTTATTGTATGTGTGGGTATTGAGCCTGCGTTGATGTAAGTGTACCACATGTGTTCAGTGCCCATGGAGATCAGAAGAGGGCATCAGATCCCCTAGAACTGAAGTTACGCATGGTTGTCAGCTGCCATGTGGGTTCTGGGGACTGAATTTAGGTCCTCTGCAAGAGCAGCCAGTGCTCTTACCTTCTAAGTCATCTCTCCATCCCCTTATTTTTATTTTTAATATGTATGAGTGTTTTGCCTGCATGCATGGAATTGTAACCTGTGTGTGATGCCTATAGAGGCCAGAAGAGGGCACCACATGCATTCGAACTGGAGTTAAGGATGGTTGTTAGATGCCATGTGAGCACTGGGAACCACACCTGGGTCCTCTGGAAGAACGGCTGGTGTTCTTAACCACTGAGGCATTTGTCTAGCCCGCGGTAGTTGACACTCTAAGCTAACTATTCTTTGGTATAGATGCTAGGACCTGAGCTTGGCGGTGCTTTGCTCTACCTAAGTAAGATGTTGGTACATTTGAGAGTGAATTATAAAATTTAGACTATATGCAAATTTGTGTTAACCATCTCTGTAGATTTGTCTCAGGGATCAAGGTTTTAATTTTAGGGGTGAAAGGGAGATGTCCTAGTTTCATTTCTGTTGCTGTGATAAAATATCTTGTCAAAAGGCAACTCGAGGGAGAAGAGGTTTATTTGAACTCACAATTTTAGGATACAGACCATGACTGCAGAGAAGTCACAGCATCAGGAGCTTCAAAGAACTGGTCACATCGCATCCATAGTCAAAAGCAGAGAGAGAAATAAATTTGTGCAGGTTCACAGGCTGGTACTCAGCTTGAGCTCACACTGTTAGACAGTTCAGGACCCCCTGCCTAGGGAATGGTATTGCCATAGTGGGCAAGGTCTTCCCACATCAAATGAGTTAATTAAGACAATCCCCTACAGGACAATGCAGATAATCCCTCACTGAGATTCTCTTCCCAGGAGAGTCTAGGTTGGGTCAAGTTAACAAAGCTAACCATCGTCACAGGAGAGTTATGATACTGTGTGATTTCAAGAGAGAGGAGCGAGTGCTGAGCTTATTTCTTACTGGCGATCTAGCAGCAGACCTGGAGTGCTCACTCCTGTCCTATCCTACCCACAACCTCGCTGTCTAGACCAGCTGAGTGCATTACTGAAGTGCAGACTCTTGAGTGGGGTCTCTTACCGAATAGCGTGTGGAGGTGACTGAGGCATGGGGAAGATACCATTTGGAAATGTCGTCTGCAACAGTTATAGAAGGGGCCGGGGAGATGGCTCAGTGGTTGAGTCTGTACTGTTCTTGCAGGAGATCCAAGTATAGTAACAGCCACTTTGGGTGGCTCACAACTACCTGTAATTTCAGGGGATCTTCTGGCCCCTGAGGGTATTGCACACGTGTGCACATATCCACATACAGACACATACGCACATAACTAAAAATACACAAATAAAATCTTAAAAAGGATGACCTTAAGATGCTCTTAGACACACTCATGGTGTGTCAGTTCTTGAGGATAACCTTTAATTTCTTTGAGCCTGTCCTCTAATTCCATCCTTCAGAGTCAAGCCGTCTCTTTAAGTCCCCATTTTCCTATTTATAATTGCGGCAGCCAGTGTTCAGCACACAACAGCTCTATTCAACCAAGACCCGGAGTTGAGGAAGAAACAGAAAGGATGTGTGGTTGAGGAATCTTGACCTTCTACATGCTTGAGTGGAATATTTGTCCCTGGATTGTTATTTTAAAAGCATTCCATGTCTGACTGCCCTTTTTGTTTGCTGGATGTACATTTGAAAGTTAATTTCACATGAAGTGTGACAGGCATAGTGATTCCTACCGGAACCTATGCAGCTTGAAGCCCTAAAGCCTGTCTCTTTTGGAACTCATTTCAGATATAGGAATAGTTTCTTTATATTTCCAGATATTTTAAATAAAGAACATTTCTCCCCCTCTAAGTAGCCTCCTATCAAAAATTTCATCAGAAACCATTTTTGAAAAAAAAACAAAAAACAAAAAACAAAACAACTTAGCATACATTGGCAGCTGGTGTTGAGATCTACTCTCCCGTAACATCCTAACAAATCCTTTGGAGATTTTTGGCGTTGAACATTAATGTTAAGATCCTGTGATCACCCCTCCCCTCTTTAAGGCGTTAGTGTCTGTGGTACTGGAAAGGGACTTTCCTTTTAAGACCATAACTGTTCCTGCTTTCTTGTGGAATTGAGGTTTTTAAATGGAAACTCTGAGTCGAAATTCCCTGACTTCAGTAGTAGTAGACAACGCATGCTGGGAGGCTATTGTTTCAATTTTAGGAATCTATGCAGAGGTAGGAAGGAAATTAAGGATCATTTTCCCAGATAAAGGATGGTGTTATAATTAAGGCTCCAACCCAGCCAGTTATGTACTGCTTTTAGAAATCTCAAATAGTTTCCTGCCTAACTCAGATTGAGGGCCTCAAGTCCACATCCCTCACGGATCTTTTCAGAATTCCCCCCTTTGTAGGATTTTTCTTCTAGAACAATTATTAGTTAACTTTTCTGTGTCTGTGTGGGAAGGACTAGAAAGTATTTTAGGTCAAGGAGCCATTGCTGTCACAACGAATGAACTAAGCCCAAGGCCATCTTATTCAATACACAAAAGCAAGAAGAGCCATGTGGCTATGTTCTAATGAAACTTCATTTAAAAGGCAGACTGGGAATTAGGTTTGGCCTGTGGACCTAAGCTTGATGACTCCTGCCATAGATGTTTACCACTAGAACTGGCAACCAGGTCATTCAGATAATTGCTCAATGAAGTTATTATGTTCTCCAAATGCTTTAAAAGTTTATGTTTATTTTTATTTTATGTCTATGAGTGTTTTGTCTGCATGTATGTAAGTACGCCACTTGAAAATGATGCCCCTGGCAGGCAGAAGAGTGCATTGGATCCCCTGCAACTTTGAGTTACAGAAAGTTGTTAGCTGCTATATAGGTGCTGGGAACCGAGCCCATGTCCTCTGCAAGAACAGCCAGTGCACTTAACTGTTGAACTGTCTCTCAAGCCCCTCCCCAAATATCTTAGAAGTTCTAGATTTAAGTTCCAGAGTGCAACACAAATGCCTGAACCCACAGGCAAGCTTGGAGGTTGGGGTGTGTACAGGGATGTTTTGCAGGCTTATTGCTGATTGTGGCTTGCCCTTCTGCTCCTGACCATGAATTCCCATCTTTCCTCCCAACATCACAATACCAAACGGTCCAGAGAGTCCTTCCTCCTTGGACTTGGCTCTTCTTTTTGAAACCTACCCTAGGACTGTGGCCTGGGGATTATTTGCAGTGCCTCAGTTGCCCATCTCCATGTTGCTGCCTTGCTGCTCTTAGTCCGTTTACAGAGTTTCTCTCAACCCTTGTCAGCCTCAAAACCTCACCCAAGAAGGCTAGTCACACCGTGTTAGCCCCGGGCCACAGGCTTCCCTGTCCTCTGTCCTCTGGTTCTCACAGTATTTTCTCAACCTGGAAATAACCTGGAAGATAAATGAAACACACTTTGTTTAAATTAAGTGCTTTCAGAGCAAGGTATGGAATTCCTTCACAGACTCATGCTCCGTTTACCGAGCCACTAGATGCATAATAAGAGGCAAGGCAGGGGTGGCAGGCATTGGATCCGGTCATCAAGACAATCTGAGGTTTGGCATGCTCTGTTTTGATAGTAAAAAGCTTTTAGAGCACATTAAAAGATCTCTAAATGTCAAGAGGATGTGGGAAAGCTAATAAGCATGATGGTTTAAAAAGAAGAAAACAAAAGCTTGGTAAGTGTGCTGTATAAATGGTCGATAATTGAAAGTGGTATTGGTATTTGGTGGATGGAAGAGTGCGGGATGAGGGACCTTGAATCTAGAACTTCAGATTGGATGTAAGGTTCTGAGCCAGGACTCAACCCATATCCTCTGATGGGCCAAGCAGAGTTTTCCATTTTTGAGTCATGATCTTCAACAGTGACCACCTGCTTTCTTTTGGGTTTTATTTCTTCTTTCTCTACTGCCTTGTTTCCTGAAACTTCCCTGGGTAGGCATTTAGTTCCCCACAGAGCTGACTCATCCAGCCCTTGACTGTCAGGTTGCAAGCAAATATAAATAGAAAACCAGTAGATAGACAGTATGAAGGTTGGAAACAGAGTGAGTCCTCTCATATCTGCATGGGAAAACACACTGAACAGCTCAACTAGTCACTGAAAATAGCAGCAGTGGAAATCACAGAGCTGGGCTTGGTAGTTGAGGTGGATATGTGTGTTCTAGCACTTGAAAGAACTGTCTTTGCTGGTTTCTGTTCCCAGCATAAGGATGAGGAAATGTTATCTGATGTAGCTCTAATTAGAGAAGAAAGTCTGTAGTAGGACATTATTGTAACCCAAATCAACCATTCAGGAGGTTGTTCTGGGGCACAGAGAAATGGCTTGGTGATCTTCTGACTTGCTTGAAATATATAGCTCTTGCATCGTACTTTAACCTTTCCCCCATAAAGGATGAGATTTAATTGTTTTAAGTTTTCTTAATCTGAGCTGTATACATAGAGATCTTTTCCCTTTTATTCTTTTTTAAAATTTGTTATTTTATGTGTATGAGTGTATTTCCTGTATGTATGTAAGTGCACCTGTGTTGTGCAGTGCCCACAGAGGTCAGAAGAGGTCATCAGATTCCCTGGAACTGGAGTAATGGACAGTTATTAGCTACCATGTGGGTGCTGGGAATCAAACCTGGGTCCTCTTTGCAAGAACAGTCAGTGCTCTTAACTGCTGGGCCATCTCTCCAGCCCTCCTTTTCAATCTTTGATCTCTGAGTTCACAGTTCTCTGACAAACCAGTAGCTTAGCAGTCGATGTTATTTTTGTGACTGGATCAACTCTTCAAGGCTGACATACTA
This sequence comes from Eospalax fontanierii, assembly GCA_035773235.1. Lineage (NCBI taxonomy): Eukaryota > Metazoa > Chordata > Mammalia > Rodentia > Spalacidae > Eospalax > Eospalax fontanierii. The sequence continues at coordinate 90,868,038 of CM069531.1, read as the reverse complement.
TAACTGAACTGTGGGTGGGGCCTTAGCAATGGCTGTTTCAGTCCAAAGCAGTTCTCCAAGGTCAAGGGTGAAGATGTCTTGCTTTGGTCATTTACTGTTCAGCAAGGCTGATGTCTTGTTCTCACACTGGTCCTACAAAGTAAAAGTACTTAAGTCTGTGAGAATTTCTAATTATTTTACAATTGTAGCAGTCTAAAATGACTTTGTAAGGCACAGGGCTATTTCTAAGTCAGTTTTGGATGGTCTTTGCCAATCTTTGTATTTTATTATAATGAATTTACATGACATACTACCATATGTTTTTAAAAATATTCTGTTTATTATTTTTATTTTATGTGTATGAGTGTAGTGCCTACATGTATGTAAGTGAACCCATGTCTGTAATGCTGATGGAGGTCAGAAGAGGGTGTTGGATTTTCCTGGAACTGGAGTTACAGACAGTTTTTAGCTGCTGTGTGGGTGCTGGGACTTGAGACTGGGTCCTTTGGAGAACATCCAGTGCTCTTAACCGCTGAACCATCTCTCCAGCCTGCATATGTTTTTTTGAAGTAATAGGTTCTTTGTATTCAGAGCCTAGAAATACCAAAATGGGAAGTAGTGAAGAGATATCTTTAAAATATGCACATCACTAAATGTGTGCTTGCTTTTACAAGGGGTTGGAGGAATCCAGTTTGTCCCCCAAGGGATACCAATGTTTACCAAACAAATTGATGAATTTGCTAGCCTTGTATGTTATCAACCTGAAATATTAATGCCCTGTTTTTTCTTTCTCTTTCCTAGCAACATTCATTTTTCACGCTACACGAATCCAAAGCAACAGATGTGGCATCTTTTGTAAAACTGGTTCTTGGAGACTGAAAAGAAATGGACTTAACTGGCTGAGCCTTTTGTGGATTGGTGGGTTTTTGGGGTGAAGTGAGTTTGCTACCAGAGCCAACAGGAAGTCTTTGAGATTACTGAACCCTGCTTCTTGGAGGGTTTTCTCTCCCTTTTGTCTTTTTTCTTTTTCCTCTCCTAAGGGGGCCTTGGAATCTCTAGCATAGAATGAACTCTCTAGATGGATGAAATATGATAAAGGCTTAGGACTTGAAAAGGTGATTAAATATTTAATGATGTGTTATATGAGTCCTTAAGCTTCTCGGATTTCTGGTGTTCTTCACAAAATGAATGCATTGGCCCTGGCAAAAAGGTGCTACAGTAGTGATGAAATTGTAAAGTAGATTTGTAGTGTATCAACTTATTATATTAATATTTATGTTTCAGCGCTTGGTTGAAAAGATTCCATTTTATGCAAGAGGGGAGATGCAGAGGACAGAGTTGAGTTGGCAATATTTATAGGGCTTTTATTTTGTAAGTTCAATTGTGTCTGTGGTCCAGAAGAAATTATTTAATATGCATCTTTACGACTATTATAAAAAAAATCTCAAAAAAAAAGGAACTCTTCTTGTGAAGTGTGTGTTACGGTTGTGGTGGTTACTGCCACATTCCCAAACTTCGACTCAATCCCGGGCAGTCACCACATCTTGAAATGAAATGTTAAAGTATCATTTTCTTTCTCTAACTTTGAAAAACAAAAAAAAAGTTACTTGTATCACAGTTCAAAGAGTAAAAAACAATGGTTCTCTTGATATTTATGGTATAGTATTAACAGAAAATGAAATTAGTGGAAAGTGATATGATCTCTCTCTCTCTCTCTCTCTCTCTCTCTGTCTCTTTGTATTTCTGTCTCTCTGTGTTTGTATGTATATATATTTGTTGAGTCAAGGCTTACCAAGTAGTTTCTATGAACACCTATATTTAGTAAGAAGGGCAGCTGTCAGTCCTGAAGGGAGATAAGGCAAATCACAGAGAGAAATGGTGCCTTCTGCTTTTGTCCCTTAATGGATATACCCCAGGGACTGCCTTTGTAATTCATGTACAACCTGCTTTGCTTGTTTGTTTTCTTGTTCAATGAAGAAGCCTTACTATTAGTGGAAGGGCTATGACAGAAGACAAGAAGATAGTATTTCACTGAAATGAAAAGTTAATGGGGAAAATCAACTTGCTTCCTAAGAATGGAATATCCAGTTTCATAGGCTCAGGCATTACTGCATGCTTTACAGCATCACAGAGTGCACAGCTCTGTCTTAGAGTTCTGTCAGGTTAACCAAGCAACAAAAAGCCCTTTCTCATGGCTGTGGCTAGAGATATGGTAGGTTATCTAGTTTGAGGTTCTCTAGCATTAAGGAGTGTTATGATTGGCAGGGAAAAATACAGACTTCTACTAAATAACTAGGAACCATTGCTTTGAGTCATAGTGTGAATATGAAGCCACTCTTGGACTACAAAGACATAATTCTGATTAAAAGGGAAGAAAGGAAACACACAGAGTTTCCTTCCTTGCCTTGAGATAGTTAGCACAGGAAAGGCCATTCCCTGGAGTCCTCTTTGGGTTTTGAAGTACAGTAGAGAATTTTCAATAGATTATTTTGACCCTCATGACCCTTGAACAGGACACTTGCACATGCTTCTTTATTTTCTTCTCTAAGAGAGACCTGTTTGCAAGGCTGGGGAGATGGCTGAGTCAGTAAAGCACTTGTGTGTCAAGCATGAAGACCTGTGTTGAGATTCCTAGAACCACCAGATGTCTGGCACTGTGGCACAAGCCTGTCATCCCAGAAATGGTGAGATGGGAGGTTCAGGTAGGCAGAAGTTCATAGGCCAGCTAGCCTGGGCCCACATGGAAAACTTCCAAACCACTGAGAGATCCTGCCTCAAACAGAAGGTGAAAGGCACCTAAGGACCAACACCTGGGTTGTCCTCTGACCTCCTTACACGTCTTACACACAGACACACAGACACACAGACACACACACAGACACACAGACACACACACACACACACACACACACACACAAATCAAAAGATCCCTGTTAGATTCCGCACAGCTTCCTCTGATTTGAAGATGCACCTGTTTCACTTATTACCAGCCAGAGAGTGGTATTATCCTTGTGATTGTGATGAATTTCTTACATTTCCAAATCTGAACGTTCCTCTCTTTGAGACAGAAAAATCACATCTATCCTCTTTTTCTGCCTGCCCATCTTATGAAAATAGAAAGTGATGTGGAAACAAGCCTGGAGCACCCTATTGCAGCTTTTGATAAAACTTCTAAAGTAAATGCTCTTTCTGGTCTGGGTCACATTGCCTCTGCATGGTTTCCCATTTTGAAATATTCTTAGCAGAGTGCATGTTTTCCATTTGTGTGCTGTGCAGTCTGTTAGCCCAGGGCAGGAACTTGCAAAGACAGCCCTGGTGGGAAGAGGAGCGGCTTCTCAGCCCTGGTGTCCTTTGGAGTCACCTGGGAGTTGATGATGCTGTCCATGATAAAGTCCTGGCCCTAGGGGCTTGGATTTAATTGGTCCTAGTGGAGTCCTCATGTGATTCTGAACACAGCAGGGCCAAGGACATTGGACTAGCATATTTTAAGCAGAGAACTAACTTCAATTGCTTTTACACTATTTCATAGTAAGTAGTGACTGTGAAGAAGGGCAAGAATTCTGATTCTCTCTCCAGTGGAGCCCTCTTTGTCATGCTCAGGCAGATCATGTTTCCAGAATATTGTATTAAAAATCAAAATCCCTGTTCCCCAGAGAACCAGTATTCTGTGTGGCAATTAGGGGTTTTATGCACCAAAGTACAATGCTTTATTACTTTATGGGTTTAAATGTTAGAGCATGGCTTGTTTCTGGAGAAGTGTGTATACATTCTAAGCAACCTGCTTTAGAAATAATGAGTGGTTGGAGATGTAGCATAGTGGTAGAGTGCACTTGATCCACATCACTGGAAACAAAAATAAATAAAAATTTTAAAAATCAAGAATAATGAATTGTATATAAGTTGAGAGTCTTTTGTACATATAGGCATATATATATGTAGAATATATGTATATTCAGGGATGATATTCTGAATATTTAATTGCCACCATAGACAGTCTGAATATCAGTTCTGTTGTTATCCATCAGAGTGCCTCTGTACAGTTTATGTCTAGATATATTTGACTTAGTCCACAGTATGGCTTTTTTTTCTACTTATAAAAATCTCTATCTAGTCACACATACACAGAGACACAGATACATACATAGTGTATATATATATATATGTTCTAAACAATTACCCTTAAAATGATGAATGGCTGGGATATATATATATATTTATATGCATATATACATATATATTTACATATATACATATACATTTATATGTATATATACATATATTTATATGTATATATATTCACACAACATATATGTGTGTGTGTGTGTGTGTGTTTTGAATAGTTAACCTGAAAAATGATCATGGCTGAGATACATATACAGACATACGCACATATACACACATATGTATGTGTTTTTGTTCTGAACAGTAAGCTTAAAGGTTGGAGTATGCACACACACACACACACATGTTTGGTCTAAGATTTTGCCAAAATATAATGTGGGTGATTATTTTACACCACTTACTCCGTATATCTAATGCTCTTCAGAGAAGTCACCTTGAGAGACTATATGTTCTACAAGTAACTTTACTAAAATAATTTTATACTTTCAGAAATCCATTCCCTTCCCTATATATGTATAACCATTATTTTAGAATTGCTCCTTAGATTTTTGTTTTTTTTTTCTCCAGTTTATCAGCTTTCATACCAAATTATGTTTGGGACATCTTAAAGTTGAATCTGTCTGCAGAATTGGAGTTTTACCACCAGAAGCTCTTTGTAAAACATCTCAGAAGATAGTTTCAAATAAGGGGTACCAGCCCTAAAAGTGTGTGCTTATTTTTAAGCAAAGCCAACCTTCTCGCAATGTATATAGAACTTTCCAAATGGCTACTTTAAAGGAGGAAGCCTTACATGGTTGTACAAACTGATAAAAATATCAGATAATCACCAACTTTACACACAGAACTCATCTATTAGCCTTGATGGAGGCCTTCATGTTGAGGCAGACTCTTATTTTGAAGGCTACTTTTGGTCAAAGGATGACATCAGAGCAAATCAGTGTTCTGAACGGGATGAGTCTGTGTGGCTAGGGTCAAAATGGATTGTAGTTTGTGGTTCTTCTATATCCTACAAGTCCAACAAAGAGTTGCACATTCCAAGTGTTGCCAAATTTTCTTTGTTTATGGTGCTGTTGGTTGGTTGTCTTAGTCACTCTTTTGTTTTTTTTAAATGAGATGTAGGCCAAAATACTTAATAGTTCAGCATATCAAATAATTGGCCCAAGATGCTTCACAGTAGTAGTCTGAACCATGTCACACAGATATCACTGTTTCTGTTGACAATTCATGATATGTTACCATGCCTTTAAGTTATCTCAGCTCAGGGCTTGTGGACATGGGCATGTTCTATGCTGATGTTTAGTCAGCCTGTGGTTAGTGAACTTCAGTCATTCATCCTCCATATTATTTCATTCTCTGCCTTATTATTATTTTTGTTTTTCCTCCTTCTGGTTGATTAACTTTATAAAAAATGTTTATGTATATGAGTGTTTTGCTTGCATGTATGTAAATGCAACCCCATGCATGAAGTGCCTTCGGAGGCCATAAGAGGGTGTTGGATCCCCTGCCACCAGAATTACAGGCAGTTGTGAGCATCCCGACTTGGGTGCTGGGAACCACATTCTGGTCCTCTGCAAAAGTGGCAAGTGCTCTCAACCACTGAGCCATTTCTCCAGCCCCACCATTTTCTCTTCAATGCAATTCTGCTAATTTTTGCTATTTGCCAATTCTGTGTGACAAGGTTTTATTGTCAAGAAAATCAAGCAGTCAGGGCTGGGGAGCTGGCTCCTTGGGTAGAGTGCCTGTCATGCAGACATGAGGTCCTGAATTAGGATCACCAGCACCCATGTAAAGCCTGGTGTCGTGGCTTCTGCCCGTGTTGGGATGAGGATCGGGGGAGGAGAAGATAGGCAGATGCCCGAAGCTCCAGTCTAGTCATATCTATGAGTTTCAGGTTCAGTGAGAGACCTTGTCTCAAAAATTAAATGTGGAGTGAGATCGAGGAAAGACATTGCACACTGACCTGTGGCTTCCATGAACTTGCATGCACATGTGCATACACCTACAGCAACCAGTACATATAACCCCCACAAATGCACATGTCAAACAGAACTCATTAAAAATGCAATAGTTATAGTTTAGAAGATGAATGGTTGCAAGTCTCAGATTAGAAGAGACTAGTACTAAGACAGTGCCCCTGATCGTCCAAACAAGCTTGCTTTAGTATCTGGAATATAACGGCAAAGGAAGTGAAGGGGGCTAGTATCTAATGGTTTGATTCCTAAATGTCTTTCTCAACCCAAAGGGTTTCACAACCTCTGCTCAAAAATGCCCTCCCAAGAGTGTTTAAGGAAACAATCTTGTCCTAAAAGTACAATGGATAACTAGTTCCTAATTCCTACTCAATTATTTTCGGAGATGTTATTCTCTCTGACCTTGAAAGTAAGGTTTGTGTACTCACACAATTCATCAGAACTGGTATTCAGATCTAGTGAAACCAATTTCCTTTTCTGCTGGGCTTTTGTCTTATAAGCATCTATCTCTAACTTTAAGGGGATTTGCTGGTTCAAGGAATTGTCTACTTTTATGGAAATAGCAAGGCAAGGGAGACTTGAATCAATGTCACCTTCATGGTTCTTATTTCTTTGTACTTTTCCAAGGGAGAATACCATTTTTTCAATTAGATTCTTGAAACTATCTGGATGGAAAAATGCAGGGAGTAAAATCTAGGAAGAAGCAGCTCTTGAACCAGAGGAACAGACAGAAGATATGTCATTGTAGAGATGCCATGGTCCTCATTTTAGAAGTGTTTGTTTTAATATGGTTAAATGTGCTGTCAGCTAAAGATAATCATTGGCTTTCTATGGCTTTAACTAACATTCCCTTGGGAATCTGGTGGACAGCTAGAACCTTGTCCCTTGGAAAATACACATGATGTAAGAATATGTTGTTTTTTTGCAAGCATTTCTTTGCTGGGAAGGAATGGCAGTTTATGGACCCCTTGGATCAGTGACTGTAGAATGTGAACTGTGACATCCTAGATTAGGGTTGGCAAACTTTCCGTAAAGCACAGATAGTATTTTTGGCTTTGTATTTCATAGACTTTTTGTTGTCTCTTCTGAATTCTGCTGTTGAAATGTGAAAGCCTCAGGAAAGAATTAATAAACGAATGACCTTGGGGCCTGTGTTCAATAAAACTTTATTTACAAAACCAAGCAATGGGCCAGATTTGGCTCAGAGGCCATGGTTTGCCAACCACCTGTCTTAGACCATCACACACAAAATTCCATTGATCAGCTGGACGAATAGTATTTTCAGCAGAATATTTAGCTCAGCTGCCGAGTACTGTTAGGAAGACACACATAGGAGAATAAAGTCAGAAAGGACTGGGAGATTTTAGTCCCAGGAAAGCTGTCTGTTAATTTCTCCTGATGAGTATTTTCTATTCCAGAAGATGGCAGAGTAGTTTTGTTTAGGTTAAATGACATCTTTCCTATTCCTGCATAATTAACACACCTCTTAGTTTCATTTGGAAGCAAAAGGCCATCTCTTAATAATGCATCCCTGGGTTTTAGCCTCATTTATCCCTCATTTTCTTCTGTCTTTAGTAGGACGTACATGAAAAGAGAATTAGACCCCAGACATTAAATGTTTTGTTTCTCTGTTCCTGGAACTGAGGTGGGCTTGTGAGACTATATTTAACCTCAGAAGTAGAAGGCAGATACAGTTCTTTAATATAATTTTCCTTTTACTTGTGTGTGTGTATGTGTATGTGTGTGTGTGTGTATGGGTATGTGTATGTGTATACATGCATGTGGGAACCTGTGTAGGCCAGAGGAAGTGAGTAGATTCCCTGGAGCTAGAGTTACAGGTGGTTGTGAGTCACCTGTTATTGGTGCTGGGCACTGAACCCGAGTCCTCTGGAGGAGCAGCAAGTGCTCCTGACCACCGAGCCATCTCTGCTGCCTCTGTTTTATTTTATTTTTTAGTTTTGAGACTAGGTCTCACTTATCCCAGGCTGGTCTCAAAACTTGCGATGTAGTGGAGGATGACTTTGAACTTCTAGTCCTATTGCCTCTCCCTTCCAAGTTCGAGGATTACAGGGGTACAATCACCATCATGATTTTATGTGGTCCCGAGAATCTTAACAGAGGGCTTCATGCAAGACCTGTACCAACTGAGCTGAAGTTCCAGCCCCAGAGAGAGTTCTTGACCTCTCTGAAATGCACCCACCTTAGCCACTTGTCCAGTTTTTTTTTTTTAAAAAGTAAGAAAGAGTAAGTTGGGGTCAAAATTCTTATTTTGGGTGGTCTTAGAGCTCCGGCTCTCACTGTGGTCAAAGGCTCATGCTGACTCCTTTGTGGTCTGCCTCGGAACTCAGGGAAGCACTTGTCTTGTTTAATCATCAGAACATTTCTGTTCAAGGGACCTGTGCAAAATGCTATCTTTCTGATATGGTTTCCCTGCTTGGAAGTCAGAGCCTCAGAGCCTGTGGTTCCCTGTATACCCAGAGAGCTGCACAATCATCCTTGCCTCTTTGGGTATTTGTACTCTGTGCTCTACAAATGACTGTCACACGGGGCCCCGCTTTCTCTTTCTCTTCTTCCAGAACAGAACACATCTTAAAGCTATGCTTTATTATCCACATACATTTGCCCCCAGTTGTATCATCAAACAAATACAAATTACACTGTGAATGACACACAGAGACTCCCTAAGAGGGCATATTGAAGTGTTTGATTGGGTAGTTTACCTAAAAGAATGTCTTTGCTTCACCCGGGAAAGGAAAACCTGAATTTCAGAACATTCAAATTTTAGTTACCCTCCCCGGGGAAGCATATTGCCATCAAATCTACCAGTCACCACCTGAGACTCATGATGTGTTTCTAGGATGTGTTCCTTTCCTGATGCTTTGAGAGTTGCTTTTGACAGCTGTACAAATATCATTATACTACTGAAGGGTTTCTAAAGGAGTCTCTCCAAGTAAGGCTTTACTTGGGGTTTATCTTTTCTGTTACTGGCCCAAACTCCAGGTTTGCAAGCAAAGTTCTTCTGGAAACTTCTTCCTATTAGAAGTGAAGAGGATTCTAACCTAATCAGAGATATAAATCAAGTCGAGGAGTTTGTAATAGGAGATTTCTGTTTGGTTTGTATTTTAACACAAATGTGCTAGTAGAATTTGCATATATTTATGACTGGAAAGATGGCTGAGCTGTGAAGAGGGCTTACTGCTCTTACAGAGGACCCACATAAGAGTGACTTAGGACTGCCTGTTAACTCCAGTTCCAGGGGGAATCCAACACTCTCTTCTGGCCTCTGTGGGCTCCTGCACCGACATGGTGCACACATACCCAGGCACACATGCAGATGCATAATTTAAAATATAAATCTTTAAAAGAATTTACTTATATTCAGTATACTCTTGGGAGTCTCAGGAACTTGTCAGAATGTGTTACCATTTGAACTTGGGCAGTGAGCCCTTTATTGCCAATTTCTAGTTAGACGTTCAGAGCTCTGCATTATATTTTTTTCCTACAGTCGTCAGGATGGACAGAGTCTTCCTTTTGTGAGCACGTAATTTTGACGTGCTCTGGGGCTTCCCCCAGTTTTCAGTGCTATGTTTTTGAGGTTCAGAATCTTTCCAGAAAGGAAGCTTCGTGGGGTGGAGACTTGAGTTGGAGAAAAGTCCAGGCAGGGCAGGTGTGTGCACTTGTGCCCTCATGGTGAAGCAGAATTTCCTAGGTTACCTGCAGAGTTTGGCTTAGGCCAGGCTTCAACCATATTTTGTTTTCTCTCATGTTTGTTATTCTTCATTGGTGTGTTGTAGCTGGGCTGACACCTCTGTGGTCATGAAGTGATGTGGCTATGACCATTTTCACATATCAAAAATTAGAATAACAGTTGTGATTGTCTATCTGAATGAACTCAATTGTTCTTAGTTCTTAAAACTATCTCAGAGAACTTTTAGTGAAACTCTCATTCTTTTCGTTTTTAATATTTTATGTTTGGGGGGTATTGCCAGCATGTATAGAAGTGCACCCATGTTGTGCATTGCCCGTGGAGGTCAGGAGAAGGTATCGGATCCCCTGGAACTGGAGTTATGAATGGCTGTTAGCCATCGTGTGGGTACTGGGAATCGAACCTGGGTCCTCTGCAAGAACAGCCAGCGCTCTTAACCGATAAGCCATCTCTCCAGCCCTGGTCTCATTTTTTTTTTTAAACATTAGCTTACAGTGTAGAAGGTCTGCTTATGGCATTTTCAGGCTCTGTGGTTTTAACTGACCCTCTCCCCAACCCTCTTCCCATCTTCCTCTTCCTCACCCTCATTTAAAACCCTTTCACCCCCAGGATCTCCCCTCTCCTTTCACATCTTTTTTTTTCCATGACCCACCGACCCCTCTTGCTCCGTTCTTTCCTCTCATGAGCCTCTTCTAGCTTCCTGTCATCTGGACACATCCACCCCCACATGAATAAACACATAAAAGTTAGAAGCCAGGATGCATACATGAGAGAGAGCATGAAGGAGTTTGTCTTTCTGAGCCTGGGTTACCCCATCTCATATACTATTTTCCAGTTCCATCCATTTTCATGTAAATTTTGCAATTTCAGTTTTCTTTATGGCTAAATGAAATTCCATCGTGTATATATACCACATTTTCATCATCCGCTCACTGGTTGATGATGAGGCTGGCTCCATTTCCTGGCTACTGTGAATAGAACAACAATAAACATGGATAAGCAAGTATCTCTGTTGCAGGATAAAGTCTTTTGCAGACCCTCATTCTTATCATAACTTCCATTTGGACTTTAAAAAAAACAATGAGCAAGTGGATTGGACATTCAGTTCCCTTAAGTAATATATTGTGATCAAAAAGGAATAATTATCACCGTTTTGGTCATTTGTAACTTTTGCATTGTAGTCAGCCAGATATTTTAACAAAGCATGGCAGGCTACTGTCTTCAGGGATCATCACTGGACTTAGGAGTTTAAGGGTGTGCAGCAACACGAAGTCATGCCTGGAGGGTGTGTAAGAAAAGAGAAATGTTCAGAGTTCGGAAGACCTGGAGGAGCTGGCTGATGAAGAGAAGGTGGCAGGCTGATGTTTCCTTTGCCTATTGCAGTATTACTGTATGTTGTTGCCCGTGGAGAAGATCTCCTATGGGAAAACCTGCTACAGAGGCCAACCTTTATTATATTTCCCCTTAATACAAAGTTATGAGAAGGTGCAGAGTGGTAGTGATCTGAATATCAGACGTCTTTTGTTCTTTAGTGTCGCTGAGTTAGTCAGTCATTTGCCATTTTAAACAGATGGCTTCCATCACCAAAGCCAGTGAATAGAGGACTGGGAAGACGGTTATCAAATCAAATGCCCCAAAGCTTTTTGAGGTTTACGCAGCTTGTTCAGTCAGCTTCTTTCTCAGTCCAGATGGGATTCTCAGACCTGAGCTCCCTACCCTTGAGTTCTGGTGGCAGAAAGAGTTAAGAAACATAAGCACCAAAGAAGATACTTTTCCTCCCACAGCCAACACAGGAAGCTGTGAATGTTCTTAGAGAAACACACTACACTCCTCAACAGAAGAACTAGAATTTGTAATCTTAATATCTAACACTCAAAGCTAGTTTTAATTCTCGGAAATGGAAGGTTGGAGGAGTAGCTTTTGAATGTCCTCTTCTGGTCTCCAGTTGTGTATCCTTTTGTGTATGATGATCAGTACTTTGAGAAGTCAGAGGGAAGGACAGCATGGGTTCCAGATCATATCCCAGTGTCGCCCAAGAAGATCTTTGTGAGCACAAGGGGAGACAGTATGGAAGGTTACTGTGCCCAGCTGAGCCTGTCATCAGCCTCCAGAATATTCGGCTACCGTACTGTTCCATTTAACTGGAAAGCTCTGTGGCTGCTAAAGTCCTTACAGTGAAATGACTCCTTGCAGACTCTACACCGAACCCCCCTCCCACCAATCTGGGAAAATTCATAGCCAACCATGTCTGTGAATCCTTGGCTTTTTTGCTGTCATGTGGGCTAACAGGGTCAGAAGAAGGCCAAGAAGAAGGGAAGGCCGTCTCATCTACAAGCAGATATCATTTCAGAGTAAATGAATGAAATCAGCATGAAATGGTCATGCAATATAGAATTTCAGTGGGCTATTTACCAAAGTAGTCGAGAAGGATCTGGTCCCATTTCACCCTTTCACTGGCAGGAAGTGGTATAACTAGACTTTGAATGAGGAGTGATTTAAGCATTTCTGGGTTTGCAGAGGAAGGCTTTGCCATTTTAATCATTAGCCTATGGGAAAATAGTAAAGCTCTTTAGGAAATTTTGATATAGACAAGAGTAATGGCTGAGACTCAGGCTAATTGGGCTATACTACACCTGGCTGGGATCCTCAGAGCTATAGTAAGTTGGCAAAGGCAATAGGCACCTGATATAGCATAATTAGAAAAAGAAGCCTCCAGTACTGTGTCTGTCATGCATACAATGGAATACTTCCACACCAGCAGAAATGTGACAGGTGCTTTACACGCACACACATACACTCACACACTAACACACACAGACACAAACATATTGATATTTCACAAGAGTGATCTTGGGACATGGTTAGAACGTTACATTAAAAATCAATTTTTTTTTTTAGATTTCTCTTATATAGAAACATTTCACGAAAACTTTTAAGAAAATTAGGGCAATTTATCTCCCGCACTGCCCCTTGGTCTGACTTACTCTTTAGTGTCAATCCTTTTTCTCAGTGATTTTCTATGTGAAATGAAATGACATTTCAAACAGAATAATAAGTATTTTTAGGGGAGTATGTTTTCTTTGTGTAATTAACTTACACAATGTGAATGTATTTCCTGCTATGCAGAACCATGAAGTTGGATCATTTAAAGTTAAAGATGCATCGGATAAATGGCTTCAAGTTTTTCAATTTAACACTGTGAATAAATTTCTTTATCTGCTATGGAAATCTTAGTGAGATGCTCGGTAGGACTTCCCTATGTAACGGAGCTTTGCAAGTTTAATAAAATAGGTTGATGGCCCCATTTCCTTTGTGCTGTAGTTTCATAGATGAAAATACTACTTTTTAAAATGTGGTTTTTGTAAGAAAAAGAAACCCAATAAATACCTCTCCCTACATCCTATGAATTTGATGGCAGGATACATTTTATTTGTAAATAGGATTGTTTGTTTCGCTACATATTCCCAGATTTTACTTTTAAGCCATGTGTATTGTAAAGGATGCTCTTGGACCCATGGAAACATGTCTCGATGTGGGAATGAAGGAAGGTACGTACGGCCTACCTAGTGCCTGAAATATTCTAACGGGGGTTAAGAGAGCGATGCCACCTGGCCTTCAGAGCTCCAATCTCATCACATTTAGTGTGTGGATAGTCTAGAGGAAAGCGCTGTGCTGTGGATCCCCTCCTGGACACTTTCACGTGTCTTGCCCCACACAGCGGGCTGCTAACAACCCCCCTGGTTGTAATTATCTCCTCTTCCTGGACTGCAGGATCTTTAGGAATGAAGCAGGCTGAGCTGTAGAATGTGGGATTCATTGAATAGTTTATGCAGTGAGGACCTCTGAAGTGTGTGGAACATTTCTATGCCTTTGAGGTGAATTTGAAATTTAAATTCTAGCCCCGGGAGTTGTTTTTCATTTGTGAGCTACAGAAAGTGAAGGAGCTGGGGACATAGGCTGTGCTTTGTGTTTTCCTGTGTGTGGCGGGGAAAGAAAAGGCAGGGATGTCGAGTGATAACTTCTGTAAAACCCCAGGATGATTTTTAAAAAATGCTTGTTTCATGAGACACGGCTATTGTTCTCTTTGTCTATTGGCTGTGGTGGCCGCAAACATTCTCATCTTAGCTTAGCTTTCTTGTTATCCAGGTTGTATATATTTTTTTTCTTTTGAATTGGATAACTTGTTATAACTGGTAATGTTATCTTCCAATCGTAAAATCAAGGCAATACATAGCCAATGTGCAGGACTTGTGGTAGATAAAGCAGTGGTGTGGAATTCATGTTAATAGAATTTCTAGAAATATACTGAGTTGAGGGATGATGTGGCCTTAAATAAGTCACATATGCTTGTAACGTTTGGAGTAGTCACCTGTCCTGGGTCCCATTCTTGAGGAATTTGTCTTTTCCTGAAATGTGTTGCTGAGGGATACATAATAAATAACCCAGATGACTGGCTGTTGTCAGTCCCCAAATCAGGAATTATAATAATTGCCAAAGGTAAGGCTACTTTTGCCTTACAATTATATATACATCTGCTATGATGGTTCCCTATCATCAATCTTGTAAAATTCAGAATTTCCTTCTCCTTTCTGATCTAAGAGTATATTGAGTACGTTTTGATGTGGCTATGAAGTATTTCTTTGAATCTGCGCTCTTGACCAAGAGAACGGCAGGCATCTCTGCCACATCTCTGCCACATGGTGGTTATGTGGCTCACCCAAGTTCCCTCACCACCTCGAAAGGATAATGAAACCAGGAGATTAAGTCAGACTTGAACTTCTCTGCTGACGAGGAGCATTCACTTTGATTTCCTGTCTCAGGATGTTCTTCAGCTCCAATGTTGCTGAGAAGGAAGGACTGAGCCTCTGACACTGTAACTCTTCTCCAGATGTTCGTGTGCTTGTATGTAAAACTGAACACCGTGTGTGTTGTGTTCATTGTTGTGTCAATCTATGAACTGACTGTAACGACAGAGGAACAGTGATAAAGACAAAAACAAACATCTCACCACTTTGTTTGATCCAGGTCCCAGCTATGCTTTTAAAGCTGGGATCAAAAGTGTCAGCCTTCAGGAGTGACATCCTTGAACGAAAGACATGTTGATCTCATAAGAAAATGTATAACCAATAAAAGACATTTAAAAAGTGCAGTGGGTCAGTATATTCCTTGAGTTGTTCATAAGCTGTGTTCTAGGACTGCTACATTTATAAGAAGACCCTCTAGGTAGACTGTAGATGCAGTTCAGTGTTAGGGCCTTTGTCTTGCATGAGCAAGCCCTGAATTTGAACTCCAACATAGCGAAAAATTGAAACGAAGCCAGAGCCTCGAAGTAAAAGCATCACCTGGATGATTTATTCTTTTTCATTTTTCCATTTTTTTCCTGTCTCTACCATTCTGTTCTAGTTTGACTTCTGTGGCTGGGATAAACACATTGAACAGAAGCAACAGTGTCGGAAAGGAGTCCTTTCAGCTTATACTTTCAGGTCCTACTCTGCCATTGAAAGAAGTCAGGGCAAGCACTCAAGGCAGGGGAGAGGCAGGAACTGTGGAGGAGCACTGGTCACTGGATCGCTCACTGGCTCTGGTCCACTTGCCTAGGGATGGTGGCGACCAGAGTAAGCTGGGTCCTCTCGTATTAATCATCAGTCAAGACAATCTCTCACCTACCACAGACCAATCTCATCTGGGAAATTCCTCAATCGAGGTTGCCTTTTTCCAAGTAATTCTAGGCTGTGTCATGTTGACAAAAGCTAATCAAGACACAGTCATTCTCCAAACAGAACAGAGGAAAGCCTATCTATACAACAGCACTGCATCCTTATAACTCAAGAAAGAAAATCCTTCTATCTATCCATAGTGTACTTCAGACTCTATTCTTGTGGACAGCCCCTGTTAGAAGGGAAGGCCAAGATCACATGATTAAAACCAGATGGTTTGGGGCTGGAGAGATGGCATAGCAATTAAGAGCACTGGCTGCTCTTGTAGAGGACTGGGATTCAGTTCCCAGCAGCCACATGGCAGCTGTCTGTGACTCCAGTTCCAGGGGATCTAGTACCCTCTTCTGAACTCTACAGGCATTGCATGTACTTGGTACACTTACATATATGAAGGCAAGACACTCAAAAGTGGGGGGTGTCCTGGGAAAATGGCTTAGTAATTATGAGCACTGGTTGTTCTTGCAGGAGACCTGGGTTCAGTTCTCAGCATTCACATGGCCACTAACAACTGTTCATAACTTTAGTTCTATGGGATCTGATGCCCTCTTCTGATCTCCATGGGCATTGCATGCACATAGTACACTTGTATATGTGTAGGGAAAAACCCTCATTAAAAAAACAAGTAAAAATTTTAAATCAGATGGTTTAAAGGAAAAGATCCAGACCAACTTACCTTTGCCTCCCATGTGATCCTAACCCTTAATTATGCAGACAACAGGTCATCAAGTTTTTCCTGATATTCTTGGTGTCCTATTAGGAATTTTGTTTTGTAAAATTCAGCAGCACCATGAGCCAGATAGTCAGATAAAGAAAATATTAGCACAAGTAAATATGGTTGGATCTGCAAAGTTTTCTGATTTGTCTTATGAGCTAAGACCTACTTGAGATTTATATTTGTCTTAATGAACTGATTGTAACAGGAGGCTGGACACACTTCTATCTTGCCTCTTGGTTAAACATGTTACTGCATCAGGAAATGGGTCAGGAGCAGACTAACTTAAAGGTAGCTGTAGTAGCACCTTAGATATAACCATTTCAGAGATTAGCTTTCAAAGTGGAGGACTCACTTGTAAGCAGCATCCAAATGACTTTCTGATGATAATGGACCCATGTATACATATAGACTTTACAATCTTTCTCCCATGGGGCTGTGTTAAGATTGTTTGAATCCTTGTCTTTACCTTGTAGGCTTTCCTTGGTGTGAGAATTTTGTTTTGAGTTCTTGGCAGAGGTGGAAGGAGGTATGTGGAGAGAATACATCAGCTACTTTTCTTGCTGCTGTGACTGAACATGTGACAAAGAGCAATTTAGGGGAGAAAGGGCTTACTTTGGCTTCCAGTCTTGAAGATACAGTCCACCACTGTGAGAAAGGCAGAGTGGCGGGAGTGTGAGGCAACTGGGTACGTTTCATCCACAGTCAGGAAGGAGACAGAGGTGAGTGCTGTCTCATTTTTATTATTCACTCTGACCTCAGCCCATGGAGTGGTGCTGCCTTCATGTAGGGTGTGTCTTCCCTATACACCTACATCAGCCCAATCTAGATCATCCCTCTCAGACATTTCCTCAGTGCAACCTGAATCTAGATAACCCCTCCTAGGCGTACCCTGAAGCTCCTCTCCTGGGTGATTCCGAATCCTGTCAACCTGACAGTGAGTATTAAACACCACTGAGGACACAGAAGATTTAAGAGTTTCAGGCATTATATTCAAAAGCTGTTGTTTTATTCTCTATGGACATTCTTCATGTTCACACTAAGAAATAATCATATCTGAAGGTTCTTTGTCTTTTGGGGACATGGTTTCTCTGTAGCCTAAGCGTTGACCCGGAACTCACTATGTAGGCCAGACTGGCCTCTATCTCACAGAGATCCTCCTCCTCCTGCCTGCTGAGTGATGGCATTAAGAAGACCTGTGCCTCCATGCCTGGCCCCTGAAAGTATTTTTCTCCTGATGAATATACCACCTTTTTTTAGACTGGTACTAATTTGTCCTGTCAGAGGACCCCACTCCTCACTGAGGATGGAGAAAAGCAATTGGGTCAACTAAGGAGTATTTGGGGTTGATTCTTGGTATTGTTAATCAATTGACACATAACAAATCCCGCGCAAGTTTATTGCTGTTTCTGACGTTACTGTGAGTCTACTGGGCACAACTGAATGGTCTGGCTTGGTGTCTCTCCTGCAATTATATCAGATAGCTGGGGTGAGTCATGGAGGGCTTCATTCACTGTTGAGTGTCTAGACTGGGATGGGCATTAATTGAGTCTGTCTGTCTGTCTGTCTGTCTGTCTCTCTCTCAGCCAGCTTGGGCCCTTCATGGAATGCTACCTCAGAACAGTCATGATTATTTCATGGCAGTTAGACTTCCCCAGAATTAGTGATCCAAGAGGCTCAGATAGAAGCTTTAAGTGAGTTATGTAGCATGGTAGCCACTGTGAATACTAGAAAGTGAGTTTCTGAGGAATCTTTGAAAACTAGCCACATGCTTGGTGAGTGCAAAATATTTAAAATAGATTAGTAACACACCTGATTCTCTCTCTTTCGTGTATACGTTTGTGTGTAGGTATGTGTGTGCATTGTCCCCTCAGACGCTGTCCACCTCTGATTATTATTAATTTTCTTTCCACAGGGTCTGTCACTGGCCTGAAATTCACTCAGTAGCTTAGGCTGACTGAAATTCACTCAGTAGCTTAGGCTGACTGGCCAGTGAGTCCCAGAGATCCCTGCTCCCCGCCCCCCCCCCAGAGCATGTGCCATCATGGCTGCTTAAAATATTTTGTTGCATTTTATTTATTTATTTGATATTTTCTCTCTCTGGGCGGGGGGCATATGCCATGGTACACATGTGGAGGTCAGAGGACAACTTGCAGCAGTCTGTTCTCTCCGTCATGCGTGGGCTGGGCATTAAATTCTCCTCAGCTTTGGTGGCCAGTGTCTTTATCTGCAAAGCTGTCTTGCTGGCCCATGCCTGCCTTTTTTTTTTTAATGTGGGTTCTGGGGTTCGAACTCAGGTCCTCATGCTTGCAAGGCAGGCACTTTACCAGCTGAGCTCTCTTTCCAGCCCCTCTCCTTGTTCCTAAGTTATGTCGTCGAAAGGCACTGGGAAAGTATACTAAAGTTAATGATGAAATTAGGTTCCACTGAATTACAGCCCCATCATCTCATAAAGGAAAGTTATTTCATCAATATAATGCTATCTGACTGGGGGTGGTTAGCCACCTCTTCCTGAAGTCAACCTTAGCCGGAGTTAAAATGACACAGCAGAGAGTGAAGTGTGGTCAGAAATGACTCATAGAGCCCCTGTCTGTGCTTCCCCACCACCCCAGATGGCTGCGGCTCCTAAATGCTTGCTGAGTAGGTGTTTTCTCCTCAAATGGAAATAGCTCTGTTTTGTGTTTTAAAAATAATGTACTTTGGGGAAAGTTAGAGAATGCATGCAGAAAAATAAACACCACCCCAAATTATGAGTTAATTGTTTATGCATTTATATATATGTATATATAATTATTTACTGTTTCCTTGTGAATACACACACACACACACACACACAAAAGAGACACATGGTGCTTACAAAACCTTAACAAAATTATGTTATTGTCTTCTGTATCAGTTACCCTTTCTAATCACCATGACAAGTCACCTGACCAAAGCAGCATAGGAAAGGAAGGGTTTGTTTTTCCGCAGTTCGAAGGAGCAGTCGTTCATGGCAGGGAAGGCACGGGCTGGAGCAGGAAGCAGTGGCTCACATTCATCCACAGTCAGGCTGCAGAGAGGGACCAATGCAGATGCCCAGTCACCTTTTCCTTTCTATTCAGTTCAGGACCTCATTCTCAAGGGGTGGGGGTGTCATCCACATTCAGGGTGAGTCTTCACTTCTCTGCCAAATCTTCTGGGAAACACCCTTCCAGGCCCACCAAGAGGTTTGCCTCCAAGGTGATTCCAAATCCAGTTACATTGGCAATAAAGATGAGCTATCACACATGCCTTGGTTTCCAAATTACATTATGGGCATTTGGTCAAGTCAGTCACATTTTAAGATATTATCATCATTTTTAGTGGTAGAATAATATTCCAATGTGTGTTGAACATCAGTTTGGTTTTCCTGTTTTCCCTATGTGGCTCAGCAAGACTCTCTCCTTTTGTTTCTCATCCCCTAAAGGTCCAGCTTTAGACTATGAGATTGAGTTTGTCTGGCAAATTCATAAATAGGGATTAAATCATTAGTCGGGATTTGTAGCACTGGACTCTGTTCCCATGATGATATCCTGTTGACCTAAAGGCATATTCCCAGAGCAAAAATGGAACATACGGAATGTGTTTCAGGGGTATACTCACCTCAGCAGACAAAATGGTCAAGAAAAAGCCTTAGAAAAACCACACAACATGGGGACAGGGAGCTAGAATCTGCCTCTCGGAGGCAAAAACCTTAAAATTGGTACCATTTTAATGTTGTTAAATTCATGAAATATGCATCCAATTTATCAAAAAAATACCAATTATTGATCATTTTACCAGCAACATACAAGTGTGGACTTTCCATGTGGACTGGTGTGCTTGTAAGACCAACTAAGTCTTTCTGTGAAAGTGTATGTGTGTGAGATGTGTATGTGTGCATGTTCACGTGTGTGAGTAGAGGTTACTGGACAAACTTGGGAGGCAAATAGCCTGTCTTAGACAAGAACTTGCTGAACCGCTGGATCTTTTCAGACATCTGCAAAACAGTTTATCGGGAGTGTACCATCTGTTTCAAACCCTCCAACTGGAAGCCAGGAAGTTCAAACTGGTGACATCGTGTGCTTTAGAGAACTTCTGAACAGGTCACAACTTCCACCATAAAGTGACTAAATCAGTCTCACTGGGCAGATAGTGATCTTTGGATGGTTCATCCACTTCTTGAACTAGATTTTAGGGTTTGTTCACTGGAATCCAATGAGTCACCTGCTGGAGATAAACTTAAATACCAACTTGCCTGAGCCTGGAGCTCCCTAAACTTCAATTCAGAAGGCAGAATGGATCAGTCCTACTGCCAGCCATGATAAGTGGTTGCCAATAAAAAAATAATACAAATCTCCTTCATTTATGTAAGAAATGTCTCAGGAAATAATGGAACCAGTGAGTTTTATTTTAGCGCTTCTGAAAATTATGTTTGAAGGCAAAAATATGCATGATTCATTGTACACCTTTGTGGGAAGAGAGGAGCTGGAATGTGACTTGGTAATGCTAACAAATGGGTGAATAATCATTTCAAAACAGTGAAAGTGGCTGAAAGAAACTGAGCAAGGGGTAGAGCTTAGGTCAGCACTGAAACGAGGAAGAGAACTCTAGTACAGATCCATGGAAGCTGTGCAAAATTCTGTTTCCACTAGAGGGACAAGGCACCTACTACTGGTTAATGCATTCTAGACACGACAGGGAAATACAGTCTAACAAGATCTGCAGAACACCAAAACCATTTGACATGCCAAGGTGGATGGGGAAATGTCATGTGGTCCACCTGAAGATGAAGAGTTACAGGCAATCAATGGATGTTGAGGGAGGGAGAATCAGTTTTCTTCAGGGACAAGCTCTCTGAGAGGCTCTCCAGTCCTAGCGGCCATCCTAAATACAGGTGCACAGGACCACCGAATGGACTAGTCTGTTAGATCCATATATGGATATTTATAAATATATGCATCTATATGTAACAACAGTAATCAAAGGAGAGGACAAGAAATTGAGAGGGATCAGGGACATGGGAAGAGTTGGAGGGACTGGGAGGGATGGGACCAATGCGAAGACAATACTCATGTATGAAATTCTCAAAATTAAAAAATAAAAAGTAAAACAAAAGCACTTTCTGGCTTCAGTACCTACTAGCAGTGTGATCTTGAGTGTATGCTGTGGGAGAGAGACAGAGAGAGAGAGAGAAAGAGAGAGAGAGAGAGAGAGAGAGAGAGAGAATATTTACTAGAAGGGTTTACATGATATAGTCTAGGTAGTCCAACAATGGCTAATGGCTGTCTTCACATTGGGAGGCTGAGGACCCAGTACTGCTCAGTCCACAAGACTGGATGTCACAGCAGTCCCAACTTGGTGCTGAAGGACTGGAGGGATGTGGGAGAACCACTGGTCTTCAACCTCTGTTGGAAGGCCAAAATGCCCAGTGCCTGGGTTCTGAGGTCAGTAGAGGATGATGGTAGCAGGTCAACTTATGAACAGGGTAGGTAACTCGCTAGCAAGACACAAAGGCAAATGGACAAGAGCAAAGCTTCCCCTTCAGACCTCCCTTGCTCTGGTTTGCCACTGCAGAGTGCCACCCACATTTAGAGGGTGGGGTCTTTCTACTTTTAACTAACCTGATCAAGAAAATGCTTTACAGGCATGCCTGGCCATTTACCTCTTAGTTGATTTGAGAGCCAATTAATTTGACAACCAAAACTATCCATCACACATGCCTAATTTCTGTCTACCTCAATTTACCCTTTTAGTTAAGGGACCAATAATAAACCAGTTTAGAGTGCTGGGAAGGGTTAGATGAAACATTGCCTGTAAGTATAAATTCTCCATCTCTACCACAACATTAACACATAATACTTAAAAAAATTGCCTTCTGATTACTTGAATGCTTTTCTCCTCAAATAAAGTTATACAAAATCCATATAAAGCGAAGATAACTGAGGGCTTCAAGGTTGAAGGAGTTTCAGATCATCCAGCCCGCTGTATGGCTTTTGTTGGCTGAGTGTGCAGGCGTATTCAATTGAGTCAGATCTCCATGTTACAAATAAATGTTCCTATTTTTCAGTTTGGATATTAGATCCCAAACTTTGTTCTCACATAAGTCATAAAGCTAACATTGCTTCTGCCTGCCCTGGTTTATGATATGAAGATATGACCCCCACGACACAACACAGCAAATCCAATGAACACAGGCAAGCATTTTCAGCGTGTTCATTAAGACTGAAGGATGCTGAGTCTGAAGGCGAGGGCAGGGGGCTGCAGGGATGGCTCAGCGGTTAGAAGGGCTTGCTGATCTTCAAGAAGATCCAGGTTTTCTTCCTAGAACCCACAGAGGGTGTCTCATGACCACCTTTGATGTGGATGTAATGCTGCCCTTTTCTGACCTCTTTGGGGATTGCATACATGTGATACACATGCATACACTCAGGCACACACATGCACAATAGATAGGTAAATGAATAAAATAAATCTTAAGATAAAAAGGGTGGGCAATACCCCCATTGAAGAGATTGGGCTGCAGAAAGTAAAATTCTATTTGAATATGCTTTAAGTACTAAAGATATAAAGATAATTTTAAACAGAATTTCCTTTCCCTTTATCAAATATGAGAGAAACTATTCCATGTGAACTTGGGACATTAAAATCAATAAGAACTTTATTATACTGCTTTATTTTCAGAGAAAGCTCTGGCTGTGTGTTCATGGAAAGATACTGCTTCAAGGCTTCCAGACCTGGGTCAGCATCTCCACTCTATTGTCTGCTTAGTGCTTTGCGCCTCATGGATACATTCCTTATACTTTCTGAGCTTCGGCTTATTTTAGCCTGAAAAAGTAGCACATTCAACTGTATGGGAGAGGCAAACAGGAATTGTAAAGAAAAGAAATAATCAAGCTGGGTGTGGTGGCACATGGCTTTGATCCCAGCACTCAAGAGGTAGAGGCAGGCAGATCTCTCTTGAGACAGAGTCTACATAGGCCAGCTGTGGCTACAGGAGAAACACAAAACAAATGGAAACAAACAACAAAACAACACAATAACCCTTTCCCGGAACAAAGCAAAACAAAACCCCAAGGAATAAATAATCTGGGTTCTGAGATGGTAACTTAGTTGTTAAAATGCTTGTGGTGCAAACATGGTCTGAGTTTGAGTTCAGTCCAGAACCAATGTGAAAAGCAGCGTATGGAGTCCTGTGCTTATAACCGCAGCACTGGGGGGTGGTGGTGGTGGTGGTTGTGGCAGAGAGCAGATTCCTGGCCTGTGACGAGTCTCATGATAAATGAGTACCACTACCTACCTCAGAAACAACAAAGGTGGCCGGCTCCTGCGGAAGGACACGGGGGCTGACTTCTGGCCTCTGCATACACCTGTCCATATATGCATGTATACCTGTGTATGTACTTGCATCCATATGAACATAGAAACGCACACATACCACAATGATCTAACACTGTCTGATATGTACAGTGGTCTTCATTTTATGCATGGTCTACTAGTATAGTCATGTAACATATGTGCACGCTTCAGCTAATGTCGGACCGTGCACAGAGAGGACTATCTACAGAAAGTGAGCACTTTACAGTAGCTCCATATAATTGCTAAGCATTGAGGCTGGAGAGATGGCTCAGTAGTTAAGAGCATTGGCTGATCTTGCAGAGGACCTGCGTTTGATTCCCAACACCCACAACCATCCATAACTCCAGTTCCAGGAGATCTGACACTCTCTTCTGGCTTCCTTGGGGAATTCCACGACACAGGTACATTTACATACATGCAGGCATAACACTCATACACATAAAATAAAAAAATTAAAATATTAAAAAAAATACTGAGTTGCTGAAGAGATTGTGCAGTGGTTAGGAGCTCTTGCAGAGGACCTGGGTTTGGTTCCCAGCACTCACATGGAGGCTAACACTCATTGATAACTCTTGTATCAGGGGATCCAATGCCATTTTCTGGTCTCAGCAGGCACTGAACACCATGAACACTTGCATACAGGCAAATCACTCATACACATGTTAAACAAATAAATTAATAAAATTAAAAAATTAAAAAACTACTAAGAGAACAACATTTCCTTTTAGAAGGCTCATCAGAGATGGCAATATTGATGACTTAAGCATGACTTCCTTTGATCCTCAGAAATGTTAATAAGGTGTACACAGTTGATGACACCCTTCTAGTTGAGGACAGGGATCTCTCTAATTCTGCGACTCAGACAGGTTTACACAGCTAAGAAAATGGAGGAACCAAACAAAGGGGCTGGTTACTCTCTTCTATCTTTAAGATTCACATTATAACCTTCTTTGAAATAGTTACTGTCTTTCTTGACCCCAAGAATAACTTTGCAGTCTTTCAGTTTTTCTAGGAAATCCAATGCTTTAAACTGGACCAGCTAAGGGAGCTTGAGTTGCCAGCACTCTGGACTATCCAGAGCATCAAATCATTGAAGGGAACTCTCCAGAAGGGTCTGGGCTGCTCTCATTAGCCAAACTGCAGAGGAGTCAGATTACGAGAGTCAGGTGATGAGCAGGTGATGCTCCAGTGGAAATGGGACAGCTCACCAGGACCTCAGCGCTGGACAGGCTTTAGAGTGGCTCCTGGCTTTGTTCAATTAGGACTAGAAAGAATAGTGACTTGGTCTTTATTAGAGCTCAACAAAGGAAATTCACATGGAAACCGAATAGCAAACCAACCTCAGACAGCACAGGGGGATAGCAGGCTTTTCTGATAACCTGCATGTGTTCATGTGTAAATTCATCTCATGCATGTGCAATTCATCTCATGCAAAAATTGCAGTACAGGAGATTGCGGGCTAGAAACAGGTCACACTGCAATCCAGTGGTCACCAGGAAAGGACCGTTAGTTCTGTGAGCAATGATGCTCCCAGCATGCAGGGGTAGAGAGGAGCTGTTTACTGCAACAGAGGTCGCCAAGGCTGTTACACAGTCAGTGGTCTGGGATTAAGACTGAGGGAGACTGGTGGACTACTTGGCCAGGAAAAAGTCGTGGATTGCCCCCTCCAAATGAGCCTGTGATCTTGAGCAAATAAATATTCTTCTTCTCAGTTAGAGGGACAGAATCACACAAAGATCATGTGGGAAGTGTTGGCCAAGAATCTGGGGAAAAAGAAATCTCTGATTATGTGTGTGCTACCTTCCGGAGCACAGAAACCTTTTAAGAAATAGTTAATGGGAGCACCACCTTGCAAGGCGGCTTTATCCCTTTGAACTTAGTGTTTGTAGAGGGCATTTCTGTGTCATTCAAGTGAAAAAAAAAAAGGCCCAGTGGTTACAGAGCCTGTGGGATGCTTTCATTTTCCCAATAATTCAAAGAGAAAATGAGAGGAATTCATCCTTTAAGAACCATGTCAAGGACAAATTCATCATCATTCAGGAAGGCAGACATCCCATACATCTAAATAAAATATAGGACTCTCTTTTACTTATGATTTCACTTGTCCATGGTTGACTATTGTCCAAGAACATTACACAAAAACATCTAGAAGTAAAAAAATAAAACAAAACAAAACACTTAAGTTATAAATTACTCTTCAAAGTAGCACTACAGAATTTCACACGAGCATGGGGCTAGGCAGATGACAGCAGTTAAGAGCACTGGCTGCTCGTGCAGAGGACTCGGGTTCAGTTCCCATCACCCACAAGATGGCTAACAACTATCTGTAACTCCAGTTCCAAGGGAACCAATGCCTCTTCTGACCTCCCTGGACACTGCACGATATGGGTGCACTTACATACATGCAGGCAATACACTCATGCTTATAAAATAAAAATGATAAAAAATTTCATGCCATCTTGTGTCCCACTGGAGGCATGGACTGTCACTTTGTCCTGTGTGTCCCTGAAGTACCTGTCCCCCAAAGACATGTAGTAGCCACCTGGGTTATCAGTTGAACATAATAATTGCACTTTTAAATATTTTATTTATTATTTTAATGTTATGTGTATAAGTGTATTGCCTGTATGTATTTAAGTGCACCCATGTTGTACAATGCCTGAGGAGGTCAGAAGAGGGTGTTAGATCCCCTGGAACTGGAGTTACGGACAGTTGTTAGCCACCATGTGGGGTTTGAACCCAGGTCCTCTGAGAGCAGCTTAACTGCTGAACTATCTTTTCAGCCTGTTATCACACCTTCAGAAACAGCCCAGTGCTACCTCAAAATCATAAGCCATCCATCTCACTCCACCTTCTTATTCAGGCATTATCACCAGGAAAAGGGTTGGTACAAAATGATAGTTTATTTTGAACAATACCAAATTCACATAACTTTTGTTACAGCATATTGTCACATATTTTATTTTAATATTTGTTCACAATTAGTTGTTAATCTCTTAGTGTAGTTAATTTACAAATTGTCTGCCATAGCTATATATTTCTAAGAGAGATCATTGTTTATACAAAGTTTGATACTACCATGGCACCCAGCATCCACTTGAGGGGCGTCCCTTTGCAGTAAGTGTATGTGGGAGCTGTTGTACCCTTTTATCTTCTTTAATATGTTACAGTGATGGCCATAAGATGACAAAACTGTCAAACATCAGATGGAAAATCTGGAGTTGGAGGCAGTCATGGGAAGTGACACTTCACCTGGTAAGGATACAATCTTGTCTTGGGGAACAAGGGCAAGCAGCTTCTAAGTCATAGATAGCCTGGCATTTAGTTAACACATGTCTCTCATGGTCAGAGAAAGTTATAGGAGACATAAAGTTAATGTCTTTTGCATCTGTAGTAAGCTCATTCACAGCTAAACGATGCCAAATGTTCATAGGTGTGAGTGTGTGAGTGTGTGTGTGTGTGTGTGTGTGTGTGTGTGTTGGGGGTGGGGAGCAAGCAGGGAGAGGTGGGACGATGTGGCCAGGCAAAGCTCCATCCAAACTCTCCATTTACCCCATGTTAATCCATAAAAGACTTTTGAGCATTCTTCTATGGAAACTTCGGAAGCAGATGGAAATATTTTATGGTGTATAATATGCAGAGGCCTGTAACATAAGTTTCCATCTTCCTTGCAGGAGCGAACAAGCAGACTTCTGCATATTAACCTTCAGATGTCAGCAAAAATCCCAAGGTGAAATGGTCTTTTATGTAGTGGCTTCTAGGAGGTTCAGAAATCACTGTCGGGTTCGTGGTACTGTAGCTTCTCTAGTTACATTTCCAAGGTCCCAGTGTGCTGCATGTCAGGTAGCTGATAATCATAACCTTTGCCCACAATTCAGCCCATTTGGCAAAGTTCTTTCTAAAGAAACAATAGAATTTGTAGGAAATGGAATAGCCATCTCATTATATTTTTTCATCACACAGCTGCACTCTTTTCAGGTCATAAAATTATCCTTGGTAAGATGTCCTGATTCCAAATAACTAACAGAATAGCACATACTTAAAACAAAAGTTGTCAGCCATTGTTAGCAATAGGAACAGCTTGATGTAACACTGACATGCACCTGAGTCCATGAGGGAGTAAGACTGCCTTCACATCAAACAATGGTGAATATTAGAACATATCACCCAAAGAAACACTTCGTAGGTCCTCAGCTTTGCACATGTCCATATCAAGTAACAGTGGCTGAAATCTACACTGTACTCAGCTTTGGTGGACCTGAACCCTTTGCCTCAGTGGCCTTATTTAAGCTCAGTGGACAGCTCAGGAGGTGGGAGGAGGTCATTCAGACTAGAGTGACAATGGCTGTCTTGTGACTCATTGCTGGCTTTCAAGGGACTCTGGCCTCACAGAGTTAAGTGCCACTTGTGTGCTATGTATAGATGGGCACTTTCTGAGAGGATCCATTGGAGTGAGACCTGTGATCCATTAAAAGGCTCAAATCTATGGAATTTATGAAATGCTATTTTCATAGAGTCCTTACATTTTAGTAACATGCTCTTTTATGGATACAGACCAAATAATTGAATCATTATAGCCTATTAAAATGCGAGCATCTATACCAACTTCTCCACAAAGTAAAAGATCTCTATGTATACTCTATATCATAAGTGTATCTTTTATTCTGTATATACCTTTGTTTTTGAGACAGGGTTTCCCCATAGCCTCAGGTGGTCTGGAACACTCTATGTAGACCAGAGTGACCTTGAACTCATAGGTATCTGCCTACCTCTGCCTCCCAAGTGCTGGGATTAAAGGTGTGCACCATCACACTCACCTCTTATAATATTTTTATTATACTTTCGTATACCATCCTAACACATAATAAATTATATATATATATATATGTATATATATATGTTGGATAGATTTAGTTGTCAACTTAACACACCTGGGTTGAGGGAATGTCAACTGAGGAACTGCTTTCATTGGACTGGCCTGTGGCCATGCTTGTGGGACATTTTCTTGATTGTTGAGTGATGTGGGAGGGCCGAGCCCACTGTGAGTGGTCCCAGCCCTGGGCAGGTGGTCCTATATTATATTAGAAACCAGGTTAGGTATGGACCAGGGGAGCAAATCAGTGAGCAGAGTTCCACCATGTTCTGTGCCCCAGGGTCCTGCTCTGAATCCTGCCTTGACTTCTCTTGATGGTAGACTGCTGTAAGCCAAATAAATTCTTTCCTCCCCAAGGTGGTTTTGGTCAATGTTTTTATCACAGCAATTGAAAGCTAACTGAGATAATATATAACATACTTACTGAATATATGTTTACTATATAATAATTCTGGGTGATATGGTTGTTGTCTAATATTAATATGAATTATTTAAGAAAATAATTGAATTATATAATGCAATAAAATATATGATGAATATTTATATTATATAATTAATATTCTATTCGACGATATGTTATACTAAAATATATTAATATATGCCACATGCACTTTGTATACTATGTTTTATAATATATATTAATATATAATTAATATATAGGTATACTCTACCACAGTAATGTACCTTATAATGTTTTTGCTATACCAAAGCTAATTTAGCATATTGAGAAGTGGGAGTAGATAAGTGGAAATTTTGATAAAAGAGACACAAATCAAAGAGTAATAAATTTTCAAATGTTTGTTATTATTTTCTTTTATGTGCCTGTATATGATCTAACATGTTTTGATAAAATGCTTTTCATATTTCTAGAAAAAACGTGTAGTAATGTTGAGTATGGTTTGGGGATGGTTTGTGTATGATTAGGCATAAAATAGTTGAAGGGTAGAGGCGGAGAAATTGTTTAAATTCACAAACTTTAATCTCTCCAGCAGAAATGTCTCTTGGAAATTTCTAGGTGACTTCTGAGCAATTCTCATCATTAATGGTGGTTTTCATATTGGTTTTTGTTCTGTTTTTCTTTTTCTAATCCGTCTCTCAGCTATAACTACAATCTCCAGTATTTCTCCACCGCTGATAAACTGCTTATTTCAAAATGACTATTTAAAATACTTATTTTAAATGCTTTTTAGATAGCTAAAATGTCCAAGATTGCTGAATCTTCTTCAGCAGCAGGTAGCAGACACATTCACAATTCTTAGTTTTCCTCTTAAGGTTCTATTATGTTGAAAACATAACATAATTACTTGATGGTCATAATATTTATGATACTAACTTATGATGCTAACGTTCTACAGTTGAACTTTGGAGAAAGGGAACATCCTTACATTTTAGAAGTTCCTATCAAAAGTTCCCTTTCAAAGGCAGTTGGAGAATGTAGTCTTCACAATAAAATTTGAGTCTTAAAATTAGTGTGATAGTGTTTCTGTGCAGTGTTTTTATGTTGACGGTCAAGTTGCAAAGAATGCAAATTTAGCTCTCTAGACTGAATGGAGGAATTTCGTTAGAAAATGTTAATGCAGATTATGCATTGCTTGGAGAACAACAAAATGAACACAAGGGGGCAGCAAAATACACCGGATTCCTTTATGCATTGCAACAAGAACTTGCTCAGGTGAGATCAGACCAAGAAAGCAAATGAAAGACCCAAAGTGCCCGGAATTTGAACGATCCTTAAATGCTGACATTTCTAGCACAAATACAGTGGGTCTGAGTGGTGTGTGTGTGTGTGTGTGTGTAAGGTTATGCATCCTAAGATAATTGGATCTATAACACACCAGTTTTTTAAGTGTCATATGAAGTGTCACCGGGGGCTATAAAGATGGCCAGGGATTAAGAGCTCTTGCTCAGGCAGAGGATCTGAATTTGGTTCCAAGTACCCACGATGGGCATCTTACAACTGCCTGTAGATCTCCAGCTCAAGGAGCTCTAACGCCATCTTCTTCTGGACTCCAGTGGCATCAGCATGTATCTAGTGCACAGACAGACAGACAGGCCCATACGCATACTTTAATTATGTAATTAAAAATAATTTTATAAAAAGAAGCCCAGAAGGGCTCCTGGAAGCTTGTACCTAAGCGGGGCTCACACTTGACTGCTGCTCAGCATACCTTCGAGTGGAGCAAATTTTAAGTTCTTCCTCCTCCTATTAAGATTTTTTGCTTTGTTTCATTGGAAAGTAACAATAGGATCCAGTCAGTTAGACTTAACTTAAAAAACAGGAAGCAGACTCTTCTAAGAAGCCGTAACTACTCATGAATCACAATTATCAGGCACATTTTAGAAGCAAGAATTAAAAAATTTCAGGTAGAGTCCAGCCAGGGTATTGCAGAAGCTGACTTTAGTGTCAGACTTGCAGTTGGGCAGATTTCTTAACCTCTAGGTATTGTGGCTTTTTCTCACTCAAGATGAGGCTAATACAACAGGTTGTTCTAAAGATTAAGTGGAGCAAAGTATGCCACCAACTTGGCTCAATACTCACCATCAGGTAAATCTTCAATTACCTTGGCAGCTATAAAATTACTATGATGATTGACTGGTATCTGATAGTCTCAGTTATTATTGCTCTGCAGCTAAATTTTTATGTTTAATTCTCATAACTAGTGTGAGAGGTAGGTTTTATTTCCAACCCATTTATAGATGAGAAAGTTAAAATTCAACCGAGTTGGTGACCTGGCTAATATAAATTCAATGAAAGAGTTTGAATTTGAACCTACTGCTTTCTGTCTGTCACTTAGTGTCCTTTCACCCATGTTTGGGTGTGTAGACTACCATTAGCTTCTCTAGTCCAACACACATAACTTGGGGAACTTCTAAAGTAATCTGAGTCCTCTGACCAGGCTTAAAGTGGATTCTGCTTAACCTACGGAGAGTCACACCCCTAAGGAAAACCGATTCTCCCTTCCCAGCAGCTACCAACTGCCAATAGTTCCTTAGGGAGGGCTGGGACTTATCCCGACTTCCCCACCTCTGTGCCGGGATTTTGCCTGGCTCAAGTTTAACTGGGACTTTGTATATGCTGTCACCACGGCTGTGATGGACCCTGGGGTACCTGGGGACACAAGGTTGACTCAATAGGCCCTAAAAAGGAACAGAGTACATGCAATCAGATGTCAGGTGGCACATGGGGGTCTAAATATGATAAAATATAGGAAATCTGCAAAAATTCAATAATTTTTTAAAAGGCATCAAAAAGGAAAAAAAAAAAAGGGATTCTGCAGCTGGATATGATGGTACATGCCTTTAATCCAAGCACTTGGGAGGCAGACGCAGGCAGATCTCGGCAACTCAATGTACAGTTTGACAAGGTCAGGGCAGGGCAGAATCAAGTGACTTTTTTTGTGCTCCAACCGGACTCAATAGACAGTGCGGGGAGGAAAATGAGGGGAGACCTTCTGGCAACCAGTGGAAGCTACTGTTACCCACCTGCTTCAAACCTGAACCGGTCTCTGCTAGAAAACCCTTCACCTGCCATCTCCTGCCCCTTGCCATTCCTGTCTGTAGAAACAAGAGACGGGTGGAATGAGTTGACTCCTCTACGATACAGACACCATACGGCTGTATTCTTGAGGTCTTTTTGTCTACCCAGGAAATGACCAATAGCTGCATGCCACCTGCTCTCTCTCAATGCACTGTTAAAGGGGGCAAGACCCTCTTTCCATCTTCGATAGGGTAGCCATCCTCATTTTACAGGCTTATGAAGACATGTTCTGCAGCACCTGCGCCCCAGAACCACCTTATAAATCAGATACAAACAGAAGCAGGCACAACTTGAACCAGGAACTCCTGTAGTTAAAACCCCTTGACTGAGACCCCTTCTGGGTGTTGAGAAAGGAACCTAGGTCCTCTGTAACACCAGGCAGAATCATAATGGCTGAGCCATCTCTCCAACCCCGTCTTTATTATTTTAATTATGCAGTTTCTCCCAGAAAAGAGACACACAGTACAAAATAACAAAGTGCAAAACCAATAGCTGAGGCACACTTTTATCCCATTAGGCTAATATCATGGAAATGAGGAGTTTCTTTGAATGCATATTTATTTAGAAAATTTGTTAAATAAAGAAAAGCTGTCTTCACATTCTAAGTCATCATGTGATACTTGGTGTAGGTCAAGATCCTCCCACTGACTATTCTGCCTCTGAAAGGGCACTGATGTCACTTTTCACCATGATATCAGTTTTGAAAGATTCGAGCTAAGCAATGTCCTTAAAATATTTTCTTAATTATCTGTTGACTTTAAAAATCATATTTGAAAATAGTATAATCCCTAAATGGAAATTAGCTAGTTTTCCTTGTTCGTGCTTTTAACACTGAATTGTTCTGTTAGGGAGCATTTTAAGTGGGCCCATGTTTGTTCTTGGTGAGCATGAGCCTTGGGAAACCCACTGCTATTGTGCATATTTGTCTCTGTACAGGAGTCTGGGTGGCATTGCCAGAACAAGGGGATGCAGGGGCCATAAAATCTCTGGATTGCCTAAGGTGCCCACTCCAGACCTTAGTTTTGTCTAGAGCCAAACAGACTCTGCAGTCTACAGCCTGGGTATTCCAAAGAAAGCGTACAGTGTTTTTGTTGGGGGTTGCTTACCCCACATGAAGCTACTGGGATAGATGGCATGCTTGGCAGACTCCAATCCTTTGGAGTGACTTAAGCAGAGGAAAAGAAATGCTGTAAAAATATGTGCATGAGGTAGTCAGACATGGAAAAAATAGATTGTATTCAAAGTCCTTCATTCTTGATCAATGGGAGAACGTTTTCCTTGCTATACTGAGCCCTTAGTTTAAAAAAATACAAGGACTTTCTCGCTATATTTTTGGGTGTATGCATATATGTGTGCTGTGAGTGTGTAGTGCGTGAGTGTATGTGAACGTGTATGAGAGCCTGTGTGCTCACATGTGGAGGCCAGAGGAGGACATCAGGTGTCTTTCTCCGTTGCTCCCACATTATTCCCCTGAGGCAGGGTCTCTCACTGTACCTGAACCTTGTTGTTTTGGCTAGGCTGGTTGGGCAATGAGCTCTAGGGATATCCTTGTCTCTGCCCTCCAGTGCTGAGGTTATAGACATGTGTGACCGTGCTTGGCTTTCTTATGTGAGTGCTGGGTGTTCAAACTCAGGCTCTTACGTTTGTACAGAGCATACATTTACCCGATGAGCCATCTCTCAAGTCCACTAGCTACATCTTTTTTTAAAAGACTTATTTTTGTGTGTGTGTGAGTGTTTGAGTCCGTGTGTCTGTGAGAGTATATGCTGCATATGTACGGGTCCCTGTGAAGCCAGAAGAATGCATGAGATCTCTTGGAGCTGGAGTTACAGGTGGTTTTGAGCCTCCTGACATGGCTGATGGGAACCCAACTCTGGTCCTCTGGGAGAACAAGTTCTTTCAACCACTGAGTCATCTCTCCAGTCCCCTGCTTGTTACATTTTAAAATATTTTATTAATTTATTTGTTTTTATGTGTGTGAGTGTATTGCCAGCATGTACGCAAGTGCATCTATGTCATGAAATGTCCGAGGAAATCAGAGGATGACATTGGATCCCTTGGAACTGGAGTTATGAATGGTTGTTAGCCACCATGTAGGTGCAGCTGCGCTCTTAACTGCTGAGCCATCTCTCCAGCTCCCTTGCTACATTTTTGTAAGTGAGATCCTTAGTGCAGTTTCAACATAGGAACATGTTCATGGTGAGTGAATAAATTCAGAAAAATGTTTATTTATTTGAACATTTTTACTCTATTTGTATAACTTTGCCCTCAAATTAGCAGAGTTACATACAAGCATGAGGTCCTCTTCCCAGATAGAAGTTCAGTAGGAAGAGAACAGGAAAGAAAACCACTGATGGTCGTTCTTCCCTCCTTTTCTCTACCTGCTTCACCTCTTCCTCTTCTTTTTTTTTAAGAAATGACATAATTTCAGGCATTGCTGCAGGTGATTTAAAAACCTATATTTACTTTCTTCTTTTGGGAATGACCGAAAAGGAAAAAAGTGATGTAAAGGAAGAAAACAGTAGGTTAGAATAGGTCACCCTCATCTTTGTAACAGCTGATGCTTTCAGTAAGGAGAGTGATGTTCAATAGCTTAAGGTGACAGTGACCAGAGGCTATGTGTTCGCTATCAGGGGACGTGATGTGCTTGTTTGGAAAGTAGCAAGGTGATTTAATTGTGTATGTGTGTGTGTTTTGACTGAATTATGCTCATGACCCCGTGGGAGTGGCTAAGGTTGGACGTAAGGAATGCATAGGGAAGCACAATTATGGGAGCTGAGGATTTGTGGTGACTGCCCACGAGTCTGGAACGTCAGCTGTGTTCGGCAGGCTCTGCTCAGCAGTCTGGTCTTGAGGCTGCAGACTGTGGCTGTGTTACTCAGATTCTGTCTCCTTACTGTGGTGAGTAGTGCTTCCTCAGGCCATCAGGGAAGAAACGCAAAACAGGAAAATCTGGGAATCTACTTGGTAGAAATCCTTTTGGACCAAAAGCCAAACACTTCTTAACAACCTGATCTGTAAACAACAAACAAACTGACAGGAAGCTGAGAGAAAATAACATCAGTAGCAGGACTAAAACAAACCAAATCCCAGAACAGCCTTTATTTCTCTGGGCTGCAGACTTATGTAACTTAAAAATTATAAAGAATAAAAGATTTTCATATAAAAATATAGGAAAGCAGAAGAAAATACAGCGTTCCTACAATCCTAGCAATCAGGGATAACTATAAACATTTTTGGGTTTAAATTCTCTTCTACACACATTCAATGTAATCATTAAAATTTATAAATTAGAAATACTTTAGCTTTTGTTTCTCCTAATAGACATACTTATTTTTTATTGTTCTTCTTGTAAAATGGTTATTTTAGTGTGTATATGTGTGAGTGTGAGTGTGTGTGCGTGTGTGTGCACAGTGCCACAGTGTTTATGAAGGTTTTGATAATCAATTTTCTCCTTTCACTGTGGATTTCAGGGATAGAATTCAGCTTTTCATGTTTGTTTGGCAAATGACCTTACCTGTTGAACCATCTTACTAATCCATCATCTTTAGAGAAATTTAAATTTATTTATTTTTGTTTCATATGTAAGTATCTTGCCTGCATGTCTGTAAGTGCACCCATGTCATACAATGCCAGCAGGGGCATGGAGTAGGCATGGGAGTTACATGCCTGGTGTTACAGACAGTTGTTAGCCATCATGTGGGTGCTGGGAACCAAACCCCAGTCCTCTGCAAGAGCAGCCAGTGCTCGTAACTGCTGAGCCATCTCTCAGCCCTTAGGCAGATATGAAGTTAATACCACAACTTCAGAGGCTGAGGCTGAATTCAAGCCAGTTTGGGCTATATAACAAGTTCAAAGTCACTTTGGGCTGCTTTCTGAAACCTTGTCATGAATGAAGAAACAACAGTGAGTAAAACCAAGCAAAAATAAAGACCTGGAAAATGTGTGATCATACGAATGGGTGAATTGATTGTTTGGGGATATATTAAGATGTTTGCATCTTGTAAGGTGTTGTATAAAAATTGTTCTTGTACCCATTTTTTTTAAAGCTTGAGGACAATTTTATTAAAATTTAAAACAAAAATCACAGGGCAGGCAAGCTATAACTCTCAGAAGCTTCCCAGAGAAGGAAGATGGAGAAGAGAAAGAAAGCCTTGTTGTTTGTGTTTAGGCGTGGAGATTAGCCACAGTGAGGACAAGCAACCACAGGACTAGCAGGGGGAACATTAGAGAAAAAGTCCCAAGGACCCGAGAAAAGCATACCTAGGCTCTGGTCAGCATCCAAAGATAAAGAAGGAAGAAAAAGAAAAGTTACTTCTGAGTTATGCTGAGAAACACTGGCAGACATGACAGAAGCTCCTGGTGAATCTGGAGCAACTTTGCCAGGGGCTTGGAGTAGTGTTGTGGCATTAAAAATGCTTATTTGGGCTATATTTGTAGAAATGGTGTTTCTGTGTGGAAGGTTAAGAACATCTTGAAAGATTTTGTTTTAAAATATGTTAAGATACCAAAAGGTCTTCCCCACACATTTCTGTCATCATCCATGTATGAGACTGCTCAGATCTTGACTCTTCCTGAATATAAATCCTGGCGTTCAGGGCAACATTTAAAGGCAGCTTCTAAGAAGAAGAATGTCAAGGCAGTTTGATTCCAGTCATTTGAATTCCCCGGCTTCTGCTTAGCTTTAGCTGTCCCCTTGACACAACAAGAGGCACCTGGGACGGGGGAACCTCAATCGAAGAATTACCTGGATTAGATTGGCCTGTGGCCTGTCTGTCAGCAATTATCTTGATGGACTGACATGGGAAGGCCCAGTAACACCCTTCCACGGTGGGCCTGGGTTATATAGGAAAACTGGCAGAGAGTGTTTCTCCATGGTGGTTTCTTCCTCAGTTCCTGCCATGCCTTTGCTCAGTGATGGACTGTGACTTGGAAGCGTAAGCTAAATAATCCTTTCTTCTCCTAAGTTGGTTTTGGTCAGGATTTTATCACAGCAGAAGAAAGCAAACTTAGAACAAGGCTTTACTGCTGAATTCACTTGTTTCCAAATGCATTAGAGCCAGAGTCAAGGCAGAAGCCCACAGAAGCAGTTATGTCAATGGTATTGTTCATTCACTTGAAAGAAAAGTCTTTTTTGCTTTATTCAAAGGGGCGGAAGCTGGCTTCTTTCCAGGTGGGATATCCTGATTGGAAGTTAACTCAGACACCGAGCTTTGCTCTTTCCTTGACATCGTTTTGGTACACGTTCCTTAAAGAGCCTAGTGTCTACACGTGCTAGTTTGCACACACAATACAGTGGAAAAATGATCTCCTTTACTTATCCACTGTAGCTTTGGAGTTCCAGGGGAGGGGAGAGGAGGAGAATCTGAGAAACTTGGAAGTTCTTCCTGGTAAGTCCGTATCAGAGATCAGTGCTTGACTCATGAACAGCTGTTGTGCTAATTATTCATAGTAATAACAATGAGTAATAATTTTTAAAAAATCATGAACGCCTGCCAACGGTGCATTGAGTGCTATACAATATGCTTAGGTCAAAGTCCTTGTTGGGTCTTTTGCAATAGCTTTTCAAATAACATCTATTCCCAAAGCTCTTCACAGTTGATCAAATATTTTCATATGGGTAAGATCACACATGGCGGGTGATCAGATTGTGGGAATACCCCCAAATTTTACCTGTGTTTCAGTAATGCTCAGGTTCCTTCTGCTTTCTTGGTTTTCCTTTTTCTTTTTGTCGTCGTTGTCGTTTCTGAGACAGGGTCTTGCTATGTAGTTCAGACTGGCCCAGAACTTAACAATGATTTTCATGTCAGCCTCTCAACTGTTGGGATTGCAGGTGGGAGCAACCACAGCAGGTGCCAACTGTTTCAGATTTATTTCTTTAAAAGATTTTTATTTTTATTTTTAATTGTGTGTGTAGTGTGTGTTTGTGCTTGTGAGGATAGATGCTCTCAGAAGCCAGAAGAGGGTATTGAATCCCCTGGAGGTCAAGGTCCAGGTGATTATGAGTCACCAGACATGGTGGGTGCTGGGAACTAAACTCAGGTCCTCTGAAAGAACAATGTTAACCCAAGTTGTCTCTCTAGTCTAAGTCTCTGTTTTATGTTTATAATTTAAATCCTTACTTTTTAAAAAGGAGAGACTCAAATCTTTTATCTTTATTACTTAATGAGATTCAATAAAATAAAAGAGGTAGGTAGCTCTTATGACATGTTTAAGTAAAGATAAGACAGCTACCTAAACACATGTTAAAATATCCTTTCACTCAATGTGTGTCCCCTGTAGGTCAACCTGAAAAAGTCCTGTGAATCTTGGATTAGAAAAATCCCCAAACATCTTTCATGCATGACTGGAAGTGTAAGATGTGGTATCCTGGCTCCAATCCAGTGCAAAGGGGAATTTGAAGAGCTGGTTCACATATTTGTAATTTTCCAGTAGTAGGCACACACCTCCTTTCCTTATCACTTCTGTTGCCTTGGAGTGGCCAGTAGCAGAGGGCAAAAGTTTCTCGATATCTCAAAAACACCCAGTGCTACAGGATGCATTTGGATGAAAAGTTCAAGATCATTAATTTTGGAACCACGTATTGTCATGGGTGCAGTCCTAGGCTTACAATGTTTTATTAGTGTAGTTTGCTGATTAGCTTACTTGGAGAAACATTGTGAATTATTGATGCTGTCACTCCACTGTGGGGAAACGTAGTAAATTGAAGGAATAAAATGTCATAGATTTTTTTGTTGCTGTACTTGTTTTGAATCCTATTTTATGAGCGTTGGTGCTCTCTTAAGTGCTTTGGAAATATACAAAAAGATCTGTCAATTCTCTAAGAGAGATACTGGTGTAGGGAACTATCACAGGAAACTTTAGGAAGCAGAGGAGCTCCTCAAAGATTTTTGAACAGTAAAATAGTTTGTAGCATGAACAAAAAACTACCTTGATTGATGATGGAAGTGGATGATTCTTGCAAAAGTTCCTGGACAATTGGTTAAAACGATAAAAATAAGAGGTCATTTGATCCTATTGGTTAAAGGTAATAGTTACATTCTAAAGGTGCAACTGATTGTCTGAATTTATGCTTAATCACCAATACTCAAAACAAAACAGGCAGGAGAGATGGCCCAGTGGTTAAGAGCACTTCCTGCTCTTCTAGAGTGGTTCCCAGCACCCATTTCAAGTGGCTTAGAACATACTCTAACTCCATCTCCACTGCATCCCTTGTTCTTTTCTGGATTCTGCAGCCACCCCCACACATGAACACACATAGATACACATGTACACATGCACATGTGTATTAATAGGTCTTAAAAAGACAGAACACAACTAAACCCTGGGCATAGTGGTACAAACCTATAACCCCAGAACTCAAAAGGCCAAGGCAGGAGAGTTGTGCGTTTCAGGACAGTCTGGGGTGTATAGTGAGACCCTGCCCCAAACAAAGAAACTAGGAAGCAAAAGTAGCATTTAAAAAGTCAGTTATATGCTAAAGGGAACTCTCTCAAAAAGAGAGGTGCATGTGGTATGCCCTACACAGGCCCCACGCCCACCGTGGGTGTCTGGGGAGTTGTGCATGGTGAGAGGCTGCCTCACTCAAAAGTCAGCACTGCCATTGTGACTCACCAGAGACCATTCAGAGGAGCTGGAAGCATTTATACAGACACTGCACTAGTATTTCTCATTGTAAGAACTTACGAACGTACCCAAGTCTCTTGTTGACTACAGACAATCCCAGCATTCTTGCTGCATATGCCTATCCTGGTAGGTGGTCTGTGCTCTTGGAGCATCTGGGCTTTCTGTTGATGGTATTATAATTCATACTAAAGTTTGCTGGTAGCACACCCAAAATTCCTTGAAGCTCTTTCTCTATCAATATACATGCAGTCACTGTATTTGT
The DNA here is from genome assembly GCA_035773235.1 of Eospalax fontanierii. Taxonomy (NCBI): domain Eukaryota; kingdom Metazoa; phylum Chordata; class Mammalia; order Rodentia; family Spalacidae; genus Eospalax; species Eospalax fontanierii. The sequence goes on along the minus strand of CM069531.1, from coordinate 90,828,177 downwards.
TAATTGGGGTGCCATAGTTCTACATGATGGGTACCCCATGCAGGCTGTCATTTTCCTGTACGTGAATACTAAGGCTTTTCCGATGCTGCTTATCTGATGAAAATAGTGTTACAGATTTTAGCTATCTACTATCTGCTATTTTCTGTCCTAGCAGCCCTCACAGAAATGGTATATTAAGAATGTTGGGGTTGGAGATATGGCTCAGAGATTTAGAATACTTGCTGTTCTTCCAGAGGATCTGGGTTCAATTCCCAGCACCCACTTGGTGGCTAATAACCATCTGGAACTCCAGTTCCAAGGGATCCAACACCCTCTTCTTGCCTCTGTGGACTTTGTGCAACACAGGTGCATTTATATGCATGTAGGCAAAACACTCAAACACATAAAAATAAAAAATACTAGAAAAAGAATGTCAAGCTGGTTGGTTGGTCAACAGAATCAGGACTATCAAATACATTAAAACATCTACATTTACATGAGTAAATGTGCCAAACTAATGCTATTCTATTTAGTTTGAGGGGCAAATGGCTCTTCTACTGTACAAACAGATATGTGTGCCACCAATCCCTTATATTTAGTCCACAGAGAGACTGTACTAACATGTGTGTTTTTCCCTCCTTTTGTTAAGAGTGATGGAAAATATTTTTAATATATCTTTTAGGCGCTATTGAGAACATTATCTGATGTACACGTTCTTTATTCCTTTCTCTGGCTTTAATAGATTATAGAAACAACTTTGAAAACATTTAACACTTTGGCATTAGCTCATAGCAAAATCTTGCAATGTTATTGTTCTTTGTCGACTAAGTGCTGATAGTCATTTCTACTTTTAATGAGTATGTTATGGTGCTCTGTGACTAAAGCATAGCTGATGCTGGCTACAGTATGTGTATAGCATCTCACCTGCCATTTAAAAGGTCAATTTTGCTCTTAAATATCATTGAAAAAAGCAAATGCAATTAGTGGGTAGAGTGATTTGCCACAATATACATGATAAATGAAGAATGAAGTAGGAGAAATAACTGAGGTTAAAAAAGAATACTTGTTTTACTGATGGGTTTTAAGCTTCCATATACTTGTTTTTTTTGTTTAACCAGAAGGGAGAATTTATCCAAGACCAACTGGGTAGTATTAAAGATGGGATTATTCTAGAATGATCCATGCAGGGAGACATTTAAATTTAGGGGTTAAGCCTTCTGTCATCATAATATAAAAATACTAGGTGTTTCATAAGAAATGAAAAAAATCCTAGTTTTATTGTCATGACTTTGTTACTGATTCCACTTGAGATGCAATAAGGAATTTTATTCAGGGTATGTGACATCGAGGAATACAGGGGGAACAAGCTAAAGATAGACTCCTGCCACCAATCTCAAAAGGACAGAGATAATCCGGTTAGTCTGGGCTAACTCAGTAATGTTACATGTCCAAGAAGGTCCTCACTGGAGTGGGAGAGTGGCTTTAAATTTTGACACTTTTTACAAAGATAATTTGGGCTTTTTTTTTTCTTTTTTTAAATTATTGATGGTATGTGGTCCATCTTCCCTCTGGAAAAGGAGGTAGGTTTCTAAAGTGCTGCTGTGGAGCAAATCTTTCTGACAGTGTAGTTTAGATTGTATTCATGCTGGCTTTCTGAGTGCTGCTTGAAATCTTAACATCTTGGGGAATACTTGTATAGATCCAAAACAGTCAGGGACCCTTGGCTTATTCCCTGGCAGAGAGGTATGGCATTTTCAGCTACTCAGGCTTAGGAAATTGAACATTCTTCCTGCTACAGGGCTCAGATCTACATGGTGCTAAAGAATAGACCTTTTTCCTTTTTTTACAACATTTTATTTCTTATTTTCTTTTATATGTACAAGTGTATTGCCTGCATGTGTGTGAGTACACCTGTGTCATGCAGTGTCTGCATGTGTGTGAGTGCACCTGTGTCGTGCAGTGTCAGTGGAGGTCAGAAGAGGGTGTTGAATCCCTTGGAACTGGAGTTAATGGAAGGTTGCTAGCTGTCATATGAGTGCCGGGAATCCATCCCAGGTCCTCTGCAAAGCAGCCATTGCCCTTAACCACTGAGCCATCTCTCCAATCCTGTAGTTGATCTTTTTCTGGAGCCTTTTGGCTTGCTGATTTTCAGGGTTCTTTGATCAAGGAGCATTTGTGTTCATAAGAGGAAAGCACATTGACCTTGTCATGTGGCAGGTAATCAGCCGATAGTTACAGACTGCCTATGTTGCATTTTCTATTGTACTATTCCTTCTGGGATAAAAAAAATGAATAGCAAGAGACTTCTTAAATAAGAACTATCTAAAAAGGAAGCTTATGAATGACCCCATCCTCATCCTCCTCTGTCAGTAGGACTTTCCATTCATCTCTACCTAAAAACCCCAAGTCAGATAATATTCATGAGCATGTCCTGTCTTCTCAGAAATACTAGCTCATCTGGAAGTCTGGCCTTGGGCTTGCTTGAACTTGGCTCCTTGCCTCTTCCTCTTGTCCTCTTGCCTGTGTCTGGACCCTGTACAAGCCAGCTTTTAGGTTTTGTTCTGGCACCTGCTTTTAGCCTTTTGAGACTTTGTACCCATCCCTTTAAATACTCCAGTACCATTCAAGTATGGATCCTAGCTTCCTTATCTGTGGCCTTGATCCTGTCCCCTCCTGGCTCTGCCCCTGTCTTGGTCTCATTTTGGTGATCCCTGTTCTTGTTCTGTATTTTAGGTCACACCTTCTGTCTTATTTCACCTCATAGTCCAGCTCATCAGCTGTAAGCTAGAGTGAACCCTTCCTTCCTTAAGACGCTTTTGTCCAGCATTTTATCACAGGAACCAGAAAGGCAATTACAGCACCTAATATAAGCTTTTCTATTTGGAGGTCTGCCCAAATGGATAAACAATGATCCTGATAGGAGGGAGGGAGGGAGGAATGGAGGGAGGGAAAGAGAGAGAGAGAGAGAGAGAGAGAGAGAGAGAGAGAAAGAGAGAGAGAATAGAGCTCCATCTACAAGCACACATGTGATCCATTAAGTTATTTGACCTCAGGTTCCTAACTTGCCGATGTGACTAATATTAATTCAATTACAGTATCTATTTCCTAGGATGGCTGTGCATCCAAATTAAAATATTGCTAAGAACACAATCTCAGCTCTGTATAAATAACGTAAATCATTATTATATTTATCATGAAAGCCCACAGCGGATGTGTTCGGTGTGATTTTTAAAGCCCATTCCCCCCCCCCCCCACCTCCCAGTTGCTGGAGAAGTCTTGTTTTTTTGTGAGCATCATTTGTGAATTATGGATTTGTCTCTTCTAAGGTGATAGTTGAAAACAAAGAGAAAGAAACCTCAACTGCTCCAGCACATGAATTTCTATTTTAAATGCAAAAGTGCAATCGCCTAACCACAAAAGCCCCAATCAAATTTAGCTCCTTCCGATCCCATGCCCAAGCTCCCGCTTAGGGCTCTCCCGGAGGTGACCTGCTGGGAGTGTCTGGGCTCCTCGCCCGGCTTGTTCCAGTGGCCTTTTCCTTTCCCACCCCACGCTTTCCCTTCAGCACACCTGTTGGCTGCGCTCCTTCCTCTCTGGTCCAAGCTTCTTGGTTCTAGTCATGACCACCTGTGAAGGATGACGCAGATGTAACCCTACGCACATCCTTGCCTTGTTGCTGTCTTCAGGGTCTCCAACTGGGCTGATTCACCTCACGGGAGGTTATTTTTAGCCTTTATCTCCTAGAGGCCTTGTTTTCTTTCCGCCACCTTTTGACCTGGGAGCTGGAAATAAAGTTGCCTTCCATAAAGATGAGAAAGTTGTCAGTCATTTCCTTCCTCCGGCGTGAAAGACTGGTCCAGCACAGGCTGGGAAGAGGCTGAAGGGCTCAGTCCTAGTCCTGAAAACACTCGATGTTGAGAACTGGCTCTCGAGTCATCTGTATACATTGCCCAGAACGGTTGCCTGGGAAGGCCAGCTGTTTTTTCAAAGGGTCTTGAGGATGTTCAAGGGGAATGGATAAGAAATTTTTTCCTTTTCTTTTGATCATGATTACTAAACTCACACATCTGGGTAGCTTGACTTCCTTCTTTTTTTTGTTTAATTTTCTTTTTGAAATGATTTTAAAAAGCTCACAGGTAGGACTGAGGCTATAGCTCGGTGGTGGAGTGTTTGTCTAGCTTGCTGTAGATTCTGGGTTCCATCTCTTAACACCACCCTGATCAGTCAGTCAGTCAGTCAGTCAATCAGTCAATCAAGCAACAATATTCACTGGGAAAGAGAGACATTATTGCTTTTTGAAAAGAAATCTTATGAAAATGTACTTCTACTGGGGGAAGAAAGCTGGTTTTCACTATAGAAGAAAATATGGGAATGTTCCTGGTAATCTAAAAAACTCTAGGTGTGTTAAAGCCTTGAAAATTAAACTTCATTTTTCCTCATTCTGAAATACACATAAAATTCAAGAAGGATAGGAAACTACAAACAAGAAAGTGAACAATAGTTGTGAGTCCAGCATTTTCTTAGCTGGTGGAGAGTCCTTTAATTCGTTCAGCTGTCTGCTGATGTTCTCTGGAGTGCTGTCAGTGCTGCGGAAACTAATTTCCCATGTGCCACTATTTTAAAAATTTACTTTTTGTATTTTTAAGCGTGTGTGTGCATGTGTGTGTGTGTGTGTTTGTGCGTGTGGACATATGCACATGAGTGCAGGTTTCTCTAGAGGCACTGGACCCCCCTAGAGCTGCAGTTACATGTAGACTATTGTGAACGGCCCAACCATGTGGATGCTAGGAGCTGAATTCCAGTGACCTGGAAGAGTAGTACCTTCTGAGCCATCTCTCCAGCCCACCGTATACCATTATCTTAGTGACCTTATGTATAATCATCCTTAAAATTGTCAAGAAACTGACTCAGGGTAGGCACATTAACATTTTAAATTAAAATGTAGTTGACAAATGAAATTTGTGCCTATTTATGGAGCATAATTGTGAAATGACCAAAGAGAGCTAATATATGGGTTATCTTATATCCTTACAACTTTTATTATGAGAATACAATATTATTCCCTTAGCAGTTTCCAAGTACATAATATGTGAACTACAGTGACCATCTTCGGTAAGATGACCAGTTGACAGTTTCCCCACATGGACCTAAACATTTCAGTTTTCTCAAATCCTTGCAAAGAACGTTTGGTTTGACTTCCCAATTGTCATTCTTGCCAACATCTTGGTTATTGGGAGGCACAAGCACCCTTTTTTATATTTTCATATTATTACTTCTATCTTTAATGAATTGCTTATTTTTACATTCGTCCCTTTTTTCCTGTAATCTTTTACTAATTGATTCATAGTTTTCTCTGTTATTGTTAATTTCTGTTGTTTCTTATATCTGTAAACGGTTTTCCATTTTAATGTTTGTCTTTTAATCTCGTGATGTTTTTGGTTTGTTTGTTGTTTTTGGTTTGCTGGATGCATGTTTTCCTTTCTAAGTAGGCAGGCCCATTGGCCTTTTCTGTTTTAATTTTGGCTTTCTGTATTTCCCATTGGACAGGTCTTCCTCTCAGTAAATATGAAGTCTGCTTCGAGGCAGGCTTTGGAGCTAGCAGAATGGATAGCTTGTCCAGTTTTGTAAGACGGATGATAACTCTTGTTTTGTAGTGTTTCTTGGGGACTTGGAGGGGTTTAGAACACAGGACTCTGCTCTGGGCCCACCCAGGAATGGCTGTTCTTTTCCCTATGTCCTCTCATCTTCAAAGTGAATACGATAGGTTGATATCAATTCTCTAAACAAGAGAATGACAGGACTGGGAACGCCCCTTCCACTGTCTTGCTTCCAGGCTGTAAATTTTCCCTGGAGAAGTAGTGTTCAGGATGAGCAGTCTTCATAATGCTCTGTCCATCTGTTCTCTGCTTTGATACTTTTCTTTTTCTTTTTGAGAAAGAGGTAATTAATATTCCCATGTCTTTATCAAATTAAACATTTTGGGAAACTAATTAGTTTTATGACAAGACAAATATTTCTTCAAAGGTAAAAACCACAAAGACTGGATGCTTCTATGGAGGTTCAGGGCTAAGCAATGAGAGAGAGAGAAGCATGCTGAGACACTGGAGAGATTTCTGGAAAAGCAGAGCTTTCCTCGAAACTCCTTTTGCATGAAAACCTTTTGAGAAATTTCTTGCCATTCCTAGGGCTAGCCCATGAAGGAAAGACTCAGTCACTATTAAAATAATAACTAACTTACCATTCATTAGCATGCCCAAAGCTTTAGTTGCGCATAGTGGAGATGGAAGGAAGCACATAGGAAAAGACTGTCTCTCAAGAGGGTTCTGTGGCTTCGCCATCTTAACATCGTTCGTTATGTTCCCATTCTCTCCAATAAATAATGAAGTTCTAACTTTCATCTCTTTACAAAGAAAATGAATTTCCAGGGTGGCACTGGAAATGTTGACCCTCTCATGGTATTTTCATGTTCAAAGTGACGGAAGGAATATAGCCAGTGAACAAGGTTTATCTACAAAACAGGAACTCGCTTTTGTGCTCCTGTCAGGAGACCTGAAATCTACCTGGCTGTTTCAGTCTGCATTATACAGAATTTATCACTGAATCATGAATAAGTCATTTTGGTGTGTAGGCACTGTCTATTTTAGGGCTCTCTTCCTTTTTATCCACAATTCAACAAGCTAACCTGTTAGGTTCTGTAAAATAACTCTTATTTCTAATTCCTCAATCTCTCTCTCTCTCTCTCTCTCCTCTCTCTCTTTTTCTCTCTGTTTGAGACAGGGTCCCTCTATGTAGCTTAGCTAGCTAGTCTGGAACTCTCTAGGTAGAGCAGATTAGCCTTGAACTCACAGAGTTATACCTGCCTCTGCCCCCTACCCAGTGGTGGAATTAAATGTGTGTGCCACATGCCTGACTGATAATCAGTAATCTCTTATTTTGCATATAATACAATTAAATTTCACAAACTTACTTGAAACCATTACAATGATAGTGTTAGGGATAAAATCAGTGTCCGGCAATAAAAAAAAAAAAAAAGTTCAGAAAAGGATGGTAGAATTTTAAAAGACTAGAGACTAATAATAACTATATATATAAATTAATTGTTCATAATAAAAATAATCAGAATGTCCTAGAATGGTTTGTTGGGCAATTCATTCAAGAAGTACTTATTTGAGGAACAGAATGAAAAATATTACTTAAGAAGGTAAAACTTAACTAAGAAATGTCTAATGGTTAAGTTTCAGGGTTCGTGTTCCCTGCTAATGGAAAAAAAAGCCTTCCTGGAACTCTTAATTATAAGTTATATAGATTTTTATTTAATAAGTTCAGCATCTTAGAACCACTATTTCCTCTGTAGATATAAATTATAGACCATAGGAACATTTGACTTTCAAGACAGTTTTTTAAAAAATTTCCTTTGCTTCACTCTGACATAAGTAAAGTTTTTCTTTGTAGTTGATGTAATATTTTTGAGAAATGCTTTTTCATTTTTGCTTCTTTGTATAACCAGCCCTCCAAGGTTGTGGATCATGTGATCTCTATTATGTATTGTGGGGATCGGTTTGTTTGGGACTCATTCTATGATTTCAGTGTTTGTCTGAGTTCTGCAACCTCCTTTTCACTACACTGTTTCCTCAGCTTTTCAAACACGGGAGAGAAAATGCTCACAAGCTCGTTTGTAGGACATCATTTTAAATAGCGTTCTAGTATCCGTTATTTTCAAGTTCTGATAAGCTTTCTAGGTGACCTCGGCCTGTAGAGACAGCGAGGGCCAAGAAACTGTTTTTTTCCGGCTTTTAGACGTCACATTGCTTCCTTTCGCACCTTGCTTGGAATGTCAGAAATTTATTAACTTCTTTCTTGCTGAGATGTTTTTCTCTTAAAACACGGTGATTGTGACAGGGGTGTTCTGTTTACTTGATGCTGAGTACTTTTCCAAACTCAGTTACAATGAGAAAACAAACTCTCTGGAACTCCTTCCCTCATTATAAACAGCACAGTCATCAACTCTAGCAGTCACTTCTGCCACAAAGAATGATTCTCATCAAGCTTCTTAAGGACTTCAGAATTCACTGGGATATAGGATCTTCCATAGGTTTAGAATAGACAGATGAATGCCCCTAGATAATTAGTTGGGTAACTGTGTCATGCAGTTGCCTGGGTTCATATCCAATTCCACTCCTAGTAACTAGTGATCTTGGTAGATATTGTGGAATTTTTACTAAACCAAACCAATAGAATTGTCGGCAACAGATATGTATTGCTTACGAAATATCAGTCCTTCCTTATCTCGGTTTCCCATCCTTGTTTACATTTACATGGATCTACTGACCAGTTTTGACAATTGGATTAACTGGAAGCAATGTTGTTGATTTCATGCCTGGATGGAAATGATATATCGAGACCACTCAGTTCTTTCCTCTTGTATTACAGCAGTCCAGGGAGGGTCTAGGGATATAGCTTTGTTGGTAGAGTGCTTGCTTAGCATGCACAAAGCAGTGAGTTCCGTCCCCAGCACTGTATAAGGCAAATGTGGTAGAGCATACATGTAATCCCTGTATTCAGAAGATAGACACAAGAGGGTCAGGAGCTCAATATCATCTTTGGTTACATGGAAGGTTTGAGAGGAGCTTGGGTTGCACAAAGAAAAGAAAAGAAGTAAAAAGAAAAACCCTGGCAGCCGAGGTGATGAACTTCAGGCAGTGTGCGATGGGGCAGGGGCACTAGATAGAATTTTTGTACAGAAAATTCTTCATTGTACTTGGTACAAGGAAGAAGTTAACCTTTGTCATGGACATATACCCATAGTGTGGCTTTACCTGGGCTAGCTTACCCAAGGGTAGGATGAACTCTTACACATTATTGACCTTTTATTTAAATACTAGGATCATTATTCATATTGTGACCATAGTTCCAAGCATTGCCTTGAAAACTATCCTAGACAGAAAAAGTTTTATTCCTACAGTCTCATTATTCTTATCCCAGTTATCTATCTATCTATCTATCTATCTATCTATCTATCTATCTATCTATCATCTATCGTCTATTCACCTACCTACATGAACAGAGCTTTGATTTAAGCCCATGAGCAATGTGGAGGAAATGTAGATGCAGTTTCTCTCAGCGTTATGCATTGTATACATTGTTCATGGCAGGGGAGCGTATCTGGAGATGGTGCTTCAAGGGCATTATTTAAAACTATAAGTTGTGAGAAAGTAGAGCTCAGTTTTGCTCAGGTTGGTCTCTGCAAGGCAGCTGGCTCTAGAGGAAAGGGGCCGTTACCTTTCAGCTGTTTTTTTTTTTTTTTTTGTCTTCCTGCTTGAGCCACTCTCCTCGTCCTGTTGTCTACATAGACTCTTCTAAAAGGGTTTCCTTCATAACTCACTTTCCAAGCTTCGTATAGGGCGATTGGCTGGGTGCTGCTCCATCACTAAATATCTAATAAACCAACTTCTGAGTGAATCGGTTATCAAACATTATCTGAGAATCTTCTGTGAGTCCGGCAGTAATGCGGATGGTGGGTACGTCCCAAGCAGCTACCATACCACATGGATATCCACTTCCCTTATCTTCATCAGTCCTTTTTTGAGGGGAATTATTTTGGAGTTAAAGCAAATTTACTAAGCAGTAATATCCTTCAAGGGTATTAGAATTTTACATTTATTGATCATCATCTGTCTCACCTTTTTCTGAAGTCTTTGGAAACTGCAAATAGAATTCCTTTTACCCTGAAATGCTTTTGCACAGTTCCTAAAGAAGAATTTTCTTAGATAATTACAGTACAGATATGAAATTTGAAAAATAGGATTGTTCTAATACTACGATGTAGTCCAGCAGTTGGCAAATGTATGCGGCTTACTATTTATGTTTGTAAATAAACTTTTATCGCAGCACAACTATGCTTCTTTATGACTGTCCACAACTGCCTTTTGCTTGTTTATCAGTGAAGTTTTATTCGAACACAGTAATGTTCATTTGTTTATGGACTGTTCGTCACTGCCTCTTGTCTGCTTGTAAATAAAGTTGTGTTAGGATACAGCAATATTCATTTATTTGTGGGCTGTGTATGACTACCTCTTCTACAATAGCAGCATTTAATAGCTCTGACAAAGACTATAGCTCAGCATAGCTGAGAATCTTTACTATCTGATACAGAGGAAAAATTATGGCCCTCATCTGATAGCTAGATATTATCACTTTCATTATTTTCCAGTGTCTTCTACTGCAAAAGAAAGAAAACAATCCAGTTTGGCACCCTACCCAGAATCACATGGTATAGTTGTGTCTCTTTATTATCAATCACTATAAAATAACTCTTCATTCTTTTTATAGCTCATTACCTTGACATTTTAATACATATTTTATTATTTTAATTTTATGTGTATGTGTGCATTGCCTACATGGACGTAGGTGTATCTATGTCATGCAATGCCTGTGGAGGTCAGGAGAGGGTGTCGAATGATGGAACTGGAGCTATTGATGGTTGTTAGCCACCAAGTAGGTACTGGGAACCAAAGTCAGGTCCTCTGCAAGAGCAGTCAGTGGTCTTAACTGCTGAGCCATCTCTCCAGCCCTACCTTAACAGTTTTGAGACTTGTGGGTTATTTGTTTTTTGTAGAGCACATCTCAGTTCAGAATATATAGGATTGGATTTCTGTATGTATTTTAGGCTTATGATGTATCCCAGTACAACCTGACAAGAGAGACATGTTTATCCAATTCATTATTGATCACATTCATTTTCATCTGTTTGGTTAAGGTAATATCTACTATCTTTTTTCACTTGAAGTTGCTGTATTTTCCCCTTTCTGAGCAAATACCATTTAGGATAAATACTTGGAGCTCACGTGCTTGTCCTTTTGCTTCTCATCGAATCTTTCTGAATATTTTTAGCATTCATTGATAATTCACTCATGCAGCAATTATTACAGCGGTGGGTACCAAAAGTGGATGTTAAGAGTCCTTTATTAGTTACAGCCTTTTTTGTGTATGTGTGTGCATCTGTGTAAATGTGTTCATGTGTGTATGTGTGTGTGTGGCGGACAGAGGTAAAAAACTGGTATCTTAGTCAATCACTGGCCACCTTGCTGTTTTCTTACTTTCCTGGAGCTTCCTGACCCAGCTAGGCTGACTGGCCAGCACATCCTAATAGTTCTCCTGTCCCCATCTACCCAGCACTGGGCTATCAGGTCTTCATTGCTCTGCCTGGCTTTTATTTTCAATATGTTTTTTATGGAATCATTGTGTGTTTCATACAGAACCTCTCAATCAGTCTTCATCTTCGTTATATCTGTCTTCTCACTGACATCACTACCACAGCCCCTAACTGGAATCCATACGTTCTTTCATCTGTGTGAAAGTCTATTGTGCCAAGTGACCCCAGTATAGGTTCATTCATTGAGGCCTAGTCATCCTACCCAGAGTCCCTCACTTTACGAAGACTAGCCCATCCTCACCCAACAGTAATCAGTTGCCAATATTTCTTAAGCAAAGGTTGGGGTCTGCTGTCCATTTCCCAGTGCTGGGTTTCTGTCTGCTTGAGTTTGCATGGCTCTTGATGTGCCTGGCTTTTGTACATGGGTTTAGCAGATCAAACCAGAACCTGATGCCTGCCCAACAAGCACTTTATCAGCTCAGTCATCCCCAACCATAATTAGTCACAATTCCTTTATGAAGAACCCACCCCTTCTGTTCTTACATTTCTATGCTTTTTAATTTTACTTTGTGGTTTCTACATTGTTAATTGTGATGTTCCGAAGTGTTTTAGGACAGCCTTTCCACGTGTGTGTGTGTACGACTGAGCATGTGACTTTTGCCTTTGCCTATGATTTCTTAGGGAATAACTTAAAATTCTGGAGGCAGGCTCCATTTTCTGAACCTTTCTGTTTATCTATTTAACACTGTGCCTGTAGATTTTAGACACTCAAATATTTTTTGGATATAAGCCTTAACTCATAAGAACACATCTATAAATGTGAAATTTTAGACATTGTGTTGCATGTGTTTTGAGCAGTGCTTTCAGTTAACTGTCATATATAATTAGAGTTAAGGAGACCAGGATAATTTTTTTCTTTTTGATTAGTGATTAAATGATAATGAGATTTACTTGTTTTTAAATAATTAATTTTTTCCAAATTAATTTTAGGATTCAAAAACACATCTTTATTGAAAACATCTCTCTTAGACATATTCCAGTTCCAGCTTAGCCTGGAACATTCCAAATTCTCTTTTGATCTAGAAACTTCTTAATTCTATCCTAATACTAGAAATCTGATCAACCTTAGGGATTACAGTAAGATTATTTCTCACACAAATTTAGACAACTCAGTTTAAAAGCAGTTCTATGTTATTTTTCTAAAACTCAATTTTCTGAAATCTATAAAAATGTCTCTCAATAATGATTATAGGAAATCATATCTTTTCATCAACACGTCTTTTCCACCCTATTTTCTCCTCTAATTTGTCAACAGGGGGTGAATTATGGCTCACGTTCTGTACTTTGCTGTGATGCTGCTGCTGTGATTTGCTCTTAGAATCAATGAACTGGCTGGGGTGGGATGAGTCTGTCTGGGAACTTGAGTGCAGGTTGCTAAAGACTAATGATGCCTGGAAAGGAAGTTGTGAGCAGCGAAGAGGAAGTAGCTAAGCCTGGCTTAGAGGAAGTGTAATGGGTGATATTTTCCCGACTCCTAAGTCGAGCCTTTGCTTTTACTGTCAATAACTGATAACTCAGAGGAAATAACCTTGGTAGTTTGTTTCCTGGGTACGTGGCATGTGGAGGAAGGCTGCTTGTCTGCTAGGTATTGAAACGTGTAACAAGACTTTAGCAGGACTTCCAGCTTGCCTGCACTTGGACCACCATGGGCTCTGCCCACCTGCTGACCTCCGCTGTATGGGACTGAACTGAGAAGGCACTGATCTTCCTTTAGGCCCTGTGGCATAGCAATACTGAGCCAGGAGGTTTAGGCACATAGTTAAGCATCTTTGTATTTTGATCACCTAATGAACTGTCATCACATCTTGGAGAAAAGTCGATCTGTCATGTCTGTTCTGGGATTGATTAATTATTGAAGGAGGTGGCATTTTCTTTGTGGGTAAGAATCAAAAGGTAATTTTCTCTGGCTACCTAAGTCCAAGTTTTTCTTGGTAGCAACAGAGCTATCAGATATGCATGAGATAATTTAGAAGCCACTGTATGGAGTATCTAGTGTTTACTGCTCTCCAGAGGAATCACTTTAATTGATTGCTGAAGCCTCCGGCTGTGGGAGTCCCCTTTTGCACCTCAGGTGCCCAGCTCCTGACAGTTTTTTCTTCCCAGATCTTCTTCAGCCAGAAGTCAGCTTCTATACTGTGTCCAGTGGCACATCACTCCAGAGGCCTTACCACCCCACGATCAATGCTGGTATACATGGAAACCGTGACCACGTGGAAGATAACCTTTGACAGGCACTCTTGGGTTTGTCAGCATCTAATTTCACACGGAGGCTCAGGAAGCTGCTTCCGCCAGGCGGAGCCCTGAGAAGGAATTGTAACAGCAGCACTCATCCAGGATGAAAACAGGATCTAAAATATAAACAACATCCTCCCAACAGAAGCTAGGGCTCCGCTCCCTCCCAGGTTTCTGTGACTCCGTGCTCCCAAGCGTCTCATGAGAATCTTGACTGAAGCAGGAAGTTAGTAAAGACACGAAACGAAATGTCAAGATTTCCGGGGGACATCATAAATAGGGTTATTTGTTGTCATTATTGTTGATGATCTTTTATTTTTAAGGACATGAGACTGAGAGACCATGCTATATTTTGCAATGCTGAACTTGTTTTCAGATAAATGAAAGTGTAGATACCTCAAGATTGACACTATTTTCAAAGGAAATGAGGCAAATGGGTTCAAAGTAAAAAAGAAGAAAGGGTTTCGATGATCTTGTCTTTCCGAAAGCATCTCTTCTGAAGCAGATGTTATTTTTTTAATGACGCAGCATATTAATAGCAAAATTTGACATTTGTTGTACTCAGCTCTTCCTGGAAGCTTACCCAGTGTATTTTTGTTCATTGAACACGGTGGGAAACTTACGCAGAAAGAGGTGAGGTATCTCTCCCAGCGTCCTCAGGTCAGTATGTGATTCTCCGAGGTCTGGAACCCAGGCGTGGTGGCTGTGAGCTGGTGCACCTGTCTCCTATGCTCAACCTACTCATATTATTCTTGCTTTCTAAAAATTTGTCTTTTATTTATGTGTTTGTCTCTACATGTGATTATGTGCACATGAGTGCAATGCCCAAGGAGGCCAGAAAAGGGCATCAGATCTCCTGGAGCTGGAGTTACAGGTAGTTGTGAATCACTGGACATGGGTGCTGGGAATTGAACTTGGGTCCCTGCAAGAGCAGCAAGTGCTCTTAACTACTGAGCCATCTCTCCAGTCTTATTTTCTTTTATTTTTTTAATGTAGACATTGTATTATGCCCTTACCCTTCTTTAATAGCCCTGGAATTGTTAAGTCAAAAGTCACGATCCATATATTATTAAAATAAGAGACTGCAGAGTATGTGTTGCTGGATAGGACTCCAATTTGAAGCTTCATTCACCATGACTTGGGGGATAGTGGCGTGTGATCATAAGGAAACAGTCTTCCAGGCCTCTGAGAACTTGCTCATATGAACTTACAGCAATGGTGACAACATGCACAAGACCCATGAAAATCCAATCAGACCAAACCCAGCATGGAACTGGGGAAATGGGGAGCAGGCCCCAACCTTAGCTGAGGAACTGTTGGCACTGTTGAGTGAGGGAGAGCTGGTCTTCTTCAAGAGAGTGACTCTAAAGGCTGGCTGGACTCCAGGGGAAGAGCTGGCACTATGGGACATCTGGATATACATACGTGACTTGACAGGCCTTAATATATAGGCAGAATGCATGAAATCTGGTGTGGTGGGGCGATGGCAGGTGCAGATGGGGGAGGGGATCTGAATAAGATAAGGCTGCTTTGTATGAAATGCACCAAAATTCAATGAAAATATACAGTGAGAGAAAAGATAGTTATGTCTCTTCAGCTGAGGAATAAAAAAGCAAACAAGATTTCTTGTTTTTATTTCTTCATCATTCCGTGAGACATAGATCATGTTGAATAGCACCTGCCTAGTGAGTCTAATTTGAAGTCTCTATCTCAACAAATATCTAATTTCTCAGAGAGAGAGAGAGAGAGAGAGAGAGAGAGAGAGAGAGAGAGAGAGAATGAATACCTTAGGATTTTCAGGCCATCAGTAATAGCTATCTTCATATTTTTAGCTTATTCATGCATACGTCAAATATTTATGTATTTGACTAAGTGCTATGTATCAGGCATGAGACCAGGAATAAATGCAGAAGAGAACAAAAGGACAAAAAACTCTCTCTTGCAGGAAAATCCTCTTTAGAGTGTAAGTGATCCATATATTACACATTCAGTAATTACAAGAAAGAAAAATGATATCATATAATAATAAAAATAGAGACACTTATCTGCATAATGACAAAACTAGCTGACATGCCAAGGTGGATGGGGGAAATTTCAAGGGGTCCCACCTCTAGATGATGAGCTATAGGCAATCAGTGGATGCAGAGGGAGGAAGAATCAGTTTTCTCCAGCTACTAGCTCCCTGAGAGGTTGTCTAATTCCAAATGGGCAGCTCAAAACACTGGTACACAGGAGCACCACAGAGTGGACTTGGTGCATTATATATATATATGTGTATATATATATGAATATATGTGTATATTGTATATTTATAAATGTGTGTGTATACGTCTAACAATGAGAAGAGGATAAGAAATTGAGAGGGAGTCGGGGGAACACTGGGAGGAGTTGGAGAGGTACTGTAAGGGATGGAAATGTTGCAAAGATAATACTCATGTACGAAGTTCTCAAAAACAATGAAACAAAAAAGAAAAAAAAAATCACTTAACTAAATTTTAACAGGTGCCAGTAATTTCTAAGTATAGACTCCTTAACAGACCAAAAAAAAAAAAAAAAAAAAGAAAACCGAAACAATCTTATATGTAAGTTTTAGTATACAAAATTGAATCATTTCACAATTCGGCCCAATACAAGTATTGCTCTCATTTTAACAAGACAGAAACCTAACAGATGAACAGATCTCCTTGACCAATGACAGCACAAGTGCTGGCGTTTAAACCCAGGGACCTTCTTACCCCACGTCTATCTTTTTCATGGTCCCGCTGCAATCGCTCAGAATGGTGGAACCTAACATAAAAAATAACCATAAAAACAGGAGGCTGCTTTAAAGGAAGATTGGCAGCTGTTGGTAGGCAGTCTGGATGTTAGCATACTATGGCCAGCTCCCATTGGCTTAATTTTATTTCACCATCACCTTTGGATCGCAGTATCATTCAGTCCTTGGAATGATTTCCAGGTGCCAAAAGAGGGCCTACAGGAAGAGCTTCCTGCCGCAATGAACCCCAATGACAATGAATCATGTGTCTTCCTCCTTATGACCAGAAATGCTCTTAAGTACCAACTTCCAGAGAGTGTTGTGGAGATTGACAGAGACTGCTGGTTGCATTGTGCAAACTTTCATTAATCAACTCACAGGGTCTGACCTCCTCCACGGCACGCTAGCATGTTGACTCTTTCTATTAGAGACTTTGTGTGACTTTTCTTGTAGAGTGTGACTGATTCTCACAAAGAGTTAAGGAACCTTCGCAGCCTGCAGGAAGTCTGTGGCCCAATCCAGGACCTGGCAGCGGAAACATTAAGTGTATCGTGGGAGAGAAGGAAAGCAAAGTGCTAAAGTTGTTACTCTGAACAGAGGATATTGGAGCATCCTGCCAAAGACTTCCTGTTTAGCTAGTAGACTAGAAAACAAGATGAAAAACACTCCACTTCAATGACTATTGTGTAAATATATTTTTGTACTTTCATTATCTTGGGCAGGACTTACTCACAAGAACTCACGGATTCCCAAGGTGAATGGTTCCTAGCTGAATCACACCCAACTTCCTGCCTTCCTTGTTTTGCTTGCCACATCAAATCGCTTCTGAGTCCCCCCTGGACCAATACTCTACTCTAAGCTGGGCTTTTAACTGTTCCTGATTTGTCAGATGGAGTCAGAGAATGCATCTGCAATATTTTGGGTTTTGATCCTCCTTCCAATTCCAAGGTCAGATTATGGAAAACCGCCCTCCAGGAAAAAGCTCAAAACACTTATGGGTAAATGAGGCTCAGGTGTTTTTTTTTTTTTTTCCAGCTCCGTAGCAGAATCAGATTAAATGTAAGGAGAAGGCCAGGCATGGTGGCACAGGCCTTTAATCCCGGCAGAGGCAGGAATGGATTTCTGTGAGTTCAAGGTCAGCCTGGTCTATACAGTGAGTTCCAGGCCAACTGGGGCTACTGGGAGATCCTGTCTCAAAAAGACCAAAAGGAAAAAAACGTAAGGAGAAAAAAGATATTTTTAAATGTTTCTCAAAGAATTTAGAGATTTAAAAAAAGGGACGCAGGGCGGGAGAGATGGCTCAGTGGTTAAGAGCACTGGCTGCTCTGCAGAGGACCTGGGTTCAGTTCCCAGGCCCCTCATGGTAGTTAACAGCTGTCCATAACTCCACTTCCAGGGAATCCAACGCCCTCTTCTGACCTTCATGAGCACTGCATGACATGGGTGCACTTGCATACATGCAGACATTATACTCATACACATAAAATAAAATATTTTAAAAAACTAGAGATTTAAGGAAACTTTATTCAGTCAAATACATCCCAAATGGTATCAAGATCTTTATTATGCTGTAACAGTAATTACTCTGATGAAAGAGCTAACTTAAAAAAAAAATCCGTATTAAATGAGATGGACTTCTATGAGGTGGAGCAGAAATGGTTTAAATCTGCTGCCTTCTTCTTTGCGGTCTAGATTCCCCGGTGCATCTACTGCACACATGCACGGCTTTTTGGCTCTCTTCCCTTCCCATCTTTTATCATCCTTTTTTGTCTCTGAGCATTTCTCACTATGTATCCCTGGTTGACATCACTCACCAGGTAGACCAGTTTGGTGTCTCAATGATCTGCCTGACTCTGCTTCCTAAATGTTGGGTTAAGAGTCCTGAGCCACCATGCCCGACCTCTTTTTTATTCTCCTACTCTTCTCTCTGCCCTTCAGATTAGCATGCTCTTCAATATTAAGTGTGCCTCCTTTTTGAAATCTTCTGATGAAATATACAAGTAACAAATTGTTGAAGAGGGCATTCGACACTTAAATTGAGAAGCTGAAAAGTAATCAGTGCTCAGGAGGCAAAGGCAGGTGGATCTCTGTCAGATGGAGGTTAGCCTGGTCTATGTAGGAAGTTCCAGACCAGCTAGGGCTACAGAGAGACCCTGTCTCCAAAAGTCAAACGAAAACAAAACAAAAAATCAATTAGAAGTCTGACATCTTGTTCTCGCTTTGTTCTTTTAAATACCAGAGTTGAATGCAGATCATCTGTAGATGCAGCACGTTGAATCAGTCACTTTTGGAAGACAAGGCTTAGCTGCTTTCTAAGATGGTGTGCCTGGTTTTCAGATATATATTTTTGGCTCCTGAGCTGGCTGTGATCATTTGTAGTAATAGGAATAATGATACTGACTGATGTGCTGTCATGCGTTTTCTGGAGAGTGTTCAATACTTGCGTAAATACGCTATTGTTCTGGCCATGCTTGATGTCAGCTCCTTGTGTGTAACTATAGAGCCTATTATCTTAGTCATAATTTAGATGGATTTACCATTGCAGTGACATCCACTCCATGACTTACAACAGCTATACCCTGGGCCTTGATGTCAATTCTGGGGGCTCCACTGCCAGAAGCCTAGAGTTTCCTCCTTCCGACTCTGATCATATAACCCTCAGGCTGACCCCCCTAGGAATTGCTTTCCACCTGTTCTCTGGTCTGATTTTGGCCTCTGGTTCTTTGGCACATATGTACCTGTTTCTTGCTGTCCACTCCTTCTAATCTTTCTTTCTCCATTTTGTACTTATTTATTCATTTGTTTTGCAGGCTATGTGCTGCTTTTGTTCTAGTGCAACTCTATTGTTGCTTGACCTTAAGTCCATAGACCTGGCATTGTTAACACACTTACCATCTGTCTGTGCAAGGACCCTCCTTCTTTAATCACATTTATAGTATTTTAGTCATTTTCTACAATCTTTAGTCCTCACTTTTGGCATAAGCACAATTATCTTAGAATGGATCTTCCCAAGTAACCTCTACGAATTTATCTTATTTAAAATTAAAATATTTGTATTTTGTGTCTGTGTGTTTTGCCTGCATGTATATATAAGTGAGTGTACCATGGTTGTGCAGTGCCCACAGAGGTCTGAAGGGGCACCAGATCCCCTGGAACTGGTTAAGGATGGCTGTTAGCTGCCATGCAAGGGCTGAGAATCAAACCCAGGTCCTCTGCAAGAGCAGCCAGTGCTCTTAACCACTAAGCCATCTCTCCAGTCCTCATAAATTTATCTTAATGAACTTATTTAATTACTTACTTAACAGGTCCATTCATTAGCATAGAATATTCTTTCTTTGAATACATGGAGAACTTCTGTCTTCACTTTCTTCAGGATTTGGCCAAGTCTTAACTCTCCACTTTGGTTTCTTTGAACACCCCTTTAGGGCAGGAGAGATAGCTCAGAGGTTGAATGCTTGATACCCTTTGGGAGGACCAGAACTGGGTTTTCAGCACCTGTGTTGGGTGACTTACAACCTCCTGTAGCTTCAGCTCCAAGGGATCTGATACCTTCTTCTGGACTTTGTGGGAGCTCACATTCATGCACACGAACCTGGGAGCATCCAGATGGACAACACACACACACACACACACACACACGCACACACACACATACACACACATCAAATAAATCTTATGAAAACCAAAGCAAACAACCCCATATTTACCTTTAGAACCTCTCTCTCCTGGTATTCTTATTCATTTTCTATGTAATCAACACTTTTTAAATTGAATCATTTTGTAATTCATACACAACACCTCAGTCTTAATGGTCTTTATGCTCACTTTCCCACCTGCACCCCCAAACCCCTCAACTGAGATCCGTAAATTCTTTCATCTGTGTTGAGGTCTATTGTGTCAAGTTAGTGTTCCCAAGTGACCTCACTGCAGATTCATCCACTGAGGTCTAGTCAGCCTACTCAGAGGTCCTCATTTTAGCAAGAGTAGTCTAGCCTCACCCAACATTAATCAGTTGCCAATATTTCTTCAGCAAAGGTTGTGTGTGCTGTCCACCCCAGGGCCATGGTGTTTTGTTGTCTGCTACATTCCATGTTTTTGTTTCAATTTGCATGCCTCTTATAGCTTTTGGAAGTAAACATCTTTCCTTATACTTCCTACCTGTTCAGATTTCCTCTTCTGGGAAAAGGCTATTCAAATAACTTGCCTACTGAGTTCTTATTTTTAAAATTTATTATGATAAAGTATGAACATTAACAAGTCCATCCTCCTGAATCTTGTTTCTGCTTTAGCGACTCATCTTACACAACATCAGGAACCCTTCATTATTATTTAATAATGTTCACAGCATCTGAAATTTCCACCTCAGGAAAACATTGCCTTTGCCCATTCATAAGAAGCAAATTTTCAATCCATTATCATTTTTTTTCCATTTTGGTAGCAATTAAACACCCCTCCTAACTCTGCATCTAATTCTTGTTCAGGAAGTTCCACTCGTCCTGAGTGGTGCTCTTCATCACAGATGCTTCTTACCATGGCATATGATGGTTAATGTAGAAATGTACAACTGCCCAAGTGCAAGAATAAGAGCACCCTCAGTGAGACAGAGAGCAGTGTCATCCCTCTAAGGCTTAGGGATATCCTGGAAGAGGGAGCTGAAAGGTTGGGGAGGTGCATATCAAAAATATGTCACACATAGAGAAGACTTGAAAGAAGAAGGGGCCTTGATATAAAGTGTTCCAGTGGGGAGTAGGACGAGGGAGAGGGAGAGGAACGAAGCCTGAAAATGACTCTAATTCATTATACAAATGTATGAGACTGTCAGTAGAAAATGTCTTGAGAGGCCTTTCCTTGCATACTTTCAACAGTCTGAGATTCAAACACAGAGAAAGAAGCTGAACAGAGCACTGTGGCAGTCACAGCAGGATTAGCAGAACAGCAGTGGTGGGAGAGCTGAGCAATTGCTTGGCCAAGCCAGGGGGAGACGAGGCGGCTGGTTGTGAGCCCGCTGAGGAAGCAACAGCTGAACAGTTCCAGTGTAATCAGGGCAGGAAGTAGACAAGAAGAGAGGGTGGAGGGCTGCAGGTCCTGGTCACCCGGCTCCAGAGAGCTGTCAGTTGTTACACCCTGAGCTATTGCACCGGCTGCTTTCATGAGCTGAGAAATCCCAGTACCTAGACCTGTCTGGAAGCTGCAATGCCAATCACAACTAATGGCTAAGAAATAGCAACTTCTTAGACCTAGACAAGAGTTTTAAAACTTGTAGAATCCAGGGCTCCAAGATCTGAGGACTGCATAAGCCTGTAGTACTAGAGCACGGCTTCTTAAACTGTGGGTCATGACCCTATGGGTCTGTGTAACTGAATGTAGGAATTGAGAAAAAATAGACAAAAGTGGGTCTGGAAAAATGGTTCGGCAGTTAGGAGCACAGGCTGCTGTGGCAGAGGACCCAGGTTTGGTTCCCAGCACCCCCTGTAGCTCCAGCTCCAGGGTCTCTGATGCTCTCTTCTGGTCTCTGTGGGCATTGCATGCATGGGTGCACTTAGATATATACATGCAAAACACTCATGCATACAAAATATAAAATATATTTTCAAAAAAGTTAGCAAAAGGAAAGATTTCTAAATATGAAATAACTAAAAATTTTAAAATAAATGCATAATTAACCTGAGATGTTTCTGGCAGCATGTATCTGTGTTATATCATGTAGGCTTACTAAAGCATTGTTCTTGAACATGCAACATACACACTTTACACTGAGCATACTGTCAGGCCATGTAACACCAAGGAATGTTGCTTGAAGCACCTTGATTTAGATTTGAAGTATTACCTTATAAATTGCAGTTCTTTTACTGTGCAAACAAACTTTTCTGTTCTCAAATTAATACTTTCATCTTGAGCAACAAACACTATTTTTCATGCAGATTTACTGTATCAAAGATTTTAAGAGTTTCATAGGTATTAGCGTTCACAAAATCCTACATAAAAATGCCCCTTTATCAGCCAGATTTCACAACTGATGCAGAGAAATTAAACGACCTATTTCAAATCACACAACTGGTAAGTCGTAGAGCCTAGGTTCAAACAGATATAGTTGATGTCGGAGCACTGCTTTACCCCTTGCTTGAGACTTATTGGCTATACTGTAAGCCCCTCTCCCCCCAATACCACCCACTGCAAAAGATCCTGATAGGATTAATCTGGGTTGCACGTGTCATATTAGAAATTAAAGAGAAATTATTTATTTTATTTTATGTGTAGGAATGTTTTGCCTGCCTGTATGTAAGTGCACGACATGGCATTGCAATGCCCACGGAGGCCAGAAGAGGGCATCGGATTCCCTGAAAATGGAGTCTCTGACAGTTGTTAGCCACCATGTGGTGCTGTTATAAAATGCCAGTACCACTGCTCTTGTACCCTGGGGGCATGATTAAGTAAAATAAAGACTGTCTGTACACAAGCATCCCATACTCTGACATACTAAAAGGCCAATATGTAGGCTTGTATAGGGTGTAGGTAGTTTGGACAAGAGAAGATTCACATCTCAGGTTGTACAGAATGGGAACAGTATGTGATTTCATCATGCTAGACAGAACAGTGTACTCCAGTTTGTACATGCAGTGTCTCTAAAAGACCCATGCGTAGACAGCCTGTCTCCAGTGCAGTAGTGTCCAGACGTGGCATGTTGAGAAGGTTTAGGGTTCTATGAATTAACCAATGAGGTCCTAATCTGATAGCCTGCCTATTGCAGGTGGGGCCTAACTGGAGGAAGTAGATTCTTGGGCTATATCCTTATGGGGGGGGGGCTGTATCATGTCCCTGGTCCCCCTCCCCTCTGTGCTTTCTCTTCCCGTTTCTTGGCTACCATGATGCGATCCATCATGTGCCCTGTGCCATGCCTTGATGTTCTACCTGACCACAGACCCAGGAACCACAAAAATAATTAACCATAGACCTCTGACATCATGAGTCAATCTAATTTTTCCTCCTAAGTCATTTATATCTGATATTGTGTCACAGTCACAGAAAACTAACACAGGCCCAAGTTAAGTTATGAATCGCCGATTTCTGGAATTTTCCATGTAATCCTCTGAGACTATGGTTGACTGGAGGCAGGGAAAACAGCAGAAAGGAAAGTTGGAAAAGGGAGACTGTGTAGACTTGTCTCCAGGCGTCTCTGTCTCTGGGGATAAGGCTATTTTCCTCTTCCTGGTGTGTGTGAGAGACACAGTTTCATGAAGGAGAGGCTATGCTCTGTGATTAGGCAGATGGGAGAGAGAAGAGATCTCTTCAGTTTTTCCTCGATTGCTTCCAACTCAAAATAACCCCATGACGTGAGCGGCATATTATGGGCTGACACATTTTGATCTCCCTCTCTGAGAGGCAGTCTCTGAATATGAGCCTTGCAGATATTCTCCTAGAAATTCTCCCTATTTAGAACTCCGTAACTCAAATTCAGAAGCCAGTTCTCTGCATATTAATAGAGACAGACATGCAGTGCTTTGAAACATCCTGTCAATCCTGCCTAAAATTCAACAGAATCAGAGAATGTGTTTTTTCCCTCCAACAACCATTCAGAGAAGTTTGGCAGTGCTGACTCCATCCCAACTACCCTTATTTGGAGTCTGTGAGGTGGACGCTGAGCCCTGATGAGGACTGTTTTAACATTTCCTAAAATGGTTGAATTGAGGAAATCTAGAAGCCAGGTGGTGCCGGCTGCCACAGGCTGTCCCAAATCAGTCTCTACATGTCAGACCATGTCCTGTGTCCAAAGGGTGCAGACATGAAACTTTCTAAGCGGTCTGGTCCTAGATATAGGGAGATTGATTTGAAACAAAGGAAAAACATAGAAATTGAAATCACTGCTCTCAGAATGTCCAATATCACCCAGGTCTTCTGACTTAAAAAAACCGAAAGCCTATAAATCATGTGTTTACGTATTTTCTAAGTAGACTTTTCCTGGTCCCTTGCTTTTCTAATAGTCTCTTTGGTCTTTTTGGTTTTGCGATTACCACTGACTTGGAATTCCACAGGAAAACCAGAAGTTCCAAAATAGCAATCGGAAGAGACATTGGTTTCAGTTCCTTTTCCATTAATGCCTATTTTCCACCAACCACAGAACCTGTACATTTGGAATATTTTCTCAATAGCACTGGCTTTCATAAACTCTAGTGCCTGTCAGGAAATAAGACTGCTTTGGTGGAAAGACCAAAATTATAGCTGAGAACACAGAAATGTCAAGCCAGCCCTTGACGGCCTGCAGCATAATGAAGGAGCGTGTGGGCCACGTCCATTAGGCAGGTTGAAAGAAAGAGGATACTCAGCCATTTCCAGGCACATCTTCTGCTCAGGTCATCATCCCCAGAGCCAGCCTCAGCTTAGGAGAAGTATGAACCCTAGTAGAAGACTACATTTAATCAGGGTGTCATAGTCCAGCAATATGTTCGGCTTGTTAATATTTTATAACTATTTTATTTATTATTTTTATTTTATATGTATTTCCTGTATGTTTATAAGTGTAACTGGGTCATTCCATGCCTGAGGACATCACAAGAGGCTCTCAGATCCCCTGGAACTGGAGTTACGGACAGTGATTAGCCCCCATGTAGATCCTGAAAAGTGAACCTGGGTCTGCTGCAAGCACAGCCAGTGCTCTTAACTGCAGAATCACCTCTTCAGCCCCCAGTTTTGGGAATACTTTTGAAAAATGTCTTCTAGAAAGGTCATGGGGGGACAGTCATTTAGGGAAGGCGAGGATGAGGGAGGGGCTCTATATACCACTAAAATATATTGTATGGAAATTGCAAAAATTCAGTACCGATTTTGAAAAAAGATATATTCATTTAATAACTAACAGCTACTGAAAACACACGAGTGAGGCAGGAGATTGGGATTTGAGAGATTAACACATAAAAAGTGGCAGTCAGGGAAGCCTGGAAACCTTTAGCCTACTTGGGCATCTTTCAACCCAGAGCATGTTTAAATAGCACACTCTGCATTTGGCAGAGGCAGATTCTATGAAAATGATCCCCTGAAAGTCAGAAAATCCCTGCACCTTGCTCTGTGATCTCTTGAAGTCAGAGCCACTGTCACTGCCATACAGTTCTATCAAGTTTTCCGCTTTCCTGAGTTACTCACAAAAGTGGAATTTTGTCTCTTCTATCTCTTTTTCTAGCATTTGGACACACATTCCCTGGCACTCTGGGATCTCTGTTCTTTTCTTTGAAGCTCCTTATTTCCCCCGGTGCCATCTGGCTGTTTGTCCGCCATGTGGATGAAAGGTTACTTAGAGTAGCATACATAATTTATGGCCAGGTGTGAGGGCACATGCCTTTAATACCAGTACTCAGAGGCAGGTGGAACTCTGGGAGATTGAGGCCAGCCTGGTCTACACAGGGTATTCCAGGCCAGCTGCGGCTACAGGGAGTCCTTATCTCAAACCCAAACCAAATGAAACCAAACCAAATCATGCTTTTTCCTTTCTTTTTTTTCATTTCCCATTTGGGCAGCTGCCGAGATCGACAATTTGGGCAGCTGGCTTGACTGTTTTCCTCTTAAATTCTAATAAAAATCTCCCTGAGTTTCCTTTCCAGTCTGTTTCTAAATTCTTTTAACAATGAGACTAAGAACCCAAAAAATGTATCTTGGTTTCAGTAACAGTAACAGTAGAATCACATCCAAACAAAAAATGTAATATGTTAATTTCTGAGTCTCTTAAAAGATATGGAGCATCACACGACCTACAACAATGGTGGCAGCATGCATAAGACCCATGCACACTCAGAGAGACAAACCCAGCACAGAACTGTGGAAATAGGCAGCAGGCCCCAATCTTAGTTGAAAATGCCCAATCTTGGCATCTGATTACTGCTGGGTGAGGAAGAACTGATCTTCTTAAAGGGAGGGACTCTAGATAGGTTGACAAGGCCTCAGTAGGTAAACTTGCACTGAGGGATTTCTGGGGTCATTAACTCGACTTGATAGACCAATGACAGAATGTATGAATTCCAAAGGGGGCTATGGAAGGGTTCCAGTTCCATCCAGTCTTAAAGATGATTAAGATTGATTGAGATGTTCTGTATGAAATACACAAAAATTCAATAAAAAAGTTATAAAAATTTAAAAAAAGGTATGGAGTATTATTGCTGTGTAGGCATTTCTTCTAGCTTGGATGTGATTATTACTATCTGGAATCAGAGTATCTGGGAATCATCCCCCAGGATACTCTTAGAAGATTGGGACCATTAACATTCCCTTGTGGAAGGCGGGGTGAAAGTTTATGAGGTGAAAGGAACTTTTTTCAAGACTCTTACCTTCCAAAACATAACTGCTTAACAATTGCCGAGAGGAGATACTTTTTAGGTATAGAGCTGGCCATAAATTATGTATGCTACTCTAAGTAACCTTTCATCCATGCTCCTGTAAGTAACGCCACAAACTCATCGGTTCACCAAACTGCGCTTGGGTAGAGTCATTTCTTTGGTCTGCCATTGTCCTCTTTAACTGAGTTAAATAGAAACAGAACCCCCTCAATCACCAGGGAAAGTCAGGCAACAGGTGTGTATATACACCCATAATTAGACTCTGCATTATGAAAAAAAAGAGAAAGGACGTGAAATTGAGAGGGGATGAGTGGGAGATCTGGAGATATTAGAGAGTAGGGGAGAGGGAGTAGAATGATCGAATACATTACATACACGTATGAAATTATCAAAGGATAGAGATAAAGTAAAAGAAACTCGTGTACAACACATTTACTTCTCACTGTGTTCCTGGGCCCTGGTTCAGAATATGAGTAAGTACTCTCTACAGCTAAGCTTCTTGTTTGTGTTGGCCTTTACATTCCAAAGATGTGAGAATCTCTATCAATTTGGCTAGACGGTGAGATAGTTTATCAACTCTTAAGCCAAAGTTTCTGAGCTCCAGTTAAGTCAGAATTGTCCTGGTAGCTATGGGGCTCACAGATAATTGCATGTTAGTTTACATTCCCTGAGAGGTTACCCATGAATAGATAACTACACATTTGTATGAAAATGTTACAGCTTTTGCCTCCCAGCCATCTGACTTAGCATCTATTTGTGTTTCATCAAATTAACCTAGCCAAATGCCACAAGAAACCACAAGGCAATTTGTGTTCTTGGATAACTATGAACTACCCCTCAGCTCTCTACGGGCAGGATTTGACCTATAGAACTCAGCTATTGCCAATGCATAAAAAATGATTAAAAATTAGAGAAAGAAATAATTAAACCCATTTCTGTGTTTCTGGAGCAGTGCCCAATTCCCAGCGACTCATGAGCTTGAAATCATGATGGAAGATATGTCAGTATCAGATACTATTCTCTTTATTTTCTTTTGTCTGTAAGTTTGTGTGTGTGTGTGTGTGTGTGTGTGTAAGTGTATCTTTGTAAATGTGTGTAGTGTATCTGTGTGTACATGTGTGCACAGTTGCATGCACGTGTGCATGTGTGCATATGTGTATGTGTGTGTGTGTGTGTGTGTGTGTGTGTATAGGCCAGAGGTCAATGTCAGAGTTTTCCACTGTTGTGGAAAATCCACAGTATTCTAAATCCAGTGAAGTTGACATGGAAATGAGTCATCATAGTGCCTGTCGGAGTTTTCTAGTATTAGCTCTTTTATACTAAGTGCCTTTTAAAGATTGTCACATTCCTCACATTTGTAACTCTTATCTTTTTAGAAAGATTTATTCTTTTAGTTTATGTGTATGTATGTGTGTGCATGAGTTTATGTGTGCCACATGTATTCCGGTGCCCAAAGCCAGGGAGTGTCATATGCTTTAGAACTGGAATTATAGGTGGCAGTGGCTGTGAGCCTTCTGATGTGGGTGCTGGGAACTGAGCCTGGGTCCTCTGCAAGAGCAGGAAGTGCTCTGAACCCACAGAGCCATCTCTCCAGCCCTGCAAGTTTTTCTTGAACATTTTGATAATGAGATTTTTGTTATTGGAGTTTTTTTTTTTGATAAATGCCTAGGTTCTAGTGCCTCCAACAAGCTAGACTTGGCTACCCACTCTCGATATACTAATTAAAACAACTATCAATAGTGAAAGAGAACAAAAGATTCTGTGAACATGGTCACACTGGGAAGAGGAACCAACAAAAGAACCAAGACAGACACACATGTATCTTCATAGTATTGACATGAGATTTAGTTTTTAAGAGAGAGCAAGACATATAGGTATATAAGCAGTCTTGTTCAAGGTAGAGTCTGGTCCATCAGTGCCTCAGCTGTAGTCCATACAGCTAAGTAGTCAGTTAAGTTGTTAAACTAGGAATCTGTTTACAACAGAGGGTCTAGCCATGCTCTCATGGATAATTGTTCTTATCTAAGGGTGTCTGTCTCTATCTGAGGGTGTCTGTTCTGTGAGATTTTGCTCTTCTGGAATTCACATGACTGGAGAGGAAGGCTAAAGAACAGTAATTTATCTCTGAGCCTTCAACTGAAATGTAGACACGAAGCAAAGGCAGAGACATCAGGCTTTCACTCAGCTTTTAGTTACATTGTGCCCAAGTGAGGAGTCAATGCTTTTTAAGGGAAAAGCAGTCTGTAAGAGGCGGTTTGAGCTCCAGCATTGATCAAAGACTCTCTTACACTATGACACTTGCATTGATTTTCTGGAAATGAGTCCTCTGAGAACTACTGGGATCTGATTCTGGATTAAAGACTTTCCATGTGTTAACATCTCGATAACTTCTCTCTCCTAGACATTTTGATAATTGTTTCGTATAGATCTCTCAGTAAAAGCCTTATTAGTTTCTTCATACATGAAAGAATTTTCATAGATACCTGTGCCCAGGTGTCTTTAAAGCATCGATGGCTTGATAAAAGCCTTTTCATATTTCTCTAAATTGCAGAACTTGACGAGGAATGGAATTATTTTTGATGGACAGCAGTGATCTTTTGGCAAAGGAGTTTTAAAACAGGTTATAGCTAGACTGGTTTTCTTCATCTTAAAATCTCTTCATGGAAAATGAAGGACAGGTGAATCTGTTTTTATATTTAAAACTATTTCTGATTAAGTATAACACAAGATATGCCACTTTTCAGAAGTTTCAACACTTTGCAGAACAAAGCTGTGTTTCAAATTGTGATGTGGATGTTTCCTAACAGGAGCATCTGTCTACAAGGACGATGGTTATGAAGTGTGTTTTGGACCACTGTCTAATGCTCTGATTGTTCATGACAGTTCTTACACACCGGATATTTCTGCTATAGCATCTTCACTTTTCACACTCATCCTTAAGTAACCTGTCTTTCCTGAAAGGCAATTTCCCAGGGCATCCCTTCCACATCTTCCCAAGAGCACTGTTTGGAATAAATCATGCTATTCTCCCAGGGGAGCAATCCTTGGGTGTGATGTGAAGGTACCAGAGAGACCCAATTCCTGTAGTTCTCCATTGCCACAGTCCTGTATGGAAGCTTCTGTGCATGGCTCAGGCATTCTTGTTCCTCTTAGGTGAATTCTATGGCCATGTCCTTGGAGGCCAACATACCCTGCCCTTGTTAAACCAGGTGAAGTAGAACTGAACCAGAAGTTCTTAACTATGGTATTATTAAATTTGGGGCCACATCAGTTTTTAGTATCATGGGAACTGTCAATATATTTTATGTTGCTGCAGCAGGACCTCTGATTTGGGGCAATTTATGAAGGAAAATATTTTTGTTGATATTTCTGAGAAATTGAAGTTCAAGATCAAGGCTGTCTGGCTGAGAGCCTCATTCTGTGTCATAACAAGGCAAATAGTATAACATGACAGGAGATCATGTAAAGTGTTGTAGGAGGCAAAATCGTTCAAAGGAACTGACTTTTTTCATACCAAACTGCTCCTACCTGAGCTAACCCAACCCCACAGGAATTAATCTAGTATGTGACAAGGACATCAAGCCCTCTCAAAGACCCCATCTCTCAACACTGGTTGGTTACTAACTTTCAACATATCCTTGGTGAGAACAAGTCACAGAGAAACCCAAGCCAAACCGCAGCAGGAACTGTTCTAAGCAGGTAGGATGTTTGCTAGTATCCCAGCCCTTTGCTGATAGTTACTAGTGACATGTTCTCTCTTTCCCACCAAAATGTAGTCTTTTTACTATAGAATGTGTGTTTCTGGACAGGACTACTATCCCAGGGCTCAGGGTCCATTGCAGAAAAGGAGGCAGAAAGACTGTAAGAACCAGGGGTGGTATATGACCATAAGGACGCAGAGTCTTCCAGGCTTCTGGGAACTTGCTCTTCTGAACTTTTGGAAATGATGACTGATGCAAACTCTGAATCAGCCAAAAGCCCAGCATAGAACTTGGGAAATGAACAGAGGGCCCCAACCTTAGCTGAGGAATTGTTGGTAGCCAATCACTACGGGAGGAGGGAAAATTGATATTCTTTGAGGGAGTGATGCTAGATAAGCTGAATAGGCTTAGTGGATGAACTCACACTGAGGGACATCTGGATACACAAACTTGACAAACTTAACATCTATGACAGGATGCATGAAACCTGGTGTGCAGGCAATGGGGGAGGTGCATACAGAGGAGAAGATCTAAACATGATTAAGATGTATTATATGAAATGCACAAAAATTCAACAAAAATATACATTAAAAAGTCTGAGAGGTTGCTACCTACTGAGAACCACTGCTTTGAATATATATGATTTTTTTCTGCATAAAACCATCAAGTCCTATTTCTCAACATTCCTTCTTTAAGAAAGTACCCTTTTTCAATATTCATTTTGTATTGAATTTTTGTGTGTTTCATACAAGACATCTTAATAATTTTTGGATCCCTTCCCCTATCTGCAAGGAAGCATCCTTCTTTTAAGGCATCTTCCAAAAAAGTAAAGATCAGTAGGTAAGAGTGCTTGTTGCTCAGACATGAGGACCAGTGTTCAGATCCCAGCACTCGTGAGTGTGGCCATTTGCACCTATAGTCCCAGCATGGAGGCTTGGGAGGGGGCAGCCAGCCTAGATGAAAAATGGCAAGCTCCAGTTTTAGTGAGTATAACAGTTACTTTTTTGTTGCTGTGTTAAAATATTATGACTGGGCTGGAGAGTGGCTCAGCAATTAAGAATATTGACTGCCCTTGTAGAGGACCTAGGTTTGACTCCCAGCACCCACATGGTGGGTAACAACCATCTATAACTCCAGTTCCAGGGGATCTGATGACCTCTTCTGACCTCTGTGGGCATTGCATGACACAGGTATACTTACATGCATGTAGGTAATACACTCATAGACCTAGAATAAAAATAATAAAACCTTAAATAAACCCCACTATGATCAAAATAACTTAAAGGAGGAAGAACTTATCATTATAATCCAGAGGGATTAGTGTCCATTAGGCATGGCAGGCACGGCAGAAGGCAGCCAGAGCAGAAAGCCGAGAGCTCATATCTGCAGTAGCAAACAGAAGACAGAAAAAAAGACTAGAAGTGGGACTAGGCTACAAACTGTCAGATCCCATTCACAGTGACATACTTCCTCCAGCTAGGCTGCAGCTCCTAAAGGTGCCATGATTTGCCCAAACAGCATCACAAATTGGGACCATAAGAACAAATGCTCAAATACTTCATCTGTGAAAGTATTCGATATTTCTCATTCAGACCACCATAATGAGAGATCTCTTCTCAAGAGGATAAGACGGATAATAATGGAATAGGACACTTGATGTCCTCTAAGAGTTGTGCAGACATGTGAGATGTATGCATCTCTATACACATGTGCATACACATATCTATCACACACACACATGATAACAAAGATCCAGAGTATAAGTGTTGTACTGTGTACTATAATCACTTATACCATAACATTGTAGTTAAGGACATAGACTCACAGGCCTGAAGTGATACTCTGCTACCTGTGAGGTTATTTATCATTGCATAGATATGCAGATAGAAGCTATGACAAACGTGTTTAAAAGTGGGCTTTTCTCTGTTATTGATTGCTGTGCATCGGTAGTGGCGTAGATGGTAAGAAAGCAGCAGTAGAAGAGACCAGACATATTGTCTAGCAGTTTCCTCCAAGATAAACCCTTCCCTTTTGGAGGGAAGCTCAGTAAACGAAAGGATGTTCTAAAAGGAAGTAAGCAACTCGGTAGCTTCAGGAAATCCTGAAAACTGATCAGGTTCACTAGCTCCCACTCTGTAAGCATATGCAAATCTCCAAAGATGACTAAGAGACACCCTCAGACAAACCTAGTTGCCCAGAAGACTCTTAGACAAGCTGAGCTGTCTGGAAGAAGTGCAGATCCACTGAGCCACCTGGAAGAGAAATTTTCAACCTGCGGAGCTGCCTGCTGGTTGTGCAGTGAGCTCCAGGTTTCCTCCTCTCCTATCCTGCGGTGGGATTTGGTGTTGTAGCTCCCTTTGAGTGAGATCTTCTCCTGTGAGTAAACACTCACCGTACTCCACAATCCTGTAATTAACACCAATAAAGCCCACTGGTTCCCCAAGTCGTCTTTGGTGCTATTCTTAGTTTGGTCTGTTGGTTCTCTGTCTGGGGTGAGTAGATATTTGGTCACGTTGCTCCAAGAATAGTGTCATACGGCAGACAGGTGCTAATGGTGGGTAGACAGAAGTATTGTGGTTGGTGAAACAGGAGTAAAGTCATGTCAGCAGCTGTTGGGCACGATAAGCAGCCCTTTTAAATCATTTGAAATATTCTCCAGAAATAAAAATGCAGACATTTCACAAATGATTTCTAAAGCCTGTTCAAAATCATAGAAGCAATACATAGAATTGTGTTTGTCAAGGGGAAATGGGGAACTGGGTATGAAATTCAGTTTTACAAGATAAGTGAGTTCTGAGACCTACTGCCCAACATTATACTTATAAACAACAGTATTGTATTATGAACTTAGGAATCTGTTTGAGAGGGTAGATCTCATTTCAGGTGTTCTCATTTTAACATAATATTTAAAAATGTGTGAACTTCCAGAAAGAAATGATTCAAACAGGAGACTTTTTATTTCTGCCCTCCAACCTTTTCTGATAAAGTGACTTTGAAGGCTGGGCTATGTCTCTTTTGCTCCTGGATGGTCTGTTTACAAACTTTTGTTACTGTGCAACATAGAGACGAATTGGAAGACCCCTCCAGGAGCTGGTTTTTGTTAACCAGATATCAGTGGTGTTATTTCATATATTGCATATAATAAACAAGTATATTTCCTATTTATAGGCAAGCAATCGAAATGAAGAAAGATAGCAGACATATTTGGGATGAGACGATCGAGTGGCCAAGATGCCATTCACAGCTACTGTGGAACACAAAGCCTGCTCTTACTCCATGAGGCCATGGTACCTATGGGCCAGGTGAACTACCTGCCATTTAGGTTTCTTGTGCTGATGAGCACATTTGCAGATTGTAATGTCCAACCAACATACTATGATTCCAAACCAGAATTTGTACCAAAGCATTTGTACACGTTGATTAGAGTCTAACCGCAGAAGATGAAGACCAGGAATAACTCCTGTCATTCCTGTTTAAGCACATACTGTCCTAGCTTGCTGTTCTTTAGCTGTGATAGACACCACAACCAAAAGCAAGTTGGGGAGGAAGGGATTTATTTCTTCCTACAAGTCATAGTCCATTGTTGAGGGAAGTGGAGACAGGAACTCATGGCAGGATCCTGGAGCAGGAATTGAAGCAAAGACCATGGAGGAACGGTGCTTACTGGCTCCCTCTCAGGCTACCTTTCTTATACAACCCAGACCCACCTGCCTAGGAATAGCACCACTCACACTGAGCCCTTCTACGTCATTTAGCATTCAAGAAAATGCCCCACAGACATACCCACAGGCCAATCTGCCAGAGGTGATTCTTTAATTGAGGTTCTGTCTTCCAGGTGACACTAGGTTTGTGTGAAGTTGATACTGAAGCTATGGCACATGCCCACAGAGGGTGATCGAAGACACAATTACATGAGTATTTCCAAATAAGTTACTTTTCACTGGAAGAGACTAATTTTTTAAACATGGATCCAAATTTTGCTTTGTAAACATTTATGGATTTTATAAGTACATAGAACAAATTCTAAAAATATGGACGGAATAGCCAGAGTGATGGTTGTTTAAAAATGAGTGAAATACAAAAAATTTTGTTATGTTTTTATTGATAGGTTAGACTCAGCTTCATGAAACTCCCTTCTAACAAGTATGGATCAGACCCTCAGTCTTATAGAACATTTGTTTTAACATAGCCATCCACACAGCCACACTCTCCCGTGGATACCACCAAGCTGTGCTCTGTGAGCCCTCACTTTCCATCTCCTCTAGTGTCCACATCTCTTAGCAATGCAGGCCCATCCACCCCCACCAGGGCATTCATGATGGCCTTGGGGGATGGTGTCTGTGCACATGAACTTTCCATGGAAGGAACTTGCTTCTCTGGTAGATGTTCTAGTTACCAATAGTTTATCCTTTCTCTCATGCTCATTTTTCTTAATCTCTTTATTTCTTTCTCTACCATCTCAGAGCAGCGCAGGCCTTTCTAACTGCTGGAACTTGACTCTCATTTATTCTAGGTTTCTAACTGTCACATCAGCTGCACACAGATCCCCTTCTTTCTCTCAGTTCCTTACTAGAGTGATACATCTTGTTAAATAAAATACTTCTAATTCAGAGAAATCTTACTTATTGAGCCTTATATTCTAGCCACTTTGAGCCAATATCCCAGAATTCACATGGCAGGAGAACACTCTTGACTCCTGATAGCTCTTTGAGATAGAGTTCTTTCTGTACTTATCAAACCCAGTATGCCTCTAGCTGGGTTATGTTGAAAGTAACCCTGGTTAGTAGTTTGGAAAACAGTGCGGAGTGCAAAATAACCAGGTGCTTATCTCTGTATTCTTCCAACAGTCCTATGAGGCAGGTATTATTTCCATTTAAGAAACTAATATATTGAGGCTTTGAAGGCTTAATATTCTAAAGTGCCCATCACTAGGAAATGACAGCCTCACAGAGCAGGATGCTGTCGGGGAGGGGGATGAAAACAGGATTTTCTTCCGTTCAAGAAGGCATTGATGTGGTTTTGAAAAACTCTGGTTTTGGTTAGCACCAGGAAATTGAAGGAGTTTGTGACTAAGAAGGTACAATTTAGTGGTAAGACACTGAACTTCGAGAGGAGGCGGTGGAAATGAAGGCAAGGAGAACGCAGGGGGACTGGAGTGGTCTGATAACTGAATAGCGAGGAGGGCGTGGAAAGATGCAGCCATAAGAAAGGAATTGAAAACCCAGAGTCCACTAATATTTTTGTTTGGTTTTGACATTATTTTCCATGTATCGAGGAACGGTAGAACAGAATAAAGAATGGGAAAAGCAAGGTGCAGCATGTATTGGTTACCACTTGGCTCTATCATAAATCATCCCCAGGGCTGGCAAAATGGTTCACTGGGTAAAGTGCTTGATGCACAAGCATGACCCTGAGCTGGGATCGCCAGCATTCCCATAGAAGTCAGGTGCAGCAGTGTGCCTCTGTGATGGAGGCGTAGAGACAGGTGGATCCCAGGAGCATGCCGAATATTCGATCTAGCTGAAATGGGGAGCTCCAAATTCAGTGATTGCCCTTGTCTCAAAAAATAAGGCGGAAAATGGAACATTGACAGCATAACCCTTCCCCTCAAGGGTCAGGGATCACCTCAGTAGAAGAGGGCCATAAGTCAGGGGGATCCAGGGTGAAACAGTGTCTTCTGGACATAACAGGATAGCTGAACTCAGGGACTCACAGTGGCTGTCTGCACAAGACCTGTAGAAGATCAAGCTGGTTAACATTCCATCATGAAGTGGGGAGGATCTCGTGACTTCCTCCCCCTAGCTGAGGCACTGCTGGCAATTGATGGCTTCTGGGGAGGGAGGGTCAGTTTTCTTTAAGGGTGACACCAATGGTAGGTCAATGGTGGTCTAGAGGATGGCCCCACACCCATGAGTGCAAGGGCATCCCGACTTGGACTTGGTGGATTATTAAAAAAGGGGGAGAGGACAGGTACAGGAAGTTGGGAGGGGGTGAGGGCTGGGATTGGATCTGGGAGGACTTAGGGGGAGAAGTGGGAGGTGAATAGGATCTAAATACATCGCATGCATGTATGAACTAAACTTAATTAAAATGACTTCATTAAAATATTGTATTTGAAACACGAAGGTGAAGAGATACTGAGGAAGACACCCCAGTGTTGACCTCTGGCCACCACAGTACACTTGTGGGTAAATACCTCTCCCCCACATGCATCCCCTCACAAATATCGTCTGCACAGTTAGTAATTTGAATTAAGAACATGTTTGCTGTGGATCCGGGAATCTGAGGAGAGCTTAGCTGGGTTCTTCAGCTCAGGATTTTCAAGGGCTACAATCAAAGTACCCACCATGCTGTGGTCATCTCAAGGGTTAACTGGGGTGGTATCTACCTCCAACCTCACTCATAGGCGCTGTCAGGGTCCAGGTTCTGATGGTTGTTGGACTAAGGACCCTGTTTTTAAATTTGTACGTAGCTCATAAGAGAGCTTTATTAAAATAAACAAGTGAGGAAGAAGCCAGAGAGTGCCAAGATAGCAATAAAAGTGAGTTAAGTCAAAGTGGGTAAAAACAAAACTTTAAGGGCTAAACTTTTTCAATTCTTTGTGTGTGTGTGTATATATGTATGTATGTATGATGTATGTATGTATGTATGTATGTATCTACAGGTACAAGTACATGTATGTGCAGGTCAGAGAGGACAGCTTCAGATATGCTTTAGCCATTGTCTTTTATTTTAGATAGGGGCGCTCACTGGCTTGGAACTTACCATGTAGGTTGGGCTGGAAGGTCAGTGAACCCCAGAGATCTGCCTGTCTCCTCCTGCTCCCTCAGTACTTGTGTTACAAGCATGAATCCAGATCTTCATGCTTGCAAGACAAACACTTTAATGAGTGAGCCATGTCCCCATTTCTCAACTCTTCTTCATAGAAAACAGAAGAGGGAGTGTTTGTGACATCATCTTGGACCATAGTTTCTCAGTCATGATACTTCAAACACAAAAAACAAAATAAATAAATAAATGAATAAATCAGTCAGGCTTCCTGAATATCAAGAATCTTTGTGCTTCATAGGACATTCACAAATTACATAAAGCACTTGTATTCAAAATATAGTAGGAGCTTTGACAACTTCATAAAAGGGCAACTGGAATGGAATTCCTCTAAAGATGGCACACAAATAGTCAGTAAACACATGAAAAGGTCCTCAGCCTTGTTTGTCATTCGAGGAATGAAATGAAAAATCACAGTGACTTACCACCTTTATGTATTTGAATGCCTACAGTGAAAAACACAGATGGTAAAATGAGTTGATGTGTCTGTGGAGAAGTTGGGTCGCTCATATCTACATGGAGGGAATGCAAGATGGAACACCTGCTTTGACTAAAAGTTGGTGAGTTAGTAAAAAATCATTTACTGTAGAATTAACATATAGTCTTGTAACTCTGCTCCTAAGTACATACCCAAGAAAATGGAAAGCATATGTTCACAAAAATACTTACACTTGAATATTCATAGTAGTGTTATTCTATAAGAACCTGAAATAATCAAATGATCTGATTATCCACTGTTGAGTGGACATGTGAGTTCATGCTGTAAACAAACTTTTAATATTATTTGACCATAAAAATAATGAAGTATGTCATAGGCTCAAGAATGGTAGGTGAGAGGATCCATGTACTATGTAATTCCATTTAATCAGACTCATCAGAATAGACAAATGCCAAAAGTTAATTGGCGAAGGCTGGAGTTGAGGCATGAGGGAAAAAGGAATGAAGTTGATGTCTATGGGGTTTCTTTCTGGGGTGAAGAAAATGTCTGTAATTAGGTCGAGATGATCAATGGATAACATCTCTAAAAATAATAATAATTATTTAATTATACACATGTTATTTTGTTGGAATACTCTAGATTTTATGACATGTGAATTACATTTCAAAATAATTAATATAAAAATGCCTCTCCCCCTGTTTCATGTCTTAGCCAAGCAAGCAAGTGTGGTCTGTGGTATAGAAGTTCACGTACCAACTTGCATCGCATTAAACTTTTAGCCATTGAAATCAGTTCCATGTTTCATAGCTTCTGTATTATCCCAGGTTGAGTGTGCCTGACTTACAGCAACTAAACCTACCACAACAGCCCAAGTGTGTATCATTCAAACTATTGTAGAATTCCATTCAAAGTGGAATACATGGGCCAGGAAAAAATACAATGTTGGTTTTCATTTCAGTGTTTTGAGCTTTCATGAGCATTCTGGTCCTGAGAGGATTAGTCCAAAACATTAATTTGATGAGACGCTGATACTTCTTACATAAAACCTAAGCAAAGCTGAAATTCTAACACTCACCCCCCTGAATTCTCAATTCTGTTGTAAAAGTGGAAGTAATTGTTTCCTAGGCACAGGATCAGATAGATGTGTTTAATATATTTTGAAACGTAAGCTATATAATGACAAAATTTTTAAAAATGACTCAAAGAGGAAATTACAGCACATAACAGCTTATTTTTTGACTTGGCAATTTTCTGCTAAGTTTAGAGCAGTTGGGGAGAGGAGCGAGTAACAAACTAAGACAGATTTATGGGGCCCACACATGGCAATATTTTTGTGTAAAATTAGTCAAAATCATTATACTTGTAGATGAAGAAATGGATTCCAACAAGCTTGCCTTATTTTTTTAAAAGAAAGATCATATTTGGTCTACATGAACTGAGAGAAATGAACAATTTATTGGATTAGTTGATCACCAGCACTGTAACTCAATAAAAGTTTGGGAAAACCTGCCAAGCACTAACTCTCAGAAGATTAGGATAATAATACGCTGATTTTCAATACATAGAATTCAACCCATATTTCACTCCGTCTTCCTATCCAAATAATGGAAGGGAAATAGGCTATTAGAAGAATTTTCCACTAAAATGTCTTTGTTTTGCATTTATGTATTATACTAAAATAGTTTGATAATGGATGAGGCAGATATAAATGAATCCCATTTTAAGAGAACCAATGCACAGTACTTTAATTTAAAAATAGCATTGAGAGAAATGGCTGATTTCAGGATGGGGGCAAACTGAGACATCTTACTAAGGTATAAAATAAGGAAACACACACACGTATGCACACACACACACATATATATATATGTGTGTGTGTGTGTGTGTGTGTACATATGTATAAGACTGCATATCATGAGGACTCAAGGTCCTCACTTGAACAGGCTATCGTTAGCAAAACCTCACACAATATGAACTTGAAATAAATATAATCACAAGTAAGAAAACATCAGACAAAAGAATTCATGAATTCACATTATAAATAAATAAATACATAGCCAGAACAAAAGGAGGGCTCTTAGTGCTAAGACTATTAAAGCTTGATTGGTTAGTTTGCACCTTTGTCGTACATTTTGAATTAGGTAATTTTAATGGATTCTTAAGCATTAGAAGAAATTTTGATTTGAAGAGGTTAGTTATATGGTTTAAAGTATCTGGCTCCACTTACCTATTAAAAGAAAGATTTTAAAATGCAGTGATTATGAAGCTGGAGAGATGGCTCAGCGGTTAAGAGCATCGACTGCTCTTGCCGAGAACCAGGGTTTGATTCCCAGCACCTATGTGGCAACTAACAACCACCTGTAACTCCAGTTCCAGGGGAATCTGCTGCCTTCTTCTGATTCTGCAGGCATTGCATGACACAGGTGCACTTACATACATGCAGGCAATACACTTGTACACACAGAGTAAAACATAAATAAAATATAAAAAATGCAGTGATTATGCAATGGGAGAGCAGCACCATGACTATACCTTTGGTGATCAAAGTCACCATCACCCATGGGGTGCCGAGGAGCATTGTGGGCCTCCAGGTGTGATGTGAGGACAACCATCAGGCCCATGCCAGGACCAAGCTGAGAACACACACCCTCATGATCATGGAGGAAATAGCCAGCAAAATGGAAAAGAAGAACTTTCTAGTAAACAAAAGGAGACTGTACTTCCCTCCAAACACTGATGTGAAGAAGACAAAAATTTGCAGATATTTCAAATTCAAAGACGTCAAAGACAAGAAAAAAATGTTGGTGAGGTCATGGAGAAAGATGATTGCTTACGTGATGGTGATGAGAATTGTGATTAGTAAAACCATGATGGCTTCCTCAACGAATTGAAGTAAAGCTACCACACAACCCATTACTCCGACCTCTGGGTGTGTTTTTATAGGACATGAAACTAGTAGGTTGAAGAACTAGCTGTTTTCCTACGCTTATTGCAGTATATGCGCAAGTGCCAAGATACAGAATCTAATGCCTAAACGTGCAACAAATGTGATATCCGTGTCACATTATATATGGTTCCATCTGTTATTTGTTTATACATGTATACTAATATATATACATATATATATCAACACATTGCTGGATACTACGGTAATTCTATTTCAATGTTCTGAGGAAATTCCATCCTGTTTTCTGAACTGGTGGTACCAAATTCTCACCCACACTGTGTGTGTACCTGTATACGCATGTAATAGAATACTGTGCATCTTCAAGGATGACAGGAAGCTTGTTATTTGTGACACTATCTGTTGGTCATTATATTAAATAAAATGAATTAAGGCACACAGATAAAAATACCACTTGATCTTAGTATTTATAGAATTTTAAAAAGCTGAACTCACGGAAGCCAAGAGAACAGTTATCCAAGGCAGGAGGGAAGGAGAGAGAATCTGGAAGATGTTGATCAAAAAATGCAATATTTCAGTTATGCAGGGTGAATAAGTTTAAGAGATCTGTTGAACTATGTAGTCATTATAGTTATTAACCATAAAGACATTTAAAAATGTAAAAACCAAAAAGTGAATGTGATATCTGACCTTAGCTTGGAGCCTGGATTGGAGGGGGAGGGGTTGTGCCCTAAACGGTCAAGTGATGAAATTGGAATGAAAAATACAAGTTAGAGGAAAAAACAACCCCCAGGCATTAAATTTTCCAAGGTTGAAATTTCTTTGGTCATATCACAGAAAATTCCTACCCTTAGGAAATACCCCATGAGCTATTCCAGTCAAAGGCAATGATAATGCAACTAATTTATGATCCTATGGTCAGAAAGAATAAATACAGCTAATTAAATAGATGCCTAGGTACACAATAGCAATGATAAAACAAATGGTAAAAGATGGCAAATCAGGGGAGTTTGAATAAATGGTATGTGCATATTTTTATGTTATTTTTAATTCTGCAGTTTATCTGTAAATGTGAAGCTATTTCCCAGCTAAGTGTTAAAAAATATATCATTGATCCGGGGAATTTTTGTTTCAATTGGCAAGGGATGTCTTGGTTGTGAGGAACTCAGCAAAATGAATCCTTGGCTTGGGAAAGCTATGTTTTCCAAATATGATGATTGTGCAAATTGAAATTTGGATGTGAGTTTTAATATACAGAGAAGGAAAGACAAAGGTAACTTTTATTTCTGTTAAGAGTTATCTGGTTCCAAGAAAAACAAACTCATGTTAGTCAAAAGAAATTTACTGTAAGAACAAAGCGCATTTCAACTGTGGAACATCCTCTCAGCTTCATGGGAATTCTCTCTCTCTCTCTCTCTCTCTCTCTCTCTCTCTCTCTCTTTCTCTTATGTGGTCAGCTCTGATAAGAACCCTAGGTCACCATGGGAAAAATAGAGCAACTCTTTAGGAAAATTGGTGAAAATATTTCAAATAAAAAGGCATGAACTGCGTAGACATTTCAAATGTTTTATCTTTTGTGATGCAGAAGTTAAAGAACAGCTGACCATGGGTCTTTGGTGAACAACCTAATCAGCTTGAAGTTGAATTAGGCTATATGAAACCTTATTGTAAGGATTGCAAACAGTAAATGGAAGAAGTGATATGCCTAGACTCCCCTTTTATAAAGATTACAGTGGCACAGCCTGGTGTGTGGACTTCAGAGCAATAAGAAGGAACATGGGGTCTACTTTACCTGCCATAGTCATTCTCCAAAAAAGTACAGAGACCTGGAACGAGTTACTGATAACAATGGGGAAGAAGAGGAGATAGATGAGGAGTGTGTGTGTGTGTGTGTGTGTGTGTGTGTGTGTGTGTGTAAGAGAGGGGGAGGAGGAGAGAGAGAAAGAGAGAGAGAGACGGAGAGAGAGAGAGAGAGAAGTAGGGTCTCACTATGTATCCCAGGCTGTCTCTAACTTTTCTGTCCCAGTCTTCCTCCTAAATGTTGGGATTTTGGATCAATAATTGTACAAACCTTTTCCTGGGGATACATGGCACATATACCACACAAACACACACATCTATTCACTCCAGATAGGGAACTAACAAAGGACCAAAGTAAGCAATTGTACCAAAGTCCAACTCGGTGAACCAATGAGCTTATTAGAATTACTTAGGCATATTGATGAAGGATTGCTTACAGGGCAGAAACAAGATTCATTGAGGGTCATTTTTTAATTCTGTTACCACACAGGCCTAGACCCATTGCTGCTTCATTTTGTCTGCCCCCTCTGTCATCCCTGTTAACAGCACCGTTCTCAGAGATGGAAGAATGCATGTAGGGGAACAGTCCATTGACTTAAATGCAACATGCTACCTTTCTCAGAAAAGTTTAGA
The DNA here is from genome assembly GCA_035773235.1 of Eospalax fontanierii. NCBI lineage: Eukaryota > Metazoa > Chordata > Mammalia > Rodentia > Spalacidae > Eospalax > Eospalax fontanierii. Next base: position 90,785,374 of record CM069531.1, on the reverse strand, counting down.
TTGCCTCAAAGTGGAAGAATCTGAGATGATCCTGCAGCATGCTTCCCCGAGACGCCACAGCTGGGCAGCACAGCTGTCTTTCTTGGAAGAGGGACTCCTCTGGTCTACACAGAGGGCCACCCAGGATGGAATGCTTCCATGTGGGAATCTGAAGAAACAACTCAACACCATGAACGTGGCGTCGAATTCTACCACAGCTGCTTGCTGCCTCTCCCAGAGAGATCAAGACAGAGTGCTGTCCAGAGAGCGAGAGACTTCACATCCAGGATGCTGGTGATTAAGGGGGAAATCACGCTCTGATGCTGAACCACACCAGGGACTCACTGTCTAACCTCCCAATGAGTTTTCAGCTTGCTGCCTTTTTGAGTTGTACCAATGTGGATGTCCGTCCTTTGTGGAGAGCAAAGGAATAGATAGGGACATAAGCTATGGCAATTAAGAGGGCAGTCAGCTTCTGAGAGTCTGGGGCCTGGACTCTTTGGCTTTCAGAGTTGCAAAGCCTTCAACGGGCCAGGAAGCGTCAGGCAGAATGAATGGAAAGCCTCTGATGAGCATTCTGTGAGCTGCGAAATTGCAAACAGACTTGGCACGCTTCCTCAGGAGCCCAGCAGAATCTGCACATCGCTCAGTGTTAAGTCATGGGACAGAAGGCATTCGTTTCCCTGGAATGGGCTTTGGCATTCACAAACTCACCATCTGCCTGCTTTTGGCTACCTCAGATCCCCAGGGAGGGACTTTGTTGTTGTGTCTGTGTCCTGAGCCTCTTTTGTAGTAGAGGGGAATCAGGCGGCGGCATTGAGGACTGTCTTGAAGTACTGAAGAGTGGCAAGGGCCAAAGCTCCACATACAGGGCGTTTGCAGTGAAAGGCTTTGATACAGTCAGGCCCGGGTTCAAACTTTGACTCTGCCATCTGCGATCTGGGTGATCTTAAACATGCTGCCCTTTCTTTGTGAGCCTCACTTAGCTCATCAAGTTTCTCATCTGTAAATGGGGTCTGTGGGTGGGAATAATGTCTATAAGCTGTGAAAAGAAACGGACTTGGAGCATTTAATAAACAGAAGAATTTCCTGAGTTGGTGGTATGTCATCTTCCATTAGAGAACCTGTTGGCTGCTTACCCAGCGATTTTGCTTCCTTGTGCCTGGCAGCTCACGTCTCCCAACACGTACAGTGAATGGCAAAACACTTGTTTTTCTAATTTCTTTTACTTACATGATCTGGTTCTGAAACTTTAAGAGAAGACATTAGTAGTTTTCAGAAGAAGGAAACACGGAAAGAAAGAAAGCTCAATGGTTCTTGAGCTTATAGAATTGTTGAGTTAGCCTAGGAACTTCTGTCCTGTGTTGGTCTGAGATGCGCTGAAGAAACAAGCCAGCCCCAAAGATTTGTTGTCTTAGCTCATGTTGGATGGATGGTATGGACTAAGTAGAGAATTCGTTTCATGGCACTTGGCTCTGGAAGCCAGGTAATTAGAACAACTGTATCCTGTCCATGGTAGGTTTAGGGAACTATATGTTAGAGAGTTCTTGTTTGTGTCCATAGGACAAAAAAAATATCTCTGGCAAATCTACAGCCATCCTTCTAATTTTTCTAGTTCCAGTTTATTCACCATTAAATCTACTTTTGGACTAACTTCTCTAAAACTCTCCTTCTTGCTTTTATTTGGCACTTTCTGCTCTAGAGACAATGTGTGAGAAGCATCCTGAAACCTCAGAAGCTTCCAACGGTAGATACATGTGCCTCACTCACAGGTCAGAGGGTTGGCAGCAGGTCTTTGGTCAGTTAGGCTTGCTGGGTGCTTGGCTTCACTCATGCAGTGGATTCAAGTCCTTTTCATGTAGAATGGTTTCTTGTAAGTTCTGTTCCTAGGTACATGTTACTGTCATGTCTAAAAATAGAGATGCAAGCACATGAAACTATGAAGGCACACTAATATATCTGCTGACGTTAATGAGCTCAACAGATCCTCTGTCAAGACACATGACCAAAGTAAAAGCTTCAGGCACAACTGTGATGACTTCTCTCTTACGATATACTGCAAAGTTGTACAGGCATAGATAGATAGGGGCATCTGGACTCAAAGAGAAAGGATTAGCTGGAACCAAACCTCCAAACTCTACACTCATCAGTGACTTGATCACAAACACCAATGGCTCCATCTGACAAAATACAGGTGAAGGTCCAAGGTTGGCCATTTAATGGGTATTCTGTGTTCAGTCCTTTTCTTTCCTAACTATTCTTTTTCCTGTGTCTCCTTATTCAAACCAGATTTATCTGTCTGATTAATCCCTGATCATTCATGTGTGGTCATGACATTTATGGCTGTTGCTGATTATAATCTTCCATTGAGAGAAATCATAATCCTCTTTCCGTACCCCGCCTAGGACATTCTTCCATGTTCCATTCCCTCCATGGCTTTGCACTGTAACATTTGTTGGAAATGTTTATTTGGGGCTAAATAATTGAAACCTTAAATAGGTGACTCTTTACACTTCCTCTTTATTTACCTGATTTTTTATGTTTGTGTGTATGTATGTTCTCACGTGGGTATATGTTCATGTAGATGTATGTGTGTGTGAGATCATGTAGAGGCAAGAGCTTACTTTTGACTGCTATTCCTCAGTATGTCTTCACCTTGTTTTGTGAGACCAGCTCTCTCATTGCTCTGGAGCTCACTGAGTATGCTACAAGCGTCAGGGCTCACCAGAAGCACACACCACCACACTCGGCTTTTTATAGCATGGGTTCTGGGGATCAGACTCAAGTCCTTATGTTTGCAAGACAAGCATTTTGATGAGAAAGCCATCTCCTCAGCCCCCAGGTGACTTTTCAACCCATCTGGAAACTAAAACTTTGAAGCATGTGGAGTAACTTAAGTAGCTGGTATTGAAATTCTAGGTTTTACTGTAGGGGAATGCTGACAGACATGTAGTTGTAAGGAAAGAGGAAGGTGGACATGAAATACACATGCTAGTCAACTGATCCTAGCTTTCAATGGCTCCATTTCCTTGAAAAAAATGAAATTAAAGTCCTAAGTTTAAGACATTTTATGGATCCGTGGTTTTATTCCTCTGAACTATTAAGTTTTAATAATGGGGCCTCCTCATTCACCAGCCTTGGGAGTTTCGAGGCACTGGATAGTTGAGATAATGTGCAGGTCTGCTCACACGATCTATGGAGATTTAATTATTTGCATGACATTTTTTTGAGCCTCTTTTCAAAAATATATGAACAGGTTAATATAAGAAAGAGAGGGTTAGGAATGAAGGCACATAACTCTAATCCCAGCACTCAGGAGGCAGAGGCTGGCAGACCTCTGTGGAGGCCAGCCTGGTTTTCATAGTGAGTCCCAGGCTAGCTAGGAGAACTTGTCTCAAACCACCAACTGTCAACAAAAAATATAAGAAAGAGTAAAAAAAACCCCTTTCCTATTTTATGTTTAATTTTCAGTTATCTCCTAACACGTAGCATGGGGAAGAGAAAGAGCATGATTTGAAAATGTTAATCCACCTTTGCTCCCTGGATCCTTGACGTGTCAGTCTCTGCTGTGATGGGGTCTTTTCATAGTCGGTTAGGAACATTCAGGGTCTAGAAGCATTGAAATCCCCAGGTTGGCTTTGGGAGCCCTTGTCTAGATCTAGTATCAGTAGGTCAGTGCTCAAATACAACAACATAGACTGGGCACAGTCATTATTGGCAAGGGAAATGGCATACTACAAAGGGAATTGAAGCTCTCCAGGGCAGCTGTCTTTGATAAGGAAGAGAATGTTGTTAAATGCTGCAGTATTGCTTAACCCTGAAGCAGTTTGTATTAGTCAAGGTTCTCCAGAGAATCAGAGCAACAGGATGTGTGCTTGCATGCATGCGTGATGTGTGTGTGTGTGTGTGTGTGTGCAGTGTCCAGTCAGCCCTTGGTATTCATGGAGGATTTGTTCCAGGATCCTCAATGGATACGAACATCTGTAGATCCTCAAGACCTTTATCTAAAAGGGTATAGTGTTTGCATATAACCTATGCATATCTTTCTGTGTGTGCTAAATCATCTCTAGAATACTTATAGTTCTGGAACAATGCAGAGTTCGTGTAAATTTTTATTAAAACGCTGTACTCTTTAGGGAATAATAATAATGAGTACAACCAGATAGTTTTCAGACTAATCCATGGTTGATTAAATCTATAGACACAGAGCTTGTGAATGCAAAGCATCAACCATTCATATATTTATATATGGCCCCTTTTCCAAACTCTTGTAGTACCTAAACTCGTTGTCTAAATCTAATCCAAAAGTACCGTGTGTTTATTTCACATTCTTTCCTTAGGCCAACTTTACATTTGACTATAAATCTCATCTTGTCCAATGCACAAGGAAACCTGTATGTCTATATTAATGAGATGTCCTTCTTGTCTTCCTCTCTCCCATTCACATTTATTCGCCCTTCATGAAGATCCCAAAGTCAGCACAGTATCTACTTGACAAAGAAAGAAAAGCTGGATAGTTTTGGCCATCATCAGTCAATAACATTTACCTCTAAGCTAAATCCCATCCTGTCTACCCCCGTCAGAGCTTGCCGTTTGTTACCCATGTACCACTTTGGGGCACAGGCATCTTTGCCAAGGCTGGAAGGCTCTCTGGGATCCAACATTCCCAAAGTACATGGAACTATATACCCTCTGAGGTCTTGGCTGAAGAGCAGTACCTAGATCACCACTCAGAAGACTCCATATGGGCCTGAAAGGGGACTGATACACAGGCTGCCGGAATTTCTGTTTTCTCTGAGTAGTCACTCAGCTCCCATCTTTTGATTCACTGAGTGGAGAATATTTTACCTGGTTAGAGCCTCAAGAATTGCAAGTACTGAAAAATATGATCCATGAGGATTGTTTCTATCTGTTCACTGATAAGATCTAAATACCCTCCTGGAAGGAGAAGCAACAATAGACAGAAAGTAGTAGCTTAAAATGAGTAGCTGTATCCTATGGCACAGGTCACTTGCTCCTCTGCATTCAGGTCTTTGATGCTTCCTTTTCCATATTATACTGAAGATGATGTCAGGCCTGAGGAGTTTACTCCTACCTCATGTACATAGCAAGACTTTGTGGAATGCTGCTGAGTGACCAAATAGAGGGGAAAACAAACACAACTATAGACAGCCATTTAGAAACACAACCAGCAAGCAAACAATTACTTAGGCAATCTTTATAGTTTTTTTTCCTGTATATCAAACCCAAGGAGTTGGGTTATACAGCACTTAAGTTGGAATCTTGTGTCTGTTTACAGAACATACTTTCTGGTAAAAGTATTATTTATATAGATGAATAATTTCTTTTGTTTTATTTTAGTGAAAAACAAAGAAAGGAGATTTATCCAATGTGGCGACATTGGGAAGAAGAACAAATAAAGAGGATCAGGGATTCCCAAGTCAGTCTTTAGGGTAATATGAAGTTTAGGTTTAACAGAGAGTAAGCGGTATGTATGGTTAAACAGTCCTGGTCAAGGTGTGGTCCAGCTCTACATTAACCCATTATGGACTCAGCCCTAGGCTCTCCTGTAAGTGATCTGACAGGATCTGAAGTGATCTTCAAAACTGTGAGAGTCAAGTTCTCCTCTGACTGATACCATGCACCGTCTTTGCCTTCTCCCAGCATGGGATTTCTGTAGAAATTTTGCTTCTTTGGAACCCATTGTTTCAGTAGTTTGACAGCCAAAGGGAAGGGCACGACTTTATCTCTTTAAAATATTTTCTCTCTTGCTGTGACATTTATAATTCCCTTCTTTTTGTTTTTATAGCTCAGTCTTGAGGGATTTGGGATTCTATTCTGAACTTGGTATGAACACTTCTCAAATGTTCATGGATCTGAAACAAATATCATAAACAGATACAAGTAGAAGCCAGGGTGAAAAGACATGCAGCTCATGTGTCATGCATAAGAACCAGTTGTTGGGCCTGGAGAGATGGCTCAGTAGTTTAGAGAATTGACTTCTCTTGCGGAGGTCCTGGATTCGATTCCCAGCACCTACATGGCAGCTAACAACTGTTCCAGGGGACTCCAATGCCCTCTTCTGATCTGTCAGGCCTTTCATGACATGAGTGAACTTACATGCAGGCAATACACTCATATACATAAAGTAAAAAGATAATAACCTTCTCCATAACCTTCTTTCTGCCTTTAGTTGCTTTTGGAAGGGTTGGCACAAGAATCTTCATTTTGATGTTGTTTTTGAGATAGGATCTCACTGTGTCACCCTATGTTATAGATCTCAAACTTTCTGTCCTCTTGTTTTAGCCTTCTGAGTGTTGGAGTTATAGGCAAATACCACCAAGCTTAGTGTGACTCCATTTCTGACAAGGCCCCCAGCTTTGAACAATTTTGTTTCTGATGACATTGTTGATTCTCTCTCTAGTGGTTTGATCTCAACAGCCTTTCATAGCTGGAATGAGACCTGTCACCTTTGGTCTGATCTGATCTCATGTTGGACAGGGTAAGTGACATATTAAGGAGTCAGTGACAATATAATCTTTTTTTATGAGGTGTGTGTCAAATTTAAACATCTAAGAAGTATAGAAAGAAGCTTTTAGATCAAGTCTTACTGAAATGTACACTCAAGCTTTATTCTCTCTGTCTTGTGGATACTGTCCTAATGTCTCAAAAATGTTGTTTAGACTATCAACAGACAACAGTTACAAAGTTTTCAAGGAGAATGAAAAAACAACCAACAAGAGCAAATAGTTAATGAAAATTACTTTGAAGACTAAGGACTTGTTAGAGCAATTTTCAAGTGTTGAATGAATCTCAGTGTCAGCATAGGATATCTCCCTATGAATTATTATCAGGGAGATCCCTAAGGAATCTCCAAAGAAAGCAAACTATTGCCATTGTTTTTGGTTGCCCATAACTAAATAATAAGATCTTATTGCTGAAGACATCATCTACTTTGTTTTCAGGACATTGAATAGCCAACCTAGACTGACCAGGAAACTTTCCTTCCTGGATATCTTTCATAGTACTGCAAGGGGGACAAAAGACATCAGTGATCTTAGCCAGCACTGATTCCTGCAAGGTATCATACGACCTCCCAGGCAGGTTGTACCCACATGTGCAATAGTGGTACAGCAGTTACAGGGTAACCAACCGCTTTTTGATTGAATTTGCATCCTGCTCCAAAGGAAGGATTTCATATCTCGTGCTATAAACCTGATCAAAAGCCTATGGCTGGGGAGATCATAGGGCCTGCAGCGGGGACCTGCTGGTGATTATAAGTTCTTTGAAGAAGTACCAAAACTGTGAATGACTAAGAGATCCATGAGTTGACTTATCCTGTGTCTGATGATACTCACCTTGATCATATGGTCAAGGTGGTGTCTTTTGGTTTTCTTCACTATGAAGTTAGCATCTTGCTGTTTGTATTTGGTAAATATCTCCAGAGAGAGTGTGAGACTGTGGAAATCTTGTTTCTCCTCAAACTTACTTGTTTATTTTTAATTTTACGTGTATGTGCATGTTTGTGTGTGGGAATGCACAAGTGGGTGTAGTGCCTCCAGGAGCAGGAAGAAGATATGGGATCCCCTGGAGCTGAGAGTTACAAGTGGTTATGAACCGAAGGGCTCAGGTCCTTCACAAGACCGGCAAGTGCTCTTAACCACTAAGCCATCTCTCTAGCCCCTCTTCTTCAACTTTTGCTCCCATATTTAGCATTCATTGATCTTTGCCAAGTTTTTAGGGGCATCACATTTAAGGTGAAATATAGTCCAATTTCCTGGGCTGTTGATAGAATTCATTACATAGAGGTTAGTGTCAGCTAAGTGCAAGGTGTGGTGAGCTGTCTTTTAAACAGAGATATTTGCTCAGGCAGCCTAAACAAAATATTAAAATGACAGCGAGCATACTGTTCTAGTTTGCTTCTCTGTTGTGATAAAACATTGACCAATGCCATCTTCAGGAGGAAAAGGTTTATTTTAGCTCATAGGTTACAGTGCGTCATTGAGGGAAGTCAAGGCAGGAGCTCAAGGCAGGAACCAAAACCAGAAACCATGGAAGAGCACTGCTTGAGGTCTTGCTTTCTTGGCTGTCTCAGCTACCTTTCTTAGACAGCGCAGATCCATCCGCCCAGGAATGGTACCACACACAGTGGGCTGAGCCTTCCCATCTCAATCAGCAACACATATGCCCACACATATACCCATGGGCCAGTCTGATGGAGGAACTTTTTTAGTTGAGATTTCCTCGTCTCAGTTATGTGGAGGTTTGTGTCACGTTGATGAAAACTATGGCCCATGTGCCCATTGCTCCTCACAGCCCCTACACCATGCACAATATTTATTTCTGCATTTAACAAACACACAAATCCTGGTCATAATTGTCCTGTGTGCCATGAAATAGCTGAAGAACTTGATGCACAAAGAAGATGCCCCACTGAAATTTACTCTGTTGTGACACTACAGCACAGACTGGAGTCTGAGTTCTTTGACTTCAGAGTCAAATTCTTTGACTTCAGAGTCAAATTCTCCAATTGTGCTTCATTCTGGCATTCTAGAATTGTCAGTGGGAGTTAATGCCACAGATTTTCTACAGAATTATCAGTTTGGCATTGATTTTAGCAACATTTCATTATTTTAATAAGCATGACCTTTACAAAAAAACCCACACCAAAATAAAATGAATTCTTGCCTTCAGATTCTAAGGCACTAATTTTCAATATTGTATCATAAAGATGGTTCCAGTCTAGCTAATGCTATGCCAAAATATGTTTTAAATATCCTGACACTTCTTTCCTTGTGAAACGCTCATGCATGCACTGTGATGTTAACACATGTCAAAGTAAAAGTCATCAAGTGCTTAATGTTCGTCACAACCTACTGGCTTGGTGCAAGTTAGCAGTCCTGTGCACTGCCTGTCATGGAAGATAGAATGGAATCCTCTGGAGGACTTGTCAATCACCCCATGGAAGAACTAGGCATTCTAGAAAGACTCTAACTAGTGCTAGGGTTTGAATATGACTTGAATGTCTTCTTACAAAATTCTCATGTTGGAAACTTCAGTCTCAGTTTGGTGGTGTTGGGAGGTGAGACCTTTAAGGTGCAGAGACTAGTGGGGCAGGTCCTGTGGTCATCCAGGGATGTGTTTGTTTGCTACTCTGTATCATTTCTGTTGGGAATGTAATCCTTCGCTCTCCCATGGTCTCCAACTATGACCGTGTGAACTCTTCACCAGAGTCTTTATTCCTATAAGTTAAATCTCTTAAAAAAATAAAGTTAGTTAAAGTTTTAAAAATATCAGCTGGTTAGCTTTCACAGTACTGAAAGGCACTATGTATTCTGCAGAGGGAAAAAAGCTTTTCATCAACTGTCTTACCTCTGTGAATCCTGGGTTGCTATGAGAATGGAGTTGCAATAGTGTCACAAATGTTTTGGAAGTAACCAATTGCTTTCTGATTGGACTTAAGGCCATCTCCACAGAAGGAAACACATACTTGGTGCTTTAAATCTGGCTAAGAACCCATGTCTTGGAAGCTCAAAGGCCATGGAGGTGAACCTATGATTCTAATTTGCTAAATAGACATATCATCACATTGTTCTCTAAATACATATCATATACCCTAGATTAAGGCAGTTCTCAGATCTCATCGGAGACATTTGTGTGTGTGTTTGTGCACTGTGGATGGTGAGTAATGCAGAAAATCACAGCAAGCCAAAGTTCAGACAATAAATATCTGTGTATTGTTCAGCCATAAGTGGAATATCTATATAACCCCTCCTCCCCAAGTCTTATGGGGACAATCACAGAAGAGGGAGTTGAAAAATGCTAAGAGCCAGAGGTTGCAGGAGACTGGGAGGAAATAGTGTCTTCTGGTCATGACAGGATCATGAATTCACAGTAGTTATGGTTGTCTGTACAAAAAGCTGCCCATGATCAAGCTAGTCAACATTCCAGCATGGAGGAGCATATGAACCCAAATCCCTAGCTGGGGAGCTACAGATAGTTGTTGGCTTCTGGGGGAGGGAGAGTCAGTTTCCTTGTAGAGTGTGATCCCTGTTGGTCTAGCGTGCTCCAGTAGATGGCCCCACATGCTTGAGCATATGGGTAGCTCAAGGTGGATGCAGTGGACTGTAGAGGAAAAGGAGGGTGTTAAGTTGGACGGGTAGAGAATGGAGTTAGGTGGAAGAATGGGGCTGAATATGTTCAGAATACACTATATGCATGTACGAAAATGGCAGAGAATTAATATAGTATAATAAAATAGCTTGCTTTAAAATTTCTGTGCTGCATGTGGTGTTGGAATGCGTATGCACATGTGTGGGTGTGTGCACTCATGCACTAGTGTGCCAAGGCCCGATGCGGAGACTGACTTGCTTTGTCACCCTTGTCTTAGCCTTTGAGACAGGGTTTTTCACTGAATCCAGACCTCGCCATTTCTCAGCTCATCTGGTTGGTCTGTGAGCCCTCAGCATCCTTTCCTCTGTTCTCCTCATGAAGTGCTGGAGTTCCAGGTGTGCACAGCCATACACGGACTTTACATGGACGATGGAGACTGAGCTCATGTCTTCTCTGGGTAGCTCAGTCATTCTTGCAGCCCCTCAGCTTGCTTTTGACATTTTTTTTACTATGGTAAGATAGTCACAACATTTACCACTGTAAGCATTTTCAGTGCCGGATCTAATGGCACTAAGTGCCTTCACAGAGCCACTATTCATTTCTAGTATTTTCTCATCACCTCAAGTAGAAACTCTGTCTTGAATTCACAGAGAGCTGCCTACATTTGCCTCCTGAGTACTGGGACTAAAGGCGTGTGTTACCATGCCAGGTCTGTGATTCAGTTTATAAAGTTTTCAAGTTGTATCCACTTTGTAGCAGAATTTAATTTTCCTTCCTCCCTCCCTCCCTCCCTCCCTCCCTCCCTCCCTCCCTCCCTCCCTCCCTCCCTCCCTCCCTCCCTCCCTCCCTCCCTCCCTTCCTTCCTTCCTTCCTTCCTTCCTTCCTTCCTTCCTTCCTTCCTTCCTTCCTTCCTCTTTCTGACATGGTCTCCCTATAGCCCTAGCTGACTTGGGACTTGCTTATATATACCACAGTGACCATGATCTCAAAGAGATCCATCTACCTCTGCCTCCCAGTGCTGGGATTAAAGGTGTGTGCCACCACATGCAGCTCCAGAAACTGTTTATTCTCCTTAATATTTTATTGCATGTATATGCCACGTTTTGACATTCTATTCATCTGCTGGCTCTTGGTGTGTTTCCACCTTTTGGTGGAATAATGTGAACGGTGGTGAAGTGTGGACTGTGAGTATTGTGGTCATTCCTATTGTGATATGTACCAATGTCCATGTCTCTGATTCTGGTTCTTTGACTCTATACCTAACAACAAATAATTTAAATATTCAGAAAATAATCATATCATTGTCAATATTATGACTCTATATTCAGCAGTGGAATTGCTGGAGAATATTGTCTGTATTTAACTTTTTGAAGATTGCCTTCTTTACCAAGGTGCTTCTGTACAGAGATACACAGAGGCTCTAATTCCACACCTTCATCAACAGATGCCATTTGAATATACTTTTACTTTTTTGGAGTATCTATCTCCTTGGGCATGGAGTGATAATTCACCGTGTTTTGGGGTATGTGTGGAAGTTCATGTGTGTGAATGTGGATTGCGTACCATGGTGTGTGTCGGGGGCTGATGACCAACTTCGGATGCCATTCAGCCTTGGTCTTCTACCTTGTTTGAAGCAGTCTCTCTCTGTTATTTTCTGTGTGTGCCAGGACATCCAGCCCGTGGGCTTCCCAGGATTCTTCTTTCCCTGCCTCCCGTCTTGCTACAGGAGCATTGCTATTACAGATATGAATTGCTGGAGATTTGAGCTTAGATCCTCATGCTTGCATAGCCAGGCTTTATCCACTGAGTCACCTTTCCAGCCCCTAATCATAGGCAACTTATTTACTTGGATCTTTGAGGATTTCACACAATGCATTCTGATCACATTCAGACCCCCTCCACCATTTCTTTTCCAATCCTAAAACAGCACCCCCTCAACTTAATTTCTTTTCTTGTTATTTTTCTTGTTTATAAAGGCTTATGGAGTCTAATTCGTGTTCCTCAAATGTTCTTGGGTTTGGATCCATCCTTTGGAGCCTGTCATACTCTTAAAGAAAACTGACTCTCTCTCTCTTCCAACAGCTGTCAACTGCCAATCAATCCTCAGTTGGGCTGAGGTTTCTTGCCTACCTCCCCCATTCATGCTGAGGTTTTGTCTGGTTTGAACTTGTGCAGGTCTCATGCATGCTATCACATGAGTGGTATGTGTTCATATGTGCAACTGTCCTGTGGTTGGTGTCCAGACAGCACAGTTTCCTTGTATCCATCCACCACCTCGGGCTCTTACAATCTGTCTCCTCTTCCACAATGAGCCCTGAGCCTTGGGAGGCTAGGGTGTGATGTAGGTGTCCTATTTAGGGATGAAGACTCTGCATTCTCTTACTCTTTTCAATTGACCAGATGTGGGTCTCCATGTTAATCACCATGTCCCTCCACTACTTCTGGCCCTCACTGTGATTTTAATGTGCCTTTCTCCAATGGCTAATAATTTGAGCATCTCTTCATACACCTAATCATCACGTACATATCTTCTTTGGAGACACAAATGCCCAAAGTACATGTTTATTTTAGTTAACTATTTCTTGTTAGTCATGTAACAATTCAGGAAAATATATCATTGATCATCTAGGTTAGTGGACAGTTTGCATTCTTTAATAAATTACTGGTGTCACATACTCCATGATGCCTGGTTTACCTCCTTGGAGGCCTGATCATGGTCCTGCGCTACAGTTGACTTCCATACACTTGGCATCTTTCTCTGGTACACGAGACACCCTGAAAGTGCTTGGGGACCAACCAACCACAACCCTATCTACTCTCAACCGATGACTGATAACATACATATGTAATTAATGCATGGGCATGAGATAATTCTTAGGCACAAGTGCTGCACCGACTCAGAGTTCTACAGTAGGCCTATGTTCTACTGACTCTTAGTTGTAACTAGATTAATAGCAGACCTGATGATTTCTAGCATCTCATCCCACACAAACAAAGCACACTTGAATCCTTTTCTTATGATTTGCTTCTGGGGAACCTAAGCCCAGATAGAAGCATAGACTCTGTGCAGGGAACATCTCAGTCTGGCATGGTTTTGGTTTGAGTACAGGAGCTTTGGAGCCTTCCTTATGATGCTGTTTTTCCTCAAGATCATTTTCTGTGGGCTCTTCACTCCTTTTTCTTAGTGGAGCAGTAAAGAAAGCACATTAATGACATCTTATTTGAGCATCTGTGTATTTTTTCGTATGTATCCGTTGGTGAGATCAGAGAGTTATTTGATCTTTACATTTATATTTATTATATTAATTTTTTCCCTTGTAACTTATCATTTTAGTCAATGCACAAGACAAAGAGAGAAGACTCACTTATCAGATGTGTTTGCAACAAAACTGGAAGAAATAACTAATGTTCTAATGAAAAGACTCAGGTTTCAAATACATCATTTTTAATTTAAGCAAAAAAAATAACCTTAGCACAAGTATAGGATGTGGGAGCCCTGGCTAGACAGAAGTTCACCACAAATTCTGTAAAAGCCAGTAGTTTGATGTGGTCACTCTATTGCAATGTCCGGCATCATCATGAACAGGCATCTTTCCAGAAGATGGTTAAATTTCCTGCTTAGATCAGATGGATTCGTTAGAAGAACCAAAAGTCCAGTGAAAGATTTGCTTAAGTAGGAAATGACTAGTGGACATTTAGGATGGTGAAATGTGGAGTCTTGCTGTGTGAGGAACACTTGAGGGCACTGGTGTTTGTTCATGTGGATCTGGAAGATAGTGCGTGGCCATGAGCTCTGTAAATCAAGCAGATTTGAATTTAATTTCAGTTCCTCTCCTCTGAAGCTTTGTGAACGTTGACAACATGATCTCTGTACTTCAGTGTCCTTTTCTTTACAGGTGGGATGTTTATCCTCCTATGTACTAAAATGTCCAAATAAAAGACTTTGCAAAATACCTGGCATAGTTCAATTAGTGTTGAACTGAATCAGCAAGCCCCAAGCCGAAGACAGACCCTGTTTGTAAAAGCAAAGTAGTTGGCTCCTAGTTCAGCTTTTATCCTTTCAAATATTTGGAGGCGTATCATTCAAGAAACTGGCTCTCTTTCACCTTTCCTGACAATAACAAGGGAGTGTGGTGGTTTGAATAAGAAACGTCCCCCATGTACTCAACCATCAGAACCCTTGGTCCCTAGCTGGGAGGGCTGTTTGGGAAGATTTAGGGGGTTTGGCCTTGCTGGAGGAAGTATGTCACTGGGGGTGGGCTTTGAGTTTATAGCTTTGTCCCACCTCCAGTTCACTCTCTGTTTCCTGCATTCAGTTTAAGAAGTCAGCTCTCAGCTCTTGGCTCTTGGCATCATTCTTGCTGCCTCCCTGCCATGATGGACTCTTATCCCTCTGGAAGAGTAAGCCAAATAAACTCTTGCTTCTGTAAGTTGCCTTGGTCATGGTGTTTTATCATCAGTCACAGAAAGGTAAGTAATACAGACAGCTAGTAGTTTTAATGGAGAAAAATTCAGTTAAATACGAGAACCAGCCTTCTGGGTCTGGCGAGATAACTAGGTGGAAGAGTACTTGCCTTGTAAGCATAAGGACCTAAGTTTGAGCCCTAGAACCCACATTAAAAAAAAACAAACTGTGTGGTGATGCATGGTTATCACAATGCTGGGGAAACAGAGACAAGAATATCCCTGAGGCTTGCTGGGCAGCCAGACCAGCTGAATCAGCGAGCTCCAGGCCAAAGACAGACCCTATTAAACAAACAAGGTAGCTGGCTCCTGAAGTGTGGCACTGGAGGCTCTCCTCAGTCCTTTATAGACACGAACATACATACACATATATAGACACACACATATATACACACACACAAGGACTAATCTTCAAATAATTTGATTGCCTTGCAAAATACAGATTCTTCAAAAATATGCCCCTGGTATAGAACTCGTTTAGCCAGTACTGTGTGCATTGGGCTTTTCAGACACTGTGGTAAGAGCAGAATTCTCGGGTTTCCTGCATGCTTCTGAACCTGGGTACCCCTCAGTTTTCCACAGGTCAGCAGTTGTGTAATCACAAGCCCAGATGTTCACATACTTGGAGTTGTATGTGGTTCTTCCTCCTCTTCTTCCTCTCTCCATATTCTATGCCTCGTGTTCACTCTATTGGCCTTTTAAACTCTTGATCTTATGCATGCCCCCAATCCATTGCCTTCTCTCTATATCCTAGATTACTTCCTTTTTATGATTATATATATATATTTTTTTTTTCATGGAGTCCTTAAATATGCATTTAATTCCTAGGAAAAAGATACTAAATTTCATACATACCAGACACCAACAGATGGGACTAAAATTAAAAAGTTTCTGCACAGTAAAGAAACTCTCAGTGGGAACAGAAAGCCCACAGAATGAGAGAAAATATTTATCAGTTATACTTAAGACAGTAGGCAGACAAAATCCAGAATCTAACAAGACAAGCAAAATTAAAAAACAGAAACAAAACTGCCAATCAACAAATGGGCTCATGAAAGGAACAAAAAGAATTATAAATGGCCAATAATTATTTAAAAGTGTGTTCAACTTCCTTAGTCATCAAGGAAATACAAACTAAAACTCTTTTGAGATACTGCCTCACCCCAGTCAGAATGCATAGCATCAAAAATTCCAACAACATGCCAGGCGTGGTGGCACAAGCTTTCAGTCCCAACAGGCCAAGGCAGGCGGATCTCTGTGAGATCGAGGACAGCCTGGTATACATAGATAGTTCCAGGTCAGCTGGGGCTATAGGAGGACACTGTCTTAAAAAAAAAAAAAAAATATATATATATATATATATATATATAAATCTGGCCGCAAATGCTGAGGAGATTAGGGGGAAGAGGACCACTTCCTCACACGCCAGTGGGTCCACAAAGTATTGATGCGTATAGAAGCAGGTGTAAACATGGGTGAAGCCTAACAAATTAGAAAACAATAAAGAGAGGGTAAAAAACGCGTGATAAAGAAGGACTTGGGCAGGTGCAAGAGGAAAAGAGACGGGGAGGGTGAGAGGCTACAAGAGGAATCCAAGGGTACGCGGGGTTAGAGTGAGGAAGAACCCCCTGAAATGCGCTGTGTTAGAAAGTGCCATATTGACATGAAATATCTTGTATGATAATTTAAAGATTCAAAAAGTACAAAAAGAAAACAGGGGGAAAGATGAAGGAAGATAGGAAGAGTGTAAGTTTAAAAACGGATGCACCACCTCATAGAAAAGCGGTTAATTTATGGATTTGGTTGACCTTGAACTCACTATGTAGCCAAGAATGACCTGACCTCCACCCCCAGCCCTATGCAGTTGATTTTTTTTCTGAAATTCTTTTTAGTTGATAGACCAGAGATCAATGAGCACTCGTGGCTTGCCACACTCACCCACAAGGAAGCTCCTCCGTGTGCGATCTTTCACTTTTGTCTCAATGTAATTTGCATTTTTTCTATAAAAATTATAAAAACCCTGGATTCATCTTTCCTGTGCACTTCTTCTGTTCATTGTTTCAACCGTGTGTTAGTTACATGTCGTGGGTTTCTGGCCCCTACTGGTGGAGACCAACTCCATTACCCATGAGCCTCTCAGTTTGCAGCCATTTAGCCTTCCAGACTCTCTGGCAGAGAAATGGAACACTGGAGTGTATGCATAGCTTTCTCTCTTGGTTTGTTTCTGTTCTCTAATTTTTCTTTTCATGCTCCCTTTCCTTCCCAACACTTTCTCCTTTTCTATTCTGCGTCTCCCAGGAAGCCCTAAGAGAAACTCAGATCCTCTTTCACCAGGCATCTCGCTGATGGTTCTCATGTTAGAACATCAGATCCTTCTTAGAACTCTGTAAATATACTACGTCAGTCACCCTGAGTCTGTTAAATGCAGGTGCCCCATTGTTAGAGGAGAGAGACAGAGACCAAGGGAAGCTATCATGTGAGCCGCATGTGGTTTATCTACCAAGTGGTAACAACTCTCACTATCCTAACACTGCTCCTAGGGAAACAGATCTGTCTTTAATCTACTCCAACCACAGAGCAAATGGTTTAAATAAAATCTCTGCATGAGTGAGTCACTTCTTTTCTGGCTTCTATATGACATACCGAGGAGTGATGGTTTACTTTGCCTGAGTAACAAAATTAATATAAGAGAAACATTTTTGTTATGTGGTATCCTAAAAAAAAGTCACAAAAAGAAAGAAGAGACATATAGCTCGAACAGTGAAATTTGAATGAAAAAGTTCCACTTGACACGAGGAAAGTAATGAAAAAAACGTAGTAAATTTTCTTGGCAGAGGGGGTAAAATAAAATCATCAGGAGAAAGTAGAAAAAAGTCATTTCACTAAGCTTCTTCAGTGGCTCTAACAATACTAATGGAAGGACCTAATTTCCAAGAAGCATCTCTTTTTTTTTTTTTATCATTTTAAATGTGACATATTAGAAACGGTTTCTACTAAGAGATGGATTGTTTATTTGGCAGAGTCTGAGTTACCATGAATGATGAATGTTGTGTCTTCATGGAAGCTGGTTTAGAGAAAAAGAAAAAAGCAAACAGGCAGCCCTTGGATAGATGGGATTCCTGCAATCTGTGCAAATTTCTACAGCACTTTTCTCTGATAAAAGGTGTTCAGTTACTATAGAGTCAGTTCAGTTATTATTACGAGTTGACTATGAAGTGTCTCCCCCAGGCTCAAGTTTGACACTTGGTCTGCAAGTGGTGGTGCTGTTTTCGGAAGTTGGGACTCTTTTAGGACATGTGGTCTCACTAACAGAAATAGGTTTCTGGGGGAAGGTCTTGAAGACGAAGTCCACTTGTAGTCCCACTGTGTCCTTCCTGATCAGCCATGATGAAAGCAAGCTGCACCTTACCTTCCCACTATGGCAGCCAGACTGGCTCCTGACACCAGGCCTTCCTTCTGGTATCCCCCCAAAACCATGAGCCAGAACAAATCCTTAAGCCTTTAAATTGCCTATGCTAGGTATTTGTCAAGGTGGGAGATGAGTAATCAATACAGTTTTCATGAATTCTGAAGTCTACAACAGTGCTTCTGTTAATGAGGAGGGATATGGTATATGAAGCATCCCGCTGTTCTGACAGTATTTCAGTATCCTGTGCTACAAGCAGAGTAGTGTTCTGCTGCTTGGGAAGAGCAATGTACTGTGAATGCTCCCATGATGCCTACCTTGTGACACTTCAGGCTGTGTGGAGTAGGGCTTACATAGCAATTTTAAAGTCCTAGGAGTGGATTTTGACTCCAACGTGAAAGGAAATGAATTTTGTCTTAAATTATGTTTTTGCCCAAGGAAGGCACAACTGCCAGAAACAGCTACTCTTATCCAGTTTAGCAAAGGAAGGCGAGTCTCAGGAGGAAACGCTGGGGAAAGTTGGGAAGCTAAGCGTTGAAGAGAGCAGCTTTGGTGTGCGCCCCTGCCTGTTAGCAGTGTAATCATGAAAAAAAAAATTTGCACTTGGAGACATATTTTACCCATCTTAAAGTGGGATTATTACCCCTCCACACAGCAGTGATCATTAAACTCATGTAAGCAAAGTGTTCTCACATTGTTGGCACCTAATCAATCAATGGTCGATTCATGATTTAGTAGCTGTTGTTATAATTATGATAAAAATTTGCTGAGAGAATCATTCAAGGGTCTTCCATCTTTCATCTAGCATTTGTAAGTGCGATTCCCTTTTTTAACTTAAAGTTTAGGGTTTGATGAACTCTAAATGTTGACTCTATACTTTGTTCCTAAATCAGATGCACTTTTAACTTTGCAACTTATGGAGAAAACAGTTGTACAAGATGTAATTGATTTTGACTCTCAGTTTCTAAATCCTCGGTTTAGCAGGTACTTGAACCTCTCACAATTGGGTTCCTGGGGGAGTCAAAGAATTCTTGGCATCTTAGGTAATGCAGAACAGTTGGAGACTATCTCTGAAGTGGGCTTTGTGGTGAGGTTCAGCAGTTCCTTTCCATTTAAAAGCTAATGCCTTTAAAAAAGATTGATTTTATTTTGTGTGTATATATGCGTGGGTCATGCCATGCTTAGGGTTTATGGAGGCCTGAGGAGGGCATAGGATCCCCTGGAACTGGAGTTATAGGTGAATCCCCTGATATAGGTGCTGGGAACTAAATATGGTCATCTGCAAGAACAACAAATGCTCTGAAATGTTGAGTCTTGACACTGACTTTTTATTTTATTGAGAAGGGAATCTCTACTGTTTAGAGTTCAGTTTTTTGAGGTTCATTTATCTGCTCACTAAGACCTTATTTTCTAGGCAGCTGAAAAGAAACAGGCTGAGGATTCTAGTTCTGCACAGGATTCGGAGGGCTCTAACATGCTTGGGTTTTGGGGGCTGTGTTTTTCTTTCTGTCTAGTTTACTGTATTTTCTCTATTGCTTTCCTCATTGCTCTTGCTGCTCAAGAAAGGCTATTATACTCTACTCCAAGAAAACTAAGAGTTTGAAGACATAAGTCAAAAGAATAAAGTTGTCTTGAGACAAATTTATATTTAGATATGACACTAATTCTGTTTACAATAGAGCACAAAGTTGTATTTCTTTGAAAAGAAAAATGTATGGAAAGAATGTATCTTGAAACAGAGTCTCATGTATCCCAGACTGGACCATAACTTACTAGGTAGCCAAAGATGACTTTGAACTTCTTTAAATTTATTTTTAATTTGAAAGATTTTTTTGCATGTATGTATGTGTGAATACAGATGTGGGTGTGCCACAGAACACGTACAGAGGTCAGAAGACAACTCTCAGGAGTCATTTCTCTCCTGCCTTCTGGGATCTGGGGATTGCATTTAGGTTACCAGGCCTGTAGGTGAGGGCTTCTACCTGTTATGCCATCTCACCTGCTGACCTTGAACTTCTGACTCACTTCTCTCGTCCCTCTACCTCCTGGGTTCTGAGATGACACCCAAGACCACATGCAGGCTAGACAAGCATGCTACCAGCCCACGAATCTATTTTTTAAAAGTTCATTATTTATTTTTAAATTTTTATGTGTATGAGTATATTGCCTGCTTGAGGATATGTGTACCTGTGTTGTGCAATGCCTGTTGGATCATGGTTATTAGCCACCATGCTGGTGCTGGGATACGAACTCAGTTCTGCAAGAACAGTCAGTGCTCTTAACCACTGAGCCATCTCTCAAATACCACCTCCCCAAATTTATTTTTAAAGGTGAATTGTTTGTCCTATGACAGTTTTGAGGATGAGCATTGTGACAATTTTGGAAACATTGTTTTCCATGTACTTTATATAGAAAATATGCCATTTGCAAAATGTACCATTTATTTTAAAATGGTACCTTTTATAAAAATGTGCCTTTTATAGAAAAACAATGGGTAGACATTTTTCTTACTTAGGATTAGTAATGGGGAGTGGAAGAAGAGAATTCAGTCTTAGATTTCTTTTAGTAAAATTATGATTTTAGAATAGGTTTAGATTTACAGAAGTTCTGAAGATAGTGCCAAGGGTCCCCAGTACTGCAGACCAGTTTCCCTCATTATTCATACCTGACATCAGGGTGGACATTGGCCACGACTAGTGACCATTTGCTATATTATTATTTTTATTATTCTTATCAATATTCTTATGTGTGCATGTACGTAGATATTCCTGGAGGTCAGAGGCTATTGGGTGTCTTTCTCAGCTATATTGTCTCTCTCTCTCTCTCTCTCTCTCTCTCTCTCTCTCTCTCTCTCTCTCTTTTTCTTGTGTATACTCCATGTATGTGACTGCCTGAGGACAGTTTTCTGGAGTTGGTTCTTTCCTTCCATCATGTTGGTTCTGGGGATCAAACTCATGTTGTCAGACTTGATGGTGAGCATTCTTATGACCAATCTTGCATTCCACCTTAGTTTTACATTTTTTATTTATTTTTATTTAATGTGTTTGAGTGTATTGCCTGCATGTATGTTAGTGCACCTGTGCCATACAATGCCCGCAGAAATAGGAAGAGGACGAACTGGAGTTATAGGTAGTTTCTAGCCATCGTGTAGGTCTTGGGTACTGGACCTGATTCATCTGCAAGAGCAGCCTGTGATCTTAATTGCTGAGCCATCTCTCCTTAGTTTTATAAAAAATATTATTTTATTTTTATTTTGTGTATATGAGTGTATTGCCTGCATGTGTATAAATGTGCTTGTGTTGTACAGTGCCCTCAGAGGTCAGAAGAGGGCATTGGAACTGGAGTTATGGTGTTAGCTGCCATGTGGTTCTGGGAATCGAACCAGGTCCTCTGCAAGAACATCCAGTGCTCTTAACCACTGAACCGTCTCTCCAGTCTGCGACCTTAGTTTTTAAGATAGGATCTCATGAACTTGGAGTTCATTGATCCAGCTGGCTAGCCTGTGAGACTCAAGGATTCTTCTGTATCCTCCTCAGTACTGGGATTAGGGGCACACACTACTGTGCCTGGCTTTTATGTGGGTGTGGAAACAAGTTCATGGTTAGTCTGTAAGCACTTTACCAGTTGTACCATCTCCCCAGCCTCATAGCAGTATATTATTAACCCCAAATCCCAAACATTATTCAGAGTCCTTCCATTTCAATAACATTGTTTTTAGAATTTTGTCCTAAAAACATCACCTTATAGTGGGCATCACACTAGGTTCTGGGATCTCTAAATCTTCTTGGGTTCTTGACTGTAACAAGTTTCTAATCTTTCTTTCTTTCTTTCTTTTTCTCTCTCTTTCTTTCTTTCTTTTTCTCTCTCTCTTTCTTTCTTTCTTTCTTTCTTTCTTTCTTTCTTTCTTTCTTTCTTTCTTTCTTTCTTCTTCAGCCTCAACAGTTTCCAATAGTTATTTTTGGATATATTGTAAGATTCCCAGGTAGTACATTTTATTTTTCAGAAGATTTCTCATGGATTTATAGAAAGTATAGAATTTGAGGAGGAAGACCACTGAGGTAGAAGGCTATTCCAATAAGCCCCATCAAGGGTACCTGCTATTGGCGTCACTCATCTACTGCGGCTAGCATTGATCGCCTGACCTGCTTAAGATTATATTCATGAACCTTCTAAATTATTAAGTTCTGTTTCTCTCTCAGGAAGGAGGCCAACACAAAACATACACATTTATGGGGTGGAGAATCATACTCTGTGTTCTCAAGGGGGGAATAGCTTTATAAATTATTTGGAATTCTTTTATATGGGAGATATGTCCATTGTACTATGTATATTTTGATCTTGTGGTTTATAGTATGACATATATTTTTCGTCTTCATGTCCACTTCCTGGCACATGTTTCCTAAGGCCTTTGGATCTCCTAAGTGATACAGAATGTTCTAGATACTTTTGGGAAAACTGACAGGTGGAAATATCTTGATAGCCTCAGGGTGGGGACTGGCTGCCAAGGAACTAACAAAGTAGAGGGTTATCTCCAGGCCTTCAGGAAGGGGAGAGTGAGCTTACTGAAAAAAGGAAACAAAACAAAACATACTCCCCCCAAACAACAAACAAACAAACAAACAAAAAACCATGACTCATGATTTAACCAATCATGACTACATAATGATCCTCCATAAGACTTCAAGGAGAGCACTTGGAGGTGTTGTGGGTTGGGAGTGCATTACATTTGGGGAGAACACTAAACTATTCTCCTTCCCCTATGTTTCATGCCCGTGGAAGTTTCTGTGTTTTATCCTTTGTAATAAAGTGTTCATTTAATAAGCAAAATGATTTCCAGGACATTGTGAGTCATTCTAGCAAATGACTGAATCTGAGGATATGGGACCAGCAAGTCAGGTACACATTTGAGTTATGATTGGCGTCTTAGAAGACTGCAGGATCTTCACTTGTGTGATCTGAATTGACTCTAGGTATATGGCATCTAGTTGGAACTCCAATAGGGCTCCTGTCTGGGATTCTCAGAGAGCTGGAGGATTTCATGGCATGGAGAACAATAACGGCCTACATTGGTTGGCTATATTTGTTACTTCTGCATAACTTGACCAAAATAACTAACAGAAAGACTTAAGGGGGAAGAGCCTGATCTTAGCAAATGGGCCCAAAGGAACTTCAGTGGTTGTGGTGGGAAAGGCATGGTAGAGGTAGGTAGAACAGGGGCTGAGGGCTTCTCCACAGGGTGGTGGACCAGAAAGCAAAGAGAATAGGACCCAGAGGTGAATATGATCTTCAAAAAGGCTATTCTAGTGAACTTCTTCAGCCATCCAGGTCCACCTCCTATAGGCTCCACAGCCTCCCATCATTTAAAATGCTTCCTGGTAAAACCCCAGCAGGATCAGAGTGTAGGAAATACAGAGAAGACAATGGTTGCTTTTTCTTTACATGTGTTTGTTTACTTATTTGACAATTTACTTATATCACTGAGGAGCCAGAGCTGTTCTATAGGTTGGGGTATAAACCAATGTGATGTAAAAATTAGGATCACCATGATCCAGTATTTGCATACTGTTTCTTTGTTGTCTGCATGGATCGCCTTCCTTTTTGGAAAATGAAATACATGAAGTATTTGAGATTGATCAGATTTCATTTCTTTTAAGTTTACCTGATGTCAGGTGATTTTTAGTTCTAAAGGAAGAAAATGAGCTAGTGTTGCCAAGTGTGGGAAACACCCATGAACTGTCTGTCTGAAGTTATAAACTCAGCATGACCTCTTATGATTTTCAAGTGCATTTTCATGCTTTTGGCAGACGGATACTTCCTGTTTTTACAAGGAAAAAAGAAAAACAGTACTGCTAAGATCTGAAATATCAAGTGGCTCTAAAGCAAAATGTTTGGTTGATAAAAAGTTAGAGGATTAGATATAGATGGTTTTGATTTCCTTCAAACCACACACAAATTGTGAAATTAAGGTGTAAAAGATGACTCAAGGCATAGCCCGTTTTATGTTACTTTTTTCTACACAAAGCTTTTGAAAAATGATTCATTATGTTTGAGCATTACCAAAAATCATGCTGGGAATGATCTAGTAAATCCTTATAATTTCCTCTTAAGGTAATATTTAAAACCCCTAATGTTAAGAGTCTTCAATGAAATTGTGGTCTAAGATCACCATACTTCACCTCTGGAAATAGGCTATGGTTGACCATTACTGTGCACTATGTGTGTTGTGTTGTTTTGATAGATTCTTCTGGTTCTGTTTTGTCCATGACAGACTATCACAAGCCTATCTTCTGAGGTGATTACAACTCAAGGTTTTGGTAAAACAGAATAAAATCAACTATCTCAAGATACTTGAAAGAAGCAAGCTAGAGAGTTGTAAAATGGAAGAAAATATGGGAGATGTGGCTTGTCAAGCTGTAATTTTTATCTTTTGTTCTTTTCTCTTGCATTCTGGATTCTCCAGGGTAGTATAGAAACTCCAGTAAGGATCCAATCTGTATACCCAAGAGAATGAAAATAGATGTTGCTATAGTTGGAATAAAAGAATCCCTGTCCTTCTGGCCAGAGCAACCACAAAAGAGGACTGTGAGTGGGTGACTGGTACAGCACTGTAGCAAGGAAATAACAAAAAAATGACTCCCCTGCCCCAGCAACTCCATGTCTGAACACATCACATAGACGCTCAAGGATCACCTCTGGCTTTGAGGGCTGAATGGTGATCTGAACCACTGTCCAGATTTCAGGTCTGCCTCTCAGAGGTCCATCTGTGAATTGTGAGACAGACCCAAAGCAGCATATCACAACCTTCGTAAACAGAACTGAGTTTAGAATCTTCCTTCCTCCCAAGGCTCAGGGATCATTGGGACAAAGTGGGCAAAAAGACTGACAGAGCCAGAAGTGGTTAAGTACCAGGAAACGGCACAGCAGGGCAGTCATATGTGCGAGCCCACAGCTCCTGTGACAGCATGCACAAAACCTGCACAGGCTCAACCAGACACAACATCAGCCTGAGGAGGGGACATGGGACAGAAACCCCAGTCCTAGCTGGGAATGGCTGGCCATGGACAGCTGCTGGGAGAAGGAGAGGCCATTTTCTTTAAGAGTGTGACACTGGGTAGGTGGACCAGGCTCCGGGGATGGACCCACACCCAAGAACATTTGAGGAGTGCAAATTAGACATGATAGGCCTTAAATAATAATAGAGGACATGAACCGAAAAGGGCGGTGTGTGGAGGTAAAGATGGATCTGAAAAGAGATGGGGAGGGAGCCTGAACATGATCAAATACATATATGAAATCCTCAAAGAATCAGTAAAAATATATTTAAAAGCTAGAATCACTGAAGACAAAAAGTGAGACTATCATGTGTCATAAATCTAATTGTAACTTTTATCTGTGGGAGTAAAATAATAAAGTAGATTTCTAATAAAACTAGAATTGACTCAGTTTCAAAATGTCCGGGACATAATTCAAAATTAACCCATCCAGAAAGAAGCAGAAATCTCTCTCTCACTGTGTAGCCCAGGCTGATGCTGAACTCAAGGAAATCCTCCTGTTTCAGCCTCCTAAGTACTGGGATTCCAGGTATACAACAGCACATTGGACTAAACTAATTCTCAAGTGAAGGAGCTAATGACTAGATGAAGTCTTAAGCTTAAATACTTGCTAGGGTAGGTATTGGTAAATACAATTGTGTAGAAACAAATGGGTAAAAAGAAATTTTCCTCAAAGAAATAGAACTTAGAGAAAAGCAAATGAAAATTCTGTAATGGTAAATGATAATGTGTAAATCACAAAAGGTCCCTAAACTGCCTAATACTGGAATGGGCACAAGAAGGAAAAGTAGTGACCTTGAAGTTATTGCAATAGACATTATTTAACATAAGAACACAGATCGAAATGAATTGGGAAACAAATGAACAGAGCCTCTAAGATCTGTGGGATAAAATCAGACATTTGAATATGTCACTGTAGCTTCAGAATGGCAGGAAAGAGATGGAGAGAATTTATCACCAAGGTGTTATGGTTTGAAACTTTCCAAATATGGAGGAAGGTGAAGTTTACAGACACAGAAGTTTATGATCCCCAAATGGGATAAATGCAAAGAAATTGAGGTTCAGACATATGGTAAGAAAAATGCTGAAAACAAGGATGAAAATCTTGAAGGAAGCTAGCAAAATAATGGCATCACAGACAGGACAACATGTAATTTGAGTAAACTGAAATCACTGGGGAGAGAAGACAGAGTCACATGTCTTTTCAAAGTATTGAAAAGAAAAACAAAAACCCAGATCTACAAATCTGTTAATTTAAAATCCTATATGCAGGGCAAGAATTCTCTTAGAATGTTTTCTGTTCATATTTCTTGTCTTGGTTTCATTTCTGTTACTGTGATAAAAATCCTCTGGCTAAATCAACTAGGGGGCAAAGAGTTTATTTTAGCTCACAGTGTCTGGTTATAGTCCATGATTGTGGGGAAGTTAAGGCAACATGAATCTTTAAAATTAATTTTAATTAAAAATTTAAAACATACAATTTTTTCTCATATTCAGACACCCTTTCCCATGGTACTAACATCCCTGGCTTCATGTCCTCTTTTACTTTCTCTCTCTTTTAAAGGCTTATAACTTCAAAAATGTTCTTGGGTGTGGGTCCTTTCCTGATCAACCTACCAGGCATCACACCTTTAAAGAAACTAAAGAAAACCAAGTATCTCCCACAGCAATTAACTGCCAATAGATCCTTTGTTGCGACTGGGGCTTCTTCCCCACCTCTCCATCCATGATGGATTTTTGTCGGACTTGGCTTCCCCAGATCTTGCACATGCTGTCACAAGGGCTGTGAGTTCATATGTGCAACTTCTCTGTTGTATGCAGACAACACTGTTTCTTTGTATTCACTCACCACCTCTGGCACTTACAGTCTTTCCACCCCGTCTTCTGCAATGATAAGCTAACAGAAATTCGAAGCAGCTGGTCACATCCACAGTTAAGAGCAAAGAGAAAGAGTGCATGCCTGCTTGTACTTAACTTCCTTTCTCTACTCCTATGCAACCCAGGACCCCCAGAGGGAACAGTGATGCCTACAACAGGTAGATCATCCCATCTTAACCTAAGACACGGCCACAGACATGCCTTTGAGTAAGCCTGATCTAGACATTCTCTTGCCAGATGCTTCTAGATTGTGTCCTGCTGACAATTAAATCTGACCATTATGTTCGTAAGTCTAGTTAATGGGTAATTTACAAAGAAAAAAAATACTTTTCATGTTTTGAGTGTTTGGAAAGTGCACCAATGAGGGGCTGTGTTTGATGAGGGTCTTCTTGCTGCGTCATAGCATGGTGGAGCCTTCAAAACTCCAGAAACCACTTGTAAGACAGAGAGAGGGAGCCAAACTCTATGTATTTACTCTTCTGGTGTGAACACTGTTCCAGTCATGAAGGTGGAGTCCTCATGACCTGATCATCTTCAAAAGTCCCGCCTCTTAACATTGTTACAAAGACAAATCTCTAGAGGGAAGTTTGGGTCTGGAGAGATGACTCGATGGTTAATGGCACTGGCTGCTTTTGCAGAAGACCTGGGCTCAAATCTCAGCACCCACATGGCAGCTAACTGTCTGTAACTCCAGTTCTAGGGGATCCAATGTCCTCTTCTATCCCCTTTGAGCACTGCACAACCTAGGTGTACTTGCATACATGAAGGCAATACATTCATATACATAAAATAAAAATAAATAAATCAAAAAATAAATGAAAACAGGAAAAGAAAAATGGGAATAAGAAGCCTTAGGGACAAGAGAAAACAAATAATAAATTTGTAGAGAGAAATTAACATGGGAATTGTCATTTTAAATGTAACTGTTCTAGACAAGTTAATTAGCAAAGACTGTCACATTGGATTAATATAGAAATCATTTCCAACTATGTGATGCTTACAAAAGTGTGCCCAAAACATGAAGACCTAGGCTAGAAGAATAAGATAAGGAAATAAACATTATGTTGCTTTCTCAGAAAATGTCAGAAGAAGCAGACAAAAAAGTAGGAAGTTTATATAGTTTCTGAACAAAACTACCAATCACTTTAACACAACCAGTATTTACTGAAAACTCTATCTAGTGACACAGAAATGTGGTTCTCCCCATATGCATATGAAATGTCACCAAGGTAATCAAGATACAAGAAAGCCCGCATATTCAAATACTTGATATTAATCAAATGGTGTTCTCTGGAGTAGAATTAAATTAGAAATCAATGTCAGAAAAATACTTGGTCAAGGAGGAATCTATAAGGAGAACTAAAAAAAATCTATCAAGCATAGAATTAAACTGAAAGCAAAAATCCCAGCATGCTCCGACTGGACTACAACTTTGCTTCAGGGGGAATTTATTAATACAACAACAAACTCCTCTATTAGGAAAGAGGAAAGATCTCAAACCTGTTTCCAAACCTTCAACCATAAGAAAGGAGAAAAAGAAAATGAAACCAAGGAAAGAAGGAAGGATGAGATTGAAAATGAGTTAGGCAGAAACCCCAAAAAACAATGGAGAAAAAATAATAAAATCAAAGGTCAATTCTTTGAAAACAACATCAAATCACTTTAAAATGTCCACTGTATATGTCCACTACACAGGGTACTGTGTCAAGAGGCACACCTTCATGCACATCCTCTTAGCTTTCTTTTCTCCCTTTCTCCTCCTCTGTTAGCCCTTTTGGACCCCAATACAATTTTACTACAGTTTTCATGCCACAGAGACATGCATGAATTTGTCTAAATATTAAAATCTAGGAACCACAAGTGAGAGGACAATTCCATTTTCTGGGCCCATTCCTCTGCTGTTTGATAACTTAGTTCTT
This sequence comes from Eospalax fontanierii, assembly GCA_035773235.1. Classification (NCBI taxonomy): domain Eukaryota; kingdom Metazoa; phylum Chordata; class Mammalia; order Rodentia; family Spalacidae; genus Eospalax; species Eospalax fontanierii. The sequence continues at coordinate 90,756,563 of CM069531.1, read as the reverse complement.
ATGAATACTTGATGTACAAATATCTATGTGTTGTGTTGACCTAGAGTCCTTTAGTTAACAGATATTGACAAACCTTTATCTGAAATGATTAATTTAAGAAGCCATTCACATCATCAAACTCAGGAATCAAAGAAGAGTCATTATTATCAACTTTATGGAAATTAAAATGATTATCAGGGGATATGATATATAAGTCAGTGCCAAACACCTGACAATTTTTCTTCCTTTGATTTTTGGCTCACTTATGTTGTGTTAGTCAGTTTTATGGTTTAACAAATACCTGAGATAAACAGATTTAAAAAGAGAAAAGGCGGATTTTGTCTCATGATTTTAGAGATCTCTGCCCATGGTTACTTGGCTTGGTTGACTTGAGTCTGAGGCTGTAGAAGTGTATAATGATAGATGTGACAGAAGAGGTCTGTTTACCTCATGTTGGCCAGGACACAAAAGAGGGAGGCAGGAAGGAGCTGAGGTCTAATATTCCTGTCAAGAGTACTTCACCAATGACCTAACTTCCTTCCATCAGGTCCTGACTCCTACAGGTTCCATCAACAAAGATTAAAGGCCATTCATTAACACACAGGTCTTTGTAGAATCTCCAAATTATAGACTGTTGCAGTACACAAAAAAACCATGATGTTATAAGATGTGTCTAGATAGTAATTTGATGAAGCAAACTGAAATGTCCATCATCTCAACATAGTGATCTTTCTTCCAGGTATGTAGCAAGAACATTCAAAATCTATAAGCAGATGGAGGAAGAAGGCACAAGCTGCAAATTCCAAAACAGAAAAAGTAAGAGAACAGAGGATTTCACACAAAGGTAAAAGAACAGAGGCTTTCCTGAAGCCTCTAGATGAAGCCCAATGGCTCTGCTGACAACTTAATTTTGACTAGTTCAATGAAACTCATTTGGAACTTCTGAGTTCTAGAGCTTTGAAACTGTGACTTTACTTGAATGTGCTATAAGTTGGTAATAATTTGTTCAAGCTTCAACAGGAACCTTATTTGTTATTTATCAATGCATTTTGTCCACTATGGTATAATCTGGATGAATTTTTTTATAGGAAGAAAAAGTGGGAGAACATACATTTAAGGCTCACAATATTATCATTATGTAAGATTTTGCTCGTGTCATTTTTCTAGCATTTCTTTTAAAATAAGTGATTTTTAAAAAGAAGTAAAAATACACGTTCCATGAATTTGGTTAAGATATTTAAAAGTGATGATGAGTCTCTGTGTTAATCACCATCTAGGGAATAAGGAAGCTTTTCTCATGAGAGCTGAGAGATGCATTAATCTATACGCCATTAAGAGAAGGTTTACTACTATGTCCATTTAGCAGAATGCTAGTAGTGGAATCTCCCCTTATAGCCTGTGGTCTGTCTAGCCACAGGTTTCTAAGCTTGAAATCAGTGTAAGGAATGGGTTCTACCTTGGGAAGCAGACCTTAAATCCAATCAGAATGTGGTAGGTTACTCCTATAACATCCATGCCATTATTGCATCAGTGTGTTTATCTTGCCAGGCCAGTTGTAGATTGTAGGACTCACAGATGGGCAAGGCTGATGATCACTTTTCAGTTGCAGTAGTATGCATAGCACTTTATAGCTAACCCATGGAGATGGAGCTTTGAAGTCAGTACCAGCTTAATTTCTCCCTGTATGTTCTACAACTCATATATATAGTGTCTTCAGCAATGGAGTCTTGTCATCTAGAGAGTAACCAAGAGTAAGAAACAGTAGCTAGTATTATTTGAGTGTCTATAGATGGACCCCTGATCAATAGCTTTGAAAGAGGGACATAACTGGCCAAGTTGTGGAAAATAAGAAACCACAGAGTGCATATCCATGAATAGGACACCTATATCAAACTTCTGCCTCTTAAGACTAAGAAATCATTGCAGAAGAGAGATCAGAAAGACTGTAAGAGCCAGAGGTATTATATGACCAAAGGGAAACAGAATTTTACAGAAGGATGGGAAGTTGCTCATATGAAGTCACAGCAATGGTGACAGTCTGAGGAAGACCTACACAAACTCAAGCCAGAAAGAATCTGAGCATGGATGTGGGGAAGTAGGTTAGAGGCCCCAGCCCTAGCTGAGGAGCTATTGGCAAATGGTGGGTGTTGGAAGAGGGAGTCTGAATTTTCTTTAAGGGTGTGACACTGGATATGTTGACCAGGCTCTGGTGGATGTACCCACACTGAAGGGCATTTGAGGGCCAAAGGTTTGACTTGATAGGCTTTTGTGCATATCTCTTTCTCTCCATATATATATATCAAAGTACATGAAATGATAGTATATATGTGCTTTGCTTCTTTTCTAAAGGAAAATTGAGAAAGAATATTATGATTATTACACCAGAATAATCTTTTATAGACAAAAACATGAGTTCAGATCATCTTTCATAGATTAAATCATGCTTAGTATATGGCAAATGAAAATACTTAACAACTTGGATAAATGAAAAAGATATTAGGATACAAATTACTGATTCTAACTACCGAAGACAGAAAAATCTCATTGTACTAGTAACAACTAAAATTAATTTTGATTATTACAGTAGTTTAATTTCTCTATCAACTTGACTGAATTTAGAATCACCTAGGAAGTTGGTGAGGCATGCTGGTAGGTGTATCTGTGAGGATGTTTCCAGAGAAGACTAAGTAAAGGGGGAAGACCCCGTCTGAGTGTTGACAGCACTATCCCATGGGCTGGGGAGCAGGGTTTGGCTGTAATTCATGAGGAAGAAGGACAAAGCCTGCTGAACACCAGTGTTTTTCATTCTTCCGCTGCTCGGTCTGCTATCATGTGAACTTGTGTGCTTTGCCACATCCTCTCGAGGATGGACATCACCTTTTTCAACTGGGAACTAAAGGAAAGAATTTCTTCCTTAAGTTGTTTCAGAAGGGTATTTTGGTCATAGCAATGCAAAAGTAAGAAATAGCGTGGATAACGAAAGAGCTCATGAAGAGGGTGAGATGACTAATTGAGCAAAGTACTTGCTTGATGAGCATGAGGACTTGATTTTGGATCCCCAGGAGACCTGTAAAAAATGTCAGGCACTGTGTGTATACCTGTGAACTGGTTCTAAGGGATGATTTGTGGGGAGAGCTGGAGGACAGTGAACTCAGGTTCAGTGAGAGACTCTGTCTCCAAAAATAACATGGAGAGTGATAGAACATACCTGATGTTGATTTTGGGCCTTCCCACATGTATACATGGGCACATGCACATACATGTGCCCATACAGGCACACATCACACTTACACCCACATTCACACACACCCCAAATTAAAAATAAATTATGAAGGCAATTCTTGGTTAAGATATCTCCAATTGTGAGTTTATTCAACTATGTATTTTACTTATTATTTTTATATTATGCATGTGAATGTATTGTCTGCATGGATGTAAGTGCACCCATGTCATTGAAATGCCAGTAGAGGTCAAAGGAGGGCAATGAATTCCCCTGGAACTGGGGTTGCAGATGGTTGTTAGCTACCACGTGGGTGCTGGGAATTGAATCTGGGTCCTGTGCAAGAGCAGCTGGTGCTCTTAACCACGGAGTCACCTCTCCAGCCCTGTTCAACTTTTTAAAGAAGACACAGAAAATAGAATATAACAGCACCCTTGTCAGTTTGTTTTATGAGGTCAACATTATCCTGACACTCAAACCAAATAGACATTTAAACAATAAACACTAAAAATGAGTATCATCCATAATATTTCTGATTTATTATATTGCTACTTTATATATTTAATTTTTAATTGAAATTTTATGCTTTTCATGCAACAGTTGTTAATCAAATTTAGATCCTCAATTCCATTTACGCCCCTCCCAAATCTCCACACTGGCTCTCATGTATTCCACCATACTTGCTAATCCTATAAGGTGGAGCATTTATACCCAGAAGTCCTTTATTGCAAATTCATCCCCTGGAGTATAGCCAGCCTATCTAGAGATTGATTATAAGTAATACATACTTTCCTTCTCCCAGTAGTGATCAACCTCCAATGGTTCTCAGTGTAGGGCTGGCCCGCCACCAGTTTCTCTTTCTCTCCTCTGGGCCCTTGTCTGACTGGTTGGCGTAGGGCCTGTGCTTCACGCCACCATCGCCACAAGTTCGCATGTGCAAGCTTCCAGTGACCTGAGATACTCTGTTTCCCTGTGTTCATGAACCAACTATGGCTCTTATAATCTTTCTGCTCCCTCTTCTGCAATGGTTCCTGAGCTGTGGGTGGGTGAGTTTTAAAATAGGAGGCCTCTCTAGGCATACACATTCTGCATTCCTTATTCTTTAGAACTTGACCAGTTTTGGCCTTCTGTGTGTATCACACTCTGTTGTATGAGGAAGCTTCACTGGTGAGAGTTGAGGGATGCACTAGTTTTCTCTCTAACCCTCTTTCCACTATGTTTCATGAGCCTTAGGTATAGAAATTCAACTGTAGATGTGTCACCCAGGACTGGGAATCTCTCAGACTTGTCATCTCTGTGTCTGACCAGTTGTAGAACTCAGTAATAGCCTCTATTTGTTACAAAAAGAAGCTTCCTTAATAAGTGGTGTACTCTGTGTTTGTCTGTAAATATAAGGATCCATATTTAGCCTGTGATAAGAGATTTCATGTCTAGGGATAGGACAGAGACAGGTTTTCTCTAGGATCTATGTCCTCTCCAACCATATGTATTTGGCTGAATTTACAGTGCCAGCCATAAATTCACTCCCACTGAGAGGGCTTTAGGTCCAATTAGATAGTTATTGATTACCTCCCACATAACAGTGCTCCTGCTCCAGCAGTAGAGGTAGTGTGCTGTGCTGGTTGTAACGGTTATTAGACTTCAGAGCTGGTTTGGACCACTGATTGATTTTCTTCCTTAGCAGCTTGCATATTATCATCCAGCATGATGAGAGCTCAACTTCAGGTAGAAGGCTTCCAGGTCCTGGAATTACTCCAAGTCCTGTATCCCAAGTATGTCCTGTCTTCAGCAGGAGGGCCTTATCTTCTAGTTATGGAAAATAACCAAGAGATTTGGCAATAGCCTATTACTTTGGGCGTCTCTCGGACCACTCTCACGAACAACTCAGAGGGTAGTCTCTTCGATCTGCCACTCTGCTCCTTGCCAAACAGCCCCAGGGATACATTTGCAGTAAGATTAGACAATGTATGTGCATTTCTCAGGGGGTTTCAGGGCATCACCTTCCCCATCGGGTTCCCAAGCCCCTCAAGATTCATTCATCTCTACTCTTTCACCTCCCATCTGACCTCACCCCCCCCCGAGTCCTAGTGCCCCCATTAACTTTGCTCTCCTCCCAGTAACACCTTCCACCATCCTCCATCTCCAGACTTCTCTCCCCGCTTACCATGACCCTGCATGTCGGTCCCTCCTCTCCTTCCTGCCAGACACTTCCACCGCCCCCTCCACATCATCTGTTTTGTAATATCCCTTTTTTGGGTTATTTCTTTTCCTTTACCTCCTTTCCCTTTTCCTGACTCCTGATGGTACAACAGGATCTGTACTTGCATGTGGGGGATTGGTGCTACAATTGACAAATGAGGAAGAACGTTCATCTTGTGCTTTTCTGAGTTTGTGTTACTTCGCTTAGTATAACACTCCCTAGTTCCATCCATTTTCCTGCAAATTTCACAATTTCATCTTTTCTTATTGCTGTGTAGAACGCTGCTGTGTAAATGCATCAAATTTTCATGATCCATTCATCAGTTGAGGGGCATTTGGTTTGTTTCTGTTTCCTAGTTATTGTGAGCAGAGCAGCAACAAAGATGTACAGGTATCTCTACAGCTGGATGAGTCCTTTGGGTATATGCCAAAGAGTGGTATAACTGGATCATATGGTAGATTCATTTTTAGTTTTTTTGAGAGTTCTCCACATGGCTTTCTGTAGTGGTTGAGCGAGTTTACAATCCCATCAGCAGTGAATGAGCGTTCCCCTTTCTCTGCATTCTCTCCAGCATTTGGTATCTCATTCTTTTGATCTTAGCCTATTTGACTGGGGTGAGATGGAATCTTAAAATGGTTTTTATCAGCATTCCTCTAACTGCTAAGGATGTTGAACAATTATTAAGGTGTTTCTTGGCCACTTTTATTTATTTGTTTGAGAACTTTGTTCAAATCTACAGCCCATCTTTTTTATTGAATTGTTTATTTTCTTGTTTCTTTGTTTTCTTTTGAGTTCTTTTTATATTCTTGATATTAATCATCTGTCAGATATGTAGCTGGTAAATATTTTCTCCTTCTCAGTGGGTTTCCTTTCCTTTCCTTTGTTGTTTCTTTTGCTGTACAGAAGTTTTGTAGCTTAATAAGATCCCACTTATTGACTGTTGACCTTAATGTCTGAGCAAATGATGTCGCATTCAGGAAGTCCCTTCCTACACCTGTATCTTGAAGGTTACTGCTTATGTTTTCTTCTAGAAGTTTCAGAGTATCAGGTTTTATAATGAAGTCTTTAATCCATTTGGAGTTGGGTTTTGTGCAAGGTGACAGATAAAGGTCCAATTTCATTCTTCTACAGGTAAAGATCCAGTTTTGCCAGCAGTGAATCTATAGATTGTTTTTTGGTAAGATGATCATTTTTACAATATTGTTTCTACCAATCCACGAGCATGGTAGGTATTTCCGTTTCCTAGTGTTTTCCTCTATCTTTTTAAATATTTGAAATTTTCATTGTAGGGATCTTTAATGTCTTTAGTTAGATTTATTCCTAAATTTTTTGGAAGTTATTGTGAATGGGAGGATTTCCTTGAACGTCTTTTCTGATTGCTTGTTATTGGTATATAGAAAGCTAGTGATATTTGTAAGTTGATTTTGTACCTGCCACTTTACTGAAAGAATTAATCATTTCTCATAGTTTTTTGGTGGAATTTTTGGGTCTCTTATGTATAATATTATATCTTCTGTAAATAGAGATAACTTGACTTCTCCTTTTTCAACTAGTTCTCATTTCATTTCCTTCTCTTGTCTTATTGCTCTTGCCTTAGTTTCAAGCACTATATTGAAAAGGAGTGGAGATAGTAGACAGCTCTGAATGGTTCATAATTTTAATGGAAATGCTTCTAATTTTTCTCCATTTAGAGTGATGGTGGCTATGGCTTTGTTGTATATAGGTTTAATTATGTTGAGGTGTGTTCCCTCCAAATCAATTCCTTCTAGACCTTTTAAAATGAATGCATTTTTATCAAAGACCTTTTCTGCATCTATTAAGATGACCACATGGTTTTTGTTTTTAAGTCCACTTATCTGTTTTATTACATTTATTAGCTTACGTATATTGTACCATCCCAGCATCTCAGGAATAAAGTTGACTTGATCGTGGAGGATGATCTTTTTGAGGTGTGCCTATATATATTTTGTGAGTATTCTGTTAAGTATCTTTTCATCTAATAAGGATATGGGCCTATAGTTTACTTTTTTGGTTGTATCTTTACCTGCTTTGAGTATTAGAGTGATTCTGGCTGGCTTCATAGAAGGAGCTTGGGAGTTCTTGTTCAGTTTCTATCTTTTTTAAATCATTTAATCAGTATTGGTTGTAGATCTTTGAATGTCTGGTAGAATTTTTCTGTGAATCCATCTGAGCCTGGGCATTTTTTAGTTAGGAAGTTTTGTATAACAGTTTCAGTTTCTTTATTTGTTATGGGTCTGTTTAGGCTGTTGATCTCTTCTTGGTTTAATTTTGGTGGTGTCCACAAATTAAGAAATTCATCTATTTCTTTCAGATTTTTTGAATTTAATGGAGTATAGATTTTAAAGTATTCGCTTTCAAAGTTCTGGATTTTTTTTGTCTGTTGTGATGTTTCCCCTTTGTCTCTAAATTTGCTGACTGGAATTTGCTCTTTCTTTCTTTTGATTAACTGGACTAGGTGTTTGTCTATTTTGTTTAACCTTGCAAAGAACCAGCTCTTAGATTCATTTTTTTTTGTATTTTTTTCTTTGTTTCTATTTCATTAATTTCTGCTCTGATTTTGTTACTTCCTTTCATCTACTAGTTTGGGGGTTTTCTTTTGTGGTCTTCCCAGAGTCTTGAGTTGTACTGTTAAGTCATTTCCATGTGCTCTCTCTGATTTTTTTCAATGCAGTTATTAAGAGCTATAAGTTTCCTTCTTAGGACCATTTTTAAGGTGTCTCAGAGATTCTTGTTGTGTTGTATTCTCATTTTCGTTTAGTTCTAGGAATACTCTTATTTCTTTCTTAATCGACCCATTCATTATGCAGGAGTGTGTTGTTTAATCTCCATGAATTCCTGTCGTTACTAGAGCTTCTTTTGCTCTTGATTTTAAACTTTATTGCACTGTGGTCTGATAGAATCCCTGGAATTATTTCATTTTTTTGTGTGTGCTTGTTGAGGTTTTTTTGAGTCAGAATGTGGTCAGTTTTAGAAAAACTTGCATGGGCTGCTGAGTAGAAAGTGTATTCTTTGGTGCTTGGGTGGAGTATTCTTTGGATATCCATTAGGTTCATTTCATGTAAGATGTCATTTAATTCAGATGTGTCTCTGTTTGTTCTTTGTTTGTTTGCCCCATCTATTGAAGATAGGTGGGGGTCTTGAAGTCACCTACTATTACTGAGTTAGGGTTAATCTGTGATTTTAGTCCCAGAGTACTGTTTTTATGAAATCCTGAGTTTGGCACATACATGTTTGTGTTTGTAAAATCTTCTTGACCAATTGTTCCTTTGACTAGACTGAATTGACACTGTTTATCTTTTCCAAATAGTTTTAATGTGAAGTCTATTTTGTCAGATATTAGAATTGCAACACCTGCTTGCTTCTTAGAGCCATTTTCGTGGAATTTTTTTTCTCATCCTTTCACCTTAAGGTAGTATCTATCCTTGAAGATGCAATGAGTTTCTTAAAGACAACAGAAAGATGGGCTTTCTTTTTTGATCCATTCACTTACCCTATGTCTTTTGACAGGGGAGTTAATGCCGTTGATATTTAGTGTTATTATTGAAAGATCTATATTGGATACTATCATTTTAATTTAAGTCTTTTGTTAATTTAGGGAAGTTTTCTCCTATAATCCTTTTCAATGCCATTGATCTGAGATTTTTCTCCATCCTGTATGCCTATAATTCATAGATTTGGTCTTTTCATGTTGTCCTAGATTTCCTGAATATTCCGTTCCTGTGTTTTTAAAAATTTTACATAGTCTTTGCTTAGGGAGCCCAGATCTTCAACTCTGTCATCCAGTCTTGATGTTCTGTTTTCTGTTCCATTCACTCTGATTGTGAGGCTTTTTGATGTTGTTTCCAATTGGCTTTTTGAGTTTTTCAATGTCATGTTCATTTCCGTTTGTGTTTTCTTCACAATTTCTATGTCTTTGGTGAATTTACATTTCAAGCCATGAATTTTTTTGCTATTTTGTTAAGCCACATATTTGTATATTCTTGGGGCTTCTGTCACAAGCTTATGCTTTTCCTCTTTGAGTTGTTTTGTTTTGTAAGTTCTTTGATGATATTTATGGTTGTTCTTTAAATTCTGCATCCTCAGGTTCCTCAGAGTGGTTCTCATCGTATTGAATTTCTGTAGAACTAGTGGGTATTCTTGGGGACATATTCTCATAGCTTTCATATTATTTGTGTTTCTGCACTGCCGTTTGGTCAAGTGGATGTTCTTTCTTGGTTATGTGTCTCATAGGAACTTCTACTCTGCTTTTGTTTAATTTGGTTTTGGTTCTGCTTATATTGTTTGTTTGTTTATATTGGTTGTTTTGTGATCAGGTATGGAAGATAAATTGGAGAGTGTTTCAGGTTCTTGCAGGGTGGTAGTCAGGTCTGGGTGGTTATTGGGCAGGGTAGTAGGTAGGATAGGTTAGTAAGAGGGTTGTTCTATATCAGACAGATCAGGAGCCAGTGGCATCTATGTAAGGGAGTTTGGCTAGTCTGTGTTAAGAAGCTAGTCCAGAGCTCTGAGGTGGAGGGATTGGAGTCTGCCTGGGTCCAAGGCTGGCAGGAGACAGGGTGGGGATGGGCTAGGGGAGTGGAGGAGAGACATGGTGGGTAGGATCTGACTTACCAGAGTCCTAGATGGACAGCTCTGTCTGTCTGATTGGAAATCAGGGAAGGTGGGGGTGAGGGGCCGCCTGAGGAGGGACTTAGGAATTTATGCTAGGATGTTTATTTAGCCTGGCTTAGGAAGCTAGTCCAGAGATCTGAGAGGGAGGAATTGGAGCCCACCTGAGTTCAAGGCTGCCAGGACACAGCCTTGGATATATGTTTAATATAAACACCATTAGAGAATATTAGCTAATTCAGTCTGGTAGCATATGAAGTGTGAGACATCATTCATTAGTTAGAAGTTACTTCAGATATTCAAGGATGGTTCAGTATTCAAAAACAAAACCAGCGAATAAAACTCAAAAATTTGCCACACTGAACAGTGAAAGTCATATGATCTTCCTGATAATATTCAATGTCTGTTTATCATAGAAGCTCTTGTGTACCTGATAAGGAGGCAGGGCCATATTGTGCAAGATAAAGAGGTATATCTACACGAGGACCTCATGTATCATGAGTGATCATAGAATGCTTTCCCTTCAAGACAGGGAAAAGGTAAGAGTAATTGGTTTCACCGTTCTTCATGCCTTCTAAGATCTGTAGAACAGAAAGGAGGAAGTTAAAATATTAACATTTGCAGGTATCAGTATCTATAAAAAGTAAAAAGAAAATCCCCATGTAATAAACGACCTCAGAAAATCATCAGATACACAAAAATAAACTAATTGCATTTTGGCATCCTGCCACTAAAATTTTACAAGTATTAAAGTTACAATTTACAATAGTACCAAGACAATAACCACTTAGTTATTTTAGTTATGTATAAACATTTTCAATTCTCACTGTGATAAACTTGTAAATTCACTTTTTTTCCTAAGAATGTATATGAGAATGTATCAACAGAGCTTGGAAAGTGATTGAATGGACCTTGTTTGGATAGGTTTGGATAGTAATTTTAAGTAAACTTACAGATTAAGATATAAAACTGGAAATGTAAACACAGGAATGAATTGGATTAGTTATTTTTAAATAAGAGGCAGTAAATCATGTACTTTAGAAGGTAGATTAAGTCAGGGGTTCAAATCTAGGAAGGCAGTTTAACAGTACATTTGTCCCCTAAACAGAATATATAACATGGAGTACAGATTGAAGATGGCATTTCATGGATGTACAAGGTTCAACAGGATTGTCTCAGGGCAGTGTGTCTGTGTGTGTGTGTGTGTGTGTGTGTGTGTGTGTGTGTGTGTAAATGTGAGTTAACAGAAATGTGCTTGTGTGTATTGATGTGAGTAGTTTTGTGTGTGGAATTGAATGAATGCATGTGCATGTCTCAGAGTGGAGAAATGTCTACTTAGGTGCTGATGGCATATCTTTTTCCACCCTCTTAGTCACAGAAATTTTGCTTGGTTTGTATTTTATTCAAGTTCCATATATGATTTTCATGGATAAAAATAAATGCGTAATTAAAAACGAGACCAAGAAGACTGAGAAGGATCCCGTAGCAGGGCAGGTAGACAGCAGAGCCTTTCTTTAACAGCTGGCTATAGACAGAGAATTTTTCCATGACCTTATCGGGGCTAATTTGTGCTTTGAGGACAGGAACCTTAACTACGGAGGAATAAAGGACTGGTAGGGAGTTCAGTTGTTGATAGGAAAATTACAGGGAGCTAGCTGACCACGTCATTGAGGCAAAAACACATTTTGTGTTAAATGGGGCTGTAAAGGTCTGAACCATAACCATGAGAAATATGATCCTATAAACTATGGCCTGGGAGAAGCTCTGGGTCCTGAGTCTGGGATGGGGCTGAGTATAGTGTGGTAACATCTCCAAGCAATTCTCTTCAAGATGGTGGTCCTTGAAGAATTTTATTTAGCATCACCTGGACAGTTTATCCCAAACAGTTTTTTATTTTTCTTTACTGAACTACTGACTCAAGATCTCAGGCTGGATCCCTGAATTGTGTCTTTTTAAAGACAGTGCAATTAGGGTGTGTGATCGTTCTAACAGAAGAAGATGACAATCTTTGCAAAATTCCTTTTACTAGGCATCATGTGGGTGCCTGTTAAACACTCAGCTTATTAGGTCCTTTCTCTAACGATGCCTGGCCGGGAGGAAGCTGAGTTATGTAAATACCAAGTTGTTCTTTCAACAGATAATACCAGGCAGAGACAGTGAAGTAGAGAGTTCGGTTTTCAGGGTTTCTGGATTTACTGAAGAACTGTTACAAAGTTACAGATAACTCACAAAGTACATAAAAATCATTTTCAGATTTTCTTTTTCTCATAAGGAACATGTCCAAGAAAGTGTCATCATGGACGGTTTTGTGAAATTGGAAGAGAGGCAGTGTGTGTCATGATGTGTGAGTCTGATGGGAACACCACAGGGCCTACTTGTCCTTATTTGCATAAATATGATTTACAAATGAAGTCAGCTGACATCAAATGCCATTGCTTTCGAGGTTTACACAGAAAACCACTCATCAACCTCAAGGCATGCTTCACGTGTGTATAACCCATATCTATTATGTGCTATTGGGGAATTCCCTTGGAAACTTACTTGGTAAAAAGAACTGGTCCCCAAAGGAAATTTAGGTGTATGCCCTTTTGTTTCATATGTGAGTGTAACATGCTGAAATAATCCTTTGCTGTGTTTGACTTTTCAGACTTTGTGTGTGTGCTTGTGCGTACGTATGTGATCATGCCATGTGTGGATGTGTGGATGTGTGCAGAAGTCAGTGGACAATGGCATGTGTTTTCTTTAGTTATTTATACCCTTTTTTTGAGGCAGGGTCTCTCACTAACCTGGAGCTCATCTATTAAGCTAGAATTACTAGCCAATGAGCTCCAGGGATCTTCCTATCTCTACACCCCCACTCCCAGCACTGGAATTCCAGTTGGGTATTACGTGGCTTTTATGTGGATGCTGGGGATCAGAACTCAGGTCTCAGGCTTGCATGACAGGCACTTTACTGACTGAGCTATCTTCCTAAACCAGACTTTCCAAACTTCCTGCATACAAGAATCACCTAAGGCTTGGCAATATGGATCAGAGGTCAAAGGTACCTACTCTCAAGCCTGACTACCTAAGTTTGATCCCCAGGACCTACATAGTGGAAGGACAGAACCAACTCCAGCAAGTTGTCCTTTGACCTCTACCTGCTGTATCCTGTGTAGACCCTCCCAATAAATAAATGTAATTTTAAAATGCTTTTTAAAAGAATCCCCTGAAGGTCTTTGTCAAGTCTAGATTCAGTAGGTCTGAGGTCTTAATGTGATTCTGCCATTCTAGTCTAGTCAGTTTCCAGTTGACACCAAAGCTGCTGATTCTCTAGCTGGCCTTTGAAGAGCAGAGTTTGAATACAATGTTCTGTGTTGACAGGTGGGATTGATGAGGGCCCTTAAGAAAGGATGAGAACACAGCAGATGATGAGTGGAAATAGACTACCTCCAAGAACCGCAAATGGCTGCAGAAAACGCAGTTAGAGCGATGAGGCAATGCTGTACAGCTTCCCAGAGCTTTGAACAAGCATTTGGGGGAAGGAAGCCCCTGCCAATGGAGATCTCATCAGGGACTTAGCAGGCACTGCCTGTAGCGATGGTTTGAGAAAGGAATGGTGGGTTATGCTACCACCAACCGTCTTGGGAACACTTTGAACAGTTGAGAACTACCCCATGAACTGTGGTTCAGACCTGAATACAGTTCCTCACCCTCAAACTACCCAAGCATTAGAGATTTCTGGGAGAGAGAAGAAAGCCAGACTTTGGTCTGAGTCAAGAGAATAGAAATTTAGGGTTTCTCACTTTTCCATCAAAACAGAGAGGCTGGAACACTGTTTTCATCCCACCATGAAACCTGGCCAGTTAGAAGTCTAAACACATGATTGAAAGGGCGTATGTGTGGGGATAGCGGCTGGTACAGGAAGGAGGGTTGTTGGTGAGAGACCCCTGGATGAGCAGGCGGGCCACCTGGATGAGCAGGCGGGCCACCTGGATGAGCAGGCGGGCCACCTGGATGAGCAGGCAGGCCACGGACTCTTTTAATTCAATCCACAGATTAATAAAGTTGCTTGACCTTGTTTTCCTCTCATCCCTGCTGCCTCACCCCCATTGCCTTTAGTTCTTTCTGGGTAAGTAGGATTATTGCCGAACAGTGGGGTTTTCCTTGCGTTCTTTCTTGTGAATATAGAGAATTGTTTTTCTTATGTAGAATGTAATTTTTTGCTTTAATGTTCTTGGCTGTAAAAGTTAGATGAGTTTTTATCTCAGTAGAATATTAGTTTTCCCACAGAAGTGATTAATTCAAAATGTACACCATGAAAGAGAGTGCAAAAGCTTGGGGACAATTTAATGAGAAAAGACTCTATATTCAAATCTCCCATTATCTACTAATTTTAAGTGCATATGATTTGCAGAGTCTTGGAGTTTTGAATTGTCCTTCTGTAATGAAGTTTGAATATTTGGAATAAAAGGACGGAAGATTAGTAGAAGTCTGAAATAGGATGTCACATTTTAGTTTTTTTTCAGCTGTTACCTTTTTAAAATAACTTTATTCACAATTTTCTTTTCAGAATTGATAGATGTCTTTTCTCTCATTCTATTTCCTCTTCTTCCTCCTCCTCTTCCTCTTCCTTTTCCTCCTCTTCTTCCTCCTCCTCCTCCCCCTCCTCCTCCTTGTCCTTTGACAGAAAAGCCCCCAATGCGTCTGGAAATGGAAACTATAGATTTGAAGTGACAAAGTCCCAGTTTTTAACTGGGACTGTATGGTTTATAAGCTTACATTCGATTTCTGGGCAGGGTTTCTGTGGCCACGGACCCATTTCATCAACTTTGAGTAGTTCAGTGTTTGTGTCTGGAGGGTTCATTGTGTGGAAATCTCCTTGGAAGTAGTCTGTGGAGGTTACGGTAGGATGCAGCTTTGCTGGCTTATCAATGTAACCATGGGAAAATGTGTTTCTGATGAGAAAGACACCCAGCTTGCTCAAGACATCCAAATGAATTGGCGCAGGCAGATGGTGAGTGACAGATAAGATATGCAACCAGCCCTAATTAGACCCAGTGGGTCACACTCAAAAGACATGGAAGTGGGAGAGGAGCTTGTTGGGATGGAGATCAGCAGGAGTGGGAAGGGCATGAGAGAGGGCAGTGGGAGGTACATGTGATCAAAGTACCTTAGCGCATACATTGTATCATCAAAGAACAGATTGAAAATATGGTCACAAGGTGCCAATTCTACTGGCCTGGAATTATTTTCAACAATATTTGTTTCCAGAGGAATTGGGCAAAAGTAAGCAGTTAAAAAAAGAATATACCAGTTCTTTAATATGCGAAATCAAAAGAAAGTGGGTTAAAAAGATGAAGGTGTTCTTGGGTTATTTTACTCTAACTTTACAGTTGGGAATTTCGTACCAACATAATCTAGGTCATGAGTACACTGCCTCAATATGCACAAGCTGCTTTAAGCTTATTGGAACTCTGCACTGAGGTCTTCCTTTTCAGGAGATTCCACTTATTTGCACCTGTAGCTGAAGTTTATCACATTAGAGAGTTCTTATGTATCACCTTAAAAGCTCATTAGAAAAGTGGTCAAAAAATATAGTCATTTGGTAAATGTAGAATTGCTATTAAACACAGGGGGAAAAGCTGACTCTGACAAAGAATTCTAAGGGACATGACAGACAACATCATTTTGAACTCATTAAAGAGGAGAGTGAACACAGTAAGAATGTACCCAGTGGGGCTAGGGAGATGGCACAGTTGGTACAGTGCTTGTATTATTTCTTAGTTAGTTTTGGGCAACTTGACACCCTCAGACTGACCTGTGGGCATATCTACAGGGAATTTTTATTATTATTTGTTTTATTTATTTATTTTTATTTTATGCATGTGAGTGTTGTGGCCGCAAGTGTGTAAGTGCACCCCTGTTGTGCAGTGCCCACTGAGGACAGAAGAGGGCATCAGATTCCCTGGAAGTAGAGTTATGGATGGTTGTCGTTAGCCTCTAAGTGAGTGCTGAGATTTGAACTCCAATCGTCAGCAAGGACAGCAAGGGGGTCTCTTAAGTGCTGAGTCATCTCTCCAGCCCATTATAGGGCACTTTCTTGATTCTCAGTTGATGTAGGAGCGCGGAGCCCACTGTGGTAGTGTCATCCTGGGCCTGCTCTGTATTAAAAATGTAGCTAAGTAAACCAGAGGAGTAAGCCAGTAGAGTAAGCCAGTAAACCACATTTCCCTGTGGTCTCTGCTTCAGTTGTTGCTCCAGATTCCCACCCAGGCTTCCCTCAATGATGGGCTCAACCTATCAGATGAAATAAACCCTTCCTTGCCCTAAGCTGGCTTTGGTCAGTGTTTGTTCACAGCATTAGAAAAAGTAATCAGAACTCCTTGCAAGCATGAGGACCCAGGTTCTCTGAACCCATATAACAAATCATCAAGATGGTATACTCTGTAATCCCAGGAGGATCTGTGAGTCTTGCTGGCTCCCTAACTAACCTAATCAGCAGGACCCAGGTTCCAGAGATGGGCCTTGTCTCTGAAAACAAAATGGATATCTCCTGATGACCTCTACACATGCTCACAAATGTACAAATGCAGTCTTATGTGCACATGCCCCACCTGTTCCTATGTAAAACACACACAGACACACACAGACACAGACACACAGACACACACAGACACAAAGAGACATATACACAGACACATAGACACACAGACACAAAGACACACAGACACACAGGCCCACAGGCACACAGGCACATACACAGCAAACACATAGACAATATACAAAGACACATATACACACAGACATACACAGACAAACACAGACACACATATAAGAATATACCTAGCGATGGTACCTGTTGAGATTAGTTGCCCATTTAACATCTTGAGCACTTTTCTAAATTTCTTGAAACCTTGAAAACTAGTTTTCAAAATAATGTATTATTTTGAATAATGCATCCTTCTGTCATGATCTGTTGGTGTGGTTATTTATTTTGTGACAGTTTTTTTATGATCATAGATTATACCATACATACATGTGTATATGAAACTGACATTCTTTAAAAAATATTTTGTTTATTACTTTTATGTGTATGAGTGTATTGCCTGCATGTATGTAAATGCATCATGTAGTGCAATGCCTACAAAAGACAGAAGAGGGCATCAATCCCCTGGAACTGGAGTTATTTACACTTGCTGCTGTTAGTGGGTACTGGGAACTAGAACCCTGGTCCTCTGAAAGAGCAGCCAGAATTCTTACCTGCTGAACCATCTCTCCAGTCCCAACCTTATTAATTTTGAATGTGTACTTTACTATTCTTATTTGGTTTCCCTAAATGACCCTAACAATCAACTTGTGAAGGCCAGTTCTAGAGAATACCTGATATTTTTTGTTTGGATTATATAAATTTAGATCAGATCACTATCTGTACTGATGTGTAAGGAAATTATATCACGCTATCTTTTCAAATGAAAAATAAGGCATAATCAGAAAATGCTTATTTTAGGATTGGCAAGGTGTCTCAGTGGGTAAAAGTACTTGTTGCCAAGCCTGATGACCTGAGTTTGATCCTTGGAACTCACAGGATGGATAGAGAGAACCGACTCCTGCAAGTTTTCCTCTGACCTCTACATGCACCCTATAGTAGTATGTGGCTGCATGAACACATGTGAGTGCATGTGTATACACGCACATACATATGCACACAAATGAATAAATGTAAAAAGTATTTATTTTTTGGACTCTTATCTGAGAACTCAAATTCAGCTGCATCACTGAAAAACTCACCCCAGCATGGGTGACAACTCATGAACATTTCATCCTGGGTGTTCCCTGGATGACTTTCACTGGGCAGAGAGTCACCCAGGGACAGCTAATCTTTGCCTACCAATTATGTAGCCTTGATGAGGGGGCTGTGAATCTTAAGAGTTTTGCTTCCTGAGACTGGTGAGTTTACTTTGTGAGTCTCAGGAGGCTTCTTCTTCCCTCTATAGGGGAATGTTTCTATTCACATAAAAGCCACTGCACTAGAAGTATGTCATATTTATAGCTTATTTAAATAACAATCTATTTGAGCTTTTGTGATGTGCCAAAACAAAAATCAGCATTCTTAAACTATCAACTACATAGGGAGGTGATACTTACACAGCCAGTACTAAAGCCAAATGCTTACTAATCGCCAGTCTCTCCAGATGACTCACTATCCCACTATCTCCAGTTATAACTATTAATTCATAATGCTCAGTGAGGGCCTAAGTCACATGATAACACAGATCAAGGAGCCTAAGCTCTTGTCCACCGTACTGAACTGCCCTTAGGTGCCAGAACATCTTCTGTTCATTCATAAAGTATGCACGGGGCTAGAAAGACACATCAGTCAGCAAAGTGCTTGCCCTGCAAGCATGAGAACCTGAGAGTGATTCCCCAGAACCTTCACAAGAAATCCTAGCATGGTGGTGTCTACTTGTCCTCCCAGTGCTGGGGAGGCTGAGACAGGAGGATCTTTGAAGCTGGCTGATAAACGATCCAGCCTATTTGATGAGCTCCAGGCTGGCAAGTGACCCTATCTCAAAGGAGGTGAAGACATTTCTGAAGCTAAATCCTGAGGTTATCCTCTGATTTCTACCTGCACACACACATGTGCATGTACACCCTATGCAATCATGCACATGAACATAGAATACATGCACACATATATACACATGCATGCACAAAAATGTGCACATTGATTACTTCCATGCACATGGAACACTGCAAGACACAATGTTGAGAAAGATAAGTGTGATCTCTTTTCCCTTGGAAGGATTGGAATGTTAAAAGTAATAGCAAGAGATAAAAGTGGAGAATGGCGAGCATATTAATTAGATTTTCAGGTGCATAAAGGTCATGTTTGAGAGACTAGATTTCATTCTCCTGGCAGTGGGAATTCATGGAAGGCATGTGTCATCTATCTATCTATCTATCTATCTACCTACCTACCTACCTACCTACCTATCTATCATCTGTCTATCTATGCATGTATCTATCTATCATCTATCTGTTATCTATCTATCTATGTCATCTATGTATCTATTGTCTATATGCCATATATTGATCTATTCACTTATTATCTATCATCTACTAATCTACTATTTATCAATCATTTATCTATCAATCTATCATTTATTCACTATCTCCTCTCTACCATCCATCTATCTTGTTATCTATTACTTATCTATCCATCCATCCCACTTATCTATCCGCCTTCCTCCCCACCTTCTCGTATCTATGGAACAAAAAGATGATTGCTAACTTTGAAAAATGAGCTCAAGAGTGGTGGGGCCTTAGAGACTGGTATTATCAAGGGAGAAATAAGAAAAATGGGGAAGGCTTGTAGAGAAGGTTAGACAGGGAGAGAGAGAGAGAGAGAGAGAGAGAGAGAGAGAGAGAGAGAGAGAGAGAGAAGAGATAAATAATGTCTAGCTGGAATCACCAGAGGTAAT
Source organism: Eospalax fontanierii (assembly GCA_035773235.1). NCBI lineage: Eukaryota > Metazoa > Chordata > Mammalia > Rodentia > Spalacidae > Eospalax > Eospalax fontanierii. The sequence goes on along the minus strand of CM069531.1, from coordinate 90,737,074 downwards.
CATATTAGTCTGACAACCTAATGACAAATTCCACATACAGTGTCTCTGCATGAGTCCACGTGAACAGCTGAAGGCTACATTACAAGAAACAGTGGCAGACAGAAGAACCCTTCCTTTGAGTTGTTGGCTGGGGTGGTCCAAGAGACTCCCACAGTTACACAGGCTTTTGCCACAGTCCTTGATTGCTTCCCAGAACTTGAAGGTAAGACCCTATTGCTGAAAACAGGACATACTTCAAACCATGGATTTGGAACGATGAACTTGGAACTGACCTGGAAGTCACTTCCCCTGAAGGCTAGCTCTCATAGGTCTGTAGAGCACTATGCAAGGAGCTAAGGGAGAACATCAGTCGATAGCTCAATACCAGCTTCATGACCAAATAAGCACATTGATGCCTGAAACAGCATATGACACTGGTGCAGCAGCGGCACTTCTATCTTGGAGCCATTCACCTGCCACCTAATTTGCCTTAGAGCCCACTCAGTAGAAGGAAACTCATGTGTGATACTGTAATCATAACCAAATGCACACAGCTGAAGAGGTCATAGATCTTATATTAGAAATCCCCAAGGCTGTCACACCCATAAGCTATTGTAACTTCTTACTAAATGCAAAATATGTAACCCTATATTTATAGTCAAGTATCTCAGTCACCACTCATCAAAGAAGCTTCTTTTGCACTAGACAGAGACTAATACAGAGTACCACAGTTGGTCACACACAGACATCCTTTGTGATCTGCCCATGCCTACGTGGCACATCTACAATGCAGCCTCTATACGCAAGGATCACACAATATAGGACAAGGGGTATAGAAGTCACTAATGAATCTCACAAGTCTCATCGATGAAGTTTCTACATGCAACAAACATGTACACAAAAGATCACAAAAGGTTAACTCATGGAGATTAAGAGTTTGCAGAGTGCGGGTCCCTGAACAGGACTCTTATATTAGATTTCACTTACCCAGGCCTCAGGGACCATTTGGACAAGGGGGGAAGAAAAATTTAAGAGCCAGTGACGGGGTGCATGGAATCCCACAAGCTCCTGGGGCCCTTCTCATATGAACCTCCAGTGACGGTGTTGGCATGCTCAAGATCCATACAACTCAAGCAGACAAAAACTCAGCATGGCACTGGGGAAATGGGCAGCAGACCCAGCTTTTGCTTAAGAAATATTGACAACTGAGTACTGTTGGGTGAGGATGAGCTAGTCTTCCCTAAAGTGAGGAACTCTGGGTAGGCTGAATAGACCTCAGTGGATGAATCTACATTGAGGTCACTGGGGATACTAACTTGACACAATAGACCTTAACACAGATGAAAGAATGTATAGATTCCAGTTGGGGGACTATGGAGGGTGCCAGTGGGGGTATAGATGATTGAGACTGGTTGAGATATTCTGTATGAAACACACAGTGATTCAATTAAAAATGTTTTAGATTAAATAACATTATTAGTAAAAGGAAAAATGAGGTTTATAGACCACATATTGTAATCTGTGTAAAGGTATAGCGTTAAGAAATTGGATTCTTAATAAAGAGCACAAGACAAGAACTAGATGGAGAGACATGTGGTGAGACAGCCATTGTTGGCACCAAAACCTGTCATGAAAACTTATGGCAGTGCCAGACATGTTTGAGCGGAGTTGGAAAAGAGTAGTGAGGATTACAGTGGAACTAGATTAAACTGAAAGTTGTGCTGTCTTGTCCAGGAAGCCAGGAAATGTATTATTTTTAAGTGGAGATCCTATTTAAGTTAAATGACCTTGATGTGCAAGCTATTAATTAAGTTAGAATGTCATGAGTGGGAGAGAAAAGCTAGTCATTCTGTATACACTTTAAAGAGGAAATAGTGTGCTCTGAGCTTGTGCATTGACACCTTTAATTTGCCTAAGAAGTGCTAATAACGGCCTCTTTACTACTTGATGAGAGATCACGTGACTGTTCACCTGTGTGAACAGAGGATCTAAAAAAGCTAGTGTTTCCCTTGGGGACAGCAGACACTATTGGTTGACATAAATTATCTTCAGATATTACCCATTGGAATACCCAATACCACTATTATTTGGGGGATATTGGGAAGAGAAAGAGGAAAACTCTAAACCAATATAAATCTCATTTTAACCACTATTTTTGAACCATTTAATAATGTCTAAAATTTTATGTCTTGAGCAGTTCATTTCTTCCTTTCCTTCTTTGACCATCATTCCTTCATTTTTTGCTCTTGAATTTTTCACTCCTTTTCTTTTAATTTCAGCAAGATGTTTAAATGAATGCCTTCAGAACAGATGTTTATTTTTTAGACCACTTGTAGGTCCTGATGGGAAAAAGTCTGCTTTGTAATAAACATTTGGATTTATTTTTAATTGATGCAATAAATGTCTGTGATGAACCTTTAGGCCCCCATAACATTTATTATTGTATTTTATTCTGTAATATTTATTAGAAAACTCTTTTAGAATTAGGATATAATAGGTATGGTGACTCTAGGCAATTTTCTACATTGGTTGTGTCATTAAATTCTTGAGCAGGGGCAAAATGTTAGTTGCTGGTGAGAGCTGCAGGAAATGGCCATTCTGGAGCTTGTCCAAAGTATGATTTATGACCCTGAAACCTCCCATTCTGAGAAATATACAAATGCTGAAGGTTACATTTACGTGGGATGTTTTCTTTTCAGTTTCAACTTGATTATTGTTTAGAAGTTACAAATGTGATTGGTAAATGCTGTGTGTCTTCTTTATTCCTTTAAGTCTTTGTGGTGCTGGGTCTTGAACCCAGGGCCCTACATATGATGGGTACCCCTGAGCTTACAGTCCTACTTCTACTTAGTGTCTTATGTTGAGTCTGGCCAATGCTACAATTCGATACAGTTGGCTTGTTAAAAGTACCTCATACATTTATTTACATTGTGAATATAATGAGCACATTATATTGACCTTCAACAGCTGTGAGGACTAAGGATGATGATATTTATTAAGGGAGGTTTTGCATGACACAAATGCACCTAACTACATGCAGGCGATACACACTCATACACTTAAAATAAAAATAATAAATAGAATATTTTTAAAAAATAAAAAAGGGAGTTGACATTTATTAAGGACCGGTTATAGTGTGTGTTTTTTAGACTTTGCTGTATAAAGAATAAGTTCAAAATTTAGTACTTTAAAGCCGTTAACCATTGATTATTATTTAAATTGTTTTTTGCTATTGATTGACTATAAAAACAGTACTAAAATGATTTCATCATTTTTCTATAAACATAATGATAGAAGGCATTTCTTAGTTGATTCACCACGTGAATCTTCAGTAAAATAAGATGCTTAGTGTATATAGGATATTAGGCACTTAAATTTTTTCTAACAATTACAAGAAATTGTTTACATCAATGTTCAAAATAAGACTTCTCTTTAATTTTTATTCTTCCTGGAAATGTTTACTTCATCTTTATATCATAAATTATAGGAAAATGATTAAATCATTATTATAATTATTTACAAACAACTCAAAGTCATCTAAAGGTAGGTTGGCCGATTCATGATTACCCAGTACATATGAGTCGTTTCTTCTATCTCTTTGATATGTTTATATAATTTGAACTCAAATTTTAATATTGGTATCTTCATATTTTGGTGAGAAATGTATTCACTATCATTAGTTTTAGAGTAAATCCCTCACTTTAAAATGCTCAGAGGGATTACATGATTTTTTGGGGACATAGTAGGTGAATTACCTGCTTGGAACCAGAATATCAGACTGGTGAGCACTCTGCCATATCATTGTCATGTTATAAGCATGGTAGGCAATGAATACATTTAATTTATATTTCTTTAAATAGAGGCAGAAAGTTAATAACTTCAAAATGCCTTTAAAAGATATTGGTTCTAGAACATTTGGGAGATAAAATTGTTAGCTTCCTTGTTTTTAATTGGGATATTTTATCAATAAAAGTCAAATTCTGTGTGAGTATTAAGTCAAATTACAGTTATGTATGAATAGACAGCTTGACTCTTAGCCTTTGTTTTAAGGCCAAGAGTGAACCCAAACCTTGAGAACCTGTTCCTTCTGGTGTCTCCTGGAACTGCGCTCTTGAGAAAGGCTTCACCTCTTTCTTTATTGAAACAGTATCTCCAGCATGAATTGAGGAAGTAGAAGTCAGAATCCAGCTTTATCTTAGAGAATTTTGCCCTTTGATCCCTAGGCCTAAATATCCCACACACTATCACAGATTTCTCAATTCTTCTCAGTGTTTTCAATGAGATAAACACCTGGCTTTAGCACCTTAGTATGCTGATCAAGCACAGCCACATTCATTCATTATCTTGGGTAGAGGGTAAGGTGTGGTCCTGAGGAATTAAGGTCAGGTGCTCAGGTCATAGGAGGAGCAGATGGCTCAGTGAGCTTGTTTACAGTACAACATTTGGTGTCACGATTAGGTAAAAGTCATTAGTCCAGATTACTCCCATGTTTTAAAGTCCTTCCTACAGAGTTCAGACACTTTTAGTTCAGATTCACTCTAATTTCATGTTTCTTTAGTGTAGAGTCTAAGCATGCTGGGTCTTTCTTGGATGACCTCACAAGTCCTTTTGGAACACACATGTAGGTACTGGGGTAGACACCCATATGCCTGACACTCAGGAAACCATGAAGGTTGTGCAGTCAATATGACCCTTTTTGAAGTTCGTTTTGGATTTAGAAATCATCCTGCAACAGATATGTTCAGAGAGATGATGGCGATGAACTCAATATTGGCAACGCAGGCAGAATTTGAGCTTCTGAATAGATTTTCCAATTAGAATATATAAAATTAAATTAAAACTAGCAAGCTAGCTCTCATGACCTCAGCTCTGGGTGCCACGGTTCTCACTGTACAGGTTCTCATTGCACAGTGCTCCGCTTGTTTATAGTGCAAGGTTAAGAAGTCAGGGTCTGTAAAATGTAGGCAAAAATTCCCAAGCAGAGGCTCACCCAAAAGATCAGTTCTTTTGAAAGAGAACTTTTTATTTGTTTTGAAATTTCTGAATCCGTGAAACCAAGGTGGGGACTCTGGCCTCTTTTCCTGCACCATCTTCACCCCATCTGCATAAGTGTTTCTTTAGGACAGTTTCCACAGTGAGGTAAACTCCGGGGCAGAGGGACTGCTTCAAAGCAAATGGGGCCCTTAATTTATCATAAAAAAGAAGACTGGTTGTTAAGGTTTTATTGGATTACAATAAAGGCTCCTAGCACTGGGAGCCTGTGGTTTGATTCCCGACATCGTGGGGGGAGCTTGAAATCATAACCACAGATTATAGCAATGAGCTTCCAAATTTCCATATCCTAAGCAGAGACATTGCTTTCCTGGAGCTCATGTGGAATTACATGCTCTGTGATTTTAGGATATGTATTGGAAAATTCTCTGTTTGGATATCGCTTCAGGAGGGCTGTGATTCTCCAATCACCTCTGTGGTCAGAGCTTCAACCTTCCTACAGAAAGGAAAGGAAAGGATAAGAAAAACATAATAAAACCATACCGAACAAAAGATGGTTGTTATAACCCCTCCATTCTGTGTTGAATGCTTTCATTAATTTGTTCTTTTTCCAAGTTCAGTGAAAGTTCTTTTAAGGCCATTCTAGGATATAGCAGTGACTTCTAGGTCTAGCTTTCTTCCAAAACGTATTTTACAAAGTTGAATGATGTCATCTACATAGACTCTGAAATCTACCATCCCTCAAGGTAACGTGTATACACCCACACACATACATATATAAGTGATATATGTGTGCATGTATATATAAATTTAATGTGTTTATTAATATCAATAATGTACCAATATATATGCACACATGTGAGTATATTTGTACTAATACAAACTAGTATTTATGGTATATATTGACATATATTGATAAATACTTTAACTGAAAGTATTCTATGTATATATAAACTTATGAATGTATATGTATTTATGACTTGGTAGTCAGATCATACTGTATCTCATGGGAATGAAGGAAAAAGCAGAGGACATGACCGATACACTTGAGGTTTTGGCTTATATTTTACACATTCCCCAATGGCAATGTATTGAAAGCTTGGTTGATAGTCTTTGGCACTATTTGGAGGTGGTTCAAACTTTAGGAGGTACAGCTTAGTAGAAGGAAGTCAAGTCATTGAGAGCACGCCCTCTCAGGGGGTATTGGAACCTCTTTGCTTCCTGGCTGCCATTGAAGTGAGCAGGTTTGGTGAACAACCAGGCTTTCCCCACTGTGATGCTCTGCCTTGCCACTGGCCCAGTGCAATGGGGCCACGTGACCATGTAGTGTACCTTTGAAACCAGGAGAAAAAAATTATCTTTCCTCCTTAGAGGTCAATTATCTCCAGTATTTTGACTTAGCCATTTAAAACTAACAGTTAATTTTTTCACTAGAAGAGATATTTGATTGAACTGGTGAGGAAAAATAATGTTAATTTAACTTTATTTCTTAGATTCATTTGAGTGTATACATGTATTTTTTTGTGTGTATTTTGTATATCTATGTGTGGACGTTCCTTCCCGTGTGTGTGCATATATGTACATGTGTGTGGAGACCAGAAAGTCAGTGTTGGGCCTCTTCTTCTCTCACTTTCCTTATTATTATTATTATTATTATTATTATTATTATTATTATTTTGAGACAGGGTCTCTGTGCTAAATAGCTTCAGTTGTCAACTTGACATACCTTGGAAAAGGGAGCCTCAGTGGAAGAATGTGAGAGTGCCCAGGCTACTCTGGGTGGTATCCCCTCCGGGCAGGTGGTCCTGGGTTGTGTAAGAAAGCAGGCTGGGCACAGGCCAGGGGAGCAAGCAGCATTCCTCTGTTTCAGTTCCTGCTTATAGGTTCCTGCCTTGACTTCCCTAAAGGATGGAATGTGATTAGGAGATGTAAACCAAATAGACCCTTTGCTCCCCAGATTGTTTTTGGTCAGTGTTTTATCACAGCAATACAAACCAAACTAATAAAGTCTCTGAGTGTACCTTGTACCCACACCATTTCAAGTCGATTGGCCATCCAAGAATCCTCCCATTTCTGCTCCTCCCAGCAATGGGATAAAGATATGTTACCACCAGGCCTGGCTTTTACATGGGTGCTGGGTCTCTGAGCTCAGGTCCTTGTGTTTGCCCAGTAATCACTTTACCCACAGAGCCATCCCCCAGTCACTATACAGCACGTATTTAACAGCATGAAAATCCAATCTGCTGATTGTACTGTCTTTCATCATTGGGCCTCAGAACTATCTGAACATTACAGGGCGACTTGTCTCACTTTTCCTATCTGGAGAGAAAATGCTGATCTATTGGGAAGGACAATCTGTGCCTGTAAAAAGGGGTTTGTCTTCTACCTGGTCTGATGATAGTTTCAGTTCTTTTCTTCCATGTCAGAGTATAAGAACATTGTTTGAAACTTCCTCTGGAGGGTTAAGATATCCTTCTCTAAAAGCTATATGTCATAGAAACCCCAGAATGACACAGTGAGGGAATATGTTATCTCATAGCACTGTAAAGTCAGAACGATGAGTCTGAGAATGCTTTCGTTAGTATTTGATAATGTCATCACTGGTTCCCCAAAACAGGATGAAGCACCCCAGGACTTGTTCACTGACTTGCCCCACCCCCTGGGGAGAGCATGTCCCTCTCCTCCCACTTCCCTTTATCCTCACCTCACTATTGACTTTGGGCTTGGCTCATCATATGCTCCAGACTGTGGTGAGAGGTCAGGCACGACACATCCATGCAGACGCTTCGAAGGGTGGGCTGGCTCTGGTTCCCTTGGCAGGTTGCTGCCGTGTACCAGGAGACCAGCAGTTCTTCATAGCAGCTGCTGCCCAGCCTGGGTCTGGAATGTGAGGACACTTGGGGAGACTGGAGGCCAGAAGTCCCACAGCCTTCAGATGACAAAGGGAAATAAATATGTGTTGCCTTAAGCCACTAACACATTGGAGTTGTTTATTGCCCCAGGAAAGGCTGACTAATTTTAGAACCCAGTGTCTTTCCATGTCTCCATTCCTGCCATTGCCAGGGAAACTTGCTTTCCCTGTGGTTAGAGAAAAGTTGGGGCAGATTCAAGTCACCTCCAGATGTGACAACAGCCAGAGGTGGAAAAGGGGCCACCCCATTCTGTGTTTGTTTAAGACTAAGTAAGACACACTTTGCAGAAGTCTTGTGGTCTGCCTCTGCTGATGCCTTGCTACTGAGAAATGGGTCACCCGTCTGTCCTCTAAACTTCCTCACTGACTGGAAGCACAGTGTCAGCCATGACCAACGGATGTCAATCAGGGTCAAAGCTCAGCAAGGACAGCTGAGCCTCTTTTTAAAATCCTGTCTGTGGAATGAGAAGGGGGTGGCTGTAGTTAGACACTTAATCAAAACCAGACATTTGACAAAGAGGAATGAGAGTTGAAAGGCATCTCCGATGTCCCCTGTGATCATTTCCGTGACTTCTCTCTCTTCTCCTCTGTCTCTGAGCCCTGGTTTACCATCTCTGTCATTCTCTCTTCTTCTCTTTTCCTGTGGAGGTTTATGCTGTCTGTTCCTGTGTGCAGGTGCATGTGTGGTTTTCATGAGACACAGTGCTGTTGGCATCTGGGGCTCAGTGGCTAGGCAAGGCTAGGCCCTTCTCCACCTCCGCAGTGCTGGGATTACAAGCACATGTCACCACATCTAGCTTTTTACCTCAGTTCAGGCGCTTATGCTTGTGCGGCAAGTGCTTTGCAAACTCAGCTCTCTCCGGCTCACTTCTCCCTCTTCTTTCAATTTGTTCTCTTCTTCAGTCTCTTATTTTATCCCATGATTCCCTTAAAGTATGGGATATTAAGAGAAGAGACTCTGGTGAGGGTTCATGGAAGAAAATTATTTTGATTATTCTGTTGTTCATTATGTCTCACTTTAAATCTAGAGAGAATAAGGTTTGTGTGGATTGGTGAGACCTTCCACCTTGGTCCCTGAGCAATCCTAGGTTCACACTTATGCAGCGGAACCTCACTGAATTCCGGAGAATCCCAGGGCATCAAATTTTGAGGACTAGACAGAAGAGGACAGTTTCTTCTTTTCACTCTGAACAATTTCACTTTGAGTGGAGACCTGGAACTCCAGAGGGGGCAATTTAGTGCAGTGAGTCTTTTCTCACCTGCTCTACATAGTGCTCAAATGAATAAGCTGGTTTCTCAGGTTCCTGACGTATCTTCTTTCCCAGACTCAGCCATTAAACACTCAAAGCAAGAACCCTGAATGCTATACTTTGAGGAGGCTTCAAGGAAAGGAGTGGGGCAGGAAGAATCTCCAGCTGTCTGTTGATAGCACATGAGTTTCTCAGCACAGGGCTCACAAGACTGTGTTCGCTGAAAATGGTTATTTCTTAGAAAAAACCCTCTCTGTTCTGAAAGTGTTGGCAAAATACATCTTAAGTGCTACCTCTTTTTAACAGCCAGGGATGATGCAACTTCCTGGTAATGTTACTAATTGCTTAGTTTCTCTTCAACAGAACACGTCATCTTCCCTTACCCGTCTGGGACACACATTACAATACCTCACAGGATACCTAAAGCTACGGAGAGATATACATTGCTATTATTTCTTCATATATTTATACTTGTGGTGCTTTCTGCTTCAGTGTTTTAATATAAAATGTATTTACATTGGCACTTTAATACAAAAATATGTACAGTTTTTATTTCTTTATAGACGCTTACTGAATCCATGGCAATATGCAAAATAAACCAATTATGTGACCAATAAATTGGAAGGATCTATGAGCAGTTAAAATTAAGAAATTTTACTTAATGCAACAGAGGACCATGAAGACAAAAGGACAGAAATGGACAAAGTATAGAGAATAAGAGCCTGCAGAGTGTGCGTCATTGGACAGGACTTCTATATTAAACTCCATCCACCAGGACTCCAGGACCATTGCGGAAGAAGGGGTGGAAAGATTGGAAGAGCCAGGGGAGGAGGTGCATGACCATATGGAAATAGAGTCTTACAGACTCCTGGGGCTTTGGTCATATGAACCTACAGCAATGGTGTCAGCATGCACAAGACTCATGCAAACTCAAGCAGACAAAAACCAGCACAGAACTGTGGAAATGAGCAGTGGACCTCTACCTTAGCTGAAGAACTAGTAGGAGCAGCTGATCACTACTGAGTGAGGAAGAACTGACCCTCTTAAATGAAGAGACTTTAGATAGGCTGAGCTTGCACTGAGGGATGACTGGGACACTAATATGACTCGATGACAAATGATAGAATGCCTGAAATCCATGGGGGTTATGAGAAAGTGCCGATGAGGAAGAGGGCATAAAGATAAAAATGTTGTGTATGAGGTACACAAAAATTCACTGAAAATATACAAGACCATTAAGAGATTTGTCATTGGGTAGAGAAAGGCACACTGTGGTTGATAATGGAGCAGCAGTGTGACCAAGAAGACAGAGCAGGCCGAGTGGTGCTTTCTGACACATCTCTGCTCCTCCTGGTAGTAATGACCAATTTGGGACAAAGTTAGCTATATGAAACACTTTTGAGTGTGGACCTATATAAAAATTTGAAACAACTCCTCCTCTTCCTTCTCCTCCTCCTCCTTATCTTCTTCATCCTCCTCTTCCTCTTTCTCCTCCTCTCTCTCTTCTCTTTCTCTTTCTCCTCCTCCTCTTCTCTTTCTCTTCTTCTTCCTCTTCCTTCATTTTTTCTTCCCTGAATGGTCTGAAACAGCAGTGACCTACGTTCTTGGAATCTCAGTCTTACAAAACATTTGACACTTGGAGTGTATTGCAATCTTTCACTTGCTGTGGGGTTGGAGCATAGTATAATTTTGGTCCCTCTCATCTCTCATGCATTTTTTAAACATTAAAAATTATTTTTGGATATTTATTTATTTATTTTGTGTGTGTCTATGAGCACACATATGCCATGGCATGTGGAGGTCAGAGGACAACTTGTGGGAGTCAGTTCTTTCCTTCTACCATGTGGGTCCTGGGTGTTGAATTCATATTAACAGGCTTGCTAGCACGCGCCTTAGCCCACTGAGCCATCTTGCTAGTTATAAACTATATTTTATTACATTTATTTATTTTATTTATTTTGTGTGTTTGTGCATGCTTATGCCTCTGAGAGTGTGTGTAAGTCAGAGTCTCCTTCTACCAAATGGGTTCAGGGTATAAAACTCAGGTCATCAGATTTGGCAAATGTTTTTACACACTGAGCCATCTTGCCAATTCTATTTTTAATGTAATTTTATTGACTGATGATCAGTGTATTTGGTATGATATGTGGCTTGTAAGCCTATCTACCCCTTTCAGACTCTAGTGAGCTCACAGACCCATGCACAATTCTCCAGCTAGTGCAGGGAGATGCCTAAACCTTTCACCAATGCAGTCTGAACTTTTCAGGAGGATGGCAAGGCTTTTAAGACCTCTCCAAGGGTTCCACACCTTCCTTCTTTTATATTCCATAGTAAACATGCCTGAATTTCTTCAACACTGTGGCTTTGTGTTTTGCTTGATGCTCTTTGCAAACCTCTTTGGTTTTCTTCATCTTGTGTACCTCAGGAATAACTTCCTAGACCTTCAAAATTCAGCTTAAGTTCTTTTCCTTTACCCAAACATTTGATCTCTGCAGGAGGAACTAAATACTTTCCAAATGCATTTTGAATGGGTTCCTGTTATTCAGGTGGCTTTTTCAGATCTATATATAGTGATTTCTTTGCAGTGTATTTTCTTGGCTAAATTTTGTGATTTTCAAAAGTTAAAAAGGGTACAGTAATTGTTTTTAGAAAATGAACATCTCAAATATATATGTTCAACGTGTGTCAAACTCATGATAGTCACTGAATGTGGATGACTGTATTATAGTTTATTGTTACTTAGTAGAAAATAGAACTAGGTTAGAATTCATGTTAAATTCCAAATAAACCAATGTTTTCTATTAAGTTTTTCATCAAAAGTTTACTCCTCGGGTTTCCTTTGGATTTGTCAGCTGACAGACTTTCTAGGCAGTACTTCAAGAGTGATGTTGATCATTCAGTTACAGATTTTATCACGAGCTGTGTGTAGCATGGGCAGTGAGACGCAAAGCAAAAGGTCCTTAAACCCTCAGTCATGTGAGAGCTGAACCTAATCTACTTTAGTTTAAGTGTGAGGAGTTACTTGCAGATAAAATGCTTGCTGCTCTTATGGAATTTTCTTTTAGGAAAAAGGATTCTACACTTGACAATTAACCTACAATTATGTACCTGTTCTGTCTTTTTTGAAACTACTGCAGACAGACATTCATAGAGAATCATTTAAAGTGACTTCTATTTGATATAGTTTCTCTCATAAATTACCCCAATTACCTTCTCCCAAATTACCTTAAAACATAAATCCTATAGGAAATGACCTTTAATTCATTGCCAGTTTTTCTTAATGAAGATGAGCAAGAAAAATGGCAGTGTATTAGGTAGTAATTGTGATTTTGTCTTAATTTATTTAATGTCAACTATATTAAATATTGAACTGACATACCTGGTTACCCTGGGCATCTGTTGTACTTCAGGGATACATGAGGGCATTACATAAAGATCTGATCTCATGAGATATCTTCGTTAGTAGGAACAAGCATGTGATCTTAGTCACCCATGAGAGAATACAGAACAAAATTAATTCCAAAATATGAGTAGCAAGTTTTAGGGCTTTACACTATTCCTAATGTGTGATTCTACGAATAAGTCAGTTTTTCTAACAGAAAATACAAACAGCAATATCATGTGTATTTAAAGAGAAGAATAAGCTTTTTCTTTGCTTTTTCTGTCTCTTTTAAGACTTAGTTTTTAATACTTGGACAATTCTACTAGATCTTACGTGGGCATAGGACAGAAGGAGTCTTTGAATAATATATCTAATAATTACCATCCTGTTTATTTTTAAATAACTTTGGCCTCTATTTTTGTCTCATTATAATTACGAACAATTCGTAGAATATGTTTGCATCCATTGGCTAAAGGGTCCTCTGAGCCCAGAACACAGTCTCTGAAGTAGGTAGAGAAGGTACTGTTGCCTTCACTGAATAGCAGACAGGTTAAGTTGGAGCCTGTTTAGCTGGTGACTGTGGACAGCACTGGGTAATCCCTTCCTGTGTTTAGCAACCAGAGTGCTTTAGCTTTCTCCCCTCTTCTCCAGAGACTCTTCCTGTTTTGCATTCTTTAAAAAGAGTAACACTCCTTAAAATGTGGCGAGGGCTGGAGAGAAGACTCAGTGGTTAAGAGCACTTACTGTCCTTACAGAGGGCCAAGGTTCAATACCCAGCAACCACAGGTGGCTAGCAACTGTACTGTCCACAATTCCAGTTCCAGGGGTTCCAACACGCTCTAATGACCTCTACAGACATTTCACAATATAGGTGCACTTATACACATGCAGGCAATATACTCATATACATAAAATTAAAATAAAAAAATATTAAAACAATGTGATCTGTGTTCAGCAATAAGGTCTTATCATCCAGTTTCAGTGGGTTACCAAGATCAGGAGCAATGGCAAGTATTGTTTGAGGGTTTATGGGACCCATGGTCGGCAGCTTCTAGAGAGGGAGTCCATTCCGGGTACTGAGGTTTTATTTTGTTAGCCTATGGTGTCTAGAAGAAATAGTGTCTCCCTGTGATAAGGTAATTCTTTTCAATCTCTTCTCCTGTTGTGTATGCACATACTTTAAGAAGCGTATGTAGGGAGCAGATGTTACCAGGGGGAGGCGGGGAAATGGGAATGCTCAGCAGGGAGGAGAGGAGGGAGGGACATGCAGGGCCCCCAGGTGGAGGGGGTCAGGAGGGGAAGAATGCTGGGACATGGGTGTTTATTGGGGGGAGGGGAGGACATGGGGTGCTAGGACTGGGGAGGGAAACGGGAGGGTGGATGGGAGGAAGAGAGAGCGGGGTGAATGAATCTTTAAGGAACAGGGAACCCGGAGGGGAATATGATGTCCTGAAACCCCCGGAGAAATGGACAGTGTGTAGACATCTGGGCATGTGTGTACCTGGGGGCTCTCAGGGCCAGATGGAAGAGACCTTCCTTGGAGTGGTTGGTCAGAGTGGTCCAGGAGACTCCCCAAATAACACGGGCTATTGCAGAAACTCTTAGTTATCTTTAAGAACTGGAAAATAAGATCCTACTACTGAAGGCGGGACATACTTTAGATACAGAACTTGGAGCACGAACTGACCTGGAAGCCTTCTACCTGAAGTTTAGCTCTCATAATGCAAGCTTCTAAGGGAAGAAATCAATCAGTGGTTCAATCTAGCTCTAAAGCCTAATAATCATTATGACCAGCACAACACACCATCTCTACTGGAGCAGTCGTGGCACTGGTATCTGGGGGGGAATCAACAGTTATCTAATTGGACTTAAAGCCCTCTCAGTGGGAGTATACTCATGGATATCTCTGTAAATACAGCCAAATACACATGGTTGGAGAGGACATAGATCCTAGAGAAGACCCTATTTCTGTCATGTCTCTAGACAAATGAAATTTCTTATCTTGTGCTAAATATGGATCCTTGTATTTACAGACAAGCATAGAGTACATTACTCATCAAGGAAGTTTTTATTTTGCAACAGATAGAGGCTATTACTGAATTCTTCAAGTGGCCAGACACAGAGAATATATGTCTGAGAGATGTCCAGTCCTGGGTGACAAATCTACAGTTGAACCTCTGTACCTAAGACTCATGGAACATGTGAACTTGTGACAATGATGGCATCAAGTACCGGACCCATGCCAACTCAATGAGACAAAGGCCTAGACTGGAGTGAGAGAAATTGGTGGTGGGCCAGCCCTAGACTGAGAACTATTGGAGGCTGATCACTACTGTGTGAGGAAGAGTATGCCTTACTTATGATCTCTAGATAGGCAGACTAGATCTAGTGGATGAATTCACACTAAAGGACATCTGGGCACAGATGATTGACCTTATAGAATTTAACATGTATGGCAGGATACATGAGGTCTGGTGGGGAGTTGGGGAGGGTCTGGACTGGGGAGGGGGTCTAATTTGATTAAGAACCTCTATATGATATGTATAAAGGCACAACAAATTAAAAAAGAAGTCTCTGTAGTGGTAGGTTCTTCTAAAGGCCTTGACTGTGACCAATCCGCCACTAAATCCCTCCTCTGCTCCGGCCCTCCCATTCCTCATCCAGTTTAACACTTCCTAGTCTAACGTTCTTCTCGATCTTGACCGAGAAGTTTCATTATTCAACAGATGGTGATTAACACAGAAATCAACAACTGGCCAGTGTGCAGAGAACGAGAGGCTGCAGAGTGCTGATCCCTGAATAGGACGTCTGTATCAAACGTTTACCCCCAGGCTCAGGGATCATTGCAGAGGAAGGGCTGGCAAGACCATGAAAGCCAGACGTGATGGATGACTACAAGGAAACAGATTTTTCCAGAGAGCTGGTCAGTTACTCATACAAACTCACAGCAACAGTAAGAACATGCATAATTCCCATGCAAGCTCAAACCAGACAAAGTTCCAGCACTGACATGGGGGGTCTGGGTAAGAAGTTCCAACCCCATATAAGGAAACTGGCAATAGATGACTGCTGGGAGGCGCAGAGTCAGTTTCTTTTAAGGCTGAGACTCTTGGTAGGTTAACCAGGCTCCAGTGGGTGGACCCACACTGAAGGCTACTTGGAGGCACTTAGATTCCATAGCTCTTATTACATATTAAATTGGGTAGCGTGCACTAAGAAAAGGTAAAGATAGCAGACAGGATCTAAATACCACTGAATTATATTGTATGAAAATGTAAAATATGTGGCCTGTGAATACTAGAAATTCCTTAGGGCCCCTTCAGGGAGCTCGTGAAGTCAAAGCTGTTTTTATAACAAGGTTGAGACTTTGGCTTCTTACTGTGTTGACATTTGCTGTGATGACAATCCATGGGCAATGTGTGGGGGACTGCTGGAAACGTGGTGTGAATCAAGTCAGTGAGATCATGGCTTTTAATGTTCTGTGATGAGGGGCTGGGGCCATGTCTCAGTGGGTAGCATTCTTGCTAAGCAAGAAGACCTGAATTTGTGTCTCAAGCACTGATATGATGAAACACCTTGGCAGAGTGGTGCACCTTTGCAGGGAGCAGAGACAGGAGGATCTCTGGGGCTTGTTGGTCAGCTAGCCTAATAGAAACAACAGACTTCAGGTACAGTGAGGCACTGTGCTTCAGTCAATTAATCAATCAGTAATTAAATAAAGGAGATGGAGAAGTGATTGAAGAAGAAAGCCTATCATCAACCACAGGACTGCATACCTGCACACATAGTCAAGTAAATCTTCATGCACACACACACACACACACACACACACACACACACACATACACAGAGTTTTGTAATGGAACAGAAGGCATGTGTAAAACACTCCACTGTCTGTCAAAGTATAAAGATCATCCTGGAAAAGGATAATCCTTATAAAGATCATAAGGAAAAGCCCTTATGCAGTTGTTTGTGTTGCAGTCACAATCTGAAACTGTTTCCTCACTGAGCAGTCTTTATTTAAAAAAAAACTCATAAACTATAAGCATTTACAAATGAACTGAACATAGTGATTTGTTTTAAATTCAAGCAATAAAGCTTGAATTTCCATCAAATGAATTTTGGAAAACAAATATATGCTACCATGAGCCCAGATTTCCAATAACTAAAGACTTTCAGATGAGATTGGGGGTCATTTTTTATACTGTAAAATGAAAATATGTATGTTTGGATACTCTGTTTAGCTAAGTGCATGTAAGCAGTGCTTAATGGTACAGGTTTATACACAGGATCAAAGATCTTTCCAAAGTGCATGGTAGATCAGTGAATTTCAGTGAAATAGTACTCAAGAAGTTCATTGATAAGGTTTTGGATATCATATTGTAACTGTACAAAATGGTCATCTGAAGACTTTTGGTATGGTGTTGAAGATAAATTTCCATAGTGATCTGAAAAAACTTATGAATACTCCAACTTTTCCCAGTTCCCTATTTGTATGCGGCTCCATTTAAAAAGTATTTCAACAAATCTTCATATCAGAATAGATTAAATGCAGAATTAAGTATGAAAACCTCAATGTCTTCAGCCTGTAATAAAGGACAATTATGACACAGAATAATTCCAGTCTACTTATCAAAGTTTATTTGTGCAGTTATTAATATGCTACTTTTATTAATACATACTAGATTCATATTACAAAAATTAAAATCAATTTATAAATCTTTCAGTTTAACTCTCTAAGCAGGTAAAGAACAACTTTCCAAGCATAGGCATTGTAGTCACTAGGGACATGGCACTATAAAATGTGCCCTCTGATGAACGCAAAACCTTCTTGAAGGATAATGCCCCAGTATTTCATGATGCCAATCTCAAGAAGAGTCTAAAACTATGCCATCTTATGCCTTTAATGTTTTGCCCAGACAGTTATAACATTTCTGTCTACTTTAATTTCCTGTAGGGCTCCATCCTTTTTACCCTTTAAGGTGCTTTCCCAGCAATGCAACAGTAGGTGAGAATGCTAAACCCCAGGGCACACAAGAGTTCCCTTTCCCAGTAAACTGTCTCCTATATAGTCTTACATAATAACTCCTCTAACTCGAGTTGTATATCCTCAATATCAATTTCCAGGCATTTCCTCCTAGCCATTTGAGGTACAACCCCTTTAAATCTTTCAGTTGCTTTAGCAATGAACGATTTCCTCTCATAGCAGAGATGTAGTTCCCCACTTGGGCTCTGTTGAGAAATTACTATAGTTATTAATCCAGAAACAATGAAGGGAGCTAAGACATAATCTCGAGTGACCAAATAACATTCTGTGTGTCATGTCCTTCTTGCGGGGGGATAAATGTTGTTGGGCCACCATTTGATTTTTTTTTTTAACTAGGAGCAAAGGGTATCTTCCAAACCCCAGGAGAGCTCACAAGACCTGTAAGTTCACAGCTCCCAAGGACATCCACCCACAGAAACCCCGATCCTATGTTTTAAGGTTCAACTGCTACTGTTTTGGGTCTTTGGCTTCTTTGTAGGAGGCATTTTTGGCTGTGAATTCAATGTCCTTCAAAATTCTTTACTTTAGAGAGTAGGGCTTGACATGGGCTTTTGTGTTTGTCTCCTGGCTGTAGACTGTTTCTGTAAAGCCCTTCCACCCCTGTCAGTTAACAGCTAGCTCTCCTACAATTTAATCTCTTTATGTATTTATTTGTTTTTTTATTATTTACTTTACATGTATGAGTGTTGTGTCTGCATGTGTGTAAATGTACCCATGGAGGACAGAAGAGGGCATCAAATCCCTGGAACTGGAGTTTGTTTGCAGGGTTAAAGCAACTGCACAAACCAGTGTTCTGTCTTTCTGGAGCTATGAATTGTGTTGACCCTCTACCTGGACTCATTCTATAGGTGAGCATCTTAGTAACTATGAGGCCACAGTCCACCAGGATAGAACTCTTATGCAAGTGGATGCTGCTTGTCATCTGACTGGTTAGTGATCTTTGATGGTTAATACTGAGTGTTAATTTGACAGAATCTAGTATCACCAAAAAAAAACCCAGCTTCTGGGCATTATCTATTTTAGGGTAACTGATTTAGGGGGACCCACCTTAGCTGTGGTGGCACCATTCCATGGAATGGATCTAAAAAAAAGGAGAACATGAGCTGGGCTTCGTTAGCATTTGCTTCCTAGTTGTGGATGCAACATGACCAGTTGCTCAAAGCCCTTGTTGTCATAACTTCCTTGCTACAATGGACTGGATCCTAAGCTGCAAGCTGATATAAACCCTTCCTTCCTTAAACTGATTTTGTCACAGCAATGAAAGTAGCTAATGCATGACCCAACTCTAGAATTTCATCTTGAAGTTCACCATCGATAAATTGTCTAAAAATCAGGCCCTGAAGCAAGCACTCAAGTTTGATTATCTTGAGTGGTACCGGTATGTGTGTGTGCGGGTGGTGTGTGTGTGTTTGTGTGTGTGTGTGTATGTGTGTGTGTGTGTGATGTCATAGTGCATGTATGGAGGTCAGAGGACAACTTGCTGGAGCCAGTTTTCTCCTTCCACCTTGTGGGTCTCAAGGACTGAACTCAGGTCATCAGGCTCGGCAGTAGGTGCCCCTATCTGTTGAGTCATCTCTCTAGCCAGTCCAAAGGCTGCTTGGGATAAACTTCAGAATAATTTCATTCAGAGTGAAAAAGATGGTTGCTTCTTCACAAGTCTCTGGCTCTCTTGGGCTTGGGTCTGCAGACAGGGCCTCATGCAGGAAGGACTGCAGTCAGTTGAAGGGGGAAACCATAGATGGTGGTGGGAATAGTCTCCTGAAGCTGCAGCAACCTACAATGTAGGCTCAAGGTCACGGGCATGACCTCATTGTTTTGAAAGTAAAGCAAGAAAGCTTGGGCTTATTGTGGTACAGACTAGAGACTCAATGTGTATTTTGTACATGTAAATCTGTTCAAAGTGGCTTTCATAGGTGCATGTCTGACAGTTAGCAAAAGTTATTTCAGATGCTAGGGTTGGGATGCCATCAAGAAAACTGTGATTTCAAAGAAAGTTACTGGAATAGGAAGTTCTCGAGGAGAGAGGACATATTATTGGAAAGAAGCTTTATTTTAAATAGTTGCTTTATTATTTTTTATGTGTATGAGTGTATTGCCTGCATGCATGCACCTGTGCCATGCAATGAAGATCAGAAAAGAGCATTGGATTCCCCAGGAACCAGAGTTATTGAAGGTTGTTGTTAGTTGCTATTTGGATGTTGGGAATTGAACCTAGGTCTTCTGCAAGAATAGCCCAGTGCTCTTAACCACTGAGCCATGTCTCCAGCCCCTGGAAGGAAGCTTCTTGAGGCTGTGTATGTATGTGCATGTGTGTATGGTGTATGTAAACATTCATATGGATGTGTGCACGTATGTGTGTATGGGTATATACATGCTTGTGGAGAGCATATGTCCACGCTGAGTGTCGGTCACTCTCTGTTGCGTTTTTGAGGCAGGGTCTCTCACTGAACCTGGAGCACATCCACTTGGTGAGACTAGCTGGCCAGAGACGCTCCTGCCTTCACTCCTAGTGCTGGTGCTAGCACGCACGGCTTTAAAAAGGTTTTCTTTTAGTTTTCTTATTTTATTTCATATGTATGAGTGTTTTGCCTGCATGTATGTAAGAGCATCATGTTCGTGTCCCTAGAAGCCAGAAGGGGGCATCGGATCCCCTGGATCTGGAGTTACAGACAGCTGTTAGGCACCGTGTGGGTGCTGGCAATGGAATCCTGATCCTCTGCAAGAGCAGCCAGTCCTCTTAACTGCTGAGCCATCACTCAGGCCCCTAGGCCCAGCTTTTTATGTAGCTGCTGTGAGGTCTGAACTCAGGTTCTCATGCTTGTGTGTCAGGAGTATCAAGTACACTGAACTGCTGAGCCATCTCTCCAAGCTTCCTTGTTTAACTTCTGATGCTGAGTGACAGGTAGATTGGTTCTGATGTTGAGTGATGGGTAGATTGGTTCTCATGTCCTTGCTTGTTCCATTTTGGTCTAAATCTGTTTAAAAGCTGAAGCATAATGACACAGGACTTGAATAGGAACTAGAAAATGAATTAATTCCACATTTTCTTTTCATGATTTCTGACAACGTAACAAAGAATGAATTTTTACACACACACACACACACGTGTGCATACACACACATACACCTAGTTACATAAAACACTGATGGAATAGTTTTCACGTGGTCCACTTTTTTTCTCTATGTGTATTCTAAGACTCCCATAAATAACAGTTTAATTAGCTGGTGAATTGCAATTTCCACTTCCACGGTATGATTTATAGAAAGCAGAATCACCGAGTATAGAGGGATAAAGAATGAATGAAATCACCTTTACAAAAGCATCTTCAATGACAGCATGAAACTTTAACATAGAGTTTAAAGGGGAGTTGTGATACTTCTTTTGTCTATTAGTTTTCCAGGAATGACAGGACAACTCACTTCTTGTCTTGCGCGGTAGGGCAAAGGTCCACCCCCTACACAATAGCCTAAGACAAACGACACCGGCTGCCAATGATAGCAGCAAAGAAGCTTCATTGGTGCGTTTTCCACTAACTGTGTTTTTGTTTGACCACAGTCTGTCTTTACTGTCACTGACTGTTAATGACGTCAAAGCAAAGTGACCAGGCTAAGAGAAGAATGGAAAATACCCCAAGAGAACATACTGGGTTTCTTCACTTGCGATAAAATCATTTGACTTAATGATGGTACCAAGACTCCCCAAAGAAGAATGACTTCCGCATCATTTTAAGAGCTCTCACGCTTTCTCTGAGTATTTGTATCCCGAAGGCAACAATCCCATTCCACTCCAAGAAAGCCTCACTGTAGCTTTTTTTATAAAGTGAAAGTCAGACCGCTTTTGTTCCTTCCAAGATTTTATATTGTAGCTCCCAAGGGTCATATTATTTGCCCTATCATGAGACTTTGAACGTCAAATTTTACTGTGATTTTTATGGAGGGGAGCTGCATTTACTATAATAACGAAAATAGCATTTTTCCAGCAGTCATATAAAATGGAAACTTAGAACACTGGATGAAAAGACATGGTGGGTTTCTGGCAAACTTTCTCAGAGACCCAGGCATTGCAGCTATCAGAGTAGTCAGAAGCCTGTACATCCCGCTTGGTGTTGATTCTGCAGTGCTCTTGGAGAATGGGAACTAAAGGCGTTGTTGTGGTACTGGAGGGATGAAATTGTTAGTTATTTATTTTTCATAGCCTGAAAAGTGTTTTCTTGAGTCCTCCCTGTCCTGTATGAAAAAGAGCTAAAAAGAAGACAATATGGATGGCTATTTGTCTCTTTATGTTCAATCACACTTAAAAGATTAAGCCTATTAGTCATTGGAACTCTATACTGAATTACTTTAATGTGGGTCATTAAGTTGCTTTTATCTTTACAAATGACAAGGGTCAGTGTGTTTACTAAGCCTTAATTCAACAAATGCTGTTTTAAGCTATTTGTTTTGTAATCTTTTACCAAAACTTAGGAATTTTTGTTTTTGAGAAGAGGAAATGTGCGTGGGTATGAGGAAAAACTTCCAGGAGAATTAAGGACTGTGGGTGTGTAGTTTGGACAGTGACCAAAGAGGAACAAGAGTATGATGTTTAGAGCTTTGGAAATGCATGTGTGATTGTGTGTGTGTGTGTGTGTGTGTGTGTGTGTGTGTGTCCCTGTGTCTGTACTCGAGTGTATCATTCATGGATGTGGATGTGGCATTTGGTGTGTGTGGGTGCGTTACTGTGCTTTGGGGCCTGGAACCTGGATGTTAAACATTTTACACTGTAGTCAACAGTGTTGCCCAAAGATCATCATGCCTCAAGCGCTTAGTCGGCTTCTGCTGTGAGACAGGTCAAGGAGACAACCTGGCTAGAGGAATCCAAGTGTCTTGCATCTTCTGTACTTGTGTTCAGAGCCTAGGTGACAGCAACAGTCACTGACTCATTTGTCTGGTGTCACCAAACTTGGTATTTTTGTAGTCTGCTCTTACCTGCAGTGGGTACAGAAATCAAGAGTCAGTGGAAAGAAGCTGCCAGCACATGTCCAAAATATCAGAATCAGTCCCAAAGTAGCATGCGTATTGCAAATCTTAAAATGCATTGGTATGAAGGCTGTCAGTACCTTGTGACCTGTTGTGGCTTTCTTTTCTCCACTAGTCAGTCACATACCATTTCCTTTCACATATCTTTGGAAAAGGATGATTTATTTTTACAAGAATATGTTAGCAACACTGTAAGTATCTAGGAATGGTGACAAATCACTGATACTCTGATCCTATATTTTTCCAGTGGAAGCAAGACATCAAACTAAGCCACCATGAGTGACGGTGTTCTTATGCAGCAACTTAATACCTGTAGTTAATGATGTATTTTTAATCACTCATTTCACAGTGTTAACAGGTCTGAACCAGAGCAGTCAGCAGATGTTTTTAATTCTGGGTCTTTTATTTACTATGGCATGTGCACCTTTGTTGAACCTGGCTGTTGGAAGGATGGTTCTTTCTGGACTTTTCAGCCTTAACACTGGTTAGTGATTTATCTTTGGTCATAAAGCATGAAAGGAAAGCAAAACAATTGTTTCTTTTTTTTTTTCAGAGAAAGAATAAATAAAATGTCCCTGAGTAAAGGGCGTTATGACTTTTAAAAGTTGGCTGAGGGAAGTTTCACGTAAGAATGCTGGGGAAGAGCCTCGGAGTAAAATCAGTCATGGGTCATGATATAATCATTCCATTAAAATATACTATGGACAACCAATGGTTGTTTAGTATCCAGGAAATAAATGCCACTACTTTTTGAGAAGGGTCTTGTATTGACACCAAAAAGAATTTGTAGTAACTCTTGATGAAAAGAAGTGGAAAAATTGGCTAATGAAATAGCAAGTCAAGATCAAGGAATAGGACGGGATGTCTGTGCTAGATGGCTTCAGTTGTCAACTTGACACACCTCAGAAGAGGGAATCTCAGGTGGGGAGTTTCCTTTATTGGATTTGCTCATGGCGGTATCTTGGAGACATCTTCCGAATTGCTGAATATCATGGGAGAGCTCAGCCCATCTTGGGTGGTATTACCCCTGGGCAGGTGGTCCTGTGTTATGTGGACTGAGCACAGGGCAGTGTTCCTTCGTGGTCTGTGCTCTATTCCAGGTTCCTGCCCTGAGTTCCTGCCCTGTTCTTTCATTGATAGACTATGACCTGAGAGCTGTAAACTGAAATAAACCCTTTCTTCCCCAACGTCCCCAACAGTGTTTTATCACAGCTACAGAAAACAAAGCACAACAGAAACTGGTTCAGAAAGTAGGCTGTTGCTGAAAAGAACCTCCTAACCATGTTGGTTTTTTTGATGAATGTAGAAGACTGCAAGTTTGGACAAGAAAAGTGGCTAAATGCTGTAAGCAGAGCTGAGCTTAGGGGCCTTTCTAGTAGAGGCCCCGCTAAAGTAAGAGGCCTAAGGAGTTTATTGCTCCTCGAAAATGACAACATGCAGAAACATCTGCAAATGTGGATGAAGAAGGTTGAGGTCCATCCCAACCTGGCAGCAGAACTTGGCAGTGTCCTTCAAGTGATGATGGCTTTGGAGGAGTAAGAGATGCAAGAGTCAGATGGTCATCAGTTCCTATATAGTTAGAGAGTCACTGAGGTCAATAGTGTGCATCAGGGCTGTACCTGCATAAAGAAGTCACAACATTGCCTCCCACAGCAATTTTGTGAGTTTGATAGTCATGCCTGGTTGGTGGCAGAGACCCTAACATGTTGAAGATGCCAGACTCATGGGATAACTGCCAAGAACTGCTGTATACAGGGAGTATACCAGCCCAAGACAGAGATGTATGTTCCAGGCAGCAAAGATGTTGGGACTGAATCCTTTAGCCCTTTAGAAGTAAGGCCCAGACATTGGACTTGCAGCTATAGGAATCGGTGTTTGCCCTGCTGGTTTTGGTCTTGCTTTGGTTGGAATCTCCTTAATATGCCCATTTCTCCCTTTTGGAATGGGAATATATATTCTGTGTCCCTGTATATTGGAAGTATATAATATGTGTTTTGATTTTATAGAGGCTTACATTTAAGAGAGTGCCTCGAGTCTCAGAAGAAACTTTGGATATTGGACTTTTAAATAGTTTTGAGACTTAAAGATTATGGGGACTTTTGAAGTTGGACTAAATGCATTTTGTATTCTGATATGGTCTTGAACATATGAGGACCAGGGAATAAAATGTGGTGGTTTCAATGGAAGGAAACCTGTGTGTTCAAAGTTATTTGAACACTTGGTTTTAGGTTCATGATGCTGTTTGGGGAGGTTCATGGAACCTTTAGGAGATGTGGTCTTAAGGAGAAAACATGTTACTTGGAAAGTTCATAAGCCTTGGTCCCACTGTCAGTCTTATTCTCTCTGCTTCCTGTGCCTGTTTGAAGATGTGAATCCTCATCTTCCTGCTCTAACTGCCTCCCTCTGCACCCCCGTACTATGATGGACTCTTACCCTCTGGAACCATAAGTTAAATAAACTCTTCCTATTATAAATTGCCTTGGTTCTGGTGATTCACCAGAGCAACCGAAAAGTGACCAATACAATGCCCCAAATATTCCTTGTACTTTCCTAATATTTGGCTCCAATTGTTTGCTGGATAAATATATTAAGGTTGGTGTAATAGTTGGAAGAAAAAGAATAATATAGTTAAAAACCAGAACCCCACACACTACCCCTCAGACCATCAGTGAAACAATATTAGTTCAAAATAGGAGGAGTACTTTTCATTGTTTGAGCAAACATCCTGGCGGTTAGACACATGGGCTCAGTTTTTCCCAACTTTTGGTTTTCAGCTCAAACATGAATGAAAAATGCACATATTTCAAAGTAGTGAGGGAACTTTAGTCAAAGCAAAATAGTAGAACAGGTCAGAATGCTCTGAGAGAGAGAGAGCAGTAGGTCACACGTGTGAAGATGCTCTATGGCCTTAATTACTGTTGGCTGCTTCATTTCGCGGGCTGTAAAGGAAGGGGAGCTGGTTACTGAGGGTGTATTTTGGGTGATTATTTTCATTGACAGATTATATCACCATTTCTGTACTACACATGTCCCTGTCCCCATAGTTAACCTGATCTGAGTCATATGCATATCCAGTTATGCCTAGATATACGATGGTAAACAGAGAATTCTCCCTAAAGGGTCACTTGGGGGCACAGTTTTGCCTTAGTGAACATGTACCCCAAACTAGTTCAGGCCAGATTGGGTGATTGCTGATAGTTCCTAGATGTGTTGTGAATATGTTTGTATGTACTATGTCAAAGTTTGATGGATGGTAAGGGGAGGAGAATCTTATTCCATTGATAAGAATGCAGTATACATGCAGCTTCAAGCAGGGATGGGATCCAGGCTGCCAATAGGTTGTTAGGTATATTGTTTGAGGAGGTGTGTGTGTGTGTGTGTGTGTGTGTGTGTTACATGCAGGTGAATGTACCAAACTGTGTGCTTAATCTAAGATGAATGGAGTAGTAGGTTGTTAAACTAGCCCCTGTGCTTGCCCGTCTCAAGCCTATATTGACAGAACATTTGATGGACACCTGGGGTGTGGTGACTTCTTGTTCTTCTTGAATGGAGAACTGGAGTGAAATATTCAGACTTGCTGGTAAAAGCAGAGAGGGCTTTGTTTCTGAGAAACCTAGAGGAATGAGATGCGGGAGGGGGTCATTCAGAGCACTGGAGCACCAAGCTAGAATTGTCTCTGCAGTAGTGCATTTTGGTCTCTTCTGGACTGTCTTTAATGTTCTTTTTTTTTTTTTTTAAACAGCGTATACTATCATAGATTTACTTCTTCCACATTATGAACCATTCCCTGTGGCTTTACCACCATGCTCAAAAAAGTTGTGTGTTACTGACTAGGTGCATACCCTGGGGATGTGAAGTTAGATCCCATGAGGCTGGGAGATCAATACAGAGGTTCGGCCCAGTTGGTTCAGCTTCTTCATTTGTGTGCACAGTCAATGGAAACAATCACACAGGTGTGAAGATCATCGCCCCCAGGGTCTGCAGAGTGTCTTGATAGACTGCCAGAAACTTGGATTTTTTTTTTTTCTTTGCATAGCAGGGCTAAGTCTAAGGTTATCAGCTTGAGCTTTATATTTCTGGGGAATTAATCAAACCAGCCGATTATAATGATCTCCCAGGAGAATTAGAATATGAACCCTTTGATAGATGTCCAATTATTTTGGATTACATGAAGTTTATGAGGTTCTCAGGAAATTACGTGTGACCCTTATTTGGTGAAAGTTAATTGCTCTTTCACTCTCAGGATTGCAAAGCCTATATCCGGCAGGAATTTGATGGAAATGCCTAGGCTCAGAGCTGTTCTACCAATTGTGTTTTGGGGTTAAGAGATTAAAGTGGCAGAAAGGTTAGTGAAAGAAAGAATTAGAAATGTGATACGTGACTTTACAAATTTAATTTTAGGTCTGGGAAGAGGAATGCCAAATCATAGCCTAGTTCTCTGCTTTAAAGAGTTTAGAATTACTTCAAATCCCCCTTGACTTAAGACTTTGTTGTATGTGTGTGTGTGTGTGTGTGTGTGTGTGTGTGTGTGTTCATGAATGTGGGTACTATTCTTGTGAGTGTTGGTTGATATCAGAGGACAACCTTAGTATTGTTTGTCAGGTTACATTCATCTTTTGTTTGAGACAAATGCCACTAAGTAGACTAGGAAGCTGGTCAGGTAGCTCCAGAGAGCCACCTATCCCTTCCTTCTAGCTTACTATACCTGGATTTACAACTGTGTAAACCCATGCCTAGCTTTTTACATGACTTCTGGGGATTGGAATTCAGGTGCTCTTGCTTGCAAGGAAAATGTTTTAGCGATCGAGTCACCCCCCAAACCCAAGGATTTGAGATCCTGTGATAATAATGTTAAGGGAAATAAGGAAAGGCTGAGTTGATGAGGGCCTGGCATGAGGAGTGTGGTGGTCTGGGTGCACAGCCTGCCTGTGGAGGCCAAGAAAGTGACACTGAGTGTCTTCCTCAATTGCTCTCAGAGAGTTACAGATTCTCTCACTGAACCTGGAGTTTGCTTATTCCGCTAGCGAGTTGGCCAGCAGGCCGTCCCCCGGTGCTGGAGGAACAGGACATGCTACTGCACTTAGCTGTGTGCTGGCGACGGAACTCAGGGCTTCAGGCCTGTGTGACAAGCACGTTGCCAACTGCTTCTACCTCCTGAGTGTTTGCATTTAGGGATATGTACTACAATGTCCAACCCAGGTGGGTTTTAATTGATCTAATCTTGCCTTCTGCATATCTGGCTTGGGTCATCGATCTAACAATGTGTCCTGCAGGACAGTTTGTCTGATATAGCTAAGAAGTGGCAAATGCTACAATAAAACATAACACATAAAAATGCATTTAAATAGTTTTCACTATGGTGTTATTTTTCTGTTGCTGTGACAGAAGCAACTTCAGGGAGAAGAGATTTATTTTGGCTTACAATTCCAGAAGCATGCAGAAGTCCATCATGGTGGGGAAGACATGGCATCAGAGAAGGAATGGGGTGGGGCAGGAGCAGGGGGCGTGGAGTCACATTGCACTTACACTCGGGAAGCAGAGAGTAAATAGGAAGTAGGGCCAGGCTACAGAGCTTCAAAGCCCAATTCTAGTGATCCACTTCCTCTGGAGAGGCAGAGAACCACCAAGAGGTTCCACTACCTTCCCAAACAGGGCCTCCAAGTGGGGCCAAGTGTTCAAACATTACAGTTCACTGTCCTGAATGCATCACTAAGTTAAAAAAGTTAACCGCTAGTCAATCCTGCTAATCTCTGTCACCCAGACTCTTATCTCCTTCCCAGTTGGCTTACTGGAGCAAATGTAACATATTTTATTTTATTTATTTTTAGATTTATTTGTATTTTTATACGTATCAGTGCTTGACCTGTGTGTATATCAAGTGCATCACTTGTGTGCAGGGCCTGTGGAGGCCAAAAGAGGGTGTCAGATTCCCTGGAACTGTTCGTTAGCTGTGATGTGGGTACTGGAAACTGAACTGGTTGGGGTCTTTTGCAAGAGCAGCAAGTGGTTTTAACAGCTGACCCATCCCTCCAGCCCCAAACATAGTATATTTTAACATGCATTTCCAGAAGGTAAATATTTACTGAATGTATATTCGAAATGCAGTGATATCTATAATGCCTTCATCTCATCTGTTATCTAATTGATGCCTGAGATTTCCTGATTGAGAGGCCGGAATTTTAACACCAGGTCTGTACAGAATTCTTGAGGTATGGTTATGTGGGCTGTACTTGTCTCACTGTGAAAACTTACCTTGTGAAGTCTTTTGTCATAAATTCTTTAAACCTCTCCTGGGCATTTACGAAAAGGACTCCAACATAGCTCAGATACTTGCACATCAATGTTCATTTTCCGCAGTAACTAAATTATGGAACCAATCTAGGTGTCCAGCATATAAGAATTGGGAAGGAAAACATGGTTTATGTATACAATGGAGTTTTTTTTTTTCAGTCCTAAAGAAGAAGGAATTTATGTAGTTCGCAGGAAAATGGAGACAACTGGAGCTAATCATAGTGACTGAATTAAGCTAATCGTAGAAAGACAAAGACTGTAGATTTTCTCTCATTTGGGATTCCTAGATGTTATACACGTGCCTGTGTATATCACATGTGCATATTGATATGAAATAGATGCCAAGCTGTGAGAATGAGGGGGATTAACAAGCACGGAGAAGGGAGGAGAGGGAGGTATGTGAGGAGGGATATACTCAGCATACAACATGAACGTAGATGAAAGCTTGAACACAAATAAGCAAACCAAAAAATTCTTTCAGTGTGCATGTGTAGGATATATGTACATGTATGAGAATGCATACTGTATTCACACATGTATATGGAGGCTGGAAGTGGCTATTGGGTGTCTTCCTCAATCACTCTGCACCTTAATTTTTGAGGCAGGGTCTCTTGCTGAATCTGGAGATCTCTGACTTGGTGAGAATGGCTGGCCAGCAAGATCTGTCTGCCTCCCCAGCACTGGGATCACCGGCACAAAGCATTGTACTCTTCTTTAGTGTGGCTGCTGGGGATGCAAACTTACCTCTTCTTGTTTCTGTGGTAAGCATTTCACCTTCTAAGCCCTCTCAAAGACATAAGTTGCTTCTTGGGTCTTCTATGAGTCACATACTGGTACAGTTCCATTCTGTGTTGAAAATACTTTATAGACTCAGACAAAGGAGAAAACTAGGGGAAATCACAGTTTACTCCTTGCCTTGTCCCGCCAACAATGGTTGTTTGGGAACATGAGAGGAAAACAGGAAGGCAGAGCAGGACAAACATATCTTTCCTCGGCAGACTGAAAGTGAACGTACTTCACTCCAAGCCGGGAAATAATATTACTAATTCCTCATCACTTTGTTCTTGTGGACATGACGTGAAGAAATGATGATCTAATGGTGTAAAACATGCTCTGTGCTCCAGTTTTTCAACTGGGTTTTGCTGTTATTTCCAGTAAAGAATGTCAGCTGAAGCATTAGATCTGTACCTTTGATTTCTAAACTTAGGTAGAGATCCAGTTTTGCTCTCTGGTTCTCCTTGCGTGCATTCCTGGAATTCATGAGTTTCGCCCTGAACTTTCTCAGA
This sequence comes from Eospalax fontanierii, assembly GCA_035773235.1. NCBI lineage: Eukaryota > Metazoa > Chordata > Mammalia > Rodentia > Spalacidae > Eospalax > Eospalax fontanierii. The sequence goes on along the minus strand of CM069531.1, from coordinate 90,706,920 downwards.
GCAAGGGCCAAGGCCTGGACAGGACTTTTCAATTAATGCCAATTATAGTTTCTGGTTCCCCAAGTTAGCATGTGACATGGCTGGAGGCCCGTAGTTTGCTTCATTCATTGATCAAGCGAACGAGTCCGTGCTCTCGAGCATTTGACAAATATGACAGTGTGCATAGCTGGAACTGCAGCTAGCATGGTTCAGCTTTTCAATCTAGGTGCTTTCTTACCTGATGTGTGTTTTTTGCCCCACTTGACTGGGGATTTGTCAGGTCATGCCCAGAATGCCAATGTGCTTTTGGCTTATAGGTGTGGAAAAATAGTTACGGCCAGGATCAGCTTTATCATACTCAGGACCTCATGAAAAAGAAGGATATGAGGCTTTTTGTTGAAAATCAAGAATTTTAAGATGGGAACAGGAGAGCCCTCTGAAGCAGGGAATAGGGGCTATACGAGGAATGCACAGAGGAGCGTGACCCTGGCTGTGGAGCACAAAGCCAATGGCTGGAAGTAGGTAGGCCAAGCTTTGTGGTGCTTTTTCCTTGGAGCAGAGCGGAAGACGGGCAAAGTCAGGTTGGCGAGGCATTGTGTGTAACAAACAAGAACATAGAGCCCAGAACAGTCACGAGGAGAACAAGAAGATAGTCTCGGGTCTCTTGATACTGTTGTGGCTAAGTTGGTGACTTAGTTATTTCTCACCACTGTAAACAAGAACCCGACAAGAAGCAGCAGAAGTCCAATGGCTGGACCGTGGTTTAAGGGGACACAGTACATCGGTGCAGAAGGCCAGGTGGTGCAAGCAGCTCCCAGAGGGGGCGGCAGGAGAATGAGGCTGTTAGCTTGCTTACGTCTCTGAGAAACAGGAAGCAGAGGGATCAGACAGAAAGTGGGCTTGGGCTGAACATCTCCGGGCTCAACCTACTAGCCCACTTCATTCACCAAGACTCTACCTCCCAAAGATTCCACAACCTCCCAAAACGCAGCCACCCACGGGGTGCCCCGCCTACTCCTCCTTTCTGTTTTGAGCCCCCTTACCAGTTTTTTAGATTTTTTTTTTTTTTTGGAAAGGAAAAAAAAAAAATTTCACAGCGAACAACAAAAGACCCAATGTCCATTTCTGATGGACTGGACGTTGCTCTGGAACGTCCCAAGGGCTTGCACTGCATAGAAAAAGCATTTAGGCCCTTCCCCCATGTTTTTGCATCTGGAAAGGGAGGCTCCTTTGTCCAAATGTTGAGTGACATCTTAGAGCAATATTTCTGTCCTGTAGAAGTAGAAGCTATCAGCTTAGGTTTCAAAGGAAAGGAAATGTAATGCATTTTCTCATCAAATTTGGCATTATCTATTTTGCAGGAGGCCTTTAATCTTCAGTGAAGTATTTTTCCACTGTGTAATTCCGAGTGTGCCTTAAATCTGTCTCGCCCCTTTAACTTCACCTTTCTGAAATATGAATGGGGTTGGCAGAACTTATCTTCCTTTCTCATTTGTTTCCTTGATCCTTTTGATGATCATCTGCCAGGGTTTCGCTAGAGGAGTTCCATTTTGCCTCTGCAAATATTGAATGTAAAAACAGATAAAGCTTCTTTGTTAGTGTGAATTCATTAATGACCTTGATAAAAAAGAAAAAAAGAAAGAAAAACCTTTCCATGTCCCGCATCTGGGAGCCCTGAAATGATTGGAGCTTTCTGACAGCAACATTAAGTGAGAACAGCACAGTAAAAGCCTTTAAAATCTTTCATTAAAGTTTTTAAATAAGAAGGAAAGCCAGTCACTTTTGTTCTAGGATTTGGGATTGCCACGAAGTCACCATCTCCATCACCATCCTTCCCTCCCAGAACCTGAAGAATTATGGGACCTATCAGGAGACAGACTTTAAAATTACACTATCATAATGATCCCAATAGAGATGTTTGGAGACAGGTAATGGGGAAGGAAAGACTCCAGGGACAGAAAGACTCAACTATACCCTGATGAAGTGCTTTAGAAAAGTACCTGTGAATTGAACGTGTGGACAAGCAATAATTCGCTGCATTCTTTTAAACACTACGCAGGGGACACAAGCTTTAAGTGACTATATGCCCTCTTGACACACAGGCAAGGCTGTGTTTGTGATTGAGGTGGTTGCCTTATATTTTCTTAGGTTGACTTCATGAAACTTGTATATCATACATCAACCATCCTTGTTAATACCACATGTCTGCCAAGCAGCCTAATGAATATTCATTGGCTAGCCTTGTTGACCAGCTTTGAAAGAAGGTAGCTTGCATTATTCATCTACAAAGAAATAAAATCCAGTTTCTTTCTCATGTAAATCCGGTCTTGCACATAATATGTGTGACTAGGTGAAGGGAGTTAGACTAAGAGAAGAGGGCCTGAAGTTCTTGGATGTTTCTAGTCATGTCCTGTTAGCCAGACAGTATCCTGTGTTCTTGCTGAGCTTGCTGGGAAAAGATTTTCTCATTTCTTCCATCGAGCTTAATTTCTGTTTTCTTCTTGATCGATACTGATTCTTAGAGCATTCCAAGAATAGTTCTGGATATTCAGTCAGTCTTCCACTTCCTCTTATTCCTTGAATTCTGTTTCTTATTTATGATTCCTAATTTTGCTCTTGTCCTAAAAGAAAGGGATTTGAAGGATGACAAATTTACGTCCCAGGCTTTCTGTACTGGAGATGGTTGACTACCAATTCCTGCAAACTTGTCTGAAAAAAATTCATGTACCTATAAGGAGTTGTGAGCTCATTTAATTATTTTCACCTTTTTCAAGTGGCCGTAGCTTGCTTCTAAAATTGGGTTTGGCTTCACGTGCTACCTGTTCCCCTGTCTTTCCTTGTGCCTGTGGTTAGCTGGTTTCAGTTCTGTGCATACACTGGACTTTCATTTTCCTTCACCTGTCTGAACAGGTGAGGCAAAGGCCACGTGGCTGCTGTGCCTGGCTCCCATGCTTGGTACCTCTTCCTTGGTCGGTCACTAAGACTCTGTGCTCTAGTCTCTCCAAACTTTAAAGCTGAACTGAACGTTTCCCAGTTATACCAGTTTTGTTTTTATTGTGGAGATCAACAAGAAAACAGCTTGAGAAAAATTTCAGAAACTAATGCAATAAAGAACTGAGTACCAGGTCCTCATTAAAACAACCCAAAAAGCAAGAGAAGTTTTAGCTTCAAGTTGCTGCTGGGGAGACTGCAGGTGGCAGAAACTCTTTGGTAAACTACAAGGAATATAAGGTTGTCAGGGCTTGGGAATGGATTGAGAATATTCTCTGAAAAAAAAAAAACCTGCATTTCAGCCCCTGCCACAAAGGCCCTGGGGCTCCCAATGGAAAATCACTGCATGCAGGGTAGGAGTGACCCATGTCCGGAACCGGGTGCAGATAAGCCACCTGGAGATGGGGCGTGACGTTTCTACATTCTGGAAGCCTCACTCCTGCACCTGTTTTCCATCCCTAGCATGTGGCGATGATGTGGGGACATTATTCTCGATTCCTATGAAGTCTCTGGGTTTACGTGCTAACAGTGAGCCTTTCTAGTCTTTGGTAATAGTATATTTTCTGAAATTGGGAAACAGACCCATGAACATGTAGCATTTTGCTTTTACCCTGCTAAAAATGTGTTTGTAAAATTTTTCAACTTCTTTCTGTTCTCTGCCAGATCTGTTCATCATTTATAATGTTTTCCTTGAACTTAATCTTGCCATTATTAGCTTTCTGTCAATCAGAGTGCCACAGTGGGAGTGATGGCTATGGATTTTGTTAAACTGCAAAAGTGTTTTTTTTATAAATGACATGCATTCAAGGGAAAAAAATGTCACCTTTAAGAAGCTAAAACAAGTTGACAAATGTTTCTTTAAGTGGAGTTAATTGCATGGAATATTTTATGACATTTCCATGGAAAATGTTGCAGGACATCCCTAGAGGACTTCAGGGGACTTTTATAGCTGTTTCCTGCCCTGCTGACATTTTACAGGATCTCGTGGAAAGCAGGAGAGTGAGCTTCTCTTGGTTAATGGAGGGTCCCCAGTGCCCAGACAGTTGCAAATACAGTCCTGCCATGATGATGCTTGGGTAGTATTGTTGCCAGGGGTGGCCAAAGCTCTACAAAAGGAATGGAAAAGGGGCTGTTGGGCCAGGTACATAAGGAGATTCTGACTTTATTACCACCTGTGTCAAATGTGCTGCCCAAGTCCTTACAGTAGTCCTCAGAGAAAAGGATTTGGTGAAATTCTCATTCTGATAAATGAGAAATTCCCTTAACTCATATGATTGCGAAATTTTATTGTAAAATATCTATCTATCTATCTATCTATCTATCTATCATCTATCATCTATCATGTGTGTGCATGCATGTACCACAGAGAGTGGAGATCAGAGGACGGCTTTCAGGAGCTGGCTTTCGCCTTCTGCTATGCTGATGCAAGCTCTCTCCCGTTTCTCCTGCTGTGTTTCTTCCCGGCCATCAGGCTGCATACTTCTGGCTGATTTCCTTGTTTCTGCCTCTCATCTCACTGTAGAACTGGTATCACAGATGCACACTACCACATCTGATGTTTTATGTAGTTTCCAATGATTGAATTCAGGTTTTCAAGTTGTACTTTTTTTTTTTTAAACCTGTGGACCCATCTCTTTGGCCCTGGAAGGAGAAATTTTAAAAGTGAACAAATGGCAAAATAATTGACTACCTACTAATTAGGAGAGAGTCTATGTGTAAATATTTCAAACAGATGTCAGTACAAAGCCTGAGCTTTGGAAATAGTCTCTCCTGATTGTGGTCTTGCTCACATTCACCTATTGTATTCTGCTTCTAACATGTGGGGCACAATTGGGTGGTCATTTCTCTGTGAGACAAATATTGCTGTGTAACTATAAAAGCTCACATTATAATCTCATGAAGACTTAAAACTTTAAAATATTCAACAGATTGAACCATGTTGTACTATAACTCTGTAATTAGTTTATGTTATCTTATTAATTGGCAGACTAAACTCTGTAATAGGAATCTCTAATGCACAGGAATGGGTGGTTGTATTAATTGCTTTTTGTTGCTGTGATGAAACACCACAAATTAAGGCAATTTAAGGAAGAAGGAGCTTATTTTGGCTTATAGTTCCAAGGGGAGATTCCATAATGTTGAGGGAGGCCTGGCAGTGGGTGACCAGAGCAGGAAGCTGAGTGATCACATCCTCCATTGCAAACACAGAGCATAGAGAGAGAACCTGAAATAGGGTGAGGCTGTGTGAACTCTCGAAGCCTGTCCCCAGTGATGTGCATTCTCCAGCAAGGCCACGCCACCTAAAGGTTCCATAACTTTCCCCAAACAGTGCGATCTACTGGGGGCCAGGTGTTCAAATACCTGAGCCTATGGGAAACATTCCTCAATGAAACCATCACAATGGTACTGTGGGTGATCAGCTGACATGACTTTAACAGCTGAGTATCTGCCTACTAGCAGAGAATTTGCACAGTGAGTGACAGATAACAATTCTGAAGTCAGAAAACTTAGGTATCCTTAAACTCTGCAACCAAGAACATACTATCTGAAACAGTATTTTGGTTTGTTTTTATACTTTATTTACCAAACTATGTTTTCTTGAAGGAACGTTATAACTGGAGGGATTGCAGATATCATTTTGGAGATGGAAAAAAATGGGTCAATGTGTAGAAGTGCTTGTTGAACAAGTATGAAGGCCCGGGTTGAATCTTTGTGTAAAAGCTTGGCATGGTCCAATGTACCTATAATCCCAGTGTTGGGAGCAGAGATAAGAGGATCCCTGGAGCTTGCTGGCCAGCTAAGCGTAGCCAAGTGAGTGAACTGAACTCCAGTTTCAATAAGAGATCCTGTCCCCATATATAAGGTGGAGAACTATCAAGGAACATATCCAGCGTTGACTTCTGACCTTTACACATGCATGCGTGAGTGATTGTACCCATGTGTGTACATACACACACACACACACACACACACACACACAACACCTAAGGTTATAAAGATATCAGCTTTCATTCAATATTTAATTTATAAACACTTTCTTACCCACAATTGAGCATGAATAGGAGGAGTTTGTATGCTAATTTTTATAGAAGAGGAGGGTGTCTTCAAATGATCTGCTTTAGCTCACAGAGATGGCAGAACTCAGGGACTGAGAATCCTGAGTCTCAGCATCTATTGGCAGAACCACATTGATTATCTGGAGATGATTCTTAAGGTGCTTCCTTCTCAAGTTGAAGGCACAGGGCTGTGCTCTGTACTTGGTCACCTCTAGTCATTGACATGTGCCACAGCCTCCTCAGTTTCTCATTGTTTGCTTGTTCAGATGGTGTGTGTGTCTCCATTGTGCCAAAGTGAATAATCAGTTCAAGCCCTCTTTGAGAAGATACCTTTGTAAGTGTTCTAGGCATCTGGGCTTGTCTGGGAGCATCTTTTGGTGGTCCCTGTGGCTTACATTGCTTGGAGAAGGAGGGCTTAACAAACCTAGTCAATTCTAGGGACTTCCTGAAGTAATTGAGTTGTTTCCCTTTAGAACATCTTGTTCTTTACAGAACTTCACTCTAAAATGGAAGATTTTGCCTCAGAGGAAACTACTCTACAATATCTGTCCTGTTGATGGTAGCTGACTCAGTCTACAGGGATGATCCTGAGTCCAGCTTCCCATTCTAAACCAACTATTCATGCACACCAAGACATTTTGGACTACCACTCAGTGATGACCTGTTCTGGAATGCTGCTTCTGATGAAAGATAGGCTGTTTTAAGAGTGAATGTTTGTCTTGGGCATTTTTTTTTCTTTGGTCATGGGAACACTCTGCCAGCACCATTGACTGGAGAATTCTGTGCATTGCAGAATTTGAAGAACTCTCTGAAGAAGAATCTCTAGCACTCAAGTGAGGCTGATGGAGCAACAACACATTAGAAAATGCACGAGCATATGGCTGCCGCCCATCCCAAGATCTCAAGATTACTTCCCATGGGTCATGGATCGCTCTATGCATTTTCCAATGGTTGGACTGTTAAGCAGTGACCAGATTTTTTGACTGGGAGACTACATCAGAAAAGCCATTCTTAAAAAAGATTAAGAATAAGAGGACAGAGAATAACAACAGAAGGAGAATGAAAGGAAGGGAACTAGAAAGTAAGATGGAGCTGGAAAGGGAGAACTGGGCGATATGTCAGTTCCTTACAGAGCCCATCCAATGCCTTTCTCTGAAAGTAGAATCAGGACGTAATTACGGGGGTTTCTGAAGTGCATCATGCTATATTATGGTAATATCATTCAGTGTGTTCTAAACACTGAATCTGTAACATGGACCTATGACTCTATGTATCAGAATCACTTGAGAGTATCTGTTTGGTTGTGTACAGACTTCTGGGCTTCCACCCACATGACTAAATCAAGATCCTCTGAGAGGAGTGAGGGAATCTACCTTTTAAAAAATACTCAAAAAGATCCTGTTCTGCTCCTAAACTCACTGTTTTAGGAATTTAAGATCGTGTTTTGTGTTTTCTCAAATGGAGTCACTGGCTTAACATACTTGTTAGCATGAGTTATTCAACAACAACAATAACAACAACCACACCGACAATAGCAACATTAAAAAAATCACCCCGAGAGTCACCTGAACATTGTGGGATAAATTTGCTAGTCTCAAGGCTATGGTTGTGGGTGTGTCACACCAGGGTGCTATATGACGCTCAGTTAACTACTAAGAGTGAGATCACGGGTGGTAAGTGTCAAAGTTGAGGTTCTGTCTTTTCCCATTCTGGAAGAAGAGCGTCACCATGGAAGGACAGAGAAAACACAGCTGTCTCCCATCCTCACCCTGCCACCACTTGTAAGAGGTCACCCTTGGTGAAACCACACGCAAAACAAGCCAGGGTAGCTAGGCATGTCAATCCTAACAGCCGTGGGACAGCAGTGACTGACCATCATATTCCCCTGATGTGGATTTGGACCTGAACCTTTCTCTCTGTTCTTGTTTGTGTTGTCTACTGACTGAACCCAGTCTGCTGTGCCTTCCCTTCTAGCCTACCTCAAGGTACCGCAATTTCTGGATGGGTGAAATGAGGATATTTAGAGAGAGCTTCTATATCATGTTTGTCAAAGTCACACCACCTGTCTTCCTGCTTTTACACGCTGGAGTGACTTCTACTGGCTGAGGCTTAGGTGTCTCTGACACCCAATGCAAATTTCCTTTTGGATTGGTGGCGTGCTTGAATGTGACTCTTTCTTCCCATTGGCTGTCTTGCAGTACATGTGCACAAAAGGCAGAACTGTGGCCAAACCCACAGCTGCTCGTAGGGCGTGGACTGTCATTTCAGTCAAAATTCCTGGACTGTCATCCACCATCTATCACCCATGTCTCTCTTCAAAGGGAGAATAGGAAAATAAACTTTGACTTTTTGCAAGCAAAAGGAGCAAGGGCTTGGTTCAGTGATACGAATTTTATTAAATATGTAACTCTTTTGGAGAAGAGATAGATGTCTGCGCCGTGTTTGGAAACACTAAAGAATTTAACAATTCACCTCCCTTCTTAAATGCAGCATACCCACATGCTGGCATATGCCGCCTTGGGGCTGATTCTAAAGGCGTTTACCCAACTGAAGGTCCCAGACTTTTCAATGCTCCATCTTCATTGATGTTATGTTTATAAAATGCCTCTATGATCTTCGGTTGATTGCAAAATAAACAGACCTCTAGGGGAAGAAAACACTGCCTCCATTTACTTTATCATGCAGCCGTATTTTGGAAAATATCCAGGGTAACTAACCATACAAAAGAAAAAGTAGTATTGGGATTTAGAAAACTGAAACTCTGTGTGCATTACATAGACAGTCTCCATTCTCCCCTTTCCAGAGTCCTTGGTAAGCCTGTTTCCTGTCTTTATGAATTTGATTACTCTGGATACTTCATATAAGTTTGTCTCTTTTGGCCAGTTTGTTTCACGTCCCACAGTACCCTCCAGATTCATACATGTTGTACGATGTGACAAAATATTTTCCTTTTTAAGGGTTGAATAATATTCCATCTCATATACACAAAATTTATGAATGGTGACCTGGATTGCTTCTATTTTTAGAATATTGTAATAAAGTTCTCTTTTAGACATTGTTTCTCACTTCTTTTAAATGTATACCCAGAATTAGAACTGAGAGATGATACAGCACTCTCTCTTTCCCTTGCCCTCCCCCTCCTTCTCTTTCAGCGATCCAAGTAGGAGAAAGGTGGTATATCACTGAAGTTTTGATTTGTGTTTTCAGTGGTTAGTGATATTGAGAATATTTTTGTTTTGCTTGGTTATCAAGACAGGGCCTTACTATGTAGCACTGGCTGGCTTAGAACTCACAGATCCACCTGCTTCTGCCTCCCAAGTACTAAGAGAATCTTTTGCTAGACCTGTTCATTAGCATAACCTCCTTAGAGAAATGACTTGTCCATTTTTAAAACTGCTTTTTGTTTGTTTGTTAGACCATTAACTTAAAATTTTGTTTTTATTAATTAACCTTGTGATTAGACCACTTTCCACATGTATGCAATGCATTGTAACTGTTATCACCCATCTCTTTAGCACCCTAACTACCTATCTCCTCCCTACAAATCTGTCTCTCTTATGTTCATATATTCATTTTATTTTGTGAACCATTGAGTTTAACCAGGGCCCTCTGTGTGGCTATGGGGCTAGAGCTTTCTGTTGGAGTATGGTGGGCTCAGGAGAAGTTATACAACTAAAGATACTGGTTCCCTCTCTCCCCAAATCTATCAGTAACCAGCAGTTCAGAGGCATGGGGTAGGGTCCCTTGAGTCCCCCCCCCCACTTCCTTGCTTGATTGTTGAAAGGGCCAGTCTGGTGTGGGTCCAGTGCAGCTAACTGAGGCTATGGTTAGCTAGTGATTGCCAAGGTTGCATCAAGTTTAGAGAATGGTAGAACAATAACTTTAATCTAAAACTGCTTTGAGAAATATCCAGATCAGAACAGGTATTACTTTCTTTCACTGGGTCTGAAAAGACCCCTCCAAGAACTGAGCATGAGCTCCACTGCTCTCAGATGTGGTTAGGGAAAAGTGTTCCTAAGAGAGTGAGACGGGCAGTGGAAGTCGAGAGACTCCAGAGAAACCTGACATCTCAGCTTTCTGGAATTTCACTTTTTCCAAACATCTTTCTCCATCTACTGTTTGTCTTTGGCTTCTGAGAGTTGAATTAGAAACTTTGTTCTTTTCACAGTCATAATTAAGAGAAAATGATGAATAAAGTACAATCTCCAATTATTTATGTTTTTAAACTATGGGAGGGAGGAGCTCATTCTGAGATTGCTGAAGCTTATCGTGGAAAAGTCAGTGAGGCAGATAGTGTGCCGAAAGGACCAATAACACAGACACATAGACACACAGATTCACAGACACACAGACATGTACATAGACAGACATACAGATACACAAACACATACAAACACCAGACACACAGACACATAGACATGTACACACACACACAGTCACATAGATCCACAGACACATGTATGCATAGACAAAGACACACAGGTACACATAACCACACATATACAGACATGTACATGCACTCATATATGTATACATAGACACATAAACATGTACACATGCAGACACATAGATTCGCAGACACACATACACACAGATATACATACACATATATACATACATAGACACAAAAAGGCATACAGACACATAGGCACACAAACAAGTGCACACATAAAGACACAGAGACATGTATGTACAAAGACACATTGACATGTATGCACACATACACTGATGCACAGACAGCTGTACCCATATACACGCACAAACACACAGATACACAGACACAAACAGAGTCTCACAGTAGATACACAGATACACAGACATGTACCCACATAAACAGATACACACATGTACACATACAGATACATGGACATGTACACACAAATATGTACAAATACACAAACATACACACATATGGCATGTATGCATCTATACACACAGACATGCAGACACAAGACACATATACACACCTATGTGCAAACACACAGATACACAGACACACAGACATATAGACATGTACACACATCTATATACAGACACACAGGCGTGCATATGTACACACACTTAAATAGAGACACACAGATACAAAGACATACATCCACAGAGGCATACATATACACACAGGCATATAGACACACAGGCATACAGACAGACACACAGAGAAGTGTGTGGGTGTGCACACACATGACTCCCAACCCTGTGCAAGTGAGACTGTGTCATCTACCTCTTATTCTCTTTTAGCAGGTGGATTCCTGAGCCATGTGTAGAGAGTTCTTTGCAAAACTGGATCATGCAACTCAGGGCTGAAATCATTTTAGCTCTGCTTACTATTCACCTTTGTCCCAAGTCCTCTGTATGAAGACTCTGGTTGAGTGATTGGATATGAAATCTGCAGGAAGGAGAATGAGAAGGCCTTTCTTTTTCACCCCGTCTCCCCGTCTTTCCTCCAACAATCTAATGAAATTTGCAGACATGGGAAGGAAGCTGAGTTATTTATAGGAGTGAGAGGAATGTGAACACTAATTGTGCTTAGTCTATTCCTAAGTGTGTAACCTGTTTGCTATTAAATTTTACAATCTTTCAGCAATATACACTTTTTTTTTAAAGGCAAGAACTTCATAAATCTGACAAGGAAAAGCTGGAGTAAATTATTCTAAGAGTTTAAATCTTCTAATTAAAGTCAGGCTTAAAGTTAAAATATCTATTTGCAGAATGAACATATCTTACAATGCTGATCTAAACCACCTCCCTGATTCATTCGTTCCTTTCTTATCTAGACATGTAAGTTTTGATCTTCACAGGGGCTCAGACTGTCAATGGTGGTAAGTTACTGTGCCTTTACACATTCATGCATAGCTCAAATGAGAAGCTGTTGAACCAAGTGTCTGTAGAAGCTGCTGGACCCTGACCTCTAGACCCAACATTTAAAAAAATCTAATAGTAAAGATTGTTTAAAACATTCAATCCAACATAAAGATATGTGGGGCAGAAAATTGTCATGAGAAAGAAATTTGTTCCCGGGCTTCCCCTTTAACGGCCTTGTTATCCTCCTTATGACATAATTCTGGGAGCCTGCTTATTAGAAATTGAATACTTGTTAAAGGAACTTTAAAAAAAAAATCCTAATCTTTTCTAGTGAGTTTTCCATAGCAAGAATTATTTCCTGTCTGACGTTTGCTTTCATTTGGCTGTCAAGGTTCCAGGGAATAGAAAATTACTTACACTCCTTTAAGAAAAGACTGGCTTATTAAAAGACAATAATGCCTTTAGTTCATAAGTAGAAAACTGTCAGGAGACCAGGCAGCTAGGGAGGGCCATGTGGCATCTCTGACACGTGGTGCTTTGTCTTTTTCCCTTCTCTTTGCATGGCTCCCTCCAGTTCCTTCTGTTTCTAAAGAGGAACCGATGTCCTTGTCGCCTGGACCGTTACATATTTTTCCTTCTTTCTCCTCGCTCACGTTAGTTCATCTTGTTCTTCCTACAAGCTTTGGAGTGCTATAATCCACTGTATTTCTGCCTAACACATGTTGGCTTTGGTTTCTGCTGAACTGCCGTAGTCACTTAGCATTTTCAATCAACATTCTGCAGAGAGGGAATCTGAAAGGGTTAGCTCTGCTTTTCAGTGCCATTCCAAGCCATGTTGTAGGTTGGTGGTCAGGTTGGCTCTTTTCTTTTTCTCTTTTTAGGCAGTTAACAACTGCTTTCAATCGCCCCAGGCCTGAGATGAAACCAATAGGACCTTGTGATCCCATGGCCTTGCTCTGTAGTGGACGCTATAGGAAAATCGCATGTTCTGAAGCTGACCCCACTATTGACAATGAAGCTGTAATAGTGATAGGTCTCGCTGTTCACCATTTCTGAGCATCCAGGTTTTCCTCTGTTTAAATGAGGCAGCTTCTACTGCTGAGGGATTAGGGATTGGAGCTACTCACCCTCAAATTTAGTGGCTTAGTAACAGTAATAAACTATTTGGGAAGTAGATTGGAAAGTTCTTTTGAAGGGATGTCACTGTGAGCTGTCTGGGAGGTTGAATGTGTCATTATTTACATTGCTGACAACTGGTGTTAGTAACTGCTTTGACCTCTAAGGCCATATAGTCTAGGGTTCTTAATTCTCTGTGCATGGGTGCTTATATTTCATGACAGCATACTGACTGGGTTCTAAAGAGGAACAGTCTAAGACAAGGGTCAGTGGATAAGAATGTATCAGCACTCCAGTGTATAGTCAAGGCTGTCTATATGGTTAAGTTCAGGTTCAGTGTGGATGAAGGTGTATCAAGATATGAGTTTAGGAGTCATGCTGCACCGGAATTTCCAAAATAACACTGTTATGCAGATTTCTTACATTAAATGCAGTATTATGTGGAAAATGGTCTTTAACATTAGACAAAAACAATAACAGCTAGTTGAAGGAAACATTTAAATACTGACTGTCAAATTTTTATGGCTATATTTGCAGTGTATATTTCTGCATTTAAAATATTAATGTGTTCAAAATAAGCATTCATGTTCTATGAACAGCACACTTTTTTTTTGTATTTCTTAAAGATAATTCAGGATTCTTTTACGATTATTATTTATTTATTTATGCCTATGTGCCTGGCTGCCACAGGTGTTTGTGTGCCCATGTAGGCCAGAAGGGAATCAGGTGTTGTAGGGCCGAGTTACATGCACTGTGTAGGCTGCCTGATGTGGGTGCTGGGAATCAAACATGCCTCCTCTGGAAGTGCAGCAGGTGCTTAACTGTTGAGTCATGTCTCCAGCCCCGTTATTTAAGATTCTAAAGAGAAGAAGCAGTCTTCTCAGGATCACCATTATTGACCATGCTGGAGCGTAAGTGGTGATCTTCTCAAATTTTCACCCGTCAATAACTATTTACTGAGTGCTAGATAGCCAAGTACTGCCTTAAAATTATTAAATATCAAAGAGAACAAAAGAGACAGGACCCTGTGGCATTTACAGTTTAACCAGGGATAAAGGTTATATGTAAACAAGCTAATAATTATCCAGAATCGTGACAAGCACTAAGAACAAAGGCTGCACAGTTGAATGACCAACACTATTGTTGGAAAGAGGAAAAGTAAAGAGTTTTTAAAAAGGAGCTGGAATTCAAGCTGCCTCTTGAAGGGGCCAGCAGCAAGAAGAACAAGGGAGCCTCATTCCAGACAGAGGGAGCAATATTGAGGTGTTGAGCTGGGAGGGATTTTGATGTGTTAGAAGAAATAAAGGAAAAAGCTTGTGTGGCCAGAACACTGAGAATGAAGTGAAACATGCAAGTCCTCCTTGGAGAAGAAGGATCAGATCCTGCAGGGCCTTTTAATTCACGGGGGAAAGCCTCCTGCTCCTCCTCTTCCTCCTCCTCGTCCTCCTCTTGTTTGGAAATTCTTGTTTGAGCTTCTTGTTTTGGAAACACAAAGACCAACCATTGTGATCATGGATACACAGTTAATATAAATTGGAAGGATATTTGAAGCTGAATATCAACTTACAGGTCACATAGTTGATGGTAATGTAGAAAGTGCATTTTACCTGCTTTTGTGAATTCTTGTAATAATAAAATAATTCCATGGGCCATTGTCAACACTAAACATACTACTTGGCATTAAGTGTTCAATATTTGGTAAATATTTGGATTATTTTCTTTCTTCTGCTGTTTCATCACTAGTGTACAGCCTACAGTAAACTTGGACTTAATATTGTCACCATCCAAGTTGTATACTTACAGAATAAGCACCAAAGCTTGCATGGATATTTGCAATGAGAAGTTCAAGTTCAGTTCTACCATGAATAATGAATTGGCTTCCATTTGGCCCCTTGCCATTCCTTCCCCACAGCCAACTGGCACTCAGCTTGCCCCATTCCTCCTGGAATTTACAGATGTGTGCTGGACACTGTGGGAAAATGTGTTTTATAGCAGCAATTAGTTTATTTGTGGGGTAAAGAATAGAAGTTTAAGGATGATTTGCAGCAAGAAATTTGTTTCCTATCGCAGTGTGAATAACCTGTGGGAAGCCAATTGGCTGGTTGCCCTACAATTCCTTAAAAGGATGATTGGCAACTGTTTTGCATGTGTGCTTAGTAGGGATTTGCAGAAACATAGTGCACAGGGCAGGAAAGATTGAGGGGCTCTGTTGTTACATATGGTTGCAAAGCCAGAGAGTTTCCAGGAAGGGTCCAACCAGAGAAATTCTGTTGTGTGCGGTGGAGCTGGTTTCCCTGTTTCTCTCTAAGATGGGAGTTGCAGCCGAGTGCCAGCTGGCATCCCAGGACTCTGCTCTAGGGCCAACACACATGCAGGCAGCAGAGTCACTTAATCCTTTTGACTTTGCTGCTTGCTGCCTGTGATTGTACTGCCTTGGAGCCTGAAGCCACATGCAATTATGAGGCTGTGGGCAGCCAGGAGCTGGTGTTCCGTGGCCTTGGATGAACTGACTGTACCACTCTCTGCACTTGGCTGTCAGCCAAGGTTGGCTGGTCCCCTAGATTTCTCTTTCAGGTGTGTATTACAGAGACGATTACTGCCACTGTTCTTTTTACATTTTATGAGAACAGAATAATTTTCAGCATCATCATTTTCCTGAGATAATGTCTCATGTAACCTAGGCTGGCTTTGAACTTGCTGTGTAGCCAGAATCACCTTGAACTTCTGATCCTCCTACTTCTAGCTCCTGAGTGTTGGTATTACAGGCTTTCGTGCCCATACCTGTCTTTCTGTGGTACTGGGCACTTAAATCAGATTTGTGCATGTTAGACAAACCTCTAGCCAGTGAGCTATCCCTACAGCCCTCCCAGAATGTTTTCAGGTGCAGAGTTTCTCTACACATGTTACTCTTTCCCCGGTAGAGGATCTCCACTGTCAACACCAGAAGCAATGATACGATGTTATCAAGAAAGCAGTTTTTTAGTAGAGTATGCTATTAAGGAGAGAAGGAGCTCAGGTTGAACTTAGAGGTCTTTTTAAAAAATGCAGGAGTATCTGTGTTTGTGTCAGTGTGTGTATGTGCACCCCATGCATGTCTGGTATCTGAAGAGGTCAGAAGAGGGTGTCAGACCTCCTGAGCTGGAGTTATAGATGGTTGTTAGCTGCCATGTTGGTGCTGGGAAGCTAACCTGGGTCCTCTACAAGAGTAGCAAGAGTTCTTAAATACTGAGCCATCTCTCTAGTCCCCAAGTCAGAGATCTCAGTTGCTGCTCGGCTAGACTATTCCATCTCTCCATGTGAAGGAGTGAAGAGAGGAATTTTCTTGTACTAGTTGATAATACTATCTCCAAATGAAATCTGGCAACATCAAAGGCTTACTGCGACTTTTGTATCTCTTGCCTCTGGCTTGATTTCTCAGAGTCCATTTCTGCACACCTCATCTCCTACACCCAGTGTGTTTTAAGTGGATGATAATGGCAGTCATGAGAAACTTCATACTATACTATTTTTGTAATAAAGATAACCATTCTTGGTGTGAACAATAAGGCTGAACTTGATTTGACTCCTGTCCTGTTTTTAAGATACTTCCCACCCTAGTTCCTTGATGTCTGGTCATAAAACTTTTTTCCCTCCAATCCTCAAATGCACCGTGGTTCTTCTTAGTATATGACCATTGCATCCTCCTTTCCTGTTTCTAGGAAGTAGTTAACTGTTTCTTACCCTTCAAAATCCCATCTCATGCTTCCTCTTTTTCCTAAATTTCTAGACTATCTGACTATGCTATTACCATCTCACATCACATCTGTAAATCCCTGCATATCTTTCACAACACTCGACCATTGTATGTGGACATGTGACAACTTAACTGATCGCCAATGTCTTCTTTAATAAGAAGAAGGACTCTGCTTCAGACATTCTTCTGACTTGGGAGGCAGAGGAGGACTGAAAGGAAGTGGTGAGATCTATCTCGAGAACACATGGTCAAATCCAGCAGATGCCAAATTCAAATTCAGAGTTAAGAAGCACGATGGGAAAGATGGAGGAATGTCATTTGGAAGGGGCTTTGATGGGGAAATCAGTATCATATTGGGTTCAAAGGAGATGGCTAAAGGACTGAAAGTGAATTTCGAGTAAACCTGGCTCTGAACTTCATTGTGAAGTCAAAGGAGACAACGTGATTAGGGGAGGGTCATCTATCATCAAGCCTGGCCCTAAGTGTGGGTGGAACTGGTATCTCTGTTGCCAAAGGAGCTGTGCCTGACCTAAGAATAAGGTTCCTCTGGAGAACTCTGAGTATCCTTATGTCAGAAATGATGGCTAAGGGTGCTCACGTAAAGGGAATAAAACAGAGAGTGGCTGAAAGACAGAGAGAGCACAAAAGAACCAGAGAATAAAGGACAAGGTGGGGGAGTTGGCAGAAAGGTGACAAATGAAGAGAACTGAGCTAGCCAATTGCAAGGGAGGGAAGAGAGGCTTTTAAGAAGGAGGGTGTGGTGAAGGATGATGAAAATGGAGAAATTGCCTTGAGATGTCTTCAGCATGAGATCGTGGGTGACCTTGGAAAGAAGAATGTTAGAAACAGAGAACAAGATGCTGAGAAGGGGGTTCTGAGAGAGTGTGAAAGTCAGAGCGCTACTCTGGAGTTGAAAGATCTTTAAATCTTTCAACCGTTTAAGAACACTGCCAAAGGCAAAAACACCGCCTGCAATGGAACTGTTGGACAAATTGTTCCTTTGTTCAAATTGCTGTTCCCAGAAAGCCCAGGGCAATCAGACCTCAGCCAGAAGTGTTGAGGGTCAGGACTGATAGACATCTTGGGAGATGAGGGTGAAGGATCAGGGTGTTGTGAGCTCTTGGCAGTGTGAGTGGGCAGGAGTCCATCCTTAGGGTTAGTCTTCCTTGGCCTCACCTGCTATTATTGTTAGCCTCTTGTTTTCCAGAGTCCTAAATCTATCATGGTGTCTTAGAACTGCTGGTTGGAAAGTTACCTAATTAGCGTGTCTTTTGCTTTGTCTGAATTCGATGGAGAAGAAATCCAGGCTTTAGGCGTTTTTCTAGTGGGCTCTGTTAGTGGCACCAGGACACTCATAGGAGATCTCTAAGGGATGGATTTATTACCGGTTACCAACAAAAGCCTGGGGGGGTAAGGTAGGCAACTATGTGAGTCAAGGTTACTACCAGAATTTGGGCAGTGAATGCAGTATGCGACAGGTAAGAACAAGTAAGAACCAAGGATCGTGTCCAGGGAAGCTCTACAGGAAAAAGCTACCAGAGAGTCAGAGTCAGAAGACAACACCACCGGGAAATGTCTTGCTCAGACAGAGGGTGCAAGGTTCATTAGCACCTTTATTCTGGAAGTAGCCCAGGTTTCCTGGTTAATTCTGTCCTGGGTGAAGAGGCTGTACTCACTCTACGATGCCTGACTGTTTGTTTTCTTGGAGAGTTAATGTGTCTTAAGGGCTGTTAGTGGTGAGTCAGATAAGAAGGCTTCTGCTTATTGAAATCTTTCTTCTCTGAGGACAACAGAGCTCTTGAAAAAGTCTGATGGATAAGCAGAGGCCTCCGTTGTGGATCTTAATATTATCCTCTAGGCATGTGAGAGTGGTGAGGTGCTCCCAAGAATGTCATGGGCTGGGGGAGGTCTGGGTCTCATTTTTGAAACTCTATCTGTGCCTTCTACGCCATATTCCATCATCTAGAACGAGGCAGGCACCGCACTCTCCTGCTCTGTTGATGGGCACCAGAGCTCATTCCTGAGTGTAACACTAAATTAGATCCAGAATAAGAACTAGGTATCAAGGCTACCATGACTTCTAATTTCAGATTACAGGAATCAAGGCACTGACCCATGGCTTCCTGGCAGAGCAAGTCATCAGCCATTCTCAAGCTGTTTCTCTCTGCTTTGAAAATGCTCTTTTCCATCGAAGAAATATTTGTGAGTCGGTCTGGTCTGCACGGAGAGTGCTGAGAGTGAGGCATGCTAGAGGCTGTGTGAGTGGGATTTGAGGTCTCTGTGGGGGTGGCTGCTCTAAGTGAAGCCCTGATGGTGGGTGGGGTAGCTAGAGGTCAAGCTCTAGGGTGCTGTGTACTCTGTGGGTCTGTTGGCTGGGGATTCATAGACCCAGGTCAACCCAATTTCTTTTTTTTTAATATTATTTTTATTTTATGTGTACGAGTACATTGTCTGCATGTATGCAAGTGCACCTGTGTTGTGCAATGCCCTTGGAGGTCAGAAGAGGGCATCAAATTCCCTGGAACTGGAGTTGCAGATGGTTGTTAGCTGCCATGTAGGTGCTGAGAACCAAAATTCGGTCCTGTGCAAGAGTAGTCTGTGCCTTTAATCATTGACCATTTCTCCACCCTCCCAATTTCTCTTTTAACTAGGCAAAGATTTCTTAAAATTGGTGATAAAATAATGCTCTATACATTGGTTACCTTAGATTTCTTGTGTATTACATATACTCTAGAAGAAAAATAGGATTTTGTATAATAAGAAGGGTATCTTGCTTAGAGCTTTGATCCATGTCTACAACATCAATATGCCATATATATTTAGCGTTTATTACCCATTTTCTACTGCATTAAAGATGCTGTCATTAAATACCATGTGCTATTTGTTTCCCTACAACAATATTATTCCTATAACAACAGTACCCCATTTTACAGACAAATAAGGAGAAGCTAGTTATGGAACTTTATAACAGTCTCCATCTGTCACAGAAAGAATTTATTTATTTGATGAATTGCCAGAGCTACACATGTCTGTGAATATAAAGACACATGTTTAGAATATAGTAAGAAATAATGTCGGTCTAAGAAAGTGACAGTAGGGTCTGTGACCTGTTCTGAGAGGCTGTCTAATCCCAAGTGTGCATCCCTTAACACATACACACAGATGCACCACTAAATGGACTCAGTGCATTATAGGCATGCATATTTATAAATGTATATATCTACATATATGTAGCAATAATCACCAAAGAAGTGAACAAGACATTGAGAGGGAGAAAGGGGACATGGGAGGGGTCACCTGGGGACTGGGAGGCGTGGGAATAATCCAGATACAATAGTGATGCATGAAATCCTCATAAAAAATTTAAAAGATGAAGCCAGAGACTTATTGATATAATAGAGCTAGGAAACAGAGAGCAAGTCAGACGTAGCTATGAGAGCTAAGATTGTTTTTCAACATATAGCACACCAGGAATGGAGAACTTTTTTGTGTAGTTGACAAAACCCTCTCTAAAATGGTGTTGGGATGAGGTCTGGCTGTTGGTGAAGTGGTCTTATACGGAGCGGGAACTTCAAAGGTCATACCACTACGTCCTCTCATTTTTGAGAGGAAGTTGGGCTTCTGAGTGAGACAGGTTGCATGTCACCTGCAGGTGTTCCACTGCCTCTGTAACGTGGAAAATATCACACTGACCTAGGCACAGCCTTCTCTAGCTACGTCAGGACCTCAGGCACCTCTTACTTGAGAATTCCCAAGTTCTACTCAGACTTTCATAAAGTATTAAGCCACTTAAATCTCATGAGAACAGGATGTCAAAATATAACTTCTTGGAAATAAGACAAATCATGGATTAGAGACTAATGAACCATGAGTCTCTGCCAGTCTAGGTAAGTGTGCAAACTCTCAGAAAGAACCTAGAGTGGAGATCAGAAGTGTGCAAGTGGAACCTCCTCCCAAGGTGGGAGATTGAGAGACCAGAGAGATGGTCCCTGGGCAGGCCTGTGGGATCATCTTGTTTGTATGAATGTAAGTGGGAAGACACACCCACTCTCCATGAGTGGCAGTATTCTTTGGTTGGGTTCTGGACATTACACACGGAGAAAGCTAGCTGAGCATCTTGCACTCATTACTGTCTTCTCGTTGGGAACATGGTGTGACCAACTGCTTCAAGCTCCATTTGCCTTGACTTCCTTACCTTGAACTGTGAGCTAAAATAAACCCTTTCTCTCTTAGGTTGAGTTTGCTAGGGTGTTTTATCACAGCAACAAGAAAAGAGATCAAGACACTAATATAAGATTTTGATCTGCTTTTCCACAGTTGGAGATGACCAAGTGATGAGAAAATATTTTTCTAAGAATGAGGATTCGGCTGGTGTGGTGGCGCAGGCCTTTAATCCCAGCACTTAGGAGGCAAAGGCAGACAGAGCTCTTTGAGTTTAAGGCCAGCCTGGTCTACATCGTGAATTCCAGACCAGCTAGGGCGCTAGGGCTACAGGGAGACCTTGTGTCACAAAGACAAAAAAGAAAAAGAGGATTCTATTTTCATTGATAGTGTAGACAAATACCAAATTAACATCCAGAGAAGTGCTGTCAAAAGACCAGGAACTACTTCAATATAAACAAATTAAAATTAAGCCAAATTAAAATTCTGATTTATTTGTACCTGTTTCATAGTAAGTGCTCGACAACCAGATAGATAACAGTAGTGGCAAAGTGCTTTAGACAAAGCCGATGTAGAACACTTGTTAGCGCAGAAAATTCAGCTCGACATCCACACTGTAGTTTGTATAAACATTCTTGGAGAGAGATGACACTTATTTAAAGAAGGCGGTACTGGAGGTTTAGGGCTAGAGCTCCAGCTCCGCCAGTCACAAGAGTCTAGGTTTAGCCACCTGTCTCAATACTCAGTGAAGAGACTGGTTTTGGCAGAAATCAGAAGTGAATTTAAATGTGTTATACTACAAAGAGGTACAGATAAGGGGTCCAGTGACCCTCCTCCTCAAGTCCATCTTCAGGCTACTGAAAGCAGCTTTAGGGTTTACATGCAGGAGGAATCAGTGCAGGAGTGAGGAGGTATGCACAGTTAGGCAGATCTGGTCAAGGTATGGTCTGGTTGATCACTGGTCTCAGTTCTGGTTCTGTGAAATGATCTAGAAAAGTCCTTATTACTTGAGGCAGGTTCTCTTGAAGTAATGGCTACTGTTCCAGGGTGGTGGGTTACTTTCCCTGGCGGAGATGTGAATGAATGTGTGTTCATTTCAGACTGGACACCCACCACAGACTGAAAGAACAAGTCCACTCAAGTCAAGCTTGGCAAGGCAAACAGTTTATTGGGCTTACTTGTAAGAGTGTGGGTGACCACCCAATAGTTGCATCATCAAAAAAAAAAAATCCCACCCCAACATGGGTAATGAACTTCAAAAGCTGTATAGGTGGAGATCTCCTTAAGTTAACCTTCACTTCTTAAATAAAGCATTTCTGGGATCACGAACAATTGGACTGCACTAAGTGCAGCTGGTGGCAATGAGCTGTTGGGAAGGAGTGGCTGGAATCTCAGGTGAGACTAGAGTGATCTTCTCTACCCTCTCCTTAGATGGACTGTCAATAGGCCCTGTCTTGTTGAGGGTCCCCTGTGGGTAATTACAGATGTGCTAATGAATATAATAACGGCTGTGTTATGCCAGAAGGCTGTATTCCACAGCACCCATTCCTTTCTCTTCCATGATGATTCTTGAACCCTGAAGGATGTGGCTATCTGGTTATTTTCTTCTATTTGCGCCTGAGCATTGGGCTACAAAGCCACAGCAATAGCCACTTATCTTCAGCGCTTTAACCAGTTATGAGTCTCCCCAATAACCACTCCTTACTGCAAACAGAAGTGTCCTTGACCAAGACCAACAATAACAATGATCTCAGGGCCCAAACATAAATGTTTAGAAAGCAACTTGACAGACACATCATCTCTACTTAACAATAGCATCAGCTTCCCCAACAAAGGTTGATGGCCTGCCCATCTAGGGCCTGTTAAATCAAATCAGGAAACAGTTAACTGTGTATGTAGCAGCAAGCTTGTCTCAGCAGGACCACTGGTGATAACTCTCCCCCAGGAGCCTGCACAGAACCTTCCACCACTACAAATGCTAACAAGCAGGGCCAGCCTTTAGCTTACACTCAGCTTGGTTTTTCTATGTCTAGCAACCAAAGTGTTCAGTGTTTTCAGAAATAGGACTTTACTGTCTAATTTTGGCATTGTAACCAACAGCAGAGTGATGGCCTGTTGCGATGGTTTCAAGGAGAATGTCCCCCAGAGGCTGCAAGTATTTGAAGCCTTTGCCCGCAGTTGGTGGCTCTGTTTGGGGAGGCTCCTAGAATCTTAGGAGGTGTGTGGCCAGGCTGAAAGAAGTTTTGCCTAGTTTTGAGTTTCTCTCTCTGCTTTCTGTACCTGCTTGAAGATGTGAGCTCTCTGTTTTTGGCTCAGGCCGTGTCCTGCCTGTCGCCCCCACCAGGATGGACTCTCATTTCTCTGGACCTCTAAGCCCAATTAATTCTTTCCTCTATAAGTTGTCTTTCTCATGGTATTTTATTACGGAAACAGTAATTAAATCCTCTGTTTTATTTGGGAAGCTTCTGTGGTCTCTGCAGCAAACTACTCACAAGAAGTTAGCCTACTCCTGGTATTGGGACTTTTTTCTTTTTGAAAATAAGCTGGCCTGGAACTGATTATGGGGAACAGGCTGGCCTCAGTCTCACAGAGATCCACCTGTCCCTGCTTCCTAAGTGCTGGGATTAAAGGTGTGTATAACCACCAACCATGCCCAATTCTGGCATTGAAATTCTTTGTGTAATATCCTCCTGGCTTTGTAGAGTGTCTTTTTCTACCTTGGCTGGGTATATTCATTTACATTCTCTAGCTTTTATTTTAGAAATTCTTTCTTTCTGTAAGTTAGCCCAGCTCCAGTAGGGTTGGAAGGTTGGTGGATATACGTGCTTGTCCTCAGCCCGGCTCTGCACATCAGTGATTTTGAAATGAATATGCATGTCAATTCTCCAGGGCACCCATGCACAATACTGAGTTGGATGAGGCTCTTGTTGGTGGCCTTACTTATTGCTAGGCTGCAGGGAAATGTGTGTCAGAGGCCTGTGGCAATGTTCACATGGGTGAGGGTCCATTTGTAACCCTCACTGACAGGAAGAGGCCCTATGTAATCTACCTCTCAATCTTGTAGAGAACAGGTAGATTAACGTACTTGGCTCATCATGGCAACCATCTGCTGTGGCTGTAATTGAGAACAGCCCTTACATATTTGGACAGCATGCAGAACATCAGAATATTTTACTGGAATGCCAGGACCTTTAGCTATTTCACAGCCTATGTTGGCTCTTATGTGGGCAGGCATTATTAGAACATAGTAAGCAGTTTCCAAGTATACCTGTGAGCAGATGGTTCATAGTTTAGTAAGGCTCTACTTGGTTTCTAGGAGGACTTGATAGGCTATGGGTTGCCCCATGGAAAACTACCAGGGGCTCTGATTCCCGCTGAACTCTGTTATGTATTTCCTTCCACATCTGTTGTCCCCACAGTGGCCAACTCAGCACTTACCAGATATCCCGTCCCCATTGGGCCACCCATAAAGTCGGGCCTCTGAATATAGCCCAGTTCTCAGTATGGAGTGACAGGCCAAGTCTCCTGACATGCTGCCATCCATACTGTTCTTCGCTCAGCTGTCTCCTCTTTTCTTCTCCTTTCTCAAGCCACATGGTGCTAGTGCTCATTTTACTGCTGTGGCCATGCATTTCTCCCTGGAGCCCTTACTTGGACCATCAGTGTACCAGGTATCTAGACAGATGGTCATCCCTCCTTCCAGTACCTTGTCTAACTTGGTTGTTAGTTCAGTTCCTGGGGGAGGCCCAGTGGCTGTTGCTACAGCTCTTAGTTACAGTACCAGAACTAGATGGTAAAGCTCTATGGGTCTCAGCATAGTCTGCTTAGAATTGGAGGCAGGACTTGCAGACCTCACTTTGTAGTAGTAACTCTGCATGCCACTTTTACAATTTGATTCTGTGACACCCTAACAAATGGATTGGGCAGAAGGCCTGCTTGCAGTACTTTACCAGATAAACTGCTCTCACTTTCACTGAGGTGGGGCTGGAGGTAGATTGCACCTATTGCAATGCTTCATATGCGGCCAGCAATTACTTTTAGAGATGTGTTTTGCACATCTGTCCCTTTCTCTGACTGGGACCAAAGCTGTTGGGTCTGTCTCCTCAGATCGTTTCTGCCTTAGCTCCCAGCTGTGTAGCCCTCTGAGTACCTACTAATTTTCAACATGGAAGGGCCCGAGGCTAATGGAGCTCATAGCTGTTTACCCCGCTGTATAAGGAATCTTAGCTTGCTCAAAATCTCTTGAGCTTTTTTGTCTCAGTGCTATGTGGAGTCTTATGTGGAGACAGGCTACCAGTATTCTAGGAGCCATCCAAATACCTGTGACTGTTTTATATACACAGGCTCAAGCTGGTGTAAGGTTTCTGCAATAACCTTGTCAGCTGTCACCCTAGTAGCTTCCTTTGGCTGTGAGAAAACAACCAGATGGGGGAAAAGGTTTACTGCATATTCAATTCCAAATGAGAGTCCATCTTAAAGGGATGTCAGGCAGGAGCTCAAGATAAGAACCTGGAGGCAGGAGCTGAAGCATAGACCATGGAGGAAGGTGGCTTACTGTTATGCTCCCCTGGCCTGTGCTCAACCTGCCTTCTTAAACAATACAGGACCATCTGCTTATAGGTGGTACCACCCACAGGGGGGTGGGCTCTCCCCCATCACTCAACAATCAAGAAAATGCCTCACAGACATGCCCACAGGCCAGTACAGTAGAGGAAATTCCAGAATTAAGATTCCTTCTTCCTGGGCCCATCATGTTAATAACTGAAGCTATCCAGTGCAGTTATCCTATGCGTCTTACCTGATGTGACATTCACAAGCACTTTATAGCTGTGTCTGGCCCTGGCTCCCTGTGTGGACTGATTTCCTATCCTTGCACCTTTCTGTGTGCTTGAATGCATTTCAGATGCTTTTATACATCTGGAAGACGCTCAGAGGTGAGCATTACACAGTGAAGTCTTCTCACAGAGGTTGGGCAGGATCTCCGAAGGCACACCTCTGTCATTCTAAGCAAGTGAGAATTAGATTCAAGATGTAGAGATTCAGGACATACTATATTAAGAAAGCGGGTCTTTCTTAATATACTATATTAAGAAAGGTCCAGCACAGCGGGAAAGAACACCTTGCTTGTGTCAACTATTTCCTCAGAAAGGCAATGGGGGCTGAGAGGTGGCTCAGTGGGTGAAGGCACTTGCGCCCAGTCCTGACCATTTGAATTTGATCCTGGGGACCCACATGGTGGAAGGAGAGAACGGACTTCAGCGAGTTGTTCTCTGATCTCCACTAGCAGGCAGTAGCATACATAAGCTCCTCTGACCTACCTACCTACCTACCTACATACCTACCTACATACATACATAGATACCAAATGATCATGAAAGGGGAGTGCTGGCCTAGTACAATGGCAGTGATAACCAAAGTCATTTTCCGTGAGCTGTCCTGTGTCCTCATCCTGGGGTGCTGTGGAAACGTTGCTGTGTCTCCCCGTTTAGGGCTCAGCCAGGCTGGCTTTCCCTGCTAGCAGACCTGGGACTAAAGGCTAGCAGTGCCGCACTCCTAATGCATAGGTTCTGGGCTGTACTTTTGAAAGACTCTTGTCTACCACTACCTACACCTGGCTGCTGAAGGGGCCTTGTGTTGGGGGACCTATCTCCACCCCCAGGGAAGAAATGCACACAGGATACTGGCAGTAGGTATGTGTGTGGTACTGTGTTCTCTGCAGCCTCCAATTTCCCTCATGTTCCTTGGGACAGCCAGGAATCAAGATGCTCCAGCATCTACCTAAGTCTAAATGTTTTGTGTCCCGGTCAGTGCATCTGCAGTTCAACATGGCTGTCTCCCAGGTCTCTGCATAGTTCTTTGCATGTGCATGCAACTTTGACTACCCTGTTAGAAGGCTGCTGGGACTTCTGGCCCCATGCACTCCCCCATTACAGCAATGGCACAGTAGGGTTCTCCTGTACTTCTTTGATCAACTGGCTTTAAAGTTTTCCAGAAGCTTCCAAGCAAAGCATTAGATTGTCCATTTTTCTTCTCCTAGGCACTCTGACTAAATACACGTCTTGCCATCTTGCTATCGAATGATCCAGATAGGCCTCTGCCCTCTGATTTTTCAATCTAAGTTACTAAGATCATCCAGGTCCTCTGCTATCTCAAAAGGATCATGACCCACCGTGGGTCTCAGCAAGACCTCTAAAGCCTCATGCCAACCTTGAGGGTTCTGCTAAGATAGCTTTCTTCTCAACACTCTGGTGAACACTGTTGTGTCTCAAGCAAGTGAAGTAGGCATCACAAACCACCTCTGAAGCCCAGTTCCCTTGCTGCCATTTTAATCTCATTTTCTCCCTTCTCATTGTCCAATTCTCTCCATGGGCTCCCTGATACTGTGTTTCAGGAGAGGCTGTTCAGCCCAGATCTTATTTGTACTCTCTTTTCCTTACCTCCCCACAACCATAAGAAACAGCAAGCCAGCACCTCACCACACCCTCTCCTTTATCCAATCTACTTGTCAAACTGGAAACTAACATAGAAGATGCCACTCACATGTTTTATCTTTTCTTTCTCCTTACACAGGCATGTGCTTTCTGGTCGGACAGCTGAGACTCAGCTGCATGCCTTATCACACACTACAGTAACTCAGCTTCTTTGGCGGCTTCTTTATCATTTGTTCCAAACACGTCACCTTCAGAGACGGCAATGTATTGTCTGGTAGGTCAGTCCTTCTCAAGGTGGCCCCCGTACTCCCTTGGCCAACCTTGTTCATTGTGGTCTGCATCTCGTACCACATGGAGAAGGATGGCCTCGTAGGGATTGCTCTGGAGAATGCTCTGCCCTCAGAGACTTTAACTTCCATTGTGTATCTTGTCACCTATAGAAAGGACAAGGCAATTCCCCTCAAACTCATATTTGGTTTTGCTTTGCCAATCTTTAGAAGCCAGGTTTTTTTTTCCTCCCAAGATGGAATGGGCAAATGTCTCTTTGCCACACACAGGGTATCAGCCCGTGACTGAAAGGATAATTCTCCCCAAGTCTAAGCTTGGGTGAACCAATGAGTTTGTTAGAAGCATGAGTCAGGGGCTACTTAGAGGAGTGTAGGTTACCCCCTAAAAGGGTAATTCTACCCCAGAATGGGTGATGACTGTATCTCACAGAGATCCACTTGCCTTTGCTTCCCGAGTGCTGGGATTAAAGGCATGCGCCACCATGTCCAGTCAGTGACAACATCTTAAAAGCTGCATAAATGGAACCCTCCCTTCAGTTAATCCCCTGCTTCCTACACTCCAATGCCTACTATGACCATGTGAAACTGGGGAGGATTACATACATGTGTGGGGGCTAAACAGTATACAGAAGGGAGTGACTGAACACTCTTTTTTAATGAACATTTAAAAAATTTTATTTTAAATTTAAATTTTATTATTTTTCCATGTGTACATGTGTATTGCCTGCGGAGGTCAGAAGAGGGTGTTGGATCCCCTGGAATTGGAATTATAGACAGTTGTTAGCAGCTATGTAGGTGCTCGGACTTGAACCCCGGTCCTCTGTAAGAGTAACTCATGCTCTTAACTGCTGAGCTATCTCTCCAGTCCTGTACAGAAGGGAGCATCTGAACTCTTAGAGATGAGGGACTAAAGAGCTTCTCTACCCTGTCTTTCTTTGGGGAAAGTCAACAGGTCTTATTTTGTTGAGGTAATTCCTTGGGTAATTATAGCTGCTCTGACTAAGATGATAATGGCTACGCTATGCTCACACAATGCCATTCAACAAGCTTATAGCCATAAATAAATCCCCTCATCAATCTGTCCCTGGAATCCGAGCTGACTGCACATGTAGGCCCGTGGCTTTTTTTCATTGTGTTTTTGGCCTTGCAGATGAATGAGGTAGAGAGAAACTTCTTGAGTGGTTAATATGCTAATACACAGAGGCAAGCAGATGTCTCAAAGGAGAGCAGACAGAAACAACATGAGACCAGAGGTGGGCAGACTTCATCTTACTTTTAGTTACCTTGTAGACCCAAGTGAAGAATCAATGCCTTTTATCAAAAGTGGCTTCTTAGTACCTATTATGGATTTGTAGCTCAACCCAAAATGGTTGAATAGAACTTCAGAGAGGAAATGGCACCCGAGCGGTCAGGGTGAATGGCACAGACTTAACCAGGTGAGTGGCATGAATGAATGATGGCAGAGGGGAGCATCAGAAACAGGCGCTCTGGAAAGAGTGCACTCAACAGATTTATGGAATTTAGAGAGCTTTATGGCTCTGAAGGGTGAATGCGTGATGCGACTTGATGGGAGGGATGGCTAAATATGTGGGCTAGTGAGATAATAAACAGCCTTGACTCTTATGATAATCAGTTTAGAATGACATTTTGAACATGAGGGGGAATTATTGACGGGTTCCCCTTAAAGATAGCTCTGGGATGACTCGGAAATTTTCCATTTTACAAAATTACTTTTGAAAATGTATGAGACCGAGGATTGAAGGAGGTATCTGTAGAGAGGATGGAGTAGAAAGTAGGCTTAAAAGTTACTGTGGTGTTGCTAACCAGAGTAGTTCCTGAAGCAGAAAAATAGCAGTGATTATCTAAATAAGGCAGCACTTACAGTAGCCACATCAAGAAATGTTGGATGTTATGGAAGATAAGAAGAAAAACAGAGAACTTTTAGGAGTCTGGCTTGCTAGGTGTGGTGGTGCACACCTTTAATCCCAGGACATGGGAGACAAGAGACAGGGGGATCTCTGTGAGTTCAAGACCAGCCTGGTCTACACAGTGAGTTCCAGGTCAGCTGGGCTACAGGGAAATAATGTCTCAAAAAAACCCCAAACAAACAAGAAACAGAACATAAAAAGAATCTGGCTTATATGGTCGGGTAGAAGATGAAGTTGATAACTAACCCTAACGGAAGATGAATGACAGAGATAGAGAGATGACTCATTAAGAGTCCTTACTGTTCTTCCAGGGAAGCTGGGTTCAAGTCCTAGCACTCACATTGGGCAGCCCACATCTGCCTGTCACTCTAGTCCTGGGGGGTCTGGTACTTTCTTTGATCTCCATAGGGACACAGACACATGAACACATACACACACACACATATAGACACACCTACATACAGTCATGAATAAGACTAAATCTTTAAACAGTAGAAAGCTGAATGAGGCATTCTGTCTTGGACAAGTTGACTTTGGATGTGCTGTGACTTCTAGATACAGATATCCAGTGGACAGAAATACAGATCTAATGCTTGAATGGGAGAACTGGGTTCCTGATGTAAATTAGAGTCATAAGCTTTGATGCTGGTTGAACTTGAACAATGCTCTTCCCACAAATGTCGACTGTAGAATAAAAGAATATGATTGCAACCTTGAAAAACATTAACATGTAGGAAACAGAGGAGGAAAAGTCACTTGTAGAGGAAACATTTCAACAAAGTGGTAATTAAATATGTGTTATGATGGTGATGGTATGTTTTAACTATCAAATTGACACAATCTAGAGTCATCTGGGAAGTCTCAGTGATGGATTGTCTAGATCAGGTTTGGCTGTGACCACGTCTGTGTAAGGGTGCCTTGATTACACTAACCGATGTGGGAAATCCAGTCTGAAAGTGGGCAACACTCTCCCCTGCATTTAGTCCTGGTCTGCATCATGGAGGCTAGGTTGGGATGAATAGAAGCATGCATGAGCTCATTTTCTCTCTTCTCTCAGCTGTGGGTGTGATAACTGCTTCAAGTTCTTGCCTTGACCTCCCTGTAACCTGGAGCTGTAAACTGAATAATCCCTTCCTCAAGAGAAGGAGAACTTCTATTGGAAGGGAGTGGCCAGTGGGATAAGATGCATAGGCACACAGGCCAGGAGGGCTTCATTGATATCACTGCCAGGGACTTCTATGCAGCAGACTGAAGACTGAATCCTAGTTGAGAGACTTTGCATTCTTCAGGTAGATTCTTTAACCCAAGATGTTGGGAGTGTCCTCATACCCACGGCATATGACATCCACTCTCTTACGTCATTTCTCTTACAGCATTTTTACACGTGCATATGATATGAAGCTGCTGTTTGGGATTACTGGCTATGTGCATTACTGAGCGTTTTTGTGTTCTTACGGTCCCTTTATTTTCAATAGATTTTATGTTTCTCAAATGCCATTTCTGTGTGATTTATCTGAAGTTTCAAAAAGACTCCCCATCTCAACACTCAGTAAAAGCATCTCATACCATGGAAATCCATGAGGGTTTGGGCCTGGTTATTTGTTAAAGGAAATATAAGAAATGCCCACAAAATTCCAATAAAGTCTTAGGCTCCTTACCATTAGCAATCAATGTAAGACAACTTATCCCAACCACCCCATCCTTAATGACCCTGAAAGAACACCTGTGAATTTGACACATTTTTTTTTTCAATATGAAGGGGTGAATTTTCCAAAATGGAATGAATGATTAAGGGAGGAATAATCTGATTATATCAGCAAGATCATAATCAGAGGACTGTCAGACATGCCTGAGTTGCACTCAAATCCTTAGAAATAACAATCATATTAGAGTTTACCCAGTGCCTGCTATTTTAGTTGCTATTTGTTTTTATTCTTCATAATATCAGTGCAGTCCATTGTGAATGGAGAAAGCGCATAAAGAAGGGGGGAAAGTATTTTGCCCTCATGTGTATATTTAGTTAAAAAAAACACGGACTTCAAATCTCAGCTGCTGAACTTGTGTGTATGACTCTTACCCTGTACATGATTTCATGTTTTCCTCATGAGAAATCTGGAGAGTAAATATCCTCAGCATCATTGTGCAAGTGATTCACCAAGGCTCTGATAAGTTAGATAAATTGTCTTGGGTCACCTGGTCCATAAAGAGTTGAATCAGTTTCCAACTTAGATGGGTCATTCAAGAGCCTTTCTCTATCCATGGTTTTTTCCTGGCTTTCAGTCTTCTGTAGTTATAAGCTGTCAATGACTTTATTAACAGTGAGGACTCCAAGGCTGGCTGGGACCGGGAGATGACTTCATTACTTTCTTTTTACTTGGCAAAACTGGAGCCCTACCTATGTCGTTTCAAGCAGCAGAAAGTTATTTGATGAGCAGAACTGATATTATTCTAACAGTTTTGTTTATTCATTGAAACAAGTTTGGAAATAAAGAAATAACAAAAAATATCCAAACTTTATGCCTCTGTACTATTTTAACAAGAAAACCACACCTCACATTTCAATTTTTTTTCATATAAAATAGTTCTATGCCTTTAAGTATTTTTCTTCAGTATGACTTAAAAAAGCTGTATTATCAGATGATGAGTCATCATGTTTTAAGATGACTTAGATTGTTGTCATTGAAATATACCTCCTTGGCTTATGTCTTAATGACATCCTCAGGAACAGCTCTGACAAACTGAATTTAGAGCCAACAATACAACGGCCTTCTTTGATGCACACTCTCTCAGAACGTTAATGCCCTGGGTACTGATGCTTTTGATAGTAGGTGCCCCCTGATTTTCTGTCCTTGTGTTAATTTAGTAGGCAAAATGGCATCTCTTTTAAGCGAAAGTTTTGACTCCAATGATGACAGGCTAAATCATATTGCTTTTCCTAACTGTTCATGTCTTAATTTCCAAAACGTGAGACTGTATTACCTTATACAATAAGAAGATTTTGCAGATGTGATTAAATTAAGGAGTTTGAGGTAAAGAGATTATTTTTGATTATCTGGCTGGGCAAGATAATCAAAAAACCTTAAGTTTCTTGTCATAAAATTAGAAAACAATAATAATGATATCTATTTTCTGAAAATAAATTGTCATGCTTAAGAGAAATAATGCATGTCCAGAATTATCTTCACGCCTTGTATGTAGTAAGTTGTCAATATACATTAGATACTCATTTCATTTCTTTCATCTGCCATGCAGGTTTTTACTTTGCTAAAGGACTTGAGTAAGGTAGGAGATTTTTGCATTTCACTTTAGATCCATTTGGTCTCAAAATTTCACATAGTTAAGAACGTGAGTTTCTTTTTGTCTGCATCAAATTGTCCCAATTCTAATTATGACCATTTTTTTAGGTCTCAAACATAAGGTGCAAGCACAGGTGATCTCGTGTTTGCTCTGACCCGTGGTAAATGGATAACTTGAGCTGAGAAGGAGGCCTCGTTGTTGAAAAAATTTCCTTCACTCTCGATGTGATGGATGTGGAAGCAAGAGGCAAAAAAGTAGGTTTTCCTCATGGTTCTCTGAGCTGAGTCTGCGGAATATCACTTCCACTTTGATCTGAGTAGTGACAAACAGCAATGAAGCCACCAGTCAGTTTCAAGCTTATCTAAAGGCTGGCTTGAAAATGATATGTATGTAAAAATGGGAGCTCTAATCTAAGCTTTTTGGCAAAATAGAATTTTTGCACAATAGAACAGTTTGCAGAATGGAATTTTCTAGAAGTCAACATTTGGTAAAAGAACACAGAATTCTAGGCACTATGTATCCAGAAGCCGTTGCATAACCTGCCAGTGCTTTTTCTTGTCATACTTTTAAAAATTTTCTTTTTCCAGTGGGTTTGCCTCTGTAAGCCATCAGTACGGGTAGAAATATCTTTTGAAAATTCTCCGAGCACATTGGGTTTTCTCCTTTTTGATTTGGGCACACATCAATTTGGCACTATTTGGAAGCAGAACTTCAATTCAAAGTGTTTTATTTTCTTCATCGGTGGATTTCTAAGAACCTTATGGCAGACAATAACAAATTGATCACAGAGTAGCAGACCATTTTATTTAGAGATCTACTGATCCAATTATTTGCTCTGCAATCACAGGCATGCTGGTTATCTTGTGTCTGAGTGTCAGTCGGCCCTCATGCAATAAACGCTTAATAAGGAGATCAACTCACTTGAGCTTTTAAAAGTGGGTTATTTCATCCCTTCTGTCACTTTGATCTGAGATGATGGCAATTGCTCTATGAAGAATTCAACTTTGGGGTGGCGGGGGGATCGTTCAGTTGGTATAGAACCCATGTAAACAAAGTCCAGCATGGTGGTGTATGTCTGTAATCCCACAGTTGCATGGATAATAGAGTAGCAGATGCCTAAGAGTTCACCGACCTAGCCTACTTGGTGGGGTCCAGGCCGGTGAGACACCCTGTTTACAAACAAGGTGAATGGCCTGAGAAACAATACCTGAGACTCTCCTCTGGCTTTTGCATGCTTATGAACACACATGCACACACCCATCTGCACACACATGGGGAGCAACACACGTTTACATACCCACATAGACATACAAAAGAAGAAAAGGAGATAATTCAGGTTCACATTCTTAAAATATTTTATTATTTTTTAATATATGTTTTATTGAATCATTGTGTGTTTCGTGTAGAACATCTCAATCAATCTTGAATCAGCTTTATATCCCTTTCCCACTGACACCCCTTCCTCATAGGCCCCCAGCTGGAATCCATACATTGTTTTATCTGTGTTAAGGTCCACCAGATCAAGTTATGGTCCTCAAGTGGCCTCAGTGCAGGTTTACCCACCAAGGTCCAGTCAGCCTACCCAGAGTCCTTTGCTCTAGGAAGACCAGTGCATCCCCACCCAACAGTAATCATTTTTTGTGTATGAATGTATTGCCTGCATGTATGTAATTGCACAATGCCTGAGGAGGTCAGAAGAAGGCATTGAATCCCCTAAAACTGGGGTTATAGACTGTTGTCAGCTGCCAGGTGAGTCCTGGGGATTGAACCTGGGTCCTTTACAAGAGTGGCCATTGCTTTTAACCTCTGAGCAGCCCCTCAAGTTCAGTTTATAGGATTTGTTGAGTTATCAGCTGAATTTCTAACATTCTGGAATTTGGGGTAGAGGAGAGACAATGAGACGGGAAGTGATTTTACCATCCTGTGCTAGGTAAGCTGTCCTGGAATACGGAAGAGCAGGCTGCAGGAAAACCTGCACTTAGCATCTGCTCAGGCTTAGGCATCTGCTTAGGCCGCAGCCGGTGATCCAAGCAACTGAGTCAGCATGCGGTTCCATTTGCACAGTTTTCATTAGCTTGGAACGTTATTGCCTAGGCCTTACTCCTTTCTTCTGGGATCTTGGGAGAGACCAAGCTTCCCTTCCGTGCTCCCTCTTCCTCTCCCTTGACGCGACTTCTCCTCTGCAGGGCTAACACTGGCACTGAGATTTAGATCCTCCTCCTTGTGAAGCCCAGGGCCAGAAATGACCCCTCGGGGGCAGAACCTGTTTCCTGAATTTTCTTCCTTTGCAGACCAGTCCGTCTTTGAATGAGTGAGATTGTCCTTTCTGGCCACTTGGATCTCATCAGGCTTTCTTCTTTAACATACAGTCCTTGCCTGATTCTTGGCTCTGTCCCAACTCTGGGTATTTTAGAGGTAGCTTCAGTGAGTGTTTACCTGCTTTGGAAAATTGGCAGCAGTGTTCTTTCTACTACCACTCGAGGGAGGAACTGAGATATATTTTGCTGCTCTACTTATAGATCTGTGAAGGGAGTTTAACTGTTCTTCTAGGTCATGGTTTTGCCGATATAAATTTTAAAAAAGGGATTTCTTGTTTGCTATTATTAATTAGACACTTTCCATTCTTGTTTTACAAATCTTATAAAGATTATTGTCTGAATTGTATAATATAGTCCTACAACCTGGCTGATAGATCTGAGTTGGACTGGCTGTATGTTTGATTAGAAGAAGAAAAATAGATCAATTCTCAAGATGCAGGTATTCTCCATTGCCTCCTGGGCATTCTTAATTGAGCGGCTGAAAGATACTTGCAAGTGCTGATATGCTATGAACTACAATTAATAATATACTTAGAGCCAAAAAAATGTTCATTCTGCTTTCTGAGCTATAGAAGCACTCATGTAACACACACACATGCTCACAAACACACACATATACACTAACACATTCATAAACACAGGCCTACATGCACAAACATACGTATATCCATAACACACTCATAGACATGAACACACACATTAATGCAAACATACACACTGACACTCTCATACAAAAACATACAAACACACATAGACAGAAACACAAACACATTCATTGACATAGACACATAATGCACACTCAAAGATACAAACACACCAACATACACATAGATACCTTAATCATACAGATAAACACATAAACAAACAAAATCATAAATAAACACATACAAACACCTACATAGACACAAATATACCCATAAACACACACAAACACACACATAAACACACAAATAAACAGCCCCTCCATAAACACATCCAGCACACATACACAAATACACTCTACACACATAAACACACATATAAACAGCCCCCCCTATAAACACATCCAGCACACATACACAAATGCACTCTTCACACATACACACACCAACACATTCATAAACATAGGCACATAAGCGTATACACATAAACATACACATACACACACTTTGTTAAAAAATATGTAGGATTGCTTATCATTTTTAAATCTAGCATTTGGTGCTGTCACAGTGAGACCAGTGATCCTAATCATATATTCTTGGGACCAATATTGTCCCAGCCCTGAAGAAAAACTATATTATGTGCCTTGTGTTCTCAAAGCACAAGAAATTGTATGAAAATGACATGATGGTTGGTTGATTGAAGCTTTCTGACATATAAGATGGATGCTGATTGGTCAAGCAGGAAAAACTGGGGCTGTAAATGGTTTAATTTAGAGTGAGAACAAATTAGCTTGTCAAATAATATGATACATTCGTATATAGTATTAATGTAAAAGGCCATTTTATAATTATTTTCCCATAATGCAAAGCACTTATTTTCTTGTTTTTCTTCATGAATTTATTTGTGATTTCAAAGAAACTCATAGATCAGTGCAGTAATTGCAAGCTGAGGAATATTTTACTATATTAAACCATCCATCTTACTGGTAAATTTGCATATACAGAAATGACATGTATGATGGCTGATAGTGATTTGTTATGAGAGCTGAGTCGATCACAAACACAGAAATTGAACATAACTGAATACTAACGCTTTGTTTGCTTTTTAAAGAGTGTGTTGCTTGGAAGCCCGTGCTAGTCTCTATGTAACTTGTGGCAATCTTCCAGCCTCAGCTTCCTGAATAAAAGGATTGCAGGCATGGATTTACAGACCCTGTCTAATGTTTTACTGTTTTAACATATAATTTTGAATAATGGGACAATACTGCCTTTTAAAAAAGCAAGTAAGCTTTGTATCTTCCATTTAATTTTCTTTTCAAAGTGAGACTACCTCCAAATTCTTATGGTTTGAGTCAATTTCTATCTTATGTTTCAAGTCCTCCATTACTTAGGTCTTCTAGATGCTTGACCAACTTTCAGTTTTACAACACAAGGATACAGCATTTCTTATTTTGCCATTTTGATGGTCTGTTAGCTAAGGCTGGGAGGTGAAATATATTCCAGACCCAGCAGATATTGGGACCTATCTTCCTGGGCAAATTACTGTAGAGACACTTATTTTGGTACTAGAAATCTTTTTCATGGGCTAACCAGAGATCTTTTTGCGTCTTCTTTATTTAACACACATTCATTTATATCCTCATGATGACTAATATCTGATACTCATGAAACATATCTTGCTATTTTTTTTCCTTGGGAATGAGGTTTGGAGAGTTATGTGGCTGTTCTGACAGTTTTGGAAGGATATATCCATTTTTGTATGTGTTTGAATGTTTGTCTACATGTTTGCGATTGTACTACACGTATGCAGTGCTCGAGGAACCCAAAAGAGGGTGTTGGAGCCCCTGTAACTGTAGTTACAGATGGTTGTGAGCTGCCATGTAGGTGTTGGGAACTGAACCTGGATCCTCTGCATGAGCACCAGTGACTTTAGACTGCTGAGTCATCTCTCCAGTTCCTGTTCTGATATTTTTTGTGATTTAATGTCTCAGGTCTTTAAGATCTACGAAAATATTTCCGTGTTTGTGATAGAAAATAGGGATTCCATGGTCCACTTAGAGGAACAGCGTTGGAAAGGTATCTGAGAGAGGGTCTTCATGCACTGAAAATTCGTTTTACATGTTGAATACTCATTTCGCTTCAGTAGATCTGAGCTCAAATTTTATTTGGTTTGTGCTAGTGTGGCTGTGAGGAGCAAGCAAGTGTAGCTGGCTTGGATGTTCGGGTTGCGTTACCAGCACACTGGGCCATTCTGGCTAGAGGCTTAGCTGCCCATCCGTAAATTATAGAGCTACTGCTTCCAAATTATTACCTACCTCATAGACCTGCTGTTATAGCTTAATGAAAAAAAAAATAGCTTGAAATCTTTGGCAGTCATGGGTTGGGGGAGACACTCTGTAAACTGAAAATCATTATCAAAATGTTTTTTTTATTAGGCCTTTGGATCCCCTTGTAAAAGTCCAGGCTACCTAATGGATGGGGCTTTATTAGACAGCCATTTGTAAAAGCACATCCAAGCACACTCAAATATTAAACAAACACAGATGCGCAAGTGAGATTATGAAATTGCCAGGGCAACAGTACAGCCTGTACCTGGGAATGGATGGGAGGGACTGAGTTTTCATAGCTCTAATTATTCTCACTCTCTACCATATATCGGAGACTTAAACTGCCTGAGCTGGCCAGCGACTGAATGAGTCTTTTATAAACCTCTCAACAGTGCTCCAAAGGCAAAGCAAAATTAGGAACAGATTTGGTAAAACAGGGCCTACATCCGTCTTTAGACTTTGGAGGGTTTTTATCCTTTGCAGTGCTGAAGATGGACTCTAAGGCCTTATGCAGGCTAAGCAATGCTCTACTTCTGAGCTACCTTGTAGACCTAGAGAGGTGTTCAAATCTCATCCATGTTGCTGTAGATACCACACAGCCTTCCTAAAGAACCAGGACCCAGCACCTCCCAAACCAAAGGTCAAATCTGTTGCCATTTCCTAAAGATTTCAGGAATTGCTCTAGAAACAGTGGGATTTTGAGAGCTACCTAGGGTTTTGTTTGGATATGAGCAGACATTCCTGAAAGAATTACAAAGCAGAGGGCCTTATTCAGTGCTCCTGAAATTTTGGCTCTTTTGACCTTCTTTTATCCAGCCACAAATGATATAAAGAAGAGGCTCTAATGACAACAATGAAGCATTTAAAAAAAATTTAATTGAATTTGTATACATTTCATATGGAACATCTTAATCACTTTTTTACCCTCTTCCTCACTGACACCCTCCTGCAGCTTCTCCCCCGCTGGAATTCATACTCTGTCATTTGTGTGAAGGCTTATCGTGTCAAGTTAGCGTCCCCAGACAATGAAACATTCTGATTTGGATTATCTTCACTGGTGGCCTCATCTCCCAAACTCACTAAATTGTTCCCCAGCCCTCTGCTTGACTCTCCCTCACACTAACCATCTTCTGTTACCATTTGGCAAAATGCTTTCTACCCGAATGTTCCTGTCTTGCACAATGGAAATGGTACCCATAAGGTCTCAATCAAAGTGTCATGTGAATTATTTTACATTTCATGAGGAAGATAAAAATAAACTGGTTGGGGATTGGAAAAACCATTTCATATCATCAACGCCGGGCCGCGCTCATCTGTACCGACTCCAGCATGTCTCATCTCCTCGCTAACCTACCCCATTGTCCCCCTCTCTGCAGTGACTCAGGCCTCCCTCTTCTGTTGCCCAATCCTTGTTACGACTTGGGAGGTTGTTGTGGTTGCTTTGTTTTTAATATCTTGCCCAATCTTTCCATTTTTAGTTCCAGACTATTGCTTTTAACCACTTTCAACTCTCCCATTCTCTACAGAATGACACAGTACTGTATACAATCTAACTCAAGTATTTTTTTTCCAACTTAATTCCAGAATGGCTGCATCATGCTTATGGCCTTGACAAAAAATCTCAAGTAGGAGACTGTTATACAACTTCTTTTCACTCTTCACCAGGATTCATTTCCAGGGAATTCATAACTAAAATCACTGCATTGGTTTCTTATAAATAGTCTCATGATGTAGGTGACATCATGTTATGTAGAGGAGAAAAATGAGGGCAAAACAATTTATTCAGTCGTTCAAGGTCATCTGATCAGTAACTAATGTTGAACATTTCACTATGCTCTTTGCACAAAATGAAATTTACAGAGATCATTACCTAAACTGTGTGTTAGTAACTTCAATTCAAGTCCGGTTGAGTCCAATACTTGACCTCTGCCTTACTCCACACCTGTTTCAGTATTGTTTTCCTTGGTGCATTCTTTTTGAATTAAAAATGCTTATTCTTATTTTTTGTATATGAGTGTTTTGTCTCAATGTATGTAAGTGCAGTGACCTTGGAGACCAGAAGAGGATGCTGGATCCCCTGGAAGTGAAGTTATGGACAGCTGTTAGCCACCATGTAGGTGCTGGGGATTGAATCTGGGCCCTCCAAAAGAACAGCCAGTGCTCTTAACCTCTGAGCCATCTCTTCAGCCCCCTTTGATGCATTCTTATATAGAGATTTTTCAAATTCATCTTTAAAATAGCCACACTATTGCTCTTGATTGGTATTTTGCACTCTAAGCACAGTATTTTAAATCACTTTACTAGAAATTCTCTTGTGCTTTTAACCTATAGATTCCTACTGTTTCATTAAGTTAGATTCTACAGTTCCGTTGCTAAGCTCCATTTCGCTCACGAGTCTGGACTCTATGTTTCTCACATCTGCCTTCATCCATCTGCTGGAGGTGCATCCATTGGGAAGGCACCAGATCCATGCACTGTGCCACCTCTTTCTAGATGCAAGGTGACCAAAATAGCAGTTGAAATGCGTTCTCCACAGAAACCTTAGGAAGTTTATTCAAATAAATAAGCATGCTTTATTTTGAGTTCAGGGAAGAAGATTTTAGTCTTTTAAAGTCTTTTACCAATAAAATATTGCTTATCAATATAGTTAGGAGCATACTCTGCCATCAGCTTCTGCTACTATTGAAGCTTTAGAAGAGCCTTGAATAATTGTCATTTATTTCTGGTTTGAGAGTTCTTTATCAAATGTTTTTATACATTTTAAGTGCTTGAGTTGATTCTGAGTGGTTCCTCATTTAGCCAGCACTATTGTGTTTTTCTTTCTCCTCTTCCTCTTTCTTTTTCCTCTCCCCTCTTCCTCTTCCTCCTCCTCCTCCTCTTCCTCCTCCTCCTCTTCCTCCTCCTCTTCCTCCTCTTCCTCCTCCCCTTCTTCCTTCTCTTCCTCCTCCTCCTCCTCTTCTTCTTCTTCTTCTCTTCCTCTTTCTCCTCCTCCTCCTCTTCCTCCTCCTATTCTTCCTCCTCCTCATCTTCTTCTTCTTCTTCCTCTTCCTTTTCTTCTTCTTCTTCCTTTTGCACCTTCTCTTCTTCCTCTTTTTCCTCTTGAAAATTATGATTGTGAGGAGCACTATACAATATTTCCTCTTTGAAGAATGCATTGCAAATCTCTGGTGTCCTGCCATCCCAGATGGATAGTAACATACCAAAAAGAGCAAATGATTACTTTTCCCAAGCAAACTTTCATGAGCAGTTTCAGTTCTGAAGAGTAACTGCATGCCAGCAAATGCTGATTGTAATTTTTTTCTCAAAGTATTTTAGTAAGATATTGTATATTT
This sequence comes from Eospalax fontanierii, assembly GCA_035773235.1. Lineage (NCBI taxonomy): Eukaryota > Metazoa > Chordata > Mammalia > Rodentia > Spalacidae > Eospalax > Eospalax fontanierii. The sequence goes on along the minus strand of CM069531.1, from coordinate 90,665,521 downwards.
CATTCACTCATATGAACCCTGTTTTTACCAAGGCCGCTTTATAGGTCACACATTTACCTAAGTAAGCTGGTAATGCTATTATGTCCATTGATACCAAAATTAAATCTCAAAACATGACCACATTCTCAGAAATAAGACATCTATCTATACCACCAGATATATTTATTTTTAATTAATAAGATTTGTTTCTCACACATATCTGCCCTGTTCACGGTATAGCTGCATAAATCATTACAACATGGCCAAGAATGCAGAAATGCCCCCCAACACCCGTATTTGTTGTCTTAATTTTATTGTTATGGACTAGAAATAGCCCAGGTGCAGGCAAGCAATGTTTTTATAGTGGCAGTCTTGTGTTCAAACTGATGTTCTGTCAAAACACGGAGCATTGTGGAACTTTAAAATCAAGTGAAATTGTCTGGAGGTCTTCAACCTCTTTAGGGTTGCTGAACTAATTTCGATGCTACAAGAGACTTATCTAATATTCCTAATTTTGTCTTATCGATTTGTGTAAGAAAAGTTGCTGAACAAATTTCAATCGCTACAAGAGACTTTTTAAATATTCCTAATTTTATCTTATCGATTTGTGTAAGAGAACTAGACTTCGATTAATACTTATAGTAGATTTTCCCAACAGAGAGAGAGAGAGAGAGAGAGAGAGAGAGGAATAAAGAGAAGTGGGGAGAAGAACATGGTGAATTCTGGATCTTGTATGTCTCACAAAGACCCACGTATTAATAGCATGTTTCCCAGCACAACTGGGAAGAGCGGCAAACCTTAAGATGCCGCCTGGTGGGAGAGGTGTAGTCATTGGGAGTGTGCCCTCAAAGACATCCCCTCCTGCATTTCACTGGCATGCAGTAGGTGAGTGAGTTGCTCCCCCAATGTTCCTGTTATGATGTGCTGCCTCAAGACTAAAGGCAATGAGACAAACTGATAAAAGCCGAGTGATGCAAAATGACATAGACTTTAAAGGCACGGGCTAAAAACACAAAAACTTCTCACTCCCCAATTACTTTTCTACAGTTTACTGTGCTTGTGAGGTTATTGATTTCTATGGTAACTCATTGCTAAACACGCCATACGGTGATATGCTAGTCTATAGGCTGGCATTGGCTTTGGTGGGGGCATTTACAGCTGGAAACTGGGAAATACTTTAAATCAGGTGACGGGTTTCTTTGCCAGCACACAGCTAAACAGCACCATACAGACTAAGGACAAAGTAAAGAAAGAACAAAACCGGGCTAGACAGTAGTGGTACTTGCCTGGGAAGCAGGGTCACACAGGACTGGAGATGGTCTTCCTGGGTTTAGAGAACCCAGGAAGCTTTGGAGAATACCTGATCCAACAATTGATTTTACAAATAAGAAAACAAAATACTCCCAAAACATCATCAGTACATCATGGTGTGTGTTTTTTTTTTTCCCAAAACTATAAAGTCCATGTGACAGTTAGAACCTGAGTTCCGATCCTAGTACTCTTTCAATTCTAGTACACATGGACTTTTCTTCTCTTTAATTCATTTCATAGGAAAGGCCCAAGAGCAATCATCAGCCTCATTCTGTGCTTTGCTTATGACAGGTGCTGACTGAAAGCTTAAGTGAATCCACAAAGAATGTCCTGGGGGCTGGTGTAGAGCCAAGGGTGCTAACTGCAGTATCCCACCATGTAAGTCACATTTTCTGCTCCTTACAGCATGCGACCTGCTCCACATCACATTTCTGTCTTATACAGGTTGCACTGAAGAGTAGGTGAGATTGCACAGTGAAATATCTCCAAACAACATTCTACCAATTCCAAGGGCCCAGTGGGAACAGTTCCGAGGAGACGTTGTGGGGGCTGGCCAGCATGTGACCAGCTGAGTAGGCTCTCTTCCTCTCAATCATTTCTCCTTTAAAAGACCAGCTCCACTTATGTGCATCGAATCTTTAAAAGTGCTGTTAAAATAATGTTCCATTAAATGAGCATAGTATTAAAATGTCTCCTAATTACTTGCTATTATACCCTGTCCCAGTTACTTTCTATTGCTGTGAGAAGACAGTGAGCAAAAGCAACTTGGAGGGAGGAGAAAGTTTATTTCACTTTACAACTTACAGACAATCATGGTGGGAAGCCAAGGAACTGAAGCAAGTACAGTCTGTGGAGTGATGCCAGTTACTAGCCTGCTTGCTCCTTTGGCCTGTCCTCAACATGCTTTCTTATACAACCCAGGATCACCTGCCCAGGGATGGCACTGCTCTAAATGGACCGAGTCTTCCTACAACTGAAGTTATCCAGCACATAATTGTAGAGTAGTGCATCTCTCCTTCCTCGTCAGAGAATCTTTTCCTTGCATTGAAAGACAAGTATCACAGAAGACCACAGCTCAATAGTCAGAGAATAAGAGACTTCAGAATACTCAGGCCTAAATCTGTATCACCTACATCATCTATATCACCCCTCCCCGTAAGGTTCAGGATTCTTTTTGTAGAGAATCTTTCAGTAGTAGAACTGAAAGATTGTAAGAGGCAGAGGTGGCGGGGGACTTCAGGGAAGCCGTATTTTCCAGACAGCAGAGCAGTTGTATGACAACATTTGTCATGCACAGCACCTCCTCAGGCTCAGCCCAAATAGAATTCCAGCCTGGAGCAGGGAGATTGCATTGAAGTCCCACTCCTAACCAAGGAAATAGTGGCATATGATAACCTCTGGGAGAGGAAGAGTCCGCTTTCTTTATTGGTGTGCCCCTATTAAGTTGAACCACACTCCAGAGTGTGGCTCAGGACCATTCTCAAGAATATGTGGGCAATATGCATTGGAAATCAATGGGAGAAAGAAAATAAACAAAGTTGTGTGGGTCAGGGGAAGTTGGGGGGGGGAGCGAACATGATTGAAATACATTGTATGAAGTACTCAGAGAATTAACAGAAAAATATAAAGCGAAAAATGAATAAAGGGGTTTGAAGAATGGAGTGTGATGGTGAACACCTGTAACCTCAACACCCAGGAAGTGAGGGCAGATGGAGAGAAGTTCAAGGCTATCCTCAGCTTCTTTGGTTACATGGTGAATTTGAGGCCAACTTGGGTAATAATAATCATAAATGATAGAAATAATACAATAATGGAGTTTGAAATGAATCTGCCTTAGTGGGAATAGCCTTCATTCTCTTTGGAATCAGGCAGCCTAGTTATAAAATTGACCACATGGCTTTGTATAAGCTGATTAACTCCTTTTCCTTGAATACATATATGGAAATATGTATAAGTTGGGGCTTGGTGAAGACTGAAGTGGGCTCTTAGTACATCGGTGATGTTATTTTTATGGTGACCCTGAAGCTCTCCCATAAGTTGCCTTATCTCCAAACAGTAGCTCAAAAAAAATAAGATCTAACGCAATGGTTCTGGGCTTTACAAGATAATGCTTGATGTCATAGTCCCTTCCAGACTGAACTGATGGTGGAATGAGAGCAACAACAGTAATTCCTAATTCATCTCTCAGTGGCACCTCGTGTGCTCAGCATCTGAATATCAAAACACCCAACTCAGCTTTCAAATTAAAAAATAGCACTACCAGAATATAAGAAATCTTAATAACAATGATCAGTCTCATCCTCATTTTTTTTCCCTCTGCGTTTCTTACTTCTGAAGCTGAGCTTATTTTTCTTCTGTATAAGATGTTTGGGTCTGTATCCCTGACTAACACAGTACCAAGCAGTATTTAAATAAATCCAAACTCATTCCTCCTGGTATAATGTATGAGGCACCCTTGGTTTTCTTTGGGATTATCCCAGCTGTACGTCTCTATGCTGCCCGCTCCTTTATTCCTTTAATAGCTTCCTATGCATTGTAGCTCACCAGGATCTACTACGTGCTGCAGTGTCCTCAGGCTTCATCTCGATGCTCTTGGGTTGATCACTTGACTAACCACGAAACTGGAAATGATGGCAATTTGGGGTTTAGTCATTTCCTCACCACAGTGCTTTCATACGGTCCTCTCTCCACTCTGCCTACATCTCTATTCTCCTCTTTCCTACCCACATCTGGCCAAGTTTAAGACTGCTACCCTGTTTTCTCCTGGAATACCATACAGCTATGTCTCACACTAATATGCCAAATGTGTTTATCATGGCAGCAGCACGAGACCAGCATGCACAATCTGAACTCTCATCATCCACCTGAGGAAGGATGACTGTCATAAAGCTGGCAACAGTGGGACAGATATGATTTATTTATGCAATAATTCAAGCGTTATGGCAAGCCTATCCATATCAGATAGTAGCTCTCATATTCATGGGTAGAATGAGAAAGAGAACGTGCAGTATTCCTCTGAGAATGACTGGGTTAAAGTTCAGAATAGTAATTTATAGACACGGAGAGCACTTCATTACCAAAGCGAAAAGAAATGAAGCATATTTAGAAAAGAATGTTGTTTTTGGCGAGAAGAGAGAGGAGACACAGAGGTTAGCCGAGGCAGTGTCATGCAAGGGGAACAAAGGATAGAGGGTATGACACGAGCAGACAGCGAGGAAGGGCTACAAAGAATTTTGAAAAGATGGAAACTTGGACTTTGCAAGATGGGGAGGGACTGTTGGAGCGATGTGGTTAGAAGTGAAGTTTGGAATCCACACTGGCGCAGAATCCAACGCAAGGCATTCTGGAAAAGATGGATGGAAGAATACGTGAGATGAAAGGAAGGGAAACTGAGTCATAGTGCCCCATTCCAAATCTTCATTCTTGAGGGGAACTGGGCAGAGTGAGCTTTAAAAAAACTCATGACCGGATATACTCACTGAGAGTGAGATCCCTGGCTTCCAAGTCCTGCTGGAAACAAACAACATGTAAATTTGAATTAAAAAAAATTCCTTCCTTTGTCACATTGAGAAACTCTGGTGTTTTTTATTTTTTATTTTTGCCTCTGTGTGTGTGTGCATGTGTGTGTGTGTGTGTGTGTGTATGTGTTGTGTGTGTGTTTGTGTGTGACTCATTTTGGGACTATTCAAACAAGAATGTAATTTGTAGGGAGGGGCAGACCTGTTGGGGGAAAAACAAGAACCTCTCTGGAATGTTTACCCAATCTTGGGACATAGATTTTATTTTTCTTTTCCTTCAAAGGTCTCTGTTCCTTTTAAAAGACACAGTTCAGATCAGAAGAGGAAAAACATCTCAGATATCACAGCATTTCTGGGTTGAAACATACAAGTCTCCTGAGAGCAGCTCTTCAGGAAGCAAAAAACAATGTGTAGTTACTTAAAAACACTTCTCTTAATCTGAATATTACCCAAGTGGGCGCAGTGAGAGGTTGGTACGTTTAAAGAAGGTATGGGATGGATAGTCATACTTGCCAAGTGCCAGCCCAGAAATCTAGAAAAGTCGGGCAGTTTATATTTGGTTGTAGCCAGACAGTCCAAAAGAAGGGGGCAAACAAGAGGTGACTGGATCTCAGATCAAATCAAAGAATCAAAGTTTTGTACACCAAGTCATGTTTTCTTGTATAAAGCTCCTGCACGAGGGTCTGAAATGTGCAATCTGGGGGCACAGCCACGAAGTATAACCTTTCTTCCACAAAACCCAAATCTTCTTTGAAAGTTTTGGATCAGAGAAATGAGAAAAACATAAAGCATCTCTTCTCTGTGTACAGCTCCTTCTGAAGGATTGACATCCTTATTTTCTTCATTGTCTTCCCCTTTTTCTTCTGTGTGGTGGGGTAGTTATGTGATGTTGACTTTAGAACACTTAACCTATATATTCTGGTATTTCAACGGATAGTTTTATTGAATTTTTGTGCATTTCATTTAACATCTTAATCATCTTTATGTCCCTGGGAGTTGAATTTAAAAACCGAGAAAAATGATCAGGGAACTCTTTTGACATTTTTGTCTGTCTTCTATCCTTGGAGAGAAGAATTTGAGGAATTGATGGTGATTGGGAAAGAAAAAAGAATTAAGCAATGAGAGGGGAGAACGGAGAGAGAGAGAGAGAGAGAGAGAGAGAGAGAGAGAGAGAGAGAGAGAGAGAGAGAGAGAATATGAATGAATGAATATCTGGGATTAAGAGAGAAAAAATAAACATGGGGCTGGGCAGATTGCTTAGTGGTTAAAGCATGAGAACTTGAGTTCAGATCCCCAGAACCCACACAAAGCCAGACACAGTAACATGTGTTTGCAATCTCAGCACTCCTGCATGAAATAGATGGGAGGCAGAGGTTGTAGGATTCCTGGAAAAATTGTAGCCTGCTAGGTTGGCATACGGATTGACTGACCCATTTGCACAGCATGTCTAAAGTGATCTGATTTCAAGTATGTTCACATAGCATACAAAGAGTTACTGTTAGAGACTACCTGTCAAACAGCTTAAAGAGATATAGGCATCTCTTAGAAGAGACTGAAGCAAGATAGATGTCCTCATGACTGTTCAGAACAGACCTGGGATTTATACTGAGGACCATGGACAGAGAACATGGTGGGTTCGGACCAGAGCCCCAAACCGGGTTTCAGAGTAAATTCTTAAGAGGCTGGGATTTCCGTGAAGGCTGTTTGTCACACAAACAGGAATCACAGTAAAAGCAGAGAGACACATCTCAGGATTGCTAGGAGTCTTCTGAATTCAGGCAGAACAGCAGGGAAATCTTGGAGGTATTTAGTAGACGGCCACACATTTATCTTTTTCTTCTACTTGTAGAATCTTTTTCCTAGAAAGATGTGGCTCAGTCTCATATTATTAGATTTGTGTTCACAGCCTTACTTACAACTAGATTGTAAGCTACTAGACCATGACATGTGCTTTGTAATTCTTTATAGTTTTTCATGGTGCATAAAATCAAGCTAGGTATGAATCAATCACAAAAATCTATGCCTTGAAGTTATTAAATGTATTAATTGACTGTAATCTAAATAAAAAAGTCGAGTAATTGAATCCAAGATCCAGTTCATTTGCAATGCTAAAAGGTTAGCCTTACCAGTAAGTAAAAGTCTTCAGATTGTTTTGATCAGGAAATGAAAGTGAGTTGTACTTTCTTTCCTTTTTTTGTTAAAGCAGACTTTGTTTTGCAATCTGAAGTTTTGAGGACTTTGCTTTGAAGAAGGTTGAAATGAAAGGCATAACAGTGAATCAGCAAGTTAAGAAGGTTAACAATTAGTCATAACTTTAATGGATGAGACAATTACACCATCTCTGCTTCTTAAAAATAGCCACATCTTAATTAGATTTTAATCATAAAGGTCAAAGGTAGGATAAGTTTGGGAAAGCAGGAACACAGTCTGTATTGGCAAAACAGTTTCATTTCTGATGTGCTAAATTGGCCAGATTTACTAACACAGATGGTGAGAGGGTTTTGTTTCTTTAGTGGCCACTTGCTGATTGTGTGATTCTCACTATTTTTAATAAGATTTATGTGTGGGGTGCTGCCATTTCTTTATTCCTTTAAATATTCTTTGATGCATTCATTGCTCTCAAATATGATAATCCTAGAAGACTGCTACTTTGGTTTTTGTTCTGAAATGTTTAGTATCTTGCTTCTGGATTTTTTTTTTAATATCACAGTCAACTTGTCTACTTTGCAAGTACTAATTTGGGATAAAAACATTGACTTCAGGTGGCAGATACTGTTCTGCCTTCCTGACACTATGTATGAAGATACCGCTACAACTTGTGACACAAAGGACAGTCATTTTATCATACATGTCTCTGTGTGTGTGTGTTGGGGGGATTGGAATGAGTTACATCTGGGATTGATCTGGGTTTGCTGATCTGTGCCCAGGAAGGTTTGGGTCCTCACATGGACTAGCTCTCCCGGGTACTGGAACGGCTGGGCTGGGACCTTGCTCTGGGGTGCTGGTTGTATCTTCAGTTCTTGACAATACAGTTTTCTGGACGGAATTTGCAAGATGCCTCCTTTTTTCACGTGTGTGGAGTTTGCCCTGGATGGTAGTATCAAGTAGGGCTGGCTGGGCACTGCTCTCCTCCTTCCTGTCCTCTTCAACGTCCCCTCTTTCCCCATCCTGTCCTCTTCTTCACTTTCTCTTCTCATCCTCCTCCCTTCCTCTTTCTCATCTTCTAGTCTCCTCTCTTCCTCTTCTCCCCTCTCCTGGCCTCCTTTCCTCTGTTTATGTTTTCTCTCTGTCCTTTCCTCTGTGTTTTTCACGGTCCAGTGCCCTCACTTCGCCTCTCTCTCCTCCTGCATATGACTTTTACACATTTGTACTTTGGCCTTCCATACAGTGCGGTGGTCCTAGATTCAAGGGGATGGATGGAAAAGTCTGGATGGAGTTCTGTATGTGTGTACAGGGAGGAGATGAATCAGTAGTGTACACTGAAGACCATCTGTCATCTTGCATCTTTATTATACAAATGCAGTTCTATAACTGGACACATTTTCATCCTTGAGTCTCCCCTTCCTGTAGATCCATATGTGCTATTTTTCAAACACCAAATATCATGGAATCAGTAGTCTATTGTCATTAAAAATTTTCTATTTAATTCCGTCAATATTACTCACGATTGTTTACTCATTACTCCATTAATTTAATGCCCAGCCCTTGATTTGTCATGGATTCTAATACTATAACCTTTTCAACCACACGTTTAGAATGGATACTGTCAGCAATTAATAGTTTATGCTAGGATGTTACAAAGTCTAGTCAGTCTAGTTGCACTGTAATTGAGTTCAATGGCTTTTGGCTGAAGTAAAAAATTAATCCAGTTATTCTTGGACTTTAAACTCATTAACAAACATGCAAATTTAATAATGTCACATAGTCCCTATTTGCTATGTGAATGAATGTATACATATTAAGAATGAATGTATACAGCTTATGTGATGATTTCTCTTGGCAATTTGACTTGAACAATCACACTGCCAAATGATCGACAATAGGAAAATATTTGAGTCAATGCAAAATTGGTCTTTGATACTTTTATGTTTCCTGTTAAGGACCTTTTCATTCCTAAGATATCCTAGGTTTTTGAGTTTCTGGAGTTCTTCACAATGTCTGACCTCAGTCCTCACCGAAGCCCTGGGAAAGGGCTCCACTCATTAAGTCCACAGAATCAAGCGACCACTCAAGGTCAACAATGATGACTGATATACATGGGCACTACTGTGGAAATCTTGGTACTGTGGTTCCTTTTTCTCATAAATGATGGCAAGGTCTAATGCAGTTAGGTGAAACTCAAAGGGACCATTTCTACAGGCTGCAGCTTTCCTATTGCTCAGGGATATCGGTAGGACCTGCTTCTTGCCTCTGGTTTCTTCTGTCTGGCTCTTATGCTCAGTGACCACTCACCTAGTATGTTATGTGGAGGAGCCTCAAAACTCTTTTTCCTCAGTAAATAAAATATAATTTCCCAGGCTGAGCCTACAGTGTGCCAGTTGTTCTAATTTAGAGTAGGTGTCTTGTAATTGGCGGCCACTGAATGGTATGATGTTCTCTTGGTGCTGAGGGCTGACATTAGCTCTACCAGGAACTTGAAGGCTGAAAGGGAGAGCGCATCCGCAAAAAAACACAGGTGCTTCTGGCGGGAATGTGGGCGTAGACGCTGGATTGCCGACCAACTAGTTGATTTATACAGGTGTTCCCAAGGTGCACTTTTTGCTGCTTTCTCATCTCTCTTCTCTCTGACACCAATACTGTGCTCTGTGTCTCTCAGCCCCTCTTCTGCTTTGGTGAGCTGTCAGGTGTACGGTCGTGGGTGCTCCCCACCCCCGCAATGTTCATCTCCCCCATTTCAAACAGACCCATTGGACCCATTTGTATGCTTCAACCTAAAAAACACCGGTTTCCAAAAATAGACCTTTTTTCTTGCTAGGATAATTGTATCCATCCTCTGTGCAGACCAAAGACAAAAGCCCTCACACATGCTCATTTATGCAAACAGAATCCTGAGATTATTCCCATTATTAGAGACTAATTTTCATTTATATTTCTTGGCCTGAAAGCTGGGAGTACGAGAAGCAAATATGGATGAAAAGGAAAGAAAAACAGGCAAAAAGTGACATATATGGCAGGCATAAGAAAGGCACACTAAAACGATGGGAGGACAGGGCCACGTTACTTCACGAAAACCACACGGTTACAGGTATTCCATAGCTAAATGAATTCGGTTAAGTGATCAACTCCCTACGTCATTTGGTTAAAAAGTGAGTAAAATTGATAATTTGGGGGTCAATATTGTAAATATACTTTTAGAGAGATGGAATAAGGTTGCCTGTTGCTCTAATTAACTTCTTTAGGGCAAATTGATATCTTATTAGCTTGTATACTTTAAGTTTTCATTTTAGATTTACTTTTATTGTTGTACACGTGTCTATGGGAGTGTATGTGACATGTGTGCAGGTGACCATGGAGTCCAGAAGAGGTCGTCAGACTCCCAAGAGCTGGAGTTTGCCTGACATAGGTGCTGGAAATAGAACTTGGGTCCTCTGGAAGAGCAGTGAGTACTCTAAAGGGCAGAGCCATCTCTGTAGCCTCCATGTTTGTTTGCTCTTTTGTCTTTAATTAAAGACAAATAATCCAGCTGGCCACATACCTCTAATCCCAGCAGTGGAGAGTCAGAAGCAGGCGAATCTACATGAGATCAAGGTCAGCCTGGCCAACATAGTGATTTCCAGGCCAGTGGGGTCTCCAGGGAGACCCTGACTCAGAAACAAAACAAAACACAGAACGAATGCCGGAAGACAAACAAATGAGGATTTACACACAGTATTCCATCCGTTCATCTTGATTACCTAACAGGAAATCCTCATGTACACAGAGTACAACGCCCCTGTAATTGATGATCATGCTTCTGTAACTGTGACCATGTTCTGAGAGAACAACTTGGAGGAAAGATTTATTTAGGCTCATGGTATCAGAGTTCAAATCCATGGTTACTTGGTCTCATGTGCTCCGGTAGAAAAGCATGGTGGCATGCACAGGACCACACAAAGTGGTTTGCTTTATCAGTTCTAGGCTTACAAACATCCAAATAGCTTCCAGCAGAAGCAAGCAGCTCTTATTCTTCCTCTTAATGATTTTTCAGATTGTGTCCTTTTCCCTTTGCTTTTCTTTATATTAGAGGAAGCCCAGTCATGCTTACTTTATTTTCTGTCCTCCTAATTAGTGATCACTGTGTGACTGACTGTGCATCAGGGACATATGTAGGTTAACTGGCTTTACCTTCATAAGTTCTATCTAAATTTACCCCCACATCTAAGCTGTATCTGTGTAAATGTACACGTATATGTTGTATTTTCCTAATTCAATGACACATACCTCTACTCTCATGTTGGATGAAAGGCTTTTTACAACTGCCTTTATTTGCTACCTTAAAATCTTCTGTATCTTCCATTGATTCCTGATGGCCCAAAGGGGCTCTGGAAACCTTTTATTCTTCATATAATTCAAGGATTCCAACAGCATTTCTACAAATGTCCTTTGGCTCCTAGAATCACTGGACTGACTGAGATGTCCTGTTTGAATTGAGTCTCATGGCATCTGGTTCATGGTAAGGGGTCTTGACTGCTAATGGTTCTGCAGATAGTGTTTTTGTTTGGTAGATGTGGTTTGTCTGGTACTCCAAGATGGGGCTCCCTGACCATTCAAGGTTGTGTCCCTAGGTTGTCAGAGCTCACTGTCTGCCACATGATTTCATTCTTAGAAAGAGAACCCTGCTTCTCCAATCAAGTGAAATTCTTAATTTTTGAAACACCAAGAGCAGTGGTTTAAAAAAATGACTACACTACCAATTTTCTGCTGTAGAAGATACAGATAGAATAGATCCTCCCACGATGCAAGTATTCCTCAAAGCAAAAATCAGAAGCTTCAGATGTTCCTTTGGTGGCCTAGCATTAACCTGGATTCCTTCTGTATAGAAAGTTATCATATGGCACCTTCCTCCAGGCTATCCCTGGATTTTCTGCTTACCACATCATGACCATAATGACCTGTAGAAAAATCCCTGTCTATCAGACTCCTCTAAGGAAGAATTATCTATGATACAGGAAGGGACATGTGGCTAAGTAGGTAACAGAAAGTGTGATGTCACCAAGCAAGCTCAGGCAATTGTCAACACCCCATTTTCCTCCAAGAAATGGGAACCGAGATATCAGAAGGATGTTTTCTACTCTGAGTCAAATAGTCAAATTTAGGGACAGAGCTGATATTTTTGGTAAAGTGGAGGAGAGAGGGTAGAGAAAAAATGCATTCAGCCATAGCATGGAAGAGATTTGGCAAAAATTACTCATTTCACAATGATGTAGGGGACTTTTGCTAAAGCGCCATGCATAATAAAGATTTTTAAAAATTGTAATTTTCTTTATTCTTGAGAATGTCATGATATAATATAAATTTTTTATTCTCTTTAAAATCAAAAGTTAGCTCTATAGAACTTGCTAATGTTTGGTGGGAATGGACTTTGTATAGCGCATGTCAGATAGTATCAAGACCTGCTCAAAGGGAGGCATGGTATGAGGATGGACCAGCCACTTGCAAAGCCAGTTGCTGCACTCTAGTTTTCTGATGTGGGGAACTTCATCATGTATGTAATGCAATTAGAGACACAGTCCTTATAACTAGGTCAACATCTTGTACTCTAAGACATTCTATAGTAGCTCTGTAAGGTAACCAATCTTGTCTTATTCATCAACTTATGAATATGCTGTGAATTTCCCAACACACAAAGGTCGCTATATATTGGTTTAACCAAGAGAGGGTTAAGTACTGTGGGAAAGCAGAGCTGTGATAGACTGAATGAGTTCGTTGTTTTGCTTTTGTCTTGTTTCTTATAGTTCGGCCATCTTAGAGCACATACAGGGTCTCAGAAAGAGGATTGATGAGAGAATACTTTTTTATATGCCCTGGTTAGGGGCTGATGTATGATTATTGACTGCTTTTCTGCCTATCAATTATTGAGAGTGGTAACAATGAAGGACACAGATTTTTTTTCTTTCCAAACAAAGCCTCACTATGTGGTCCTAGTTGACCTGGAACTCATTACAGAGACCAGGCTGGGCTTTCACTCATCAGAGATTTTCCTGCCTCTGTCTTCTAATGGCTGAGACTGAAGATGTACACTACCATGCTCGGTTAATTATAGGAATGTTACAGTAAACTTTGGATTCTCAGATTCTACCAGTCATGGGTAAATGATGGCTGATCTTGATTGTCCTCTTGACACCTGGGTAGAGAACCTTAACTGAAGAATTACCTCTGTCAGATTGGCCTATGGGCACATCTCTGGGGCATTTTCTTGATGGCTAAATGATGTAAGAGTACCTGGCCTGCTGTTTTTTTGGGGGGCGGGGCATCTCTAGGCAGGACAGCCTAGGTTATGTAAAAAAAGTAGCTGATTGTGATTCCGGGAGCAAGCCAGTAAGTAGCCTTTCTCTATGGTTTCTGCTTTCATTTCTGCTTCTAGGTTCCTGCCCTGGCTTCCCTCCATGATAGGCTGTAAACTATAAGCTAAAATATACCCTTTCTTCTCCTAAATTCTTTTTGATCATGGTGTTTATCACCATAGAAAGGAAACTGTGACAACGATTACAACTTACAGCATATTCTAAAAAGGAAGAGGCCCAAATGCAGTGGAAGAAAAACTACATCCAGAGAATCACATTGTTAATCTATCTTTAGTCATTCCTGTGGATCAACTTGAATATTTGCATATAATAATAAAAAACTCAGATCCTTAGCTTGAAATATCCTCAAGCCTTTTCAGAACATTCACTGGCTTAAATAGAATGCACGCTTTAACATGTGCTTCTTACAGAGTCGAAAACACTGCTTGAAATTTAATTATGACTCTGGCAAACAGGGTGATGTTTTTCTTTCTTGTTTCCTCTAAGTTAAAGATAATTGAAAACATCTCATCTAAGAAGTGATACTATTAAACAGGACTTATATTTGGAAAGTCAACTCTTGGGAGGATAAAGGACTGTGCAGAAAGACACACAGAAACAATGCAGGGAGCAGGTCCCTGTAAGGGACATACACAGAAGTGATAATGAATGTGTTTACTTTTCTTCCCTCGAAATACATGAAGCATTTCAGGAAATCCGTGATTCAAATCAGACGCAACTTAAAAGATTTCTTCCTTTGGGGCTAGAAGAAGAAGAATCTTAGACATTTCTGGTGGGAAAAGGAATTGCTTAACTACTGGTTTGTTGACTCAGGCAAGTTTTTGTTACACAAGTGTAGAATAAATTAATTCTCTGAGGGACAAGCCTGATGAGCTGTGGACAAACACCCCTCCCAGGCAGAGTGGTATGTACTCAGAATCGCCTTGGGCGGAAAGATGAGGAGCTGGGAAAGTCCTATGCGCCTCCCCACCAGTCCACTGACCTTGGATGTGAGAAGGGGAGGGGCTAAAGGCATTTAAACTAAGGGCGCTGGGAAGCAGCCCTTTTGCCTCCCCTTTGGACCTTTAGATCCAACCACCTGGAAGTGGCAAGATCCAAGCCTTGTTGTGGATTTATTAGTGAAATTTATGGAGGGGAGGAAGGGTGCCCCAGCTCTGTTAGCAAGCCCAAGTAAACTAGCTAGAATTTGCCTAACTGTGAGTTGAGAAATGTGTGTGTCTGTTGTAGGACCTGGGGAGGGAGGGACCAAGCTTAGTTTGCCTCTCCCAAAGGAATTGTAGCAACAGCAAGGATTACTCCAAGGTAAAGTGTAAAACAACCTGTGCTAATGTTATTTGTGTTAGTCATGATTCTCCAGGCAAACAAAATGGGGTGTATGTGTGTGTGAATGCCTGAGGAGGACAGAAGAGATGTTAGATCTTCCTGATTTGGAGATACTAGTGGTTGTGGGCCACCTAATTTGTTCGCTTAGACTCCAACTCAGGTCTTCTGGAAGAACAGTGAGAGCTCTTGAACCAGTCACCCTCCTGCCTCAGTTTCCTGAGTAGTTGGAATTACAAGCTTGAGCCACCACAGGCCAGACTGGTTCAAGCAAATATTATGTGATATTTTAAAAATGTTATTTTATTCACTTTTATTATATTTACACACGTGTGTGTTAGGGGTTATATGTGTATGAATGCAGAGGTCCAAGGAAAGCAGAAGCTTTGGATTCTATGTGGCTGGTGTTAGAGAAGGTTGTGAGCCATACGATGTGAGTGCTCGGAATCAAATGTGGATCTTCTGCAAGAGGAATATGTGTTTTTAACCACTGAGTCATCTCCCCAGCTTTGATGTGGTATTTTTACATCGACTCTCTTTGCTGGAGGGGAGTGGGGGCTTCATTTCTTCTAGCAGGAGGCTTACATAGCCCCAGTTGTTAGAGCCAGGCCTGGCTTTATCTCTCAGATATTTGGCATGTACTCAGTTTTTACTTGCTTGTTTGAGATAGGGTCTCCCTAAGTGTCCCAGAATGGCTTTCACTTCTTAGTCCACCTGTCTCAATATCTCAAGTGCTGGGTTTACACACACACACACACACGCACACACACACGCGCACAGATATATGTGTTATATGTTACCACATGGGTTTGACTACTGTGCACTTGACTTTGAAAATGTCTACTCAGTGTTTTCTGTCTCCTCCTCCCTCTCCGTACTTTCTTGGAATTTGTGCTTCCAAATTTGTCTGCAGAGAAAACTCATATTTTGGAGAAATCATCTGCAGCTTAATTTGCAGTTAGTTTGTGAATCATACCTGTAGAGGCAAACAATGCTTCCAGTCCTGAGAGTAGCCAGCATATCTTTTTCCTAATAGACAAAATGCTAGCATTAAATTTGTTATTATTTTTGGGCTGGAGAGGTGGTTTAACTGTTAAGAGCACTGGCTACTCTTGCACAGGTCCTGTGTTCAGTTCCCAGTACCCATGTAGGAGGTAACAACTGTCCATAACTACAGTTCCAGGAGATCTGACCCCCTCTTCTGGCTTCCATGGTCATTGCACAACACAGGTACACTTACATACATGCAGACAATAATCATATAAAACAAAAGTAAATCAATCAAAAATTTTAATTTACTGTTATTTTAAATAATACCTTTATTTATTTGAAAATTTCAAACATGTATATAACGCACCTTGATCATAGCCCCAGTACTTCCTTCAGAACCCCCCAACACATCTCCTTCCCATCCTCATGTCCTCTTTTTATAAAAATTCAGTAACCCATTGAATCTGATTAGTGCTGCACTTCTGTGCATTGATGTGGGGCCATCCTCTAGGGCATGAGCTTCCTACCCCCAAAGAAAAGTGAGTCCCCCTCCCTCGGTAACTAACTATCGGCTGCCTATATCTCCTCATCTAAGGGTGGCTGACACAGTGGGATACTCCCCTTGTTGGAAACATAACTAGCTTGATCTTGTGCAGGTTTTCCAGCAACTATACCTGCTGTAAGTTCGTTTGTGCCATGGCTGTGTCATGTTTAAAAATATTTCACATTTCTTTTTTTCTTTCTTCTCTTTTAGATAATATTATTGTTATGAATATATTATTCATATCAAATTAATTAATTGAGATGCACATTTCATTTCTGTGATGTGATTGCTCTAAAGATTATGAAGATTCATTGAAATATTATCAAACTAAGACGTAACTGCATATGATATTAAAAATTGATTCTCTTGCTCTTGTTTAATGTAAAAACTGCAGTCCTCACTGAGAAGTAGGTAATCATAGTGCAGGGTTCTTAAAGCATATTTCACGGAGCACTGCAGATATTGGGGAGTGGTAGGAACAATTATTATTTTTCCCAGAATCCTGACAGTGAGTTTGTAAGGCCCAAACTATTTTCATTCTATTGAGATGATAATTGTTTTTACTTTGTAGACCTTTGTTGTTGTTAAGTCAGTGGCACATTAAATTGTTGGTATGTTGCAGATCAAAGCAATGGTACCAAGCTGGACCAGTAATTATTAAAACTGCAACACCTTGTATTTATAGGAAAGCAAAGACACAGAAGAACAAGAAAGAAACACTCCTGCCCATTTTACTGATGAAGGCACTTGATAAACCAGGAATACTAATTAGCTCCATTACATCTCAATTTTTTGATCATTTTTTCTCTTCCTACTATTCTATACTACAAAATGAGAAATTCATGCATCGCACTTTCGCTACATCCCAGGGTGATGAGCACCCCGAGAAAAACTGTGTAATGGGTTTGTGAGCTGGATTAGCTGCTCGCCCTCCTTACAGAACCCAACTTCTACTTGAAAGGACAGCTTGGAGATAAATGATGAATATTCCTATTTGTGTGTTTGTGAGATATTTTCTTGAAAATGAACAAAGTGACTCCATCATTTCTAGGTAAACAGTGTCAGTATTAGACACTAATACCAAAATTCAAGTTATCAGGAAAAATTGGAAATTTTAGAAGTCTGTGCCATGATGACACATATTGAACAGTTCCTTATGTTTATACTTATGTTTAGAGACAGTCACCACTCATCAAAGAAGCTTCTTTTGCAACAGACAGAGACTATTACAGGGTTCCACAACTGGTCACACACACAGAAAATGTGTCTGTGAGATGCCAATCCCTAAGTGACACATTTACAATGGAACCTCTACACCTAAGGCTCATGGAACACAGTGGAACAAGAGGTAGAGAGAACACGAATGCATCTCTCAACTCTCATCCATGACACTCCTTCATGCAACAGAGGGTGATGAACACAAAAGGCCAAAACTGGCCAAAGTGTAGAGAAAAGAGACTGCAGAATGTGGGCCCCTGAACAGGACTCTTTTATCCAATTTCACTCATCCAGGGTTCAGGGACCATTTTGGAAGAGGGAGTAAGAAGATGGTAAGATCCGGGGGAGGAGGTCCATGACCAAAAGGAAACCGAGACTTACAGACACCTGGGACCTTGCTCTTGTGAACTTACCACAGTGGTGACGGCATGCACAAAACCCATGCAAACGCAATCAGAAAAATCCAGTACAGAAAGTGAAGAAATGGGCAGGAGGCTACAACTTTCTTGAGGAACTATTGGCAGCTGATCACTGCTTGGAGGGTGAGTTGATCTTTAAGGGAGTGGTGTTAGACAGGCTGAACAGGCTCCAGTGGATGAACTCACACCGAGGGACATTTGGATATGCAAACCTGACTCTATAGACCTTAACATTATGTCAGAATGCATGAAGTCCTGTGGGTGGGCTATGGGGGTGGGGGTGAGGGTGGGGGTGCAGATAGAGCAGGAAGGGGCTAAATGTGATTAAGTTGTAGTGTATGAATTCTACTCAAAACTTATTGGTTCAGATTTCTGCATTGTAGCTTTAACACTTGAAGAGTTCTGGTGAAGTATTAAAAATAAGTATTCACAAGGATTTGAAAAAGGTATTAAAATATGCTTTGCTCTTCCAATTATGCCTATGTGTATAGACATATCTTCTTTATATACCTCAACCAAAACAGTATGCCACAAAAGACAAAATGCAGAAACACATAAAAAATCCACATATCTCTCTGCTGTAAGACAAAAAGACCACAAAAATAAGAAGGCCTATTACATATTTCATTAAATTACTTTTAGGTAATATATTTGGTTTTCATAAAATATGCTATTTTTACTAATAATAACACAATTTGGCATGCCACTAGGAGATAAATAAATATATGTTTTCAAATTCTTAGTATCAACTTTAATACAGTAAATATTGCATTTAATAAAAACAAACAAAAATTCTGTGGGACCCTCTGTGATTTTTAAAAGTGTAAATAATCTGAGACCCACATGTTTACAATGTGTGCATAGGGCTTGATATCTCTTCTATTGAGGTGTTTTGGTTCTTTAAATGATTGATCCTTTGTCCTGCTGCTCAGAACAGAGTTGGTCATTTTGCAATCTCTCTCTGTTCACTTTATAAACTTTGGGATTTGCCTTAATGTCTATTTGCAGAGAACTTTCAGCTTTTCTGTTCAGTGAAAAACAGATTTCATGAGTTACCTTCTTAACTCTATTAATCCATTATATTTATTATATTTAGTACCATATTGATCCAGCCCATTTATTGTCCATTGCTCAAATACTTATACACTGTGCATTTTGCTAAGTGCTGAAGATATAAATATGGCAGTTACTCTTATTAAGATCTATATTTCTAATGGAAAAGATGGGGGCATACTAGCCAGTCACTGTGTGATGTGATTCAGACTACTAGAAATGACGCAGTGTAGTAGGAATTCCAACAAAGGGAGTATAAGTCAGGAGTGGAGATTAGGAAAGATTTTCTAAGAGAAGCTTTGTTAGTGTTAAGTCTTTCAGGCATTGGAAGTTGCTGGTCAGAAGCTAGCTTAGCTAGCCAGTTGAAGGCAACTGTTAAATGAGAATGTAAGTCTATTGGCTGGGACATATCGGGTAGACTTTCCACATGATATGGGTGTCTTCACAATATGGTGACTCTCCTAAGAGAGTTGGATTCAAAGAGAAGCTGTATATGCTTTAATGACCTAGAATACGAGGCCATAGTTTATTCTTTCCACCAAATTCTACTGTTTTATTTCAAGGGGAGGAAAAATAGCTTCTTTTGCATATATTTTCAAAGGTCTGGAATGGAAGCATTGCTGCGAACATTTCCACCGTACAGTGCACTCTCTGGCTACATAGGTCATACCTTTTCCAAGTGTGAAAATTAAGTTCATATCATCCTCAAATCTCATTCCATTACAACATGAAGACTGAATTCATGTTATAGAATTGTATGCTTTAACCTGGGTCCAAGTCCATTAAGTTCAGATACATGAAACCCTTTATATTTCTTTGAATACAAACTTTCTGGTAAAGTTTTATTTGAATATAAAGACATATGTATAAAGAAAACAGTTACAACTTCCTTTACCCTCAACACACAGTGGTGTACTGACCTGGGATGACTGCTGTAGGCACTTATTCAGAAAGGAAGAAAACAGACACACTTCAGTCCCTGATCTACGTATGGCAACTCCAACATCCATCTGAACTCGTGTGACTTCCCTGATTAGGGCTCAGTCCTTCATCAAGTGGTGAATCTCTGAAGCTTTTAGCTCTGTTTTCTGAGGAATCTTTGTGCTGGGTTTTGTCAGCTGGTATTCTTAGCCTGTTTCCTGGACATAATATTCAAGGAACAAAAGCTCTCCTTTAATTTTCTAGGTCTCTGACCTTTGTAGTTCAAGAAGTATTAGAGCAAAGAAAAGAAAAAAAAATACAGGAAATCCCATTTCTGCCTGGTTTTCTTTTTCTTCCTTCCTATCTTTTCCATTCTTTCTCTTCCTATTTAAAGATACAGCCTCACTAAGTAGCCCAGGATGGCCTTCAAATAACTGTGTAGCCCTGACTGGTCCTGAACTCACAGCAATCCTCCTTCCTTCATCTCTGTCTCTTGGGTGCTGGGATTATAGACGTGAGGTACCATACCCAGCTTTACTTTCTCTTTTTTGCTATAACTTTACTCTGGGTATTCTGACTTGCTGCTTTGAAATATGTCTTTCTGGTTGTTGTCTGTAATAGTTTTAAAATTCATTTTGAATTCTGCAAGATTCTCTCCCATGCATACTTGCTCAATGTTCCTAAACTGTTCTGTGACCACGAGGATCCAGTTCACTGCCTTACTGGATTCCATGCCCACTTCTCTTCTAGATAGATCCTTAATTTTAAATGATCTTTTTTGGAAAAAAAAAAAGAGAGAAAATAATCATAGTACGTTCTCTGATTCATTGTATTGCTATGGGAGTGAGTTTGAGTCATAATTGTGAAGTAGAGTTTTTGTCAGAAGTTTAACACAGCTTCAACTAAAAACCTACGTTTTTCTAGGGTTGTAAAAATCCTGTTAAGAGACCGTTCAAAAAAAGAAACAAAGAAAATATGACTTTAGGTACCTGAAAACTATATGGAATTTTCTCTTTCTTTCTAAATGTTCATGAAAGCACAGCTTTAATTTGCAAATGTTTATGACTACCTACATAGTTAAATGTATCAATGCTTGGACATGGTATAAAAATATTAGATTTAAAGATACATATTCTTAAGATTTTCTTTAGCATGCTCATGTTCGTAAACTATCATCACCACTAAGATCCCATATTCCGGTTTCCAAGACTAAGAGAGAAAAGAGCTGAAAACTTCCAAATAATTTATTCACCAAATTAGCCATTCTGTAGAAAAGCTCTTGGAGATGAGTAAAGTATTATGATGCAACAGATGATTTCACATACGGCAACTATGGATGAGAATAAAGCAGAGCGAAGATAGAAGCAATCTGCATCAGAGATAAGTAGGCAAATTAGCACAGAAGCTGCTTTCATTCATTTTGATCTAATCCGTATTCTGTGGAGTATCAACTCCAATTTCTGAGCTCTGTGAAGGAACTATTATTGAATAGGATTTAGTCTTTGCTCTCTTGGAGTGATGAACATTTGTGGGAATGTAGGGTGGGCATTACATTTGCATGTGATTGATGATCAAGAGGCAGTCTAGTGAAGGAAGGGTGTCCCACAGAAGAGATAGGATTGAGTCTTATAACCAGTGATGTGCTGGCATGGGAAGCAGTCTGGACTAGTGGAGGAGGTGAAAGGAAAAGACAAGAGGGCAGCCAAGGCAGAATGACTTTTGTAAATAACAAGTGTCTTACTTAGTTCAAACGAAGCAACACTGAGGAACAGATCACAAAGCTGACTGCCAAATAAGGAAAGCGATCTTCATTTTTCCCTCTTGTGAGAACTGGACTATGTCCCAATTACAGCTGCATAGAAGGATGAGGTCTAATGTACTACAGCACAGAAGGAGGTCTATAGTTCACAACTTACTACTTTTTGTAAAGAACTAGGAGAAAGTTCAAAGTTTGACACAACAAAGATGTAGAAAGTTTTTAAGGAGATGGAAAGGTTACTTGTCCAGATTTGACCATTACACGTATTAAATTATCACATTGCACCCCCGTATATGTAAATATAATATGTCAATAAAATATTTGAACCAATAATCTTTGTAGTATTAAATATTATATAGACATAAAATCTTATAAAAGGAAGATTCTTCATTGAATATTGCTAAAGCCAGGACCCATGCCTATCATCCCAGATCCTCAGAGATCAGGTATTGAGCTTGGGAGTTCAAGATTAGTATAGTCAGTTAATGAGATACCATTTCAAAACATCCCCACTCAACTTATGAAAAATCTTGCATATGTGTGTGTGTGTGTGTGTGTGTGTGTGTATACAGTTGGTATATGTGCATGTGTGTATGCTATGGCTTGGGCATAGTTTTAGTGTGCATATATGAATCCATGTGTTGAAAGCTTGGTCCATACTATGGCAATGTTATGAAGTCAAAGAACTGTTAAGAGATGCAGCTTCTTTGGAGTCAGAAGAGTTACAGGGAATGCTGCTCAGAAGGATCAAAGAAGTTTTTGTAAGCCCAAATTAGTTTGTACAGAAATAAGTTGTTTTAAAAGGCACCCCCAACTTTCTAGCTCCTGTTCCACTGTGTAACTGTCACAACTCTCACCACGATGCCACTGCTGGGAGTCTTTTACAGTACCAGGCTGATTTCCACTCCTCAGTGTTGAATCTCAAGATCTGTGAACTTATATCTTCTTCACTTATACAGAACCTAGCCACCAGTATTTCATTATAGTGACGTAAAATGGACTAATGCAATCTAAATCATGATTTAATTATTGCAAGAATAATCTGTGTGCCCAGGACCAAAATAAAAAAAAAAGCATAGAAGATTTTCTAACAGTTATTGTTTTATTATTTTCTTTTCTTTTTAAAACTTATTTTATTCATGGTAGTGAATACCTTTGATTCCAGAAGTTGGGAGGCAGAAGCAGGCAAATCTCTATGAGATTGAGGCCAGGCTGGTCTACATAGTGAGTTTCAGGCCTGGGAAAACTTGTCTTCATCAAAAGACCCAAAAATATTTTATTTACTTTTATTTTATGTGTATGAGTGTTTTGCCTGCGTGTATGGAAGTGCACCATAGTACCAACAGAGGCCAGAAGGGAGAGATGGATTTCCTGGAACTGGAGTTACAGGTGGTTGTGAACTGCCATATGGGTGTTGGGAACTGAAGCTGAATCTCTTGCATCAGCTACTCTTAACTGATAAGCGATCTGTTCAGTCCTTGTTCTGCTGTTTTTGTGATTAGATTTTCAGGCCTTTGTCTACCATATACAAAAGTATTTCCCTGTTTGTCATAGAACATGGGAATTCCACGGTCTAGTGTTCTTGACTACTGACCATCTCTATAGCCCCTTATTTCTATTTATTCTGTTTTATGAGTCAGGTCTTCTCTATGAGGCTGACTTTGAGAACTTATGATCCTTCTGCCTCTGGGTTGAGATTACAGGACTGTGCCACTGTGTGGTTATTATTTAAAGCTGAATATTACATCCCTGTTCCTGTCCTTTTCTCTCCTCAATTATCACATCTTCTCTACTGCATACACTATTTCAGTAGTATAAACTTTTAGGAGGCTATTGCTATGGTTTGGATAGGGAAGCTAGCAAGCTTTTTGAAAGCAGCCAGGTAGTAAATGTTTCAGACTTAATGGATCATCCAGGTTGCAATGATTTGACTCTAGCTTTGTAGTGTGAAAGTAGCCACAGACAATCTAATAAAACTTGATTTACAAAGTCAAGTGGTGGTGTCTGGATTTGGCTTGTGGGCTGTACTCTGCTAACCCATGATCCCGATGAGAGATAATGGGCATTCGATTGTGAAAATAACACTTAGATTAGAGAACTCGAATTGGTTCCAGATACAGAGCTGAGGTAGAATTTATAGGGGATGGAGATAGTCTGTAAAGCTGAAGGGAAAGAGGAGGTGAACATGGCTTTTAGCTTTCTGCTTGAGACATCAGCATTGAAAGACAGCAGGTGATGGATACCGACAACCAGTGATGGCAGTAACATAGAGAACTCGAAAGAAAGACTGGATTTGTGAGAACATGATGGTATCAATGTGTGCTGTATACCGTGATTATAAGGAGACGTTTTAGACACTTGGGCCTCAAGTTCAAAACTGAAGTGAGGAATGGAGCTGAGGGTTGTGATGTGTAGGGCTCCAGTGATAATTTGATAATTAAAGCTGTGGGAATTGGTAAAGAAGGGCTTTAGAAAATCCACATTCTAGCTCAGATACAGCAGAACATGCCGGATGATTTCGGTCATTTGCGATAGTCTACTCTCTCCCTCCCCCTCTCCTGACAGTTGGAAGGCTAGCTTTGGGGTTGGATACAGTAGCCCTAAAAGTTCATGGACCCCAGTCTTGAATTCCATTCACAGACAACACAAAATGACTCTCGAGGAAGTTGGAACACTAGCTTGTTAGTCCATGAAAACAAATGGCTACGTTCAGAATAGACAGAAAAGTTGCCCATTTTTAGCATTTTTGTTTTAGGAAGATAATGTTTATGATTTGTTTACTTGTGCTTCCTTCCCTTCTCCAAGTTCATGTGCTGAAATTCTAATCCGTAATGTGATGATATTAGGTTTTAGGATTTTGTTAGGTCAAGAGGGCAGGGTTTTCATGAATGAGGTCTGCCCCCGAGAATTCTTCTGCCTGCTTCTGCATGTGCAAGGAGTCAGTCCCATGAGCCAGAGAATGTTCTCTCAATAGAGACAGAATCTGCCTTGAGTTCGTACTCCCTAACCTCTGGAATACTGGAAATGTGTGACTCTTGTCTGCAAGTCATCCTGACTGTGGTATGTTGTCATTGCAGTGTGGATACACTAAGGTGTCAACCAATTACTAAGTGACAGGGTCAGAGCCTTTTCTTTTCTACTATATTCATTATGTTTTCTCTGCTAAGAAACTGATTAAGGGTAGTGCTTTTGTCGCCTTCCAGAAAATCTGTAGGGAACTTACACACCTTACTGACCTTCATTCAGGTAGTTGAATAGAAATGAATATCTTATTTAGCAATATAATGGTTTTAAGTAAAAAAGAAAAAAAAAGTGCATGGAATTTAGACATCTCTTCTAGTTGGCCCTATGTCCTCAATACTAACACTATTAATATCATAATTATTATTCAGAGATATGGTCACATAAGTAAATATTTGAATGCTGAGTTCAAATGTTTCCATAGAAAAATTACCCTGGATATGTTGGCCTCTTTCTGACAAAATAGAAGGAAATGGGAAAGAGATCTAGGGTGAAATTTTAATAATATGGATTTTTCCTCCTTTCACATAGTGTGAAAGTTACAGTCACTGCCAGCAGCCCTAAAACAGTCAGACCACTTTCAGAAATTCAGTCACCTCTTAAACACTTAGAGGCTGAATTGAGTGAAAACCAGTTTTCAGAAGAATTTCCAAGGAAGTAGAAAGTTTCCACACCCTACATCTTGTACTAAAAGAAATGGAAACTGGGTTCTGTCTGCCAAAGTCTGAATTGTTGTGTCACAGGCTGTTGAACATTATAATCAGTAATAAAAATGTGAACATGCTTGATGCTATATTAAAATACACTTTGAAAAGCTTAACCTAATAATATTTGGGGGTTTATTATTTTTTTGCAATGCTAACTCTGTTTCCACATTTCAAATAACAATAAGAAACTATAAGAGGGAAAATGAATGAAATTCAAGTAGAGCATTACGAAAAAAAAATACTGTTTCTTTTCTTGAAAAATCACTTCAAAAATTTTAGCTTTGTCTGTGTGATGAGTCAAAGGCTGACAGTACAGCTTTCCATTTTTGTTTTCTGATGATGAATATAATACATGCTCATATAAAAACAGAAATGATTCAAAAAAGGACAGCAGGAAGAAAGTAAAAACCATCCTCAGATCTTTTAGGGAGAATGGCTGTTAATACTCTCAGCCAAAATCCCAGGCTCCAGACCACATGCACATGTGCATAAAGACATGGTTTCTGTGTGTCTGCTGAGTGGTGACCAGTGGCGACCAACCCTCACTCAATCATAGAGGTCCTAAACACCATCCCCCAAGTGGGCTCAGCTCTCTGTGGGATTGGGAGGGCACAGCTGGATGCCAGAATTCACTCGTGGTGTCCTGGAGTCAGGCAGTAGGGAAGGGGTGGTATTTGTTTCTTCTCACTTTCCACTCAGCTGCTGGAATTCTGGCCAGAGCCTCTTTGAGCAGCTCAGTGCATTCCTCACAGTGCTCCTCAGGAAGCCCCAGGTGTATTCAGAGGCTACCAGAACTGCTGCTGTTTGGGCATGAGTTTCTCCAGCCGGTGCTGGAAGGGTATGGGACCCTGCTGAGGGCCTGGGACCTTTGCGAGATGCCTGTGGTCACCTCTGCCATGTGTGAACTCTTCTCTCTTTTAGCCTCCGTTTGCTTTTTGTACAGTTTTTGTCTCTGTAGTTTAATTTGTAGTAAAGTTGAAGAAAACTGAAAAAAAGACCTGGTTTCTATATAATATTACATGCATGGTTTTGCGTAAATGGGCACAACAGTATGAGTTTGGCTTGGTTACACAAGTTGGTTTTTCTTTAACAATATCTAGTTGATACTTTTACAAATTGATAATTATGAATCGACTATTTGATTTTTGTTTGTTTGTTTTTTTCCTTTGCTCTGCTCTTATGTTACATGGATCTTTTAGATAATACACCTTTTCAATCTCATGATCATTTAGATTTTCCTTATTCTTTATTATTCAAATAGTAAATCGTAGGAGAGATATTTTGGGGTAATTTGGTCATATCACAGGATAATTTCTTTTTACTTTTTATTTATGTGTACATGTATATGTCTGTGTGAATGTATGCCAATGCCCACCGAAGAGAGAAGAGTTAGGGTTACAGTTATGGTTACAGATAGGGTGTGCATGGGTATTCAACTTGAGTCCTCTGGAAGAACAGGAAGCAATTTTAACTATGGAGCCATTTCTCCAGCCCTTCAAAGAATACATTATTAGAACCAGAGTCCATTCATCTACACATTCATCTATCTATCTGTTTAATAAGCATTTGCACCTTGTGGGTAGGCATTAGCTTAAGTACAAGGTATGTACTTAAAGGAAAGAAAGACAGGACCAGATGATGAAGACGATGCATGTTGTGGCCGTGTCACGTGAAGTAACGGGGGCAGCATAGGGCAGCAGGGTTCAGCTCTTCCTGCGTGGGGAAGCCGGGAAGGATTTTATACCCGGATCTTGCCCAAGATGAGTCCTGAGGATACTCTAGGGGCCTCAAGACAGAGCAGGAAGTTGGACAACACTTGTGGCTTGTCAGGAGTGACCAGAGAGACAGGAGAGGTCTCAGGATAGTAAGAGCTATAGAGATGGAGTTTTAATCACTAAAAGGTAGCAAACTGTCCTGAATCCCATGGTTTGTGTGAAATGAAGGTTACAAAAGACCCACTGGATTTAGCAGCACAGATGTTCCTGGAGACCTTAAGGAGGGCAGTTTGAGTTGAATGGTGTGATGGATTATGGTCAAAGGGGGCTGGGAGGAGATGGAGTTAGAGGATGGAGAGAGGGATATCAATTCTTCTAGAACGTTTCTCTTTGAAAGAGAGATGAGGCATCATAAAGGATAATAAAATTAAGATACTTTTAGAAATGGAATGTTTATGTGCTGATGGAATTGATTCTGTTGAGAGAATTAATAATGCAAGGGAAGTCATTCTTTTTTTTAAAAAAAATAAATTTACTATTTGCAATTTTCACACAATATAATTTAATGATGTTTAGATCTCCTCCCATGACTCCTGCCCAAGTCAATATACTCCACATATATAATATTGGTTATAGAATCTGATTTGTGTCCCCACATGACCCTCAGCATGGGTTCATTTGCTGGAGCCTGAACAAACTACCAAGAATCCCATTCCTGTGAGACCACTGCCTTTCCCCTCTCTGTAGCATCAGTTGCCAAAAGTTCATTAGGTTGCATTGGGATTTCTTACCTCCTTCTCTGTGTCTATCCTGGGATTTTGATTTGAGCTTACATGAGACTTTGGCATGCTGTAACCGCTGTTGTGAGTTCATATATGTAACTGACCTGCTGTCTGGAAGACTGTGTTTCCTCATGGTCATCCACCACTCTTAGAGTATTTATGTCAGCTCTCAGTGCAGAGAGCAAGAGTCTGTGAGACATTTAGCCCTAAGGGACACGTCTTGAGTGCAACATCTCCACATAAGATGCATGCATCTCGCAACTCTCACCGGAGAGGTTTCCTTGTGCAGCACATGGTGATGAACACAGACACCCACAACTGGCCAACGTGGGAGAACAAGAGGCTGCAGAGTGCTTATCCATGACTAGGAAGGTCATTTTTGACAAGGTGCTGAAATGTAAGTGGAAGGGTTGCCTGTAGAAACAGGGCCAGACTGGAAGGTGGTGTGGCAGATGTCCTTTCAGACCTGAAACTCTTATTCAGCTTGGTAGTTCCTCTCTAATGGAATTTCAAAAGTGCATTTTGTCTTCTCAGTATAGTTGGAGGCAAAAGTAGGGCTGAGGATGTGGTGAGGGGAGATGATGGAATTTGAGTATATAAAGAAACTTTAAGTTAAGAAAACACAAGGCGCATGTGTGTAGTTACTAATTTAAAGAAGAGTAGACAGCGTGGTGTGTTTTTTTCTTTGTCATTGTATTGCTGCAGGAACATAAATAAGGAATAAAGAAATAGTTTAGACAGCTTGGGGTTTCCTAGGACAATATGACAGAAAGTGATAGAACAGGGGACTGATGGTATTCACACAGAGGTGAAGGAAATGATGGGCCATGGACTCTGAACCAGATAAGGCACGAAGTACAGAGATGTGTCCCCATTCAGACTGATAAACTAAAGTCCTAATTCCCAATTAGTGTTGAAGCGACTGCACTGCAGATAGAACCTTGAAGAAGTTCAGTTAATGAAGTCATCAGGAGGGCTTAGTCCAATATGACCAGTGGTTTTCTAACTGGAAGAAATGAGAACACAGAACCAGAGAGAGATGAATGGTAAGATAAGAGACAAGAACAGAGACATGTACAAGCCAAACAGAGAGGCCACGAAGGAGACTGACCCTGATTCTAGCTTATTCCTGGGCTACAAGAAAATAAATTTCAGCTTGGGAGGCCACCTAGTCTATAGAACTTTCTAATGACAGGAAAACCAGAAAATTCAGGAAGTTATAAATAAAAATAGTGAAAAAGTCTCAGTTATTAATTTATGTGTTCTGTTGACCACACAAAATAGCATGAGATGATGATTCCAAGAAAGCTTGAAAAAGAGAATGTGGCAGTGAGAGACTGGGATGTTTACAAGAGGATGAACTTGGTGGTTACAGATAATGGCAAAATCCAATGTAAGACCCCAGAAGTGCTAAGAGAGAGGACTGAGTTGAAAAAGAGAGAAAATTCAAAAAGGGAGTGAAGATTGAGAAGAGAGGAGATGTGATGAGCTGCTCTTAGATGCCGCTCTCAAAGGTGACAAGAACAGACTTGAGGAGAGAAAATCAGCACGTAAAATATTCACCCAGTGAGAGAGATCAGAGAAAGAAATAGAGGGGAGAGAAAGAGATAGAGAGAGACAGAGAGAGAAAGAGAGCAAGAGGACTGTGACAAGGTGGGGATTGAGACAGCTTGAGAACAATCAATTCAGATGAAGATGGAGGAGAAGAAGGAAAAGACACCATCTCTCCACCTCCAGGTCCTGAGGATCTTGGGGCTTTTAAGTACAAACAAACCTATAGTGAGAGGACTGCCAAGGTGACTAGGCTCCCAGGCCAACCCCCAAATTCATGTAGGAGGTGGTGAAGGCATAGATCGGGGTAGAGCTGACAATAGGAGGGGCTTGCTCGTGCTGAGCCATGAGTGCCATGCATCGATACGAAAGAGGTTGGTAACTGAAGAGATGCAGGATCAGATTAGCAGCTGGGACACAGTTCTAAGGGAAGGTGCATGACTATGGGACCCGGGTCCTAGCAGAGACTAGAAAAATGAGGGATGCCAGACACACCTTAGGGGAAATTCATGATTATTTCAAATTCAAGAGTACAGGAAACCGGATAGTCAAGGCCTACAGTTCCTAGAGGTGAACAGAGCTTTCTTCAGGATACTAAACTCTGAAAACATTTTACAGTGGGATGGCCTAGGGAAGGAGACTGACTAATTGACCCTCAAGACCTGATGGTTCTCAATATGGAGGTGGAATCAACTGCATATTGCAAACATTTGGAGAAAAGAACTGAATGTTCTATTTTCATTATAATTATTGCCTTGATGATACAATACAACAATCTCTGTATGAAGTAGAAATGACTTAAACTATATAGGTGGAGACATGTAGATTATAGGTAAGTACTGAGCCATTTATTTAAGGCACTTGAGTATGCATGTATTTTTAGTATGTGAAGTCTTAGAAGCACTTATCTATGAGTTCTCCAGGACAGCTACATCTCAATGGAGCCTGAGGAAGGATGCAGCACAATTATGAGCTGGAGATCCATATGGTGATAAACTATACACGACTGATACTCTCATTAACTAGCTATAAGAAAAACAGTGTGTTTTGTCAGGAAGATTGAAAAATATTTAAAAATTAGTCCTCTTTGTTTATGGGGATGGAAGAAAGTCCAAACATTCACAGTCCCTCACTGTTGTGACAGGAAGAATGGTCTAGCCTTTTGGTAAGTCTATGTTATCACCCTACAATAACATTCCGAACATGTACCCCGTGGGTCCAGAAATCCCTTGTTGTACTGTGACAATGGGTTATCTCCAGCTCTTTTCCATTCTGTTATTTAATATAACTCTGCCACTCTCTGTGTTTCTTTTGTAGTGTTGTCTGATCCTTCCACAAAACAGATCTTTTATGTGTGAGCCATGCACTGGGATTAGGGTAACACAGATGTGATTTGTATGGCACCTTGCCTTGTTTTAACTACGATTTTTTGATCAACTGAACTACTAAATGACTACTAGATGGAATGGAGGGAGTGGACAGGCAAAACAGCTCAGCTGGTGGAAGTGCTTGTGTGTAAGCCTGATGCCTGAGTTTGAGCCTCCAGGACTCATGGTAAAAGGACAGAACAGACTCCTTGAAAGTTGTCCTCGGACCTCCATACACACCATAGCATGTACATACCTGCACTTAGAACACGCACATGCATGCACATGCACACACATACACACAGAGACTCATAACAAATAAAATAAAAATTGGAAAAAGAGCAATGTGTGAAATACATGCCATAAATAGACAGTTGTTAGTTCCGAGTATAAGAAATGAACACAGGTCTGTAAGAAAGCATGTTTTAGCCTGAGCCACCTTCCCATTGGTTAATATGAGATGAGAAAGGGCTGCTGCACAAATTCATAACCTTTCCTTCGATCTTCATTTCTCTTAGAACTTTCAGTATTTTTCCTAATCATTCCTATTAACTTCATTATCTTGAGAAGTTATTATTATATATTTAGAAATATTTATGCTAAAAAAACATAGTGAAGACTACCTTCTTGTTTTACTCATTCTGATTGCTGGACTATGGGATCTAGCAGGAAGATCCACCTAACATGGCTATTTATGTGTGAGGAATCGTATGGTAGGATGGCAACTCAAGAATTTTTGGAAGATGAAAAGGAGAACCTTGAGGTCAGTCTCTGCAGTCTATTGTGGGAACTCTATACAGTTCATACACAAGTGTATAATGAGGTAACTATCCTCAAGAAAATTATGGTCTTTAATTTTTTTGGAGTTGTTTATTTTTATTTTATGTGTATGAGTATTATGCCCACATGTACGTAAGTGCATCCATGTCATGTAATGCCTGAGGAGGACAGAAGAGAGTGTTGAATCCTCTGAAACTGGAGTTATGGACAGTTGTTAGTCACTATATGGGTGCTGGGATGGGAGCATGGGTCTTCTGCAGGAACAACCAGTTCTCTACTTTGACCGGTCTGTCTAATGCTGAAAATTCTGGTCTCAGCACTGGTCTCTGATAGGAGTTTTCTGTTTCTACTCTGTAAAAAATATAGTGATAATTCTTTTTCAGGAATTGCAACTTTTATCTCATGAGGGTGGCATGGTTCAGAGGCAGTTGAGTAACAGTGGATAATGGATTACATTGTTGATCAGTTCAAATCTAAATGGGCAATTAGGAAGTTGGGTTTAATTGGAGGAAGTAGTTTACTGAGGTATGCTTTTGAAAAGTTTATCTTGTCCTAGTCTGTCTGCCTGTCTCTCTCTCTCATACACACACACACACACACACACACACACACACACACACACACACACTCAGTCACACTGGAAGAAACAGTAAGATGACATCTGTTTGCCATTCAAGGAGTGGGTCCTCACCAGAGCACAATTCTGCAGGCAACCTGACCTGTCTTCTCACCTTCAGAACTATGATGTTAAAAAAAGACAGATGTCTGTGTTTTTAAGCACCTACTTGATGGTATTCTTTAATGGGAGCCTTAGCTTTCTAAGATCAGTAGGACCTTATATTGAGAACTTGCTTGTTTGAATGATGGTTAGTGTCCTCATACCTTATCAAGGATCTCTTCTTTTGTAAGTCTAACTGCTAACCTGTGTGTAATCTGAGTTGAACAAAATAAAGTGATAAATTTCCTGCTTGTGCCTGATCAAAATCTTCTTTGCACTGAGCTGAAGAAAGAGAGAGTCATTGTCGGTTACCATTAGAGAAAATTGACATAATAAATGCAGGTGAGCATGCAGAAAATGCGCCATTTTTTGCACATGAATTCGGCCGTAGATGAAAATGTTGCCTGTGTGTCAATACCTAGGAAAGGTTCAGGATTGCCTCATATGTTAGAACATGTCTAAAAAGTCAGTGTTTTACAATAACAAGAACTGTAAACAAGTATCACCACAGTAAGCCTGGAAAAGCAGAGTGTGGGGCAGGTAAATCATTGACTTGGAAACCGAAATAAATAGAATTTTAGTAAAGTGGAAGAATGGTCTTCTCAGTGAAATTTCTAGGTTCTTATCTGGTTTTTAAGTTTTCTTTGTTGGAAGAGTTTTAAATATTTTATGTATTGTTTTTATTTTATATGTATGAGTGTGTTGCCTGCATGTATGTAAGGACACCCACATTGTGTAATGTCTTCAAAGGTCCCCCGGAACTGGAGTTACAGATGATTGTTAACCATCATATGGGTGCTGGTTACCATCCTGGCTTCTGTTCAATAGCAACCAGTACTCTTAACCCCTAAGCCATCTCTCCAATGCCCTGTGGAAAAATTTTATGAATGAATTTTTCTTTTTGTGTAGAGTAGAAACCTAGCAATGTGCTTTATTTCCTACTGTGATAGTTAGTGTTGTCAGTTTGACAGAATCTAGAATTCCCTGGGAGATGGGCTTCTAGGCATGACTATGGAGGGTTGTCTTGATTGCCCTGAAGGATATTTGGAGACATAAACTTGACCCTATAGGCCTTAATGTGCATGATGCAATACATGAAAACCAGTGGGACTGTGTAGCAGGGGGAGCAGAAAGGGAGAAAGAATCTAAATGCGATCAAAATATATTTATGAAACTCGCAAAATTCCATAAAAATGTATTAAAACATTTTATCTATCCTGCAATTTTAGACAGAAACTATTGATTATATAATGTGCCATTTCCATCGAAGTTAAAATTTAAAATTATTTTTACTTTATTGGGACAGAAACATTTAATGTGATATGTAACCCGTTTGTAGTGTTTTTAAGTACATGATGTAGTACTGAAAATTACAACGTGCTTTAGGTTAGGTCTCCATGACTTAGTAATCTTTCTTGGCTGAAACTTGACATCTATTAATAGCTTCTTAATTCCATCTTTATTTAGTATCTGGAAAACACCACTCACTCTTTGGTTCTATGGATCTGAGATGCTTTTATTTATTTGTATTTTATTACATTTGAGTGTGTATGCGTGTGTGTGTGTGGGGGTGCAGGTGCTATAGTGCACATAGGGTGAGCAGGTTTCAACTTGCTGGAGTCAGTCCTCTCCTTCCACCATGCAGGTCTTGGGGATCCTACTCAGATCATCAGGTGTGATGTCAAGTGCTCTACCCCTGGGCCATCTCTTCATTGCTGAACTAAACTGTTTTAAGTATGTCATTTCAATGGAATCCCTTAATAAGTATCTTTCTGTGACTGGTTTACTTCACTCAGATATCTATTTTCAAAGTTCAGCCTCACTGTATTCCATGGGGTGCATATAACAACTTTCCTTCACCCACTCATCTCTGAATGGGCCTCTAGCCATTTTCTATTTTGACGATTGTGTGTGATGCTAAAGGACTGTTAATACTTCTCCCAGAACCTATTATCAACTCATTTGATTCTTATCCAGAAGTGGGTTTGCTGGATCATATGGCAATGTTATTTTTAATCTTTGGAAAGTCTTCTATCTGATTTGTTATAACAGCTGTAAGATTTTTCATTTCCAAACAACGTTTAAGGTTCTCTCTCTCTACATCTTCTTTTGTTTTAATGAAATTCGACAGGTATGAGGTGATATATTGCATTAATTACTTTTCTGTTGCTGTGATAAAACACCATGACCAAGGCCACTTGTAGAAGAAAGAGTTTATTTGGCTTATGGTTCCAGAGGGACAGTCCATCATGGTTGGGGAGGCCTGGTGGCAGGAGGTGGCTGGAGCAGAAAGTTGAGTGCTCACATTTTCAGGCAGACACAGAAAGCAAAGAGAGACTGGAAATCTTGCAAGGCTTAAGAACTCTCAAAGTCCATCCCTAGGGACTTGCTTCCCCAAGCAAGAATACACCTCCTAAAGGTTCCATGACCCTTTCCAAACATTGCCACAAACTGTGGACCAAGTGTCCAAATACTTGAAGCCTGTGGGGTCACTCATTCAAATCATCACATGTATCTTGTGGTTTTGATCTTAATTTATGTTGTTAATTTATGTTTTTCTAAGGGAACTGCCTATTTAAGCCCTTATACCATTTTGAATGACTAGTTATTAAGGATCTATAATAATATTCATGTTTCTGTGTTTCACTATTCCATTACAAGATAAATATATATATACAAGTATATGTATATATGTATTCATGGATATGTATGCACACCTATAAATAATTTTTAGATTAACTGCTTATGAAATATATGGCTTGTAAATATTTTATCTCATTCTCTGGGATGTTTTTAGTGTGTTGATAGTTTACTTTGTTGAAATGTGACTTTGCGATATTTAGGAAACAAATGAACTTCGTTACTGTATTTATCTTATAGAAGAAAGTCATGGGATCTTTGAAAGGAAAACAAAACCAGTGTGGACAGGAAGAGCATAGTAGCTAGGATGTGGGAATAATACAAAGGCCTCAGTCTCCCCTTGGACTTTCCTGTGAAATGCTCCTGACAGTCTTACATACTGCTTCTTTCGTGTCTCCCACAAATTTCTTTGGTAGCTATGTAAAAACAATAGGCACTATTTCCTGTTTTTTATAAAAATCATCTTCCTATTCAAGGAACTGGAATATACTGAACTGATTTTCAGTTCTAAGAACTATTTTTGAATGAAATCATTCATTCAACAGTGAAGAAATGACACTTTAACTCTTCACAGGGTAAAGGCAGTAAGAAGGATAATCATGGAAATTTGGTATGGGGATTCCTTTGCCTCTGCTATCTGTTTATTCGTTTCTTGTATTCGTTCTGTTAGCCTTCCCCGACTGACTGTTTCTGCAACCAATCTGAGACCTTTTAAAGCTCTTATTACCATACGTTAAGCATATGTACTATATAATTATATGTAAAATATATGTAAAATATAATTATACAGAATGAATTTCATTATGAAATTTTCATACATGCATATAAAGCATCGTGTCACACCTACTATCTCCTTTTCTTGCCTCCCACCCCTCTTACTGATCCCCTGCCTTTTCCTAGCTAGTCTGTCTTATTCTTCATGTCCTTCCCTTGTGTGTTACCCAGTGAGTTTAATTATGTCTCCTTAGAGCAGCAAGGATGAGTGTGTATTTAATGGCACATGGGCAACTTACCAGTGACTGCATCACTGAAGAAAATGTTGAGACATTTCTTTAAGGCTTGCCAGTATTTTAGTGATTCCCTTTGATGATCTGACCATCCATTTTTTAAGACAGCTCATGTTCAAAGAGTCCATGAACTCCCTAAAGGTCTCTGAAGCCTTGCTCTTTAATTCTCTATACTTCTGCCCTTCCCGATTTGTTTATACTCTTGTGATTACTGTCATCTGATTGTCCTACTGCTTCCCACTGATAACCATTGCTGCTGCTACAATTATGAGCACAGAGAGTGAACACAATGTACTCGGTGCTGTCTGCTTTCTGAACTATAATCTTGCGGCTGCCTTGGGGACTATAGCAGAAAATAAGATGCCCTGTCTTCTGAGTTTGGCAGAGGGCTGGTGTTTGGATGGGAAAATAGGCTCAGTTTCCACTGAGATTCACATTTCGCATGCTTTTTCCAATTTATAAAGTAAGTTGCGGAATGGGTAGGTGATCCGTGCAGAAAAAAATGAACTTTTTAAAATCACTATTTTATATTGTTAGTCTGAGCCAATCATTATCATATTTAAAAAAAATCAACCCTATGTAAGAACTAGGAATTTGGATGTATATGTAGGAAATCCACAGAGATCAACTGGATGGTTATTGAATAGTCAAACAATACTTTCATGGTATTTGAGTTAGATGACTAATAATACAGTGAAGTAAAGGTTTAACTTTAATTTTTAAGGAAGATTAATTTCAGAGCTGGCTAGGTGACTTTATCTAGGGCTGTGACATTTCTAGGACTAAACCATTTCTCTCCTATTTTGCTATCATTTATCCCTTTCCCTTCTGGGTCTAAGTTAATGGATCAACGTTCATCCGTAGTGAGGTTTGCATGAAATAATACAGGGTGGATATGCATATGATATGTATGTCCTATTGGGATAATCGACCTTGAGCATATTCTAAATCCTTTTTCTTTCCCAAATTGCCATAAAAGCAGTTATTTAAGGGACATTTTACAATGTTTAAAAACTAGTCTGTTGCTCATGGTAAGATGTGTCTGCTCGTAGAGATACCAGGAATCTGAATCTTGATTCAATTAAGGCTGATTGACATCAGGTTTCTGAAGAGAAAAATTTGTTGCCCTAGCTGTGGGATTTCCTTTGC
Source organism: Eospalax fontanierii (assembly GCA_035773235.1). Lineage (NCBI taxonomy): Eukaryota > Metazoa > Chordata > Mammalia > Rodentia > Spalacidae > Eospalax > Eospalax fontanierii. The sequence continues at coordinate 90,628,548 of CM069531.1, read as the reverse complement.
ATCTTATGAAGTCATTATTTCCAAGAAGTACCCTGTCCTGTGATCTGCATTTGGCCCTCTCTTGTGGTCCTCACAGATAAATTTTATATTCCATATGTGCACAGCGAGCGGTCCTTTTTCTCACTCCCCAATCACTTATGTAAAAGAATGAGGCCTCTGCTCTGAGATACCCAGGTCAAAAACAAAATCATGGTGTGTTTTCGATCAGTTCCAAATGTACCCACTCTGAGTATGATCAAGTGGAAGAGAGGAGACACACACAGACATTTCTTCAGTCTTTGTAAGTAGTGCCTAAAAATGTTTCCTCCAATACTTATGTGTTTCTCCAGAGATTTGTGGAATAACTGCCAATTGCCTCATGCTCTTTGAAATGGAAAGGAGAACAATAGCTTAATCCCACTGTGGTCTAGTCTCACCAAGAGAGTGAACTCCACTGACCCTGGCTGATTCCACATTTCTCTGGAGGTCAGGGTTTATTTGGAAATTATATTAAAATAATTCCTTGAAAAGCTACCTTGATGCACCCAGAATTTTTATTTTCTAGTACAAAAGAAGAAGAATAAGAAAAAAAATCCTTCTCATGTCTTCTTTTTATTTACATGAGCTAGTTTAGCCCCGCATCTTCATGGCTGATGGCCGCTGTAGCCCATTCAGGTTCTTCCAGATAAATGAGTGGTTAAACTAGGTCAGTTTCTTTGATTATCTGACTAGAGATAACAAGTGGTTTGGATACAAAGCTCATTTGCAAATCTCCTTGCATACATATGTTGGCGATTCTCAACTCTCTACAAATGCAGCTTAACTTGCATGAATTTTGGATGGGAAGAGCTAATCTATTCTTAGTGATTTTCTTCATTCTACTGAAAAGTGTAGCCCATTTTAAGTCTTTGGATTTCACAGTCAATCAAAATTTCTGGGCACTTTAACAAAAAATAACCAAACTATTAAAAGCATCACATTAAGCTTTCACAAGGTTTTTTTTTTTTTTCATGAAAGAAGATTTGAGGAATTCATAAAACAGTATCAACCATTTGGAGAAAGTTGGTAAAGACATTTTCTGTTTTTTTGTTTGTTTGTTTGTTTTTGTTTTTGTTTTAAAGTAGTTCAAGAACTGTACTTGGTTTATGGCCTTCAAGCACACCCTTAGCCGTGAGCACCCAAATAACCACATGGCTTTTTTTGATCTCCTGCTACCTAAAACCCAGCTCTGAATGACTTGTGAGAATCTGAACTTTCCCTGGGAGTCCACCAGCATGTGATTTCTCTATAAGGATAAATTAAAAGATAATTAAATTCAGTTCTTATTTTATCCCATCTCCTTAGTTTCCACATTTCCTAAAGTTCAACAGTAAAGCGGCATACTTCCGAATCTATTTATGTTTTGTTTCCATTTCCGTCAATGGCTGGACCATGCATTTTCTCTTTAAGAGACTTGCACATCACATTTTCCATGCCCAGGAACTGCTGAATTTTGACAGTGGCAGCCTGCCCGCCCTATGCGATGGCTGCTCGATCGAGCAAGACTGAGTGCCCCGGCTCCCTGTCAGAGAGCTGTCGTTCCATTTTTTTTTTTACTCCTTGTCTACTGATTTTTGAGCATATGTGGAGAGGAAAACGGGGACAGGACATTCTCTGCCTCATTTACCAATTAACTTCCTGTTCCACATGCACTGCAGGCAACCAAGGTCACTGAGACTTTGGTCACAAGTGACTTTACTGGAAATGCCAAATTTTATTGCTTCCCTCTAGGTCAATCCCAGGTTTTCACCTGAAAGATGCTGCCTGAAAGGACCTTCAGCAGGAACTCAAACATGCACTTAGATATGATCAATAGCACGCACTATCAATCGTATTTAGATATGATCAATATATGATCGATAGCACGCACTGTCTACGGTATTTAGGGTGACTCTTGATGAATATGGATACTGTGCTGAGGAGACCTCTATTTTCTATTTCTTTTTCTGTTCATATAATCAAATCTTTCCTGTTTTAACCCTGACCACTTGACTTACTTACTTCCACATTTTTTTCTTTCATAGCAATGACTCCTATGGTCATTCAGGTTTGTATACAAATTCTGTTTTCCTTAATAAATTGCAAAGACTTTCTTTTTCAAATTTACTTTTGCTTTGTTTGTATGAGTGTTTTGTCTGCATGTGTGAAAGTGTACTAAGCATATGTAGCATCCACGAAGGCCAGGAGGGGGCATTGAATCTCCCAGAACTAGAGTTACATTGATGTTTGTTAGCCTCCATGTGACTGCTGGGAACCAAAGCTGGGTCTTCTGCAAGAGCATCAAGTGCTCTTAAGCCCTGAGCTACCTCTCCAGCCCCCAAAGACTTTCTTTATACTTTTCTACCATCCTGTACTGACAAATGGAGGTGATAGTTAGTATGAACGGAACAGCCTCGATGAAGTGAGCCCATTTTTAAAATTTAATTTATTTTTTTTCCCCATTGAACACTTTTAATATGCACATGAACCCTAAGGGGGCAATGTTATGGTCTTCAATGCCATGATGAACACATGGAAGGCAAGATGGCTTAGGAGTTTTCCTGAGGTCAAACAGCTAGCCTGTTGGCAGACTGAAGGACCGTATTCAAGCAAGTTTGCAATGCTTTTTTCATAAGCCTCTATACCATATTGTCCAAGACAGACTCCTGGGTAAATGCTGTATCATGCCCATCAGTGATCCTTATTCTTTGTGTTTTTCATTCATCTTCTGGGGTTGTGAAGAGAGAACTGGAGAGGGACCCCTCATGGATCTGCTCTGATATACCTCATCAGGACCTAGTGAGGGGGAAGAGACATGGCACACTGAGTGGAAGGTTTCCACTCCTAGGAAACTTATGCAGTGACCCAGACCCTTGACTGTGCTGCATAGCTCAACTTTGGAGATGGCTGTTGGGCTTGACACCTTTGGTTGTCTTTAAGGCCATTTTTGACCCTTACTTACTTTTTGCTTTTTCAGCACTTTTTCATTAAACTATTATCTCTTCCTGTTTCTTAATTAAAAGAAAATATTGTATTTATTGTTTTTATTTTCTGTGTATGAGTGTATTGCTTGCATGTGTGTAAGTGCATCCATGTCCTGCAATGTTGTGGAGGTTAGAAGAGGGTGTTGGATCCCCTGGCACTGGAATTACAACTGGTTTATTAGCTACCATGTGGGTCTTGGGGACCAAACCTGGATACTGTGCAAGAGCTGCCAGTCCTTTTAATGACTGAGCCGTCTCCAGCCTCTCTTCCTGCTTCTAAATTAGGAACAAAAGATATGAGGTGACAGTTGTAAGGAGAACCCAGGACTTTACCCTTTGTTCTACTCTGAGTTGCTTACTATAGACAGTCTAGGTTGATGTTCTAGTTTTCTTTCCTTTGCTGTGGTAAAGTACTCTGACTAAAAGAAACTTGGAGGAGAAAGGGTTTATTTTAGCTCATAATCCCAGGTTATAGTCTGTCACTGTGGAAGTCAGAAGAGGAGGGCCTTGGAACAGTTGGTCATAGCACACCCACAGGCAGGAGCAGAGAGGAAGAATGAATGAATGCGTGCTAACTTGCCTGCGTGCTTATGCTCAGCTAGAGCACTCCACTTATACAGGTCCGGTCCTCTGCCTAGGCATGGCAATACCTGTAGTGGGCTGGGTCTTCCTATAACAATTAATTAAGACAGGTGGGAACAGATACACTCACAGGTCAGTCCATTGCTGGCTGACTGTCTTCCAGAGTGATTCTATGTTGTATCAAGTTGACAATTAAAGCCTGCCACCACAATTAACTTTGTTTCTTTCCTTTGTAAAGCTTGTAGACTGCAGAAGTCATGTTTGGCCATAAGACTCCTCTTAAGGCACCTATAAAACTTGTCCAAGTGTAATCCTAAACATAGCAAATAAGAAAAACTCATTCCTTTGCTGAAAGTATTTTAAAAAGTAAGGATGGGGTGAGGGGAGCTGAGCTGTGGTCTAGCTGGATGAAATCTTAGCCTTCTTTGACTGGAAGATCCAACTCTAGAAGCAAATTTATCTGTTTGAGATTTTTTTTCTTTGTATTACCAGTCTTGTATCTTTATAAGAAAATATATCTATAAAATCAGTGATTTTTCTAGTTCATCATTTCATGGGATCTTTTTTCTCTTTTGCTGAATAGGAAGAAGAGACTGGGGCCAGGATCATCCCTAACAAAACTTACTTCCTCATCTTCTATCTATACTTACATAATGAATTCTAGAAACTCTCTTTCCAAAATCAGTCTCAAACCTGTGCAATTGTTTCTAAGCCTGCTTCTTTCAAGCTAATTCTAGTACCTAATTTGGACTGTTTCAGACTTGTAATTCTCAATCTTCAGTTCCTATAATTCATTCTTCATAGCTAGAGTGAATTTTACAAAATGTAGTACTATAAACAGTATTTTTGTCTGAATTTCTTCAGTAGTCTCTTATTACCAGTGATACAATCTTGAATCCCTCATGTGACCTGTGAGTTTCCACATGATCTTGACCTTTGCCTTTATTTTCATTCTGTCCCCTCTGATCTCTGTCTGCCAGTAATCAGCTATTCATCTATTAAGTTCTTCCTACCCCAAGACTTCCAGGCATATTTCCCAACTATGCCATTTAAATATCTACTGGCAAGGGAAATAGGACTCTCTGTTATATTCTCTGACTCCAGCTGAACCAGTTCTAAGTGGAGTCATACCTTCTGGCGCATATGGTCTACAGGCCACCTTCAGAACCTAGTGTTCATTTTCAGTGTAGGGGGTCATTGCCCATGAATGGCTTCCAGTTAGATCGTCTCTGGAAGCTTTCCTCCATGTAAAAAGACTGTTGTGCTGGGATATGTCCCCTGTTGTGCTGAGATATGTCCCCTGTTTGTCAGACAAAACCCTAACCCTAACTCTGGCCCTGCTTCTTTGAGTGAGAAGAGCAGCCCTCTTCAAAGAACTTGCTGTGTGCAGCAGTCAGGACTTCATCACCTTTCTCCAGAGAACCCACAGCAGGGGTATCAGAAGTTGCCCGGAAATCTATATGGGAGACACACTGTGTTAGAAAATCAGGAAAAGGGTGTATTCTTAATGAAATCCCTTTATTTTAGATATTGTGGGGAGAGGAAAGTAATTTCAAAATCTTTGAGATTAGGTGTGTATTTCTAGGATCTATCAACTTATTGGAGAAAGACAAAAAGGCTTTAATCATTATACAGTAAAACTAAACTTAAGAACCAGAAAGTCTCAATAGCATCGTATGAATTTTTCCATTTCCCACAGCAACAAGACAGAAGAAGCCAGACTATGCTTGACTTTTCCTGGGGAGACATGAAGAACTGTCTATTCGCCCCAGATAAAGCACTGATGACAGACTAAAGAAATGATTTCATGTATGTCTACTTTGGTGGACCCATTAGTTAATTGGTGTTACTTATTGGAGCTTGGGTGAGGGATTCCTTCTGCAAGCACTGATGATTCTTGTACAGCTGCCTCACTACAAAGCTCATTACCTCACTACATGGGTGATGACTCATGAAAACTGCATCCCTAAAAATTCCTATACAACTGTAGACAGCAACACCAGAGACCTAAAAATTTCTATATAATTTGTAGACAGCAACATTGAGTCTCCTTCCCCCAGCAATTGCCTGCTACTTATAGAATGATATGGTGTGTCTCAGGGGGCTTCTAACTTTCTGAGCTTCCTGAATCTTGGAAGCTTCATGAATTTTCCCAAGACTCATAAAGCCAATGTAAGGAGAAGGGCTTAATCAGATCGAAGTTCCAGGTTACAGTCCATTCTGGCTCAGAAGTCTCTAGGAACTTGAGAGAACTAAATGCATCACATCCATACATGAAGGTAGAGAGAGAATGGACGGGCACCTGCTAATGCGTGCCTCGCTTTCTCTACTTTCATAGAATCCAGATCTCCTGCTTAGAGAATGGTGCCCCCTACCTACAGTAGGCAGGTCTTCCCACCTCATTAACATAATAAGGACAATGCCCTACATACAGGATCAGAGGTGTATCTTCCAGAGGGTTCTAATTGTACATCAAGTTAACAGTTAATGGGAATCATCACACTTTTGATCTGAAGCTGACATTCCTGTTACCTGTGGAATTTGCATACAACTCCAAGGCCCCTGCTCACCTTTTGTGTAATGCTCTTCTTGAGTGTGAGCTGGATGTAATGACTTAGTTCTAAAGAATAGAATGTGGAAAACACAGTGGGGCACCATTTCTGTGATTATATACTACAAAGGATTGTGACTTCTTTGTAACCTATGGTCTATTCTCATCTCTTGAAGCAACATACTATGTTGTAGACACTCATCCAGCAAGCACCTAAGAAATGCATGCGGTCTCAGCCAAATAGAAGCCTAAGTCATCAGTCCAAGAACTCCTGGTGGCATTACTGCTCTCCAGAATTAGTCCTTAGAATTGGAGTTTTCTCTAGATGATCTGACACCAGCTGATGCCTTGAGTGTATCTCATGAAAGATTCTAGAAAGCACAACTATCAATGTGTAGATTCCCACCTCAACAAATCAAATGGACATTGTTTAAGTGCCCAAGTGTTTGAGAGGTGATTTGTTATACAGCCTTAGACAATGAATATCTTACCTTAAGAAAATTTTATAAGCACATAGTCATAGAAAAACTAGCACATAGATGTTTATAGCCACTTTATTCATAAATATCAGGAACTGTAAACAAGACAAATGTCTTTCTGTGAGGGACAGATCAAATGTGCTGCATCCACATAATAGATTAAAATGTTGATACAAAAAACGACTCTGATTAGTTTTAGATGATTGTGTTGAATAAAAGATGGTAATTACAAAGAATGAATTACCTGTTAGGGATTGTGTTCATTGGGTAATCTGTGAATGTTAAGAGAAAGAACCTTTCTCTCTCTCTCTCTCTGTCTCTCTCTCTCTGTATGTGTGTGTATGTGTGACCTAAGCCAGTAATGTGAACAATGATCTGAAAGGAGCTTAGTGAGATTCTTCAACTACTGGGGTGTGCACAGGCTAATGGTCAACAGAGATGGTCTTCTTCCACCAGAGATGCTGCAAGTGGGAAAATTGGTATCTCTGTGCTGATCGACTGTATGATTCTTATATGTCTGAGAATCAGAAATGTTTCTTCATCTTGCATTAATCGATATTTCCTTGGGACAACTAAGTAGCCTTAATTCTGTCATTTTATCTTAAGATTCTAGATGTTTTCATCAGTATGAATTCAAGTATTATATTACATTGACTTGAGAAATACACTTGATATATTGTTCATTTATAAATATGTTTTTCCTAAAGTTATTCTATAATCATATTAAAAACAATAATAGATACTAAGTATTAGTAATTGTGTAGAGTGTAGCACCTAAGCTTTAACCAGGATGTCCGTGTCCATGTTACATTTCACAGTAATTCTATGCATAGGTTAAATTACATACATTTTATAGATGAGAAAACAGAGGCTTAGGGAGAAGTAATGGGGCCAGTGTCCTATATTTAGCATGAAGTAAGTCTCAGATTTCACCTCAAATCTTTCCAACTTTTAAGCTTTAAAATTTTTTTTATTAATCATTTTTTAATGTGTATGAATATATTGTAAGCATACAAGAACACCCATGTGGTGCAATGCCCATGGAGATCAGAAGAGGGCATAAGATCCCCTGGAGCTGGAGTTATGGGTGGTTGTCAGACACCACATGGGTGCCAGGATTTGAAACTAGGTCCTCTGGAAGAGCAGCCAGTGCTCCGGCTTCTCCAAAGTTTTTGTAATTAGCGTCTTTTCTGCAGCTGTGATAAAATACCCCAACAAAAGAAACAAGAGAGAAAACATTTATTTGGGCTTACAGATCCAGAGGGATGGACTCCATCCTAGTGGGGGAGCACAGGGACAGAAGCTAGGGGCCAGCAGGTCACAGTGCATTCATAGTCAGGAAGACTGAGGACAGGAAGTGGGGTCAAGCTATAAACCTCCAAAGGGCATTTCCAGTGATGTATTTCCTCCACAACGTTCCCAAACAGCGCCACCAGCTGGAGACTAAGTGCTCAAACACACAAGCCAATAGAGGACATTTTACATTTGGACCACAACAGCTTTGTACTTCATTATTATACTATGCCTTTCTAATACAAAAAAGTAGGTAAATTATAAAAAAACCTGGATTATTATTTCATTTCTTTATGTCCAAAAATGACTGTTGCCATAAGAATTAAAAGTTAGTGGTATTCACACATGGAGAGTTAGCTGGAATATTTTCAGTTTTGACTGTTTCTACTATGTGTGTGAATTGAGTCTGTGAAGGCACAGTGTAAGGGACTAAATCCTTCCTAAGAGAGTCACTGAGGAATAATACAGATGTTATATCTATCTTCTTGGTCTGGCAGGAAGGCCTGATTTTCAACTCCAACAGGGCCTCTTCAACTGTTATCTCTCTGTTAATATGCTGAATATGATTCCAGTCTCTAGCCTGACATTTTTTATTCATAGCATTTTCCGATTAGTAGAAGTTTAAATATTTAATAAAATCCTATTAATATATAATTTTTCTTTTATGGTTTATTTATTATTGTGTCCTAAAAAATTCTTTGCCTACCCTGAGGCTGTGGACTTTTTCTGTATGTTTTCTTTTTGATACTTTTAATATCATTCTATATGTTTTAAAATGTATTGCTACTTGATATAAAGCAGAGCGCGAGTTTAATTCAGCCTTACTTCTAAGCATCATCTTTCGTAGATCTCTATAGAATGTTCTAAACTGTCCGCAAATTTCCTTTATAGTGACTGGTCCAAATGAAAATATCTTCCACGTAATGAACTCCAGAAATGCCTGTTCTTTTAGACAGCTGGTGCTTGGACTTTATGTCCATGCAGGTTACAGTTCAACCAAAGGCTTAGACTCCAATGTGCATTTCTGGAGTTATTTTTCTCATTAGATCCCTTTTCTCAGATACTCAGCTACAGGAATTCTAGGTATCTTTGCCTTTTCCTGGGCCCTGATTCCACCCACCCTCTCACTGTCCTTTCTTCTCCCTCCCTTCCTCCTTCCTTTTCACATTATCCCCTCTTCTTCAGTGCATTAGAATTCCAAGTCCTTCCTGGGGACCTGTGCAGGTATTACTGTTAGGACGGACTTCCTATAGAATGCCAGAGTAATTTGAGCCATCACATTTGCTTTGTGGGGACCAGAATCCTTCTTTGGCACATGCTCAATGTATGGAGACCATTTCAAATAGTTTCCCCTCTTTTCTAGTCCACTTTTCAGAGATAGGAATAACAGACCAGTTGTTTTGTTATGGATGAAAAGAAATATAACAAGCCTTTATAATGGAATTTCAGGTTATTTGTCTTGGTTTCAATGACTTCTTTTAAGGTAATTTTGAAGTGAAGGTGAATTGTTTGTCAGAATTAAAAATTTTAAATAAAAATCATTTAAAATGTGTTTATTGTTGAGTAGCTGATGAAGCCCTCCGATCAATAGCATTTTATTTTATAATACCATGAAACAAAGTTGTCCCTAATAGCCTTAGGAACATTTTGTTGACATTATGCAGACAGGATTGCAAAAGAGTATAGATAGAATACTTGGTTCACTCGTCAACTTGACAGACTTGACAGACAGGGAAGAGGGAACCTTCACTGGAGAATTTCCTTCATTGGATTGCTCTGGGAGTAAGTCTGTGAGGCATGTTCTTGACTGTTGAATGATGTGGGAGAACCCAGCCCACTGTGTGAGGTGTCTTCCGTGGGCAGGTGGTTGAGCTGTATAAGAAGGCAGGCTGAGCACAGGCCGGAGGAGCAAGCCAGTGCTCCTCTGTGGTCTGTGCATCAGCTTTTGTGTCCAAGTTCGTGCCTTGAGTTCCTGCCTTGGTTTTCCTTAATGATGAACTGTGAATGGGACTCGTGAGGCAAATAAACCTTTTTCAACATAAGTTAGTTTTGGGCAGAGTGTTTTATCAGAGCAGTAGAAAAATAACTAGGAAAGGTGACCTGGAAATGTTATGCAAATAGACATTTCAGAAAAGTATTAGCAACTTACACTCATGGTGTGTTTTGTTTCATGTGTGTATATGTGTTTGATATATATTTTCCCAACAACTCTGAGAGGTAGACTCTATAATTTGCTCCATTTTGTAGGAAACAAAGACTTAAAAATCTTTCTAAATACCCCCATTCACACAACTGGAAATGACAAAGTCTGAAGTTTTACTTGTTTACTCTGACTTCACAGCTTGAATTTTTGAAATCACAATAGGTTTTTTTTTGTTGTTGTTTGTTTTTATTTCACTGCCCAATGTAGGTCATGCTAGGCAAAGATAAATAGCATTTTCGTTGGTTTTGATCATCAAAGAGCTAACAGATTGTTGACAGGGACAAAGATATATGAACAAATGACTGTAAACAGAAGTGTGAGAATACAGTCTACTGAGGAGAGAGATGAGAGCCTCAAAGATCAGAATGAACGAAGAATGGAATGGTGTGTGGAGCAGTGACGGAAGGAGCCGGAGACCAAATTCTGGCAGTCCACTGAGCATTTCCACCATGGGGCATAACCTTGCTTGACATTGCTGATTTCAGTTATCGAAAAGTCTTCTCTACCCTAAATGAAAGACAAAACACACAACAAATCATGTACATAATAGTCATTACTGGGCAAATAACTTGGTGGGGAAGCCCCCAGGGACAAATATTCATTCAGTCTAGGGAAAAGCAGAAAAATCCCCGAGGACATTTATTTCACTCTTGGGTAGAGAAGGAGCAGCTGGCCTGTAACTACTCTTTGGGCTCCTTGAACTGTATTACATTATGATCTATGGAAAACAAAACATTTGTATTTATCTGAATTTCTACTTTCTGCTTGTTTTAATATTTCCAAAGCTGAATGAGTCTGTTTCCTAAACTCCTTTCAAAGCTGGTGTTTTGTAAATTGTCAATTTTTAAAATAAAAATCATATAAGGAGACTTGAAAAGTCTTCTGCATGTTTGTAAAATGTGCCTATTCCTAGACATCATGGTTATTTCTCAAGTGGTGTGGCACTATTTTTAAAAATTAAGAACTTCAAAACCATCAGCCACATTTTTTAGCTGTTACCCAATGTGTTTCTCAGGCTTATGCAAAACAAGGATGCAGAGAGATCACTGAGCCTAAGGGGAAGAAACAGCAGCTCAATTTAAAAGTTTGTTAAATATTATGATTTGTTATTTAACACTTGGTTTCACTTGTCATTTGGATGTTTTTCTCCAATGCAAGAGAGTGTGGCTTATTAAGATGTATTTGTGGAATGAGGGAGCAACTTTGGTCGAAATATGGCTCGCATATATCTAACCAAACCCCAAATCAGAAGACAGCATATCTTAAAGATGGATAACATTTTGGAAAATATTTATAAATATACAAAACAGTTTATTGATTCTCCAGAATTGTCTGTGACTATTCACGTCTGTAATTTTTTAAAAAATAATTAAGCATATTCAGATGTCTTTTGTTTTTCTTATAATTCTGCATGGATCTTATTTGTAGTATTTCAGGACCCATGTAATGTTGAGGGGGCAAAAACATCATGGGAATCATGTTAATGTCAGTCTCCTCCCACTGTATGCTAACTAGTTCATTTGTCTGTTAATCTGTTTTTCATATATATTATTCATATCCTTCTAGTGTCAAGTGAATATGGCCTCTTACATGGGTATTACATTGAATCTATGTTTTGCAATGAAGTGGGTGAAATGTGAAGTGGGTGAAATGTGAATTTGTTAGATAAACTCTATAATTTCTGTTGGCAGGATAAAATTTTAAGCACTTCCAAAGTTTAAGATTATTAGAGATTTTGAAAATAATGAAGGAACTTTGACATACTAGGATCTATTGTTGAATTTTTATTGCTTTATAAGCATTTAGGGACATGTACTTTTGCATGGAGATGTTTTTCATTCTTAATGTTTTATTAAAGCATTATCACATAGTATAACAAATAGTTAATGGGATAGGCTGATTTAATTTAGGATGTTGCCTCACCTTTGAAACTCATGGAGATCAAAGGGGCTGCATTAGTATTTTAGTAGCAGAATCACTGCCTTGGGCTTAGAGGTCAAATGTGATTGAAGAATGCTTTTATTATGGCCTCTCTTCCTGAAATAAACAGGAAAGTTCAATACTGTATAAAAACTAAAAAGAAGACTTGGAAAGGACTAGGGAAGTACATCCTCTTAGAGAAGAGACCCTGCTGACCCATTGGTATGAACGGACTGTCTGTGTAGGATTATGTCTATAGACTTTTCCTCAGCTCTTAGTCACCAGGCAGCTTGATTTTCATTTGATTTCCAGAGCAATATGTTGAACAGCCGACATGAATATTCATCTGCTTGGCAGTCAAAATCTCATAAATTACTCTGTTCATTCTTCGACAAGAATCAGTTTCATGTGAGTTTGGGTTGCATAAGCAAGACATTTTTGCTGTTTTTTGATTGTCACTGGCAAAGCTGTCCAAAAAGAATTCATTTTAACACATGTATAACCAGTAAGAAAGTTTCTAGATAAAGGATAATTGAAGCATTTTTCCAAGTACCCCCATCCTTATCCACCAATCTCCAAAACAAAGCATTATTTGCTTACTGTGAAGACAGTCATTGAGTAAGCTGTTGTAAGATATTACATAAACCACTGAGGGCCACAGGAGACAGATTCAGATGTCATTCCGGGTAGTCTTTTGTAACCATTTAAGTTACACAATTCAAATGTGGCTTTCATTTGTCAAGTCTTTCTGATAATCTAGATACTGCTTAAGTATCTTAGGTACATAATTCACATTAAACTTCCAGGTCAGCTTCTTGAAACGAGAGCATTAATTTGTGCAGGTAAAAATCCTCAGGCACAGAAAACTTTGAAGAACCTGCCCAGTATCCACAGTAGAGTTGGGATTTAAGCTGAGATGACCTATTTTGTAATGTATATTCTTACCCATCATTTTATGCTATTTTGTTCAGTAGTCACTATTATGCTTCATATACAACCTGCCAATTTCCATAAATTAGCTTAGTATGGGATTATAAAGGCTGTATAGCTTTAATGACTACCAATCAATTGTTCATAGCTACGTAACACTCAATTTGCTTTTTTCCTGAGAAGATTCAGAGTGAAACTTACTCAAGTAATTAGTGAAATATTTTCTTCCCACTGATGGTAAAAGTTGGTTTTCTAAGAAACAAATGTAGAATCATATCTGGTATAAGACCTAAATTCTTTCTTCTGTAGCCTCTTAATATTCTTAAAGTATAATGTGTGTTATACGGAACCACTAAAATTCTTACTTGAGAAATCAAATTGCAAATGCCATCTAACGTTAACATTATTGCCTAGTTGAGTGTTGGCTACAATCGTCTCAGAGGCAAGGACTGATGAATGGGATAGATCTTTGCGTGGCAAGCACACAGAGCACTGTAATGCTGGGGCAAATTCACAAAGCTCTGTTCAGGAGGAAGTCCAGTGGGGCATATGTAAAGGACAGATATTCTTCATTCTTTCATACAATTCTGTCTAGTGTGACTTTTTATGTTACCTTAGTTCAACTCCAAATACAGAAACTTTCAGAAGAATAGCACAGTGAGGGTCTGGATTTCTTGTCAAGGCCTCATCCTGTGGAGTTCTTCTTGGTCTCTGATTTTCATCTCTTGATCATAAAGAATGCACTTGTTTCATTTCCAAAATTGAAAATAAACTAAATAATAATGGAAACATTTAATCCAGGCTGCTAACCTGGAGCATACGTTCACATTTCTGGGTTTTTGTTCATCTGACCTGTTTTTTTTTTTTTTTTTCTTTTTACCCTCTCTGATTAAACCAAGTTCTTAGAAAGCAAAGCACTGATTTTAGGGCTTGTTGATGATAGACTAAGATGAATTTTTTTTTCTGAGTTGCCACCTCTTTTTTCCTCTTTAACACCCTATAACTGTTTTGATGTAAAGTTAACAAAAATTGCCTATTATTCCATAAATCAATATATTGTGTATTACATGATATGGGGATAAAAGTAGAAGGAAGCCATCGAAGATGTTTGATATGCAAGAACGTATTCATATCAAAGGAAAGAAGAAACCCTGCTCAGGCCGTGCAGCTCTGGGTGTGCGCCAGACCTGCGGGACCCCTCAGCCCAGTGAGCTCCCTAACCTCAGCATTCTGCTGCCAGCTCCAGTTGCACAGCTCCATGTACCTGCCATAGCTGTGAGTTCTACCACACAGGTGGGTCCCTTCACACTTGTGCGCTCCCAGTCCCAGTCTTCCCGGTCCATACTCTCAGTGCCCAGGTTTCATAGGTCCTGAAGCTTCCTGTACCAAAATTCTTGATGAAGACAGATTTTTAAATTCTAATTTTTTTTGAAAAGATTTTGTTTTATTTTCAACTATGTGTAAATGTATATGTCTGTGTGTGGGTATGTGCGCAAGGATTCTGATACTCGTGGAGGTCAGAAGAGGTGTTTATTGTCTCACTTAGAACTGGAGTTACAGGTGGTTGTGAGTCATCTAGCATGCATACTGAGAATGGAATTCGGGTGTTCTGCAAGGGGAGCACATGATCCTAACCACTGAACCTTCTTCCAAGGCTGCAGATTCAATATAAGAGGTGCAAAGTTCATAAAAGCCAAAGGTGGTGGATGCACACAAGGAAACAGCTTCTAGACAGCTGGGAAGTTACTCACATGAACTCAACAATGCTGACAGCATGCGTGAGTACAGCATACGCTCAGTCAGACAGTCCTGGCATAGATGTGGTGAAGTGAGTGAGACCCCCAGCCCTTCCTGAGGAGCTATTGCAACCGATGACTGCTGGGAGGGAGAAAGTCAGCTGCTTCTAAGTATGTAACTCTTGGTAGGTTAACCAGGCTCTAGTGGATGGATCCATACCAAACGACATTTGGGGACACAAATTTGACTCTATAGGTCTTATATATAAGGGAGTACATTAAATTGGGTGGGGTACTTAAGGGGGTATACATGGGAATCCAAATATTAATATCCAAATACATTGTATGAAATTCACAAAATTAAAAAAATGTTCTTGATAAAAAAGAATTCCTAAGGAAAAAACTAATAAGTGGAAATCAAAAGCCCATTAGAAGAGTCATCAACGATGACAGAATGGGGTTTACCTCAGGGATGTAAGGATTATTCAAAATAAATCTATAAATGTGGTGTATGACATTAACAGAGTGAAGGCTAAATACAGCACAATAATATCAATAGATTCACAAAAATTCCCCAGCCTTTTCTGTCCAAAATTTTCAATAAGGGACTTTAGAGATGGCTTGGTCAGTAAGTGCCCACTATGTATGTGTGCACAAAGATCTACTTTCAGATCTCTAGCACCCAAGTAAAAGGTAGGTGTGGTAGCATGCACTTGTAATTCCAGTGTGGGGATATGTAGATAGTAGCTAGCAAATCTAGGCAATGAGTGGGCCAATGGTTGAATGAGATCCCATCTTAAAAACCGAAGTCTTAGGTTTGATTTTAAGAGACCCCATCTTAAAACCGAGGTTTAATTATAGAGGAAGCACCCTGTGTTGACTTCTGGCCTCCTCACACATATGCATAGGTGTGCATACACACATGAACATCTGCACACACACAGTTCAATAAAGTAGGTATAAAATTCATATGGATTCAGCTTGACATGACTGTAGCTATCTTGGGTCATTGCTGCCATGATGGTCCTGGAATCACTACAGCCAGGTTTTCTCACACACTTTCCCATCAAACCATAAACAAAGCCATTAGAGTTACCAATGCAGAGCTTTACCTGCTTCGAGAGATACACCTGGCTCATTGATATTAGCTTAATATAAACCAGCTACCTTCCATCTATGATGAACTCACCTTTGCCTTAACCCATAAATACGCTCTTCTTTCTGACCTAAATTGTGGTGACCTGACTTGTCTTGTTGCTACCCAGAGCCATACTTCCTGACTAGGCCTAGGTTCCCCAATAAATGGTGCTTTGCATAGTCTAAAGCTCCATCTTTCTTTAGTTACATAGCACTGTGAGGCTTCTTCTCATACATTGGGGCAGGGTTGTTGGAGAATAAGAAGGAGTGTATTTCTTTAAAATTAAAGCAATGCTTAGCAAACCCTGCAGCAAACCTCATAATCAATGATGAAAGTTTGAAACCTTTCCTTCTGAGATCAGGAATAAAAGCAGAACGAACATCCTTAGTACTGCTATTGAATATAGTATTAGATATCTTGGAGCAATTAACAGAAAGAAATCAAAGGCATCCTAGTTGGGAAGGTGTAAAATTTTCCCTGTTTGATGATAACATAAGGTGGAAAGCTATAGAGGAGGCACTCAGTGTTGACTTCTGGCCTCACACATGTGCACAGAGGCACACACACACCTGCATGCCATATATCTATATCTAATCTATATCTGTATCTATATCATCTATATCTATATCTGTCTATATCTATATCTATATCTCTAATCTATCTCTATCTATCAATCTATCTATCTATCATCTATCTATATAATCTGAATCTCTGAGTACTCCAGAAAATGTCAAAGAAACAACAAACTTAAAGAAACAAATGGCCAAAATTGATAAATCACCTTGGTAACATTGAATTATACAGACTCAACTTATGAAAACCAGTAACATTATATATACAATGACGACCAAATGCCTGAGAAAGAAACCAAGAAAACAATCTCATTTACATAGAAGACAATAAAAATTAAATACTTGCGAGTGAATTTAACTATGGGAAGTGAAAGATTTATACTCTGCAAAATATAAATTTGTGATGAAGGAAACTGAAAAGACACAAGTAAGTGGAAGGTTGTCTTATGGACATGGATTGGAAAATTAATATTTTAAAAATAGCAGTTTTAAAGCAATCTGCAGGTTAATAGCACAACGATCTACAGTGTCAATGGAATTTATGTCAAAAATCAAGTGACATTTTCCAAAAAACTGAAAAACAAATTGTAGAATGTCACAGAATCATCGAATACCCTCAATAATGAAAATAATCTTGAGCAGAAATAATCTTAAAATGCTTATGAATGGTGCAGCTGTAGACTCTCCCACCCCCAG
Source organism: Eospalax fontanierii (assembly GCA_035773235.1). NCBI lineage: Eukaryota > Metazoa > Chordata > Mammalia > Rodentia > Spalacidae > Eospalax > Eospalax fontanierii. Next base: position 90,611,467 of record CM069531.1, on the reverse strand, counting down.
GAAGAAGACAGATTGCATGGACCTGGTGGCTTCCTCCTTCCAGCACTTGTTGGATTTAAGGTAGTTTTATTCCCCTAGTTACTGGCATGTCAGTCATCTTAGGAAACATCCTCAGAGAGCACACAGAGGATGTCTCAATTCAAATAAGTTAAGAGTTAAGATCAATCTTCATATCCTAAAAGTATTAAACTCATAGAAACAGGCAGTAGGGTGGATAATGCATGGGTGATGGAAGTTGTAAGCACAGGTCAGAGGACACAGAATTTCAGTTAGATAGGAAGCATACATTCAAGAAGTCTGTTTCCCTGTGCATAGTCGGATGGTTCAGCACTGTGCTTTAGTACCTGAGCAAAACAACTTAAGGACGGGAAGACTGATTTTGACTCATTGTTTCAGAGGTTTTGGTCCATTATGGTAGGAAGGATGTGGTGTTGAAGGACAGAACCCATCAGGTCAGACAGGGAGAGCAAAAAAGAATGCCAGCACAGCTTTCTCTCTTTCTCTTTTGTTTCATATCATCCCTTAGCCTATAAGATGGACCACTTATATTCAAGCTGGATCTTTGCTCCCTTAGTTAAATCTTTCGTGAAATACGCTCCTAATCACATGGAAAGGTATGGCTTCTTAATATCCTAGGCATTTCTCAATCTAATCAAGTTGACAAGATTAACCCACCACAAGTCTTCCCCTTGTTGGTTTGATTCCCAAGCACATGTCTGTAAATAATAACATTCTGACCCTAGTCCCCCAAAGACTCATATCTACCTCATGATGTCAAATTCATTTGTGAGTACCCATATTCTTTTTTAAAATTTATTTTTGTATGTGTGTGAATGTTTTGCTGCATACATATATATGTATATATATATGTATATATATGTATATATATATATATAATTGCACTATGTGTTTGTAAGGCCTGTGGCAGCCAGAAGAAGGTGCTGGATTCCCTTTAATTGGAATTACAGATAGTTGTTAACTGCCACATCACACATGGGTGCTGGGAAACAAACTCTGGCCCTCTACAAAAATATGAAATACTTTTAACTATTGAGCCATCTCTTGAGCACCCAAGAATATCCATAGCCTTAACAGTTCCAGTCTTGCTCAAAAAGGGCAAGTTCAAAGTCTCTGAGTCTCAAGGCAGCTATTCATCATGAATCTCTATAAAAAACAAAAAGACATGTTTCACATATCCATATACAATAGCTCAGATATTCCCAATCCAAGAGGGAGGCTTAAGAGAATAGCCAGGAAGTGTTAGATCAAAGCAAGATGGAAATCTAGCAGGGAAAATACTAAATCTTTCAGATTTGTGCTCAGTATTCTGGTGGCCGGATGTGAGCCCAAGGGTATCGATAACCCCACCTCTGTGGCCTTGCTAGCTGTAGCCTGCTTGGTTTCTGATTCAGCTTGCTGTCTTCTGCTTTCCTCTGCAGAATACCGGTCCTCTTGTCATCTCCAACTTCCTGGGATCTCCCTTGTGTATTTGAACTTCACTCAGAAAGCTTCGCACATGATTCCCTCAGAGGCAGCCTGTCTGGGGTACACAGTGGCTGGCCTCCCAGTTGGAATTTCCTTTGCAATTTTGGTGGAAGATTCCATGAGCCCGTGTCCCCTTTATATACCCTGAAGGCCTATTTCCTTTGCCCTTATAAAAAGTGCTTGGTTCTTCCAAGGGCCCTAAGCAGCCACATTTTCCTTGATCCCAACATTATAGGTGATTCTTTCCCTGACCAAAAGTCAATTTTCAACCTATCTCTATGTGTCTTTGCTCATAGTTATCAATGAACTTGGTTAAAAGGAGCCAGCAGAATCCCTCCTACAGTCAGAATGAAGGCCTGCCTTAAAATTTCTACCACAAATTAGTCTATCACTTTTGGATTCACCTTCATATTAAGTTTTAGGCCATGGACAAAAATGTAGATAAGTTCTTCACTCAGAATGCAATGGGCCTCAGGACCAGGTCCTAATAGACTCCTTGTCTGCATCTGAAGGCTTATAAGAAGTCTTCACTGGTCAACATTCTGGTCTTCTAAGCTCCCTGCAGAGTTATCCATTGAGCAATGCTTACGACCTTCTAAAGCTTTTGTAGGTCATGTTTCCAAACGATGTATACATGTGCATCTGTACATGTTTGTGAGTGTGTGTGGTATATGTGCATGTGTGTTTGTGGGTGTGCACACACACACACACAAAGTCCAAAAATGGAATGTCTATTGTCATGTTCAATTAAACACTGCCTCATTCCCTACAGACAGACACAGTCTTTCACTGAACCTGGAGCCAGGTTGACAATCAGAAATCCTCCTGTATCTCCAACAATGCTGGGGAAGACAGGTATGTGAATGGCAACACCAGCTTTTCTATGGGGGTGCTAGGCATTTGAACTTAAGTCTGTGATGGAGCAGCAAGCACGCTTACGTACTGAGCCATCTTTCCAGCCCTCATATTGCCAAACAAATTCCAAAGGCTTTGAAACCAAATGTTCAGGTAGCTGCAGCAATGATTCAGCTCTTTGTAACTAGTTTCTGTTAGTCTTTCCATTCTTGTACAGCATCTCACAGGAGGAAAGACTTCTTTGGAGTCACCACTGCAGAGGTTTTAGTCTGCTGTGGTGGGAAGGGCATGGCAGAACCGAGAAGTTCATATCATGGTGTCCAGGACACAGATGAAGAGATATCTGCCTCATCAGACTTTCTCCATTCTGGCCTCCCACTTTACATGGGACCGAAGCCTATACGACAGTTCTACCCGTGTCCATTAACAGAGTCTTAGTTCTCTGTTAATTCAGGAAATGCTCTCACAGACACACCCAGCAATGCTTTGCCAATCTCCTAGACATCTCAAATTGACAATCAAGTTTTACCATCATCTAGTACATGCTGACTAGAGTTAAGAATAATTAATTGTGTTTATTGATAATTGTTGACAGAGAGAGGGAGGGAGGGAGCGAGTCAGAGAGTGAGAAAGAGAGAGATCTGTCTTGTGCTGTGTATGCATTTTGTGCATGTATAGGAGGCCAGAGGAATACACCAGGTGTCCTGTTACATCATTGCCTGCCTTGTTTCCTTGAGACAGGATCTCTCACTGAACATGGAGCCGGACTGGAAGTGAGCAAGCCTCAGAATTCCTACAGTTCTCACACCTCACGGTGCTGGGGTTACATCCACCCAGAGCTGAGCCTTTGGGATCCAAACTCAGGTTCTCACACCTGTGAAGCAAATTTCTTACACACTGAGCCATTTCCAGAGCCCCAGACAATATATTTTTAAGTGTTGTTAATCCCCAAACTGTGTCAGATAATTCCTGCATCAGTGAGAGCAATATACATAACAAAACATCTTGTATACGATATATATATAGTATATATATATATATAGCATATATATATATAAATTGTAATTGACACAATTTCTGTCAATTAAAACTTAAACATGGGGTGGAAATGTGGCTCACTTACTGCACAAGCCTGGTGATTTGTGTTTGAATTCCAAATCTTACGTAAAAGTAGAGGGAGAGAGAACACTCCACAAAGCAGTCCTCTGACCTCCACATGTATACCAAGACACACATCCTCCACCGTCATACACACATCATAAACTAACATTGAACACAATTTTTAAAAAGATAGCTGGCAGATGTTTACTACAAACATGCAATTTTAGGGGAAATTGACTTGTTTCTGATGGGGAAAACAAATGATTCGTTTTTAAAAATGATTTTGAATCATCAAAAACTAACTCGGTAAATGACAAATGATAATTTTTTTTTCATTTATATTCTGATTTAATCAGATTTCTTTTAACCCGGAGTGCTCAACTGGTAAATTATGCATTGCCTCTGGTGCCCATGTATTTCTCTGGCCTCGCTTACTATATCACAGCAAATTTTTCACTAAATGCTATTTTGATGGTGTTTGCATATCTGTAAACATCTCCAAATTTAAAATGTCAAGGTGATTTAAAATTTATTAGAGCTCAGAATCAAATCTCAAAAGCCACGATCATGTAAGGAACATATATGTAACTGGACTGTAAAATTTAATTGAATCAGTTGTTATACTATGATATTAATTCATATATTATATTGAAATTGTTAACAATCTATGTAACTAGTTAGTGGATCTCAACTTTATCAAATTGGTTCATTGTTATAGACAAAATTCAAAAGAGCACATCTATAGTCTACGTATTCCTGAAAAAAAAAAAAGCTTGTTTAGAAAAATTTCACTCCAAAATAGTAACACTTATAGGGATAGATGGGTGGGGCAGATCACACAAAACCTATGGTATTTTATGAGCAGAACACTAACAAACATAATCATTGGTACTTGAGGAGCTAGCTTGGATGCTGGCAAGAAGCAGCCTAGCATGTCTGGAGCTGCTTCAAAGGGTATGAAGAATGCTCAGAGTAAGCAGAATGGAAACACTGACTTGTGGGCAGAGACAAGGCGTTTGGAAGGGGAGCTCTGACCAGCAGGGCTGCGAGAATAGGAAGTAGAGGGGCTGTGAAGAGTGAACAGAGACGGCAAAGCCTGTGCATGCACTGCTTCTGGGAGGAGGCCCTGGGTGCGGAGTTTTAAGTTTTTAAAAATAGAGAGTTGAGAATAGTCCTGCTGCTGCAGACTAGCGGAGGGACTTTTCCCTTCCTGCTGAGGTTTGTGATTCACCCCTCACCCTTTCTTTGGCCTCTTATCTAGTAAAGCATGGCTGCTCCAAGTACAGCTTTCATTTCTATGAGCCAGCTCATCTTACAGAATCTTGTTTTGTCACACAAAGTTCTTTTTCTTTTTTACAGGTTTATTTTATATTTCTGTGTGTGTGTGTGTGTGTGTGTGTGTGTGCCTGCATGAGTTCATGTGTACCATGTGTTTGCAAGGGCCTCAGAGGCCAGAAGAGGACACTGGAGTTACAGATAGTTGTAAGCTGCTATGTGGGTGCTAGGAACCAAACCGAGGTCCTCTGGGAGAGCAGTAAGCACTCTTAATCACTGAGCCATATCTCTATGTCTGCTCCCTGTCTCACATAATTCTTGAAATTTCTGTGCACATAACAATTGCCTGAAGCATTTCTTAATTTCTAGGTCATATGTATGAGTGGACTGCATGGACTTAGCCTTTTCATGACTCTGGGCTTCTGGTGTCAGGTCTGGAAATGAAGGAGTTGCCTATGTGTGGGTCAGAATCTATTTCAATTGCAATGCAATGGTAGTGGCTGGCTCTGAAATTTCCAAGCTAATCTAGAAAGAAGCATTGAACAGCCGAGACCGAAAGACTTCTGCTGTCAAACAATTTCCTGGATGAACTGTGAATGGATTTTCTTTTCCTTTATCACCACTGCCACTGAAGGCAATGGGTTATCAACGGCAAGAAAAAAATCTGGCTTGTTTTCATTTTTAAAGTACAAAATAAAGGTTTACAGTGCCTACCAGATTACCCTAAAAACAATACTAAATTGAGAAATCAAGAAATATAGATGCGGGGCTGAAGCTGGGCTGGCGAGATGACTCATCAGGTGAAAGTACTTGTGATGCAAACTTGAACTGAATTCAATTCTCAGAACCCATGTAAAGGTGGAAAGACAAGACAAGATCAGTTCCATGACGTTGTCTTCTGGTAGCCACACATATGCCCGCATGCATCAAGCACACAAAGAGCAACAAAGAAATAATAAATAAATTCATTTTTTTAAAAAGAAAGAAATGTAGAAACTTTGGGCCACCCATGTAATCCCCACACTGAGGATGAGGAGGATCCAGGACGCTTACTGACCAAACAGTGTAGCTGAAAGGGTGAGTTCCAAGTTCACTGAGAGACCCTATCTCAAAAATAGTTTGGGGAGCCATAGAGGAAGACAGCTTGTTTTGACTTTTAATCTTTATCTGCACATTTATATACATGTGAGCATACACCCTCTAACACATACCTGTACACATGTGTACACCACACACATACATATACCACACACATGCACAGACATGCATGCACACACACGCACGTGAACACAAGAAAAACAGAAGTTTTACTATCAAAGATTATAGGAGACTCTGTTTTGGGTTCAATATTTGAGGCAAGTATAGAAATATTACAAATAGAAGACTGGTCCTTGCGGCCCCGCAGACAACCTGTGCAATCCAGAATGCATTTCTTCATTCATTCAACCAATCAACAATTGCTTTTGAGTTACTGTCCCCACTCCCGTGCTTCCTGGGACTGAACTCAGGACCTCGCTCGTGCTTGTTCAGCACTCCACCACGGAGCTGCTTCCCCGATGAGTTGAATAACTGTTCTGCAGCTGGCATTTGACTAAACACTAGCTCGCACTGCTGAAAAAGACAGGAAGCAACACTTTGTTCTTGTAGGATGCATGATCTAAAGGGAGGAGATAGGTGTGCATAAACATTAATCTAATACATACATACATACATGTATATATATGTACATATGACCAGCTTCTTTCAGTTCTTTTGGTATGAATCACCTAAACTGTGACTTCTTTAAATAAAGAAATAATAAATAAATACATTTTTTTTTTTAAAAAAAGAAATGTAGAAACTTTGGGCCACCCATGTAATCCCCGCACTGAGGGTGAGGAAGAGACAGGTCGATCCAGGAGGCTCACTGACCAAACAGTGTAGCTCAAAGGGTGAGTTCCAAATTCACTGAGAGACCCTATCTCAACACAGGGCGAACCTGTGTCTAAATTGTACCTCAAACCAATCCTCTTAGAGAAATCGCAAGTTGACCTACAAGTGTCCTCTGTCTCAGGTCAGCTGAACTTTCCAAACCATCACGATCTTTTATTTTAGGTGGCTTAAAAGCAAACTTTACTTGTTATAACAGTAAAATTTCCACCCAGGGACATTCCTATCCACCATTCTTTATACATGCAAAGTATATATCAACAAAGCACTGAACTTTGCTACTCAGGAGTATGTCCCCCTCCACATGCAATGCAATCTGTTCTGCATGAATGTGCACGTGTTTTCCCATCCAAAGCCACTTGCTTTGTTTGCAGGGAGAAGTATGCTTTGGGAATGAGCCCTGCACTATCTTTACTTCTACAAGTGACAAAGTTCTGTTTATGCTGTTGTCCCCCAGGGGTGTTGATCAGCCCTGAAACTTCCAGAAAAGTGCAAACATAGGGCATTTGTTTCAGAAGTATAACTAAGTATAACTAGGGCAGAGAAGCAGATGTGTTCTTGGAGATAACCATGAAAGGGATTTGACATAGCACTGAACTTCGGGAACAGTTTTCACAAGGATGCTGTGATCTGAAGGGAGATAGGCATTATTGTATTACAGCAAAGTAGGAGAAGTGGATGTGTGTTTTGGTGGTGAAAATTTTCCAGACAGATTAGATGAAAAAAGGTACCTCAAATGCTATGGAATGGAAGATTCAAAGAACTGAAAGATCAGTGTGTTTTGACTCTTTCAATAGTCTCAAAAATCCATTAGTAAAGTGACAAATTATTAAGATAGGTAGAAGTAAGTGGATTTGAAAAACAATTAGGACTTAATGGTGTGGAGGGGGGTGACATTACTGATTATTCCTTAATCATTTTTGACTATTCTGAAACTTTTAGAGTTTATAAAAAATTAATTTGCTTATTTTATGTGTATTACTGTCTACTTATGTGTGTACTCCTGTCACGCAATGCCTGCAGAGGACAGAAGAGGGCACTGAAAACTCTGGAACTGGAGTTGTTAGCTGCCCTGTGGGTGCTGGGAATCAAACCTAGGTCCTCTGCAAGAGAAGCCAATGCTCTTAACTGCGGAGTCATCCCTCCAGCTCCCTAGTATAGGTTTTGTTTGTTTGTTTTGTTAAACAGGGACCTTGAAAAGAGCACAATATGCATTTCAAAGTCACCTGGATCTGAGATGTAAGAGAAAATGTAAGCTTGCTTGACAGAGGGTGCACATAGCAAAAACAACACAGGGGCTAAGCTTGCAGGAACTCAGCAGCAATGGCGGATAACGAGCCTGGAGAAGGAACAGATCAGGGCTGTCTGATGACATACCTAGGATGTCATTAGAATGTCTTGAGAGTCAAGAGAAGAGTTATTCAATAAGAAAGAAACGCTTATCTTGAAATGCTGGGTAGAGACCAGTGCAAAGAAGAACGGAAAAACAACCATTGGAATATATTAAATGGAAATCAGAAGTCACCAGAGCCCTTATCAAAGTTATTGTAATAAAGTGAGAGAATTGGAGTCAGATGGAGTTTGTTTCGGAGGAGTCTCAGGGAGAGGCAATGGAGATGAGTTTATATAACGTATTTCTCTTGAGTAAGCAGTTCATAAAGGTTGTAAGAGACAGGAGCATACATCAAGGGAATATGAAACTACAATTTTGCTTGTTGTTTTATTGCAATTGAGCATGATTTGCTCTGTATAAAAAGAATCTGGCCAATATAAAGATTTTTATGATGTATTAGTTATGACTGAGGTACTGTAGTATTCCTGACATACCAGTTGCCGTGACTTAGTTGAAGACCTTATTTAAACATTCTGCTCTGCCTCAGTAGGTCTGGGCAGCATTTCAAACTCCCAGGTAATAGTCCTGGATGCTATTGGATAACACTCCTAGACCTTTAGTCAGAGGTGACAGTTTGAATAACAAGTGCCTAGTGGAATTGCTGGACTAGATTACAAACCCATTTAACTTAGTCATACATATTTTTTGTGGATTATACTTACCATAGATTGCACTTGCTCCACTGTATTATTTTTTTTACTGGTAACAAATCATCAAAAAATTTACTTGAGGGCTGAATAGTTGGTTCAGTTGTTAAGAACACTGGCTGCTCTTGTAGAGGACCTGAGTTTGATTCCCAACACCCACAAGGCAGCTATCTAACCACCAACCATAACTCCAGTTCCAGGGGAGTCTGATGCTCTCTTCTGACTTCTGAGGCCACTGAATGACATTGGTGCACTTACATCCATGCAGGTGATACACTCATATACATAAAAGAAAAATAATAAACAAAATAAAAAAGTAATTTATTTGAAAACATTTTTTGAGATATATTTACTATTTCTTAGAGGTGAATGCAAATTTGAATACTAATGAGATGATGTGCTTATTTGTTTTCATACAAATGATTAAATCCTGACTGAATCTGAAACTGAAGGGCATAGAGCATCTTCAATGCATTTCAGAGTTGACTGATATTTTGATTTTCAAATTGCCAATAGTGAGACCACTGCTTGACATCAATATGTAGTAAAACGTGGTAGAATTATATTGAGGGCAGTTTCAGAAATTGTTGGAATTTCTGTCCTGATCCCAAGGTAAAATTCATTTGTAGATTCTGATTCATATTCTGAAACCAAAGTCAGCAATTCAAAGACTAACTGTTAAAATCAAACATTCCCACATAATGCAATCCAAAGATATATTATTATACTTCTAGGCTCAGGAATGTTGATGGTAGGATACTATTAAAGCTGTGTCTTTGTAATTAAACTTTTTTGTTTCTATAAAGTATACAGCTTTGCATATTCAGCAAGAACATTTATGGTTCATAACATGAAGTGGTCTTGCACCCGAGCTAAATTGCATAATCAGGGTCCCAATGGAGTTAAAATGAAGGGAGATGTTTGGTAAGGCAAGTTAGAAGACAGGACATTAGGAATGAAGATGACAGAATTAGAGATAACAAGAAAAGGCACAGCCATGGGAGGACCTGACTGACATGAGATGCAGTGACCATGACTTCAGTGTTATTTAATACTTGAGGAGTATTGATGGCTGGCAGGCATAGGTGAGCTTCAAAGCACTCCTGATCAGATACTGGAAGGTAGAGATTTAAATGAGGGAAGAAGAGGTTTGAGCTGTAAATTCACACAGTGACTTGTATCTGGAATTTCTTCTAGAATTAATTCATTTATGTGGAAAATATTACTGAGCAAGTAGAAGAGACCTGTGGACTCCTGTCTCTGTAGTCTTGGTTTCCCTGTGGATGGTGTTTTAACGATTTGACTTTATCAGTCCACCTCATCAAGCTGAAAGTGGATCTGGGAAGAGGCTATTGAGTCAAGTTTCTTTTGATCCTTTATAGGAAAGCATGATCACTTTGGTTTTCTTGATATGAAACTCCTGATTGAGTTTTACTCATCACTCAAACAAGCAAAATTAGTTTGTGGGGAGATATGTAAATGTAGCCCACTTGATCGCCTTTTAAGAAAGCATCTTTTGTCAAAACTGAGAGAGCTCTTCATCTGAGGAGGACGTGAGGTAGGGATTTGCATATGTCAACCATGGAAATGGTAAAGGATAGGTCAGAGGCTACCTGGTTTCTGGGAATGTAGGACAAAGAGCATTGCTGTCGTTTGATGGACAGTGTAGATGAGAAACATCAATAATTTATTCACATCTCCTCATTACTCAACTTTTCTAACTTTACATGACTCTCCAAAGATAAGGCAATAATATAAATGGATTGATAATACATATATTGATTTAGTTTTCTGCAGCATATAGCAGCAAAACCAGGTGAATGGCAATTCAAGGACTCAGGTTTGCTTCCCTTTTCTGTCTACAAGTTTTGATGTTCTGTTGTTTCTATCTGGGGTGATTTCTGTTCTGGCTTTGTATTTCTCGAATAGCTGCCTCTGATGACCTGTCAGTTGAAGCTGTTCACCTCTCTGAACTGAGCCACATATCAGTTACGTAAAACAAAGGAAAGCTTTCTCTTATTCTTTGGATAAATGTGAATCAGATCTTGGCATTGAGTCTCAGCTCCAAAATGTCACGAGAAGCCCAGCCATTTCTTTCCATGTCTGATGAATAGAAGGCTATACCCTTTACCTTTGAAATCTGACTAAAGAATCAGACTACTCTCCAAAACATAAATATCTCTCCAAAATTTTTTGGAACTTTTTGTCCAGCAACTCCTCTCTTTACTTTCCTGGATCAGTTTTGAATCTTTGATCCTCTTCTGTTTGGTCTCTCTTTATCAGCTAAAGCATTGATGCAAATGAAATGTTGAAAATGAGATCAGCTTTATCCAGGTAGAACTGGAATATCAGGATGAGTTATGAGGTGGAGGAAGTCAGTTTTGGAAAACAGACTTTCCAAGTTGAAAATCACTCCAACCTTATGAGATAATACATTTTGGAGTGTTCACCAAATTCGTTCAAATTTGTGCAAGTTCTTGATAAACCACAATTTTCTATTTCAAAGGAAAATGGTCAGAAATCATCATTGGCCACCAAAGAACTCAGATCTTACTAAACATTCTGATGACCTAAGTGTAAATGAGTCAGAAATCATAAGGGTTGGATTTCTCTCACTATGCTCCTGGGAGACTTACTTTTTTAAATGAGAAATTGGATATAGTTAATAGAGTTTTTGTTTTTCTAAGTCAAATAATTAGAAACCAAAGAAAAATTTCCTTAATCTGAATGAACAAATGCTTGCCCATTTTAAAATTGTTGCTCTTCTGTCATTTGTGTTTACTATTATTTATTTATTCATTCATTCATTCTTGGTCTTTATTTGTCTTAGGATCCAGTGATGAAACTTAGTAAGCTTGAAGAAGATGACTTTAAAGTTAAGCATTCTTTTTTTAATAGCTTCCCTAATTAAATAAAGCACCTTTGCAGTGAACTGTCTCAAGGAATCGCTGTCTTCTTCATAATTGTGGGTAGTGATTCCAATTAGATGAGATCAGATGGTCAGATAGACTTGACTGATTATTTTGAATGGCTGGTCTTTTGGCTGAATTTTGAGGAAGCTGAGTTTTGTTTTGGTTTGTTTGTTTGTTTTGAGACAAGATCTCCCTGTAGCCCCAGCTGGCCTGGAAGTCACTATGAAGACCCATGAGGTCTCTGACTTTATTAATGGATCAATCCTTTGTTAAGCTCATAATTTGATGGGATGATCTTATAGAGGTGGGACCCAGTTAAAGGGACTGAATGTTTGAAGACACATCGTGTGACCTCTTGTACTCCAGTTCCTCTTCCACCCCTGGCCTGTCAATCTGCTTTCTTGCCACCATGAAGTTAGCAGCCTCCTGTATGTATAAACCTATCATTATGATATTCCTCCTGGTCTCAGGCTCCTTCTTTAAGTTGATTTTCTAAGATATTTTGTCACAGAGAAGGTAACTGAAAATGATCTCCAATGTGTGACTCAAAGTAGTAATAAAAGTAGAGACAAAATGTGCCAGTTGTCTAAGTAGCCTAATATAAACATATATACATTTCTACACACATATATGTATATGTTTGCATTTTTAATTGTGGTAAAACATAAATGACATAAAATTTAACATTTGAAACCATTTTACTGGTTTAGTGACACCAAATATATTCATGTTTTCGTAAGAGCGTTGCATTCATTCACATTTAGAATCTGTTTCAACTTATCAAACTGAAATTCTGTAGTTATTTATCAACAAGTTTTCCCCTCCTAGCTGCAGGAAACCTGGTCTGATGCTAAGGATAAGAGTGCTTTAAGAAATTCATGAGTCAAATTGTTCAGTATTTGTCTGTTTGTGAATGGCTTATTTTGGTTAGCAAGTTGTCTACAACATGAGTCAGAACTTTCTTCCTTTTGAAGACTGAATATATTCCATTGCTTGTATACACCATTTTCCGTCTACCTATGGACACTTGGTTGGTTTGATTCCTTTATATGTATTTGCTTCGCATCTTTCTTTTCCTATTACAATGATAAAATTCCCTGACAAAAGCAATTTAAAGGAGAAAGGGCTTATTTGGGATTAAAGTTCCAGAGAGATCCAGTCTCTCATGGTAGGAAAGACATGGTGGGAGCAGGAGGCCAGTTGGTCAAAATACACCCACATTTAGGAAACAGAAAGCAAGCAGGAAGTAGGGCTAGGCCATAAAGCTTCAAAGCCTGCCCCAGTGACCTTCTCCTTCCAGGAAGACTTCAGCTCCTGAAGGTTCCACAATTTCCTCAAACAGCTGAGAAACAAGTCTTCAAACATGTGAGCCCATGGGGGTATTTCATGTTCAAAGTACAGCACCACATCTCATCTCCTTATGCACACTTGGAGAGCACCCCTTATTGGGAGTTTTGAATAATGCTGGTACGAAATGGGTGTGTAGATACCTGTGTAGATACCTCCTGGGAGGCCCTGCTTTCAATTCTTTTGGATGTGTATCTGGAGTGCTGTTACTAGATTACATCATGACTTTTTTGGTTGCATTAAAAAGCCGTCCCGCTATCTTACTGTCACACTGTTTTCTTCAATGGCTGTAACTACTTTGTGTTCGCACCAGCAGTGTGCAAGGCTTTCGATTCCTCCTCCTCCTCATCACCTTCTGCTCTTTTTCTTTGAGAACAGCCGCCATCGTGGTGGGCATGAGATGACTTCATATTCTGATTCTGCTTGGAATCCTTCCACGGCTCTCTTGGCCATTTGAACATCTTTTCGCTAGTTCACACTTCCAAATCCAGCACTTCAGGAGCTGGGGAGACGGCTCAGTGCTTAAAAGTGCATACTGCTCCTGCAGAGGACCTTGTTTGGTTCCCAGCATGCTTATCAGATGACTTATAACCACCCATAACTCCAGCTCCAAGGTAATCTGACACCTTCTATGGAGAGTGAGCTCATGTGCATTCATACCACACATACCAATATGCACAGTGAAAAATAATGAGAATCAATCTTGGAAAACTAAGTATAGCAATTCAAGTCATACACTCTTTTCACTTTCCCCCACTGATTCTGCTTTCCTCTAGAAGAAGCAAAGCACACATGCTTCCAAGGTCCTTCCAAGCATGTGGAATGCAGCAGCCAGAAATACCAGGCTCAAGCGCTCAGCTGCCAGAACGTCGGTGCCAATCTGCCATTGCCTACAGCTCCCATTACATGTGCCTCTACCAGGCTATTGAGAAGCAAAAGCAGCTTCTTCCAGGGAGCCTGATTCCATAAAAATACTCAGTGCTTGAAGCTAGGTTGGTCCCTTCTAAGTGAAAGAGGAAATCATCTCTATGGAGGTCAGTGTTCTTTGAGATGTGTAAATTGCTTTTGTAATGAGGATTGAGTATAATTTTTAAAATCAACCCCAGGACTGGAGAGGTGCCATAATCAGCAAAGTGCCTATTGTGAGCACAAAGACCAGGCACTGCGGCATGCCTATAACCCAGGGCATGTGGAGGGCGGGGAGCAGAGACAAGTAGATCTTTGGTGCTCATTGGCCAGTCAGTCTAGTCAGACAGTAAGTTCCAGATTCAGTAAGAGACTGTCTCAAAGAGTGAGGTCGAATTATCTAGGAAGATGTTAGACCTCAACTTCTAACCTTCACCTGCATGTGAATATATATGCACATGCAGAAGCATATGTATATACACCCGTCTACCCATCCCAAGAAAAAATATAATAAAGTACTGAAAAAATGGATTTGAATGTAGCATGAGATATTTATGCTTTGGAGAAGGCATTTTCATTCAGTTAATGTTCTACATTTAAGAATGTTTTATGCTGGTCCTGGTGTTGCACACCTTCAATCTAGCATTCTGGAGGCAGAGGAGATGCGAGATGGAAGCCAGTCTGGTTTTCATAGCAAATTCCAGACCCAAAAGAAAAAAAACAAACACATTTTAGAGGGGCTGGAGAGAGCCCTGGTTGGTGTTGCAGAAGGACCCAGGTTCTGTTGCCAGGACTCACTTGGTAGCTAACAACCACCTGTAACTCTAGTTCCAGGGGATCTGATACCCACTTCTGGCCTCCTCAGTGGGAATTGCTCACATGCGACACACTTACATACATTCAGGCAAGATATACACATAAAATAAATAAATGTTTTAGCGAACTGTACTCTTATAGGCTCGTTCCTTGGAAGAGTCAGTCTTTAGAATCTAAAACCAGAGTCTGTATTGTTAGCTAAACAATAACCTCTTAATTTGAATTGTGCACATGTATAAATAAGTGAATCTAGCAGGCCTGGTGGTACCTGCCTTTAATCCCAGCACTCTGGAGGCAGAGGCAGGTGGATCTCTGTCAGTTCAAGGGCAGCCTGGTATACATATTGAGTTCCAAACTAGCTGAGGGCTACAGGGAGACCCTGCGTCAAACAAACAAACAAACAAAATATGTGGATGTAGGGCTAGGGAGATAGCTTACAGTACAAGCACGGGGGCCTGAGTTCAATCCCCGGTACCCATGCCACATAGGGTGTAATCCCAGTGCTGGGAAGGTAAAGAGATGCTGATTCCTCTTTGCTGTGCATCTATTATAGGTGTCATGCCATCTCTGAATTTACAGTGGGGCTTTTCAGTCCAGTTCCAGTAGCCTCTTCCTCACTGTCTTGTTACTTAACTTTCTCACAGCCTTTTCTTCTGAATTATGCAGTCATTTATCACTGAGAATATACTTCCTGAGCTATACCTTTAGTGATTCAAAAAGTGTGTTTCATTTTTGAAATATCTATGAAGGACATTTTAAGTGAAGACACATTAAAGCTTTTGCTTTCCATTCAGTCTGTAGCAAATCTTGGTGACAGTAATCTAGCAGCTGCCTTTCCAAATCTTTAGCAGTTTCTCTAGGTATGCCGAAAGAATTTTCTGAAATAGTGCTTCTATGAATTATGTCGGCTCTTTGAAGCTAGTTTGGAGTAACAAGTATTCCTCCAGAATACTGTTGTTTTTTTTCTTTTCCATTAAAATAAAAGGTCCATATCAGGCTCTAAACATACATCGTCAAGTTCACTGAGGGTTGGTACGGTTTGGATTATGTCTTCCATGACTAGAAATACTGAGAGAATTGCAGGCTTGTTTCTTGTTCCAAGGGCTTGATATTTGTGCTTTCTGTTTCATACACACACACACACACACACACACACACACACACACACGCATGTGCGCACGCTATCTCACATGAGTCAAATAATCTTAGTGAGAAGCTTATTGTTCTGGTAAGAATGACTCTTCATAGTTTTAATTTTTTTTTGTTTATTCTTGTGTGTGTGTGTATGTGTGTGTGTGTGTGTGTGTGTGTGTGTGTGTGTGTGTGTAATTGTGTATGCATATGCATTAGAAGGCCAGAGATCAACTTCCGGTGTCATTCCTCAGAATGCCACCCACTCTGTTTTTTGAGATAGGCTCTCACGTTGGCCTGGACCTTTAGAGACTGCTAAACCTGGCAGGCCAGGGAACCTCAGTAATTGATCCAACTGAGTTCACCTTCCCAGCGCTGGAATTACAAGCATTTGCCACACCACCACACCTGGCCTTTAAAATACAGGTTCCAGGGCTTCTCACTCAAAAGAGTCCTCTTCTCATACAGCCAGCACTTTACTGTCTGAAGCTCTCCCCAGCCCTGGTCATGACTTCAAATGATCTGATTGCATTAGATCAGGGCTGCTTTTGCCCTTATTAGAAAGCTGCTCATAGATACATTTTTTTACATATTAACTGTGTCCTATCAGGTTTGCTCATATAATTTGTTTTTCAAAGCACTGTTTAAGGGATGAGAGTTTCATATCACATTCTTATGTGACAAGGAGAGACTGACACATGGTGAGATTAAGTAATTTGCCCAAGGTCCCTTACTGCGTATGTCATTGTGCCGGGAATTTGAGCCTGGGGAGTCTACCCTCGGAGCACACATTCTTGTCCTGTACTGTCCTGTTTCAGTTCTGACATTGTTCTGTTCTTTGTTCCTCTATTCATTAGCAATGCACCTTCAAAACACAGTTTCTGTGCTGCCTTACATATACTGCTTATCCATTTCATGAAGGTTATTTTAGTTAGAAGGGAGTGGATGGAAGGAAGAGTTCCAAAGAACTAAAAGCAAGTAAATTAGGACACTACAAGATGAAGATAAGAGAGGGCAAAGATGCCACTGCCCTCCCTGCAAGCTTTCAGGCCCCTTCCATTTGTGTGGGACACTCCTATTTCCTGGCTAAATGCTGCACTTTCTGATACTAACATCAGTGTATACACTATTAGCTGAATATTAAAAGAAAAGGAAATATTACACAAACAGTGGTTCTAAAACACCCATTCTGACACTGAATTGTCTAGGGTACTTGCAGTCCAAGAAGCCCACTTGGGAAATGACTCCACTGTTGCAAGATGAACATTTAATTGAGACTGAAGAACAAAGAACGGTGGAGTCCTCCATGAAATGTTTAGGGAAGAGTCAAAATAAAGAAGAAAGTTAGAGGTCAGCTGGCATTAACACTTTAAGACCTCCAGTAGCCATAGCAACAGAAAATTCAGGCAGGTCAGTTTAGCTATCCAAGAGTTTTGAAGGATAAAATGTCTCTAAATGTCAGAAAGCATTATCAGGGTTAACTGGAGTTGGCTTTGGAGCTTCAGCGTGCGGTTAACAACACTCATTCTTCAAATACCCTTTCCGAAAGTGGTGGCTGACACTCGAACCTGTGAGAAACCCAGCTCCCTAGGTCCTGATTGCCAGAGGGTTGTCCTGGAAGCTCCCAAACCCTGTGGAATCATGGAAGGGGTCAGGATTTGCTTCCGATGGGTGGCTGGTGCACTGGATAACATGACCTAAAGTGTTTGTTTAGAAAGTTCACTGTTAACCTCTGCATCCTTCCACTAGTGGACCATTTCATCTTTGTGGAGATGGACACAGCTGATCTTTTATGGGTCTGCACATTCATTCTCATCTTAATTAAACAGCTGAGAGATTTAAGCCACGTTCAGAGGTTTACAGTGTCTTGGTATAATGAATGTCTTATGTTACTGGGTCTGAGTCAATATACCCACTACCTTATAATTTGTCCCCATGATTGCTTTGCTTCAGGCCCTTTGTGTGCTTCTAACAACGATGGATTTCACTGTGCATTCTTTTCTGGTATGATGCTTCAAAAATGCCTACTTTACTAAATTACTTACCTTAGCTTACTCTTTCGAGAAAATCTCTTGTTTCTTAATTTATAATTGGATTTAGGACTTCTGGTTTTACTGATGACCCATGATCTGTTTTTCCCAGGGAATCAGGTTCTAATAAGCATCAAGAGACTGGTATACGCTTGGACTTCTTTCTTTGGGTGACTGTTTTAAGTCCAGCTGACTTTTCCTTTCTAATCTGTTGCAAACTTTTAATCCCAGCATTCAGGAGGTAGAGGCAGGAGGACCAGAAGTTCAACACCACCCTCAGCTACATGGCTAATTTGACGCTAGCCTTATCTCTAAAAATTAAACGTATTACTTCCAAATTACAGCAGGTTATGGAAAGCTTAAGCTAAATGCAATTAACAAAAGCTAGTATTCAAAAAGCAAGATGTGTCTATATGGTTAATGCAATCTCAAAATAGGAACTAGTACATTTTTAGTACGGATTATATGTCAGGCGCTATATACAAAGCATCTTACCCTCCAGCTCTCTAAGTCTCAAAACTAATGAAGTAGAAGATATCATTGATCTTGTTTTGCCAAAACACACACAGAGAGAGGGAGTAACTTGTTTAAACTCAGGCTGTTAGCAAAGGAGGGGACTTTGTACATGGATGAAGATGGACTTTGTACATGGATGTAGATGGACTTTGGAAATGGATATAGATGGACTTTGTACATGGATGTAGATGGACTTTGTACATGGATGTAGATGGACTTTGTTCATGGATGTAGATGGACTTTGTACATGGATGAAGATGGACTTTGTACATGGATGTAGATGGACTTTGTACATGGATGAAGATGGACTTTGTACATGGATGTAGATGGATTTTGGAAATGGATATAGATGGACTTTGTACATGGATGTAGATGGACTTTGTACATGGATGTAGATGGACTTTGTTCATGGATGTAGATGGACTTTGTACATGGATGAAGATGGACTTTGTACATGGATGTAGATGGACTTTGTACATGGATGAAGATGGACTTTGTACATGGATGTAGATGGACTTTGGAAATGGATGTAGATGGACTTTGTACATGGATGTAGATGGACTTTGTACATGGATGTAGATGGATTTTGCACATGGATGTAGATGGAGTCTCTTTGTACCTCTCTTCCTTTTCGACATCTTACTTCTTGAACACTCAGACTTCAGGGTTTAGTCCTGGTTCCTTTTGAGAGATACAAAGAAAGTAATTAATGTGTGAGGTCACCTAGCACAAGATCATGACAATACTCAGGAGCAGACAGAAATGAGGACAAAATTAGTAATTTTATAATGGTCATATGGCCTAATCTGGAGCTGCAAATGGTTCAGATTGAGTCCAACTCAGGAAGAGTTGACCAGTTCCACTTCTCTCCACCCGTCCTTTGCTCTTTCCTTCCCTTCATACACATTTTTTTTTCTTTTCTTGCTCTCATCATACAGTCCATGCTGACCACACTAACATAGCTTACTGTCTGATGCCATTTTATCCCTTTGTTCTTTCCATCTAAATGGATAATAGAACATGGCAGGTTCTCAGGCAACATTTGGAATAATTCTGAACAGAATACCATGGTTGATTGACCTTAAATGTGGTGAGATTTGGTAAGATTAAAGGGAAGAAATCACCTGATACTCAAAGTAGCATTTAGTCATGTTGGGTCATCACAGTTATAGATAGTGTGGCTGAGACTCTGCAAAGGACTTGGCTGGTGTGATCTTAACAAGGCGGGTTAGAGCAGCCCCAAGCTTTCCAATGTTCTTGGTAACTCATTTTGTCCTTATGGATGTCCATATGGCTTTCCAACTGATCCTGGGCTATTTGGTGAAATGGGCCCTTTCTCCTTGGTATTTGGGTCAAATGGGGGAGTGAGTTTATACCAATAGATTATTTACACTTAGTCATTCTACCTAATTTATTTGTCAGTAGCACTCTAGTCTTATAATGATACTTTTGAGACTTCTTTACATTTATGTTTATAGCTTACTTGAAGTGACCAAGTAAATTTGTAACTATAAATAAATATAGTATGAAAGAGAAAATAAAACCCAACCATTTAGCTTTCTCATGTATCAAGAAAACATTTCCCATTAAATACAAAGAAAAGAAATACAGAAAATAAAAGCAGAAACATGCTATAATTTTTTTCAAATATAGAAAAAATGTACAAAATAAAAGGCTTTTCCTTTGAAAATATTAAGAATGTTGACAAAATATTTACAGATCTAATTGAGGGGAAATAATATGAAACATAAGCTTCTGACATTAGGGTCGTGAAAAGAACCATCAGTACAGATCCTACAGATAGTTAAA
This sequence comes from Eospalax fontanierii, assembly GCA_035773235.1. NCBI lineage: Eukaryota > Metazoa > Chordata > Mammalia > Rodentia > Spalacidae > Eospalax > Eospalax fontanierii. Next base: position 90,591,315 of record CM069531.1, on the reverse strand, counting down.
AAGTAGAAGGATGTTGAACACTATTTCTGAAACATTGCTAACTATTCTATTGGTTTTGGTTTATTCTAATAACGGATATGCTCTTTTTCAGACAAGTTACGTAATTTGGACAAGCTCTCTGCTATTCTTAATTTTTCAAAGAGCTATTAAAGCCAAGCATAGGCATGAAACACTGTCCTATTTTCCCTCTGCATTCATTAATATAATAACATTTATTCCCTATCTCAATTTGGTAAATTTGGTACATTCAGTTTTGAATACTGACACATTATTTTCAAAGTAAAACATTTTTTTTGTGATTTTAGATTTTATAACGACTTTTGATAGCAAGATTTTTAACTTTTATTTTCTCTATTTTTCTCTTTAGTGTCCTAGTTTTTCTAGATTCGTGGGAATACTGAATGCTTTTTCTATTTTCTCTTTTGTTCTATACTTATTTAGGGTTAGAAACTTCCTGTGTAATGCTGCCTTTCCTGACCCTGTTGTTTTGATATGTCATATTTTATTAACTGTATGGTTAAATCATTTTCTAATTTCCATCAGTAGTTACTTGATGCATGAGTTACTTAGCATTCTGTGGCTTATTCTTCAAATAGTTAGGGATCTTTCAAAAGATGGGTTTTCTTTTTTAAAATTTACATCTTATTTTCATTGCTAGAAATATTCGATTTGGATTTCAATTTGGGAGATGTTTTTGTTGAGATCTGAATCCCTGCCCCAATTTTATCAATTTTTAAAAATGTTTTCCATGCTCTTGGATAGTCCTGTGATTTTGAATGTGTTGAATAAAAGTTTTCTATATGTTAATTCAGTTAAATTGGCCAATTTTATTGTTCAGTCTTTCTATGTTCTTCACTTCTCCTTGTTACTACTGATTATCAGAAGAAGTGAATTGAAGTATATTGAAGATTTGTTTATTTTTTATTTTTTTGAATTATTAACTTTCAAAATACTTGAATTATACCCCAGGGTGCATATAAATTTGAAGCATTTAAACTTTCTTTTTAGAATTTTCCTTTTAATTATTATCAATGTTTTCTTTCCTTTTTGTTATGTTTCTTGTTCTAGATTGCAGTTTGCCTGATGTCAGAAAAGGACAATGTGTTAGCTTTTGATTAGTGCTAATGGAGCACTTTAAAATACTATGAATTTTGCAGTTGAAGTGTGTCACTGCTAAGATCATGCATTTTTTTTCTAATCTGGGAAACATTAATCTATTTGGAGTATTTATTTCACTTATATGTAATACTGGGAATAAAATCTGGGTCTTCTGCAAGAGTAGTCAGTGCTGTTAACTGCTGAACCATCTCTCCAACCCTCTTTTTTAATTAAAAGAAAAACTTAAAAATGTATTTATCATTCTTATGTATGTGTGTATAATGTGTGTTTCAGTGTGGGCATGCATGTGCCAGGATGTGCTTGTGGAGGTCAGAGCACAGCTTTATGGAGTCTGTTTTATTCTACCTTCACATTGTTCTAGGGATCAAACTCATGTCTTTAGGCTTGTGCAACAAGGGCTTTTACCTACTTGGGACTTCTACATGCTAGAAAAGCATTCTCTCTCTCTCTCTTTCTCTCTTTTACTCTCTCTCTTTCTGACCTATATCTCTAGTACTTTTCTTTCCCTTTATTTAATTATTTTTAAAAATTTGGTTAGATCTCACAAAGTTGGATATATACTTTAAACAAAGCTCTTCAATCTTCTATTTCAACAGGTTAAAAGTATGGCATGCCTATTTTGTGTTTATTGAATAGATTTGTCTCCTACGAATAGTGAACATATAAACACCTCATTTCCCATGCTGTGTTAGCCCAGGAATCCTGTGCAATCATGTGTTTGGGCTTTTCTGATCTTTATCTATCAGGTTAGTCTGTATTGTTTTCCAAAAACACATTCAGTCTCAATGTTCTACAGAAGGGCCCTTCTATGTATGCCAAACTGGTCCTCAGCTACTGCCCAGACTGAAGAGTTTCCTCACAGCAGAAACCACTGGTCACCAGCTCTTCTCTGAGATTTTAACTCATCTAAACTCCATTGCTCATATCATCTTCTGACACTTTTCTGGTATAATCCTGTAATCTATCCTTTCCCATACCTTAATTATCATAGCAGATGCAAGTATTTGCCAGTAAATGGTGCATTCTATCTGGAATTCAAAATCTCCTTGGTTATTTGTATGCTTCTGTTTTCTAATAAATTGTTCATAACGCGTGCACATTTTTTACTTGTTTTATTGAACAAATATCTACCAAGTTTTCTTTCATGTGAGTTAGAATTTGGAAAGACTCACTTTTGGCTCTACCCCTCTAAACCTTTTGCCCTTAATTGTTTGATGATATTGTGTGATCAGCAGAGTTGCCATAGGGATTTTCCTGGAACTCATTCTGATGCAGGATGTCTAACAACAATTTAATTACATGCGGGCACAGCTATAAAGCGTCTGCATGTACCCACTGGCCCAGGTTAACTCGTTTGATTTTGTCTTCTTAAGGAATGACCACTAGCAACATGCTAACCACCACATAACCACAACAACTAAGTAGTGACTCCACTAGCAACATGATAAGTCAGAGGAAAGACTGAGATCATTACTGTTTCCAGTTATAATACATTAATTTTTTTTACAAAAATTCATGAAAAAATATACCCACTTTACCATATTTCTAAAGACTATTTTCAAGCATATAGAAAATTTCCAAGTAACTTATAGGCCTTAAAATGTAGACTTCTTTTGCTTCCCAGAAAATCTACCACTGTCAGTCAATCACATAAGTGCAGACAATGGTCTCCAGGATACTAATTAAGCTAATTCGTTAAGAACACAGTCAACAACAGAAGCAAAGTTGACTGATATGGATGAATGAATTTTGGTCAGTTTGGCTTGATGTGTGATAAAACTTTTAAGGAACATAGAACTTAAAGGAAATTGTATTTCTTTAAACAGCAGCAACAATAGGAATTTCTCAAAGATAAAAGGCATCATGGCGGCGTGAATAGAAATTGTGAAACCTGGAAGCCCAGGTTAAAATATTTGTAGTACAATAGGCAGCTATATGTTCTGGGTCCAATTTGTTGGTCTCTAAGCCAACTTATAGGCCTTTGTCTATAAGTGGAGATTCAAGTAAGCTATGTATATGTGTATACACATCTGTTTATATACGGACACACATTATATGTTTTTGCTTTATTTTTCTTTTTCTTATATATATATTTATAACGTATTATATGTTAATATATACTATGTATTTCTCCCTCTCCTTTCCCCTTCCTCCCTTCCTTTTGCTGACTTCCCCTTCCGTCCTTTCCTTTCTTCTTTCTTTTCTCCCACCCCCCTCTCCCCTCCTCTCTCTTCCTTTCATCTACCCAATGTGCAGCACACACTAAGTGTTGTCTTATAATTATTATTGAGAACGATACCTGAAAGGACATGAAAGGTCATCCTCTGCTATATTACCATTGGTTTACCATATTTGCTTGAGGGTGTATACAACTCAAGATGAGTTCTGAGATCAAAGGCATGTCTCTAACTTGTTCTACACTGCAGCATACCTACACTCCAGCATGTGGGGAAGTTTGTGGGGAGGAATTATGTTGAGACACGATCTGTCCTCAGAGTTTCCAAGCTATTTCTTAGAGTCGGTGGCTTATTAGATTGTTCTCCTGCAAGCTGCCTGCAGGCACTGAAGCTGTTTGTTTAATGGGCACAATATATTTGACATTAAGAGCTAATCTCTTTACTGTAAGAGTGAGTACAGTGATGATTCTACTTCGAAATTGTTACTTCAAAGACACAAAAATTGTGAAACATGAAAGTTGAATTTGATAACTTGCTTAGAACCTCTTAAGAAAGGAATTCCATAAAAACCATTAAATACTCGTATTTAGCTACAATTTTAGTTGAGTATTTCATTCACTTGGCTTCTTCAAAAAAATATTTAAAGTTTTCTCTGGGATACAGTCTATAAAAAGACTTAATGCTAGTCTCAGCACATGTTATCTGCAGATGGGATGATATAAATGAGACTGGATACCTGTGCTAATGTATGCCAGATTCTCTACATATTTAAAAAAATTTATTTATTATTTTTATGTGTGTGAGTATACTGCCTACATATATGTGTGTGCACACATGTCATGGGTCAGAAAGGGCATTGGACTTCCTGGAACTGAAATTAGGACAGTTGTTAACCACCATGTGAGTGTTGGCTGGGAATTGAACCCAGGCCATCTGCAAGAGCAGTCAGTGCTCTTAACTCCTGGATCATCTCTTCAGCCCCTGCTCCACATATTTAAGAAATAGATTAATTTGTTAGTTTGCTGGACAACTCACTTCTAAATTTGTCTCATCTGGTTCTAAGTCCAAAGTAGACAGGTAAAATATTTGCTAAAAATATTAAATATTAGAAATCAATTAAAAATATATACACATATATGGTCATCTTTTAGTCATAAGAAAAATAAATTGTGTACTTTATTACTCTAATAGGCTATGGTTATGGCAGGATAGACAGAAGTCAAATGGCAAGAACTTTAAAGGTGGAAAAAGACTGCTCATAAATGAATGGATTTGAGAGAGATGTAGAGAAATCTGTCTGCTTTCTGTGGGAGTCAGATCCTGGTCCCCTTGGTGAGGCAGGAGAGCGTAGGGTCAAGAGAACAGAGATGTCTGAGAGCTTATTGTGTGATCTTATCACAAAAGAGTAGATTTCATTTGTTCACTCAGGAAAGGTGTTCCTTTTCTAGATGCTGGGAAGACATAAGCAAAGAAGGTAAACTAACTCTCCGCGCCCACGAAGTTTCCAGAGAAAGACAGCAGACACAGAAAACAGGAGTTGTGGTATGGTACAGGAGTATAGCCTTTGCCAAGCATGCAAGGAGCTTTGAGTTTAATCCCTACGACCACAACTTAGTAGTAGTATTACACACATCCATAAAACTACAATCTACAATCTCCTTGGTGGTTTGCTATCTGAAGAACAGTATCGTGGGGCACGTGCATTACTAATTTGTGAATTAGGTATTGTGTCCACAGGTGTAGAATGATAAAATTAAACTTCTTCAGATATTAAAAAGGGTTACACATCAGTTCAAGTTTGATTTTAGTGTTAAGTTTTTAATATTTTTATTTTTCAAAACATTTTGCATTTATACAATGTACTTAGCTCATATTTATCCCCATTACCTCACTCCTAGTGTCCCCCACCTCATCTCCATCCCAAATTCATCTCCAATTTCTGTTTTGATAACCCTTTGAAGTTCAGCGTAGTTCGTATGTGCGTGGGTGTATAGCCGTCTGCTGAGGCATGGACAACCTTCTTTAAGGAGAGTGATTCTCCCTGCCTCAGCAATAACTTACTGTCAATAGCTCCTCTACCAAGGGTGGGGCCTCCAGAGCCCCTACCCTGTCCATGCCAGAATTTTGATTGGGCTGATACTGTTCAGGTCTTCTGCAAGTAATTACAGCTGCTGTGAGTTGATGTGTCCCATAGCTATGTCATGTCCAGAAGTCAGAATTTCCCAGCTCTCCTCATCCATCTCTTACATTCTTTCTGCCCAATCTACCACTATGTTCCCCTAGCTTTGGGTGTACTGGGAGGTTAATCTAGATGATGCTCATGGTTGCTTATACTTAGTCCTTGTACTGGTTGTGAGTCTCTGCATTGACCGCTACCACTGTGGAAAGAGGTTTCTCTAAGCAAAGTTGAGAGTAACACAAATCACTGGGTATGGGCATAACCATCTAGAAGCAGCTTCACAGCATGACTATTTACCATAGCAAGAGTCAGTTCCACCTTAGGTCCTATGATAACCTTGCTGGTCACAAGGTTTTGCCTGGGTCTACAGTACCAGGCATGAAATCCCTCTGTGAAACAGGCCTCAAATACAATCAGAAAACAGTTAGTGCTCCTCATAATCATCATGCCAATATCCTACCAGTGGGTCCATCTTGCCAGACAGATCAGAATCATAGCATGTAGGATCCAGCACTGAGGACAAACATACAAAATGAAAATAAAAAAGAGAATATTCTGTTAAAATTATAGTGGACATATAAAAGATCAAATGATTGCTAAAAGCTCTTGCAATATGATGGTAATGAAACTCTAATGAAACTCTTAGGATGGTGCAAGAACTTCGGAACTGGAAGGGGGCACTGGAGATAAGAAACAGGAATGGTTCAGGCAAACAGGAATCTTCCCCTGTCCCAGTCCCCACCCTCCCACCCCCAGTTACCCAGGATTGAAGTCTTTGTTTTCCAAAACTACCACATTCTTGGAACCTTTGTGGCCACAAGTTACCTGTAAACTGCTTGCTAATTATCACCTATGCATGTGCTATTTGCCTTTTGCTTGATTCCTCCCACATGAGTATAGATGCCCCCCAAAACCTGGGCAGGAGGGTGGCACCATTCCAGAACAGTCATGTGTCAGCCTGCTAGAGTAACCTAAACACCCTCTCCTCACCTCACTTTAACTGCTGGTCTCAAATTTTTCTGTAATAGAATGGTGCTTATGAATCTGGGATGAGAGCTAGCCCACCTATGAGTAACATATCACATGGGCATATATATTTTACAAGGGAATTTCGGCAGAGGAAACAGAAGAGAAAAGGGCTGAGGGAAGGAGAGAAAAGGATCTAGTTAAATGCTTAGTGCATAGGAGCCACACACAGAAAAGCAGCATGCAACTTGCAAAGGTGGGTTTGAAGGTGTGGGAGGCAGAGGCTGCAGCTCCTAAGACGAGAAGTAGATTGTAGATCCGACAGAACAATTTCAGTAACCAGAAGGTTGTAGGTAGTCTTTAGAACTGATCTGAGAAGGGCAAGTGAATTTACTAAGCTGTAAGACATCCTATAAGCTTAACAAATGCAATAGACCATTCATTGCCCCCAGTTGCAGATGTCTAAGCAGAAAACCTGGAAGTCAGAAACACGAACTCTAGTGTTTAAGTAACACATAAACCTCAGGAGAAGTGAAGATACCAGAGCCTCCTCTGTTCACTCCAGGAGCCCTGCAAATGTCTGACAACCTGACAGAAGTGCTCTGCTCAACCAGTCACGTGTCCAGTCCCTTTTCATGATTTCTGAATGTCTCCTATAATTTAAAACACAAAGATTTCCCTCCTATTTCGGCATGACTTGACCAAATACCCTGGGAATTTGATGCATGAGTTAAGAAGGCAGGTGACTGAGTGCAGGAGAGAAGGAGCCACTGGAAGGTAATGTGAATGGGCCGGGATGGGCGGGACTAGGGATGCCAGAATTACCTTGGTGGTCCTGGAAATGGAAAGTAAGGGATAGCCTTAAAAGGAAGCATTTTAGAGACTGCTTGGCCTGCGGCACTTCCTCTAAAGTTAGCCTGGAAGCAACGAAGTGGAAGTGCGGGTTAGGGACGCAGCAGAAGTGCTCTGTGACCGGGGAAACCTCTGTGACCTAACACTACAGCCACGCTACAGGCATCACTCTGTGGTATGCAGCAGCTTGCATGTATGTGGGCCTCAGGAGAGCCAGGGGTGGTGGTTTAGATAACTTCCTGCAGCAGTCCGTTCATTTGACTCATGAAGTCCGGTTCTCCTCTGACTAATGTTCCGCCAGGGACCCTAGCTGGGGAGCCTGGGCTCTAACTTGTTCTCTGGAATTGTCATTTCCTAGGACACAATGCTAGGTGAAAGGCTTCATTGTATCACCAAGAATGACTTAGTAATTTAAGCCTGGGAATGTGATTTATTCAACCTTCTCATTTCCTAAATGAGCTCAAATTATAACAATCGCTTAAGGACGATTTTAGAAATGTTTCTGTCCTTTTAAAAATTTTTCGGCCCCCTTTGTTGTTTAGGGGAGTGGGTTTGTGTGATGGCAGGTTGTCATGGGAAGGAAATGGAAGAACCTTTCCATAGCTGTGACCGTATCAGAGTACAATGACTGCCAGGAATTAGGACCAAGGTACATGAATTTCCTGACAACAGGGTCCAAAATGCTCTGCGTTTTTCAGGCAAGTCCACGCCTGCCCATTCTTTACATATTTTTTTCTTAATCCCTAGAAGGTGCTGTTTGTGTGACAAAGGAAACCAGCAATCTAGCAGAAACTCACTTGTACTGAATTAAATCCAACATACTCCTACAGCAGCAACACAGATGGCTTTGGGGTTCCTTTATCATCTTGAGCTATTTTCCAAAAGCCTTAGGTTTGAAAAACCAAAACTGTAGTGGGTCAGCTACTTAATTTTTTCCTTCTTCTTCTCCATTAAACTTATGTGTATTTTAAAAGGAAATACAATCCATATGTTTCTGGTTCCTTTACACTTAACTCATCAATTGGGATTTGTTGAAGTTATTTGACGTACTGGGTGCCTTTTGAACCATATCATTGGGACTTCCAAAGTCTCTTATTCTCTAGAAACAGGAAGTTGCCTTTTCTGGAATGTAGACGAGCTTGCCCTCAGAAACCTGACTTGGTTCTGAATTCTGAAGAGTTAGGGTTGAAGCATACTTTATTTTATTCTTTCAGAGGAATTTCAGCTTCCCATATTTCAGTGTGTAAAACTGGCTAAGCCTTCATCTTTTTCATCATAAGATCTCTTATCATTAATGAATATGGGTAAACACTTCCCATTAAAAGCTACCTCAGCTAAATTAACTTTAAAAAGGCAAAGCTCAACCACATGAAATTCTGAAAATCATTAAATATGATCCTGTTGCTAAATTGCAGTGCCGATCAATGTTCTTCTTTGGTCACAGCTTCAGGTCCTGCCTCCAGGTTCCTACCTTGGCTTCCCTTACCAGTGGACTGTAATGTGCAAGTGTAAGCCAAATAAAGACTTTCCTTCTTCAAGTGGGTTCTGAGCAATGCTTTTATCACAGTAACGGAAATCAAGCTAGCATAGGCTGACTGAGTTCCAGTGGATGACACCACACATAAATATATGGGCAGCACAAATTAAAATTAATAGTCTGTAAAAAAAGAGGAAGTTGAAAGGGGATGAGGTGTTCATCTGGAAAAGTCAGGGGTGGACTGAAGGGTGATACATTTGATGCATATAAGAAATTCTTAAAAAATCATAAAAGAATGAAGATAAATTCTAATTAATTAGTCGAAAACTGGATAGAAGTCTCTACAGAGATTTTTGACAAATAAACTACTAAAAAATAGTACAACACTGTTTTTCCTTAGGGAAATTTATTTTAAATCAAAACTGCAGTGAAATGTTTCAAAGTCGCCAGGGTGTTTAAAGCAAAAAGCGATTGTTTCTTGAGAATAGGAAGAAATTAGACATTTGAATATTGGTATTGGAGATCAAAATCCTACAGCTACCACAGAAAACACATTGGTGGTTCCTCAAAAGTTATTCATAAAATTACCATAAGGCCTAAACACTGTCACTGCACAATGTATATCCAAAAGAAGCTGAATGCATACACATATTCAAAGCCTTGTATGTGAATGTTTTTAGCACCATTATTTAAAATATCCCTCCAAAAGAAAGAACCAACAAAAATGTGTATCAGTGGATCATTGGAAAGCAAAATGTGGTATATCTGTATAATGGAATGCTATTTGGTAATAAGCAGAAGGAGATATTGACGCATACAGCTTGGAGGATCTTTGAAGTCCTCAAGCTAAACAAAAGAAGTCAGGCACATAAGGATCAAGTGTTATATGACTTCATGTTGTGAAATGTCTAGTCAACCAACCCTCCGAGACAGAAAACAGACAGGTTCAGAGAATGGGAGAGACTGTTTGTGGTGACAATACATTGTTTTGGAGGACTGTGGAAATGTCTGGAAGTACATTTTGATGATGATTGTGGTATTTTACGAATATGTCTTTTAAAAATTCGCATTGAATCGTGCATTTGCGTAGACGATTTCATGGTAGGTGCATTAAATCTCAAAGAATGCAATTCTTTTCCCCATTACACAAAAGCTTACGGAGAAGAGGTGATTTTTGCAAATTTGTTAACAATACTGCTGTTATTCCTAATCATATATAGAATTTTGCCTTAACACATCCTGTGTTATTTTGTAAATTTGCAAATTCTCATGGAAGAATTAAATATAAACAGAAACGTCACGTGTTTTTCTTTTGAACAAATACAACTCAGTGCACACTGATTTCTTTCTGGGCTTTGTGGAGCGTGTTTAAAAAATGTTTTCTTTATTTCTAGTCCACGTGTAGGAGTGGTTTACCTACATGTTGCAAGTGCAGCATGTGTGTGTGCAATGCCTGCAGAGGCCAGAAGAGGGCATTGAATTCACCTGGAACTGAAGTTACTGATAGTTGTTAGCTGCCATATGGATGCTGGGAACCAAACCTGGGTTCTTAGCAAGAGCAGCTAGTGCTCCTAATCACTGAGTCATCTTTCCAGCCCCTCTGAAGTGTTTGAATGAGAAACAAGCTTCTTGGAGGGAACTTATACTAAAGAAAAGTGCTCCAAGGATCTGTATACTGCTCTCTTTCAAGACTGAGTCTTCCCAGTGTCTTGCAAAGGTAGGCAGATACTTTAGGAAGAAAATGTGTAGGTTTTTGTTACTGCTATTCTTTTCACCAGCCACGCTTACTTTTTACAGTTGACATCTGGCTCTGTCTTAGTTCAGCATCATGAATCATCTCTCCTGGGAAGAGAGAATTTTTCTGTCAGCTCATTTGTGGACTATGGGGCTCTTATCCATCAAAGACTGAGTGTGGAGTCAGGACAACGAATGTACTAATTATGATCTCAGAGATAAACATCCTTTAATCTGCGTTTTCAAAATTATGCTTCTAATAAAAATAGACCTGAGATAAGATATATTGGAAAGGGAGTTGCTCATGGGGCAAAGAATGTATGAAAGTGTTTAAATGCTGCTATGACATTTTAATACTATTCAAGTTTTAATAAAAAGAAAAATCATCTTTGATCTTAAAAACATTAGGATGTGTGCTAACTTGAATTCTGTCCTTGACACAGTCTAGAATCCCATGTTGAGTGACTCTCAACAAGAACTATCTAGATGAGGTTGGCCTCTGGGCACGTCTATGGGGGATTGTCTTGATCATATCAATTGAGGTGGGAAGACCTGGCCACTGTGTGACAGCATCCCCTGGAAAGAGATCCAAGACTCATAAGAGTGGAGACATTGATGGACTATAACTGGAATTGAGAGCCACACAAACCCTTTCTTCCTCAAATTGCTTTTGGCAGGATATTTTATCACAGCGCAGGAAATGAAGCTAAGACAACATACTTACGATTTAAGTACCAGATTCTCTTTATCACCCGTGTTTTCTTTTTTTTTCAATAATAATCACACATTTTTATTTCCGTTTTATGAGTATGTAGGTTCAGTTGCATGTGTATGAGTGTACCACATATGTGCTGTGCCTGTGAAGTCAGAAGAAGAGCATTAAATCTCTTGAAACTCACTATAAACCACTGTGCAGGTACTGGAAACTAAACTCAGGTTCTCTGAAAAGGCAGCAAGTACTCTTAACCACTGAGCTCTCTCTCCAGCCCCATCTGTGTTTTCTTATAGATAAATTTCTATAGCATGAAACTGTATCTTGTATTTCTGGAATACTGCGTGATGTGATATTTATGGTAGTTATCTACTGAGGGTATATTACTTACAGATAATGGAGAGGACTGAAGTTAACTTCTATCTACTGACAAAATATTAGTAATCAGAAAAAATATAAAAGAGAAAGCTAACAAAACCGGTTCCATTTTTACTTCAGGAGGGATCTTATTTACAAACTGAAATTTTTATAATTTCATTCTGCCTAATTATCAGCATCCTTTGTCACTGAACGTTTACAAAACAGTTGCCCAAGCTGTTTTCTCATATTTAACTTCCAGTGCATGTTAGCAAATGAAGTCTCAGTTTTGGATCCAACTACAGTGTTTGAGTGACTAATACACACTGTGTACAGAGAAGAGAATGCTGAGCGATTGGACAGCATCCATGCATTCAGAGTTCAAATTCTGAGGGATAAACAAGCAATTAGCCAAGAAATTACAAGAAACAGAGATGTGGATGATCGCAGGGTGAATTTTAGCATCCTCGAAAGTGAGGCAACTGCAAGTTTACCCAAGCTGAGCCTGACAAGTAAGACAGAGTCTAGAAAGGCTATGCAGAGTTGTAAAAATCAGGTCAAAAAGCAAATCACTTCACAGTAAGGACTGGCAGAAACCATTAAAGGGTTTACGCAGGAAATGGCATAATCAGATTAAAGGTCTGTGATGCAACTCTGCTTATGTTTAGTGGTCACGTGGTTTGTTATTCCAACTATGACAGTTTAGAGAATTAGAAACTCTGAAATTACTATGTATTCTGCATGTAAAAGGGACAGCAGGTACAAGCTTATTGTTTTGATTACATTTTTATGGGAGACTGAAATGGAAAATAAGACTGGTACTGATGATAAACTCGGAGAGGAAATGAAGATGGAGCCATGAGGGAAATCCATAAATAAGACAGCTCAGAAAACAAAGAGAAATATGGTCCACGAGTCAACGAAGAAACAGAGAGGGTGTGCTCAAAGATCTCTAATGCATCTAAGCATGAAACCTAGACACAGGAGGAACGTTGCTGTTTCTCAGGGCAGGAGACAGTTTCAGACCACGAACGTGTCGTGTAGGGAGCACTCAGGAGGAATTGGTGTGACTGCTTTCACCGGCTAGCCCTGTGCAACTAGAGTGTGTGTTAAATAGATGCTGCAGTCCCAAACACCTGAGATAATCTGCTTGTAAAGAGAATAGGTTGATGTTGGCTCATAGTTTTAGAAATTTCAATCTATGCTCAATTAGCCCTGCTGCTTTTGGACCCGTGACAAGGCTGTGCATTACGGCAGGGAGTGTGTGCTGGGGTGAGTGTCTCACCTCATAGTGGCTGGTAGGAAAAGAATGAAGAGGTAGAGTTCCAGCATCTTCAACACTTGGAGCCTGCCCCGCCCCCCACTCTGGTTCATGCTTCATTCAAGTAAAATCAAAACTGAAGACAATTAACTCAAGGCTCTGTGTACTAGACAATGTCCTTTGCAAGTTAACATTGGTTTAGCTGTCTCATCTGTAAGATGAAGAAAACTTTCAAGGTTTTTTTTCTTACTCTCTAAAAATTTTAGCAATATTCTGATTCTATGAAAACTCCCAACGAGCGTCTCAACATGTAAAATTATCTGAAGAGGGCATTGTATGCTAAAAATAAAATATTTTGGTTCTCCTAAATATCAAAAGAAGAACTGTCATGTAGTCTTGCACATTATCATCCGTTAAGTTAAAACTGGAAGGTGCTGCGTTTGGTCACTTTTCCTTGTGAAACTGACGAAAACAAATCTCTGGCCTCACACTAATGGTATTTCATTCATAAAAAGCAATTGTGCCCTGCTATTTAATTGAGTGGTTCCAGGGCTGTGCCAGCAGACACTCAGCTGGTTGGACTCCTATATAAACATGATGACATACTGAGGGTGGTGTTTACTTTCTCTAATTAAAGCAAATTAGAAACCCCATCATATTTCTGCAGTGAGTTCTGACAGCAGCATGCCCTGGGAATTGCTCATGGTACTCGTAGAGAAAGGCTTCCCTTGATTCCACACTCATTTGTTCCCTTATGTCTTAAATTCATTCCAGGCTCCAAGGGTTTAAGCCGGCTCTGAGACCTTGGTTTTTCAGGATCATTTAAAAACAAGACTGGAGAACCCAGTGGAATTCCGACTGACTACTTGTGATGACATTCTGTTCTTTCAGCTTGAGGCTGGTTCTCTCTGGGTGAATACTCTGTTTTCTCTTCCCTTTTCTGTCCTATCAGTTTGCATAATATTGAGGCAAAGTTCCAACTGACTACCCAATTTGGCAAGATGCAGTTCTTTGCAAGGACCCACACTATTAACAGAAACAACCAAAGTTCCGGTGAAAATATAGTAACAGCACAACAGTTACTTTGTGTGCACAGTGAATGCCTTTCACGGAGCTGTTGACATAGACTTGCAAATCTATAAGGATTTTGTTGTTCATTTATGATACGCTTATTGTATAATTTAAAACAAGCATCCAGGATTGTGATATGTTTAGGTTTTGTTCATTTTTTTTTAAGAAATGATTAAGGTACCTTTAAATCATAGTTGTAAGAAGTTCCAAAATTCAATGCCAATTTATTAAAATCCCGTGTAATTAGTAGCTCACCTGAGAGAAAAACACTTGATATGGAAAAATCACCAAAACTTTGTCCACTTCTGAAAGTCTGAAAGCATCATTACATTTTATTGGTTTAAATTGTGTGTGTGTGTGTATGTGTGTGTGTGTGTGTGGGGGGGAGAGAGATCAATACCTGCTATCTTTCTTAGTTGTTTCTCTCTCTCTCTCTCTCTCTCTAACCTGAAACTTACTGATTGGCTAGTCTGCCTGTCTAGTGAGCCTTGGGGATATGCAGGTCTCCACTCCTCAGCTTTGGAATGACAAGTACTTGCCACCACACCTAACTCTTTACCTCAGATTCTAGGGATCAAATTTAGGTCACCAAGCTTGTGTGGCAAGCACTTCACAGACTGAGCCATCTCCCAAGCCCATGGCCTGACTTTTTAAACTTAGAATTTCAAGAGTATTTTAAGTCTTAGAAATCATTTTGTAAGTCAGGCTATGCTCAGGGGATCCCCACCCCAGTCTTTCGAACAAAGGAGGCTCGGATAAAAACATACCAATGTTTTGGGGTTTTTTCCTTTGAGTTAAATCTGAACTCTGTTTTGATGAACTCGCTTAGGGAGACAATGTCAATCAAGCAGGTCAAGGACATTTCTCCTGAATGAAGCTGGAGAGGAAGAACATGAAGAAAGCTCTGATGCATGCTGAAGTCTTTCAAATGAAAGAAGTCTGTGTGTGGCTGAAATAAGAGCTATATTGTTTTGGTAACAGATATTGCAGGTATAGAAGTGACTTATTTCTCTGATACATTTGATTATCAATAATTATGAGATAATTCAAGTTAAAAATTGTATGCCAAAAGTAAAAATTGAATGCCAGATGTAGGTTAGTTTGGGGAGAAGTCTTTTTAAAGGTCATTTCTCTTTTCAGTCTAACCAGTCAGCTCATGTGTAATCATAACAGAAGGTGAAATGGTATGTAGTTCAATTTTCAAGTGTTGTAATCTTGAGTAATCCTTCTGTAGCCAATGGCAAGGAAACAGACTAAATGAAAAATTTCAGACTTTTATCTTTACGTCCAAAGATAGTCCACAGTCATCTGTAAATAAAATCCAGTCTGAGAGAAAGAAATCCCACCCTCTCTCTGGTCCCCAGCCCACCTGTTCATGCAGTCATGGAATTTCCCCTTTGCCTAAAATGAGCTTCATAGTAGTCAAAAATCTCATAAAACAGGAAAGGGGGTTGTACACTAACAGGAGAGAGTATTTAAAGGTCTGATTTAAAGAAATGCACCCGGATGAGTTTGGCCAGTTGGGGTCCGTTAAACCTCCCTGACACCAGCCATTAGTAATATTTTCCATGCACCAAGTAAAACAATGGAAACTTCATCACATCTGGTGGAGCCTCCAATACCTACGCAGCTTGTAATGGTTTTTGAAATCTTGATATGAAACAGCACCGTGGCACTCAGCGACAGACTGTCAGTGAGCAAAGAGGGCGCGCTCGTTCCAAAACAATGAAGAGTAGCTTGTTACCATTTTTTTCTTACATGCAAGACTATTTCATCTCGATCCAAAGAGAACTTGGAGTACTTTTCCTTTCAGTCTATTCACTATCTTTGAAGCAATCAACAGGAAGCCTCCAGAAAGGCTACCTACAAGTCCCTACCTCTGTGAAGACCACATTTTCTCATTGCAAGTTTCAGTTGGTTGAACCAGTTCCTTGTAAAGCAAAGAAAGGAGCCTTAAGAAACTGATAATGCTAAGAAATAGTTGCTGCCTTTCTGGTCTTGTTCTCCACTTGGATTTTCTTTAAGGACTTGAAAGATTCACAGGGAAGACCTCGAGCATACCAAAATTATCTTTATACCATATAGTTCATGTTTACATTGAAGTGTGAAATCATGAAGTTCTGAACTTTGACCACTGTTCTCTTTGAATAAGGTCAACATTCTGTTTCTTAATGACATTTAGAGCTCTAGCTCAGAGAAAGGAGGTTATAGGTCTGTATTAGTGACTTTTCTGTTGCTGTGATAAAACACCAGGGCCAAGGGAACTTCTAGAAGGAAGAGTTCATTTAGCTTACAGGTCCAGAGGGTCAGAGTCTATGAGACATGGTGGCAGGAAGTGGCTGGAACAGAAAGCTAAGTGCTCACACTCCAAGCAGTCACAGACAGCAGAGGGTGACGGAGAAAGCTTAAGAACTCTCAAAGCCCACACCGAGTTCTGTGTGTCGTCAGCAAGCCCACATCTTTAAAACCTCTCCAAACAGTACCACCTACTGGGGACAAAATGTCCAAATACTTAGAACCTGGGAGAGGGGGACATTCTAATTCAAACCACCACAAGGCCTAACTTCTTTGCTATTTTGGTTCCAATACTCATCACTCTATGAGAAATTTGTTGAATGCCTAATACCTAAGACTTTTTACTCTGAAAACAACGACTTTTATAAGTTTGGATGTTAATCAAGACAATGTATGTCATATTACCTATGTGAAGGATACAGGAATAGTGTTCACCATAATTAACAACAAAAATAATAAAGTATAAATTTTATTGATTTGTGCTAAGCTCTGTCTTAACCATTTCCCATACATGAACTTACTGTGTACTCATGACGATGTCATAAGGTATTGTCTTAGATTGTGTTTCTGTTGCTGTGATAAAAGGTCCAGACAAAAGCGACTCAGGGGAGGTGGGGTTTATTGCAACTCACAGTTCAGAGGCACAGCGTTCCATCATGGCAGGGAAGTCAGGGCACAGGGACTGGAAGGAGCTGGTCACATCATATGCATAGTCAGGAACGAGAGCTTGGGGCTGGAGAGATGGTTCAGTGGTTAAGTGTGAGTACTGTTCTTCCAGAGGACCCAAGTTCCATTCCCAGAAACCATGTCACAACTGCCTGGAAATCCAGCTCCAGGGGATCTGATGCCTCTGGCCTTCATGGATACCTGCACCCATGAACATATCCACACCCAGACACACACACATGCATGCACACACACACATGCACACGCACATACACATGCAGAGAGACACACACACGCACGCACACACATACACACATACATGCACACACACATACACATGTAGACAGACACACACACATACAGGCAGACAGATACAAACATGCACACAAGTTACAATAAGAAAAATATTTATAAAAAATATTTATAAAAAAGAGAGTAATGCGCTTATGCATCTTTTTCGATTTCATACAAACCAGGCCCATACCCTTCCAGTCTGGGAAATTGTGCTGCCTACAATTAAGGTGAGTCTTCCTGCACTGATGAATGTAATCAAGATAAACCTCCACAGGCGTGTGAAACAACCCATCACTTAGGAATTCTAGAACCTGACAGTATGGTTACTCCTACTGTGAAGAAACCGAGACATGGACACATACTCAGTAATTACTACAACCAAGATTTGAACCCAGACCACTGTCTCTAAATGTTTTGCAACTAAAATAGCAGATCGCTTTGCCTCTGGCGGGTGTCTTTATAAAATGAGCTTGATGAGGAATGGACACGTTGATGAGAACTGCAGGCTGGAATATTTGTGAGTACATTTTCCAGTGTGAATATGCATGAGCGAGCTTACTATTTCCAGGACATTCACACTATCATCAAATGTCTCAGGACTTGGCAAGCGAAACAGAAGCAATGGAAGTCTCATTTCTACCATAGTTGAAATTCTCATATTGCTAGACACATGTGTTCTTCCGTAAGACCGAGGAGTCTCAGTGGCATAAACTCTTGGAGTAGAGTAACATATAGTAAGATGTTTCTGTTTATAAGAAAAAAAATCCTTCCATATTAAGTTTTTATTTTTAGTTTCCACATAGGCTAGTATTTTCCATTTTTTTTTAGGAAGAATTCTCTAAAGCTCTAAAGCTCTCTGTCACACACGAACACACTCACATGTACACACATGTATGCTCACATTCATATGCATTCACTGACAAGTGTGCACACACGTACTTTGCCCTATTGAAAAGATGACAATATGTCTGATTTCTTCTTGGTGGCAGTCAGAGGTACATCTTATAATCTTTGAAGTAAGCTTAAGACTTTGGGAAGTTTCAGGGGGAAATGTACGAAATGTACAGTTTAGCTTCTGTAATCTTTGAGTTGCGTAAACAATGTTTTTCTCTCATCCTCTCACGGCCTTTTTAGCAAAAGGGAAGAGGAAAGATATTTAGTAAAAACAATTTTTGGAATCAACACAGATTAGTCACTGGGTGTGATGCATATGAAGATAACTGATATTTTGTTTTGTTTGTGAGACAGGGTTTCACTTTGTAGTTGAGACTGGCTTTGAACTGTGGACTACTCTACCACCTCAGTTTTGTTAGTGCTGGGATTACAGCCATGTACCACCAGGCCAGCACGACAACCTCCATCAAATTGACCTGTGGCCATGTCTATGAGGCATTTTCTTAACTGTTAATTGGTGTGGGAGAGTATAGCCCATTTTTGGAGGTGCCAGCCCTAAGCCTGTGGTCCTAGGTTGTGTAAGAAAGCGGGCTGTTTGCAAGACCAGTCATTGCTGTTTTTCAGGCTTTACAACTGGGTAAGACCATTGGTTGTTTTTCTCCTTTGGCAACTAATGTAGAATCCTCTGATACCATGAAAGCTAGTCTTCAGGGAAGAGGCTTCCAGGTCAATTCCAAATACATTGCTCCTAGTGCTGTATCTGAGGTAAGGTCGGTCTTCAGCAGTAGGGTCTTACTTTCAAGTTCTGGGAGCCAATCAAGGGCTGTAGCAATAGCCAGTGTTATTTGGGAGTCTCATAGACTATCCTGACCAACAACTATAAGGGAGGTTTCTGGCACTTGTATTTGTTATGTAGCCTTCAGCTACACACACACACACACACACACACACACACACACACACACACACATATATTTATTGTATGTGTATTTCTCAGTAGGATTTTGAACTAATTCATTACTCTCTGGTTTTTCATACCATCCAAACATTATTTATCTCTCAAGCCCCCTGCAGAACTCTCACTGCTCCATCCTCACTTTCCCCAATTTTCTCCTTAATAAACAGCTGTGTGCTATGATTCCCCTCTCTTGAGCTCCGGAGCACCTTCTTCCTCTTTATGGCCATGTCTCCTTTCCATTTTCCTGACTCCTGCAGTTACCCCAGGATATATACTGTACATCTAGGAATTTGGAAGATCCAGAAACGAGAGAGAACATACGTTGTTTGTTTTTCTGAGTCTGTTGCTTCACTTCGTATAACCGTTTCTAGTTCCATCCACTTACCTGAAAATTTCGTTTTTTCATTCTACTCAGTAGAATGCCATTGTGTGAAAGTGCCACATTTTCATTATCCATTCATCAGCTGAAGAACATTTAGATTGTTTCTACGTCTTAGCTATTGTGAAAAAAGCAGCACCAAACACGGCTGTGCAAGTATGTCTGTAATAGGACAACTCTGTTGTGAATATGTCTAAGAGTGGTATGACCCCATCATGTGGTAGATTTAGTTTTAGTGTTTTAAGAGTTCTCCACACTGGTTTCCACAGTGTTTGCACCAGTTTCTAATCTCACCAATAGTGAATAAGAGTTTTTCTTTCCCCACATTCACCCCAGAATTTGGTGTCATTTGTTCTTTTAACCTTAGCCATTCTGACTGAGGCTGGATGAAATCTTAAAGCAGCTTTGATCTGTGTTTCCCTAATTGTGAAGGATGCCAAACACTTTGAATGATCTGTCTTAACCACTGTTAGTTCTGCCTTTGCAAGCTTTCAGCTCACACCCATAGCCCATTTTTAAAATTGGAGTTAAAAAATATTCTGGATATTAATCTTCTGTCAGAGATGATTTTTCTCCCACTCTGGGGGCTTCCTCTTTACTCAATTAGTTGTTTCCTTTGCTGTACAGAAACTTTTTAGTTTAGTGAGGTTCCATTTGCCCATTGTTGACCTCAATTCCTGAGTAACTGAAGTCTCATTTAGAAAGTCCCTTCCTGCACCCATGTCCTGTAGGGTACTGCCTGTGTTTCTTGCTATTGATCCAGTGCTGGCACTTTTATTGGACTGATCAGCAGTTGTCTAGTTGGGATTAAGGCCTACTCAAAGGAGGCTAGTCAGGTGCGGTGCTATAAAGACAGAGAAATACACATAACAGGAGAAGTCATAGAATCTAGAGGAAAACCTGCTTTGGCCACACCCCTAGACCAATGTAATTTTTTACTTTACTCTAAATATGCATCTTCCTATTTATAGAGAAGTGCATTTTTTACCCCCTCTTCAAAGACGCTTCTTTTTGCAACAGATGGAGACTATTACAGGGTTATAGAACTTGTCAAATGTAGAGAGGAAGTGTCTCTGAGACACTTAACCCTAAGTGACACATCTTCAATGCAGTAGCTACACATGGGATGGATGAATCTCTCACCACAGAAGTTTCCTTATGCTATTGGTGGTGATTAACACAGAAACCCACAATTGGCCAATGTACAGAGATCAAGAGGCCTCAGAGTACTTCTCCCTGATTAGGACACCATATTAAACCTCTCCACTCCAAGGCTCAGGGGTCACTGCAGAAGAGGAGGTGGAAAGATTGTAAGAGCCAGACATGGTGAGTGACCAGAAGGAAACAGAGACTTTTAGACAGCTGGTCAGTTACTCATATGATCTCATAGCAATGGTGACAGCATGAACGAGACCTATGCAAACTCAAACCAGACAAAATCCCAGTGTAGACACTGGGAAGTGGGTAAGACATCCCAGGTTAACCTAAGGAATTTTTGGCAGTTGATGGCTTCTCAGAGAGGGAGAGACAGTGTCTTATGGATGAGACTCTTGGTGGACCCAGTGGATGGACATACACTGGTATGATATTTGGGGACACAAATCAGACTCTATAAGCCATTTCCTATATATATATATATATATATATAGTGGGTCCAAATACCATCTTTTAATATATTATATGAAAATAGCAAAAATCCAATAAAAGCATTTCTAGAAAATTTAGAAAGCATGCTGAGCATAGGCCAGAGGGAGAAGTCAGTAAGCAGCATGTCTCCGTGGTCTCTGCTTCTGTTCATGCCTCCAGGTTCTGGTACTGTGTTTCTGCCCAGCTTCCCTCAACGGGTAGCTGTGCCTTTGATGTGTGAGTTGAAATGAGCCCTTGCCTCCCCAGGTTGGTTTTGGTTACAGTGTTTGATCACAGCAATAGAAAGCTAGCTACAACATAAGCCAAGCTCAAATGCAATTGTTGTGCCTTATTTTGTCTATGAAGGCCGTAAACAATAGTGGGATACTCTTTTCCACTTAGGCTCCAGTCTCCATGACCTTCACCCTCTGTGTAGACTCTGCGGTCCGCACACGTTGTATGGAGTAAGAGGCTCCATTACGTTTCCAGCACTGATTTTCTTACACAGCAGGTACTGAATTGGTGCATACATGGATACGTGATTTGGACAGAATATCTGTAGCTGAGTGAGCACATCATCTTCTGTTTGTGGTATGTTCAAATCAGAATTTGAATGACAGATGTTTCTCTATCAGCTCATTCTGATTTCCAACCAACGCGTCACACATTATCAAAGTCAACACTGAGTGTGAGTTTGTGTGTGTTCCTGTGTGTGCATGCATTTACATGTACTTGCTTACATATATATTCAGCAGTTGTGTGCTGTGACTAGAGGCCTGGAGTTTTAAGAGGAAGGTGACAGCTATCTGATTCCTCGCTTTCAAGCCTTTAATCATTGCGTTTATCAGAGATTTATTTTAATAAACATTGCCATTTTCTGCCTTTGAGGCCCGTTAGAAATAGACCCTGGGAATTATATTCGACACCAGTTTTCTTAGGCTCTATCAATACATACTGACATAAAGGTTTGATAAAGATTCAATCGGTGGTCCTTGGTATTTGAAACCTCATTGGATAGCAAAGAGAAGGGATAAACCCTGGCTTGGAAATAAAGAGGTTGTATCCTGTGTGGTATATCTCTGCGGTTTTCAAGTCCCGCAGTGATTATAAATCTCAGTAAAAATCAAGATACAGGAAAACATACTCTGAAGTTCATTTATAGTTTTTCCAGTCTATGCAACATAGCTCCAAAGAAGCATACTCAGAATGTAAGATATTTTGTTCTCTATAACTGGTGTGCCAGCTCAGGTGAAGGCAGCTTGAGAGCTCGGAGACAAACAATGGTGTCCATAAGGAAAAAAAAAATCACAGAATCGATGAGAGACTATCTATCCCTCAGAAGGAGAAACAAACACTTTGAGTGTAATTTGGTTTCGGTAATATGCAAAAGTCAGCCATTTCATGGTCTTGTTTAATGATTGATTTTGTAATTGTGTTTCCTAGAATTTTATCGGTAGCTCAAAACCCTTGAAAAAACTAACTTCTATGACTTAGACCCACAGATATTTAATAAGCATCATTTGAATGAGGATCTAGGATGGGAAAACTTATGTTGGAATAAAAGTAAACGTAAAGAATCTCTTTAATCTTGTAAAAGTGTTTTTTTCTTTATTCTTAGAGAAAGTAGTCAAAGTTTATTTTTATCAGACAAGAAAGGAAAGCTGGGAAGTACCCCCTTCAGAGGGTAGGGAGGTCAAGGCTGAGTGACACTGACCTATTAACCATTTCTTTTATTAATCAAATATTTTGTTTATTTTTCATTTTTATTTTATGAGCATGAGTGTTTTGTCTGCATGTACGAAAGTGTACCCATGTCTTGCAAAGTGCACGGAGGCCAGAAGAGGGTGTTGAATCTTCTGGAACTGGAGCTATGAATGGTTGTTAGCTGCCATGTGGATACTGGTAATAGAATCTGAGTCCTCTGGAAGAGCAGCTAGTGCTTTTAACCACTGAACCATCTTTTCAGCCTTGTCTCAGGAGTTTCTTTATGGAAGAAACATGAATACTTGAATGAGTGTTTGTGAAGTTGATCTTTGTATCCTGAACAGATGTTACCATGCCAGAAAGAAATGAAAGTTACGTTCATCAGTGGAAATCAGGGACAAAGGATACTTATAAATAAGTGTCATACACGTTAACAGCACCTTCCTCAGAGATGGGAGATGCTTCAACTTGGGAGAGGATGGAATCATCTCCCCAGGCTCAAGAACAATTTTATGCAGGAAGAAGTAATAAAAGGTGAACAGCATTATTATTTAACAAGGTGATGGTCTATCATCATTTTTGGAACGCAGTGACAATGCTGCAGAGGCATGCTGGGACTAGAATCTGGAAGAGTAGGGAATGATGGCCAGTGTAGCAATGTCCAAGTTGTAGGCTGCAGAATAGCACGCAAGAGACTGCGGATCAGCAGTGTAGCCTTGTTCTGATGATATTTAAGCAAGTCACTGCCATCTCCCAAAACACAGGATGAAGAAGTTATGTGAACATATCTCAAAGTTAAATATGCATATATGTTATCTTTAAGGCCATCAAAGTATATTTTTGTTTTCAAGACTTATTCCTTTGTTCTTTGTTGTCTCCTCCTTTAAAAAACAACTTTGATTGTGGGTTTGGGAGATAGTTTAGTGATGAAGAGCATTGCTTGCTCTTGTAGAGGATCCAAGTTCAGTTCCTAGCATCCACAGGATGACTCACAATCATCTATAACTCCAGTGTCAGGGGATCCAAAGCCTTCTTTGACCTCTGTGAGCATTGCGCAACATGGTGCACTGACATATATGCAGGTAAAATACTCATACACACAAAATAATAATGATATTTTTTTAAATAAATGAAAACTCCAACTGTATAGAAAAGATGATTTCAGAAAACAGAAGTTAAGATCCAATAATTACTTCACTGAGGATGAGTTTTCCCTAGGAACCATAGTCAGGCCAAGTGCAAGTTAAAGCAATTAGAGAAGCACTTAAATGTTCAAGAACAAGAATCCAAAACAAAACTCTTACACAACCATATCTTGTTTATGTTTAACTCTTTTGCCTACTTGTCTTGTTTTCTATCTATCTATCTATCTATCTATCTATCTATCTATCTATCTATCTTTGTCTGTCTGTCTGTCTAAATAATCACACTTAATGTAGAATGACTTTGTTTCTGACTTCAAAGGTCCTAGAAAACTCAGTGAAAGTCAAAGTGGCTAGATTACAAGGCCAAATTTCATAAAGCCAAAGACTCTGGATTCTATCTCACATCATCTTCAAAAGAACATAATTTCTAATTATTAAACAGTTCTGGAAATAAATGCTTTCTGAGTCAATCTTATGTAAACCTGGCTTGAACACCAATGTAAAGAGAACCTATAATTCCTGTTTGCAAATGTAAAGTGATTTTGTGGTACAAGAAGTGTCATTTGAAAGAGAGAGACAGCTGCAGAGAAGAACTGAAACACCCAAAACATTTGACTCTTTGCACATAGCTAATGAACTATTCACAAGGGTCAGAATTTTACTGACTCAACTTATCAACCCAGTGTTCTATGACTGAAGCATATTGTCTATTGCTTTCTAACAATTCTAATAATCTATTACAATATTTAAATACTTAAGACAGCAATGCTTATCAGAAATTTGAACCTGACTCTGTTGGAGGCCTCTAGCTAAAAATTTCCCCTAAAGCGGAAAAAGAAGCTTTCAGGAGGGGCTTCAGTCATTTTAAGGTTTCACTGGAGAAATGATCCACTTCTAAACATATTAATGGACTGTCAGCAAACCTAAATCTCCAATTGCTATTGGTCAGGAACATCACCAGTTCCTTGCTATGTGGGCTCACTTTGAGGAGTGTAGATGGTGGCTAGCTTCTAACTCAGTGTCATCTAGACTGAAGCAAGTGTTTTTTATAGTACCATCACCTTTAGCTATTAAAGCCACTGGAAGTCAGTCATGGAAACTGGTTCACCCTCAAGCAGAGAGGCTTGCACATGGGTCTGAGTGTCATAAAAGAAGGATGACTGAAGAGCATTATAGAGGTCATCCACTGAGGACAGAAAGTGATGCAGGAGTAGAAATTCTCTCTACCTCTGTCACTTCAGTGGTGGCCCATGGATCACCTGAAAGTCTGACAGGAAAAGAGAGTCTTCGGTCCAATCCAGCTCAGACCCACCCATTCAGGATCTTCATATAACTCTGACCAGAGGTTCTTTAGATGCATATCAAAGCCTACTTAGAAGTATCTTCACACAGTGCATTAAAAGGAAGCTAATTCCACACACCAAAGAGATCAGAATTTCATCTTAGAGTGGATAGTGATAAATAAACTAGGGAGATTCTGCTTTCGATGTTCTTTAGAACCATAAGCATGGGCAGCCTAATCCTGGATCTTAAAATGCACACCCAGTCACCCTTTAATAGCTTAAAGATGAAGTCTGAACTTTTGTTGGCTACCAGACATAACAATGACCACATGGACCTCTCTTATTCCCATCTTGCATTTATAGGGAAAACCAGATGCTTTGAACTCACGAAAACCCCCAAACCCATCATCCAAGCATCTTTCATTCCTGGAGATTATCAGAGTTTTCATTACAGGTTAAATTCTTGGTAACTTTTTCATGTGGAAACTATCTCGGTACCTCCTGTAAATTCTCCCGCTGAGTGCAAATGGAGTGTAGACTAGGCTTCCTACAGCTGCTTTGAATTTGGTTACATTTTCCAGGTTTTGAAAAAAAATAGTGCTGACAGAACGTGGCTTCATCTACAACTCTGAACTGATTTTAAGAGTATAAACAGAAATATGTTTCCTGACTGTAGGTACCCATGGAATAAAAAATATTATCCCCACCTTCAAAGCTCCAATGACCACTTTATTTTTAGAAACTAAGCACTCACAAATAGAGAAATATGTTGGGGGAAAGGTCATTAGGAGATAAGGACAGTAAACTATAGCCTGACAAAGAGAGAAAAAAAAGGAACAAAAAGCACATTTTTGGTTTACACTATCTGCAATGAAAGATATTTGCTTTTTAGATGGAAAAAAAAAAAACCCTTGCTATTTGTCTCTGGGCAGAAAGTCAGAATCAAATAGATATAATTGGAAAAGCTTATAAAACGATAGATTTATCTTACACCCCCCCCCACTCAATGGCCCTTTTTATTTTATTTTACATACTAGAGCAAAATTCTCTTAAATAAATATATCTGAAAGAAAAATACCCAAAAGTCTAGGCTTCAAAGTCAAGAAATTCAAATGAGGAGCCAGAGGTCACATTAGAAACTCTGTTCTGGATGGCAGAGCACAGCAGCTGAGTAGTCTAGGTGTAAGGCTGAAGGGGAGGTGGGCAAGGTGCTCATAGCACATTTGAAGGCATTGATAATAAATGCAAGCCACAAAATAGGACTGGGTTGGTTGCACAATGTAGAGTTTGGAAAGGAGTGTTTATTCATAAGGACGAACAGGGAGCTTTGATTTGCATTATAATGACACAGAGCAAAAGCATAGTCTATGACCTGGAAAAGGAACTTACTTGGGATTTTGTGAATAGAGCAAGGGGAGAACTTCCAAACGGACCCAGATTACCTCCTTAAAATGCTGTGTAGATGCTTTCTTGATAAAAGGAACCTAGTACAGGTTATAGGACCACAATGTGGGAGTATAGATTTACTAGCCAGGGCCCCCAGATTCTGGGTGTGAGAATATTGACTTGAGTTTTATATTCACTTCCAGTTCCCTAAGAGTGGATGGTTCTGGCCAAATTGTCAAAACAATCGTAAAGGCCAGACGGATATCTGAGTCCATCTGGGCCCCTCCAGGCCCAAGAGAGGCAACATAAAAGAAAATAAACACAGTACTGACATCATCTCCTTTACATTTTGTCCAACTCCTTCATCTAGAATCTTGCTTCCACTCATGCACATGCTGATAGCCTATAGCGATTAGCTGGGGACATGCTTACCGGTTTCTGTTGTTTCATTTTATGTGGTTTCTTAGGAGCAGGAGAGAAAGTGCTGATCCTCTCAACTTTGTAATCAAGAAGACGCCCCTATTAGATCCTGTTCCAGTAAATAGAAGCAGGATCTAATTTCCTTTGGAAACAAGGCAGAAGAGGAGAAAGGGCATACCACCATGAAAGGCAATCTCTCCTGGAACCAATGTGTTTGAGTATTGAACTTTGGGTCACACTGAGCTTTTCCCAGCAATGATATTCGAATACATAATTACACTGTTCTTCATGTGGTATTGGTAGTGCAAAGAGCAAGTGTGTGCTTTATTTTTATTTTCCAGATCACTCCTTTATTGTTTCCCAAGAAGAAGGACAGAGCATGTTTTCCTCCACCACATTGAAAGACAGCTGCTCTTGGCTTCAGAAAGCCTTTTGATTCTTTTCCTTCCATTTCTTCCTGACCATCTCTTGCTCTGGTTGGTGACTAGGTGCCCTCCCCGGAGCATCTTCTTTAAATAGCACATCCACCCACCAGGGGTCATAGCCCAATGTTTAACAAGTGCTGATCAGGTCCCTTCATTGGGACAGAAACTGATCATAGGAAGGAATGGAGATCTAAGGGTGTCCTTTGCTCTTCCAGAGGTAACCATGAAATCATGGGATCTTGGTGAGATTGGAGATAAAAGACACCAAGAAGATTCAAGTGAGAACCCAGTTTATCAAGCGTTAAAAATGTTTGCATGTTTCTATTATCAAAATGCTCAAACTAGTCTGCACTGGCTGATGATCACAGTGGATGTTTTATTTTTAGGAGACTTTCGGAGAAAAGTTACTATGAAGAAGCTCTGCTGATTGACATGGCCCTCTTATCTATAATTCAGCTTATCTCTGTATCAACTAATTCTATGAATATTCATGGAGCATCTAGTATCTGTCAAGATTCTGCTGAGATCATGAAGAGTAATTAATTCAATTCTAGCCCTGGGGACAGACAAGAAATAAAGAGGAAAATAATATGCCATATGATTTCAAACAACGTAATGAAGAAAAGCAAACTGGGATAAGTACGTGGAGAGAGAAGCCGCAGGGTTTGGGATTCCATGTGTGGGGAGACATGCCCAAGGAACTGACAGCTAGAGCAGAGGCCTGAGTGAGGTAGGGGTTAGGCCATGGAAAAATCTGTGTGTGTGCATGGAGGGTCCAAGGCAGAGAGAACAACCTGTCTGATGTTCTCACAGGAGGAAGGAGTGTGATGTATGAAGGGAACACAGTTGTGACTAGAAGCTAGAGATGGGGAAAGTGTGGGAGGGAGGTCAGGAGTCCAGTTTCGGTGAGCATGTTTATATGTACATATGCATACATGTATGCAGATGTGTGTGAACATGTGTGTGCTTTCGTGTTGAAGTCAGAGGACAACCTCACATGTCATCCTTGCAGTCCATTGCTTTTAAAACAGAGCTTTTCAGTGTCTGAGAACTTGCTAGGGAGGCTACCAGTGAGCTCCAGGGAACCACTGCCTGTACATCCCTGGTGCTGAGATTATAAGCATAGGCTGCCACGTGGCCTTTAAAAAAACCAAAAACCATAAAACATGAGTTCTGGGGAATGAATATAAGTCCTCATGCTTGCAAGGTGAGCATTTTAGCAAATGAGCCGGCTCCCCAGACCCTCAGACATCTGTATCTTATATGAGGTTGATAGACACTGGACATTCAATACAGAAATTATGTTTTAGATGTATGATTCCTGTTGATTCATTGAGAAGGTGTTTGGGGAATTATGAGAAAGAAATATGGTGTCCAGCTAGGTTTTTCATTTTGTTTTTGTTTGGTTTTGGTGTGGTTTTTGAGATCATGTATGAAGTCACTAGGAAAAACTGCTGGGTATGGCTGCTTCCAAGATATGCTGTGCAACTCTGTCCCCAGTTCCCTGAGTTACTGTGGTTAGTACTGGCTACACAGCAATTTAGAAAAGATAGTGCAAGCTCTCAGGGAGCCCGAGCTTCCTGACTTGATCTGTTCTACGCTGCTGTAATAGAATATTTGAGATTGGGTAATTGGTAAAGAACAGAAATTTATTTCTCAAAGCACAACAGGCTGTGATGTATAAGACCAACACATTGGCATCTGGTCTGATGAGGGCTTTCTGACTGTATCCTCACATGGTCTGGCACAAGGACCAAAAGAATTCAAAGTCTGCGCCCCACATGCAAAAGGAAAGGGGCAAGAAGCCGCACCTGCGAGTCTTTTATCAGACCCTGAACTAATTTTTGAGCATAGAACCCTCAAGACCTGAACACCTCCCAGAAGGGAGCACTTCCCAACACTGTACCTGAAACTCAAGTTTCCAACATACAACCTAGGGGACACATCTTTTAAATTTGTTACGCTCATTCAATGCTAGATTTTCCCTGGATCATAAGTGGCAATTCATGTGGAAAAAGAGATGAAGTTGGGAATCTGTTAAAGTCTGAAAGTGTCCCCGAAGTTCATATGTTGGAATCTTGACCCCCAGTTGCAATGTTTGGAGATCCTCTGTTCTGGGAGGTGTTTAGGTCTTGAGGGCTCTGTGCTCATAAATAAGTTCAGGTTATGCTATCTTGCAGGCATGGGTTCTCTCCTCATTTCTTCTGCACATGGATGGAGACTATGTCTTATTTTGGCCCTTATGCTTTCTACCATGTGAGAAAGCAAGAAAACTCTCAGCAGACCAGGCGTCAATGTTTTGATCTTGAATGCAACTAAAACCATTTCAAGCTATTCGCTGTGGAGTCCAAGAGCCTCCCTGCCCCAAAACAAAACTATAGGCTTTTGTTATTGCCTTTGCATTCTACCCAGAAGTTGAAGGAAACACCTGATTTCTGAGTACACCATATACATTGGACACAGAACTTGGAGGAATCAAGCTGATACCAACCTGAAGCCTCCTTCCTGAGGACTAGCTGTCATAGTATTGGGAGGTGCTATGCAAGCTGTCGAGAGAGAAGTAATCAGTAGTCCTGTCTCTAGCAAAGCTTGCAAACCACACTAATGACTGGCCTTGTAAGATATCCCCAATGGTGCAATCACAGCATTTATAGCTTGGCGATAATCCTGCTCAGTAGCAGGGAACATGTAACTAGTACTGTAAACTTAGCAAAGAAGCAGTAGTTAGAAAGGTCATAGAGCCTAGAGGAGAACTAACTACTCTTATTTTCCTAAATCAATATAATTTCTAACTGTATTTTAAATACTTATTCTTGTGCACACATGTAAGTAGAACTCTTACTCCTGATCAAAGCAGCTTGTTTTCACAACAGATGGAGACTATTATAAACACAATTGATCAAATTACACAACTGGTCAAAATGAAGAGAAGACGTGACCTCGGGTGCTCAATCCAAGTTGGAGTATCCATAACACAACTCCTACATCTAAAGCAAGGAACCTTGTGAAAGAGACAGAAAGACTGGAAGAGTCGGAAAACCAGGAAACCTGCTCTTGGGTAGTGTCTTTTAGATATGGCAGGGGAGCTGCCCCCAAGAAATCAACAATATGTTTGCTTGAAGAAGACCTTCATAATGACCATGTGGACTGACATACCAACAAGAATGAGGGGAATTTTCACAAGGTCCCATCTGTGGACAAAGGACTATAAGTAATCAATGGCTGATGATGGAGGAAGAATCAGTTTAACCCAAGAACAAGGTCCCAAATAGATTCCAGTCCCAAGTGGTCATGCCTAAACACATGTACATATAAGCAACACTGGACTCAGAAGGTTGTGCGTGCACACACACACACACACACACACAAGTATAACTATAGATGAAGATGTCATGAGTTCTAGAGGCAATGGGTGGTACATGGAAGGAGTTGGAGAGGAGAGAGGGAGGAATGGGACTGACATGACTGTAGATACTCCTGTATGAAATTCTCAAATAATTTTAAAAATGGTTGTTTTCCTTTAAAAAAGATACCTAGATGGCATGGTGTTTTTAAAAAATAAGCAGTGTTCTTATTCTTTTCTCTCAAACGTAACATCTCTATTTTGTTTTCTTTATTTAGTGTGTGTTGGGGGTATGTGCATAAGTTTGCTTGTGTATTGGGGGGTGTGTGCTTGCCCATATGGAAACTTGTTGAATCCAGAGGTTGACATTTTATTAATTTGAAAACCTTAAAGAAATGGATGCATATCAAACATAATAGGACTCACCAAAGCTAAACCAAGAGAAGAGATCAACAGCTTAAACAGACCCATAACATATAAGGAAATTGAAACAGTAAAACAAGACAACCTGACTTAAAAAATAGGCCCAGGCCCAGATGGATTCACAGCAGCATTCTACCAGATATTCAAAGAAGATATATATCTAATACTGCTTTAATTATTCAAAAATATAGAAGCAAAGGGAGAACTCCCAAGTTCTTCTATGAAGCCAGCATCCCTCTAATGCCAAAACCAAGTAAAGATACAACCAAATAAAGAAAACTATAGACCCATATCCTTAATGAGCAAAGATGCAAAAATTCTCAACAAAATACTTGCAAACTATGTACAGATGTACATCAAAGATCATCCACAGTGATGAAGTCGGTTTTATCCCAGAGATACAGAGATGGTCCTATGTACACAAGTCAACAAGTGTCATAAAGCATATAAATGAACTCAAAGACAAAAATCCCACGGTCATCTCAATAGATGCAAAAACACCTTTGACAACATTCAACATGCATGTATTTTAAAAGTCCTAGAGGGAATTGGAGTGGAGGGACCATACTTCAACATAAAGCTATATACCTCCCCCCAAAAAAACCCACCCACAACCAACATCATTCTAATAGAATAGAACTGGAAGCATTATCATTAAAATCAGGAACCAGACAAGACTGTCCACTATCCCCACTCCTTTTTAATATAGTGCTTGGAACTCTGGCTAGAGCAATAAGACAAGAGAAGGAAGTTAAAAGAGTACTCATTGGAAAAGAAGAATTCAAATTATCCTTTTTTGCAGATGACATATTATACCCAAGAGATGTATAAACTTCTACCAGAAAACTCCTAGAAACAATGAACATGTTCAGTAAAGTGGTAGGTTGCAAAATTAATCTCCAAAAATTAGTAGTATTTCTATTCACCAATAAACAATTGGAGAAAATAAAAAGAAAAGAGAAAAGCAAAAAAAGAAAACAAAGAATTGTCTTGGAATAAACTCAAAGACATTAAGGACCTCCACAATGAAAATTTTAGATTTTTAAAGAAAGAGATTGATGAGGACTGCAGGAGTTGGAAGGACCTCCCATGCTCAGGAATTAGGAGAATTAATACTGTAAAAATGACTGTCCTACCGACAGCAATACATAGTTTCAATGCAATCCAAATCAAAATCCCCATGTTATTCTTCACAGAATTAGCAAAAAATATCTTAAAATTCATATGGAAGCATAAAAGACCTCAGATAGCCAAAGCAACCCTGAGCACAAAGAGCAATGCACAGGGGATTACTATACCAGATTTCTAACTATATTACAGACCTACAGTCATAAAAACATCATGGGACTGGCACAAAAATAGACCCTTAGAATGGAATGTAGTTGAAGACTCAAACATGAGTACATGCAATTTCAGCCACCCGATATTTGACAAAGGGGCCAAGAACCCTCACTGGAGGAAAGGCTAGCATCTTCAGCAAATGGTGCTGGCAAAACTGGATCTCCACCTGTAGAAGAATGAAACTGAACCCTTATCTTTCACGTTGCACAAAAGTCAACTTCAAATGGATCAAAAACCTCTGTGAAGCGTGAAACTCTGAAACTGTTAGAAGAAAACATTGACAGTAACCTGCTAGATACAGGTGTAGGAAGGGACTTTCTGAATCACATAGCAGTTGCTCAGGAATTAAGGTTAGTAATGAATAAGTGGGACCTTGTTAAACTAAAATACATTCTTTATAGCAAAAGAGACAAATAAAGAAGTGAAGAGAAAATCTATAGAGTGGGAGAAAATCTTCACCAGTGACACATATGACAGAGGTTTAGGATCCAGACTATATAAAGAACTCAAAAAATAAATAATCAAGAAAACAAGTGACCCAATTAAAAGATGGGCTAAGGATCTTAGCTGAGAGTTCTCAAAAGAAGAAATAAAGATGGCTAAGAAACACTTTAAAAAGTGTTCAACATCGTTAGTAATTATGGAAATGCAAATTAAAAAACACATTAAGATTTCATCTTATAACAGTCAGATTGGCTAGATTCAAGAGAACAAATGTTACCAAATGCTGGTGAGGATGTGCGGAAACGGGAACACTCATCCACTGCTGGTGGGAATGTAAACTTGTGCAATCCTATGGAAAGCAGTGTGGAGCAGTCTTAAAGAAATGGATCTACCATTTGACCCAGTTATACCACTCCTTGGCATATTCCCAAAGGACTCATCTTATTGCAAAGATACTTGTACATCCATGTTTGTGGCTGGTCTATTCACAATAGCTAAGGGATGGAAACAACCTATGTTTTGGAATTCTACTATGTAATAAAGAAAGATGAAATCACAAAATTTTCAGGTAAATGGATGAAACTAGAAACTTTTATGTTATGAATTAACACAGACTTAGAAAAACAAATGATGTATGTTCTCCCTCATTTATGTATATGAGCATGAAATCCTTATATGTGAATATGTACCCTGATGTAACTGCAGAAACCAGGACAATAGAAAGGAACCAGGGATGAAGTGGAAAGAAAGAACACAAGAGAGGAGAATGGTAGGAGACAGGTGTGACGAAGGGAGACATTGATAAAATGGGGCTATTTAAATTGGAGAGGGGAGGGAGGGTTATACAAGCGGCTATGGGGATAAAGGGAAAGAAGGTGCCCAAGAGAGGTGGGGCCATAGGAAACTGGTATTGTCAATTAAGAAATTGGAAAAATGGGGACACTTTAAATGGGGAATGCATTGGGGGAGGGTTAGACAGGGAGAGAGAGAGAGAAAGAGAGATAGAGAAGAGAGAGTGAGAATGCCTAGCTAGTATAATATACAAGAGGATATCATATTAGTTTAACAACCTACTGACAAATTCTACACACAATATCTCTACATGAGTCTGTGTGCATGGCTAAAGGCTACATAACACAACAAGAAACAGTGCAAGACTGGAGAATCCTCCCTTTGAGTTGTTGGTCAGGGTGGTCCAGGAGACTCCCTAGATTACACAGGATATTGCCACACCTCTTTATTGCCTCCCAGAACATGAAAGTAAGACCTCATTGTTGAAGACAGGACATACTTTGGAGACAGGATTTGGAGCAGTGGAGTGGAACTGACCTGGAACCATATGGAAATAGAATCATACAGGCTCCTGGGACCTTGCTCATATGAACCCGCAGCAATGGTGTCAGCATGCTCAAGACCCATGGAAACTCAAGCCGACAAAAACTCAGCATGGAACTGTGGAAATGGCCACCAGATCCCAAACTTTACTGATGTTATATTGGCAACTGATTACTGTTGGGTGAATATGAGCTAATCTTAAAGAGAGGGACTCTTGATAGACTGACTAGACTTCTATGGATGAACTTGCATTGAAGAACATTTGGGGACACTAATGACACAATAGACCTTAACAGAGATGAAAGAATGAATGGATTCCAGTTGGGGGGTTATGGAGAGGTGCTGATGGGGAAAGGGTTATAAAGATGATTAAGACTGATTGAGATGTTCTGTATGAAATACACAATGAGTCAATAGAAAAAGAAAATAAGAGCTAGAAGAATAAGATGTCTGCTGCTAGTTAATGCACTCTGTACATGACTGAGAAGCTGCACCAGTGAAATCGTCACAGTACAGTATTCTAACAAGATTCTGATAATGACAAAAGCAGGATCCCAAGGGGGATGTCATGGGGAAAGAGAGAGTCAGTTTTTTCCATGAAGTGACTCCCTGGGAGGTTATCTAATCCTGAATGTGCTGTTCTAAACATAGCTAAATGGACTCAGTGCATTGTGTGGTGTGTGTGTGTGTGTGTGTGTGTGTGTGTGTGTGTAATAATAATAAAGAAGATAAGAAATTGAGAGGACATAGGGGACAGATGAACTGTTGATTGGAGGGCCTGGGATGGGGTAGAAATAATGCAGAGATTGTGTACACATATGAAATTCTCAATAATAAGCAAAACATTAGAAAAGAAAATCAGAATTCAAATATACTGTCATACTGATTTTCCATTGCTGTGAAACAAATTAGCAGGTATGTAGCTTTTCATTCCCTGTCCTTCTATTATTTCATAGTTCCCATGGCTCAGGAGTCCAGGCATGAGCGAGGTGGCAGTTCTGCTTGGGGTCTTCAGACTACAGTCAAGGGATTGGACAGGCTGCCTTCACATTGGAGGCATCAGTGGGAAAGCGGCTACTTCCAAGCTCATTCAGCTTGTTTGACAGAGTTAACTCCATCATAGCTATTGACTGGAAACTGGGTGAAGGCTTGAGGCTAACTTTCTTCAAGATCCTAGAGGATCTATTGCTTCTCCATCCTGAGTTTCTGATCAGAGCTGTTTCCTTTCATTTGATTCATTCAGACCCACAATATCATGTGCCTTTTGACCAACTCAAGCTCAACTGACTTGGAACTTTATATCTAACCCCACCCCCACAAACACCACTATCACTCCCACCACCAACAGCCAGTTTTAAAAAACCTCTTCACCTTGTCATAGTCTATTGATAGAAGCAAGTCACACATGCTAGGAGAGAGGATCACACAAGACATCAGAAATAATGGGGACACCTTTAGAGAGACATTATTGTCAGTGAAGTATTGCCTGTGCAAGTATGAGAGTCTCAGTTTGATCCCCAGAATCCACATAACAGGCAAGACATGGTGAGATGTCTGTAATACCAGAGCTGGAGAAACTGACACAGACAGATCCTTAGGGTTCGTGGCCGGTCACGAACCTGCACATACATGAATACACATAGAGAGCGAAAGCAAGAGGAGCGAGATAGAAAGAGAGATCACAAAGGTTTCTGTTGGGGCTTCCTACTGTTGCTGACCACACACTCAATTTAATGGAATGCACACTAACATCTAGCTTTCTACTTTTGTTCAAAACAATCATAATAACTGGTGACCATAGGTGGAAACATCCAGGTGGAACAGGTGGTCAGACATGTCTACCTGAGAGCCTATTCTTCCATTTTCACCTCCTCTCTAATCCCCTCATCCACTTGCAACCTGTGTTTTTCCCATATATGGTTAAAAGGCCCATAGTAACTTTCACTAGACTTGTTTTACCACAATTATGCCTCAGCCTCTTTTCCAGAAAGTAGCGTAGTGCTTGAGCTGGAAGACCAAAGGAAGTTATTTAATGTGCCTCTTATACCACAAAAACTGAGGTCCCAAGGAGTTTAGAGCCCTAAATTCATGATGCTTTCTATTCGAGGCCTGAGACATTTCCTGGTTGCATATGTTCATGTATGTGCAGGGCTTGTGCATGTGTGCACATGTGTGTGGAAAGTAGAGCTCAACCTTCCTGAAATACCACATACATCTACATCGCTTGTTTTTGTTGATTGTTTTATGGTATTTGTTTCTATACACATTTTTCTTTTTTCACTGAATTTGTGCGAAGTTCGTACACTATATTTTGATCATATTTAGATCTCCTCGCCTATTTGCACTCACCCTAACTATGCTTGGCAATTTCATGTCTTCGATTACATAGATATCTACATATATACTATCTATAATCTATATACTACATTGATTGCCAATAGTTCACCAGCTAGGGTTGAGAATTCTTACACCTTCCCCACACCTCAACTGCTTTGATCCCCTCCAAAGTTCTGTCTTTTGATCTACTAACTTAGCTTCTGTTTAATTTCCTTCCCTTCAAACATAAAGGTGTTTTGAAATTTCATTGCTAATGATTGGAGATGAAAGTGAATGAGGAGAAATAAAAGTCCCCTTTTGAGGAAGTCAGCTTCTTCCACATCTGCTCTTCCCAGGGTTTCTGGGGCTGCCTAACTGGAGATTCATAAGAGGAAATGACCTAAATTTACTACAGGCCTTACGGAGAGGCCTGCTAAGCACTACCCCATGGCACCGATTGCTCACACACACACGATCTCTCTTTCATTCTGATGCCAAATCCTAAAAATAACTCAGTGGGAATGATCCAGTATCCTCTCCCTCAAGGCCAGTCAAAGCCCTGATTAGGTAAAAGGATAGCGGAAAATGGACCACACAGATGCCCTTTGACGCTAACTGCAGAAATTTTTTTGTCTTATCAGAGGCTGGGAGCAAGCCACGATGAAGGCCTTACTCAGGAGGCATGAGCCCATCCCATTGAGTCATTGATCCTGTTGGGGAAAAACAGCTTCCTTCTGGAAGCTGAGGTCCCCTGATATTTCAGAAGTCCAAGAATGAATACTATTCATGTTACACTTGCTAGGCATCTAGACAAAGAATGCCCAGCCTCCTGGGATACCTTACTTCTCAGGAAAAGAATCCTCAGTAGCCCTCACATTAAAGGAGGCCACTGAAGATTTTTCCATCTTCTTTATTTCTAATGGGGACATTTTAAAGCAGCACTGAGTACCACTGTTATATCACTTTACAGCTTACATTAAAAGAATATGAAACAGCCATCATCCTATAACTGAAGCTGATGGACAGACATTGAGGAAAAATGATAGAATAAGACAAAAAGTTGTACAGTCTGAGAACAACACAGCAAATTTCGTATATCTTAGTCCACTTAAGTTGCTAAAACAAAAATACCATCTACCAAAGTGCATAAAAACAATATAAACTCTGGGCTTGGGAGATGATCCAGTCAATACAGTGCTTGCCACACAAATATGAGGACCTGATTTTGAATCTCAAGTACAGGTGTGGTGGTTTGAATGAGCAAAGTCCCAGTATAGGCTCGTTTATTTGAATACTTGGTCCCCAGTGGATGGCACTGTGTGGGGAAGTTTAGGAAGTTGTGAATTTGCTGGAGGAAGCATGCTACTGTGGATGCACCATGATGGACTCATCCCTCTACAGTCATAAATCAAAATAAACTCTTCTGCAAGTTGCCTTTGGTCATGGTCTTTTATCACAGAAACAGAAAGCTAAATAATATATCAGATGAGGTGGGATGCATCTATAATCCCAGCCCTGGAGAAGTGGAATTGATAGATCCTAGGGGCTTTACTGATCAGAGTCTAGTCAAATCTTCAAAATCCAGGGTCAGTGAGAGCGACCCTGTCTCAAAGAATAAAGTAGGGAGTGGTTAAGGAAGGCTCTTTATGTTGACTTTTGTCCTCCATTAGCACAGTTTCCACACTAAATAGATAGGTAGGTAGGTAGATGATAGATAGACAGATAGATGACAGATAGATAGCACAAAATCATTGTTGTGGTTGCTGGGAGGGAAGTCCCTATCAAAAGTCAGTGTCTGGCACGAGTGAGCTTCCTGATGGATGATGCTTTTCTCAGGGTGTCTTCATTCTGCAGAAGGTATTAGGGTCTCTCTGAGGTTTCTTTTTACAAGGGTACCAATCCCGTTCATGAGAGTTCTAGCATCATGACCTAATCACCTCTTAAGGCCTCCACTTCCAACTGCTATCACTTTCAGGAGAAGAACTTCAACATATGAATATAAGAAAGATATTTACATTCAATCCACAAAACTTTCAAATTAGAACTTGCAAACTGTGACCTTATGGCGACTAAGCCTTCCTTCAGTATTTGTAAATAAAGTTCTACTGAGACTCTTTATTTGTCATGTTGATTCATGTATACATTTTCTAGGGGTGCTTTCATGTTACTAAACTGGTTCTGACAGAAATCATGTGGCCCACAATGCCTAAAAATGCCTATCTGACCTTTCCTGAAAAGATGGACAGCTAATCCCAGCTGAATTATAATGCCCCTGCATTTAGTGTTTGGGCCACTGTGTACATTATAGATAATACACCTTCTATTGATTTGGTTCTCACAAACATCAGTTCAACATGAGTACTATTCACTTAACAGATAAGGAAAGAGAGGTCAAGCTCCTCCAGGTCACATAGACTACAGTAAGTTATAGGGTTAGGTGTGACTTGATGTATCTGATCCCATGGTCTTATTTTGAGAATTCATAACGAAGTTTTCACTGTCTTGTTAGTATAAATCTCTGGTTGAAAATATACTTTTTTCTGGGGCCAGGCAGGTGAGACCCAAAGGTGCTGCCCTGGGCCAGATGGCGTGGGTGCATTGCGGTTGAACTGGAAAGCACAAACCCAGCCTAAAGACATTCAAATGGGAATTGTGGTTTTTATTAATCTTCAAGAGCCAAACCAAACATGCCAGAAAGTGTGTGACCCCTGGACAGAACTAGAACAGGTGGGGCAAGAGGAATGAAGATGTGTTTAGCATGGAAACAGGAGAGCTTGTTCGGACCTCTGGCTCTGGTTCACTTCATCGGGAACATCACTGATGACTCCACAGAGAAATCACAGGCCTCTGGGCCAGGAGGGCTTGATGTTTAGTTCTAACTTAGCTACTTGGTCATGGTGCAACTTGGAACAAATAAATCCACATCTATAATCTTCAGAATTTTCAGCCTGAAAGCTGAAATCATTTATTTCAATTTATTGTCCCTTGGTGGACTTGTTTGAATTCCTATAAATGTCAGGGGAGCATTATACCCATAAACCCAGTACAGGGAGTACAGAGCAAGCTGGCTAGCTAGCCAAATAAGTAAGCTCTGAGTTCAAGTGGGAGATCCTGCCGGAATATGTAAGGTGGAGATCAATGAAGGAATACATCTGCTGTCAACCTTTGGCCTCCACATGCACACATACACATGAGCTCACACACTTACCCAAAAAGAAAAGCTTTCTATTGCTATGATTAAAAAAACAAACACTGGTCAAACCGACTTGGAGAGGAAAGGATTTATTTGGTGTATCATTCACAGTCCAGGTGCAATGTTCACCCTAACTCATCTCAGAGAATGACAACTTCACACTTCCACCTGCTGGGGGTGAAAGCGTCCATGTGGTCCTTGATTCCTCCCTTTATCTTAAGACCTTAGCTGACCAGTTCACATAGGCTGCTGGTTCTGTACTTGGTGTCTGTCTACAATCTCTCCCTGACACCTAGGCCAAAGCCCCATGCTCCAGGCATCACCATCACTGACTTGAATACTTTGAATACTTTCTGTATTCTACCTGTCTCCTCACAAACCAGACGTCTGTCTGTCATCACTCAACAGCCACAGAAACTCTGTATTATCTACTTTTCTTGCTACTATAACAAAATATCTGACCAAATGAACTTAAATAAGGAAAGATTTATTTTGACTTATTATTTAAGGATACAGTGCATCAAGACAGGGAAACAGGACAACAGGCATCTGAGTGACTGGTTCCATTGAATCCACAGTCAGGAAGCAGAGAACAATAGATGAAGCTCACTTTCTTCTTTGCATACTGTCTGGGACCACACCCTAAGGAATGGTGCCACTGAGGATTTAGGGTAGGTCTTTCCATCTCAATGAAACCAGTCTAGAAATGTCCAGAAGTCTGTCTCCTCAGTGATCCTATCAAGTTGACAATCAATATTAACGGTCGCGCACCCCATCAAATACATACTTGAGACCTGGACATCCTCTCTGGAGTTTCCTCTCCAAGTTTTTACAAAGACCTTCAGTGTACCAGCAACGTCTTGGCACTACACTCACAATGCTTTCTTTCAGAGCTTTTAGGCCTCATCCCTGCCGTGGTGCTCAGACTCCTTTGTGGTCTGACAGCTGCAGAGGTTTTGTTTCCTGCTTGTCTCCGAGGCAGACTACATTAACCCCTACCTTGTGGCCTTCGCACGTATTTCATGTGCGTAGTACACTGTTCAGCCTGATAGCCACAAGATAGCGTCCTCTTTCTTCAGCTCTTACAGCCTAACGTCAGTCATCAAGTGAGTCCAATTGCACATGCTTCACTGTAGCTACGATCCTCTCTTTATCTTCCTGCCTGGAACTGATGAACACTGTACATTTTCTGATCTTACTTATTTCTGTTGTTTATTGTCTCCTACATGACAAAAGCCAAAGAATGAGTCACTGCTGTACCTTTAGTCTCTGGCAGTCCAAGGCCCATGATATATCCAAAGGCCGTTCCTTCTTTATATTCTTTCATTCTTCTCTCTTTCTCACCAAAAATGAATTTTATTTAACTCTACCATGTTCTCAGATTTGATATAACTGCATGAGAATCATTTCAGTTTGAAAAATTGGTGACCAGTGACAGAAAGTTAGCTCTTGAATTGATAGCAGTGATCATGGAGTTGCAATCCCAACACCAGAATCACAACCTCACCTAGGAAGTTGGTCAAAATGTAAATGACTGGAACCTTCTTTACACCCATTGAATCAGAAACACCAAGGAAGTGCTCAGCAAGGGACTCTTAAAGACTCAACTTTAAGACTCGGTGTCTTCTTTCATTTGCTTGTGAAACAGTTCTAGGTTAAATATTATCTAGGCAAAATGAGACAGAGCTTGCCCTTGAAGACATTGGATTCTGCTCCCTCTGGTTCCATCCAATTGTAGAGTAAAATACTCAGAAAAAAAAAACTTGCATCTTTATTGAACATATATAGGTCTTTAAAATCATCATTCCACAAACAATTCAGTATAATAATGATTTAGATAATATTTGCAATTAATTAGATATTGTAAATGATCTGAAGATGGCTTGAAGTAGAAGGGAAGAAATGTTTAAGTTATCCACAAGTACTGCAAGGAACTTTATGGAAGAGAATTGAACATACTTGAATTTTGTC
Organism: Eospalax fontanierii; assembly: GCA_035773235.1. NCBI lineage: Eukaryota > Metazoa > Chordata > Mammalia > Rodentia > Spalacidae > Eospalax > Eospalax fontanierii. The sequence continues at coordinate 90,549,569 of CM069531.1, read as the reverse complement.
ATTCACAGGCTCGCCAGGAGCGAATCCATGAAAGACAGTGAGGGCTAGCTCTGACGGAGGATGGAGCTGAGGATCTCTGCCTCATGCTCACCTACAGTCTTGGATAACTTTCAGTGCATCACCTCTCTACCCTGCAACCGGAACAAGACGATCTCAAGCATTCTTTTTCCTTCCTTTTTCCTATGAATGTCCAGTGGGTCTCCTCTGAACTTGCTCCTTCCTGTGGATTCTACAACAATCTCTAACACTCTTACTGTAATTCCTCCTTTCTCTCTTCTTCATACTCGTGGGTACTAGGGACCAGTGGTTACCACTTGGATGCCATGTATCCAAATAATTGGCTCCCATCAGAAAAAAAATACGGAATATTTATTATGCATTTTATTTGCATGTAATATATACCTGTGATTTTGTATAAATATGTTCAATATAGTCTGAGCCATACAAAATGGAAATGTAATCTCATATACAATAAATAAGTTGAAGCCCAGGTTCACCATGTGGGACATCACTTACTGGAGATCTGAAGACTTACCTTTACCTAATTCTCCCAGGGACGCATTTCCCAGAATAAAGACACATTTTCTTTGAGAACTAAACAGTTACTCTCTATAATCAAATGAGTAGGTTCATGGAAGCATTATGTTCCTTTTATCGAGCCCTTCCGACATACATGTCAGATGTAATGCCAAGCATTTTTCACATACATTAAGTTTACTCATTACATTGGGAAGTATTTATACTGTGAACTGTGTAAAATGATATCATTTGGGGGTAAGGAAGCGGAAGGAAGCTAGGTTAAATAACTGTTTGAGCAGCGACTGGGGAATTTCCTTAGTAAAGCACTCGAGCACAAGGACTTGAGTTCAGATCCTCAGGGCACACACAAAAAGCTGGTGAGGTGGTGGAAGCCTATAACTCTAGTACTGTGGGGTGGAGACAAGCAGATCCTTGAAGCTCACTGGCCAGTCAGTCTAACCAAATGTATGAGCTTCGAGTTCAGTGAAAAGCCCTGCCTCAAAAAAATAAAGATTAGCGAGAGACTAAAGAAGGAAACATGATGTCTACCTCTGGCCTAAAATGCACACACACACACACACACACACACACACACTCATGTACACACACACACGCACTGAAATACACACGAGCATATACCCACACTAGCAAGTACACATCACACACATACATACACCCACACACACACACACACACACACCTGTTCAAGGTTACATGTTGGCAAGTGGCAATACTCAGACAGTCATAGGACAAGAAATCCCCACTACAACAGATTGAAGACATTTGGAAGAATATTTGCTCCTTGAGACGAGTCCTTCAGCCCAACTGAACATCACTCATTTTCAGCTGTAAATGTGCGGTGACGGATTTTTCTTAGTGCCATTTAATGTGTACGCCTCAGTTGTCTCCACCCTGCAAAGGTAAGTTGCCAGCCCTGAGGTTAGGAGCACATTTTCCACAAGGAAACTGCCCTGCCTTGATGCCATACTGGGTGCCTGAGTTACAGTGTGGAAGGAACAGAGAGTTTCCGGTTCACAGGCAGATGTGGCACATTGGAGCTGATGTAGCTAATGAGGAGAGTGGGAACTAGGAAAGTGAAGAAACATCTGGAAACAAGCCCACATCACTTCTGTCTCACCCAAACCCATCACGACTGTCCTGGTGGAGGGGCTCACGTTGTGGAATATGTGTTTGCTCTTCATCCAGACTGTGGATGGCTCTGCTCAGCTGACAGCCATTCAAGGCTTGCATGTGCTTTATCAGCCACGTACTCAAGTGACATGCGATATGGAAAACCTCTCATTCGCATTTCTTTATTTGATGCATCAACTGACAGAATTCGGTTACTTTCTGAGTCTCTGGGGAACTGAAAAAAAAAAAATCTCAGAAATCTGACTTTATGAAGTTAGGTTTTCCGCCACTGAGAAATGTCTTCATGTTAAAGGTTTGTTTACAAGGCATTGCTGTTTCCACTTGATGGAGCAGCTCTTAAACATTTAAAAAAAAAAGTTGTTTTTTCCAACCACGAAGTAAGTCTAAACAGTAAGTGTTTCTGAAGTTGGTTTTCCAGCTCCTGGGCTGCTATTAACTTTTGCTGGGATAAAACAGAAGGTCACTCAGCCCTCCTGTAATGTTAGAGCGTAATATTCTGAAGAATTTCTTAAATGGCTCATTGTGCAATATTTATATTTCATTCACATCAGCACAGGACGGTGCTGACACAAAGTTCCGTTGTTGTTGTTGGCCACCCTTCTTGCTTCTACCCCCAAAGCCCAGCTCCCCCTCCCATAGTCAGAAGCTGGATCTGCACAAAGAGAGAGCTGAACTGATAAACCGTCTGCCTCAGACCTAGGGAAGTGGAGCTTTCCCTTCCCTAGAAGAGTGCTGGGAATAGAAGAGAAGTTAAAGTGCACTTAAACTGAATTATGTCTAATTTTGTATAGTTTTTAAATACTGAGCCTTTGAGAATTTCATGTAATATATTTTTGATCATATTCAGACCATCTTTCCTCTCTTCACCTCCACTTTACTATCTCTTTCAACTCTATTTCATGTCATTGATTCTTTTAAAGGACTATTGAATTTAGTTTACATTCTCCAAATGCTTTTAGGAAGGAATTCATCTCTTTGAGCCTGGTCTTAAGGCCACACTCTTAAAGAAAGTGCTCTCTCTCTCTCTCTCTCTTCTGACAGCTATTGGTTGTCAATAGTTCCTGAGCTCAGGCAGGGGCTTCATGTTCACCCACTCATTCTATGGTGGGTTATTGTTCAGTTTAGGCTAGCACAAGTCTTGTGCATGCTATCATCCGCACTGTGGGCTTCTGTACGACCGCCTTCTTGTGTCTAGAAAACACAATTTCCTTGTGCTCATCCACTACCTCTGGCTCTTACAGTCTTCCCCCCCCACCCCCCCGTCTTTCACAGTGATTCCCTGAACAGTGAGAGGAGAGGGTGTGATATAGCGGTCTGATATAGGGCCGAGCACTCCATAGTCTGTTATCGTCTCAGTGTTGATCAAAGAGGCATTATTATAGGAGAAAGAGAACTTTATTATGATCTCAGAGTCAAGGCACGTTGAGAGCGAGTCATTTCCATTCTCCCAGAAGGAAGGACAAATGAAATGCTCTGTGGTTTTGTATAAAAACCTATATTTCACAGTTCTTACAATTGCCATTATCAGATATTCACAAAGAATTTCTCATGTTGTGTTCCAGAAATGGGCTAGAGACAGACTGTGTGTGTGTGTGTGTGTGTGTGTGTGTGTGTGTGTGTGTGTGTGGTAAGAACAGGAGCCACTGGGAACAAGGGAGATTGGCAGAAGAGAACTTCAGTCTCCTCTAGGTTTCTCTTGAATTTTATTACTTAAGTGAACTCTAAGGACAGATTCCCAAAGAGCAAGAAAAATTTTATAACACTTTCTCACTGTCCTTTTCCTGTATCTCTCTCTCTCTCTCTCTCTCTCTCTCTCTCTCTCTCTCTCTCTCTCCCTCCCTCTGTCATCTTTGTAGCCAAACTCCCAAATTCACAGCTGGATCCTTTTGGGAAAAGTTGTGAAGTTGCTTATTCTATGAGAAATAATGTTTCCATATGATTAGTAATGAAAATTAAACATTTTCAAATGGCCATTACTGTTTTTCCTTGGTTTTAAAATGCTGCTTTCTTGGGGTACATGGGCATCCAGAACAGAGAGAGAAAGGAACAGGGTATTGGAGAGGGATAGGGAGAGGAAGGGCAGAAAAATGAATACTTTATGAATACTTCCTGTGAGATGCTTTGGATTCAAGATTAATCCTTTAGCAGTAGAAACAGTAAGGATCCATGTGTGGCTCTCATGAGACTGTACTGTTTTCACGATTTTCCCCCTTACTTTTAAAAAATACTGGGCACAAAGCAACAAAAATAATCTAAGTTGAGTGCTGATAATAGTTTGTTTTGATTGTAGCAAGCAACTTTGCCAATAAGGTACCAATCCCATTCTTTATAGACATGTTGTTTTCTGTCTTAGCTAAATATTCAATTTAGAAATGAAGAAACAGGTCTGTGTGTTTCTGAATCTCCGGTTCTCCCACCTTGGTCCTTACCTCTCTCTCCACTTAGGCACATGTTCCTCTCTCAGCTTTTGCCCCACAAGGGATATAAATTTAGAAAAGAAACCTGTAGGTAATTAGCGGTCCCGAATGTCTGTCATTCCTTTGATAAAACGTGTTGGGTGTGGTTTCTTGACATGCCTCGATAAAATGCATTGGTGGTGTTCCATTTCACTTGACTTTCCATTAGTTGTTTTAATTTTATTTTTTTTGCGATGGAACTGTCTTAGTGGCCAGCTTCTGTTTTCAATCATGGGGGGGTGCATGTCTATGGATTTATGTTTTTAAAATATTTCCCAATAAGAAACATGTTCTGATCCTTTAAACGTTAGAAGTAAAGTATGGAGAGCAGGGTGATCTTCAGAAGTAAAACTTCTTTGCTGGCTTAAAGCATCAGCAATGTGTGTGCATGTGTGTGTTTGTATATGTATGTTGATTCAGATCCCGATCGTCTCTCTCACTTAGGGACATACATAGATCTGTCTCCATCATTTTCTTTACAGCTGTACATACAATCAAAGAAAAAGGCATATTCATTCATCTGCTCGGATCAAATTCTTTACGGGTTCAGGAGGAAGAAAACTTCTCGGGGCTTTAAGCAGAAAATTATAGCTAATATTTACAAAATCCGTTAATGTGATGTGATTAGGTTTAATTTAAGACTAAGTAGACAAGTGCCGAAGGAAAGAACACTGAAGTAATTTCTAGATCACAGATCTGAAGACACTGAGTCATCTGGGTCAATGTGTTAGATCCTTTTCTATCGCTATGATAAAATGCCAAGGCAACTTATAGTATGAAGTTTATTTGACCTATGGTTCCAGGGGGTATGACTCTACTAGGGAGGGGCAGAAGGTTGCCTGAGCAGAAAGTCAAGAGATCACCTCTTCAAGCAGGCCTAGGAAGCAGAGAAACTGGAAGGGTGCATGTCTATGTGATCTCAGAGCCATCCCCAGTGACATGCCTTCTCCAGCATGGCCACACATTAAATGTTCCATTGACTTTATCAAATAGTGCCACAAACTGCATCCAAGTATCCAAAACATTTGGAGCCTAGGGTGGACACTCACTCAAACCACCACAGTGAGTCATCTGACTTTTAACCCACAGAAGGTCCAGCACGTCCTGTTGTACTGTGGCCACTGAATAAGAGCTGGAAGGATATACTGGAGTGAATACCCCCTGTCTGTCTGCAGAGCCCTGATTTGGAGGACTAGCTTTCATTGCCATTGGCACACAGAGCTCTAAGCTCCTGTTTCACATTGGTATAGAGATGAACCTATTCTTGAATTTAAGATGCAGTTTCTACTCCAAATTCCCTTCTTCCTTAGGCCTACTAAATTAAGACCTAAATTTTATTTTATTTGAGAAAAGGCCTTACTCTAAGCAAGGTTTTCCTGGAACTCACTACATAGCCCAGGTTGGCCCAGAACTTGTGGCAGTCTTTCTGCCTCACCTTCTTGATTACTGGGATTATAAGCATGAGCCATCACAGTTGTCAGGTACCAAGATCTTGATCTGTGTCTTATATGTGCATACTTTTTCATTATAGGCATCTTCTATTTTAATCGTTCAGACATCTCTTTTTCTATTCCTCTCAGTCAAATTTAGACCGCATGTCTTCCTTGGGCTGTGTACTTAGAATCTGATTCTTGGTTGGGTCTTTAGCCCAGCAGACCACCAAGGCGCCATTGCCTTGAGAGTAGATGTCATGCTGCATGTGATATAGGCACCAAGTGCCATCCTTGTTCCTCTGCGGACCCCTATCTGTCACCTCCCTGTTCTGCCTTACTTCAGACTTGACATAATGTGAATATTCATTCCTTCATTTAGAGTCTTACGGATAAGCTAGAACTGGGTTATAGTGGAAGGCCAGTCTCATTTTCATCCCTCCTGAGACTGGAGATAGAACTCTGGTATGCTCCTCTGGAGATAAAAAGCATTGCTTCCCTGAGCTCCTCTTACTGTTAGATTCTACTGTCCACTCTGTCTGCCACCATGTGTAGACTAGCAGAAGACACAGACCTGCCACCTACTGGACACTGGTACCCACACAGCACATTTAGTTGGTGACTTAACAGATCAATGAAGGTCACCTTCATTTCCTGCTTGGAAGCAGAAGCCTAAAACTTCTCAGAATAGCAATAAACCAAGTGATAGAAGATAAATCGTTATTTTCTAATTCAGTCACGGCAATCCTAATCTTTTTTGCCACCTCCTCCCCTTTCTCTATGCTTTCCTTGAAACTGTGAGACATTGCTTCCAAATAAAGGAAAACCCATTTGGGATTCTGTGTAAAAAAAGTTTGCTCATACCAAAAGAAACATGTTGGAGAAGATGCTCACTCCAAAGGTGGACACGAATAAGGGACCAAATGCCAGAGTATTGAAATCGAATTCCAAGCCCTGAGTGCCTGGTCTGAGATCACTTTCCTTGCTATACTTGGTTGTATCCTTTTAGCCTAGTGACTCTGATACTACCTACTTCAGTTTCTCCTGTGTGAAACCATTGAGCTAAAGTAGCATTTGCCATAAGGGATTGCTAAGAGAGTCAAATTAATTAATAGGCATATTGTACTTGGAAGAGACCCTAGTACCCAGGAAAACCTATAGAGGCAAATGTCTAACTTGAGCATGGACATCATTAAAGCTGAGTTTTGATTTATCTAACACTTAAGACTACATTTTTCTTCTATGAAACTAACAACAGTGAAGATGAAAAATAGGGTCCAATGGCTGTTTTATGGAGATATGGTGTTTTGGAGTAGGTAAATCATATATCTTCTGACTAAATATTTCCTTCTCCTGAAAGGGTGTGTAAGGTTCATAAGGAAATCAGATCTCAGGACAATGCCCATAGAATGACATATGTCAGAGCATTTTTCTTGAATATATAAAATCACATGATTACTAACAGGGAATGGCAGTATCAAATTCTCTAGAGCTGTCTGATTGAAAACATTTTCCAGTTTGCTTATTTAAATCTATGTTTTTTGTGATGATATTAAGGACTTGTATTACAAAAATATGTGGGTTGGAGAGATGGCTTAGTGGTTAAGAGCACTGACTGCTCTTGCAGAGGGCCAGAGTTTGAATCCCAGCATCCACATGGTGGCTAACATTCATTTGTAACTCTAGTTCCAGGACATCCAATGCCCTCTTCTGACCTCCTTGGGCATTGCACAACACAGGTGTACTTACACACATGCAGGTAATACACCCATACACGTAAAATAAATAATAATAAATTTAAAAAGAATATGCATATTAATATTACATCTCTTCCTCTTTGTGTGTGTGGTATATTCATGTGTGTGTGTGTCTGTGTGTAGTGTATGCATGTGTGAATATGTGTGTATGCACCTATATGGAGTATGCATGTGCATGGTGTATGCAAGTGTGTATGGTATATGTCCTTCTGTGTGTTGTGTATACATGTATATGAATGTGTGGTATTAATGTATGTAGTGCATGCATGTGTATGTGTGTGGTGTATGTTTGTGTGGTGTACATATGTGTATGTATGTGTGGTGCATGCATGTGTGTGGTGTATGCATGCTTGTGTGTTTGTGCTCATGAGAGCTTGCTGGTCAGCTAATCTAGTCAAAATTGTAAGCTCCAGGTTCAGGGAGCTGGTCAGCAAACTCTCAGGATCTATCTGTTTGTTTCAGAAACCGATATTAGGATTACAGACATGTTTGCTGTGACTGGCTCTTAAATGCAAATACTGGAGATCCAAACTCAGATCTTCATCTTGTGTAGTAAATACTTTGCCCACCGAGCCATCTCCCGAGCCCATCACATTCCACTTCTGTAAAACAAATGCAGTAACTTGTGGTAATAAACAAGATCACTTCAATGTTTATGTGTATATAACTGTCTAGAAGGATTAATACCAAAATGGTGATTGTCACTTTGGAATTAATGGAAGTACAGATTATTTGGTTTTAATATTTTTTACTTTCTAATTTTACTGAAGTTATGCATAACATTTTGATTTTTTAAAAATTGAAAAAATGAGAACACAGCAATACATCCTTTAGGTGCAAATGATAATACTAACTTTACCCCTCTGTAGGTGGTCAGGTTGGGAAATTCCATAAGTGCCAGATGTTTGAGCTTATGGAGAGTCCAGAAGAATCTTCCTTCACCCAGCTCTCAGCCCCATACGTTAGTCTGGAGCTATTTACATTTGGTGCCAAGTATCTGCCCCAAATCATCCTGTATTGCTGACATTTTGTCAGATTAATAGAGCTCAAGTGATGTGAATATGTTGATTTTATGGCAGACCTCCAGGAAAGCCTTTTTACAGATAAAAATGGATAGGATAAATCATGTTTCTCGAAACCCTGATGTTTCTATTTAAAGGTGTCTGTAGCTGCTCAGCCCCTATAACAGGGCCTTAAGCACACTCTTTGAAAGCCTGGCGCAGCATCTTTTCTTTCATGCTCCGAGAACACAGTCAGGGTTATCTTGAGGGTAGATACTTTCACCTCCACCATGTGGTTTGTGAATTCCTTGGCCCACCTGCAAATGTGAAGTGTTCACTTCTAACCTGAGTTCATTCGTTAGTCTCAGAAAACCCTTTGCCTTTTCTGAGGACCTGGATTGATTGGTTGGGGGATATAATTTGGTTCTTGTGTTTGTGCTGGATCAGAGATCAGAAAGCATTTCTGAGCTACACTGGCTCTAGGACTATCTTTGAGTGGTGAAGTTCAGAAGTGCAGCAAGAGACAAGAAAACCAGTGTTGTGTATTCAGTCTCTTTATTTCCTTGAGTGTTTTAAAGATGAACAATGGTCCTCTAAACTTGCAGACAGCAGCAACGCTGTCATGCACTATCAATTTTTTTTGAAAATTTTTTATTGAATCTTTGTAAACTTTATACAGAACATCTTAATCATCCTTACACACTCTTCCCCACTGGCACCCTTCCATAGCTCCCAACCCACTGGAATTCAGGCATCGAGTCATTTGTGTTAACGTCTATCATGTCAAGTTACTGTGCACAGATGTCCTTTAATTCAAGTTCATCCTTTGAGGTCCACTCAGTCTGTCCAGAGTCCCTCCCTTTAAGAAGATCAGCTCTTCCTCACCCAGCAGTAATCAGCTGCTACTAGTTCTTGGGGTAAGATTGGGACCTGCTGCCCATTTCCATAGTTCTGTGCTGGCTTTTTATCTGCTTGAGTCTGCATGGGTCTTGAGCATCCTGACCCATTGCTGAAGGTTCATATGAGAAGGGTCCCCGGAACCTGTAGGACTCTATTTCCATAAGATCGTGCACCTCCTCCCTGACTCTTATAATCTTTCCACCTGTTTCACAATGATCCCTGAGCCCTGGCTGGGTGGAGTTTAATATAAGGACCATACTCTACAGACTCTTATTCTCTGTGTTCTGGCCACTGTAGTCATTTCCTCCTATTGAGTGGACTTTAAGTCTGATTACCCGCAAGATACACGTGCCACCACTGAACCAATATGATCTGCCCTGCCAGTCATTGCTGTGGTTGTGATGCATCTTCTTCCTTTTTGTGTTCAGCTTCTTCTCCCTTTCTGCCATTCAGCATCCTGGCCGGGGAACGGCACCACCCAGTGGGCGAGTCTTCCTACTTCAGTTACAGTACTCAAGATAATCCCCACAGACCTGCCCAGAGCCTTGTTTCTCAGGTGATTCCAGGTTCTGTCTAGTTGACAACGAACCATCACTGCAGCTCACTTTTGGCTGCTTTTAGGACCACGTTTGCCATGGAGAGCAACAGTTTTTTTTTAAATTTGGCCTGTATATTTTCCCTGTCTCACCCTAATATGAATTCAAAAGACAAAGCAGATTTCCAGTTTATATTCGTAAACCTTTGCATGACTCTAGTAACTGAGAAAACCCTGTCCTGATAGCACGTGCACAGAAGGAAGAGCTCATAGACTGTGGAAGTATCTGTTTAACAAGTTGACTGAGTGATCCTCATCATCTCGTTCTGAAATATTGAACGATGAGATAAATATCTAAGACACAGCTCATCCATTCATCTTGCTTTAAAAGGAAAGGTTAAGTCTCCATCAGAGCTCCGACTCCCAGACAGGGCATGCATAATGCTGTGTATCTGGAGAGGCTGTGTCAGTCTTCCTTATCTTCAGTTGAATTTTAGAGCAGTGAACAGCAATGCATTATTATTATTATTATTATTATTAATTACTATTGACATAGTTTGGTTTTAGAGCTTGTGATTTCTTCTTTATTTAGAACTCTGAGACCCTTATAATCCAGAGAAGTCTTTCTCAGAGGGCAGGTCCAAGGCAGAGAATGAGGTAGAGCAGGACATGAAATGAGCGAAGTTCAGGTAGACATACTCATTTGCATCTATGAACTCTGTGTGTGTGTGTGTGTGTGTGTGTGTGTGTGTGTGTGTGTAGGTTGAGTGCATGTACATATGGAGATCAGAAATTGATGCTGGTTGGCTTCTTTGACCTTTCACTACTTAGGTTTCAGTGACAGGGTCTCCACTGAGCCTGAAGGTTACTGATTGGCTAGGCTGCCAGGCTAGTAAGCTCTAGAGGTCGCCCTGTCTCCACCTCCCCAGGTCCACAGCTTGCAAGTGTGCATCACTGAACCCAGTTCTCAAAAGTGATTCTGGAGATCTGAACTCAAATCCTCATGCACGTGTAGCCTGTACTCAACCAACTGAGCCATCTCCCCAGCCTCTATCTACCTATTATCTATCTATCTATCTATCTATCTATCTATCTATCTATCTATCTATCTAATCGGGCAATTTAAGCTATCTTTACTACAGAGATGCTGAGGCTAGGCAGTGAGGGAACAAGGGAAGGGTAGAGAGGAGTGACTTTTTTGCTGGCACTATACACTTATCCAGTGAGAAGTATTTTTATTTACTTTACAGGTTTTTCTTTTTTGCAACTACATGTACATTGGATATTTTATCTATTTTTACTGGAAGCAAGTTCAGAGACAAAATAGCTTGTTTAAATTCCTGCTGTATCAAAGGCAGAGCTCAGATTAGAATGTTTGTCTCTCAGCAGATTACTAAGGTTAAAACAAAGGAAAACAAACAAAATCAGTTATGAAGTCTGTAATTCCTGCCCTTGATGGCCTGTGTACACACTGACCCCACAGATAGACACAAAATATGCCTTGAAACACAGAAATCACACAGCATGGGAACATTTCTAAAACTCTTAACAATTGAATAATCACTGGAGAAAAAGCCAATGCGTGTTAGTGTAGGCGAGCGGTTTAGTTGCAACTTTTGTGAATTCTTTAGATCAACTTGAAGTAGTATTTAGTGCTGCCACTTTTTTTTTTCTGGGTCATCTTTGATAACTTCAAATGAAAATATGTAAAACTAATCATTTTTATGTAAATTTTAGGGGAAGTCATTTAATAGTGTTAGCTTTCTTCAAAAATTCTTTCTTCATAGATAATAAAAGTTAATTTAAACCCTTCCAATCTCAGTCACAGATTCCAAACGAAACGAGCTGGCTCTGAATTAATAAGATTTCTTTGCAACACAGAATGGGTGTATTTACACAGAAGGGAGACAGAAGAAAGACGCGAACAGAGTCAGATGCAATTAAGGGGGAAATTCCATAACCTAAAAAACCTTTGATTTTCCATGGATAAAAATGGAAATTCTATCTTGTGACATTTGATGCTTTGTCCTAATCTAAACAGGCTGTTCCTCTCTAAAAAGAGCAAAAATATATCAAGGTGATTGGAATTTCTGCCTTGAATTTCTCTTAAAGCACAGATTTGGGAATAAAACAGACAGAAGGGGAAACCAGACTTTGCTATTTATGAACAGGTTTGGACAAAGAGCATAACCTCCCTAAGACCCACTCAATCCTCTGTAGAACAGGGCACGTGGGAGAAAGAGAACAAATGCATCTGGAATCGGTCTACTTTCTGGTATTGAAAAGGCTATAAAAAAAACAATTGTTGTTAATCATTATTATCTAATTATTTCTTTCAGCATTACTAATAGTTTCAGAAAGCAATGTGATGAAGAATTAGATAAACTGGATAATTTTGAAAAAAATGAATGTGCCCTCACTAACTAGAAGTGTGTGTGCATGTGTGTGTGTGTGCATGAACGCGTGCGCACAACACCCCTAGCTTCGTGTGAAGCCAGGGGAGGACGATGAGTGTCCTGCTCCAACACTCTCTACCTTCCTTTCTTGAGGCAAGGTCTCTTACTGAATCTGGAGCTCGGCTGGCAGTCAGCAAGCCTCAGCAATCTTCCCATGCCCACTCCCCACAATGCTGGGTTCCAGGGCAGCCTGGGGCCGTGCCTGACTTTTTACATGAGTTCTGATTCTAATACCAGTTTTGATACTTGTACAGCAAGTGCTCTTACCTACTGGGCCATTTCCCCAATCTACTTTACATACACACACACGCACGCACGCACGCACGCACACACACACACACACACACACACACACACACACACACACATATATATATATATATACATATATATACATATATTGATTGACGATGGTTACATTTCATTTTTTCTGCTTAGAAAATCTAGGCTGGGTAGGTTGTAAGAAGATGGAGAGAGATGTTTTTGCCTGGCCCTTGGATCCACACCTGTGTTTGGGTTCTTAAAGCGTGTTAATTCACTCCCCTCTGCTTTCAATGAAGGGATTGTGAACGTTAACAGAGAAATCCTTGAAAGAGGTTCACGGCTCAGCTAAATCTGTTTAAGTACTAGAAAGAAAGGCCTTGCTCACATAAAAGGAACACATCTGCAGTGCATTTTGGTTGCAGTAGAAGAACTGGACAAGTCCCTGGCCCATTCAATCATTAACATGCACTTTCCCCTTGTGGAAGTTCAACATTTTCCATGGGTTCTCATTTGGTGTTTGAATGGGGCATTAAGTAAGTTAAACTTTCTGGCCAGCAAAATCCTCAGCAGCGTAGGGTGCAATTTCTCCTTCCCCACAAGCACTTTAGACATTTCTTCTGATGGCCATTTGAAGTAGTGATGCGTTAATAAAATATCATTTTCTTTCCTCTCCTTTCGTCCTGTTTGGAAAGAGTAATTTGGTACCGAAACAAAACACAAAAACCACCCCACCCAATGTAATTTTCCAGGTTCAACCAGAAAAACATTCCCAATACAGTAGTGAATAAACAAAGCATTTCTCAATGGTAGCTCTGGAACTAGTGTCAACCAGTCCTTCATGGGCTCTGCTAGGGCTTTCAAAGGAAATTGGACAGAATGGCAAGTGAAGCCGATGCCCAGAACATCCAAAGGTGCATTGTCCGTAGGTCTGCAGACTACCTGCAGTTCATGATGCTTGTTCTTGGGTGAGCTTCATGTTTTTGGCTGCTCTCTCTGTCACGAACTGTTCCATTTCTCAAAGTAGAGAGTAAAGGAAGAAATATCTGAGCTATAAAATGTCAAATTGCTTTCCAAACTTGTTCCAGTTTCCAACCACATCAAGAAGGGTGTCTGAAAAGACAATCAGCTTTTGCACTAACCAAATATGTATACAATTATTTATTTTAAAAATGTTCCTAAAGAATGCACCGCGAAAGGAAGCTTTGGGGCTATGTTCAGGCTATTTTGCCTCTCTCCAATCCTTTAAAAACTAGTTTTTTTTTTTATAAGCTACAGTATTTTTTTCTTTAAATCTTTGTAAATCAAATAAGCCACAATTCAATTTATGTAAAAAAATGTGGAGAGCTGGATATATTTTATCCATTTTCTGGGAATAAGATACTGGTGCTCTCCCAAACAGCAACTCAAGGAGAAATAATCAAAACCTTGCATTTTGCCTCTGATATCAAAAGGGAGGAGGGTGAGACCTTGTTGAGGTATATTTAACGGAGACTCTCATTCATACGGGTTTGAAGGGGTCACTTTTCTGTGTATTTAATTTCATATTCTAAGACTGCTCTGCCTTCTCTACCTTCTTTTCTTCACCCTCACTATCTCTTCTCCTTTGGTTCCCTCTCCTCCCCCGCCTCTTTCTCTCTTTCCTGCTCTCTCTATCTCTTCCTCTTTCTTTCCTTTCTTCTTTCTCTATGTTATGTCAAGGAATAATAATAATAATAATAAGCTGCTGACGAGATGGCTTAGTGGTTAGGACCACATGCCACACAATCTGGAGGACCAGAGTTCAGTTCTCATAACTCAGGTAACAAGCTAGGCATCCAGCACAAGTCTTGTAACTATATCTCCAGAGGGTACAGAGACAGGAGGATGACTGGGGCTTGGGGTTTTCAACCTAGTTGAGAAAACAGGAGCCCCAGGTTCAGGAAGAAGCTCTGTCTCATAGAAAGAAGTGGGGGTCAGTGATAGAGCAGGACACTTCACACCCTTTTCTGGCCTTTGCACATGTATTCATAGGTATGTGGCATGTGCACCCATGCAGACATCTGAGCGCACACAGACACAAACACACACACATAAAAATGTAACATACATAGTTAATTTATCCTGGTCTCTCATGAATGATTACCACTAACTTGAGTAATGCCACGTAAGTCATTTCTGTCCAATGTGCTACTGTTCTTTTTAATTCATTTTTTCTTATTTACCAAATTTAATCCTTTATTTATTTAATAATCTTACTTAATTTGCTTTACATATGTTACAAACCTCCCAGTGCATTGATAGTGTTTCAGCTTAATAAGAAGAGTCAATTACCTTTGAAGGAAATTCAGGAAAGGAAAAACAATCTTTAAAAATATTTATCCAACTCGATCATATTTCTAGTGCCTGATTTTCCACAAGTATGGTCTCACCAGGGGCTGAAAAAGCTCCTGAACTGTTTCATTGATACATTGCTCCTGCAATGACTGTTGATAATCTGTCAGCATTTACTATATGCAAAATATTCTCATTTTGCCTTCTGTTTTGAAGATTCTCTTCAGTGGATATAGAAGAATTACAGAATGACAGAATTGTCTTTTGTTCTTATCCTTGTTTTCCTAACACTAGAGGATTATAGTTATGATCTTCAGGCTACCCTTACTTCAGTGAAAAGCAACCCAATCATTTCACAGCTACCATGCATAGAAAGTCTATTTCCTGTTAGTTCCTTTGACGTTTTTCTCTCTATCATTACATTTCAGAAATTTTACTATATGTGGTTTACTTTATCTTTTTAATGTTGAAGATGATACCTTTGGATTTTTTTCACCAAATTTAGAACAGTTCAGTCATTAACTCTTTTTTGAAAGATTTATTTTATTTTTAGTGTTCATATGTGTGTATACACACATATATGCAGGTGCCTGATGTGTGTATGTGTGTGTGTTTGTATGTGTGCATGCATATGCATGCAGGAGCCCTTGAAGACCAGACGAGGATGTCTGGTCCCCAGAACTGTAATAATAAGAAGTTGTAAGCAAATGCCCTTAACCACTGAGATATCTTTCTAGTCCCCCCATTAACTCTTTAAAGAACTTTTTTCTGTTCCATCTGATCACTCACATGGCACCTGTTGGACTGCTCCATATATAATGCCACAGGTCATTGATATTGATCTGTAAAAGCCTATACCTCTATTCTTCATATTGGACACATTTCTATTGATTTATATTTAACTATGTTGATATCTTTTGATTCAGCATTTATGTTGTTAAACCCATTCAGACAATTAGATTTTTTATGCTCTAGAATTGTCTTTTACTTGTTTTGAGTTTCTGGACTTTTCTCAATGCATCCCCTCTCTTTATCTGTTACGTTTTTCTTTTCCTGTGAATTTTTCATATCCTTATCAGTTAGTTCCAGGGACTAACTCACATGTGATTCTCATCCTGTTGACTTTTTCTTTCACCTGAACTTGAGGATTATATTTTGTGTTCCTTTGTATGTATGATAATATTTTAAATTTTATCTTTCTATCTATCTGTCTATTTATTTATTTAATGTATATGAACATATGTCTGCATGTAGGTAGGTGCATGGCTGTGGAAGTCAGAAGAGGGAGTCAGATCCATTGGAACTGGAGTTAAAGATAGTTGTCAGCCACCATGTGGGTTCTGGGAATCAAACCTGGGTCCTTTGCAAGAGTAGTTAGTGATCTTACCTGCTGAGCCATCCTTCCATCCCCACGTGCGATCATTTTTATTGCTGTTGAATATTTTATAAGAATGAGCAGCAAAGATGAAAGATAATTTGTAAAGGAGTAAAATTTGTAAAAAGGAAGGACGAAAGCCTTCTTTCTGGCTTTGGTTAGGCTGAAAGCTCAGTCATGTAGAGTCTACCCAAAGATGAGTTGGTAACTAGAAATTTTGTCCAATTTAATTAATCTAATTGTTATTAATTTAAGCTACAATTTGTATATGATAAGCCCAACTCTGAATCCCTACTGTTATCATAGCCTTTATAAAGGGCAGTTCTTACCACAGGCAGTTTTATATTAACTTCTGACAAGACTTAGAAACCCAAGCTCTGGAGACTCTAGATCCCTCCCTGCCCATCAATTCACCCTTTATTAATGTTTCTCACAAAATATTCAGCCAAGGTATTAGGCAAAATGATTCATTTTTGTGTTTGGGCCTCTTCCAGAATCCATTTTCCCACTGCTCCCAACTGTTATGTAAGTTTCCTCCTTACCCCAGGAAAGCCCCTTGTCCATAGGGTCCCACATCCCTGATTTGCTGCGTAATTCAGAAGCCTCCTGTAGGTTAGAAAACTGCTCTCTGTCTAGTTTACTGGTGTGGAACATATTTCTCTCTAGAACTCTGCTGAGCTCAGCTTCCAGCCATGGCTAACTCTAGTTGCTTTTTGAGGTGATGTTTCTAGAGTAACAGAAACCAAACTAGAGTACATCTTTTTGTCCTTCACTCTCCACTAATCTATATACTGGTTTTGTTTGTGGCTAGCAGTTTATCGTTGTATAATGTGTAAGTGTAAATGTCCTTCATTATTTTTATTTACTTTGCTACTATTTCGATTTCCAAGCTCCTTACAGACAGGTTTGCATACTAAAAACATGCCTGGAAGGAAGAAAGAAGGAAGGAAGGAAGGCCAAACGAATAGGAAAGTGGTATTCAAAAGACAGAAACATAGTATGTGATCATTCAGAGAGGTATCAGAGCTTTTGTGGGGGTGGGTATTTGAACAAGTATTTGAGATGCAAATGATGAACAAATAAATAATCTATCTGGAGATGGCAAGATAAAGTGTTTTAAGCTACGAGAAGAATGTAAACAAAAGTATTTAGAAGTGAGGGTGGAGATATGGTTCAGAGGTTAAGAGCACTGGCTCCTCCAGTGGAGGACCCTGGTTCAATTTCCATCAGCCACGTGGCTGCTCACAACTGTCCTTAACTCTAGTTTCAGGGGATCTGACACTCTCCTCTGACTTACTTGCACATTGAGCAACACAAGTGAACTTATATACATGCACACAAAACACTCATGCACATAAAAATGAATTAAATAAAAATTTGAAGTATTTAAATTGGATTGTCTCTAGATTATGAAGGAAAATTAAAGCTTACTTTTAGCAAAGGTTAAGAGATAGAAAATATCTAAAAATATTCATCTATTCTTTTTGTGTGGGCTCTGCTGTCTAATGGGATGTCAGCATTTTTTAGCAGTTTGGATGACTTCATACTTATGGACTGGTGACAATGAAAATCAAACTTTTTGCTAAGGTACATCAGCTTACACTAGATACTAGTCAACACTGGACTCAGGGTACTTAGCTGACAACTCACTTTCAGTTGACATTAACCCTACAATGGTTAATTTTATGTGCAAACTTGACTGAGTCACAAGATGCCCACATATTTGGACAAACTTTATTGTGAGTGTTTCTGGTTGAACTTAATATTCAGACTGCTAGACTGAGGAAAGCTGATCCATCTCCCTACTGTGCTTGGGCCTCACCCAATCAGTTGAAAGTCTGAAGGGGCTAATCTGTGACTCTTCCTGCTTAATGATATTTGAACTGAGATGTCAGCTCTTCCAGGTTCTGCTGTGACTTCTGGCATTTGAACTGGAACAGGTACATTGATATGCATATTCCAAAGTCATCAGCCTCCATCAATCACACAAGCCAATTCCCTTAAAATTTTTTTTATAAGAAATCTGTTTCTATTCCCACAGACACAAAATATACCTTTATCCTATTATTTATGTTTCTCTGAAGAAATGAACTACAAACCTTGTACAATTTCCAGTTAATGTCCATGACAAAAATAGAGTCTCCATAATCCCCTTGGTATAAAAAAAATATGTTTAAAAATCACTGCCATTCCTATAATGCAGCAAATCGCACACCACCCCAGTTCTGTCCGCCAATGACCACTTGTCAGTATGACTGGTCAAGGGAAATGATGACTTTTGCAGGGTTTAGGAAAGAGTCTTGTTTCAGCCGTTCACCCGGACCATTTCCATCCCGAAGCCATATGGCTGGCTGTTGAAACTGTTCACTGTACTTGCGTTGGCAAATACTTTGTTTCCCCAAATCGGGTCTAGAGTCATAAATACCTGCATGTAGCACAGCTCTTAAAAATAGCTCAATGGCATCCCACAAACAGTACATACTTCCTGTTGAACCAGATGGAGAAATCTGCAGTGCACGGAGCCAGTGTGGAGAGAGCGGCAGTGCCTGGCCCACGGCCACTCATGCCAGAGGAGTTGGCAGAGGGCTGCACATAAAACGTAGTCTAGACCTGGTCAAACCTTCAGCGCTTCCAGGAAACTAAGCTCGAAGAGAGGAATTTGGCTTTTCATTTTCCCTAGTGGGAAAATACTTATCACAGGATGCTGCACTATTATGTGTAAAAATAATATTTTGGTTTTCTTTCTTTAAGCTCCTTGCGTTGGCTTTTCTCAGTTCGGGTTTAGTTGCTGAAGTGCATGAGGCAGCCTGGGAGCTCATGCTGGTCTCCGTCTCCTCTGTCACTGCCTCGCTCTGATCTTCCGACCCACATCATCTGGTCTCTTCCTTTGATGTCACTCATCACCTTTTCTTTTCTCTGGCTTGATGGCATGTCCCTGTACCCTTCATTGGTCCAAAGGAGCTTGACATCATGTGGTGACTATTTCCTTTACTTAATGATGGGTTTGGAAGAAAGAGGTGGGTTAACTTTCCTCATAGTCAGCAAATGGAATCAATTGACTCTACGCCTTAATTTTGATATTTTAAATATATATATATATATATATATATATATATATATATATATATATATGCGAACAGGAAAGGGCCTCTGTGATTAAAGAGTAAATTAATAGGGGATGATTAATTAATTTGTTAGAATTTTCTCTCTTGGTCTTATAGATTTGATAGGGAATATCTGTTTTTTCTTGATCATGTGCTAAATAAAATTTGGCTTTTGAATATGACAAACCAGAACCTAGAAAAAAGGAGAAAATATAATTTATCTAAGCAGTCATCTGACAAGCATGTCCCAAGGATAATGAAACGAATGATATGTCTTTCATGAATAAAATATATTTTCCACACTCTCACTGAATCCAAGTTGCTGAGCGAATCAAATGATGCTAGGTATAGGGAAGTACTTCCAAATTAATCAGCGATCCGCATTTTTTTTTTTTTTTTTGCCAAAATTTAGCAGTAGAGTCATTTTAGGACAGAGGTTGGCAAACTTTTTCTACAAAGAGCCAGATAGGAAATATCTTCTGCTTTTGTTGGCCTTACATCCTCTATTACAAATATTCAACTGTGTAGTCATGAAAAACAGACACAGATGATGTAAAAGTCAATTTAGACTTCTGTGTTCCAATAAAGCTTTATTGAAAAAGCATACCAAAGGCATGTACAAGCCCAAGGCCTTCTATTTTAGGACAAATAAGTAACCAATGACATGAAAGTTATACTATATCATATAGAGATCTATTTATCAATGAAAATACAATATAGTTGATTTTTATTAGAGAATGAACACTATTAAAAATAAAGATTTATGCTCAAGTCTCAGATCTAGCAGAGAGGACCTAGTTGTTCACAGGACAATGTTTTGCACAAACCGTAATGGGGCTGGCTGCCCTTGTAGTTTGGCTTATTTGCCAATGAGCAAAGCTTAAGAGCAGCACATTGCTCGAATGAGCATTGTCATCTTTGCTATGTCTTTTTTTTTTTTAATTCAGGATGTGATGGATTAGCTATCAAGCAGGTTTGGAATCAAAATCCAAAGCAGTTGGCGCAGTGCAGGAAATGCCATGGAGTCCTCAGGGGACCCATATTGGTCAACATCATATCTGTGGTATAGGGTCCCTGTCAGGAAAATGAAATAATTGAAAAGTGCCCAGCTGCGCCTCCCTGCTACGCACTTAGCAGTCCTGTAGTGGATATTTAGGGGCAGTAATTAATTGCCCAATATTCCATGGTGAATCAAAGCCCTGTTCTATTCAGGATTTCAGCAAAAGCCATCACAGATGATGCTGAGGAGTGCGGAAAGGTTCTGCCTCTGGCCCAGAAAATGTTTACTTACAACAAGAGACAGAAGATCCTCCACTGCTCTTCAACAGCAAGCAAACTGATTTCAAACCAGGTGCAAGTAGAGTAGATTCTCAGACTGCTCAGTCAGTTAGAAACAAAAAGAAAGACAGTTGTGTGGTTCCGTGAGTTAGAGTTCTGAGCACTGGTCTGTTTACCTGTTTCAGAACTGAAATCCCCTAGTTTTAGAGAATTCAATAGATTGATTGCTTGAACTTTAGAGTAATATTATCTCTTTTGCACAATAGATGCATGTCACACCGTCCCTTTGTCCTTCCAACACGACCAGGTGATTATGTCCTATTTATGCTGCATCAAGGGGAAGAAATGGAAGGTGAGATAACCTGTGAATTTGTCAGTCTATGATATCAGAACTGAGAGCCTGATGTAGAGAATGGTCTGTCTTGAACTGTTGCTACTATGGCTTTTCAACACCTGTATATTGTAATCAACTGCCAAAGTTTAAAAGTAATAACACTGTTCTCTCCATTCTCCTCAAGATTTCGATTCTATCTGACTTGAGACTGAGGAGTTTACATCTTTAAAAAGTATTCCTTGGACTGACGAAATGACTCAGTGGGAAAGAGGACTTGCTGCTGGAATATGAGGATCTGGATTCAGACTCCAGCACTGATATAAAAAGACAAGAATGGCCATGCCTGCATGTATAATTCTAGTATTGTGGGGGAAGAGACAGAAGAGGCTCGATGGGGCTCGCTGGTCACCAGCCCAGCTCCAGGATCACTGAGAGACCCTGCCTCAGGGGAATAAAGCTGAGAGTGATAAAGCAGAATATGCTAGGTCTCACTGTGGCCTCTGGACGCTCACAGACACATGCAGTAGTATGTGCACGTTCTCTTTCTCTCTCTCTTACACACACACACGCATACACACACACACACACACACGTTTGTTATTGAAAATGGCATGTTTTCCCCTTGTAAACGATCTCCTCTCCTTGTATGTGTCAATATTATTAAACACAATATCTATAAACATCTCAAATGCTAAGTTGACAGCAAGCCAAATGTGAGAATATTTTAAAAACCTTGTCTTGACGTCAAGCATTGAAGATCAAATATGCTAACTCTGTGGTTGCTAGTAAGCGTTCCCGGTGTTTGTCTAACTCCAAAAAAAATCCTTGTATTTGTTTTTTTGGCATCAAAAACCAGTCAGTTCCACAAACCACATTTGCTGCTGATTAAAGGCAATTCTAGGTCACTGACTGAGTAGGACGAGTCTAGCCAGTGAGCCTAATGTGATGGTGGCATCCACACCGAAGAAGATAAATGGCAAATTAAGCTGTGTCAGATGCTTGAACTCAATTCAATGCCTTATTGGTGGGGGTAGACGTTTGTTTATCTATTTTATTTTACCCTGAAGACCCTTGAGGGACTGGGAAATGCATAGATCACCTGAGGAAATAGAATGGTGATAGACTGCATACTTCACTTCTCTGATCAACAGACGGCAGAAGACAGACTTCCTGTAGATGGAGTTTCCTGTGACTGGGGCGTGGAGGGAATTGTATGGGACTTGGATGCAGCGTAGTGGGTCTGGCTTCCTTTATTATGAACTAAGTCTTGTTAGTTGATCTTATTAAATCTGTATTCTTGTTATTAAGTGGTAGAAAACAATATGCCTCTCAAGGTTATACATTTTAAAGGCCATGAAGTGGCAGAGTGTCCAAATTTCATAAGAGACGGTTACTTACAATTATGTATGTTCTGTACCGTATGGGCTGTTTGGGTCATGGCTATTCATTGTCTTAGCAAACTATGATACACAAACTGATTTTTATTAATTGTATTGCCATCTTAGCACAATTTTGTTGACATTTTTGTCAAATTTTGCATAAAGGTTTTAAGCAGTAAAATAACTAAACTGATATTATTTCAAGCACATACCCTGCTTTGTCACATTTGCCTGGATGAATTTAACATCTGTTTTCAAAGAATACTATCGTAACTCTCAAAGGAATACTTGGGCTTTTATACTTCTTAGTTTCTTGTGGGATTATTTCCCAAGCTTGTAGGGTGAGCAGTGTATTTGTGATGTTCTCTGTTTGTTTGTTTTCATTTTATCTACCTTTACTATTTGTATTGATTGAAAATTTCATACATGCTTATAATGTATTTTGATCAAGTTACTCCTCATCCCCCACCACTATTTTCTTAAAGTTTACACATACTCAAATTTAAAAAAAACTTAAATACATGCCTATTAGGATTTTTTCAGCTTTTAATAATAGAAAATATCAAATTATGTTTTAAAGCATGAAGACCTTCATAGTTTATGTAAAATGATATCTAGATGATGTTTCCAGTTTACACATTTCTATTCATGATATATTTATTATCACATGTAATGAAATGTAGCTAATATTAATATAAATTTCATATGTCATTGAAGACAACAAAGATGTTTAATGATTGTGTATAAACTCCATATTAATGACTGAGTATTCTTTATTTTAAGTATATATTTAAGTTAACACATTCTCAGTCTTCATTATACATCAAACAGGAATAAATGAGTTGATTTAGGATCCTTTAAAGCTTTGTATTTAATACTGTAGAAAATAATTATTTCTGAGTCTGAAGAGACAATATTGCTCCATGGGTGATTGATTATTATTTTTTAAGAGCAATAATTACATGGAGAAAATTTGTATGTGTTCACTGCATACAATGTGATGAGTCTGGAGATCTGTGTATTTTCATATGATATTATCAGGATATATCCATCATCTACAACATTTCTTTGTTTCTCCTTAGTTTGTGTGCGTTAAGGGAACAACGTGAGATCTATCTTTTGAACAACACAATACCATATTGCTAACTATGGGCTCTGTGTTGTCTGGAAAGGTTCTAGGAGTTATTCATCTTACATAACTGAAACTGTAATCTCATTTAATAACAACCCCGCCTTCCCCTTTTACCAATGCCTTGTAACCACTATTTGGTTTTCTGCCTCTATGAATAAAATATATCTGATAATTTTCAATAGTGTGAACGAAGCTGCAGGGCATGGTACTGTGTGAAATTAGCCTGTCAGAGCAACACACACTGCCTGACTCCACTGTCAACTTGTGCTTGTAGGAGGTTACAGCATCTCTGACTCCAAGGTTCTCAACCTCCATAGAATTGACTTTGCCAGTTGAATTACTATTTGATGGGGGCGGCGAGGGAGACTGGTTGATCCTGTAGCACAGGAAGCAACATCTCTGATCTTTTTGGATGCCAATAACACCCATCATCAGTTGGGACTACACCCAGTATCTCAAGCATTGCTAACTATGTGGGAGAATGGACAATAGCTACTCATTAAACAAGGAAAGAAGGTATGTGTTAATCTCTTGAGATAATTCTTTATCTACTTTTTTGGTGACTGTTTTGATCTGGGATAGGGTAGCCCTTACCCTTGGTGAGTTCATAATTAAAGTGAAGGTTCAAGGGGTATTGTGTCACTTTGCATGCTGGGGAGAAACTATAGACTATTGTGTCACTTTGCATGCTAGGGAGAAGCTATAGTAAAAGAGAATTTGATAGAAACTAGAGACAGAGAGAGTGTTAGGTCTTCAAAGAACAAGTATTCCCAGAGTAAGTGCTAATGTGCCCACAGAAAGCAACCTAACCATGACTAGGCTCTTGTCTCTGCTATAAATTGTTCTAAAGGTTCATCTACTTCAGTATGCAACTGAACATTCCTGTTTTAATCAGTGGTGAAACAAGCATTGTATTGTGCTGAGTTAAGATGTCTGTGTCATGAGGTCAGAAGCTCTAACTTTCCTTACTTAGTATTGCATACCCCACCAAAAATATCTATTAGCAATTGGAGAATATCTTTTAAATGATATTTAAAAGTGGGACATAAGTGGGACAACATATTTAAGAAAAATGTTTGTTCTTCTACCGACTTGTTCAACAAATCACTACATCTTCCTGAACATATTCATTTGTGAAAGCGATAGTGGATAGCTATCTTGAGAGTTTCTTATAGCCGTGAGATCTCATAGTATCTGGCAAAGCCACAGACAATGCTACATAATGGTTCTGTTAAAGTATTTGGAACTTTGAGTGTCTGCGAGTAGGACACCCTGACCACCCTGTTCCACCAACAGTGATTAGAGAAACCTGAGTCATGGCTGCCCCCAAGAGCACATACTTTAGGCAGATAGGCAATGATGAACATATGAGGCAAGCATTTATCGCACATAATCCTATTATTACTTATATCAAAGAGTTATTTCTAAAATAAGGATATCATGAGCCTCCAGTCTTCATTGAGGAACTATGGACAGTTGATGACTTCTGAGGGAGGGAGACTCAGTTTTCTTAAAAGGGTGTGATCCCTAGTAGATCAACCACATACCTTTGGACGGTCCCATACCCAGGATTATGTGGACAGCAATGGGAGTCAGTGGGTTATTCAATAAAAAGAAGACCAAAATTTAGGGGGTGTTAGGGAGGTAGGGTGGAGATGAATTGGGGGTGAATATTACCAAAATAAATTTTCTGAAATTCCCAAAGAATTAATACAAGTATTTGAAAATAAATAAATAACAATAAAATAAATGATACTGACACCTGGAATCTGGAGTCAGTTTAAGACATTTATTCAGAATAAAGAAGTTTATTCACAGGTGATTATCTTGCAAGTTGTTTCTTAGCAGGTGTTTTAGAATTAGACGATAAATAAATCTTCAATATATCCTTTGAGATGGATTTCTGTACTGGACAGATCATCTGTAAAGATGCTGCTTGGTGAATACTAGAGCTGTTGGTTAATAAAATTTTTTAGAGAGTAATAATGTCATGGAGATTTTGAGGAGAGCAATTAATATTAGAAATTCATCCCTCAGCCAGCCTGTAAGCCAGAGACTCTGCTTCCGCAGGAAGTCTAATTACCACCCACATAAACCAGCCAGTGAAGACGGTCACAGGTTTGCAGCGTTGAAACTGGGAAAGGTAGAATGCAAGCAGATTAAAAAAAGGCTGTCTCTAACCACAGAACAAATCCAGACGTGGAGCTGACTGTTTCAAGTTGCCCACCCATGCTGACTGAGCCAGGGCCCTGTACATAGTGTGAAGTGTAATTTATGGCTGAGACAGATTTGCTGGGCGGTGCTTAGGGTTTTCTGTGGGAAGTTAGGAAATGTGGAGTCCTGAAAATGATCACAAATTTTAAATCAGGAAGTTCGGTTGATGACAGGTATGGAAGATTCGGTTATTGGCATTGGCTGTAAGCGGGTGTGAAAAGGCATTACGGCCAGGGTTAGTTAGCACTCTGCAGAGTGGTCTGCTGCCTGTTATGTGGCAATCCAGGAGAAGCAGAGGGCCAGGTTAAGGAGGGTGAAAGGGCAGGGCCAAAGTGGGTAAATGAGGGCAGAGTTCTGAGGGTGTGAGGCGTAGCCTCAGCACAGATCAAAGAATCTAGAACCAGGGTAGCTTCTGAAAACAAAGACCATCTCCCAGTGGCGCACAGATCCAGGGGGAATGTTACAATGTGAGGCTATGATGCAAATTGTTGAAAGAAAGCACAGAGCTTCTGAAAGCTCTGGACATGAGATATGGGAAGAAAGGAGAATCTAGGCTGGGATTCAGGAAAGGACCCTTCTAGGTCCCAGCACTGTGGAGAGAAAAGCTGTGAACTTAAGAGAGCTGGTTGGGTCCAATGACATCTGGTAATTTCACTGAGTACCCAAGGAATACTGGTGGAGCTTCAGAAATTCTTTCCTTCATCAAGAATGAAATTGTGGTGAATGTTTACCTGATAGCATTGCAGACTCTTTAATGATAAATATTAAATTATAATTGTGTTTGTTCTTGAGAAACATGTCTAAAATCCAGGAAGAGGCAGAGGCATAAATATCAAATACCAAGATGTTATAGAACTGTAAAGAGCAAGAAATTGCCAACCAATCAATGAACCCTGCTTAGAAGCAACTGATTCTGGAAAAATGGATGAACTAGAGTGAGGAAGGAGGGTGCATTAGTGTGACACGGGCTAAAGTAAGAATTTGCAGATTGTGGGGTGTGTGTGTTGGTAAGGTTGTGTGTTTTAGAGATGCTAAAATCTGTTTGGTATTTAGAACTTCAAGGCAGCAAATAATAAGGACATGAGTGAAATAAAGTTAGAAGAAAGATCTGGAAGATCCATTGACACTCCGTGTTAAGAGGGCTGGAATTCACAGCGTGGTGGGTGGTAGGGATAGGCTGTGATTAGAACTGTCCAAAATGGGGCTACGGAGGAAGACGGGAAGCAACACTGGGACTGACAAGAGCGAAGATAAATAAATCGATTTGGGTGGTGGTTATCTAACTTAAAGGCTTGGGGTAAAAGAAAGAGAAGGACCACGGATTTTGGACAATGCAAAACTCTGACTTCACAATGGTTCTGTGCTTTCTGGCTAGTTACACTGCGTCTATCGTCATTAAGCAGAAAGAGATGTGTGCTGAGGGACAGTTCACTTTGTCCTTTTTTCATTTTGTTCTGTCTAGGACTCCAACCTATGGGATGTGGTCACCCACATTTAAGGTGGGTCTTCAATCTTCTGATATACTATTTTGGAGGTGCCCTTATAGACACCCAGAGATGTGTTTCATAGGTGATTCTAAGTCACCTTGATTCCAGTCAAGTTGACAGAGAAGATTAACCACTTCAGTTCTACCCGTTGTCAAACTGACTCCCAAATATCACATGAAATCATGACATTTTACCACCCGTAAAGTTTCATTTTCATCTTATAATGCATTTATTCCCCCTTTAAAAGTCTCTATCCTTAGTCTCAACACTGCTTAAAAATCCAAAGTGCAAGTTGGAGAGATGACTCAGTGGTTAAGAACATTTGCTATTCTTTCAGAGGACTGGGGTTCAAATCCAAGCACTCACATGGCAGCTAACAACTCTCTGTAACTCCAGTTCCAGTGGATTCAACACCCTCTTCTGACCACCAAGTGCTCTGCACAATATAGGTGTCACTTTCACACATGCATGCAATGCCTTCGTACAGTTAAAAAAAATCCAAAGTACAATTTTCTTCTCAGACACAAGACAAGTCGTGAACCCCATAAAAATGTTACATACTTCCAATATAAAATACATAAAAATAAGCATTCCCATTCCAAAAGGGAGAAACAGAGGAACAAAGAAAGATCAGAAAAGAGGAAAATAGATCTAAGAAAATAGGTCTAGCAGTGCAGCCACCAATCCAACAGGTCCATGCCTGGCGTCTGGGACTCTTGGTGGTATGGTCTAGGCTACAACAGTCTTCAGTAGTCCCACCCCTCTGATCTGCTCCCTGCTGAGCATGTGGTCTCTTTTCCTTGGGCCTATTGAGAGGCTTCCTTTCCCGGCCTTATGTTTCTCTCCATCTGCCTTGTCTGTAACTTTTAGCTAGCTCATCTTCTCTCCTGGCCAAAGTTCACACATTTTATACCTACCTGCTGTCCTGCTTAGGTTTACTTGTCAACTTTGCACAGAATAAAGTCATGTAAAAAAGAATAAATAGTTGTCTATATCAGATTGGTCTGTGGGCCTATCTGAAGGGTGTTGTACTGATTATTAATTGATGAACGGGGTCCAACTCCATTGTGGGAGGCACCATCCATAGGCACACAGTCCTGGGCTGTATAAGAAAGCTAACTAAACCTGAATCTGGGGATAGGTGAGCTATAAAGTGACTCAGAAAGCAGCATTCCTTCATGGATTCTGCTTCAGCCTTACATTTCTGCCTTGACTTCCCTTAGTGATAGACTGTGACCTGGAAGTATAAGCCGGATAAATCCTTCTTCCCCCGTTGCTTTTGGTGAGTGTTTTATCACTGCAAGAGAAAGGAAACTAGAACATCTTTTCCCCACTCACTGAAGATTTGATTAAGAGCAGTATCGAACATCCATGCCACAGCCTGAACGCTATTCTGTCTTAAATTTCCTCTACCAAACAACCTTTGGATTCAGCTTCATTCAAGTGCTCAGATCAAAGGCAGGTTTATTATAATAATAATAATTATTATTTTAATTTTATTGAGCTTGTTATATATTTCATACAACAGTTCTTAAATTAAGACCCTTCCATCCATGCACCCTGACTTCCCAACTGGACCTCATGTATTCTGTAATATATGTCAACTTATCCAGTCAAGTATTTGTACCCAGATGTCCTATAGTTCAAATTCATCCATTGGGAGTCTGATCAACTTATCTAGAATTCATAAGTAAGGCATACTTTCTTCCCAGTAGTAATCAGTCTCCACTAGTTCTCAGTCTAGGTCCAGCCCACCATCAGTTTCTCTTGCTCCACTCTGGGCCCTTGTCTGCTTGAGCTGGCATGGGTCCTGTGCTTCACGCCTCCATTGCCACAAGTTCACATGTGCAAGCTTCCAATGTCCTGAAAGCCTCTGCTTCCCTGAGTTCATGAACCAGCCCTGGCTCCTAACAAACTTTCTGTTCCCTCTTCTGCCGTGGTCCTTGAGTCATGGGTGGGTGAGGTTTACAGGAATGACTTTTTGCACCATTTCCTAGTAATCCTTATTCTTACCCATATCTCAGGAGCATGGTTCCCACTGTCTACATTTCTATTGACTTTCATATCTTCCTAATCCCCACGAGAGAGTTGTCCATTGAGCTCTGAGTATAGCATTCTAGCAGAACTTTTCTAGTGAGCAGCTCCACACTCTTCTACATTCCTTCTGCAAACCAATTTAAAGACTTATGACATGGACAGGTATATCACAGCAATACTCTACTCTTTGGTAACAATTTTCTATATTAATTACTTGTATCATTGATTTGAGACAAAAATTAACTTGAGGAAGAGTTTCTTTTCTTCATAGTTTGAGGGTACAGCCCATCAGCAAGAGCCTGAGATAACTGACCACACTGTGTCTGTATAAAGAGCTTGACATGTTGTCACACACCTATAATTCTAGCACTTGGAAGGTGGAGCTTAGAGGTTCAGGAAACCAAGGGCATCCTTAGCTACACAGTAAATTCTAGGACAACCTGTGATATATGAGACACTGTCTGAACTCCTCTTCCCTCTTCTAAGGAAGGGGCAGAGAGCTATGCATGCTTGTACTTGGTCCATTCTCTTCTATTTCACTTTCTATTCAGTCTTGTAATCCATCTCGTAGTATGATGCTCACATACATGGTGGGTGCTACCTCAGTGAAAGCTGCTCTGGGAACATCTTCACAGACACACAGACACACATCGTGGCCTCCAATTCACCCATGCAACAAGAGCCTTATTTCAAGGGAAGGAAGAAGAACTAGGAATATCTCCCATGCTCCTGTTTGGAACACTTGTTCCCTAGCTGGTTCATCTATCTTGGAGGCTGTGGTACCTTTAGAAGGCAAGAAGCAGCAGAACAAAGGATCGCTAGGGGGAAGACCCAGGAAGGTTTTGGTTGTGGTGCTACTCTTCTTCCTGGTTAACTATGTTGTGAACAGTCCCACTCATCCTTCCTCCACCAGGACTCGAGTCTCTGTTACTCACTCACCCACCATGTCTTCCTCCCCTTGGCTGACTGGAATCCCTTTGAAACCACGAGCCAAAACAAGTCTTTCCTCCCTTAGGTTGCTTCTGTTAGGTATTTTGGGTCCAGTGCCACTAAAGAAACAAATTAATACATTAAAAATTGGGGCTGGAGAGATGGCTCCGTGGTTAACAGCACTGGCTGTTCTTGCAGAGGACGTAGGTTCAATTCCCAGCACCCACATGGTAGCTAACAACCATCTATAACCCCAGTTCTAGGGGAATTTGACACACTCTGCTGACCTCCGTGGGCATTATATGACATGGGTGCCCATACATACATACATGTGGGCAATACACTCATACGCATAAGCAATAAAAAGAATAAATAAAACATGTAAAAATTTGTAGCACTGGTTAAAACTTCTTGTGGCCGGGGGAAGGGAACAGCAAAAACAACAAAAATACACACATCAGAACACACCTCTCTGTGTCTGGCAGGTTAATTGGGAATGAGGGCTGGAGGAAAGGACAGGAACACACAGAAGGCCAGATTCTTAAGCACCTGGAGCAGAACAGTTGCCCACTTCGTAGGCTAATTCTTCCACTCTGGTTAGGTTAAGGGCGCAGAATCACAACTGCAGTGGGACAAGAACACATAGAAAGATGCTTCCTGGGACAGTGTCAAAGGAGGGTGTAAAGCTGAAAGTGGGGTTCAGATGGAGAAAACAAAACCAAAGAGGAACAAAGCAGCCGTCACTGGGGTGCTCTAACATCTAACATCTAGAGGATGCTGGCCCTGTGCGGACTGAGCGGACCTGAAGTCTATTTCACTGCTCTAGATTTTCTCTAACATCATACTCAAGATGCCGCAGAAGAAAAGAAGGCTTTGCTCTGGGGAAAAAAAAATGTATTGTGGTTTTGGAGCAGGTTAGTTACAGAAACTCATTTTCAGAGTCTTCCCAAAGGAGGACATTACCTTTAAACTGTTGCTGGTTAGAAGTTGTGGTTTTATTCTTGTTTTATATCTGTTGCCTGCCGCGTCTATAGCAATGGAGAGTTTACACTATTTTATCGTTTGCTAGTCAGCAAGCAGGCTCTGTCTCTGTTTAATAGCCATTGGAAATGGAAATGAATTCATCTTATAATTAAAATAAGAGCTAAAATATATAGTGGATGAGCACTGAGCTCACCAATTTGGAATCAATCAGAAGAGGACAGTGTTTGTGGGAGTGGAAAGAGGATAAGAGAGGGTCAAGGGATGAGTATCAGCAGAAAGCATTGTATGTACAGAATGTCTGTACAAAACTGTCTGCAAACAAAATTAATGAAAAAAGGAAAAGAGCCAAGAGAGGGAAAAAATGAATTCACTTCAGTGTTTCCTACAGGAAATATGTGGCTGTCAAGAGAGCAAAAGCAAACAAAGTGAAAAGTTACGTAAAACCTCACATCACAGAGAAGAGGGAACATAATGCATAGACTTAGAGGAGACGTTGGTGCTGCAACTAATTACCCAACTAATCTGATAGAACAGCGGTTAGAAGAAAAGCAAGAGCAGATGCAAATGTCAATGAATAGTTTGAGCAGGAGACGGAATTTGAGAATCAGGTAGAAATACTAGAAATGGAAAACGCAGTAATGATATCATTACTAAGTAGTAATTTTCTGGAGATACCAGAACCAAATATGCCAAACTAGCAGCCTTGAAACGACAAGAATTGATTTCTTTATGGTTGTGGAGAACAAGAAGTCTAACATCAAGGTGTCAGCAGGGCGGATTCTTTCCTGGGAACTGGACAGGAGACTGGTCCATGGATCTTCCTCAGCTTTCATGAGGTATCAACATCCATGGTGTTCTTTTATTGTGGAGACATCACTTCAGTCCCTGCCCATGCACACAGCCTACTTACATGCAGGTGAGCATGCTTGACCACAGTCCTTCCTGCTTCTTGGCTTTGGAAGCTTATCTCCAGACTCTGTCTCTGTTTTCATTGACTATTCCCTTATGTGCCTTTGTTTGGGGCTATCGCTTATGTGTGTCTGTTCACCTCCTCTTATAAGCACAATAGTCATGCTGGATTAAAATCTCGGTTTACTTCATCTTGACTCCATCTTAAGTAATTATATATGGAGCAATGGCATTTCCAAACAAATTCATATCTTGAGGTTATGGGAAAGACATACATTTGAAAAGAGGGACACTCCTCCATCTAGTAAGGAGAGACTCACCTGGTACTCCACAGAGTCAAGGAAAGAAAGAGCCAATGTGATGTAGAGTGTTAGAAATTTCTATAGCTGAGACAAGGGAAAAGATAGCTTAGGAAAGAGTAGGTAAATATATAAATAAAATAAAACAGAATAGAACTTGGAAGATCTGTGTGATGATGCTCGATGGCAAGACATACACTTAATAGAAATTCTAGAAGAAAGAAACAGAGAAAAATGAAGGAAAAATGCAGGAAGAAATAATACATTTCGAAAGTAGCGAAGGATATTAACGAAAACATTTAACTCAGAAGCTCAGATTACCAGGAAACATAAACTTTCAAAAAGAGATTGCATACCACATACACACACACATGCATGCACACACATATGTACACACACAGTATATCACATTCAAATAGAAAAAAAAAGCAAAATAAGAAGATCATGAAGGCATTTTGAGGAAATGAGTTATAAACAGACAAACATAAAAAAATAGACGTCCATCTAAAACCAAGGAAATTAGAAACCAAAGGAGCTCTATGCTTAAAGCACTGGCAAGCAACAAATAAAGCTGTCAATTCAGGGTTGTGTGCGAGTGTGTGTGTGTGTGTGTGTGTGTGTGTGTGCACATGTTGTGTATGGCATATGCACTCACATGCACAGATGAGATTTGCTCTCCATTTTAATGCCTCCATACAGTGTTTCTCACTGAACCAGAAGCTCACTGTTTTCGCTACTGTTTTTGCTGGCCAGCAAGCTCTCAGAATCTGTATCTCAGAACCTCCATGCCTGGCTTTTTAAATGGGTGCTGAGGATTTGAACTCAGGTCCCTGCGCTTGCAGGACAAGCGTTCATACCCACTGACTCAAATTTCTAGTCCCAGCTTAGAATCTTTGCCTAGAAGTGTCTTCCTAAAATGAGGGGAAATAACGAACACTCACAAAGGGAGAGAACTAATTGTCAGAATGTCTGTACTCACATAATGCTGCATCATTTTCTACATGCAGAAGAAATATGATGCCTGGCAGAAACACTGGGCTCCACAAAGAAATGAAATGAACAAGACTAAATGAAGGTAAACATAAGATTCAGTAGTTGTTACTTGAAATGACTATAAAAGATTAATAGTCTGAAGAAAAATGAACAGTGATGTATTTTGGGCTTTAGAAAAACCAATTAAACAATGCACGGGAGAGGTGAATTAGAAAGACTTGAATGTAAGGTAAATAAATGACATGTAAGAGTATTATATTCCTCAAAGGTAGACATATCATAAACGCTAAGATTGAATGGAAAAAGAAATGTGTTTGATAAAATTCAACATTTGTTTCTGATTAGGAATAAAAAAATAAGAACTCTCAGCAAACTGGGTTTAATACAGAACTTCCTTAAAGTATGCACAAAGGCCTACATCAACAATCATGCCTAATATAGAATCTGAGCCATACATAAAGAATAATGAATTTTACTGCACGTATGTTAAGAAATAAATTGTAAAATAAGTTTGCTTTTAAAAAGTCCAATCATTTTATGTCACCATAATTCACAAGATTGAGACCACAGGAATTCCAAGTACCCTGGAGTCCTCTTTTGGATGCAGAATTTTCAATGTACGTGGCAGGCACGAGCATTACCAAGTTAAGACCAGACAAACCCTTCTCTGTCATTGCTAGTCTGATTGGCATCCTGTATTGGTGATCTGTCCAGTCTCATGTGTGGGATTTATCTGTTGTTAATGTCTTGAATTTTCAGAATTTTTTTTTTTTTTGAGATAGAATTTCCCTGTAGTGTTAGGTGGCCAGGAACTTTGTGGACAAGGCTGGCCTCAGTCTCACAGAGATCTGCCTGCTTCTGCCTCCAGAGTGTAGGGATTGAAAGGACGTGCCAAGCAGACATTTTTAATATAATTTTATTGTTTTGTTTTAATATGGAGCTTCTCATTTTTACTGTGTACTGGACCCTGAAGATTATTTAGCACATTTGTGATTCTTAGTATTAATTGTCAGTTTGACAAAATCTAGAGTCACCTGGGAGGTGAGCCTTGGAGCATTTTCATGAAAGAAGAACTGCTCACCATGAGTGGCACCATTCCCAGGACAGAAAGATCCTGGACTGTGTACAGAAAGAGAGCATATGCACATCAATTTTCTCTCTGCTCTTGAGGATGGCTGTAACAGCTCCCTCAAGCCCTGCCTCTTTGATGTCCCTGCTTGGATGGACTGTAACCTGGGAGTGTGAGCTCAATAAACTCCATCTCCCTTAAGTTTTTTGTCAGGGTGTTTTAACACAGCATCAGAAGAAGAAACGAGGACCCCATCCTACTTGCCTACCCCTTCAACATGCAGATCCAGTGTCATCATACACGTTTCTGGTCCTCTATTTGAATCTTGTGAGATTTTGAAGCTTTCATAAGAACTCGTTCATACTCCTGTTCTCCTTTGTCTACAGAGCATGTGGAAGTTTCAGCTTGTCCTTCTAGTCTCTGAAAATATCCTTAAGGACTCCACTGTTTTCATAACTTTTATTTCATTACAACTCCGTTATCCCCAGGAAGCTGGTGCTGTTTTTAGGAAACTGGGAAATAATTTGAAGAGAGTATTTTTAGTTCCATTCAAAAGTGTTCATCATCCCTTCTGAATTATTTATTTAGCTTTATTTTCTGCTTATGTATGTAGGTGTGCGTGAGTGGTGAGTGTGCAGGTGTGTGCTTCACTCTGAGCAGACAGCACCCAGGGAGGACTGGAAGTGTTTAGCGTATCACTCTCTGCCGCATTTCATTGAGGCGTGGTCTCTCACTAGACCCTTAGCTAGGCTGGCGGCAAACCCCAGGTATCCTCCCATTTCCCGCCTTTCCAGCCCCAGTGTTCTCCCAGGGCTCAGGCATCAGTAGGAATACGCTTCTTGCTTTCCTGAGTACCCAGGTCCTCATGCTAGCTTTCATAGCAAGAATTCGTATTCTCTGAGCTATCTCTCCAGCTCTCCAGCCCCCAATTCTGTTTTTTTTTTTTTTTTTTTTAAGTCATGCAACAAGTGAGCCTCAGGTCTAGCTGTACAAGAGAATCAACTGGAAACTTTTTGAAATTCAGTAACAGCACAGCGAGTGGCCTGGCATTTCTGAAAATGCAGCTTAATGGCCAGTCCTCTAAGATGTTTATCCTAAGTTAGAATATGCAGGGAGACTGAGAGCCATTTGTTTCACATTTCATTTCAAATGTCAATGACCTCACAACTCAAATTGCCACCCTAATAATTACTGTGTATTAGCATCAGACACCATGTTTATGTGTGATATGCATGCGTATGTGTACCTATATATATGTGTGTATTTGTGTATACACTTGTGTGTGAATGTCTATGCAATTTGTAGACGTGTGTGTGTGTATAGAAGGGCATTGTTGATGTTTGCACACTCTTTTGAGGCATTTTTCCATGATCTTGCAAATGCAGATATTTTAGATTTGACTAACCCCATGTTTCTAAAGGCAAACTCAATATAAAGGAGTTTGTATACTGGTGATACTGTCTCTGAGGAATATGCTCTACGATCCTTTCACACGTGTTAGCAACACCAGCACAAAGAGTGAATGTGATCAAAACACATTGCATGAAATTCTGAAACCAAGATTTTTTTTTTTTCCAGTGGGGACATATCAGTTAACGTGTCTAATATCCTTGACTCAGAAAGTAATTTAGTTAGTTAACTGGGAAAGTTGCAGGAATGGGTTTTAAACTATGCCACCGTCTGTAGAGTTAAGCCTCTAAATTGAAAAAGCCCCCCTAGGAAATGAGGGTGCTAGTAAGGCCCAGGAAGCTTGTGAAATCCGTAAGATTCTGAAAGCTTAGAAAGTCGACAAACTCCCAAAGCCTCTCCCCAGGTTTATGTGAGGGAAACATTCCTGGAGGAAAGGACGTGTGAGTTGGGAAGGTGCCCCAGGCGTGCAGATTTCATGACTCATCACTGATGCTGGGATGGACTTTTTAGGGTAACGCAGCTGATGTATTTCTGCATGTAACTCCAGTAAATGCATTGGTTCACCAAGGTAGATGGATGGAGCAATTTCTTTGGTCTGTTGTTGATATCCTACCTGGGGTGAATAGATGTCTGTTCATATCTCCCCAGAAAAAAGTCACCAAACAATCACTTAAAAAATAAACATGCTTTATGAAGATAATTAGTGTGGAAGGTTGAAAGGATGAATTCTGAATTTATAAACCTTATAGTTTGTGAATGTATGCATCACTTCATTTTACTGAATCTTCACAGTGCCCTATGAAATGAGGATTATGATTCTCCTGAGGTAACTAAAGTTCAAAGATTTTAATTTATATCTCAAATCACAGCTTCTATAATTTATCAGTGACAATTATTAAAGACATTTGTTTGTTTGTGTGTCTGAGATAAGTCTTACTCTATAGCCCAGACTGGCCCAGAACTCCTTATATAGGCCAGGCTGGCTTCAAACTCATGGAAATCTTCCTGCCTCAGTTTTTCTGAGTGTTGGGATTACATACATGAGCCACTACACTTGGCTAGCAATCAAGATTTCTAAAATAGACATTTGATTGCTAAATGTGCATTCTATGGAATGTTCTGTGTTTTCATATAGTGGTGAAGAATTTAATAAAAATAAATTGTACAGACCTGAGAGGCATACAAATTATTTTTGTATGTTGAGATGCAAATGAATTTTGTCTGGTGAATTTACAGTTGCTCTCTCCCTTGCAAAATCAATGAGTCAAATATTATATTTATTTCTGGTGGATGTGATTTACTTTATACCTATGAGCAAATTTATTTTAGAATTTGTGATTGCCTATATTTGTGGTTGTCCTTGGATTTTCTTTGGATCTTGTTTTAGTATCTTATAGGTTTTCTTATCAGTTAGTGAGTTTCAACAATGGTATATGGTTATTGGATATTTTTATGAGAGTTATAATTTGACCCTGTTGAAGAATGACTTACCCTTGAATTCAGGACTTCTTTTCCAAATGCTGGGTTTATGAATATGGAAATTCCAAGGAGCTAAACAAATCTTTCCTCTATAAACTATAAACTCCTAAAGGATCATTCAAAGCAAATTAAACAGACCTACTGCAGTAAGTGGATTGTCTGCTTTCCTGATAAAATGCATGTCTATACTGCCTCCTTCCTCCTGACTAGAGAGAAAGCAAACATTCTTCATCTGGCCAGCAGGCCATGTGAGGACTCAGTGCACAAGAGTATGTGAGCTAAGAATTTACATGAAAAAAGTAGGAATAAGAAGCAAAAAGGTGTCTGGATATAACAAACAACACAAAGGTAATAAAAGTCACCATTTCTAAGCAAATTAAAACAAAGTTGTCTGCTGATCTCCCCACGCTCACCATGGTACACCCACCCATGCCCACAACCAATACATGAAAATGTGAAAAAAAGACTTCTTAAAGAATCTAGTCATTTGACAAAAACTGTTATGAGATGAAAGTTTAAACTGTCAATAGACAGATGAGAAAAAGCCATCAATAAAACGTTAAGAGCTAGACATGGCAGCACACTCTTAACATCCCAGCACTTGGGAAAAAGGGCAAAGAAGAGACAGGATAATCAAAGGTTTGAGGCTATCCTTATCTACACGGTGAGTTCAGGGCTAGCCTATTCTATATGAGATTCCTTTTCAAACCACACAACAAAGTAAACAAAACAAGGATTTAAGAAAGGATATTAACAGTGTGCCCAAATCTTGTTTTCTCAGAAATTCTACCTCTCTAAGTACATACCCCAAATGTGTTCGTAGGTATGTCACCCAAAGATATCTGTGATGGTTTCTAGAACAATGTATAAATAAACTGTGGTATTCATGAGGAACATAGCATGAATATGAACTATGTGTTGTGTCATATAACAACATGGATGGTATTGCTACAAAACAGGAGAGATGAGATTAGATGATTACAGTTGCCCAAAGTAATACAGGCAAGTTTATTCCCTGCCCAGGACCTTGGGGGCATTTGAAAGTAACTGGAATGGACCTCAGGAGCCCTTGCTGTGCTACCACCTGAGGCTGTTCACATCTGCAGGGTGTTTGAGACTCAGCAAACTTTACTTAGTACTTTCAAAGAAGTTTAACAGAAGTATATAAGGCGGTTAAGATAAAGGAGGAAAAGGCTGACTATAAGTTTGGTGCGTAAAGTGCTTGGTGCACAGCCCTGAGGATTTGAGCTCAGTTCCCTGGCATCCATTTTAAGCAGTGGGTGTGAGGTTACAAAGGGTACAAACCTGTAACCTCAGTGCTGGAGACACTAGGATCCTAGGGCTGACTGGCTAGTTGCTCCCGGTGAGGTCCAGGCTCAGAGAGAGACTCTGTCACAAACAAACACACACAAAAAATAACACAGAGAGCTATGGAGGAAGTCACCCCCACACACACATGCAAATGAGCCTGTCTGCACACACACATGTGTACACACGTGCATCCACATGTGGACAGACACGCAAAAGGTGGAAAGGAGAGTAAAATTAAAGTAAGGGTTACTTTCAAGGGAGATAAAGCACAACATCCATTCTAATAACGTGAAAAAAAGTATGAAAAAAGAGTCACATGAACCGATTAGATTTCACACTAACCAAAGCAAATTAAATAAGGATCTACATGAGGCTAAGCTGCGGCGTGTTCACCTCTCCATTCTTAGAATTCTCCACTGGGATATTTTTCTTGGGGTTATGCTTAGTCTCTCAGACCTCATCAAAGAAGCATTCAAGGCTGATGGCTGCTGTCTTCACTTGGAGCCAAATTTGTATGTTCACTGACAGCCCAGGCCCTGTTTTCTGTATTTCCCATGTGTGATTCGAAAGGAAGCACATGTGTTCTGAAGTTCAAGCAGAGGGATGGGATGTTTGGAGTTCCCGAAGTCATCCTTCACTCTCTGCATCCTGAGTTCTTCCCGCTCCTTCCTGACGGATCATGGATAGTGGAACATTTGCTGCAAGGTGCCTCTAACATGAGTTTCAGCTGACATCCTTTCTGAGAGTTCCAGAAATACAAATTATCCAGAGTTGGCAGAAGATTAGGGAACTGCTCTTTACGCAGTCTTTCATTTTGCAGTTTTATTTTCCGTTCATCATGCCAAGAGAGTATCTTTTTCCAGGAGTTTCTCCTCTTCTCTCATTTCAGTTTTATTTCCCTTCTCAGATCCGACTGGATCTTCAGTGAAATCTCTCACTGTTCCTTGTCCCTCATCTGTTCCAATATCTTCTATCATCTTTAGACTCTACCTCTTATTTTTTAATTTTTAGCCAAGAGCACAAAATGTTTATAAATTAAGAGTATTTCATGGAGTGGGTAAATTTCCTGATTTTCTAAATAAACTTCATTTAGCACGTAGGTTTTCTCAAATTCTGTGAGTTGAAGATGTGTGACCAAGTATAATTCACTATCAAACTTTGACTGCTTGTATGTTGTTCATAAGGACAATTTTCCTGTGAGTCATGGAGCTAGCAGTGAGAGATTACAGCTATTTTCCACATTTATTTATTTTAAAAAGTTAATGCCTTTGAAAGCACATTGCTAGAACATCTCTATAGGAATATTCACTGAAAGTAATTATCTTATTTCCCAGACAGTGTATCTGAGGAAGTTCTACCAGAATTCTCATGGCCAGTTTCTTCCTTGGGTCTGATTGACCCAAGAAGACTTTCTCTTAGTTGAACTTACAGTATGGAAACCTTAACCAAAGCAACAACAGAAAGGAGAAAACTCAGGACCCTTTAAAGTTTGACTTCCTGATCACATTTCCTTCTTCTGAGACTGTCATAGTGGAACTTGATTTTTTTCTCTTGTTTACAATTTCCAAGCTTTGGAAGTCTCTATGTTATCAAAGACCTCTCCGCTTACGCACAGGAAGGATGACTGCGCAGCACTGGGGTCTGTGGTTAACCTGCACTATTTGGGTATCTCCAGGGATGGAGGGAAGGACAGCGGTTTGGGTCCCATGGAAACCCTGCTTAGTGACCTGGAACTTGGACGTTGGTTGAAATATTTTGTGTTGTTAGTTTATGCCCTCAAGTTAAAACTTTTAAAAACACTATCTTCTTGTCAGTCTTTTATATACTTGGAATATCCAAGTCTTACCACTAAAGCATCTTGATAGTTGATTCTTACTTGATACAAAGTTTTAAATGCAATGCATTTCTTAAACATGAAACAAGAATCTTCACAAAAAGGCCAAGTTCACAAATATCTTTTCCAAAATCTTGCTTTTTATTTCCACTTTGCTAGAAGAGAGTAAATCTTCTATGGAAAAAGATGTCTCAGATAACTGATGCTGAACACTTTCTAGTTCCTCTTTGTATGTTCAATTAGAGTTAACATTTGAACCCAAATTCAATTACATGATCAAGAGAGGAAGAGAGATGGATTTTGGTATTCTGCTTATTGTCTATCATATTTATATGTATTATATGTTTATTTAATTTTTATTTCATGTGTATGAATTTTTTGTCTGCATGTATGTAAGTGTACCACATGTGTGCAATGCCTGCAGTGGGCAGAAGTGTGTGTGTTGGAACCCCTGTAAATAAAGTTACAGATGGTTATTAACTACCATGTGGGTGCTAGTAACAATACCCAGATTTTCTATAAGAGTAGTCAGTGCTCTTAACTGAGGAGCCAACTATCCAGTTCCAGTCTATTATATTTTACATAGTGATTAGCTATTGATACTTGTTTTGAATCCGGATGAGACACTGCTCTGGAAGTGAATCTTTTAGAATTGAGATTAGAACTTTCCATCTGTTTCTAGAACTTTCCATCTGTTTCTTTTCAATTGTCAAGGGCCTTCTACTTATTTTCTAAGGAACAAATTTTTCTCAGATCGTGACACTGAATGTAATCATTGTTTGGTTATAGACCATCTAACTGCTATGATTTCTCCAACCCAGAGATAGGACACACATGCTTTACTGTCTCTTTCCCTGGAATTGATAAGCAAGTGTGCTGTGACCCTGAGCTGACAGAGACCTCTCTCTCTTTTCCTTGCTGCTGTGGGCCCCACCCCGACACTGCCCAGTCTAAGGGGACATGGAATTTTAACTTTACTTTCATCCGTGTTTTGTGACTTCTAATACTTATCCCAGGTCAGAATTCTAATACATATACCAGGTGGAAATTACCCTCCCATTCCCACCAACATGCCCAAAACCTACAAGAACAGTTACTAGGAAGTGAAGGTTCCGTCTCTCTGTTCAGAGACCCATCAGGGCTGCGTATGGCTGTGATGCTGTCTCCCCTAGAACCCCTGTAATCTTAAGGGTAATCCATCTCTGTATTTTGTTCTATGAACCTGTTATTTTCTATAACTTATGATAATGTCACTTGGGTTTCCTGTCTTGACTCATAGGGCAAAGGTCTTTTCCAATCAATTTTTCTACTTTGATTTTGTCATTGAACTAAGAAAGCCAAAGGGAAGAGGAGAAGAATTGAAGAGCCAAACCCAAGTCATATTTCCTCTGCCATAGTGAAATGTTAGGACTGTAGTCTACGTTCTTACCTCTCCCAGAGTAGCACTGAGAGGATTCTGGTAAAACTAGTATGACACATTTCTCAAAATAAGCAATCAATAAAATGGAACTAACTCAAACCTTGATGAAAATGAAATGGTTTAACAAATATGTGTATAGAGGGATGTATCTATTCAGGTTAGGCTAGACATGGAGGCAGGTAAATAGGTACCTGGATTTTCCAGTGGGTAGTTTCTGGCTCACTGGTTTGCTCTATTTCTTTATTTTCTAATTCATGTAATTTTTATCTTCCAGAAGGATAAAAAAAAATAAAAACCCTTTGGGGCTATGGAAATGGCTAAGTCAGTGCTTGTGGTAAAGGCATGAGGATCTGTTTTCTATATCCTGCACCCATGTAAATAAAGGAAGTTGTGTGTGGTGGTCCATCCTTGTAACCCCAGTGCTGGGAGGTAGAGGCAGGACAATTCCTGGGGTTTGCCACCCATCCCATCTAGCTGAATTGCTGAGTTTCTGGTTCAGGGAGAGATCCTGTCTTAAAAAATAGAGACTGATAGAGGAAGACACATGATGTTGACTGCTAGATTCCATAGATAGCATGAATGTACACATATGCATACAACACACACAAAACACACACACTCACACACAATGTCCACTTAGTAGGAGCTTGGGGACATAGGCATAATGTGAAGAATACAATTTTGATGAATCTCTTACTTACCATATACTTGCAGTAAACCTTGACAATTACAGGTTCGTTATTCAGTTTAACAATGGTGTTTTAGGTCCCATGCTGTTCCATTAACTAAATACATTCCTATGTATTCTATAATTTAAGACTTAAAACTATCTTGAGAAGTGGGTACAATAGAAAATTATATTTTACAAATGAGCACATTAAGCTTCAGGGGTTATAACCTTCACATCCCTAATGTTACTTGTCTACAAAATGGTAAGCAGTGCATTCGGATTTTAGCATATTTTCAGAATAGCCTGCTTCAGTATTTTTAATGTGAGATTTTAAACTAAACCTTTAAAAAATTCCATTTACTTTTTATTAGTTATCCTTTGCTTGAAGTTGAGGGGGGTGTTTACATTTTCTTTGACTAGTTGATAATCAAGTTCATTACCTGGAACTGATCAGAAAAAAAAAATGAAGAAAATTGTTACCCTCTCTAACTGAACTGATTTAAGACAAAACAAAGGGGAATGGAAAATATTGGACTATCCTGACAGATAACTTTGTTTGCCAAACTACAGGCAGCTCAGAATCTAAAAGGCTTAGTCTTAAACTCCTGGAAAATGAGAGAATGATTCCAACTGGAAATATTTTTTTTTAAAGAAAGACTTTCAAAAGTAGGACACTACAGATCAGTGACAAGGTACAAATACAAAAGCTAATAAAGAGGCTATAATTAATCCGACTCTAGGTACATTTTCCAAGAGATCTAAAAATAATCCATATATGTGAATAATCTTGTTATTGTGTGTGGTGCCAAAATTGTCTATACCCTGAATAGCTTCAAATGGTCTCTCTAAGTTTATAGCAATTAAAACCCACTGAAATCCATGGGGCTGCAGTATAAACACAGATATATAAACATGCATTAAATGTCTTCACCAGTGACCCAAATGTTAAATCGATTTTATGAGACATTGGTTTTCCAGCCACCGAGTGACTGTAAGGCTATAAATGTTAAGTGTTTTTACAGGTTGTTGCTTTCCCAGCTGCTGAGCCACTTTAATGCTCTCTCTCTCTCTCTCTCTCTCTCTCACACACACACACACACACACACACACACACACACATATACACTTGCTTTTCCAGCTGTTAAGCCTCTCTGTACATTTTTATGAAGTTTTTCCTCTTTCCTTTACTTGCTAAATCTATTTATATTTTACTCACAAAAGCAAGTGCAAAATTGTCTTGGCATCATCTAACTTTTATTTTTATTGAATTAAAAAAATACAAATAAAAATTCCATCCCTGTTTCAGTGCTTTCCAGAAAGTAAGGGCCCTAGTTATAATGAATCCAACATGAACA
Source organism: Eospalax fontanierii (assembly GCA_035773235.1). NCBI lineage: Eukaryota > Metazoa > Chordata > Mammalia > Rodentia > Spalacidae > Eospalax > Eospalax fontanierii. Next base: position 90,505,786 of record CM069531.1, on the reverse strand, counting down.
TTACAAGTTCATCTCAGAATTTAAATACCACAAAAGCAATCCCCTTGTGGTATGCTTGTGGTATTTCCATTGGAAATATTGTACTTGTGGTATTTTTCAATGGAAAAACTATTACCATAGCGTTACCAAGTGCTACAGGAAACACTGGCTGGAATCTTTTAACAAAAGGCCAAGAGAAGCAGAGAGACTATGAAGGACAGAGTTAAATTAAGGTAGCAATGTATTCATAAAGGTTGATGATGATGAAGATGATAATATATTACTTTGCAATCTAAAATGAGATCCCTCTTGCATTTTATATTGGAAAGAAAAAATTCTAATTAGTATCAGATTTAAGAAAGTACAAAGGCAAAAATGGGAGTGAGAAATAAAACTTATATAGGAGTACAAGAAGGGAGAGAGAGGTCAAAGTTAGGTTGAAGAAAGTGTACACGAGATTTTTCTCCCAGTTTTCATTCACAAACTCTAGGAAAGATGGTCAAGTGACAAATAAAATACCCAAGAAGAGACACACAAGGGAGAAATTGGGAATTACTTCTCCATTCAAGTGTGAAGCGAGGTGTTACGATGACCTAGCTTAAGATCATGACCTGATGAACTGTGCAGATGCTGACTGGGGCTCTATGATCTTTTGTATCTGAGTTCCCTAGACGGACTGTTTATTTCTGTTGGGCAGACTTTTTACTTCAGCTTACTGATGTCTGACCTAGCTGAGGCAGGCAGATATCTGTGAGATAGAGACCAGCCTGATCTACAGAGTGAGTCTCTGGTCTATTGGGGTTATGGGGAGACCCTGTCTCAAAACAAAACAAAGCAAAACAAACTAAAAGATAAGTAATAGCACGAATCAGAGAAAGGAGATTTATTCAGTATGGCCACATTAGAATGAGGAACAGAGATACAGTGTCTGCCCCATGCCCTCAAGTCTACTTTGGGGTAGACTGACATGAGGTTTAGGTGTAAATAGGGGTCAACAGATACACATAATCAATTAGTTCCTGGCCAAGGTATGGTTCCGCCCATCCCTGTCTGTTCTACCAAGTGATCTTATAAATTGACAGAACTGAAATATGAAAAATCTTCCTGGGAGAAAAGTTCCTCCTCTCACTGGCACCGGCCTTCAGTCTTTTCCTTCTCCCAGCAGGAAACTCTTGAGAGAAATTCTAAGTCCTTGGAGGCTATTGTTTCAATAGTCGGACATGTAAAGAGACAGGCACATGCCTCTCCCTGTGGAACATCTTTGCTGCTGACGGAATGGCGGCAAAAGTTACACTCATCTTCTGACTCGTCCAGCCTCCATGAGTCCACCCCTTTTTTTATCAACTCTAAGGTAGAGGTTAGCATTGGATGATGTCCTTCTGTTCTCTGTTGTGCCAGCAATACTAAAGGCAGGCACCTGGCTTCTTATTCCTTTACCACATTGAACACATCTCTGAACTCTCTGGGCTTACTAATTATTAATTACATAACTGAGGCAAAAGCAAACACAGTCCCTTGATTTTTCTGAATTGTCATGCGTGGATCATTGTAGCGATTACTACTATCTTCTATAAAAGATAAATTTGCAAATAACAGAGCATGGGTGATAGGTGTTCACTGCTTATTCGCCTTGCAATTCTGTGGGGGCATTTACGACATAGTGACTCTTCTCTAAGTGCTAACTTGGGATCCGCCCACCCTGTGGCTCTATTACTTGAAAGCTGCCCTCCAGGTAGGTCATTATTAGAGTTACCTGGAAGGAGAAAGGGAGAGCAGGAGTCTGTATATATAAACTATTTATCAAATTGACCTGAAAGTGGTGTCTATAACTCCTCTCGATTTTTACTTATCAAAGCTGATGGAGTTATGGGCTCAACTGTGTCTGTGAGATTTGTTTGTTGAAGCCCTAAGCCATAATATCTCAAGCTATGACTACCTTTGGATATGGGGTCTTTGAAGGAGTACTTATATTAAAATGAGGTCATTAGAGTAGGATATTTACTATTATGTGCCTCTTTAATTGGCCATTAAAGCAGTCTAGCAGAATTGTTGTCTTTATTAAGAAGAGGAATATGGATGGAAATCACATATAGACGGAAATCACATAGAGACACAGAGAAGTCAAGCATCTACATGCCGAGCAAAGAGGCCTCAGGTGAAGCCAGTGAACCCCATTCCCACTGTACAGTGGGAATTTCAGCTTCTAGAACTATAAGAAAAAGTTCTGCTATTTAAGACACCTGGTTTGTGGTGTTTTCTTTTCACCACCTAAACAAATTGATACAAGGGAGGTTGTGAAAGGTAGTCTTGCTGTGTGTGGAAAAATAAAAAGAATCAGGGTCTAGATCACAGATTCCCTTTCTGACAAAGCATTAGAACTGGGAAGAGCATGAGGGGCCCTCTACTCCAACACTTTTTCTTTTTAAAGTCAAGACAAACCCAACACATGGATTGACTTGTTCAAAAATTCTCTAGAATTAAGGGACGCTTCCCAGTACTCCTCTTTCTATCTAGGCGACTGGATCTCAAAAATTTGCTAATAATTTCTTCTGGAAACTTGGAAGTATCTAATTCTGTCAAGGCCCATCACTTTGACTTGACTCCTGTGAATCCAGAGGTTGAAAGAAGCGAATAGCAATGCAAATCACTCTTTTTCACAGAAATAAAAAAGAATTCTCTTCAACTGAGGTACAATTTCCACACTATCAGAAAGATCATCAAAGCAAATATTATATTTATTTATAAATAGCAACTGGTATTTTTATCTATTGGTATCTGTTCCACAGTAGCTGATTCCCTATAATCATTCATTAAGTAGATTCTCATTTGATATGACTGTAATACTTTAACCGTGTCTACCTTAGTTGAAGAATTTAATGATTTCCTTAACACAGTTTAAGAATTTCGCTAATAATTATTTTCAATGATTTTTAAATTATTATTTATTTATGTGTGCGTATGTGTGTGCACACAGGTCCTGATGTAGCTGCGGAGGTCAGAGGATAACTTGTGGGAATCAATTATCTTCTTCCACCTTGTCCTGAGATCCAACTCAGGCTTGGCAGCAAAAGCCTTTATTTGCTGAGCCATCTGGCTAACCTCTACTAACTATTTTCTATCAATGTTCCACCCAAGTCCTCAATACTGACCCAGACTGGCTACATAATGGTAGCCTAGCATAAAGCTCAAATGACTCATTTCAAGTTACTAAGGATTTCAAGCAGGTACAACAGGACATTGAACCAAAGGATCCCTGAGTACCACGGGATATATAGCACGGACCTTGCTGCTAGTTACACATTGAACATCATCTCTACCGCCGGGGCTTATTGCAGAAATTGATACTAACAGATGGAGAGGAATTTTAACTACTGGTCACTCCTCGACTGTGTCTGACAGGCTTTTAGTAAGTGTGACGACCTTGGCTTCTTACGTTGGCTTGTTGAAAGAAGATATGCTTTTACTACCAACTTCTTAACATGTGGTAAGGTTAGGTTTTTTAAAAAAAAATTATTTAACTTATAGAGGATTGAAGGCCATTTACTAGACTTGAGGCACAGGTTGAGTACTGTTTTCATATGTCCTCAGGCAGTTCTGTTTCCCAGGCCTGGGCTGGATTTTGAAAGTTTTCTCAGCCTTAAAGTCCTTGGAGTCTTAGAATTCTCTCCCTACAACCATCCATACACACAAATTACCATCTCTCACTCAGGGAAGGATTTTATTTATAGACGCTATATCTGTAGATGAGATTTAAAAATGTCAATAAAGTCAAAATTCCTTCAAATTTTTAAGATCTATAAAATTAGTTTTCTAGTGTCGGTCTATCAAAAAACTAGTCTCAGGAGAAAAAAAAGATCTAGTGAATGTGTTTATCTTTATATAAAAGACAGATATGAATTGACACAGCAACTGCATGAGTTTTTCATGACCTCAACAAAATGCCTAAAAAAAAAAAACTAACTTAAAGGCTGAATTGGAGCAATCCATGGTTGGCTAGGTTTATTATTACAGGCCCGAAGCAAAGCTGCTCCTGTGTGACAACTGCAGCCTTCGAAGACAATCCCCTAGTAACGTCCAACCTGGGCTCACTTACTGTTTTCTACCATCTCTCCCAACAAAGCCAATATCAACTTAAAAATCCATCATTGATTAGGGCAGAGCCCTTATGATCCAACCACTCTCCTAAGCCTATGGACTGGCAAGTACGTCTTTAACAGATGAGCTTTCAGGGGACATTTTAGATTCAAGTCATTAGAACCACACTTACCAACACTTATTGGATCTTTTTTTTTTTTCCCAAGGAATGAAAGGATCAACACAAAAACAGCAAATCTTTAAGGTTATTGGCATTGATGAAATGTTAATCATTTTTTCATTCAATATTTTATGTATACAATTAAGAAATTGTTACCTCATGAAGCTGGTGTCAGGCCATCGACTGGTGTCCTCCATTAGCACCTTGCATAGTGCTATCCAGGGCTATGAGAGCTAGCCTTCAGGGGAAGTGGCTTCCAGGCCAGTTCCAGCTCTACTGCTCTAAATCTGGTCTCCAAAGTATGTCCTGTTTTCAGAGATAAGGAGGTAAGGTCTTATCTTCAAGTCCTGGGAGGCAATCAGGGCTTTGGCAGTAGCCTGAGTAACATGGTGAATATTTTGGACTACCCTGGTCAGCAACTCAAAGGAGAGTTTCTCCTATCTGGCACTGACTCTTGTTCTGTAGTCTTCAGCTATACATATGGACCCATGTAGAGATACTGTATATGGAATTTGTCATTAGGTTGTTAGACTAATATGATTCCCTCTGGTATTTTATACTAGCTAGGCATTCTCTCTCTCTCTCTCTCTCTCTCTCTCTCTCTCTTACACTTCCTCCATGCCTTCCCAATTTAAAGTGTTCCCATTGTCCCCATTTCTTCCTTAGTAATACCAGTATCCTATGGCCCCACCTCTCTTGAGCTCCTTCTTAACCTTTATCTCTATAGCTCCTTGTATAATCCAAATAACCACATCAATGACCACCACAACATATGACAGTGATACAGTAATGGCACTTTTATCTTGTGGACAATCAATGACTACCTAATTGGTCTTAGAGCCCACTCAGTGGGAGGAAACTCACGTGTGGTACTGTAATCATAGACAAATACACATGTCTGAAGAGGTCATAGATCTTAGAGAAATCCCCAAGGCCATCACATACCTAGGCTAATATAACTAAATTCTTATGAAATGCAAAAATATGTATCCTTATATTTACAGTCAAGTATCCCAGTCACCACTGTTTTGCACTAGATGGAGACTACTACAGAGCACTACAACTGGTCACATACAGGCGTTTTCTGCAAATTGCCCAAGCCTAAGTGCACAATTTACAATGCAACCTCTATACCCAAAGTTCACACAGCATAGAACAGGGGTAAAGAGGACACTGATGAATCTCTCAACTCTCATTAGTGAAGCTCCTCATGCAACAGAGGGCCAGTAGCAAAAAAGGCCTTTAATAACCAAAGCTTGGAGATTAGAAGTCTGCAGAGTGTGGGTCCCTGGACAGGACCCTTCTATTAAGTTTCACTCACCCAGGACTCAAGGGCCATTACAGAAGACGGGGTAGAAAGATTGTAAGATCCAGTGAAAAGGTGTGTGACCATCTGGAAATAGAATCCTACAAGCTCCTGGAACCTTTCTCATGTGAACCTACAGCAATGGTGTTGTCATGCCCAAGTCCCATGCAAACTCAAGCCTACAAAAACCCAGCATGGGAACGGGGAAATGGGCAGCAGACTCAGGTCTTTGCAGAAGAAATATTGGCAGTTGATTACAGTTGGGTGAGGATGCACTGATTTTCCTAAAGCAAGGGATTCTGGATAGGCTGACTAGACCTCAGTGGATGAACTTGTACTGAGGGACATTTGGAGACACTAAGTTGACATGATAGACCTTAGCACAGGTGAAAGAATGTGTGGATTCCAGTCACAGGACTGTGGGGGATGCCGATGGGGAAGGGGTTATAAAGATGATTACGATTGAGCTGTTCTGTATGAAATACACAATGATTCAATTAAAAAAAGATAAAAGAAAAGAAAGAGATATTATCTCACATTAATCACTGCAGTTATGGAAATCTAATGTTAAAAAAAGTATTATATTACCAGATTATTAAAAGAAAGGATGTAATGCACACACACACACACACACACACATATATATATATATATTTATTACTATCCTATTTTTTATTTATCCCTATCTATAGTCTGTATACTTTTTTATTGGCCTTTTTGAGTCAGGGTTTCCTGTAGCCCAGCTTTCCTGGAACTCACTATGCAGACCAGACTGGTCTTGAACTCACAGAGATCACCCTGTCTCTGCCTTCTGAGTGCTGGGGCTAAAGGTGTGTACCATAATACTTTCTATCTATCAATTATCTATATATCTATTATCTATTTATTATCTATTAATCTGCCTCTATTCATATATCTATATCTATCTATCTATCTATCATCTGTCATCTATCCACTATCTATCCACTGCTCAGAAAATGTAGGGAATTACTGAAACTAACAAAGATGGTGCTCAGAGTAAATATGCTCTGAACTGAATTCTATAGAACTGTGTATAAATTAACTTTATTTTAGGACATTCCTGTTTGCCATTTGTTTAACAAAACAATTTGTGTATATTACTTGATTCGAGTCTTAAAGTCATAGCCTCAGCACTCAAACTGCTAAGGTTTGCATCCCAGCTCTGTCAGTCAGTGTTTAGCCTTGAGAAATACATATAACATCTCTAATCCACAAATTTTTCACTTATATAAACAAACTTGGAAATAAATAGGCCCTACCACAACTGGTGTTGTGAGAGGATTAGTCAATTAGTTCATGGGAAACACAGAACAACACACATATTGTTACTTAGTCTCTTTAAATGTGACTCAACTTATCTCTGTGAGATAAGGAGAATAATGCATGCCTCTAAGATTATATGAGGGGCAAACTGAAGGAGAGTAGGGTGGGGACTCAAGTGTGCAGGTGGAGGTTGAGGACAACTTATAGGAGTTGGTTCTCAGGGATCAAACTCAGGTCAGCAGACTTGGTGGCAGACACTTCATCTTGCGGGCCCTATCTTTATTTTGATTAATTACATCTTAAGCAGATTAGAATGAGTACTATTCAAATCGTGTTTTCCTATGCTGTGATTACCTAGGATCACACCAAATAACATTAGGATGAATGAAGCAGCCTGAAAGTGTCTCCTCTGTAATTAGCCCTTGCAATTTTCAGCTAGTGACTTGATGACACAGGAAAACAGAGCTGCTCAGGGTGAACAGGTATCAGAGTCTTCAGGTTTCTATGCAACACCTTCTCCAGTGTTATCTTGCTGGCCAGCACTTAATTCCCTCTATCATTATCTACCTATTCATCTCAATATATATTATATATTATATGCTATGTAATATATATATATATATATGCTATACAATACATTAGATACTTAAAGAGATATATAAAACAAATCAAAATAAAGTGATGGTGAAGTGATAGGTGAAGAACAAATAGAAAATGATTAAGAAAACCCCATGAGTTCCATTGGTATACCAAATTCACACTGCAGGTAAATGTATACTATGCTGAGCAGCAGGCAAAACATACTGTTTCTGTACCTGTATCAGACAGGCAGGACACCCACAGGATTCACAGATAAAAGCAATTACTTAAGAAAAAACCTACCCTTTTCTTTTATTACAGCTCTACCTTTTAGCCGTCTAAACATTTTTTGAAGACATAGACTCATTATCTCATCTGCTTTCCAGCAAGCCTTTCTTTTTAATAATATCAAAACATATAATTCATAAGGCATGGAAATTAGCATATTAATTTTTGTAGATCACTGTGTCTGAAACACGACAAGCTTTCCAAAGAATGTTTACACTGTGAATTAATTAACAAACTGTAAGATGTCTGTCAAAAGCAAGACGCTTGCTTGAATGAACTAGTCACTTTTCAAAGCTAAGAGGCCCAGAAAGCAGGATAACTTCATGTACTTTATTATTTTTTTAATTTCTGTTTTATGTGCATGAGTATATTGCCTACATATATCTATATGCACCCATGTTGTGCAATGCCCTCGGAGGTCAGAGGAAGGCATTGGATGCCCTGGAACTAGAGTAATGGATTGTTGTTAGCTGCCATGTGGGTTCTGGGAATTGAACATGGGTCCTCTGCAGGAACAGCCATGCTCTTAATCTCTGAGCCATCTTTCAGTTCCACTTCATCTTATTTTGACAGAAAAGAAGGCTCTAAGTCAGTCTCTTGTGTGGACAGAAATAGGTTACATGGTGACTTATTCTCATTTTTAAATGAGAGAATAGAAATGTTGAGGAAAATGGCTTACCAAAAAGAGAAATATCTAAATATCTATCAATATCTGAATATCAGTAGGATAATAATCTAAATTTACTGGGCAAAAGGTCCCCATTTTCTTAAAACTAATGGCTAATTGATTCCAAGTTATGTTTCCTAAATGTGTTTAAGGGTATTACCAAGTTTATAATAATATCTTCCATGAAGTACTGCATTCAGAGTTAGAGGTATGTTGACAAGTTACTGTGCTTGATAATGTTTTTTTGCTCCTTTTTTGGCATTAGGGTCTTGTTATGTAACCCAAACTGCCAGACTGGCTTCAGAGTCACAACCTTCCTTTCTTAGATCCTGATTGCTGGGATTATAGGTATGCGTCACCTACTTCCTCCATCTGTACCCCGCCTCCCACTAATTCCCAGCAATGTAATCAAACACTCAATCTATCCATTCCTTATTCTACTGATGATGGTGGAAACTTCCTGATCCGATCACTTGTCAGTGATTGTATTCAGCATGTTGGGACCAAGTCTTTAACACATGAGTGTTTGGGACAACACTCTGCATGCATTCATAACAAAGGGAAAGGACAGGAATCAGTGTGTTTGAGTCTTGATGAGGGGGATAGAAAATTCAGGGTAGTACTTGAAGAGATATCGTTGCTCCAGGTGGCTAGGCTAGGAAGCTATGTATTACATTTTAAAATATTCAAATCCATTTAACAGAACCATGCCAATGCCGGTGAACACCAAGCCAAAGCACATTGCCCAGAATAGACAAATCCACAGAGACAGGAAGTTTAGTTGTGGTTGCTATGTGCCAAGATAAGGGGCAAATGGAGAAAGTCTCTCTCTCTCTCTCTCTCTCTCTCTCTCTCTCTCTCTCTCTCTGTGTGTGTGTGTGTGTGTGGTGTACATATCCATGTGTATAGGCCAGAGGACAAACAACCCGAGGTGCCATTCCTCAGGCTCCCTTTACCTGTATTTGAGATGGCATCTCTATTGGCCTCCAGCTCACCGAATAAGCGAGCCTGGCAGTCTAGTGAGCCCCAGGAATCTGCCTGTTGCTGCTTCACCAATGCTGGAATCACAAGCATGTGCCACCATGCGCCATCATGCCTAGGTTTTTTATTTTTTATTTTTTTATTTGTATTGCTGCTGCTGTTGTTGTTGTTGTTTTTTACCTGGGTTCTGAGGATCAAACTTAGTGCCTTACTCTTGCAAGGCACCTAGACTGTTGACTGAGTCATCTCCTCATCCCCAGAAAGACAGTTAACAGATGTGAGCCTTCCTTATGTGACACTGAGGGTGTCCTGGTATTAGATTGTGGTGGTGGTCCCACAAATGTGTGTACATGCAGAATTCCTCTGAAATGCATATTTTCAAAGGATGAATTTTATGATATATGGATAATTACTCAATTGCAGGTAGTAAATGCTTGAAAAGTCTTATTCCCCACTTTAAAATAATTGCAGCTTACATTTTCAGAGGAGTTGAGATGCTGCCTGTTTATTAATTGCCCTTAGTTTTACTCTCTATTTTTATTCAGTTTCAGACTCTGATTTCTGTCCTCAGAGTAGCAATTTGTTTTTACTTGGAAGTTGCATATATAGTCATTGCACAAGAAATGAGTTCCAATACGACATTTTCAAATATTTATACCGTACATATTGAGCCCATTCACTTCCCGACAAGCTTCTTCTGTACCCACCATGAGCCCCCTGCGGTCCTTTCTCCCAAAATTGCTGCAGTTCTGCCTCTTTTATCTTTTAAAAAATTTAGAATTCTTTCTGAGAGAAAACGTAGCATTTGTCATCTCGAGCCCGTCTAATTTCACCCAACAGAATGACATCCGGTTCCATTTATTTTCCTATATAAGACAAGACTTGGCTGTCTTGAGCGCTGAATGAAACTTGGCTGTGTACGTCCATCTTCTGCATTCATCTTTGGATAGACCCCGGATACCATGAACTGGCTATTGCAAAGTGCAGGCAACGAACATGCATGTGCAGATCCATTAAGCACATACGCCCACAAGTGTGTAGGGCTAGCTCCTACGGTCATTCCATTGGCAGTTGTTTGAGATACCCACACAGTGATTTCCATAATGGGTTCACTGGTTTATGTTCTGACCAACAGTGCATAGTTGCTCATTTATCCCCTTAATATTCACCAGCGTTTGTTGCGCTGTATCTTCTTGATGCTAGCTACTGGAGTAATACTTTGTATTTTTCTGTATTTTTGAAACAGAGTCTCATGTAGCCCAGGCTTTGAACTTGCTATGTAGCTGAGACTGGCCTTGTAGTCTTGATTTTCGTGCTTCTCCTGATTATATGCTGAGTTATAGGCATGTGCTACCATGCCTAAATTACTGGGGTGAGATGGAATGCCAGTGTAATTTTGATGTGCACTTCTGATGGCCAAACATGCTCAATATTTTTAATAGCTTTTCTACTTAATTAATTATAATAGCATACTTATATATAACATGCTGTGATCATACCTCCCCCCAGCCCCACACTATCTTCTCTCTCATTTTATATCACAGCTTTGACACTCATTCCAGGACACTATTCAGATCTTGGTGTCTCTATCACGATTAATGGAAGTTTGTTTGAGTACATAAGACAATCCTTAACTAAAGTTCTCTTCCCCGGCTAATGGGGCAAGGGAATTATAATGTAGATAGATTTTATTAAAGCCAGGGAAAGGGATGAGGAAGTATTTGAGAAGGACACACACAAGTGGCAAAGGCCTGACCTGGGACGCGGCAGGAGGAACGGGAAATCGAGGCAGGAAGGAGAAGACTGATCAGGAAGATAAAGCAGGAAGTTGCTTCAGATCAGATCTGGGACAAAGCTAGACAATCCAAAGGACACTTACTAAGTCTCAACTGGCAAATCTTCTGGTCACTTGATCCCTTGACATTTCTGCCAGGGATGGGTAAATATTGTAACACTTTGCACAGTGGCTAGCTTCTCATAAACGATAATTAAATCAATGGATTTTTTTGTAGGGTGTTGTTTATTTCTTGGTTTTACTTCTTCTCAGGAGGCTCTTGTTGTCAAGCCAGTTCATTAATAACCATTTTGATTGGCAGGAAGGATGAGTAAAATCAAGTGACTTGTGCAAGGTCTCCTCGATGAAAGGTGGTTTTGTGCAAAGGCAGAGCAGATCCTATTAGTTCTAAATAAGAAAAGGATGCTTCTAGGCGTAATAAGATCCAGGGGAAGAAAACAGAGATGAGAATTTAGAAGTAGAAGTGGAGACCATGAATATGTCAGGATAAAGATATCTTCAACCTCATCAAAGTCAAAGCTTTGGGGATGTGAATTCACAAGACTGAGCCTACAAACCTGTCCAGCCAGCAGAGAGGTAGGTGTGTTGTGATTCATGTGCCAATGCCTTGGATAGTAAAGAAAGTAACCTTAGAGGCCCTGGGAACTTCAACAACCTGGGAAGAAGAGGACCAAGTAAAAACTATCTTGTGAAAAATTATTGCTGAGCATGTGTGTTGTGACTGATTGCCATTGTGGGTTGTCTGGAAACATCATTAGGGGCCACAGAATGGCAGAAAGGTTATTTAGGACTGAGCTCACTATACAGTGAAGATTTCCAGTGCACTAGGAAGTTGGCTTTCATAGAACAGCTTTCAGGTAATAGTATGTTATCATAAGCAGACTGTTCTTTATGTTACCATAAATGTAATGTTGCTTAAACAACCAACAATGATTTTTCTCAAAGCCAGTGTTTCCTTCTGACAAACCTCAATGTCCCATAATCCTCTCAACTTGATGTTTATTATATATGGCTAGAACTTTTCTTTCTTCTTTCATGATATAAATGATAAATTATATTTAAAGAGTAGATAAGTAACAGCAATCAGCACATATCCCAAACTAACCACTAGCTTCCTGGGACTGAGAAACAGCTGGGTGACACCCTCCACTATCACAGTGTTCATTAGGGAGAGGGCATGCTGTTACATGTGCAGCACACATGACAGTGGACAGTGGCTTCATGATCAATGTAGTGGGCAACAGAGAGAGAAAACATGCACTAAATGACCTGTGCCAGGGAAGGCCCAGCGGCTGTCAGAGTGGGGCCTCAGTTAGCAGAGCTCCTGTATAATGCGGAAGAACCACTGTTTCCCAACAGCCAGGTCTGACCCCTGTCTATACCATGTAAAGGGAGCACCATCCAGGGCAGGTTTCCTCCTTACCTGTAGCACAACGCTTCTACTTCTTCGGGGCAGGAACCCAGCCACCAGCCTTCCTGAATGGCTTCAGAGCCCAGGCTCTGGCCTAGGCCTTTAGGCTTAGGATGGGTAGCCGGTTGGGTAGGGCCTCTGTATTGTGGGGACTCAGGAGGCTCCTAATTTCAGTTCTCCCTCAAGCAGGGAACACTGAGTCTCCCTTGTGGGTTCTAAGGGTCAAAGTTCTCTCTGGACCCAGAGAGGGGCTGCAGGTAGTTTGTTGCTCTTAGAGTTGGAGGTGAGAATTCGGCATACTGCAAGGCGAGTATCTCTGCTTATTTCTGGGGATAAGCAGGTGTTTGGTGGTCTGTAATTTGGGATTAAATACCTTTGCTAGAAGTAGGTGGAATGAGGACAGCAGGTGATTTCTGGATGGTTGTATCTGTTGCTGTTTGCTTAACAATGTATCCCATGTGAGAACCATTCTCTTTCTTCATCACCTGGATAAGAGGTGATTGCTTCTAGAGGTGATTGGCGGCCTGAGTCAGGCAGGTAGGCAGGTCAGGTTATTCATGTTGTCTCCAAGTGGACTGCGAATTCTGCCAGCACAGATGTAGACACCACTCTGACTTTATTTTCCTGTGATAATAGTATACTGCACTCATTTAATCAGGTGCTCGAGCACCTTCCTCATAGACTCTTTTAATGGTCCATGTCAGAGTTATGTGCCAAGTATGGTTTCTCTGTCATCAGGAGGGGCATATATCAGAGTTAGATGGCCAACATTAGGCAGAATCTGAGGTTAAGATTCGCAGGACAAGCTAGTCACTGTGGGTCACTCTGGGGATCAACACATTTCAAGGAAGAAATCAAGTTTCATTGGAGGTCACACAATAGCCTAAGTGGGTCTCACGGGAAGTTCTAGAGATGTGATGGACAGGTCTTTACACTGTCTTGTCTATCAGTTATCTGACATGGGTTCCCTGGGATAGGTTATGACATTGGGCAAGGTTGTGCTCTATTTCTAAGGCAATTCCGGAAGAGGTTGCCAACTCATAATTACCTACTGACAGTATTCACAGCAGCTGAGGAACAAGCTCTTCAGTAAAGCAGGTCCAGGAGATACAGCACCATGCCCACTCACATTAACTCTGGGCACTTCACTACGTTGACGTGGCTCACTGAGCCCAGAGCGTACTGGAGGCCATTATATTTAATAATTTCTTAACTCATACTAATTTTGTTATTTCAGTTTGGAAACTTGCTGTCAATACCTACTAAAGGGGTTAGAACAGTGTTATTGTGTTGGGAAGCTTTTGGAACATGCCTTCAGATCAAATAAAGAAATGCTCACTGAAATTATATCATACCCAGTCTGAAGTTCTGCTTTCCCTTTCCAAGAGAACTTAACTACATTTTGGACTGAAAACAAGAGCTACAGGGGAGAGAGAAAAGAGAGGAGAGACAGAGAGACAGAGAGACAGAGAGAGACAGAGAGACAGAGAGACAGAGAGAGACAGAGACAGAGAGAGAGAGAGAGAGACAGAGATAGAGAGACAGAGACAGAGAGACACAGAGAGATTTCTAGGTTCTTCAGGGAATTTTCATTTCACAGACAAAAGTACCTTAATTAGAAGCAAAATTCAGGAAGTGGGAAGACTGACACCAGCATCTAAAGAAAGGAAGTGAGGGTTTCCAGAGAGGTTATGGCACTTCTCTGCAAATAGTTAAAAGGACAGAGTTGATTCAAGCTTAGGGAGCAGTAGCAAGGACAGCACATTCTCCACACTTGTCTGTTGAAGACAGCGGATAGCACCTGCTGCTACCGGGCTTCCGTCAGCAAGATGAGCCCCTGGCTGCAAGACACCCTGCTTCTGTCTGGTCCACTCAGAGCTTTGTCTGTCTCCAGGGATTGAGCCTTTCCCAAAACAAGTTCAATCAGGTTATGTTTGCAACCAGAGTCTACACAGAGTGCATGAGGAACAGTGAGGAAAAGTGAGCTTGACATAGATGGAAACATTTAGATTTGGGATTTAAGCTGTGAAAAACATATTTACTCTGTTTATTTAATACCACAGAGGTTTGGAACCTGAGAATCCTTACAGAAGTGTGAAAGGCTCTTGCCAAGACACCAATTAAATGATCTGGTCAGTGACAAAAGGGCATCCTGTTTAACCAGCCTGAATTTAAAGTACCATGTGTCCACTACATTAGTATATCAGTCTCATCTGTTTACATAACTGTTTTCTTTAACTCCTGAATTATTTGGATTTGGTATTTGACTTTGGACAGAATCAAAATACATTCCTTTGATAGAAAGCAAGCCAGGGAGAGGGTTGTCCTAGAGTTGAGGAACAAGTACCCTGAAGTGACAATAAGCTCCATATGTTCCTGGCCATTCAGAGGAATCATGCTCTTTTGTAAGGTTCCCAGGATAAATTACAATAGTCACACTTTTGGCTTTGAATGAAGGAGTTTTATTAAGTATAGAGGAAACTGAAGTAACTGAATAAATGGCCAGAGAAAAATGGATGGATGAATGGATAGATGATGATAGATAGATAGATAGATAGATAGATGATAGACAGACAGCAAAACATCATCAAATCAAGCTTTCTCTATACGATGAGTTTCCTTTGGCTAAATATTCATCTTGTTTTCCCACAGTAACCACTTTTATATCCTATGTGATAAGCAATAATTTAATAAGCCTTCGCTGGAAATTGTTTACCTTTTTAGCTCCCTGTAAAGGCACAGTGTTTTCACTTGGGAGCTGTTTTGTTGTTGTTGTTTTTCCTCTATCACAGTGTTGGAATAGCTACTCATCCTCAGAGGAAGGGTCTTGGAAGGCACTTGACATAAATATGTTTCAGTCTGAAGTGGGGTGGGGACAATCCCACTTCCACAGCGACTCATTTTTAGCACATTTAAGCAGCATCTGTCAATTTAACAATAAAATGTATATTATATTCATCCCCATAGAAGGCTTCCTGCTACTGTTGAGAAATCTCTTACCTCTAAATGCCAATAGATGGTAAGGACCCATCTAATCTTTGCAGTTTGTCAGTGGGTTTAACCACAATGTATGATTTTTGTAAAAAACAAGGCTTTTGTAATGATGACTTGAAATTTTGCATATGTAGAATCCTCTCTTTGTATTTCAGTAGAGGCAGGACTCTGGGGCAGAACTTTCAGGGCCCAACTGATTTAGCTGAGGATGTGTTAGTTTGCAATGGAGTGTAAAGGGAAATCTGATGAAAACATTATTAGTATATTGTATCATCTATATCGATCTATCATTTACCCATCAATCAATCATCGATCCATGTATCTTTGTATCTAGGTAGCTATCTATATGTATCTATATGTCTATTGGTCTATCATTTATCTATCCCTGCATCATCTATTAATTTATTTATTGTCTATATCTATCTCTATCATCTACCTCTCAATCGTCTGCCATCTATCAATCTATCTATCATCTCTCTATCTATTATCTCTCTATCTCTCATCTATCTATCTAATCTATATAAAGGAAAAATAAGAAAGGAAAGGAGGGTGGCTCTAGGAGCTTTCTCCCTATGAGGGTCTAAATATCTGTAGAGCATTAACAGGAACCGCTCTATGCCTTCAAAAGCACATTCAGAAGAAAAAAATGTTAGCTATTTTCATCTCCCAGAAAGACTTTCAGAGTTCATGATCTGAAGGCTCTACTGCGTTGTTTGGAGGATCCTCCCTTTTTGCATTTGAAAAACGAAAGTCCATTTGCTCTCTTGCCAAGGCAATTCCTCCTGGATACTCAGCTTCAGTCTCTGCAAACCCACAGCTGTTTCCCCATCATTAGTCCCAGTTGTATTTCAATTTTCTTTTTAACAGTGATGAGACCGAATTCCTCTTTGGAACTATATCTCAGCAAGCTAGACAGGAAGAACATTCTTGTCTCTGCTCCTGGAGATTTTGTGCCCCACTTTCTTTTCAATATTATATCTAGAAACTCCATGCTTAACCTCACTAGCACTGTCACAGGTATGATCTTAAGAAATCCTACTTGTCTCGGCAATCTAAAAATTTATTGTCTTTTGGTGAAGTTTTTTATCCTCTGGAGTCAAAAGATAAGTTTACATCACACGAACTATGTGACAATTAAGTGAAAAAAGCATTTAAATTCCCTTGACGACTGCCATATTTCTTTTTTATTATCTAGTAATCATAAGAAAAATTACTGCAAGAGGAGATGAAACATGCAAAAATGTTTATTTACTAAAGATTGATTCTGATGATAAATGTTAGAGAAGCATAGACTCATTTGGTTTATAGCAGCTTAAGATAAGGATGGAACTGAAAGATCAGTTCATCCATCTCCTTTTATTTTGGAAAAAGGAAATAAGGTTAGGGTGGTAAAAGAATTGTGCTTTGATCCTGGGTGTAGGCTAGATAACCCTGGAGCTCGATTCTCCTGTCTTAGAAACTTCCTCACTTTTGAAAAAAGATAATCATTTGAAATCAGATAAAGAAAAGTTCTGGAATGTTGGAAGGTCAACTAAGAGAACTACATACTGTCATTCACTGGCCAGAATAGTAACTCGCCTGCTCTCTAGTCTAGACTGAAGCTCCATCTGGTAAAGATTTATGCATTAACTGTAATCTTTGTTCCCTTCCAAAGTTCAAATCTTTCTGGAGAGTGTCCATTATATGTTTCTTAGGTTTTATCTGAATGATCAATAAACAGGCTGAAGGTTTGTTTTGATAGAGTAAAAAGAGAGAACACACGAGGGGCTTTAGAAACACTGTTTGATTTCAGACTCATATTGTCCTGCTAATGACTGTGTATTAGTATTTTTTTTATTACTGCTGTGTCAAATGACCACCAAATGAAAATCTCAGATAATACATATTTATTCTCTTACAGTTCTGCAGTTAAGAAGCTGGAAGTGATTCTGCCTGGGCAAAAATCAAAGTGTGGGCATGGCTCCTGATTTCTCCTGGGGCCTTTATGGAGGTAAATGTATTTCCTTCTCTTTTCTCAGGTTCTAGAGGCCACCTACAATTCTTGTTTTTTTCTACTTCTTTCTCCTCAAAGCCAGAAACAATGAACTGCATCCTGGTATTGCATCACTCTGTCCTCTTCTGTGTACTTGGCCACTTCGAAGAACCATTGTGTTGGAACTGAACCTGGTTGGATAATGCTGGATAATCTCTTATTGTAAGGTCAACAGAGCTACACACTGAAAGAAAATTTAAACCTTTTTATTAATTACTTGTGAATTTCATACAGTGTGCTTGGTCATATGCATCCTTTCTCCCAACTCTGCCCAGGTCCCCCTGACCTTTCTAACCCACCCAATTTTGTGCCCATATTTTTCTTTTTAATCCATGGAACCCAATTTGTGATGCCCATGCACTCTTGGGTGTGGGGCAACCCACTGGACAGTAGTTGACCTGGGGGCAGGTGCGTGGCACACCCTTAAAGAAACGTGACCCCCCACCCCAGCAGCCAGTTTTCCAATAGCTTGTCAGCTTTATGTCCATCTCCCCCTTCCACGTTGAGATTTTGTTTGGCTTGAGCTTGTGCAAGTCTCATGAATACTGTCACAGCTGCTGTGAGTTCATATGTACACTTAACCTATTGTGTCTAAAAACCACTGTTCCGTTGTGGAGCATCCACTGTCTCTGGCTCTTAACAGTTTTCTGACCTCCTCTTTCAAGATGGACTCTCAATAGCTTCAATTTTCCTTCTCAGGCACATCATCTGATAGATTCATAGGTTCCAGAGATTAGGTACAAGATATTTTTAGGTGGTATCATCGGTCGGCTTATCCCAGGTTATAACAACAAAAACATCTATAATTCTCAGTGGTCTAACTAAATAGAAGTTTATTTCTTACCCATTTCAGGTGTTTCTAGACAGACAGCCAACTAAGTGGCCTTTGAGGGAACCCGTCTTTTCTTTTCCTAGATCTCTAGTCCTGCTTGATTTGAAGCTTTCTCCATTCAGAAGGGGAAAGAGAGCAATGTTCCCATGTGTGGGTCAGGCCAGGCCACAGAGGAATAAACTACCTTTTCACTCATGTTCCCAGGGTGATATTCTCAGTTATGAGAAACAGAGGGATTTGGGGGAATGTAGCTTATGTGCTTGGGACAGGAGTTGGGGAGGAAATCTGACCAAGAGCTAGTCCTCGTCTTTCATTCTGTCCTTCTAGTCACCAAACCATTCTTTATAGTCTCTTGGCTGAATATTGATGACCCTTGTCCCTCTCAAAGGTAGAAAACCCAAGGCCTCTTTTCCTGGTCGTTGTATCAAGCTCAAAACCCAGGATCCTTGAATGATGCTCAGATAGCTGTCAAGGCTACAGAAGTTTCTTTGGCCATATAAACTGTATATATTGACACATACATTCAGCATCCGTCAGTGACATACAGACATGAGATAACAGCGTATTTTAAAAACCTGTTCAGGAAATAAGAGAAGGCACACAGCCTACTGACCCTTGGTAACTTTAAATCCAGTTAGGAGATACTTTGAAGGCTCTACTCTTTGAGTATTCTAAAATTATGCCATCTAGGAACTCACCTCTCCACCACTCTTTATGCTTCCTGAGGCTTCTGGGAAATCCTGTTCCATTTCCACTCCTGCTGGTATTTATGGTTATTCCTGGTGAAAACTGGGGAACCCAACACTAATTCTGAAGTTTAAAAGAAAGTCTTTACTGACCTGATTTTCTGTAAAGCCTATAGACCCTTTAACCATTTTGTTTAGTGTTGATTTCATGTGCCAAGAGCTACATTTGAAGTTTCTTCATAGCAATAATTCTCTGGTCTAATTTTTTTCTTTGCCTTCTCACCTACTTCCATCTAAGTCACACTTAGCCTCTAGGAATCAGTAAAAATAATATTATTTAAAGTTATATTCTTGAGCTAATATTTATTTTTGGGTTTTGTTTTTTATTTGTTTGGTTGCTTTTACTATTTTATTTGATCATGACCATTCGGAGTCTTCTTCAACTTGCCTCTGTTAATTGGAATACAGAAGATGTCAGGTTTGTCAACTTGAAAAATTCATGTTAAATATCTTCCTTAACTTTTACTTTAAACCAGCAGGCTCTCACTCTATGTCCATCTCTCTTTATTTTGTAAAATCCATTGTTAAAAGAGGCCAATAGTATTCTATACAGAGTGCCTTTCATATCAGCTATGTAGCTAAGGGCAAGGGGATGCAATAGGCTCACTAGGGGGTTAGAATGCATGGTGGTTTGAATAAGGGTTCCCCATAGGCTTAAGTGTTTGAATACTTGGTTAGTTGGTGATTGGAGAGGGTCATGGAACCTTAGGAGGTGTAGGCTTACTGGTGGAAGCACATCACTGGGGGGCTGGCTTGAGAGTTCATAGCCTTGCCCCTTCCCAGGTTGCTCTCTTTGCACATACTTGAAGATGTGAGTGCCCAGCTCTCTGTTCTAGCTGTCTCTGACACATTCCTCCCTGCTGTGATGAACTCTCCTCCCTCTGGAATGATAAACCAAATAAACTCTTCCTTCTGTAAGTTGATTGGTTGCGGCGTTTTATTACAAAAACCAGAAAAGTAACTAATACATCATGATTTTCAATGTATTATACTTGAGTCTTCCTGTATATTCTGCAATGGCACAATGTGGGATCGGCTTCCATCACTTCAGTCTTTCAGAAAAACCAGTTTCTTTATTTCTTGTTAGCATTAAGTCAGTGCCACAGATTTTAAGATGGACTGTTAATACCCTGGTTCAAAGCAACAGTTTTTTATTTTTAAATTTATTTTTTGTCTTTTTGAGACAGGGTCTCCCTTTAGCCCCAGCTGGTCCGGAACTCACTATGTAGACCAGGCTGGCTTTGAATTCACAGAGATCTGCCTGCCTCTGCCTCTCGGTGCTGGGATTAAAGGCATGTGCCACTACACCCAGCCTGTCAAAGCACCAGTTTTAAGATGAGATAGAATCTCCAATATCATAACAAATGCTGTCATCTCTGAGCTGCAGCATGAATAGTGCTATAGAAATGCTTTGTACTGGTAGTGCTGTCGAAATGACTTGCAGTATGAATCTGAACTAAGGAATTCTACTTAATCTTGCACCAAAGACTTACTCTTCCTAATGTTCACAAGCTCACTAAACCATGTGTTCCACTTGTGATCTGGGCTTATGTCCTTGATCCCTCTGACCCCACATTGACTACCACCCAAAGTGCGAATGAATGAGGGTATGCTTGAATTAGCATGTCAAAGTGCTGAAAGCAGGAATGCGATTCCTATTCCTATTAGAAGCAGGGAAAATAACTGAGACCTCAGATTGCCAGTGTGTGTATGAGACATTTTAAGCCTACAGATCAAAGGATGAGATTCTCTCAAAAGACAAAGGGGGATTCAAACTTGTGTTTCCCCAGTTCATGCTGGGAGACCGTGTGAATAAAAGTCTGGCTGAGGCCTGGCTCAGGAGCATAGTTCTGTGAGAGGTCTGAAGGAACAGATTCTCAGAGTTGAGGTCCACTTTTGGTCTTAAAATTAACTCTAAGAGTAACACCTGAGTTTTTATTCCGGTATAACCTTAATGAGGCTTAGAAACACCAAACAGGTATATTTTCAGTTCATATCATGGTCAGTAGTGCATATTCCTGATCAGATGACCTTCTATGTGGTCATTCAAGGGATCAGGCTTTGCCTAATTTATGGATCTCTTCCTAATGGGGTGTCAGACCTTTCTCATTTCAGACAGAATGGAAAGAGAGAGCAAAAGTAATTTGTGAGGTCCAGTCAGGAACCAGACCTATTAGTGTTCAGTGTTATTTGTGCCCACATTCCATTGGTCACTTGAAGCTATATGTAGATACAGTTGCAAAAGGTGATATGAATACGTGTTCTTGTATATATGATTGGTGTGAAGAAAAAAATGGATTTTGGTGTTACATGTGCAATCTGTCATGACAAAAGACAGACTAGAACTGAGGATACAGGTGTATCAACACCAGCTATGTCATATAATCTGACTTAAGTGATCTATAAACCGTTACTGACATTGATGAACATTGCATAGCAAAGGCATCATCGATAGCATTGCAATGTGCAAACCATCCAAAAGTCTTGAATATAATACACAGGTCATTCATGAATTCTACTGTGCTATTGAACATTCACTATATAACAGACATTGAATCAATGTCTGAAGAGAACCAGTATAAATCCTTCCTTTCAAAAAAGATCTTATTATTCCAGGATAGAATAGAATGGGTTGAAGGATAGATACATGTACACAAGTCGCTAACATACAATGTCTTTGTTTTTATAACAAAATTATAAACATCAGGGAGGGAAACACAGGTATCTTGGTCTTAAAGAAAATAGACAGACTGGCAAGATGACTCAGTGCTCAAATGCCTCTGCTACCAACCCTGATGACATAAGTTTGATTCCTGGGACTCACATGGAGGAAGGAGAGAACTGACTCTCAAAAATTGTCCTCCAATCTCTGCACATATATACACATACGTGTATACACAAACACAACGAAGAAATAAAATATAATAAAACTTAGGCCTGGGGATTAATGTCTCAGTGGTTAAGAACACTTATTGCTGTTGGAGAGAACCAGGGTGGAGTTTGTTTCCCAGCACCCATGCCAGGCTGCTCATAACTGCCTATGACTTAAGTAACAGAGGCTCTGACACCCTCTCCTGGTCTCTGACAGCACTGGAACACATGAGCACACACACACACATACACACACACACACACAAATAAAAAAATGAATCTTGAAGAGAAAGTAGACTAGCAAATTGAGAAAATATTCAACTATTATCAAGAATGTCTTATTTTTGTTTTTAATTCATTTTTAAATTTTTCTCAGTGAGTGTACTGTCTTATTGAATTAGAGAGACTTTATGTATAGGGAGTTATCAGAATGATTAACACATTGCCTGAGGAAGCAAAAGGCCAGAGCTATTCATAAAGGTCAGTTGTTCGTCTAGTTCAGTGTTTAATGGAAAAAAAAAAAAAGATATCTTGAAATCTCCAAATCCAGGATGATGTTTAAAGCAAGGAAATCAGCAACGCCAGTTTCCGTCCTTTCGTGGTTGCCCTTGTTGGTGCTGGAGAGTGGCTGGAATGGTAACTTAAACGGTCAAAGTTTACTTTTGAGATCCTGCAGTACGGCACTTGGGCGACCTCCCATGATTCTGGGTCCCTGTTGGGTCTGAGGAAGGCAGACATTCATTCAGCCTTTCACCACCAGCAGTGGGAACTTATCCATTTCATGAGAGTAGACAACCACAAACATTTCATTCCGTGTATCAGTACCAGAAGCTAGAAGTGTGGAATGCACACAGCGTGCTTTGAACCTCATAATTGTTTCTTATAATAATAAATTTTTACATTTGAACCTGTGAGTTATCAAGGAAAAAGAAACACAAAGCCACTTTGGTTAAAGGATAGACTTAAAATAACAGGAATTATGGAGATGGAAAAACACCACTTTTCTTTGTTGGCCCAAGGATTTATGTTTGGGGAAAAAATGATTCAGAGGTGATGGCCTTTCTTGGACATTAACAAACTGTATTTTCATCCCTGACAATGGATGCAGTATAAATTGTAGTGAGGAGAGGCTGTGGCAGAGAAAGCAGATTAAGGAAAATTATTGAAAGCCATTTCATCCTGCTAGTGAGTGAGGCCAATTGTGCTTTAAACAATAACATGAGTATTGATTAAAAGTAATGTATCCATATAAACAATAGGTTTTTCTTCAGACATCTTGGTATCCTCAATTCGTGCTTATCAGATTATGAGTCTTAGACAAATGAACTCCAGATGGAAGAACCAATCATTTAAACATTAGAAATCCAATGACAACTAAAACAAAATACAGTACAACTTAAAAAGTAAAGCTTATAGCTGGAATTTCAATACAATTAAGCATTCTTATGTTAAAAATGTATTCCAAGAATTCTAAAGACTGAACCAGGAGGATGGCAAATTTGAAGCCAGGCTGGGCTGCAAAGAGTCTGAAGCTATTCAGGGTTCCATAGAGAGAGAGCCTGTCTCAAAACAATTATATTGAAAGGCAAAGCGCAGGTGGTGGAAATAATTTCATTAAATAGAGAATAAGGCTGTGCAAGGATGGCTCAGCATTCAAGAGCTCTGACTGCTTTTCCAGAGGAACCAGGTTCAGTTCCCTGCACTAACAGGTCAGCTAACAAACATCTTCATTCCAATTCCAGGGGATCCAACACGTTCTTCTGACCTCTGTGAGCATTGCTGTCATGAGGTGCATTTAGATACAGGCAAAACACTCATACTCAGAAAATAAAAATAAATCAATCAAAACAATTAAAAACTAGAGAATGGATTTCATCTCTTCTTATGATGTTATGTAAGTTTATGAATAAAAGATAGTAGGCTCCTTGGCTGATTTTATAGCCAATTTATTAAATTAACAAGTATAAATAGCAAACACCCTAAACAATATTCAGTTGTTCTACCAAGATGAAATCATTAAATTATGGTTCAATTTTACTTTTTAAGCCATAAGAAACAGTAAAGGGATTTTTAAAAGGTCATTTTAGAATTGACTTTCCTTCGTAGTTAGTAATATTATAAACAATAAAAATGAAATGAGACATCTATACTGACCTCCCCCACCAGCACCATGGCTCCAGGGACGTAGTGAAATGTGTGGGGAGGGGACAGCGTAAGAGCTTGAACGTGAGGAGGAGAGCAGTGAAATGCTGTCTTTTGGATGTGACTTGGCTCTCATGAAATCAAAGCAGCTTTGTTTAAGTACACAAGATCTACACAAGTTCAAGCTAGCCAAAATCCCAGCAGAGGAGGGAGAGACCCACAGTCCCCACCCCTAAAGGAAGAGCTGTTGGCAGTTAAGGGCTAGTTGCTAGGAGAGGGACAATCCTTCTTTCAGTGTTTATCTACTGTTACGTGTCCCATGGTCCACTGGATGCACCTAGACCTTTGCACATACAGGAAGCACTAAATGGACTTAGTGGATTAATTTTTTTAAATAGAGGATATACACCCAGGAAGTGGATGCATGTGGGGAAATCCAGGAAGTGTTGGAGGGGGCTGAAGGACAGGGGGTGGGTATGGTCTTATTTCATTGTATACATGTATGAAAATCTCAAATAATAAAATAAGTAATGAAGAGATGAAAAACAGAATGTCTTACAGGGCATCACATATAAAATATGTCTTAGAATTATTTGAGTTCTGTGATATGAAATTGTGAAATACTTACACTTTTTTTCTTAATTTTTTTTATTGAGCTTTTGTACATTTAATACAAGAGTTCTTAATCAAATTTAGACTCCCTCTCCCACCCGTCCCTCCCCCTCACCAGACCTCATGCATTCTGTCATACATGCTAAGTCCTATCCAGTCAAGCCGTTCTATCCAGATGTCTTTCAGTGCAAATTCATCCACTGGAGTCCTGGTCAGCCTATCTAGAGATCATAAGTAGGGTCTGTTCTCTCTCACCCCTGTGGTAACCAAAAGTTCTCACGCTAGGGCTGGCCAACCAGCCCTTTCCCTTGCTGCACTCTGGACCTGGTCTGGTTGAGCTGACATGGGTCTTGTGCTTGACACTACCATTGCAGCAAGTTCACATGTGCAGTCTTCCAATGGCCTGGAAGCCTCTGCTTCCCTGTCTTCATGGATGAATCCTGGGGCTTATAATCTTTCTGCCCCTGACCTTCCTCAGTGGTCTCTGAGCTGCGGGTGAGATTTAATATATTTGTACTTCTATAGTCTATTTATTTATTTATTTTTAGTGGATGTGTATGAGAGTTTTGCCTGCATGTATGTAAGCGTACCCAAGTATGCAATGTGTTAGAAACAGGGAGGCAGCTGATAGTCTAGGACAGGCTGAAGCAGTTTTGCAGGTCATACATAGCTACAAGAGAGCTCTAGACTATTGAACTAACTGCGGGTACTTTTCATCTTTGAAATCCCAGTCCAGCTGCGACAATCGAAAATATCCTACGTAGATCTTACACACAGAAAAATACATCTTCAAAATTCCCAATCCTCTTAGCTTGTAGGAAGAAAACACATAAATAAAACATGAACGGCTCCTAAAGTAGACTTAATTGAAACAAAACAGTACCATGGCAAAGCTTTCAATGATTTCCATTAGAGTTCAGTGTGTGCCCTCTTATCTAGACTCTGATCAACAAGTTCTAATGACAAAATAGAACTATATCCTTTTTTACTGTGGTTTTAAAAATTTAAAGTGGCAAAAGTGCCATTTTAATAACTTCCATGGGTTGAATTCATATGAAACCTGTTATTTCACAGAAATAACAGAAAGATTTATTGTGATTGAGAGGATACCTGTCACAACTTTATTAGCAATGCTTTTGGATAAAGATGGGAAATGTACTTTAAGGAGATTTGACCTCAATACCTACTGCTAGATAATTCATTCTAGACCTGATAGGGAAGCTGCACCCAGGAAATCTCCCTAGTTGAGTTTGCCTAACAAGATCTGCATGGTGACACAACCAATTAACATGCAAATGTGAATGGGAGACTTTTTCATGGTGTCCAATCTCTAGATGAAAAGTTTCCCCACAATACATGGATACTGAGGGAGGGAGAATTAAGTTTCCCCAGTGACTTTCTCCCCAATAAGTTACCTTACCTAACCTTATGTCGTCAGTCCTAAACACATGTACACATGTACACATGAACACCACTACATGTATTTGGCACGATATATACATATCTATATGTATATATATATATATATATATAGAGAGAGAGAGAGAGAGAGATCTTTATGCCTATGCAACAAGAACAATCAAATAAGAGGACAAGAAATTGAGACAGAGAATGAGGGAAAGAGAATGTGGGAGGAATTGGAGGGGTAGAAATAATGAAAATCTAATACTCATGTATGGAATTTACAAAAAAATTTTTAAAGTATTAAAAAGGGAGATTCAACCAATATTTTATTCTCCCTCTGCTGTGAATCTCTACTGGCAACTGCCATATTTCTTCCTAGCAGAATACAAAGTTGCAGGACTGAACAGTGGATCTTTGAAGGAATGGTATTAGAAGAGACTGGGTTATAGCGTGGAATATGTATTGAAAAAGAAAAGGTCAGTATTTTACTTTGACACTAAACTCATTATATATCTTTCACTGCATTCAGATGTTCTAGGTTCCCTGGGAGGTCAAATCACTGTCTATATACCTGCCAGAGTAAGATCGAAGTGAATCAATCATCTTCGTTAGAAAGAGAGTCAGAAAAAGAAGTGGGCTCAGTAACATCTGAGACAGCTCCCATTGGGCCCTGCCTGTGTCTTGTGTTCAGTGAAACTAGAGGTATTGTCTCCGCCACTGGCAAATGTAGCTAAGTTCATCCATGATAATGTGATTGTGAAGGGAAGAATCTTTTTGGCTTGACTTCCTTTCCCCACCAGATAATATGCTGGGTGTGATAATGAGGCTATCAACTGAATGACTAAATGGATGAGGTGAAAAAAAGGAACCAGTATTGTGTATAAAGAATTCTGTTACTGATTGAGATGGGCATTTTCTGTTGCTTTATTTCTTCCTAATAAGTGAGTTTGTAGTGGGTAATCGGAAAAGAACATTTTATTTCCTTGTTGACTAATGCCTTTAAATCTCTGAAGGATATTGTTAAGAAGAGCAATAACTGGCCCTATGAGTGTTATACTTGCCAAATAATGGAAACTGTTTATGATTAAAATGTATTCATGGGCTCAGTGGTTAGGAGCACTGGTAGCTCTGGCAGATGCCATGGCTTCCGTTACCAGCATCCACATGGCAGCTAATAACCATCTGCAACTCCAGTTCCAGTGTGTCCAATGCCCTCTTCTGACCTCTATGGGCGTTACACAGCATACATTACATACATGCAGGCAATACACTCGTACACATAAAATAAAAATAGTAAATAAAACACTTAAAATTATTCATAGAAAAAATGCTAATCTTTCATACTGCCACTAGGCTTTGCTTTGGCCAAGACTGTCATAGAAAGCCACAGCCATTATATAGCCATTGGATCCTGGCCATCCCTCCTGGTGGGCCATTTACTTGCATGACCTCAGTTATAAGGTCACACAATGTGCCAGAATTAGTGGAGAAAATCTGTTTCTTTGAAATTTAAAAGCAAACTTTATTCTCTTTGGTAGCATTTTCTGCAGTTCTGTGAGGAGAACTCACCTAAATTGATGCTTTATTACTTGGAAATCCTGAATTGTGTTTCTTAGAAATGACCAGCTGGAAAAAATTAGAAATGTTTCACAAGAGCTGTTAATGCTGGGTAAAATTTTTCTAGAATAATTCCGCTTTAATTTAAACTTAGATCAAGAACATTTATGATATGGATATTAGTTTATTCAATTTGGTGAAAGTTGTTTTTCATTAGATTTTTAAGTCATAGGTACAGATGTATAGACGAGCTTGACTCTTTTTCAAGTTTGCCTTTAACGCTCTTGTATTTTAGGAAGAAAACAAACTGAAACGTCTTCTGTATAATTTTGTTTCAGATCATCTTAAAACATATGATCTTGAAGAATCTCTGACAATGTCTCCAGAATCTTCCTTTGAGAGGACATTTAGCCCCATTTGCCTATTTTTAATGAATATTCATAGACACACCAAGTCTCTGATGGGGCTTTCCAAAGATAGACATTTCTATTACTGCATTTTTGGGGATGTAGGAGGGCAATTCCATGAGAAAATTATAGGTAAACCCACATAAATTCATTTTCATATACCTTTAAAAAATATGTGTATGTGTGCATGTGCATATAGATACAGAAGTCAGAAAAAGATATCAGATCCCCTGGAGTTATAGACAGTTGTGAGCTGTCTGATGTGTTTATATGTCTTCTTGCTGGAGTAATATATGCTCTTATCCACGGAGCCATCTCTCCAGCCCCTTCTCTTCTAACTCATAATCACATATTGTATCAAGAATCAGATGATGTCTGAGTGCTGACATTCTCAAAATTCCCAAAGAATCAGGAAATATTTTGTACGAACGTCAGGGTCACATATACTTGCTATGGTTGGAAGAAGAACAGAAGATATATAAAGTCTAAGGAGATGGCCAAAAATTCGGAAACCTTGTAAATGTGAGTTAGTGGCTCCACTGAGGACAATGATGGGAATGAAAGCCCCTCTTGCAGTTTACAAGGCAAAACAATGGTAGAATAAGGTAACTTGGGAACAAAATAAGATCTTCAGTTTTGACAGGTTTCTAAATATATCCCAGAATTTCTTTTCTTGTTTGTGAAATGGAATCAGGAATTAAAGGAACATTGTCAAGTGTCTGTCAAAGTTTACTAAGGTTAGTGAGCTTCATGTGATATTTGCATTTGTATGAGTTAGGCTCATATATTTAATGTTAATGTAATTTGCCAGGAAGTCATAGATTTCTCCACCCACAAACTTGCTCAATAATTGTACATAAAAGTTCACCTTCCATGAAAATGGTAAAGGAATTAGAAAGACAAACCTGCTTAAATGTATCTGTGGAATATTGAAAACAGCATTTCTCATGCAGTTCTAACCCAGAATTTATCCCATCACTTGAACCCAGCAGTCTCAGCTTCCTCGCTGATTCAATGAAGTCAATTCCTATCGGACAGCCTAGAGAGAGAAACTATTCAAAAGTGCCTGCGACACACTATAGTACAGAAAAGTAGCTAACTAGAATGAAGTAGGCTGCTTCTCTTATCCAAATCCTTTGAAACAATGAAATAAGCCCCAAGAGTTTATGACACACTGCACCTGAGTCCTGATCTGCTCTCCTCTGGGTCCCACATTGCCAAGGAACTCAGCTTCACTAGCTTCGGGAGTTTATATCATAGATTAAATATTGAATATTGAAATGGCAGTTTCGTACACACAGCAAAGACATAAGCTACAAAGTGCTCTGGTAATGGCTCTGATAGTTCTTTCCAGGATAGAAAAATGTGCTCAAGGGGATTTTTCTCCAAACATTCACTTCTCTCTTTTATAAATCTCAATGTCTAACCATGAAGATATGTCTCAGAAAAATAATGTGAAAAATTAATTGAGGACCCCATTCCAAGGTTGACCTCTGACCTCCATATGAGTTAGAATGGACAAGCACACCCCCCACACATGTGAACACACATATGCATATATGATTACATTATACCCTCCATGCTTACGTACACATGCAACATTCACAATACACAAATATATACCTTGCATATACCATAGAAACACATATACCCTGTATATATCCTATATATACACTTCACACCCCAAATACTACACACATGTACTACACACACACATAACCTACATGTACCACACACACACACATACTCTATATATATCCCACATACACACTGCACACCCCCAATACTACACATATGTACTACACACACATACCCTACATATACCACACACACACATACCCTACATGTACCACACACATACATATACCCTATATATATCCCACATATACACTTCACACCCCAGATACTACACACACATACTACATACACCTCATGTAGTGCCACATATACACCATACTACATGCACACATACACCACACACACAGAGAGCACACCCCACACTCTACCAACACCACAGCTTGCCACACTACTCTGTCCCCCAAGAATCATCCAAGATAAAGACTTATCCATGCACAAAGCCATCCATAGATATATTTCGTCCCAAACTCATTAATGAATGTGTTGGATCCTCAAATACTTAATGGCTGGTAGAGTCTTGGTTTTAAATTTTTTCATACATCTTTATAAAGATCAACATCTTCAGGACATTTTTATGATCGGAATTCTATTTTTAAATTTTATGTGTATAAGTGTGTTATCTACATACATGTAAGTTCACCCATATTGTACAATATCTGCAGAGGTCAGAAGAAGGCATTGGGCCCCCTGGAACTGGAGTTAGGGACAATTGTTAGCAGCTTGGAACTAAATCTGGGTCTTCTGCAAGAGCAGTCAGTGCTCTTAAACATTGAGCCATCTCACCAGCCCTCTGGAATTCTAAATTTAGAAATGGCAATCAAACTAGATGCAATGAGTTCTTAAATTATTCTTTGAACCTCAGTGTCTGAACATCCTGGATGTACTGAGGATAAGTATTGACCTTCACAGTTAAGAGACTGGCTCTTTAGGTCTTGTCTTCCATATGTGTTGTGATATCTGGATATGACAACACTGCAAAATGCGTGAACGATTTGTTCCAAGGTTTCAAGAATATCTGATAGGTTTTAATTTTTTTTTTCTGTTACATCTATCCTTTAATCTATTTCCTCTCAATTCAGAAATACCTGAGATTAAGAATTGGTGAGAGCAGAAAGCTGTTTGGAAATGTATGTAATGCTTTCACTGTGTATTC
The DNA here is from genome assembly GCA_035773235.1 of Eospalax fontanierii. Lineage (NCBI taxonomy): Eukaryota > Metazoa > Chordata > Mammalia > Rodentia > Spalacidae > Eospalax > Eospalax fontanierii. Next base: position 90,474,853 of record CM069531.1, on the reverse strand, counting down.
CTTCGTGGATGTGATAATACTGAAAGGAAGTAGTTAAAAATAACTTTGATGTTATTTCAACTAAGTTTATAGCTCTTCAGCATGGTGACTCCTTTAAGACTTGGAGAGACACCCCAAAGACTTGTAAAGTTCCTTTAAATATCAGTTTGGAAGAGAATTTGTTTGTAGCTTTTTGGTTTTGCCAAAAAGGGAAATCTCTTGAAATGTCTGCTGCTTTTTCTCAGATGAAAGATATGATGTTCTGGTTGCTGAGCCCCTCGGAGATTACGGACAACTCATGACTCTCTCATTCTTGTTCATCCAGGAAAGGGAAGAAAAAGCCTGTCTTTTACACTGTGGCATTAGAAACGCTGGAATGGGTTCACTGAACTGTTGGGAGAGGTGGCAAGAACGTCCTTTGCTTAGCTACAGAATTCTGGTACTTTACCCAATGATGAACTCAGTCATTCATTCACCTAAAACTTCTTGAAAGTTCCTTTTGTATGTCTGAACAATTTACAATTTTTAAGCAGTTTTTCTCAACCATGGCTGTACTGACATTATGAACTGAACAATTTTTGAGGGGAGGGGGCAAATATCCTCCACATTGGATGCCGTTTGGTAGCATCCTTGACCCCTGCATATAAGGTGAAAGTAATTGCCCACCACACTGACTCTGCCTTGATTATGATGACCAAAAATATCTCCAAACTGCCAAATGATCCCTGGTAGGCAAACTGCCCTTAGTTAGGAACCATTGCAGTGAATTCTGAAAAATAATACATCCAGGGCTTAAGACATCAGTTATCTTCACTGTTCTGTAAACTGCACCATGCCCTGTGACTGTGGTTTTGAAAATGTATTTTATAGTGTCAGTTCCTATTCACTGCTGATAGAAATCATATCCTGCTTTATCGTAGTGTGGGGTGAATGTGCATTAGGTCAACTCCATGTACGATTATTTAATTATCTTTAAATATATGCTCTAATGGTACCGTCTTCTACACAGCTGTTTCTAGGAGACAGCCAATGAGTATCTCATATGGTAGACTTTCCAGCTTCCTCTCATACCACCTTATCTTCCTTCTTTCAAAGGTATATTTATCTTGGTGAGGAAAGAAGTCAAGAAAGCAATAGATTAAAAAAGAAACCATGAGCCTAGCAAGAAAGGTGCTAAAGGTAAGTGGAAAATGGCTTACATTTTTATGAAGTGTGAGGTAAAAACTCACCCTGCAAAAATTTGAATCTGGAAGCCAATGATTGCTCATTTTGGGAAAGTGCACCAGGCAATAGTCCTCTGGATTTTAGGAACCTCACATGGACCTATGCTAGTCCAAGTGTTTCCTCAGAAACATGGAACACGTTTCCAAGAAAGAATGTTCCCTTAATAAGGTATCTTTCTCTGGACCAAATTCCCTTCTTTGGGATCCTCCAAGTGTTATATTGAGTTTATATCTGAAACCCAAACTCTGCGGCCATTCAATTCTGCTCATATATTATTTGGGTTATCTGAATTTGGGAAAATTCACTTGATACAAATGTTTCCGAATTCTCTTTGTTTGCTGAGAATTCCATGAATTATAATTCCCGTTAGAATGCCTGATTCAGAAGTTTGATGTCTTAAAAATAAACATTCCATGAGGTCAGTGTACCTTCCTTCTGTTTCTGATCATATGGTTTCTAACAAGTACTGAAATTTTTTTTTTCTTTTTGAGACACGATCTCCGTGTAACCCCAGCTGGTGTGGAACTTGCTATGTAGACCAGGCTGCCCTTGAACTCATAGAAATTTGCCTGTCTCTGCTTCTTGAGTGCTGGACTTAAAGACATGTGCTTCCATTCCTGGGGAAGCATTAAATTTTTTAACAATGTTTCGAAGATAGATGAATGCTGAATGCATGTGTGTCTGCTTCTATTGAGAAGAGTGAGCCAAAGACGCAATTTCCAAAATTCAGGCTATGTGGAGTTCTGGGACATTTATATATAATTTTCAATAATCAAAATACACAAATATAAATTCCCTATGAATCTATATTTCATACAAAAATTGAAGTGCCATCATCTTATGTGGAAGTAATTCCATTCATTAATTTCTTGGATAAAATAGAAACACATATGGACAACTCAAAGGAATAATCATGGGCAGTTGCTTGAGATAATCTACCACAACTTTCACAATGGAAGGTAGTGTGTGTTATTAAGAAGTCCACTTGCTTCTTGGCCATAATTCGGTTCAGGTATACATTTTCCTCCTTTTCTCCATTACAAGAACCATTTGGACTATGTATATAGAGATGAACATTCATGGGCTAATACATCTGTTTGCCCTCATTTCTGATCTGGAAAATTACAGTGGAGTAAAATGCTTCGTCTGGTTATTATTTTGCCCTGAGTCACAGGAAATCTAAATCCTTCTCTCTTCTCCATAATCACCGGCTATGAGGTGATTTGACTCATACTCTTTCAAATATGGATATATGTCAGAGTTGCTTTCCCATTCTCTTCTGGATTCACATAAAACCACCAAGCAAACTCCATCCTTGTTATTACCTAAGATCCATGCAGTCCACCTACGTACTAACCCAAACCCATTTAGTCCACACTAGACAAATATTTTGGGTAACACATTATGTTCTAGGAATTGTTCCAAGACTCATAGGAAGAGTTTTCACCTTCATGAAACTTAAATTCTAATGTCTGTTAAGGGGTGATACAAGAAAAGAGTCAGCTAAAAAAACTGAAAAAAATAATTAGTGATGCTTTATGAACAAATTTAACAAGGTCATGGGGTAGGGCATCTAGTAACAGTAATGTAGAAGAGGCATTGATCTTGGTAGCCAGGGCCCAGCTGTCTGGGGAAGAGGCAGTTGAATAACACAGAATGGATAAGAATACTTTCAAACAAAAGGAACTGCAATCACAAGGGTCCTAAGAAAGGAAAGTATTTGATAGCCTTGATAGAGTAAAGATCTACATGTCTAGACTCAAGGGAGAGGTTACATACAATAAAAGGTCAGAACTGTGTGCTTTTAAAGTCATGGTCTAAGGTCCTTAAAACTAATGCATGCTTATTTTAGATAAATTTTCTAAGGAGGTAATTAATGCTAAATGACTATGTAATGGTAGGATACCAATCTAAAAAGATAGGTCTCTACTTAAGAAGACACAAAATCTGGGGCTGGAGAAATGGTTCAGCAGTTAAGAGAGATTACTGTGTGCCTTAGTTTGCTTTCTATTGCTGTGGTAAAAACCAAGAACAAAGCAACTTGGGGGAGAAAGGGTTGATTTCATCTTAAACTTCAGGCAACAGCTCATCAGTGAGGGGAGTCAGGGCAGAAACTGGACACAAAAGCTGAAGCACAAGTCATGGAGGAAGGATGCTTACTAGCTTGCCCCTCTGGACTGTGCTCAGCCTGCTTTCTGATATAACCCAGGACCACCTGCCCAGAGGTGGCACCTCCCACTGTGGCCTGGATTGTCCCACATCATTCAACAATCAAGAAAATGCCTCAGAGACACGTCCATGGGCCAATTTGATAGAGGAGACCCCACAACTGAGGCTCCTTCTACCCAGGTATGTGAAGTTGGCAATTGAAGCTATCTAGCACACACTACTCTTGCAGAGGATCCAAGTTTGTTTCCCAGCACCTATACTGGGAGATTCACAAGCACCTGTAACTCCAGCTCCAGGGGATCCAACACCATTATTTGAACAAGTAGGAATCTGCACTCACATACATGTAACATACGTACACACAGATATACACATACACATAATTTTAAAAATAAAATAAACTGTAAAACATAAGACAAAATTTTCCCTTCTCCCTGTCTGTTTCCTCTTCCTCCGAGGAGAAAGAACACAGCACACAGGATGAAGGCAGAAACAAATACTTCACCAGATCTTCCAAGGAACCCTGCTGACACCTCTATCTTAGGCTTCTGCTCCTTCTAAGGACTGTGAGGAAATAACGTTCTGCAAATAACCATCCATCCTGTGGTTATTTGCTATATAGGTATAGCCAACTAACACGACTGACTAGAAATAAGGCCAGTTTCCTTATGTTCCTGCACTAGCCTTCGTTCTCACAATCTTTCCACACACTCTTCTGCAATGGTCCCAGAGCCACGGGTATGTGAGGTTTCATATAGGAGTCCTATCCAGGGACACACGCTTGGTCAGTTGTGGCCTTCTGTGTGCATCGCACTCTGTTGTATGTGGAGACTTCACTGGTGAGAGTTGAGGGATGCATTAGTATTCTCTCAACCCTCTGTTCTGCTGTGTTCTATGAGCCTTAGATGTAGAAGTTCCACTGTAGATGTGACACGTAGACATATATTCTCCGTGTGTGACCAGATGTGGAATTCTGTGATGTCAGACTTTCAGGCCAGTGGGACCTTGCAGCAATGGTGACAGCATGCATAAGACCCATGCCAACTCAACCATACAAAAATTCAGCATAGAACATGGGACAGGAACAGCAGACCTCCACCCTAGCTGAGGAACGATAGGATCTTCTTTAATGAATTGACTCTAGATAGACTAGACTCCAGTGGATGAACTTGCACCTAGGGACATATGGGTACAAATACATTACTGTAAAGGACCGAACGTATATGACAGAATACATGTATGTGAGAAATTCGATAGGGGACTTATAGGGACGTGAATGGGAGACGGGAGTGGATGGGAGAGGCGTTTAAATTTGATTAAGATCTATTGTATGAAATGCACAAAATTCAATAAAAGTGTTTTATAAAAAGAAATGAGATCAGTTAAGAACATACTACTCCAAAGAGGCATACTTGGTTTATCCTATGTGCAAAAGAAATCTGGGGGTTTATTTGTAGGAAGAAGGCATTTTATTAAAGATTTCTGTTTTTACTTATGTGTTTGTAAGTGTGTCCACGAGTGGGTTTTGTGTATGTGAATGTGGGTGCCTGTGAATGCCAGAGGCATAGGTTCCTCCAGGAACTGGAGTTACACGTGGTTACTATGTGGGTACTGGAAAAATTGATCTTGGATCCTTAGGAAGGGCAGTGTATGCTATTGACTCTTGAGCCATCTTAACAGCACTCAGAAGAAAACAATTTAAAAGGAATTAAAATAAAATTTACTGAAGATAAAAATGTGTTTGGAACATAATGTGCTTTTATAATCAAGATCCATGACACTGCAGTATTTACATTTCTTCCAGTCTTAAAAAAAATCACCAACTCAAGGTTAGAGAGATGGCTCAGTGGTTAAGAAAACTGGTTATTCTTGCAGAAGGCCCAGATTTGAATCCTAGCACCCACATGGTGGCTAACAACATCTGTAACTCCAGTTCCAGGGTATCTGACCTCTTCTGTCCTCCCCGGGCACTGCATGACATAGGTGCACTTACATACATGCACGAATAACATTCATACACATAAAAATATCACCAGTTCTATACATCTTCTAAAAAATTAAAGATGAAGAAATACTTTCTAACTGAATGCAAGAATATAAGAGGACACAATTACATTTTCATCACAAAGATATTACAGTCTCTTACTTAGAATTTTTCCACTTTTTGGTAATGTGCATAAGATACACATTCAGACAAAATTCCTTTTCAAGTCTTGAATTTTGACCTTTTCCTGGCCTACTAATGGGTGCTCTCCTTGGTCAGAGACTCATTTGTTTGAACATTTGGTCCACATCTGGTGGTACCTTTTGGAGGTTGTGGAATGTTTAGAAGGTGAGCTATAGCTGGATGAACTGGGTCACTGAGGAGTAGGCCTTGACAGTCCTGCCCAGTGTCTGACTCTCTGTTTCTCATTCCACTGAGGTGTGAGGAAGTAAAAAGTTTCAGTCACACTGTCTTATATTTAGGCATGCTAGTTGTAGGCACGAGGGGGTCCAGGAGGCTTGTGCCAGGGTTTCAGAAAGCTGTTCAACCTTGACAATGTGCAGAAAGTTTGGATTCTCTGCATGAACTTCCAGAGTGGTCTGCATCTGAAACTGTGCAGGTGAAACCTAAGCTGTAATGGAAACTCTAGGATATTGGAGATACTAGAAATGTGGATGTGTACTGAGGAAAGCTGTCTTCATTTAGAGCTGTCTTCATAAAGGCCGCAGGTTGGCTGGCAAGTTATCCCAGTGGGTAAGGGACACAACACTGACCAGGATGATCTGAATTCCATCCTTGGGACCCACATGGTAGAAGGAAGGAAGAGAGAAATGACTCCTAGAGATATCCTCTGATCTCCACATAGGCATGCATGTGTGCATGTATGCACATCCCCACCGTACACACACATAAATATATGTGTAATTTTTTTTTAAAAAAAGAGAAAGGACACGTGCCACAAGAAACAAAGGTGGAGAAAAGGAGCTACCAAAGTTGTTGGGGTTCAGATGATATCAGTACATGCATGTGTGCCTCACATGGGGCTGTTGGATTTTGGGTTTCTTATGCTGAGTCTTGGGCTTGCTTTGGTCTTGTCTTTTCTTGCCATCCCTTTGGAATGGGAATATTTACTCTGTGCCATTGTGTGTTGGAAGTATGTAAGTTGATTTTTGATGTTTCAGGTGCTCAGGTAAGAGATGGCTTTGAGACAGAGAAGAGACTTTGGAGTTTTAAACAGTATTAGAACTGTTAAAATTATAATGAATTTTGAGCTGGGTATGGTGGCACAGGCTTTTAATCCCAGCACTCAGAAGGCAGAGGCAGGTGGATCTCTCTGAATTCAAAGTTAGCCTGGTCTACATTGCATGTTCAGGACTAGCTGGGGCTACAGAGAGACCCTGTCTCAAAGACAAAATAATTTATAACAACTTTTGACGTTATGTGCACCCTGACCCTATGGGACTGACAAATGTGATCCTTTGATTTCAGCGTGAAGTGTTCTTCACTAGCTCATGTGGTTGAACCTTTGTTCTCAGACAGTGCTGTTTTGGCTGTAGAAATCTTCAGGAGATCCTCTCACTGTCTCTTGCTCTGTTGAGATGTGGTAAGTTCCAGGCACATTCTTCAGTCTCCAGGAACTCTGCCACGCCTTCCCTGCCATGATGGACATATACCCCTACCCGTGCTGAAATAAAACCTTCTCTCTTTGTCAGGTGTGTGGCCACAGAGAAGAATAGGTATTTATCACGGAAGTCCTGAGTGGCTCTGAACTTGCGTGGCCTCAGCTTTTGAAGTGTTGGTGATACAGGTGTGTACTACCATACCTGAACAATCGCCAGCAGCGATTCCAAAATTCAAGGTTGTTTATAATCATACAAAGTAAAAGAAATAATTTGTATAGCCAGATATAGGTTCTGTAGTAACTAAAATCATTTTTGAAAGGGATCATTCTGCCTGATGTCGATTATTTATATAGCTACAATAATTCAGAGAATGTGGTATCATTGGAGATACAGGTACATACATCAGTGGAATATAAAGTAGAATTCACAAGTAAACAATACAAACACTTGTGCAAAAATCAGTTCCGTGACAGTCTTGTCAAAAAATGGTGCTAAAACAGGATTGAACATCCTCATGAATCCACAGCAGTTGTGGTTGCCTGCACAAGACCTGAACAAAATCAAGCTAATCAACATTCCAAATGGAGGAACGTGGGGCTCAGGAACCTCCATGCGTAGCTGAAGAGTGATTGACAGTTGCTGGCTAGAAGAAGAAGAATCAGTTTTCTTTAAGAGTGTACTGCCTGGTTGGTTGACCATGCTCCAGTGGATGGTCCCACAGCCATGACGAAAGCAGGGGCAGCATATATTGGACTTACAGGGTAATTTTAAAAAAGACATTGGGACTGGAGACATGGCTCAGTGGTTAAGAGCACTGGCTGTTCCTGCAGAGGACCCAAGTTCAAGTCCCAGCACCAACATGGCAGCTAACAACTTTCTGTAACTCCAATTCCAGGGAATCCGATGCTCTCTTCTGTCCTCTGTGGTGGGCACTGTATCAGGGTGCACTTACATACATGCAAGCAATATACTCGTAAAGTAAAAATAATAAATAAAAAATATTTTTAAAAACATGATTCACAAAAGAAAACCACTATACTGGACTTCATCAGAATTTAGATGTTTTGAAAAACCCTGTCAAGAGAAGGAAAACTGATTATAAAATTTAAAAATTGGAGAAAGGAAAACTACAGTATCTTATTTAAAACAGACCTTGCAAATGTACAGAGCTATCAAAATCAACAGCACAAAGAGAAAAACTAAGCAATTCATTTAGAAAACATGGAAATAGAATGGAGAAGCTCAGTGAGGCTGTAACGAGGTGTTTCTCGTCATTAGCTATTTAGTGAAATACAGACTGAAAGAGAATGACATCATAATTTACTTTTTAAGTGATTTGAATAACACTTAAATAGTGAGTGGACAAGTCTGGATCATAATTGTGGATGGTGATCCAAATTATAAAATAAATATGTGTGAATCCGTGTCGATATGAATAAATGATTGAAAAATAGACCGAAGTCAAATGCTTCTTAGAAAGTGGCCCAAATACTCATGATATTCTTCTTCCTTCTAGGTCAGTGTTGCTGACATATCTCCAACAAACATGCATGGAAAGAGGAGCTATCAGCTTCACAGCGGAGAATGCTTGAGATCAGTTCCTTGGGCAGGCAATCAAAGCTCACACTGATACATGGGGTATTTCACCTCTGTGACGTTCTTTCCAAAGCACAGAGCCTCTGCCTCAGCATGCGAAATCATCAGGAAGAGCCAAAGGTAGAACGCTCATCAAAGTACTTTCTTCCCCTTCCTAAAATTATCGAGGTTATGAGACGTCTAGAAATATGAGACTGTCAGAGGCCAGGGGAGACTAAAAGGACATGATATGTGATGTGGCACTCTGGATAAGACCCAGGGGCAGATATTTGTCATTAACAAAAACAGAAGACAAAGAAAATGCTTCTGTGAAATGCATATGCCCAGGCATTTGCTTAACACTGGTATTCCAGTGTTAACTTCTCAGTTCTCACAATTCAGAGCAGTAATGCAAAGTGGTATTAAGGAAAAATGAAAGTGGAGATATATAGAAACTGTTTTATCACTGTAAGTATTCTGTAATACTGTGGTCATCTGGGCACTAATGCTTGACTGGATAAGAATTTACATGTATGATGGAATACATGAGGCCCAGTGAGGATTGGTGGGGTGGCTAAATTTGAATGAGGGAGGGGGTCTAAATTTAATTAAGAGCTGTTGTATGAAATATATAAACTCAATTTTTAAAAAATGTGATAGAGAAATGGTTCAGAAGTTAAGAGCACTTGTTCCTCCAGAGGACCGAAGTTCAATTCCCAGCAACCACATCAGGCAGTTCACAACTGCCTGTGACTCCAGTTCTGGGGGACCCAATGTCTCTGGCCTCTGAAGGCATATACCCACCCTTCACCTATACACATAATCAAAAAATAATTTAAAAGTATTTTATAAATATCATTTTATTATATCAGAAAGAAGTATATAGTTCTCAAGAGTAATAGAGAACCTTATTAACAAAGAAAGAAGACAGAAGTGAATGAAGACATTGGAACTTCATTCTTGAAGATAAACAATACTGTAGAGATATCTATTTTTCTCTAAGTTACGAAAGTCACAGCAAAGCTGTCTTTATATCCACAACATATTGCTCTTGAGCAATAAACTAATTAAAAGGGTAGAGAATTTAATTTAAATGGGATTATTCATAAAAGATAGCTTTCTTGCAAGATGTAACACACTGGCCACCATAATTATAATTAAATATTACCATTCATGTTATTGAGTCATTTACTCAATTCAGACATAACGTGAGTATTATTTATTCTCCTGCAGGTCTCTGCACTCAGTGCTTTTTGGAATAGGCTGTATAAAAATACCCATCAAGAATAAACAAAATTTAGGGTCTGGAGAGATGACTCAGTGGTTTAGAGTACTAGCTGCTCTTGCAGAAGTACTCTGGAGGTTATCATTTGTCTGAACTCCAAGTCCAAGGGACTGGACACTCTCTTCTGAACTCCATGGGCCTGGCATGACACAGATACACTTACATATATGCAGATAATACTCTCACACATGCAAAATAAAAAATATAATAATAATAAGTAAACAAAGTTGTGGGGTGTTAGCACTTGGAGGCAGAAGCAGGTGGATCTCTATGAGTTCAAGACCAGAGAAATCTACATAGTGATTTCCAGGTCATCCAGTGGTACATAGTAAGACCTTAAATACATAAATAAATAAATAAATAAATAAATAAATAATAGTGTTTTTCATGTCATTCCTCCATCGATTAAATTTAATATCTAAATTTGATTAAGAGCTATTATATGAAATGCACAAAAATTCAACAAAATATTAAAGACAAAAAATAAAGAAATTTTGCTTTATCTCATAGCATATGTTTATAAGTTCTAATCCTCAATAAATTATCCCTGTTTCTTTTGGTCCTTGGGAAATGGGTAAGTGGTATTTTATGATAGTTTTGATGAAACGATAGTTATAAAATATATTATTATACAAGGCCCCTGACAATGGCCACACAGGAAGAACATTTGCTTTACGGCCAGGGAATGAAAAAGTCACAAATAAAAATGAGAATTGGAATTCCACTGTCCCACTCAAGGCACACCATTGAATTAGAGATCTGCCAGCAATCCCCATCTCTCAAAGATTCTGTTACCTCCAGAAAGAGTCAAGCTGAGGTCATTTAAGACCCAAAGGACAGCAGCACCCTGGAACAAGAAACGTTAACATGAGAACCATCTACACACTTGCTTAACCTAAGTTTTATGTGAAAGAAGTTTTATGTAAAAGAAGTCTTAAATGTATAGGCCTGTGTAGGTCTGATGATGTGGTCAGTCATGGAGTAGTATGATTCAACAAAGAAGATATGAAGTCGCCAACCAGGAGGAAATGAACAGGGATAGTATGCCCTGCTCCCAGTAAAAGCCAGCAAAGCCCTGCTTGGGTCTCAAGACCTGCTTCTGGGCGATGGACAGGGAGCAAGTCAGAGATCTTGTCCTAATAGTTTTATCAGGTGTAAACCTCTGTATTTGGGGGTAACAGTTCATGAACTCCATCATTGGACATTAAAAGATAAATTTAGTTTTCAATGTGAATTCTTGACCAGAATAAATTATTCCCTTTTCAGTTGTCCACAGCTCTTTTGCTCTGTGTCCAGACTAAAGCCTGTGCATCGGGAGGGTAAGAAAACCAAAGACAATGGAAGGAATAGATAAACCGGGGCCAGTAAGGTCGCTTTTAAAAACAATTAAGGGAGAATTTGTTGCTTTCAGTCCTGGAATAACAGTGTTCAATGCTTCTGTATGTCCCAGGCAGTGAACCTTCGGGCCTCACTGCTATTCACTGAACCCTTCTAACACACTCAGAAGACAGGACCACTGATAACTATTTTATGGATTAGAAAACAGACTTAAAGAGATCATATAATATATTGACATTTGTGGCACTACTCTGTGCTGAATTCATACAAATCCCTCTGCTTTATTCTCCTGGAGTTCCCTGGGCAGGGTCAACAGAACAGGGCTCACTATTTCAAGCTTTCTGGCACTCAGTGTGTCTGTTTACTTAGCTAATCTAAAAATGGAATAGTTCTCAATTTCTGTTGATCCTAAAGCCTTAACTCCTGTGAGTTTTATATATAAATGCTTGAAATTCAATGGACCTGTATTTCCTTGTTTAAAGGTAGAGGACTACAATGATATTGAACTTTGAACAAAGTCATTTCTGGGAAGAATCCTACCCAGTACATGAGAGACAACAGCAGTGCTCTGGCCGTATTGAGGTAGGTGTTAATTGGTGAAAGGAAGAAAAAAAGACTCAAAGAATCTAGCAGTAGGAAGATATGGAACTGAACGGGTTTGTCACTCTTTTCTCGCTACTCAAAGGTCCTGAGAAAAGGCACACAGACACATTGCAAGGACATTCCAAGGTTGAAGCACAGGACCAGACTCTACTCCCAAACTTGCTGTCATTTAAGATGCAGGTTCAGAAAAACAAGCAACTAACAGTCAAGCAAATTCTCTCATCTGAGGCCAAACTTCAAGCTGACTTAAAACAGAGTATTCTCTAGAAGTTTATCCAATATTTGGCAAACTTACAGCCATTTGTTATAAAATTAGTTGTTTAAGTTCTTACTATTCAGTGATATTCAAAGGCTTAAGTAAGAAGACATGGGGTGGGGGTGGATGAGGACTTCACACGGACAGATGGGAAACACAGGAGTGGAAACACATTAATCACTCCTTGATATTATTACAGGTGCCCATGCGGACGACTGTGCTAATGCCTTTGATCTCCATGGCAGAGACCCACTCTGCTTCATCTCAAGAGCTTGCCCTGTTCACCATTCTCCTATTCACTGACTTTTGAACAGAACCAACGAAAGACCTCACAGACAGAATTCCAGCACTAGCCATTCAAAAAGAGGTGAATTTTAAGTCTTTCACATTACTTCCAAGTATTTCTTTCAACAGAGAGCAGTTAAAAAATTATGTTCGTTCATATTACCATCTGCTATGGTTACTAATAAGGTTGAGAGTCTGGGCCTCAATCATAAAGTGTTTTGCCAAAGTCTTTTATTTTCAGCTATTTTAAGAAATTAAAAAAAAAGGAAACAAAGTCTGGGTAGACATTGTAAGAAAAATGTTTTTTTTTTTTTTTTTTTTTTTTTATGTTGGCTTTATGCCCTCGCTTGCTTCTGATCATAATAACTGCTCGCTGCAATTCAAAACCCTGATTTCAGATAAGGGCACCAGGGACCAGGTTCATGGGAGGGGCACTTTCAGTTTTCCATGATATTTTTCCTGTGAGCATGCATTTGTAATGTTGGGGCCAGTGGCACACCTATGTTTGATGTCAAGGGAAGGCCCTTAGCCATCATAAGAAATAGAGCATGAAACACTGGCCCCTGAAAGATCAGAAAGCAGGCCTCATTTATGCCATGCTTTAATTATATAAGACAAGGAAGGCAGTATGGTGCCTTGAGATAGTTTAGGATTTGTGAATAGAGGTCCAGGGATCATATCTGAAACTTGCCGTTTAGCGTTGATTAATGCTGAGTGAGTCAATCCAGAGTCTCTTTTCCAAGACTAATAGCAATTATGCATCTCAATGGACAGTTGATTCAATGCTCATGAAAACAGTTAATAAGTGGTCAAGCCCTACAAAGAACTGAAAGAATCAGGATCAACCTAAAGGATCCTATTGCTAGAAACATGAGAATAATTTAAAGAGTTCATAAATAGCATAACATAGTAAAATGAAATACTACTTATACTGCTTTTCTATGGCTTCATAATGAATTCCCATAAATCATTATGCCTGTAAACAACACACTCTTCATTACCTTTGTTATCCTACAGATTCTGTGAGCCAGAGGGCCAAGTGAGGCTTAACCAGAACTCATATATTAACAATCAATGTATCAGTCACATTTAAAGAAAATGAAATTCTGCCATTTGCACTGAGGATTTTGCTGTGTAAACTAGACTAAAAAAAAGGCAAACATCTCATTTGTACATGATAAAAGCTAAACTCATAGAAACAGAACAATGGCAGTATCAAGGGACTGGAGTAAATGGGAAGATGTTGATCAAAAGGTTCAAACTTTCAGGTCTAAGCTGAGTAAGTTCTGTGATTCCAGTGCATTCCATGATGACAGCAGTGATAATATTGTAGTCTATACTGGAAACTCGAGAGTGTAGGTGGTTGGCAGAACTGATCTTTTTGTGGTTTTTAGCTTGTTGCTGAGAGGAGGCCAGGAACCAGTCTGAACATCGAAGACTCTCTGCTGGACTTTGTGAGTAGTACTGACTCCTGAGACATCTTGACAGCTCATTTCTTCAAAATCAACAAGGGAGTAAATGTCTGGTATGATCCTGGTATCAGGGAAGATTTATAGAATGTGATGTCATCCCAGGAAGTAGTATCATCACCTTTAGCTTCCAAAACTGGCGTAAGGGGTACTCATCAATCATTCTTGGCTTCCCTAGCAGGAAGGGAGCTCTAGCCGTTATTCACGTTCAGCAGATGTCACCAATGAGTTGGACCAAGGCTTTCCCACGCTTCATTTATGGTCTTCTAGAAGCTTGTGTATCCCGTGTACCTATCTTTTCAGCTCATCTCAGATAATCAGAATTCAGGAATCCTTTTCCTTTATTAAAAATGATTCGACTAGCAAGTCTAGCCTCACATCCTACATCCACACAAAGCACAAAACATACAAGAATTCAATTCTCCAGCCCAGACCTGATCTCTAACCTAATTCTTGTCTCCAACAAGAAGACAGTGAGGTTGGAGAAGCACAAGCACACTGCGTGTCGCCACGTGTCGCCACCCGAGTCTGGCCTCCTGTGCTCACCGTTCTGTGCTTACTTTCTATCATGCTGCCTCTTGCTCTCTGTCCTGGAAGTCTAACTTGTATAGATTCTCGATTCCTGTGTTCTCTGCTCAGCTGATAGGTCACGTAGGAGAGAAGTAAAACAGAGTGTGGCCACTGTATCCATCTGCTCACCCCGACTCTGTGGATGGGCTCTGGTTGCCTGTGTCTCTGAACATTGCCCTCTTTTCAAAGAGTCTGTTCTTCTTCACGGCTCTCTCACTACTTAGTAATTTCCTCCTTGTCTTGTCTACTTGAGCCTAGAGAAAGCAACAATTTGATGTCAGTAGTATGCTTCCTTTATGAAATCTTAAAGCAAGTGGAATATATTGTTTATTTTTTCTTATTGTGACACCCAAGAACAGTTACGTGAGCATGGGCATTTCTGGATGAGGGGCAATAAAAATGTGACTGGACGAATGAGGGGGGAAACAAGACCCATGCCAGAGAATGGGTTTGTTATGTCTTGAATCTGAACTGTCCTCTGAAGGCTCATGGCGTGTTAAGGTCTTATTTCCAAGGTGATAGGGTTTCAAAAACAACAGCTTTTGACTCTGTAAATAGATTAATCATAAAATGATTACATCATTGGGACATGGTAGAATACAGAGGCTGGGACTCACTGGAGGAAGTTACTGTGGGTGAACCCTAGGAAGGAATGTGTTGGGGGTCCCAGCACTTAGGGCCTGAGTGGGGACTGAAGGGTCTCTGCCGTATAGTGAGGGCGTGAGTATGTACAGAATCAAGACACCGACTCTGGGAGTTGAATGGAAAGCCAGCAGTGGTGGTCTGCTGCCAACTCATTTATTGAAGAAAGAGCAGAGTGCCTTATAGGTCTTGTTAGCCAATGGCCTTATGGGGTGGGGTCCTGACCACAGCCAATCGCAGTTTGTTCCCAGGTGGATCAGGTTCTCTCCAGGTGCTGGGTAGAAACTGGCTTCACAACCAACCAGTGTGGAGCACCACACCCACGAAAGCCATTCCTCCATTCCTCCTGGCAGGTGGCCTAGCTAGGCCCAGCCTGCATGATGCCCAACAGGAATGCCTTGCTCTCAAATCCTTCCAGTGTTCTGTGTTTCCTGGCTCTCACAAGACAGCATCACTGATCCTCCTTAGCCTCATGCTGCCCTGGTCTTCTCTCTCAACATGGGTCCAGCTTGAACTGACCCTTTGAAACTGTTGGCCAAAGTAGATCCTTCTTTTTCTTTAAGCCATTTTTTTTTCTTCAGATATTTATCACTGTAACAGAAACACTAACATAGTAGCCTTTTTTCCTTCTGATTGTTCCAAATGTCTTACAATAACCTCATCTGCTATTACCTTCTATACTTTGAGCACCCACGGTTAACAGCCATCTGTGACTCTAGTTCCAGGGAATCCAATGATGCCCTCTTCTGACCTGCATGGTCATTGCACAACACAGGTGCAATTACATACATGCAGGCATAATGGCCACACACATACCATAAAATAAATAGAAAGTTTAAAAAAAGAAAGTAGACTGACACAAGCTGGAGGAGCAAGCCAGTAAAGTACGTAAAGCGCTGTCCAGAGTCTGGGCTTCAGCTCCTGCCTCCGGGTTCTTTCACTGGCCTCCGCAAGCTGTTTTTGGTCAGTACTTCAGCAACAGTAACAGAGAAACTTACTTGAACTGCATTTCCCGGAAAGATTAACTGAGGAGGGAAGAGCCTTCCCCCTTAGTGGGCGACACTTTTAGGAAGCAGTCCAGATACAAGGAGAGCTGAATAAAAAACACATTACCTTTACCTGCCCCGTTTCTCTCCTTCCTGGTGAGTGCATCCACCCTGGTGCTGCTGCATACATTGTTATCCTTTGTCATATTGGAACCTAGCTTGTTTGGCCTTCTATTGTGAACTGGAGACCCATGGCACTCTAGGAATCCTCCAAGCCTTGAGCATCAGATTAGGATGGCTGAGTCATCGATTCTCATGAAGTGGTCAGCTCTAGGGGTCACAGCCTGTCAAGCAGGCAGATGCCACTGTTAGACTCCCCAGTCTGAATCATGTAAAGCAATTTAATAAATTCCCTTTGTTATATATAAGATATATATACATTATATTCATTATATAGGTTCTGTAGCTCTAGAAAATCTTAACACAGGGAAGATTTGCAAAAAATAAAAGCAGGATATGTGTATTTGCAATATGGCATCTATTGATTCCTATGAGACTAAAACTATACCTCTGTGGTGGAAGAAAAATCAATTTAAAAGCAAAGGCTATCATACCAGAGTTACTAAAATGTTTTAATTACAAATGCCAGATAAAGCCAAACATTTTCAGAAGTAGACTTTCGATCAAGAAAAAAAATCTAAAAATGGTTGATATTATGGATTAAATACTCAAGGAAGCATGAAGGCTTGACTTTCAAAAATAATGAAAGGAACCTTTGGTTGGCTATCTCAGATTGCACGTGTATGAAATGATGTGGGGTTAAAGGAATGACTTTTGAGACTCTCCATGGCTGGTTTGTAGGACTGTTTCTTGGTGTTCTGGTACCCATATTTCCTCACTGGTGTCAGATCAATGAGATATCTCTGTGATCTCTCAAACATTTAATCCTACAAATATAAATTATCATAGCCTTACATAGGAAATATGCGGCTGCCAGAGCTCTGGATTCTGTCTCCGTCTTTTCTCTTATTCATTTTGACATTGCAGACACAAAATATCCTGGATGGACCAAGGATGTTGGAGTGTGGAATCCATTTCTAGACATAGAGTCATCTGTTTGCTTGCTTGCCAGCTCATGGGCCACAAAGATTTCTCATCCCAAGTCTTTTCTGTTCTACTGTAGAAGTAGGATGCAGCATGTTAGTATTAAAAGTCTACCCTTCTATAAGCAAGGGCACTTTGAATTTTAAATCAGGAAGTTCCTGGTTTGATGCTAATCAGAGATGACCATGATTTTAAAGCTCCAGTTTGTACACTTGGCATTATGTGCTCACCTATGAAGGTTGTTTTGTTTTGGATGATTTTCTGAAAAGACCTATGTGTTAAAGGTTTGATCACCAGTCTGTTGGGAAATGGTGATAGCTTTCTTTATGATGCGGGGTATCTTTCTTTAGGAATGCGTGGCTAATAAATGGAAGTTAGATCATTAGGAATGTGCTCTTGAAGTGGGACCTAATGGGAGGAAATTAGGCATTACTTATGTACCCTTCGAATGCATCTTGGGACTGTATCCAATTCCTATCACACTGCTTTCCACACTTTTGAAGTGAACAGACTCCCTCTGTCACTCACTCTCATCATAATAGTCTATCAAAGCACAGACTTGGAGCATTGCTGCCAAGTAGCCATAGACTGAGAACTCAGAAAACATGGATAAAAATAAACTTTCTTCCCTATTGAGATTATTATCTTGGGTATTTTGTTGTGGAAGTAGAGAGCTGAATAACACTGGGGTTTTAGAGGAAATTCAAATGAATATACCAATACCAAAACTCAGTCACTCAGAGCAGTGCAGAGCGTCTTTTGTTTATGATCATCTTCAGATATTTTCTCTTTTCCTATTTTTAAACAATTTTATTCAAGTCTATGTGTGTGG
The DNA here is from genome assembly GCA_035773235.1 of Eospalax fontanierii. Classification (NCBI taxonomy): domain Eukaryota; kingdom Metazoa; phylum Chordata; class Mammalia; order Rodentia; family Spalacidae; genus Eospalax; species Eospalax fontanierii. Next base: position 90,456,930 of record CM069531.1, on the reverse strand, counting down.
TTATGAATGTATATGTGCACATGACACAGGAAACCTCAGAGGCCAGAAGAAGGCCTATGACTTCTTGGAACTGGAGTTGTAGGGAGTTGTGAGTCAACAGACTTAAGTGCTGGGAACTGAAGATAGACCCCCTGCAGGAGCAATAAATGGTGAATCTCCATCTCTCCAGTCCATCTTTCTCTATTTTTGAATCCTGGTTGGAAGCCATGTACTGTGGAGGCAGTGTTGTGGAAATATAATGGCTGCTGTGCTGGGCCTGAATAGGTCCAGACCTGAAGTCCAGGGCCAACTCTACCAAACACTGATTGTAAACAGTTGGTCATTTTCTTTCTTTGAATTTCAGCATCATCGTCTGAAAAGTTGACCTGAAAAAAGGAAAGACTTTGCATTTTAAAATGCTATAATCTGGGGCTGGAGAGATGACTCAGTGGTTAAGAGCACTGACTGCTCTGTCAGGGGACCTGGATCCATTTCTCAGAACCCACATGGAAGCTAACAATTGTTTGTAACTCCTGTTCCAGGCGAAACTGATGCTTTCTTCTGACCTCTGGGGGTGTTGCAAAACATAGGTGCACTTACATACCTGCAGGCAATACACTCATATACATAAAACTAAAAATAATATGTAAAATATTCTAAAAATACTGTAATCTTTAAGATTTAAGATTCTCTAATTATTGTTTGATTTGAATTAGTTCATGATACATTGAACCAATTCTAATAACCTAATTTTCTCAAAATGTTTTAATTAACTCTTTAAATGTATTTTTCAGTCATTTGTTCTATTTAAATAGTTAGATGTAGTAATAGGAGCTAATAGTGCAGCCCAGTAATCGACCTGTTACTTTAAGTGCTTATCCAACAAACACGGTTGCTGCTTTAAAGACTGTATAATCTAGTAAAGATCAAGACTGTTTTCACAAATGAATATGGCACTTAGTGTATATTGAAAATGGAAACTGGCCCACAAGGCCCAGCCTTAGAAAAGACTTGTATCTAGGATCCAAGAGAAGAAATGCAAAAATAGGGCCTGGCTGGTTGGGTGGCTCAGCAAGTGAAGGCGCTGGCCTGATGACCTGAGTTTGATTCATGAGACCCATGGAAGGAGAGAACTGACTCCCCATGGTTATGCTCTTACCTCCACACATGTGCTGTGGCGTAGGCATCCTAAATTAATGCAATGAAGAATTTAAAAATAGCTGCAGTAGTATCCCATATTTATTTATTTTTCTCTATGCCAGACTCTGACCTAAGTGTCTCTGCTAGGCCACACCAGTGTTCTTAGCTTGCTACTGTTATTCTCCCTGTTCTGCATACTAAGAAGTGGGGAAACACTGCATGAGAATCTTCAAGCCACAGAGCTAGACAGTGAGGGAATTGGAATATAATTCAGGCACTTTCTAATAATAAAGCTTCCCTCTAGAGATATAAATAATACTAATAACCTCCAATGAAAGTAAAGTAACTTTCAACAAATGACATTTACGGAAATTTTGTTCATTCCATTATCTTAGGCATTTATAGTACTTTTCAAAGGATTTTGGTCTTAAGGTAATCTGTATGAGAATCACTTTGGTGAATTTGTTAAAAATACAGAATCGTGTATGTTATTTCATATCTATTAAATTCTGAGATTTGGGCAAGAGATCTACATTTTTTACAATCATTTTGGTTTATTCTGATGTACATAAAACCTGGAAAGCAAATTCTAAAAGAAAGACTGGATTTCAATACCTAAAACCTTAGACAGTGATCATAGCTGGAGAGTACAAACGTGTAGCAGCCAAAAGGTAGCTACTTTGAGGGTTAGAAAGCAAATGTTTAGGAGGGGTTGAGGAGGTACAATAAAAAATTAGTAAAACAAAAATGGTGAAAAACTATGAGCCAATTTGTATTAATGCTTGGTTTTGCCTTTAAAATTTTTATTGAATTTTTGCATATTTCATAAAGAATTAAGATTTCATTTCAATCTTAATTATCTGTATACTCCATTCCCTTCTGGCACTGTCCCATAGGACCCTCAACTGGAATTCATCATTCTGTCATTTGTGTTAAGGCCAATTGTGTAAGTTAGTGTCTTTTGACATTCCCGTGTGCAAGTACATCTACTTAGGTCTAATCAGCTATCTAGAGTCTCTCACTTTAGGAAGATCAGCTTTTCCTCACCCAGCAGGAATCATCTGCCAATATTTTTTCATCTAAGATTGGAGTCTGCTGTCCATTTCCTCAGTTCTATGCTGGGTTTTTGTCTGCTTGAGTTTGCATGGGTCTTATGCATGCTGTCACCACTGATGTAGGTTCATATGAGCAGGGCTCCAGGAGCTTGTAGGACTCTGTTTCCATATGGTCATGCACCTCCTTTCCACCCCCTCTTCCACATGGTCCCTGAGCCATGGGCAGGTGAAGTTTAATATGGAAGTCCTATCCAAGGACCAGCATTCTGAAGACTCTTTATCTATATGCTTAAATGTTATACAAAGTGAAGTAACACTGACTCAGAAAAACAAATAACATGTTCTCCCTCATATGTGAATTCTAGCACCAAATCCTTATATATGATATAACTGCAGGAACCAGGATAAAGGAAAGGAACCAGCGAGGTAAGGGGAAAGAAAGAACCTGAGAGAGAAGAATAGTAGGAGGCAGGTGTGACTAAGAGATAAATGGGAAGAGGAGGGAGGACTATAGAAAGAACTTTGGGGCTAAAGGGAAAGAGGAGCTCAGGAGAGTTGGGACCACAGGAGATGGGTATTACCAAGAGAGAAATGGGGAAAATGAGGACACTTCAAATGGGGAAGACGTGGAGGAAGGGTTAGATAGGGAGAGAGGATGAGAGAGAGAGACAGAAAGAGAGAGAGAGAGAGAGAGAGAGAGAGGAAGCAAATACTGCCTAGCTAGTATTATAAAACACAAGAGGGAATCATATTAGTTCAACAACTAAATGACAAATTTCACAAACAAAATCTCTGGGAGTTCATGTGTGTAGCTGAAGGCTAAAGAACTAGAAATAGTGCCAGACAGGAAAAAGCTTCCTTTGCGTGGTTGGCCAGGTTAGTATAAGAGACTCCCCAGATTTTACAGGCTATTGTCACAGCCCTTGATTGACTCCCAGAACTTGAAAATCAGACCCAGTTGCTGAAGGCAGGACATACTTCAGACACAGGATTTAAAACAATGGAGCTGGAAGGGACCCAGAAGCCACTTCCCCTGGAGATTCGCTCTCATAGCTTTGGAGAGCACTATATAAGGTGCTACAGGAGAACATCAGTCCATGGTCCAACCCCAGCTTTAAGGCCTAATAACTATAACAGTGACCAGCATAGCAAATGATATTGGTGTAGTACTGGCGATTTTATCTTGGGGATAATCAATACCTATGTACTTTGACTTAAAACTCTCTCAGAGGGAGTGAACAAATGTGTTACTATAAACAGAGACAAACATACACGGCTGGAGAAGTCATAGATTTTAGAGAAAACCCCAAGACTGTGATATCCTCAGACAAATCTAATTTTTTACTGTGTGAAAAATATGTATCCTTATATATACAGACAAATATCCCAGTCACCACTCATCAAAGAAGCTTCCTTTGCACCAGATAGAGACTCTTACAAAGTACTAGAACTGATCACCCAGAGACATTGTCTGTGAATTGCCCAAGCCTAAGTGGCACATCTACAATGCAACCTCTACACCTAAAGCTCATGGAACATAGAATAAAGGGTTTACTTATGCATCTTTTAGCTCTCACTAATGAAGCCCCCTCATGCAACCGAGGGTCAGGAACACAAAAGGACAAAAATGATTTCAACATTTTTTTTTAGAAATTTGGACTTTATTGGATTATTCAAATGGAGTCACTTTGTTTTGTTTAGCTTTGGGAAGTTAAACAGCCTATTAAAGTAGAATTTAATTTTTTTTTGGAGACAAGGTCTCCTGGAGCCCAGCTGACCTTGAACTTCTGATCCAACTGCCTCTACTTCCTGAGTGTGAGGTAACAGATGTGCATAACCACCTCCAGGTTATGTGGTGCTGGGATGCAGCCTACGGCTTCATACACACTAGGTAAGCACTCTCTGATGTGAGCTAAGCTCCAAGTTCTGCTCTTTGGATAATGGCATGTATCAGTCATGCTGACTGAAGAATGACTTTTCACCTTCTGACTGCTGGTTCTTACCTTTGTTTCTCTCAGGTTTGGACTCAGGAGGTGGAGACCTATTACAAGACATTCAAAATAAAGCCTGATCTTTAATACACACACACACACACACACACACACACACACACACACACACACACACACTGGTTGATTGCGACAGGATCTCCCTGTAGCCTCAGGTGGCCTGAAACTTGCTACGTAGACTAGACTGACCTTGATCTCACTGATACCCGCCTGTCTCTTGTGTGCATGCCTGGCTTAGCCTCATCTTTTTGAGTGATGAAGATTCTCTTTTGAGAATATCTTGAAATGAAGATCTTTCTTTAAATGTGTGTAAATGTGTGTTCCAGTGTGTCCAACTGGAACAAGTGAGTCTAGCAATATCAAATACAGAAACGAAAGGATACCGATAGAAAGATCCAGGTTCAGAGGTCTACAGCTTTTCAGTGAGGAGTCGGGAATATTTTTGTTGTTAGAACCAGTTTCCTTTTGCTGATTGTGCTTCTGGGCATAAAAAAGTGTCCTTCCATGCAGTGAGGACTTAGCTTTATTTTGTGCATGGGGGTAAGACAGCCTTTGATAAATATAAAACCCCTTCATTATCTCATTTTGGTATATTCTGAGATTTTCCTAAACAGATGTCATGGAAAATTCATTGAGCAGGAACATAACTTGTTACAAAAGTAACCCACAGATTTTATCTTTATTTATTTTTTGCCTTAAAAGTTCAAAGCTAGGAGAAAATGTCTTAATTGAGATAAGGCTTATAAGAAAAAGAACCAATGGGTAATTCATGCCGTAGTGGCTGGGCAGCATTAGTGAATTGTTTTGGATGGAAATTTAAATGCCCTCAGTGCCTTGTGATCATATTTGGTACTTCAAAAGTATCCACTTTTACCATCTTGCTTGAATGCTACCAGCTTCTTATGTTAAGAGGAGTCCTCTACAATCAGAAAAGAGACATTTGACTTTATTTTTCCAAATAATGGATTGATTTTCTCATGGACCACTAACAGCCAATTGCCCTACATAACCCAAAGGACATAGTTGTAGATTGTAGACTGAGTTCAGGATTTGCCAAAGGGTAAAAGGATGGCGGTTAATTGTTAAATAATTAAATCTTTGACCAAAGTCTGAAGTTATGTGCTATATGAACTTGTCACTTAATTTTTATAAAGTTCTTCCAATGGATAACATCATAGGATATAGTTTAATGCAAGGCTGTAACCCTTATTATTAGACAATAACCAGTCACTAGAGTCACGATCTTGGGATGGGCATTCTTGTGAAATTCAAGGCTGGGTAATCCTGCAAAGCATTTAAGAATCAATTAACAGCTTGCTTGGAAATATCCTAAAGAAACACTCTAGGCATAATCTGTTTGTTAGAATGGCAAAAGCAAATGAGATACCAAAACATCATAGTATTAGTATACGGTAAGAGGACAGGAAGCAACTGGAAAGATGGCTCAGCAGTTAAGAGCACTGGCTGTTCTTAGGGAGGACCCAGGTTTGATTCCCAGCACCAGCATGGTGGATGGTGGCGAACAACCATCTGAACTCCAGTTCCAGGGGATCCAGTGCCATTTCCTGGCCTTTGTGTGCACTATATACACAAGTACTTTTACATTCATGCAGTCAAAACACTCATGCACTTAACATAAAAAAAATCAAAAACACTACACATAGATGGTTATAACTACATTAATCATACTTGCTGAAATCAAGAATCAACGCAGACACTGAACTTTTGAACAGTTAAGCAAGTCATTGATATCCACACAATTATATTGATTCCCTAAATAACAGGGTTGAATCCCAAATGCATTTTACTTAGTGAAAGAAACAAGACTCTAAAGGTTTCATATATCTCAAATGATTAAATTTAGGTGATATTCTGGGAAAAATAAAGTTATAAGACAGGAGATCAATCAATGGCTGCCTGGATTGGTGAATACAAGAGTAGTTAACTATGTAGACATAGTCTGGTGAAAATGTTTTTCAGTATACGCCGTAGATCTTTACACCCTAAGAACTGAACTTTATTGCTTCTAAATTTGAAAGAAAATAAATAAATAAATAAATGGGGGATCTTGGAGATGGTTCAGTCTGAGGACCCAAGTTTGGACCCCCAACATCTACATAAATTCTAGGTGAGGATAGCTCCTTGTCTATAATCCCAACCTGCAAGAGGCACAGACAGTGTAACCTCAGAGCAAGCCGGTTCAGTTTGCTAGATCTGCTGAGTTGGTGAGATCCGGGTTTGTTGTGGGTCCATGCTTCAATATAACATACCCAGTCATAAAGGAGGACACTGGTATCAACCTGTAGAGCTCCACAGACAAGCTCAGTCATGTGCACATTCACGTCTTCCTGACACACATGTATTCAAACATATGCAAACTCTTACATATATAACCCTGGTCCCTGTTGGCATGGATGCCATCTTTCTGTCTCTTTGCCTTCCCTGCGTTGATAGCTTGGAATCTCCTTAAAATCATAAACCACAATGAATATTTCTGCCCTAAAGTTGCTTCTGTCCAGTATTTGACCTAAGCAACACAAAAGTTGTTTTGCTGGTAAGGGCTTCTTCAATAAAATTAGACTTTTTTTTCTTTCATGGAATTATGTTCTTTGTATTTCTCTATGGTTTATTCCCACACCTCCAAGGCCCGAGGACTGAGGACTAGTTTCCACTTTGATTTATGATGCTGGGAAAGGAATAGCATGTGGTAAATATTGCATTTAAAAAGCATTCAAAGACTGGAGAGATAGCTCAAAAGAGAGTGTTTGGTTGCTATGCATAAGGGCTTGAAGTGATAAACCTTTAGCACTATAAAAAATGAAGTATAAAAAAATAAAATAGTGTACAATAAAAATAATCATGGCTGATGAAAGTTTCTGTCTTTAAACATGAGATTCTTTTTTGTCTTTACATGCCTGCATAATTATTATCTTCAGAGAGTGGTCATTTCTAGCCACTCTGTCTTATAAGAGTCTGTTTTTTTTAATTTTTGATATTTTTATTTATTTATTCATTTATTTTAATATTTATTTTTATCATTTTTAATATTTTATGTGTATGAGTGTTTTGCCTGCATGTATATGAATATACCTATGTCATACAATGTCCACGGAGTTCAGAAGAGACAGTCGAATCCTCTAGAATTGGAGTGAGGATGGAAGAGTGGTATCCAATTGTAATCCCAAGACTTGAGAGTCTTAGTCAGGAAGATCCAGAGTTAGAGGAAAATTCAGACTGGATCATGTGACCCTTTTTCAAACAACAAAAAGTACAAACATTTTGTAGTATATACACTAGATGTGCATGAGTACATATACATATGCACAGGCTGCTTTTAGATCTTGAACAATGATAAATATTCTCAGAGAATGTAATTTACATTATTAATAAAATGCTCCATATCTTGCCATCACTAAAAGCCACATGAGGAAAGGAGGCACTTGTGTAACATTCTAACCAGTGTAGCACAAGCTATTTTCCAACAAAGGAAAAAGAAATCATATTTGATTTCTCTGCCATAGATTTTCTTTACATTCATGGGCGGTTAGGAGGAGAATGGGAACCACAGTGGATCTGCCATATTTGTTATCACAGTTCACATGCATGAGTCCTGTCTTTCTTAACAACTCTATTCTCATAGTCATCATTTAAAGGTGTGACTATAAATAAGTAGTTATAAAGCAAACATAAAAAATATGTGTTCTATTTAATAACAGCACATATTATTCATTTGTTACTCTTTAAGTATTTGCTGAATAGTTGTCTCATATCGTAGACATTAGGAACCTAGTGTGAAGCAGGAAAACAAGATTTTTGCTCCTAGTGAGCATACATTCTGGAGACAAGAAAACAAATTTTACAAGCTCTAAGGATAAAATGGTGAACATAGAGAGTGGCTAGCTTCTAAGAGCATTACTGTAGAAGAGAGTGGCAGGCTGGAGACATAGCTCTATGGTTAAGAGCGTCGGCTGCTCTTGCAGAGGAACCAGGTTCAGTTTCCAGTACCCACAGGGTAGCTAGCAACCATCCTCACTCCAATTCTAGAGGATCCGACTGTCTCTTCTGATCTCCATGGGCATTGTATGACATAGGTATATTCATATACATGCAGGCAAAACACTCATACACATAAAATATTAAAAATAATAAAAATATAAAAAATAAAAAAAACAGACTCTTATAAGACAGAGTGGCTAGAAATGACCACTCTCTGAAGATAACAATTACACAGGCATGTAAATACAAAAAAGAAACTCATGTTTAAAGACAGAAACAACATTAACAAGAGACTCTGCTCCAGCTCTTCCCTTAGGTGTCTCAGTTCCAGGATAACAAACGATTATATCCCCCATTTAAATATCTAAAAGTTATAAAGCAAGCAAGCATGCACAATGTTTATACAATAGTTTTTTGTCCACCCACCTTGAGAAATAAGCCTTTGTAACAACCTGGACAGCCTACTTTAAATGGAGAATTCTTAGATGTCTTGAAATGCTTTGAGATGCAAAGAGACCTGGGGAGAGACTGCACAATCCCTGGGCCTGCTGTCTCTGTCTTCCCATTACTGGATCCATTCATCCCACTGCACAGCAGTTCCCATGCTCAGGACTGGGTGGACTCCCTTGCCTTTTATCAATCAATCCAGGACTCTTTTTGCTCAGTTATGATGGAGATGATAAAGTCTTGAGAAATGTACCAGGTACAGCTTTCTTGGGACTTATCCTTGGACACAAGGGAGAAGGTTCACAAGTGCTAAGTGTTCCCAAAATAGATCTGAGGAAGTGTTGGGCACAGCTTTTGCAGTCTTAGGGTGCTACGTGAGGCAGTGTATGGTGGTTGATACAACAAATCAGAATTGCTGCCTCCGTCTAGATCTACATTTGACTTGCAAAGGATAATGGACAAACTTACTGATGTCACACCAGTAAGGCTACGTGCCCATCACATTTGGCTATTCTGGTGGGAAAGTGCCTCCCAAGTTTTGGACAAGGTTGGCAACTCCTGTACCAGGCCATTGGTCATTGGTGGAAATATCTTTTGAAAAGAGTTTGTGTCGTAGAATCTGGATGGGGAATTAGGATCCTTCCCACTTGGTGTCAAGTTCATGCATTTAAACACTGTCTACATCCTACTTTGAAGTCACCCCTTGGCCACATATTGATTGGGTCTAGAGAGATATCAGCTACGGTATACACCCTCATCATCTGGAGAACAGAGTTGAGGAAGGGACCATGTATAAGTCTTGGGCATCAGTTCATGAGAATTTGAGAAGAGTATGCCAAGGCAGAGTACCACTTACCTAGTAAAGAGGGACTTAGCTATAAACACAAGTAAGGTGTTCATCTGACCCTTTGTTCTCCTAACTGTGGGGTGGCATGAACCTAAAGGAACAATATAGTGAAACTTTCTACAGGGTAGGGAGAGACCCTGGTCCCTGCATAGACTGTGGTCATGAAGCAGGATAATGGGGCGGAGGGAAGGGGTTAGTATCATGCCTGACTTGCCTGGGCTTGGTCACATGAAGGAACCATCAGATGAAACTCCATGTTATTATTTTCAACCAGTCTAACCTTGTTGAATGCTGTCCTCTGACCTTTTGAAGGAAGCATCCAGAAGCCGTAGATTCAAAGCTCTTTGTGACTGAAGTTGCAATAGTTCAGAAAACACCCAATCCAAAAGGCAGTCCGCCTGGGTGCAGGGAGAAGAGTCAACGGAGCCGAGGTTGGGAGGACAGAACAGGCTGGCAGGACTTAGCAGCTTTGCAATGCTACTTTTTCCTATGTTAATGGACGGTGCCTAATTTGAACATAATCTCCTGGGTTTCACTTAAGTATTTTAATAGTGCTTTTAGCTGTTAAAAATGCCATTCAGTGTTGTAGTCTGACTTCTGGGTTCCAAGGGATAGTTTCTAATCATGAGTTCTCTGCATTATCTTCTACAAAAGAAACACTCCTGGAGCTTGAAAGATGTCTCCGTGGGTAAGAGTACTTGCTACTCTTGTACAGGGACCTGAGTTCAGTTCCCAGCACCCACATCAAGTGACTAACATATACTTAAAACTCCAGTTCTGAAGGATCCGAAACCCTTCTGCCTTCCCTGAAACTGCACTCAGTGTGGTGCTCATAGAGACAAGCAGGCACACACACATACACAGACCTAAACAACCCACATGTTGCCCATGTCAGCATGGATGAGTCAACATTTCTACCCTTGCTTAATAAATCATCCAATAGCCCCCTTGGGGGTAGGAGAGATGGCTCAGCACTTCAAAGCACTGACTGCTCTTGCAGAAGACCTGGGTTTAAATACCAGCACCCCATGGCAGTAACAACTGTCCCTAACTCCAGTTCCAGGGGATCCAAAGCCTTCTTCTGACCTCTGTAGGCATTGGACTACTTGGATACACTTACACACATGCGGGCAATATACTCAGACACACACAAAAAATTAAAAATAATGAAATATTTTAAAAAGTATATAAGGTCCTGAAGTAAAATAAATGTGAACCGAGTACATTGGAGAGTCTGACTAGCACACACTGTGAACTTGGTGAACCCTCGTTCACTGTAATTACAACTAGAGTAATTACTGGGCTCCTACAACTAACCTGACTTTGGTGATGACACAAGGCTTTATTAAGCAGCTGAAAAATCTTAAACTTCATCTTTCTAGTTCCTTTTAACCTTCACTTCACAGACACTGGCTCCCAAACTGTTATACTGGCCCATAGAGGTAAGTAGTGTCTGTTCTCAAATCTCCATCCTAATCACCTGTTCCAATCAACATCTCTCTCTACAGCTACATTTATTATTAAAAGCTTCTTGATAGGGCCAGTGCAACTGGTTGTAATTAAGAACGGTTCCCAAAAAATTCTACTGAAGAAAAGTATAAAAAGAATACTCAAATATTTTTCTTCTATGAAGTATGTTTAAAAGTATTTTAATGTGCTCCTCTCCATGATAAAATATTCCTCATTTAAAGTGGAACTCTTTAAGGAACATCTCACACATGTCCTTTATAATTATACACTAGGCTAACAAATTAACAAAGATAAATCTACTGAGGGATTTCTTTTCTTTTTTAATGTTAACACTTTTTTTCAAACAGAAAGTATTATTTTAGAATAACTTTTGATTTACAGAAAAATTATGTCAGTAGTTCAAAGTTCTCATATACCTTGAATCGTCTCATTTGTATTAGCATTTTTATTAATATGTCATATTTTCCATAGTTAATGATACAACGTTAGGTCTTATATTTTATTCAGACTGTGTTTATTCATGTCTTTGGTTTTCTTGGTGTGTCTTCTTTCTGTGTCAGGATTCCACATGACATTAAATCACTGTGTCTCTTTAGACAATTTTTGATTGGTTGTGATATCTTTTCACTTCACTTTTGCAGAGTCGAGGCTCAAACCAGGGTTCCCCACATTTCAGGCAAATACTCTACTACTGGACTATACCTCTATCCCCTTAAACGTCCTTTGTAATCTTGGAGTCATAGCTAAATGAAAGTTTGGTAAATCCTAAAATATTTCAGATTAGCATACTAATGGACACAGATGAAGAAGAAATGCCCAAGGTATTGCTGTTTTCGTATGTATAACATACTGGATAATTAGAATTTTATTAGATACCTCTAATGCTGAAACAATAATACATAGATAGAAATATATCAGTTTTGAAAATTGAACCCAGAGCCTCATGTATGCTCCACAAGCTCTGTACAAAGCTACATCCCAGCCTTAAAGTGTGAACAAATATCCTATACACTCAAAACATTGGATGGTGTAGATTCTAGCCCAGCCTTCATCTTCAGCCCCATTCATTTTATGTTAGTCTTCTCATTTTCAGAGAGCCAGGCATTCTGACGTGTCCTGACACAGTCAGTGCTAGATTTCTGAGGCTGAATCTGTTCCGAATTTCTTCCCTCCAAAACTCTACCTATTGAAGTCCTAGCTGCCATTCAAGGCCACCTCCTCTATGGAACCCCCCAATAGCCACTGAACTCTCACATTTGCTCTACTCCATATTCTAAGCTTGTAACTGTTCTGTTATTTTTTTTTATTCATTATTTTTATTTTATGTGTATGAGTGTATTGCCTGTATGTAGCTAGCTTTCCCCATGTCATGCAGTGTGCAAGGCAGGTCCTCCACAAGAGCAGCCAGTGCTCTTAACTACTGAGCCATCTTTCCAGCTCCCTGTTCTGTTAATTTTGCATTCTATGTGCTTGCAAATAACAGTCCTCACAACTATTCACTGCCTTTTTGACTTGTACCTGTGCAAATGCTCTTCAAGTCTCACCTCGTTCAATCTCCATAAGGCCACAGACTAGGCACTATTACCACTTTACAGAGGAAGACATTCAACACAATGCATTTAAGTAAATTGCTCATTTTTTTCTTCATAGCTACTAAATGATCCAACAACACTTATGCTGGGAATCTGTCAGGTTCTGAACAAGGTCAGATACTATTGCTTTCTTCTTCTGGCTTCCCACATCTATTATATCATGGTAGCCATCAATCTCTGTGCTACAATAGCATGTAAGGTACTTTCAAAAGGAGGTTCCATCGTATTCATAGCTGTATCCATAACACACTAAGCGCAATGCTGAATGCATCAAAGGCATTCACTGAATGATTATCAGAATTATTTCTTAAGTCATACAAAAAGTATCCAAAATTTTTTCTGACCCATAAGCTTGAACCCAGCAGTGCCAAAAGTAAGCTGGAAGGATGCTTACGGCGTAAGAGCTAAAAATACCCTCTCATGAAAATAATGATCAAAAATGTCAGTGAACTTTGGGAAGAGAAATTCTTCAGGTTCTTCAGCTCCATAGGGCTCCAGGCTGAGATGTAATTGTAGGAAACAGCTCTGTCCAGAGCACTTCCCTTGCCCACGCTGGAAAATGACAAGGTGTGTTGGAATGCACTCAGAGCCCGGTCTTGCAGTTTGCCAGACACTCACTAACTCTGTGATCTTCAGGGCCTTCCTGACCCTCTCTGGGCTGCAGTGTCCTCATCTGTAAAATGCTGGTGAGGGAACCTGGACAGACTAAAGATTCCTCCAGTTCTACCATTCTAAGATTATTACTATTTTAAGTGCAATTATGTGACTCCTGGAAGCAAGGCGTGTCCACGCAGATCTTGTGGAAAAAATAAAAAGGAAGGAAAAAGGAAAAGAAAAACGCTTCCATAAAACTATTTATAGTACAGCCAGTGACTATGAATCACAGCATAATTAATTCTCTTTTATAAAGTTGCCTTGCGCCTTTACTGATGTGGTAGTGAGACCCAAGCCAGGCTCAACAGCAGTCCCACGAACAGATATGACATTTTCCTTGACTGAATAAGTTCAAACCATCCCACCTAATCCCTGAGTTTCTGCCAGTTCTAAATTTTGGTGACTGTATGATTCTAATCGTTTGTGACAGGCTGACAGACGTGGTTGCCGAAGGACATGAGATGTACGTGATCAGTCTTGCTTTATCCACTCTTTGGATTACTCTGCCCTTGTCAATTTTACCCATCAACCTTTAAAATTAAATGCTTTACAATTTAATTATAATTTGACCAGAAAATCATGGCCATGGGCTGGTTTGAAAACTGCCTCCTAGTGATGCTGCAGTTATGATAGATAATGATCATCCTCTGAAAATGCATCTGAATCTCCATTTCTTAAATTTAATGATTTCTGGCACAGCTATCAGAGAGCTTGTCTTCCTAATAACATCGTCTCAAATATTTTTCTATTCAGCACTTTTCTCTCATTTTGGATTCTGTTCTGAGACTCTCCCAAGAACATTTAGAGTGCTACCTGAAAGAAGTCAGGATGAGATCTCCAGAAAGCATCTTGATGATATTTTATAAACTTCATTATATTTACAATGCATTTACTTTCAAAACTGAGTCAAGCAACCGTGGGTTTTTTTGTTGTTATTTGTTTGTTTGTTTGTTTGATTTTGGGTGTTTTCTGACTACAGAAGGAACCAGGGTAATGAATGGGAAGAACATGGCAGTTAAGATTTAGGGCGGTTATGAACTTCTGCGGGAGATGAGTGTGAGGGGAATATGAGAGGAATATTGTCCCTGTTCAGCCTCAGCCTGTGCTCTTCACATCACATTTGAATTTTGATAGGAGCCATGTAGGTAAATGAAGGCTCACAGGAGCATGAGAATAATCTGTACTCTGTGTTAGTTATTTTCCTTGTGACTATGACAAAATGCTAAGACATAGCTCACGGGGGGAGGAGCTCATTTTGACTTACAGATTCAGGCCTTACAGTACAGAATGGTGGAGAAGGCAAGGCTTTGGGAGCATCCACAGTCATGAGGCAGAGAGAACAGGAAAGTGGTGCTGGACTGTGTGCAGCCTCAATGCTGTCTCCCAGTGACCCTCTTCTTCCAGCAAGCCTCAGCTCCTAAAGGTCCCACTCTTTTGTTAAATAAAGAGTGTCACGATCAGGGTCCAAATGTTCAGCCACATGAGCCTGCGGAGAACATCTGAAATTCAAATCACAACACTTTCAAGACACTTCATGTGCTATAACAAGAGTTGTTCAGGGATCATTTCAATGTTCTTTTTTTTTTTAAAAAAAAAAACTTATTCTAAATCACAAGATATTCTTACACCTTTGAGAGCAATACTACAGAAAATGCAGGGTCACAAAGTGGGGAATTTATCCAGTAGGAAGTGTATCATCAGATGACAAGAAGTTTAAGATGAGGCAATAAAAGCCTAATTTTAAAAAAGTCGGTACTGGAGATGTGGCTCAGCGGTTAAGAGCACTGTCTGTTCTTGAGAGGACTTGGGTTCGATTCCCAGTACCCACACGGCGGCTAACAATCATCCATAACTCCAGTCCACGGGATCCAATGCCCTCTTTTGACTAAAAGGGCATTGCATGACAAAGATGCATTTACATACATGCAGGCACTACACTCATACACATAAGATAAAAACAATAAATTGAAAAAAAATTAAAAAGCCTAAAGAATGCAGTTATTCAGAAAACAATCATTCATATTCCTGTTCCCAAGAAAGAGAGCCAGAAGTTACTTTTTCTTGGCAGAAATAATCATTTTTATGAAAGCAGGATCTTAGTACCCACTTGAATTCAAACTGAACAGATATAAAAATAGCTGCCTGTTTCCCACCTCATCTGCCTCCTTCACTTTCTTCAGGAACTATCCATTTAAGTACCATTCTTAGAATTGTATCTCTCTATTAGATTTCAAATTTTTAAGGCAAAAACAATCTACTCACAACAGTTACACTTTGTGTGAAAAAAAATCTGGCTTTATGACTTATAAAAGTCATCTTTTAAAAGTATCACGAAACAGAAAAATCATTTACAATTTTTTTATTGAATCATCTTCTGTTTCATACAGAACATCGCAATCAATTTTAATTATCTTTATACCTCTTTCTTTTCTGTCCACTTATAGCCCCCCAACTTGAATCTATACTTTTTTTAACCTATGTTATGGTATATTGTTTCAAGTTAGTCTCCCCAAATGCTCCTCAGTACAAGTTCATCCACTGAGGTTTCCTCAGTCTACCTGGAGTCCCTTACTTTAGGATTAGCTCATCCTTACCCAACAGTAATCAGTTGTCAGTGTTTCTTCAGCAAAGGTTTGGGTCTGCTACCCATTTCCCCAGTCCATGCTGGGTTTTTGTCTGCTTGAGTTTGCATGGGTCTTGAGCATGCTGACACCATTGCTGTAGATTCATATGAGCAGGGTCTCAGGAGTGTGTAGGGCTCTATTTCCAAATGGACACACAACTCCTCACTGGCTCTTATAGTCTTTCCACTTCTTCTTTCACAATGGTCCCTGAGCCCTGGTTTAGTGAAAATTAATATAGGAGTCCTGTCCAGGAATCCACACTTTGCACATCCTAATCTCCCATTTTGACATTAATGGCTTTTTGTGTCACTGGCCCTCTGATGCATGAGGGAGCTTCATTAATGAGAGTTGAGAGATTCAGCAGTGTCCTCTTTACCCCTTGCTCTATGTTGCACGAGCCTTAGGTGTAAAGGTTGCATTGTAGATATACTACTCAGGCATGGACAGTTCATAGACACTGTCTATGTGTGACCAGTTGTGGTACTTGAAACAGAAAAACCTTTGAAGACAGTAATTTAGTGCTTGGAATCTCCAAATGTATCTGAAATATTCAATATCTATCACTGCCTAAAGCAAATCAGACTTTATATGCAGCCCAGATTAGTCTGCATAAAATTTGAGAAGCCTGGATGAAAGGTTGAGGAATTTATAAGTTCAGGAAATACTCAGCATTCAAGAGCCTCCACTGCTCTGTGTATCTGCCCAGGTATGCATCGTGCTCTGTGATACTACGTGAAGAAGACCTGGCAGCAAGTGCTTTTATTTTCTGAACTAAGCATCTGAGTCTTTCACAGATTTCTGCCTCTTAGGGCATTGTAGGGCATGGGCGCTTTTATATACACGCAGGCAATGCACTCATACATATAAAATAAAAATAAATAATAATAATAATAATCAAAATGTTTTTAAATAAACAAAGCAGGCCATTCAACCAAAACAAGCTTTCTCTTTGCAGGCCAGTGGGCAATGATGGAAGAAGCATGATGGTGAGCATCCCATTGGGTATTGCTACTCCCACAAAAGTCAATTTTGCTTCATTTATGTCCTGTCATTCTCTTTCAGACCCATAGGCCTTTTACAGTTAGATCGACATCACTTTGTTTGAAAATGGTTGTTTTTAAAGAGATTCTCCCTTAGCAATTTGGACTTTATTATATGTTATTTTCTATAGGAAAATAATCCTTAGTCCCTGGAGGTGAGAAACGAGATTACATGATTTGTTTATGAATACCAAGGCATGATGACCGAAGTTTTTACAGAACTTGGATTTTTGTAATCAGCAAATGACTGACCCATTGTCTAATAAAACCGTGGTAGGAAGGGAGTGACTAAGGTTTACTTGGTTCATCTTCTCAAGCTGAGAGAAGTAGCATCTACCTGAACTGTGGTAGAGACATTGGCCCCTACCATATTTTGGGTTGCAGTATCACTCCACAATGGCCAACCTTCTGCCTGCCAGCATCCATATCTCCTTGCCTAACGGGGTGTTCCTTGGTCACCTAGGCTTTTCAGCTCTCAGTGAACTAAAAGCATTAGGCTCTCAGATTCAAACCAGAGAACATTCCCAAGCAAGGAGTAACTGTGATGTCACACATGAACTTCAGAGTATAACTGTTCACAAACCACGTAATGGTTAGCAACTGTTCATAACTCCAGCTCCAAGGGATCGGACGCCCTCTTCTGACCTCAGCAGTCATTGTACAACTAGAGTGCTCTTACATGCATTCAGGCAATACACTCAAACACATAAATTAAAAAATACAATATATTCTGAACACTGAAAAACATTAGTGTGCATATACACCAGCTCTCTGATGCTCAGAGAGTACATACTTACTATTTCTATAGCCTCTCAGATAAATTAACCCACAGTTATTCACAATGTAAGGGTCTTTGTGAAGCTCTGCTAGCTAATTTTTTGCTATCTCGCTATAGCATTCGCTGTGACTATTGGCATCATATTTCAAATAAATTACCTGCAATAACATCCTTGCTCCAGAGTTAGCTGCTCAAAGAACCCACACATGACAAAACTGTTAAAAATACTTTTTAAGGATGAAGAAGAAACCATATATATGAGCTTAAATATAAACACATCTAATACTTATAGCACATTTCAGTTGTTGTTCCAGTCATTCAATAAAATATGCTTTTTTATACCTTAGGTGGACATGGATGGATCTCTGATGAGAATACACATGATTTCTGATTGTAAGACTTCACAGTCTGTGGCAGCATGCGAACCAACATAAACATATATAGATAATCTGCTATTCTCATAGGGGAAACACAAGAAAGCAGGACATCGGGAGTGAGGCTGAAGGGCTGGGGAGGTGACTCAGTGGTTAAGAGCACTGGCTGCTCTTGCAGAGGACCCAGGCTCAATTGCCAGTGCCTACATAGTGGGGATCTGACTCCCTGTTCTGACCTCCATGGGCACTGCATGTCATGTGTACACTTACATACATGCAGGAAGTATACTCATATACATAAACTAAAAATAATCATAATAATAATAAAATATTTTTAAGAGTCAGACTGAAACAAAAACAACCTCCTATGTTTGCGTGCCAAAACTAAGGCTGAAAGAGGGCTCCCTGAGGAATGATGTGGAGTGCATCAAGGCAGGACCACAGGTAGATAGATAGTCTACACTTACACTGATTAGTCATTATGCTGATTATTGTCAACTTCACTCAAAATTGAGTCAGTGGTGCAATAAGCACTTCAACTGAAGAGCTGCCTCCATCACAGGGGCCTTTTCTTGATTTCTCATTGATACAGCCAGGTACAGTCCACTGTGGGTGGTGTCATCCCTGGGTAGGTGGGACACAGCACCATAAGAAAAGCAGTTGAGCAAGCCAGGGGATCCAGCTAGTAAACAGTTCTCCTCCATCGTCTCTGCTTCAATTCCAGTCTCCAGGTTTCCTGCTTGAGCTCCTGCCTTGACTTAACTTGATGATGAACTGTAACTTCTAAGCTTTACCTTTTACCTCCAAGTTGGTTTTGGCCAGTGTTTTAACACAGCAGCTAAAAGAGAACAAAGACAATACTCAGCTATGTCTTCTACAATATCACGTCCTCTTTTTGTTGTCATTTGTGTGTGTGTGTGCGCGCGCGCGCATGTGTGAGCAAGAGAGATAGAGAAGAGAGAACAGAAAGACAAAAGAGCGATAAAGAGTCTCACTCTGTAGCCAAATTGACCAGAAACTCACTTTGTACCCAAATCTAGCCTTGAAATCACAGTGATCCTCCTGCCTCAGTCTCCTGAGTGCATAGAATATAGACATGAACCACAATGGCTTTTTATTCCTGGGAAACCTCAACAAAGAGATGAGCAACTTTATCATGTCCCAAAGATGTACAGAGTGAGGCTGTCTTTATACAATTCTTGCTTCAAATGGAGCTTAAGAAAGCTAGAATTGACATGTAGGAGAGAATAATTCTTTCCACTTTTTAACCCATCTTCACAGGCTCGTCATTTTTAACATCAGCCTCCTAAAAGAAAATGCCTATTTATGTAACTTCAATGGATGGGAAGGAACAAGTGGCAGAATGTTCATCACATCCTTCTTTCCCACTCTTGGTGCCAAGACAACATTGTCTTTTAGTTCAGCACCTCCCTGCCCCCACGAAGCTGGACATGATACATGTGGAAAGAATTTTCAGTAGCTAACTTTGGCTCATGGGTTAGCAGCTGCTGCGTCCTATCGTCCTTACCAGCCAGTCATAAGAGGTTGAACTGAGTCTCAAGTTGTTATTTGCACAAGCATGATGCCTCTTAAAGTGTTTCAAATCCAAGCACAGGGCTCCATGACTTTCTTGCTTTTCATTCAAATCAGAGGATACAAGGGCCAAGAAGATAGCCCTTGATAAAATGCCTGCCTTCCAATCAAGCATGAAAACCTGAGTTAAATCTTCAGATGGTATGTCAAAACCTGCGCAGAGTAGGGTGTGCTTGTAATCACAGCGCTGGGGAAGCGGAAATCAGTGGATCCATGGGGCTCAGTAGTCAACCAGCCTGCTCTATTGTGAGAGCTCCAGGTCAGTGAGAGAACTTGCTTATAGATAAATAAATAACAAAATTTATGGTACTTTAGGAATGGCATTAAAGTTGGCCTCTGGCATACTCAAGTTCATACACATGTGTGCACACATACACACACTAATAGGAGAAAAATATAACACATTGTTCTAGCTTGCACCAGGCTTCTTATATGTCATTTTAAATAACTGTCTCATAAATGAGATTGATGGAAGTTCTAATTCTTATTAGTTCAACCCAACCATTATTGTGATTGCCTTCTGGTGGAAGGCTGTGTCTTTTGCTTTGTGTTTAGAGCACCTGCACACTGTACTCAGGGATCACGTGTTTGCCTCTCATGTTCTCAGAATTTAGAAAACTTTAATGTTTTCTACAACTCCATCCAACAGATATTTATCATGCTTGGCTTTCTAATATCCATTATGTTTCTCTCCTTCCCCGCGGCCTTCAGCAATTAGGAAATCCATTAACTGTAATTACAAAGCTCCATTACAAGTTAATGTATGCAGCAATTAATATTCACCATCTGTAATCCTCCAAATGAATATTTGTTTATTCCAAGACTTTAGCTGCAACATCTAAAAATGAAGGTAAATAATTTGACAAGTTTCAAAAGCCTTGAATATTTTCTTCCAAGTGAACAGTATGTGTTCTTAAAATATCTCATCCTCTTTATATCACGTATGTGAATGCCTTTATTGATTTTTGAATGTGTTTGAAATTAGAAAAGGAAAGGATGGGGGGTTTACAAAATTCCTTCCTATTTTTAGGAAAGTATTCTAAAATCAAAAGATAGCATTCTTTCTAAAAATAATCTCCAGTAAAAGGTCAATGTTAATAAGTACCAAGACCAGTCCCACAATGTATCTCATTTACAGACACTTTATGGATGGGCCACAAAGTATGAGAACAGCTAAGTCCTGCCATATAAAACCTTATAAAATGAATTCATCACACATGTGTCTACTGTTAAGTAGCATCATTTGGATGCCCAAAGCAAGATGCGCTAAGATGAGGAAGCTCTCTAGAAAGAGCAGTTTATGGCTTGGTGACCCCTTTGCGGGGTCAAAGGGTGAAAGGAACTTCTCCCCATCCACAATTGGGATGGTGATCAAGATAACTTAGCTGCCAAATCCTGTTCTCCATAATTTTCTGTCTCATGTTGTCTGGGTCATTCACTGATCCTGTTAACATGGCTAGCCTCCCTCCCTCTCTCTAAATAGCATTCTTTTATGCTCCAAGCCTCCTGTCTCGGGTACCCTTTGAAAGTAGGAAAACCTATTATGACCATTCATTCAGACCCGACAGTGATTTATATGCAAAAACTCTAAAAATGTGTAATACTGTAATCAAAATTTAATAGCACACAGCAGTGCACACAAAAGCTCAAAATGTATAGTAAGTAATTGAACATAACTTGTGTATAAAGAAACATTTAAAATTTACATAAATGTAGGATAATGCTGGATGCATAATTCCAGAAAGAAATAATGTTCTTCGGGAGATCTATTTATATGTTATGTTGTTAAGGAAGATGCAGATCAGCCTTATTCCTAAGGAAATTCACTAGACCCTGGAAGTACTGTTCTGAGTTTATTTGTATGGTGTTATACTATATGAGTCTTGATTGGCAAGGATTGTAAACTGTGGTTGTTGTGACTTATTCTGGTGTTTTAGTTCCCTGAGATGAGTTTGTTCTTAATCAGAGGTAATAAACTGAAAATAGATGTCTCCATAGAGATCACAATAGGTGAACACTTTTAAAAGGGAAATTGGTTTTGCTTGGAGAAATGTTCTCACCATTTTGTTAATTGTTATTTCACACCTTATGTCAAATAGGGAGGGTGATGTTTTCTTTAATTACCGTAATCAAGTGTGCAGCTCATAGGAAGTGACTCAAAGGAAAAAGGTGCCGACTTCTATGAGCTGATAACATAGACGCTGGTGACCACACAGGAAAGCCTTCAACATGGAAACACAATGCTAGTTTTATACTGGGGTTCTAAAGCCAACTGCAAGTTACCGCATTCCCTTGCATATTCCTGACTATGCAACTGCTTTCAAGGAAGGCTTGCAACATACATTACATGTATAGAATGTCCTTATACTCACTACAGCATGTGGCTTAATGTTCTTGAGATGCACACATTTTCCGGTTTTGAGTCTGAAATGTGGAGTCATTCACTCCACAGATTTTTACTCTGTTTACTATATGAAAGCTATTGATCTGCAGAAAGAGAAATGAGGAGGGCATATAATATTTTGTTCATTTCAGTGTAGTTTACTAAGGTGATACGAAAGGGATAAAAGTAGATACAGACAATAAGCAAATCAGCTAATGTGCAATATAAAATATTATAACTATGTAAATCAGGTCATTATAAATTCACAAGGTACTATCAATGAGAGAAGTGGGAATTTTCACTTGCTTTTATTCTGCTTATTTTTTGAGGCAAAATCTCACTAGGTAGTCAAGGCCAGACTTGAATTCACAATCTTTCTGCCTCAATCTCTTGATTGTTAGGATTGCAGACTTGAGACACACCCTGGAAATCTCTCTCTCTCTCTCTCTCTCTCTCTCTCTCTCTCTCTCTCTCTCTGTATGAGTGTGCCTGTGTGTAGGTGTGCAAGTATTTGTGCATGGCTGTGAAATCCAGAAGTCTACCTGAAATGTAGGAATTATTCTACTTGATTTTAAAAAATATTTTATTTGTTACTATTATTATGTGTATGAGTATATTGCCTGCATGAATGTAAGTATGCCTATATCCTATAGTAACCACAGATATCAGAACTACCTGGAACCGGAGTTACAGACAGTTGTTAGCCACCATGTGGGTGCTGGGAATGGAACCTGGGTTCTCTGTAAGAGCAGCCAGTGCTCTTAATGGCTGAGCTATCTCTCTAGTTCACCATTTGATTTTGATAGGTCTCCCATTTTCCTATAACTTATCCATTGTGCAGTAATTTCTTCTGAGATAAACCGTTTCATCTTGGAGGAAAGCTTGGTAAGATCCAGGACGTTCTAAAGGGGGGTGTAGCATCTCATCCTGTGCCAAGACTGGTTAAGATCCGGAAGCAAACAACTCCAAAGTTCACACAGTCCCTGAAACTGACCTGATGCCCCAGGTGCCTCCTTCCCCATGGAACCTAAAAGACAACAGTGGCTGAGAGGCACTTTCAGAGAAGATGAGCTGTCTAGAGGTGGCTAAGACCTGCCAAGCTGCCTGGAAGGCATGGAGACCCGCTGAGCTCCCTGGATGGGGCTCATATCAACGAAGCTGGCAATTGGAAGAGACACTTCCCATCCTGTCAAGCTGCCTGTCAGGTGTGCATTGTGACCCAGGTTTACAGCTTTCCTGAGCCATCACTCGTGCTGGGGTAGACTTTAGGTGACTCAGCTGTCTTTGACTCATTTCTGTTCCTATAAGGAATCCCTCACCCATATTTCTCTAAGTGACCCCAATAAGACTGACTGGTTCACCAAGTTGGAATTTGGGGAGATTCTTAATTTAACCCATCATCAATTCTCCATCTGGGGTGAGTAGACATGTGTCCCTGTCTCCCCAGGAATAGTGTTACACATTGCCAAGTAGGCTAGGTTGGTTGACCAGCAGGATCTCGCGATCCTCCTGTCGGTGCCTTCTCAGTACTAGGACTGCAAGTGTATACCATCACATCCAATTCTTGTTGATTTTGAAACAGTCTCTCTCTAGCCCCACCTGACCTGGAAATGTCTATTGTAAACCAGACTATTCTAGATTTCAGAGATCCACCTATCTTTGCCTATCGAGTGCTGGGTCTAAAGCTGTGTGCCACCATGACCAACTTTCCTTTACATATTACCAAAGGGAAATGATGTACTGGTATAAACAAAAAAGGAAGTTTGAGCGTGGGTCATGGAAATATCTCAGCTTTTTCTTTCTTAAATCTATAGCATCAAAATATCCTGCCAAAATTAGGGAATTCTAATGAAGAGAAACATCTATAATAATTATTTTGGCATTTTTATGTCTTAAAGAGTTCTAGTATTTTTGTGAATGCAAGTCATCATAATCACCAGCTACTGTTGATTTCTTTTTTGACAGAATCTCTCAATCTGGGGCTCACACTCATAATGCAGTCCTCTGTAGTCTCATGTTCGTAGTCATCTTCTTGCTCCAGCTTCTTCGTTTCTAAGATTACAGATGTGCACCACCTGATTTTACACTGATCAATAGTTCCAAAGATGGAAAAGCTCTCCTAGCAGTGAACTAAAAGATGCATCTCAAAAAGCCCATAGCATTTGGGGTCAGATAAAACACAGTTTAAACCTTGGTTTTCCACTTTTTCTTTGGCTAGTTAAGTTCTGAGTCTCAATTTTCTAATCTGCAAATGGGTATAGTAACTCCCATCAGTTTGCTGAAAGGTATGAAATAATGTTCAGGAGAGTGTTATACATAAGAAAGCCTACTGGTGATGTGGGGTGTCCTTAACAATAACCATCATGTATGCTGTCCACCCAGGCCATCTATGTACAGTTATTTCACAAAGTCTGTGATTATCCAAGTTGGTGATTAAAAGAACAATTCTGAAATCCCGAGCTTGATTTCAGTACTGTATCACAATTTTTTATCTTTTACTTTCTGGTATCAGTTATGGGGCTCTTGCTTAACATTAGCCTAATCAAATATTTAGAGAACATGACCAAGTTTAAATGAAAGATCTTGAAATGAATTCAAGACCATATTAACATTTAAAAAGTTACTTAAGAAATATTCAACTCTTCTCCTATTGATGCAATTAAACACTGGACTACATGAGTGGATATGAGATGAATAATAGCTAATTAAATAATTTGAACTTTAGGAAATCAAGTTTAGGAGTGTTCTGGGCTATTTAATTCAGGATGTGTACATGTGTGTGTATACAAAATGAGTTATTTATGTAATAATATATAGTAGTATATATCATTGCTATCTTTCATTTGACAGTGGAAAAAGTAATCTATAAACCTTTACAGTTATCTATTAGCATACGTGCTGATAATTGATCATGTGGACCAAGCTAGATACAGGGAGAGAGAATGTGGTTCTTAGAAGACACAGCAAGAATTCAAGTTTTTACTTGTGTGCTCTTTTCTTTCTAGTCCGCATTGTGCACTGACTGTCAGAAATCACCCTGTTCTCTACTGAGCATGTAGCAATAAGGTTGTGTATAGGAAAAGAAGAGGTACAGATGTGCATGCAGCCTTCTGAAAAACTGCTGCCTAAGAAGGAGTTGTTCCACAATGCCAGGGACTTTGAATGAAACAGAAAAGGATTCTATTTAATAGATTTTCTATGGGATACATTGCTTTTCTCTTTATTCCCCTCATAATAGTTTATTATTAGTGTGCTAATGAAACACATAATAATTTATTTAAAATTTCCAGGATAACTTATTTTTATTCAGCAGTCATTCATATAACGTAGTCCACAAATATTTATTAAGTGCAACAGAGACGTGGTCTGGTTATTAGAGGGAAAGTCATATGCAATTTTAACAGATATGCTTTCTCCAGCCTTTCTTTGTTTACAGTATCATTTAAAGTAATTAGGATCATTAAAATTAATTTTAAATTAAGCATCTGGAGATACTTTGAAATTCTGCACGAAGCAACACACAGAATTCTTTTCAGTTTTTTAACTGAATCGTTATGTATTTCATACAGAACATCTCAATCAGTCTTAGTCTTTATACCTCCTTCCATACCGGTCCCTCCCAGTCCCCCAACTGGAATTCATACATTCTGTCATCTGTGTTAAGTTCCGTTGTGTCAAGTGAGTGTACACCAAAGTTCCTCAGTGCAAGTTCATCCGCTGAGGTCTGGTCAGGTTTTCTTGAGTCGCATGCTTTAAGAAGATTAGCTCATCCTCACCCAAAAGTAGTCAGTTGTCAATATTCCTTCGGCCACATTTGGCATCTGCTGCCCATTTCTCCAGTGCCATGCTGGGTGTTTGTGTTCTTGAGTTTGCATGGGACTTGAGCTTGCTGATACCAGCTCTGTAGGTTCATATGAGCAAGGTCCCGGAAGCCTGTACGACTCTATTTCCATATGATCACAAACCCCCTCACTGGCTCTTACAGTCCTTCTGCCCCCTCGGGCAGCATACAACAAGGGGCAAAGAGGACACTAAATACTCGTATAACTCTCCTTAATGAAGCTCCCTCATGGAACACAAAAGGTCACAAATGGCCAAAGCATGGAGATTAGGAATTTGCATTGTGGATCCCTGGACAGATCTCCTATGCTAAGCTTCCCTCACCTAGTGCTCACACTCAGAATTTAAAAATAAAACTCTCATACATAAGTATTGTATTTGCATCCTTTCTAACACCCCAGTGCCTACTCCAACTTCTCCTAGTCGCCCACTCCCTTGTAATTATTTGACTTCTTCTTTATTACTTAATTATTGTTACATACACATACAGACACACACACACACACACACACACACACACACACACACACACACACACACACTGTACCGAGTCTGTTTCTTGGTGTTCTTGTGTCCATGTGTTTATGGATAACTGCTTGGGACTGAATAACTTCTCAGGGTGTTAGTCCCTGGAGAAAGCTGTTTCCCCATCACACAGGATCCATTGATTGCCAGTAGCTCCCATGAAACTTCCCCCATCCACAATGGCATGTGAGCTGATTTTTTCATTCTACAGAGCTTGTTGGGCTCCCGTACCATGTAGATTTCATGAGTGCAGCTTCTCTATTGTGCCTAGAATGAATTATCTAGCAGCAGTCAGTCATCCTCAGTCTCTTACAGTCTTTCTGTCCATCTGATGTGATGTTCCCTGGGCCTTAGTTGCAGAGGTTGCATTATAGATGTATCATTTAGGCTGGACACCCCACAGCCACTTGTTCTCTGTATTGTGACCAGTTGGGTAACTTTGTAATTTTCTTCATCTGTTGCAAAACTAGGCATCTTTTCATGAGAGTTATACTTATCTATGAATATAAAGATATGTATTTAGAACGTAGGAAGAAATCACATTGGTCTAGGAAAGTGGCAGCAGTAGAACTTCTCTAGGGTCTATGACCTCTCCCTTGCGTACTTGGCGAAGTTAGCAGTGCCGTGCGTGGATTCTTTCCTATTGAGGGGCTCTTAAGTTCAGTTAGACAGATGTTGATTACCACCCAGAAGATTACTTCTTACAGTTTCCTCCCATGACAAAGGGTTGATGATTTACTCTTTATTCAAAGAAGAGAAGGAAATGATTTGAGTTGATCTGAAGTAGTCAGCTTTTCAAAACTAAAGTTAGAAAATCTAAAAAGAATTATGTGAATAATATCTACAAAAGTGACAGCAAAAATGAAATTCAGAATCAGAGAAATAGCCTACACTGCAGGTAAGGATGGTTTTCCAGTCTCTTCTGTTTCCTTTGGTTGAAAATTTCATGCATGCATACAGTGTGTTTCTCCAGTTCCCTCCCTATTCCTCTCTGCCAGTTTTCCTTCCCAAATTCATGTCTTCTTAAAATCCATTGAGTCCACCTAGTCCAATTCAAATTTATACATTTGAATTTATGTACATACAAATACAAATTCAAATTTATGTATTTGAATGTGGGTCCATCTACTGGAGCATGGCAGCCCCTTAGGTGCCACATCCCTGAAGAAAAATGACTCTCCCTCCCCAGTGGCCATCAATGGTCAATAACTCCTCAGATCACGCTGGGACTGGGACTTCAGGAACCTTCTCCACCATCCACATGGATTTTGGCTGGTCTTAGGCACATGGTCCTAGCCACTGCTGTTGAGTTCATGTGTGCCGTGGCTCTGAAATGTGTCACATGCACACTTTCCTTGAAAGTGTCCACTCCCTGTGCCTCTCACACTCTTTTATGTATCTTCATGATGAAACCTGAGCCTTGGATTGAGGGGGCTGTGACGCAGGTGTTCCATTTAGAGCTGATCGCTCTACACACTTATTCTCTGCATATCGTCCAGTTATGGGTCTCTGTCTTAATCAGGATCTACTAAGAAATGAAGCTTCTCTGATGAGAATTTAGAGATTCCGAAGAACGGAAGAGCAGTTTCATGTTGTCTCCACGTAGCAGAATGATAGAGTTTGGCTCTCCTCGGGGGGTTTATGGGGTTTATGACCTAGTCAGCCACACATTTTGGGCTCAGTTCACAGTATCAGACATGAGTTCACCTTGTCGGGTGGGCTTTAAAGCCAATCAGAAACTGGAACAGGCCTATAATGTGTGGGTGTGGTTGTAGTATCTATGAGACAGCACTGATGAACAGTTTGAAAACAGGCAACCCATGCCTGGCAGCAAACTTTTTATTTGTTAGCTTATGCTGTCTTGGCACCACTGTGTCCCAATTACGAGGTAGTCCTATTTATATGTTTTTATATGTGTATATGTGTATAGTTTAGGAAACTTGGACAGCATTAGCTTTTCAAATGGCATTTTCAAGTCTTTAGCGATACTTATTCACACCCATATTCCTTCCTCTCTTCTGCCCTCCCCTCCATGCCCAGCCATTTAACCCTTCCTGGTCTGTTATTTCCCTTTCTCGCTACACACCATAGACATCCGGTCTCCCTTCCCTTGAACTCCGCCGCCACCCACAGCCCTTACTAGTTTCCTGGTTTCTATGGGCACTCCAGCTTAACTACATATATCTAAAGATTCAAAGCTCGAGCCACATACGAGAGAGGAAGTAGAGCATTTGTCTTTCTGGATCTGGGTTACCTCACTCGGAAAATATGCTGGGGAGCTTTCGTTGTCAACTAGACACACCTGGGTAGAGGAGCCTCAACTGAGGAGCTGAAACCATTGGATTTGCTTGTGGCCACATCTGTGGGGAATTTTGTTGATTACTGAGTGATGCTATCTGTGGGTGGTGCCGCCCCTGGGCAGGTGGTCCTAGGTTGTTTAAGAAAGCAGGCTGAGCACAGAGCAGGGGAGCAAGCCAGTAAGCAGCGTTCCTCCAGGGTCTGTGCTTCAGCTCCTGCTTCCAGGTTCCAGCCCTGACTTCCTGCCCTGACTTCCTTCAGTGATGAACTGTGACCTAGGAGATGTAAGGTAAAAGAAACCCTTTTCTTCCTAAGTTGATTTTTATCACATCAATAGAAAGTAACTAAGACAGGGGATTAGTCCTAGTTCTTTCCATGCACCTGTGAATTTCATCAAATCATTTTTCGTTAGAACTAAATAATATTCCATTGGGTAAGTGTACCATATATTCTCTGTTCATTTCTTATGTGATATGCATCTAGGCTGTTTCCCTTACTTGCTATTGTGACTAGAACAGCAATGAACTAGAAAGAACAAGTATCTCTGTGGTAGGATACAGAGCCTTTGGGGAATAGTCTCAGGAGTGGTATAGTAGGATCATATGGAAGCACTATTTCCAAACTTTTGAGGAATCCCCACACTGATTACCATAATGGTTGCACTAGTTTAGACCCCCACTAATAGTAAGTGTCCCCATTCCTCCCCACACACCTGCATTTGTTTTCATTTTGGTATTTTAATTGTTTTGACTGAAGTAACATGAAATCTCAGTGTGGTTTTACATTGCATTTGCCTGATGGCTAAGAATGGTGAACTTAAATATATATATTTATTTAGTTCATTTTTCTTTTAATAAAAGGAACAGAGAAGAAAATTTAAAAGGTTGTTAGCTGGCTTCTTTTTCAATTTTAATAGACTATTAAAATCTTTTACTAAGCATAAGACGAATTGAAGAAGGGAATAATTATCTTCTGGTTTAGATATAGAAAGTCATTTTCTAATTTTGTAAAGACAAAACAAGACAAAAAGTATCCCTCCGATAAATCTTAGATTGTTAATAAATTATGTAAAGCATATCTCAGGTTGTTAATAAATTATGTGAAGTATCCCCCCGATAAATCTTAGATTGTTAATAAATTATGTAGGTAATCATATATACAGTATTTTACTACTTATGAATGTTTTATTTATGAACCTCAATATTTTTGTGTAATCATATTCCAAAAGTAAATTAAATTAATACTGATTTACACATACTTTTTATTAGTTAGTTTCTAAAGAAGATCCCCTGACCCCAAATAAGATTAGTAGACACATTTCTATTTTTAATTTGTACTTCACATTTCTTTCCAGGACACATTTCATGAGCTCTGAGCTCTGTGTTTACTTACCTCATTCAGGCAACTTTATTTGCTGTTCTTATTTATGGAAGCCTTCGCCATCTGTTTGCAGTGCCATAATAGCCTGTTGTAGCATTCAGGGTCATAGGGGTGTAGAGGATAGTGGCTTAATAAAGAGATTTTTTAAAAATTTAAGAAGTGAATGATGCCAATAGAAATTCAAGTTAATTAATGGAAAACTGTCAGGCTAGTAAAATGTGTTTATGCACACTATGAAATGAAACATAAATTCCCTAAAATGTATTTAATGTTAGGTCTACTACAAACATTAGTAAGTCTTTTTCTGTCTTTAGACTGGTTGATCTGTAACTTTTCTGTTATTGTCACATCCAAAGTGAAATCAGGCTCATTATGAACATTTTACATTAAAAGGAAGCTAATTCTATTGAGTCTTTTCACCAAAGAAGTCATATGAGTGGCCATGAACAGACCCTTAAATAGCACTACTTATTAGGAAATGCAAGCCTAAGCCACCTTGAGGTACTATCTCACTGGGAAAATGCTAATAAAAAAGCACAATCACAACAGTAGAGAGTAGAAAACCGGAACTGTCTGACTTTGCCAGTGGCTCAGACACTTTAGGAAATGCTTTGGCAATTCCTCATTATGGAGCATAAACTTGCCACACAACTCCGATTTCCCACGGGAGCATTTTATCCAAGAAAAATAAATCATGCGCTCATGAAAAAGCATGGGTAAGTATGTTCGTAGTTGGCATCCCTCCTAAGCACCAAAAAAGCAACAGCAAATGTCTGTTAACTAAATAACAAACAAAACGGTGTTTCCAGGAGATCCTGTTAAAGAATGGTAACACAAAAGCAGGTGATTGCATTGGTTGCACCTTAAGTAATGTGCTAAGCTAAATCAAAGCTGTTGCCAGTTGGCAAAGATTAAATATTACTATAACTGGAGTCTATTCTCTATGAGACCCAGGAAGTGGAACTCTATGAAGACAGAAACAGTGAAAGATCCTTGGAGCTCCCATTGTCAGAATGAAAATGCTGTAAAACGTGTGACTGTGGTAGATGCGTGACTGTGGACATTAACTAAAAACCACCGAAAACCATTCATAGACTGTGTCAGTGCGGGGTGGGGTAGTGCTCTAGGCGGATGCTCTCCCATGGTTTCATCATGGAAACGGAGGTTAGCTCTAGGAAAGAGATGTGGAAGGACCACATTGGTTCTGATTCTATGTCTCCGCTGGGGCCACCTGCTCCTACTACGAAAGTTTTATGACTAATAAAAACAGGAAATTTGCCATTCCTGGAACTCAGGTTTTATATTTTCCTCCTCTCAAAGACAACATAAAATCCCTGTTAACCTTGGTTTTATACATCTCAGGTGCTCAAAACAGGGTCCAGTGCCATGAAGGGAACTTGGAAAGCAGTGCATTTGACTTCTGTATCCTGCAGTTGGTGTGTAGGAAGAAGGAAAAAGACACCTGGGGTTAAGGATAGCAAGGCCAGTGGAGTAATGAACATAGCAGAGGACCATCAGGCATGTCCGAGAGGTGCCAAGCAGATTTTAAT
Source organism: Eospalax fontanierii (assembly GCA_035773235.1). Taxonomy (NCBI): domain Eukaryota; kingdom Metazoa; phylum Chordata; class Mammalia; order Rodentia; family Spalacidae; genus Eospalax; species Eospalax fontanierii. The sequence continues at coordinate 90,425,356 of CM069531.1, read as the reverse complement.
ACGGATCTTGCTATTTTGGAACACAGGAGCTAGATGTTAAAATCCAGATATCCAAGATCCGAATTGTCCGTTCTCTTATTTGTTACAGCAGCAACTTAGAAATAATTTTCTTTTTAGTTTTTTTGTGTATATGTGTGCATGTGTATATGTTGTATGTGGTATATGTGTGTGTGTAGTGTATGTATGTATGATGTATGTGTGTGGTATATGTGTGTGTAGTGTATGTATGTATACTGTGTGTGGTATATGTGTGTGTAGTGTATGTATGTTTGTATGGTGTGTGTGTAGTGTATGTATATAAGTATAGTGTGTGTGGTATATGTGTGTAGTGTATGTATGTATGGTGTGTGTGGTATATGTGTGTGTGGTGTATGTATATAGGTATGGTGTGTGTACTGTATATGTAGTGTATGTATGTATGGTGTATGTATGTGGCATATGTGTGTAGTGTATGTATGTATGGTGTATGTGTATGTTCGGTATATGTGTGTGTATAGTGTATGTATGTATGGTGTGTGTGTGTAGTGTATGTATGACCTGGTCATTTGTATACTTCTAGAGAGAGTTGACTTCAGTGATTACAAGGAAAAACACAAATACCTTTAAAGTGTTTCTTTGCTTTTCATGCTGCAAAGGTTTCACATATATCATTTGGCAGTTACTGAGTTCGGGAGGCTCTGGTGTAAACACAGACTCTTTGCTCTGTTTCTTTGCCTATGTTTATCCTAAGAATTTGGAGTCTGAATCTTCTCTGCTCCTTTCCCAGGTTCCTGAGTATAGCCAGAGAAAGTGATGAGAAATGTAGTTTCAGATGTACTATATCTGCAAGGGGTTTTCCCTCACTCAATGTTGGTGCAAATCCTTGTCCTGTCTCCTGAAGACCCTCCATCCCCATAGCAGCTATGGTGGCCCCCCTGTCTGAAGCCTCCTGCAGAGACCAGCCTTTGTCCCCAGGAGGATGAGGGTTTCCATGGCCTTCCCGTTCTCTCTAAGGCAGGTTAATACTCTTCTCTAAGTATTTGCACATGTGCATACTTCTTTCTCTCTCCAATTGTACCCTTGCTTCTAGATCCTATCACCTCTTCTTTCCTTTAAGACTTTGCTCAACCATTGGTCCCCTTCCTGCCATATCTCCAGGCTTTCCTTCTCCAACTTTTAGTCACTGACTTTCAGTTATAAGCACGAAGACATTTCTGTCTTGCAAACACATCCTTCTTTGACCTTGTACCTCCTAGATATGGGCTGTTACCCTCAACCTCTATCCTGAAAAAAAAATCTGAAGGTATTCTTATTAAAAATGATACAAAAGCTAAAAATGAGAGTAGACCTGGAAGACAGATTCAAGAATAGAAGTAAGAAAAGGCAGAACCATAATAAAAGTAAATGGAGATGGTCAGTGTTGATAAATTTTACGTTGTTATAGCATATTCCCTTTCATAAAGATACTCCACAAGTACAAATTATTTGTTTTGTTCGTGTTAGTGTATGTTGTGTATGCCATGCTTTTAATGTCAGATATCTTAAAGAACAATAAATTGCATTGTATTTAAATGGAAATGCTATCTTTGGTGTGTGGTGTACCTTGCTAATATGTTGAAGAGTTAGCTAGTGTGTTTCTCTTCTGTACACTCCACTTGACACAATCCTATGCTCTTGCAATTTCTTTCAGAGTCCAATTCTCTTTCCCAACAGGATTCTTTGCATATCAGGTTTAATATTTGTGAATGAAAGTTCCCGGAGAAACTTTACATCTTCAAACTGGATTCCTTCTGCAAGGCTGATTAACTGATTAGAGTTCTGGAGATTGTAGCGAGTTTGGAATGTTGCAGGTCCAGAGCCTAATCGCCATTTCTCTCAGGCTAACTTTAGCTCCTGAGTCATTTCCTTGTCCACCTCTGTTGCTGACCTAACACCCCATGACTAACAAATAAAAAAATCATTTAGAAAGGTATTCATTAACAAACCACCAGATCTCATGAGCCAAAAAGCTGAGAATGTCATCAGCTAGCGCCTGAGACCTGTAGTAGAAGCCCCTGTTTTGCTGTGGTCTGCCTACTGAACGTTTCCGCTTCCACACTAAAACATGGAATTTAAGGAAACCTGAATCTGTGTTCCCAGGCCAAGGTCACTCATATTTGGCTCCAAAATAAACGATCTCTTATCCACTTTGAGGTGAGAGATACTTCTTTGCCTCAACATGTTCTTTTTAAATACTCTTTTGATAGTTTATATTTGATTACTGTTTCACTTACTCTCTATTGTTTGATCACACACTCTGACCAAAACCAACTTGCAGAGGCATTTATTTAGTTCACAGTCTACTCTCAGGGGAAGTCAAAAGCAGGAACTCAGGGCAGGCAGAAGCTGAAACACAGGCCATGGAGGAACATTGCTTACTGGCTTGCTCCTCTGGCCTCTGCTCAGCCTGCTTTCTAATATAATCCATGTCCACCTGTGCAGGGTGACCCACAGTGGTCTGGACCCTCCCACATTAGTCAACAATCAAGACAATGCTTCACAGACATGCCCATAGACCAGGTGAATAGAGGGAATTCCCCAGTTGAGGTTCCCCCATTTCCAAGTATATCAAATTGACAACTGAAGCGATCCAACACTATTACACTGAGTTAGATAACTTCCCCTCTCCGTTCCCCCCTCCAACTCCTCCTGAGTCCATCTCCATACCTTCTTGAATTCATAAGCTCTTCTTCTATAATATGTATGGACCACCAATGGAGCCCATTCAGTGTTGCTCTTATGAACATGTGTTTATGGCTGATCGTTGGGATTGAATAAGGAGGCTTGTCCCTCTCTCAGCAGCCGTTGACTCCCTGGTTGGCATGTTGATTAGCGTGGTCATGATTTAGATTTCTGGGTACAGCTTCCTGGTCCACTACCTCTTACAATCTTCCCAACTCCCTCTTTCAGAATGTTCCCTGAGCTTAGCTGTAAGGATTGGGTTCAAGATGTGCGAACTGGGACTGGGTCCCCTGTGGTACAATTGTAACAAATTCTAATTAGCTAATTTCTTGAATTTTCTTAATCAATTTTTAAATTCTGTAACTGATCAGAAAATAAATATTAATGCACAGAAGTCTAAAAATTCATCAAAATTGACTGCAGAACAGAAGCCAGTAATTATTTACTGATTAGAGTTCTATGTCCATAATGGTGCAGTTAGATTTTTTAAAATTGTTCAAGCTTTGGTCTTAATCTAATTGACCAGCTCATTGTACACCTTTCTGCGTGTTTTCCTACCTTATTCTGGCTGAGTTGCAATGCACTTCTGTGGGTTTATTTTCTTCTTCATACTTTTTAAAATATGTATTGTTTTATTTTCTGAGAATTTCATACATGACATTTCATTTGCACAATTTCCATCCCTCCCAGTCCCCCTCCAATTCTTCCCATGACCCCCCAGTCTCTCATAATTTCTTGGCTACTTCTTTGTGTATATATATATATATATATATATATATATATATATATATACACAGTTTAGGACTGTCCACTTTGGATTAGATAATCTCTCAGGGATCTAATCCCTGGAGAAAACTTAGTCTCCTTCCCTAAAGAGCCATTGATTGGGTAAGCCCTTTATCTAGAGCTGAGACCCCATGAAATTTCCCACATCCACATTGGCATATCAACTGCTTTGTTATTACGCAGCTGTTATTCATTCGACTGTGACACAGGCAATTTCATGGGTGGAGCTTCCCTATCTAGAATGGATTGACTAGCCTCGAGTGTCTTGTCCCTCTGGCTCTCTCAATCTTTTCACCTGCCCCCACCTTCTAGGATGTTACCTGAGCCTTAGTTGTCGAGTTTTAGATGCCTGTCATCTAATGCTGGATATCTGACAATCATTTATTCTCTGCATTTTGGCCAGTTGTGGAGCTTTGCAATAGTAACAGCAATGCCCACCATCTATCCAAAAGAATCTTCTTTGATGAGGCATGAGAGCGACAGTTGTCTGTGAATATAAAGACTTGTATTTATAATATGGTAAGAAATTACATTGGTTTAGGACAGTGGCAGTTGTAGGTTCTTCTCAAGGGTCTTTGACCTCTCCAACCATGTGTACTTGGGTGTGTTGACAGTATCCTGCATGGATTCGCTGCCACTGAGCATGCCTTGAATCCAGTTAGACAGATGTGACTCTACCCAGAATAAACATACCACCATTGCTCCAATAGAGATTATTTGTTGGGTCAGTTATTATTGTGGATCATGTTATTATTGTGGTTCATGGGCTTTATAGCTGGGTAGGACCACTGATTTGTTTTCTCCCTTGGTAACTTATATAGTACCTTCCAATGCGATGAGAGCTAGTCTTTGAGGAGGAGCCTTCCAGGTCAGCTTCTGCTCAATTTCTCAAAATCCTGTGTCAAAGGTATGCCATCTATTCAGCATTTTTTGTGTCTTCATGTTCTGGGAGACCATAAAGGGCTGTGGCAATAGCCTATATTATTTTGGGAGTCTCTTGGATTACCATGACCAACAACTTGAGGGCAAGTTCCCTTGCCTGGTGCTGTGATTTTTGGCACACTGCCTTCAGCTGTGTACATTTATATTATATGTACTTACACATGTACTTACATTTCTATTATACATTTATTTTTCAGTAGGTTTATAAAGAGTGTAATCCTTTCCCAGTTAAAGTACTTTCCACTTCCCCATTTCTCTCTTGATAGTGCCTGTCCCCTACTGTCGCCCTCTCTCAAGCTTCTTCACTTCTCCCCCTGCAGTTCTTTTCTGTGTTCCTGGCTTCTGCTGTTGCTTCAGGGTATATAATGTCATCTGAGGTTCTGGAGGTAGAGTCCACAAATGAGAGAGGACATGCAGCACTTGACTTTCTGAGTTTGAGTTGCCACACTCAGGACAGCAGTTTCTAGTTCCATTCATATATGTTCATTTTTTCATGGCTTTGTCTGTCTTAATTGATCAGTAGAACTCCACTGTGCAAATGCATCATATCCGTTATCCATTCATCAGTTGAGGACTACTGAGGTTGTTTTCCTTTCCTCACTGTTTTGAAAACGACAGCAGTAATAGTGTCTGAGCAAGAATCTCTGCAGTAGGATATGGAGTCCTTTGGGTGTATGCTAAGGAGCGGTATAACTGGGTCATATTATAGATATATTTTTAGTTTTTATAAGACTTCACAATGGTTTCCATAGTAGCTGCTGCAGTCTACAATTCCATGAGCAGTGAACAAAGTTTCTCTTTCCCCACATCCTTATAGCATTGGCTGTATTTCTTGATCTTAGCCACTCAGACTGGGGTAAATCTAACTGATTTACCTAAAATCCTAAAGTAGCTTTAATTTGCATTTCCCTAATTACTAAGGATGTTGAACACTATTAAAGGTATTTCTTGCCATTTTAATTTCTTCTTTTGAGAATTCTGTTTAGATCTGTAGTCCATTTTATTTTAGTTGTGTCATTTCTTTTCTTGATTCTTTGATTTTTTTGAGTTCTTTGTATATGATGGAAACTAATCCTGTATTGAATATTATATCAGCTACTCTTCCACTGCTGTGATAAAATGCCATAGCTGAAGCCACTTAGAGAAGGAAAAGTTTATTGGGCTTACCATTACATGATGGCAGGGAGGCATGGCAGCAGATATGAAGAGCAGAAGCTGAGCACTCACATCTTCAAGCAGACACAGGAAGCAAAGTGAGACAATCTTGAAATGGTACAAGTCTAAACTCATCCCCAGTGATGAGCTTCCTCCGGGAATGCACACTTCCTAGTCCTTCCTAACCGAAACACCAACAGGAGACAAAGCGGGTGAGAACTGGAGCCTATGTGAACACCCCATTCAAACCACCACATTCCACTTCCTAACTCCCTCATGACCGCACCCTAACGCAATATACATTTAATCCATCTTAAAAATCTTTAAGTCTCAATACTGTTGAAAAGTCCAGAGTCCAAAGTCTCTTCTGAGACTCAAGGCAATTGTTGATGAGGAAACCCAAGAGCTGCTCATTGAGAAACAAAGGAATCCCTACTTGACATTCCTAAACAACATGTAAGAGAAACAGAAAACCAGTGTGAAAATCTCATTCCAAGAAACCTGGGCATATTCTGACCCCAAACACTTACAGAGGAAAGGGATTGGGCCTGTGCTTTGGCAAGTCTCGGTGTAATAATTATAGATCACTAACGCTGTAATAAGATATGAATTCCCTGGCACGAAGCCCAAATGTGTTATGTAAGATGGATGGGGTTTCTCATTTGTTAATAGAAGAGATGGAGATGGGTGTGGAGATGGGTTAGGAGGTCTGAATATAATCAAAATGCATTGTATGAAATTCTTGAATCAATACAAAAGGAGGAAATAATTCTATTTAAATACAATTTTGCATACGCCCCAGGTAAAATATAATAAAAATAAAAAGTCCTTTCCTTTATGTATATCTGGAAGAGTGCTGCCTATGTTTTCTTCTAAGTTTCAGTACTTCAGGTTTCACTTTGAGGACTTTGATCCAGCTGGAGGTGATTTTTGTGTAGGGTGATAAAGATGGGTCTAATATCTTTCTTTTGCACATGGATACAGATTTCCCAGCAGCATTTGGTGAGAATGTCATCTTTGCTCCAGTGTGTACTTTTGGTCTCTGTTAAATATCTGGTTTCTGTAGCTGTGAACACTCATGTTTGGGTCTTCTACTTTGTTCCATTGGTTTTATGGAAGGACCATGCTGATTTTATTACCATGGTTCTGTCATATAGCATTGTTCTTTTGGCTGAAGATGGTTATGGCTATTTGGGAATCTTTATTGCTTCCATATGAATTTTAGGATTTTTTTTCTTTTTTCTATTTTTGTGAAGAATGTCAGAGAGGTTTTGATTGACATCACATTGAATCTGCAAATTGTTTTTGGTAATATGGCCATTTTCCCACTATTAACTCTACCAATCCACAAGCATGGAAGATCTTTCCTTCTAGTGTTTTCCTCAATCTCTTTCTTCAGAGATTTAAAGTTTTCTTTATAGAGATCTTTCAGATCTTTGGTTAGATTTAATCTTAGATTTTTTTTTTTGAGGCTATTGTGAATGGGAATGTGTCCATGATCTCTTTCTCTTCAAGCTATTGGATTTTAAATTTTGATTTGTACACTGCCACACTGCTGAAAGAATTGCTCATTTCTAGGAGTTTTCTGATGGAATTTTTAGGATCTTTTCTGTGTAGTATCTTATCATTAGCAAACAGGAATAATTTGACTTCTTTTTTCTTGTTATTATTTTAATTTTTTTCTTGTCATTGCTGTAGCTAGAGTTTCAAGCACAATATTGAAAAGGAGTAGTGACAGTGGACAACCTTGTCCCATTCCTAGTCTTAATAGGAATATTTGTAGTTTTTCTCCATTTAGAATGATGTTGGCTGTGGGTTTGTTGTAGACAGCTGTAATTATATCCTTCCAGTCTAATTCCCTCTAGGAATTTTAACATGAACCCATGGTGGATTTTTTTCAAAGGACTCTTCTGTATTCATTGAGATGATTATGTGATTTTTTAAAAAAAGTCAATTTGTATGATTTACTACATTTTTTCGACTTATGTATGTTTATCCCTGCATTTCTGGAATAAAGCCAACCTGATAATGTTGAATCATCTTTTGGCTATCTGCAAGTAGGTGGTTTGCCATTATTTTATTGGGGGATTTTTGCATCTATATTCATCAGAGATATTGGCATGTAGTTTTCTTCTTTTGCAGTGTCTTCACCTGGTTTTGATATTAGCATGATACTGGCTTCATAGAATTTTGGTGGCTCTGCTTCTCTTTCCCTCTTTGGAATAGTTTTAAGTAGTATTGGTTGTAGTTCTTATTTGAAGGTCTGGTAAAATTTTGCTGTGAATCCATCTGAATCTTGGGTTGTTCTTAAAAGGCTTCATATTGCCTCATTAATTTTTTTTCCATAGTCTCTTCAGTATGATTATTCCATTTTCTTTGCATTTCCATTTGCATTGCTTCTAGTATTCTCTATAGGACTGGTTAGTAGGACAGTAATTCTTTCAGTCTGTTTATATCATAGGAAAAATTTCTTTTTCCTTGACTATGGCAGATAATTTTGGTAGATAAAAGTCTCAATTGGCCCCTTTGATCATTTAGAACTTGTAATACATTGATTCAGGCTCTTCTGGCTTTTAAATTTTCATTGAAAGTTCAGCTATTATTCTGATGGGTTTTCCTTTATATGTAACTTGTTTTTCTCTTGAAACTTTCAATAACCTCTTTGTTCTGAATGTTTAGTCCTTTTATTATGATATGTTATTGGGCTGGGTTTTCTTTTCTAGTTTTGTTTATATGGTGCTCTGTAGGCTTCTTGTATCTGTGTGGTAATGTCTTTCCTTAAGTTAAGGAAATTTTCTTCTGTAATTCTGTTGAAGATATGGTCAGAGCCATTGACCTGAACAACTTCTTTGTCGTCTCCTCCTCCTCCTCCTCCTCCTCCTCCTCCTCCTCCTCCTCCTCCTCCTCCTTCTTCTTCTTCTTCTTCTTCTTCTTCTCCTTTTCTTCTTCTTCTTTACCTGTATTTCATAGATTTTGTTTTCTCTTTGTGTCCCATGTCTTCTGCCTATTCCTTTCCTATGATTTTATATTTTTTCATATTCTTTCCTTGAGTGGTCTAATTCTCCAGTTTTATCTTCAAGTCCTGATAATATGTTTTCTACTCAATTCATTCCACTGGTAAGACTTTCAGTTACTTGTCTTTTCTAAATGGGTTACTGAGGTTTTCATTTCCATTTTCACATCAGCTTGTGTTTTCTTCATTTTTATCTTTCCCAAATTGACTTCTCAAGTCCTGAGTTATCTGTGTCATTTGATTCAGCTGTATATTTGTATTTTCTTGAGCTTCAGTCAAGAGTTTCTTCCTGTCTTCTTTGAGTTCACTGAGATGTTCATGTGGTCTTTAAACTCTTAATTATTTGATCATGTTTATGATTAGTCTTTTTACTCTGTGCCCTGGTGTTCCTCTGGGTAGTTCTCATTATAGAATATTTCTATAGGACTGATAGGATTTGTTGGGATATTATCTTGTTTTTTTCATATTGTTTACATTTTTGCAATGTGACCTGAGCCTATGGAATTCTTTTACTGCTTATGGGTCAGATAATTTCTATTCTAGTTTGCCTTTGTTGATTGGAAGCTTCTTCTGCTTTGACTGTTGTCATAGCTCAGTTGAGTTCAGATCAGGTATGAATAATTAGTTGGCCCATGCTTCAGATTCTCACTTTTTTTTAAATTGGAGGAACAGGACTGCCTCTCTGGTGGTCCTGTGTGCAAGGCGAATAATCACAGCTAGGGTTCTGAATGTGGAGATAACAAAAAGTGAATGGGTTTGTGTAACTTACCAGACTGGTCTGAGCTGTGAGCAAAACGTTATAGGCCTAGTCCTGAAGGTGAGGAGATGGCAACTGAGTGGGCAGGTTTCTGGGCAACTCACCAGGCTTGTCTGGCGCTTCAGCAGTGCAATCTGGGCCTAGACTCATAGGGAGGATTGTGAAAGGCTTTAGTAAGTTTAAGTCACTGTCATGCTGAAATATTACCTTTACATATCAGACTAAATAAATATCTTATTAAAATTAAGTTCAAGAAATGCATGGTAGTATATTCTCTTAACCTCAATACTCAGGAGACAGGGATGTGTAGATCATCGTGAGAAAACAAAACAAAACAAAACAAATTTCATATGCTTAATGTTATTTTTAAAATGTTTTAAGCATTATTGCTCAGCAATTTGACCTTCTCTTTGTGAGTCTGTTTGTAACTTTTTTGAGATAAGTCTTGTTAATTTTTTTTTTTCTTGGTGGTGCGAAGCATTGAAAGCGGGGCCTTATTCATGCTAGCCGAGCACTCTGCCCCTCAGCTGCATCTGGAGCCCAAGACTGATCACAATTCTGTTGGTTGATGCTTGTCTCAACATTTTTCATGATTGCTCTTCTGTTCAGTTGTGTCTGTGTCTCTTCTCTGTGGTCGCCATGGTATCCTATTCACTTCTGTACCTAAGTCCCCTCTGAACTTTCAATCCACTGTTGTCTGACTGATACTCCTAAAATGTTAGGACAAACTAGATAGCTTTCCACTACCTAGAGGAAGAATCCAAGCTCTTCTTGGCACGTAGAGCTCTTTGCAATTAGAAATTCATAATGCTCCAGGCTGACTTTGTACTGTTTCATTTCCCACAGAATCTGCCACTCAAGGTTATTTCACTTTTCTAGACTCTTGGGCATGGATTTGCTCTACCTGGAATGACCTCTTATCCTGCTTCCTGAAGCATTCCTCTTTTATCCCGAACATCCCCCTTTATCACCTAGATGACTTTTCTCCATCTTGTCCATTACTGTTCCTTGCCCCCTCTCTTTGGACTTTCGATTTCCCGGAAAATGTGGTTGCCAATTTCCCTTCCCTGAACCCACCACATATATCAGAATATTTTTGACACATTAAATATATATATATATATTTTTAAAAAAATACAAGCAAACCAGACTTGTAAACAAAATATTCATTTTTGCCTATACTGTGTTAAAGAGTGACCATGTCCAAGATATACTGATTGCTGAAACAAATGTGTAATAGCCATTTCCAGAAATGATGACTAAGTTTTATATTAGAAATAGTATTTGAATGCACAGCCAATTTAAAATTTTCCATTTCCTAGTTCAATTAATGGAATCAGATGTCAACAGTACGTACTTCTTTTTATTTGTGTGTTTGTTTATTTATTTTTGAAATGGGGTTTCCCTGGGTAGTGCAGCTGGTCTCAAACTCACGGTCCTCCTTTCTCAGCTTCCTCAGTGTTGAGAATGAATATAAGTATGTCTCTCCATCCTATCTATAAGTATTTATTGAAACAGGAAATTATGTATTAATTATTCTGTATTTATTAATTATAATGTAGAGCTTGGCTAATCTTTGCTATGATTCTTCCCTCTCTAAATTAAAAAGAACTCTATTCTTTTTGGAATTTTGTTGCATATCATCTGTACTATGAAGTCTGTATTGACCATTTTGTCTCTTAAGGCTCTGGGCTGTGTTATTGTCTGCAGTGTCTGTCTGCTGTTTGACAGAAACCTGGCTTGGGAACTGCCTTTCCCATTGGGGGAATAATGAAACTGCTATCAGGTGCCAATGATGTTTGAAGCAGCAAAAACAACTAAGAGACGTGAGTGCAGGGCTCAATCCTATCAGCCCCTTCCTGGAGACTTCTGAACTAGAAGGCACTGCTTGTTTTCAAAGCCGGAGGCACAGGAGGTGATCTCTACTCATCACTGCGAATTCTTAACACCCTAAAAGCAGACATAGTAGTACAGTGACCTAATTTTCCAGGCATCAGTTACCCAATAGGTCAGACAAGTAATTTCAGCCTGTGATGTTCTGTGAAAACTATGGCCGTTGGCTCAGGAAGTCAGCTGTGGGGAAAGCTGCCCTTTAAAGTTAAGATGGATTACATCATCCACAGTGGCCTCTTGGATGTTTGGAGACTCGGACTTCATAAATTATCACAAATGAATGTTTGTGCAGTTCTGTTTGTAGAAGGGCAGAATGATAGGATGCACATTGTAAGAATTACCGGCACTAGGAATGATTTTACTCACACAGTCTGAAAATTGTACTGTAGACCAGTCCATTTTAAACTTGATTATTGTGAAACACAGTGCCATCCTGCTTGCGTGTTATTGTAGTGGCATCACTGTTACTAAGTACTTGTTCCAAGAGGTCAACATAAGTATCTGCTCCTATTTCATATACAATTACAGATTTCACACTTAACCTCATCATTAAGCCTTCATTATAAACAAAACTTAGTTGACCGGTGGCAGCCGAAGTTAGGAAACATTTTGCAAAGTGACAAATAATAACTTAAGCACTGTGATACAGACAATTCCAGCCACAGATCTCAGGTTTTTCCCCTGCATTATGAAAGCAACCAAGGATCACATATAAATAGAGATCATGGCTGTGTTCAAAAAAAATCTTTATTCACTGACAAGGGGCATGGGGACAACATGTAGAAGACTGAAGTTCAGGTTGAAATCCAGTTTACAGCCTGCTGGGGACAATATAATACAGTACAGCCTCTTTGAGGAATACCTTAACTCATTACTTTCTCATGCTGTCAGAGGACTTTGGCAGTTTTCCTATTCTAATAAAGTATTCCAACAAATTGCTCTCTAATTGAAACTTTGCATATACTAAATTGCACTTAGAGAAGAATCCTAGAAGTATAATTTGTAGGGGTAAAGCTGTCATATTTCTAAGGGCTCTTACTTCTTTGTTGTGTAGAAGTGTAAATTGTGCCATTTTGAAAAGCAGTTGAGCAATTATTGCCTGCATGATCATTCCCCTGGATATTACTGGTTCTAAGTATCTAAGTGGGGTCGTTTGGAAAGAAAACAAACAAATAACAAACAGACAAACAGCTTCACTGATGGCATATCTATATATCTATATCTATATTTAAATCTATATCAGTCTATTAGGCCTCTGTGTGTGTGTGTGTGTGTGTGTGTGTGTGTCTGTGTGTGTGTGTGTGATCCATTTGTACACCTTCCATTTAGAAATTTGGGTTTTATGTTGGATTATTTGTTACCTGTTGCTTGGTCATTTTATCTTTCCTTCCTCCATTGTATTGAACACATGTTTAATAATTCATGCATGGTAGATTGTAAGAGTTCAGGAGCACCAGTTCTAGCATCAGCCTGTTCAAATTTGCTTTGTAATCATACCACTTCCTGGCTATGTGACCACTGACTAGTTGCTATAACTCATGTATTGTTCCATTTCTGCTACTATAGCAAAATATTTAAAGCGGGGCACCCTACAAAAAAAGGGATTCTTTTTGAGTCATGGTTCTGGAGACTTGAAACTTGAAATAGCATGATGTGGGCTCTGGCATGAACCCTTGTCAGCTTTCCATCTCAGCAGGCATTAATGCTCATCTCTTTCAGTATGGTTTCTCCATCAACATGATCAAGCTTTAATGTGCCACCCTAATAACCTAATTTGCTATCTAATTCATTCCCTAAGGTCCCACCTCCAACTACTTTAGTGGGAAAAAGCAGCCACTCTCTCACTGCCATTAAGACAGCATTTGGGGATCACACTTTCCACACATGAATTTTGAGGAGACAAACCATAATAACTTTATTTTAGCTTCACTTCTGTTCTGCTGTTAAAGTACCTTGCCAAAAAAAAAAAAAAAAAAAAACTTAACCGAGGAAGGATTTATTTGGATTACAATTCAAGGTTAAGGTCCAGAATTTCCTGGAAGTCAAGGCTGCAGGACCATGAGACACTTTTTCTATACTTCAACAGTTCAGGATCCTGTTGCCCACAGTGGGCAGGTCTTACCACATCAATTAAGGTAATCCAATAGTTTCGTACAGCCATATCAAATGGTCAACCTGATGTAAATAATTTTTCACTGAGATTTTTTTCCCCCAGTTCATTCTGCATTGCATCAAATTGACAATTAAAAGAAACTGTCACAAACTCCTTATACCACAACTTCCACATTTGCAAAAAGGATTCAGTAAAAGTAATGCTATCATACTGTTAAGAATCCAATGTAGAAAGTAGGGTCAGTATTTTATACATGGGCACATGCCAAATACTTGATATGGACTACCTGTAAGAATGACAGTGAGGAGAGAATGCATTCATTGCTTAAATAGCTGTTGCCTTTCTGGTGATCAAAATCAATTTCTTCTCTGTTTACACTGAACTTTAGTCTAGTTTAATTAAAAAACCTTTCCTTGATACCACTTTTGGCATACGGCTTAATGAAGTTTCTAAGCTGAGTTATTTTCTGAAAATAAGCCAATTGCAGTCCATCAGTTTTTACTGAATGACACATTTCTTTCTCACTACTTCATGGATCAGTTTTATCAGCTATCTTATTTCTCCACTTACTTGGATGTGTTCATGTGAATTCTAGGGTGCTCCTGCTAAATTTTTGCCTTTTCATGATCGGCTTGCTTATTATGAGTTTCTAATACAGTAACACTCGGTGATAGATCTCCCTGGCATTACTCGAAGTTATGGGAAATTGCTTTATTAGGAATAAGTGATCCAGACACATGGTGGTTGCTGCTTGTCTTGTGGCTCCTATACCTGACCATCTTAAAGGGGCTTTCTTTCCCTCCATACCAACATTTTTTTCCTTATTCTTTAACAGATTTCTCAACTTCTACTCTTCTCTATTTGTCTTAATATGGGTGTTTCTCCCCAAAGAAGGAAAATATAACCCACCAAGGAAAAATTATTCTACCAAATCATTAGATTCTAAAAGATCTTATAATAGATCATAAATGCTTTATAGATGTGTCGGGCGGTCCGCACAGCGCTGTTGAGGGAAGTTTAAGGACAAATTATCTCTAAAGAATTTTCCAAGAAGAGGGACCTCATTAATCACCATTTAAACGTACTTAAGAACTCAAAAAATTACCTGATGTGCTTCCCTAGGATCCAGGAGGCTGAGGCAGGATGATCACTGCAAGTCTGAGTCTAATTTGGTCTACACAGTGAGTTCCAGACAAACCAGGACCATGGAGTGAGACTGCTTTAAAAAACACCAAAAAAACAAAATAAGTAAAATATTTTATCTTGACCAAACTGTCACTTAACTAGGATCTATGAGCCACTAAGAAAAAGCTTAAGATATGGGTCTTATCACAGCGGATCTTCTGTGTATGAAAAGAGACAAACCTGTGAAAATGCAGTTGCATTATAGTATGGCAGCTGTTAAATAGAAGTACCAATAATTGACACATGATTGACAGCTATAATATAAGGATAAACCTTCCGGAAGAAGAGCTGGATGAACGGAGCACAGAAAGGCAGATTCTAGATTACAATCTAGGATTTGCAAAATGGCATAAACATGATGAAATGACAAGGTGAAAGGAATGAGGGTGTAGAAAGTGTTCACGAATCTGAACTCCAGGAAATTCACATGCATCAACATGTAAGGCCGTCTATGGCTCACTTTGAGTTGATCATTATGAGTTACGGGCTCTTTACACTTTTCCTAAGTGTCCCAGGGAGCTGCCCATTCTGTAGCTACAAATCTCCAGATCCTGCCACTGATGATGAGACAAGGTTCACTAAGCTTTTTCTTAAATGAGTCTATCTTGTGTGAGCTTCTCTATACCATTTTGGTGATCACGTGGCTTGTCCAGAAGAATGAGCATTTGTTGAGTAGTGGGTCAGCATATTGATTTCTGAATTTAACAGTGAACTGGCTGTTCTAAGAGACCTGCTGAATGGAATATCAGATTGACATTCTGATGAAGGCAGGTAAAGGAGATAAGTCAGGACAGGAGCAGTTAGTTCAACCTCAGAGTGACTCCAAAGAGCCGCTCAAGCAAGAAGTTAATTCTGGCAAATAAATGAAAAAAAAAAAAAGAATGCTTCCTCCTCTCTTGTTTTAAATTAATGATATAGGCTTTGATCTAACAATTACTGTTGGAATTATATTGTCTATAACACTATTTTTATACTGAGTATTAATTAGGATTATTTATGATTACTTATTTTCTATAATAACTTATTTCAAGCTGAGCTATTTGATATGAAAGATGATTGTAGAGCATTGTCATTTTATACTTGAGGAAACAGAGCCATGGAAAGAAGAAATGATTTGTTCAAGTAACAAGATTGAAATTTGAGATGAGAATGATTCTTAGTTTAGTGCCATCCTTTGCCTCACCTAGAATACCACTGAATCAGTAATGTGGAATAAGGCTCAAAGTTTAGTATCTTTGAGAGTAAGTGTGTGTGTGTGTGTGTGTGTGTGTGAGAGAGAGAGAGAGAGAGAGAGAGAGAGAGAGAGGGACTATAGCAGAACATCTGAAATCTAGATACATTCCTCTAACACCTGGAAACAGAATCTTCCGCTGACCTTGAATCTCCCTAGTTCATCCAGGATAGCTAGTTAATGTGCTCCTGTGATCTACCTGCCTCCCCACAATATTGGAGTTATAAGCACGCACAGGCATGTCCTACCTATTAATGTGGTTGCTGGGAATTCAAACTCAAATCTTCATCTTGAAGAACAAAGTATCTAACTCATTGAGCCATTTCCTCTGCCCTGGATATGGGATTTCAAATTAGACATGTGCAGGTTAAATTACAGGTCCCGTATTTTCTATCAGTATAGATTCAGGCAAATTACTTTCACTTTCTGAACCTAGATTTACTCATTTGTGAAAGAATGTTCCTAGCTGTGGTACCTGTTTTCTGACCCTCAAGGCAAACTTCTCTGTAAAAAACCTCACAGGCATAGAAGAAATGCTTTACCAGTTCCTTGACATCCCTCAAATCAGTTAACTTGACTCCTCAAGTTTACCATCATGGTGTCCTTACTGCTGGGCCTATCAATTTCCAATAGAATAGCAGGCTGGTGTGTGTGTGGCGGGGGTTAAAGTTTCCAGTTATAATGCTGAGTTTATGCATCTCTCTTCTACTTTTACCTATTCTGCCACATGCTTTTATACTTTTCTGTGTGCTCACGCACAGTAAAGATTGCTATATCTTGTTGAGGTGTTGACCCATTATTATGTGTCCTTTTTACCATCAATAATGCTCCTAGATCTCAAGTTTTATTTTCTTTAATAAGTGCAAACATGAACCATCTTCATTCATCAACTTTTAATCTTTATGTATCTTTATATTTAAGGAGTGTTACTACAGACACAAAGAGTGGTACTAGATTTTGGTAGACTGACAAAAATCTATGTTTAAACTTCTGCATTTTCTTTTGCCTTTTGTTGTTTGTGAGACAGTCTCCACTGGCCTGGAATCACTATGCAGACCATGCTGGCCTAGATCTCACAGAGTGCTGCCTGCCTCTGCCCCACTAGTGCTGGGACGAAAGGCATGCACCTCCACGCCCAGCTGGCTTGTGCACTTTTAACAATGATCTTGAACATGAGCATTGCTGTATCTGGGTTACCATGTACTGTATGTGTCAGTGTTGCCTAATGAATGCGCATCCTTTGCTTCTATTTTTGTCTTTCATTCTTTCTTCTGACTTTTGTGGTTTCAATTGAGCATTTTATATAGTTCTGTTTTCCATCCTTCCTTTCCATACCAGTTTCTGACATTGTTGTTCTCATTTTATTTGGGGCTCCCATCTCTCCTTCTTCGGTTCTTTTTAGTGATTGCAGCATAGTTTTCAAGATGCGTTTAACATGAATCCAAGTCCTCTTTAACACTAGTTTGCTTTCTTGGTGGTATGATGGTTAACTTGAATTGTCTATTTCATACAACCTACAATCACCTGGGAAGAGAGTCTTGATGCGGGGTTGTCTACACTGGATTGGCCTGTGGTTATGTCTGGGGGGGATTGTCTTAATGAAGCTAATTGATATGGAGAGACCCAACCCATTGTGGGTGATATCATTCTAGGCAGGAGTTCCTGAAGTGTGAAAGAATGAAATCAAGCTGAGTAGAATCATGTATGCATTTATTTCTGTCTGCTCTTGATGATGGACATGATGTAACTAGCTGTTTGACAGTCTTGCTCTCCTCATAATGGATTGTAACCTGGGATTAGTGGCTGAAATAAACTCTTTCTCCCCTAAGTTGATTTTTGTCAGATTATTTTAGAAATGTGTATTTATTATTTTTTATTTTATGTGTATGAGTGTATTGTTTGCATGTATGTAACTGGGCCTGTGTCATACAATGCCTATGGAAGTCAGAAGAAGGCATCAGATTCTCCTGGAATGGTAGTTACAGATGGTTACTAGCCACCATGTCAGTGCTGGGAATCAAACCTGGGTCCTCTGCAAGAGCAGCCAGTGATCTTAACTTCAGAGCTATCTCTTGAGCCCCTTGTCAGTGTATTTTACATGTAAACAGAAATGAAACTAGAAATGGCTGTGTGATCACTTTACAATCAACAGAGCTAATTCTTACCACGTCATATCTCATGAACTTTATTCATTTCACTTATAGACAAGAATGCAGTGTCGTATATACACACATTCATAAGCACACAGACCTATAGGATGGCTGTTGTTATTTAAATAATACTTCTTATCTCTTGGCTCCATTAACTATAAGGAAGATTGATGTTTTTATTAAACCTTCCTCTGCTTCCTCTTTAATGTTCAACTTTTCCTTATGTAAGCCAGATTTTAGAAGTATATTATTTTCTTTCTGTGTAAAGAACTTTCAACATTTCTGGAAAGTCAAGTCTTCTGACAACATGTTCCTTTGAGTTGTTTATCTGAAGAAAGTATTTCTCTTTCACTTGAAGGACAGGTTCATAGGACAGACTTTCAGGTTGGTGAATATTTTTCCTTTTTTCTTTCAACGCTTTTAATATTTGAATTCACCCTTCTTTGAAAAACTCCAGATTAAAAGCCTTATATTATTATTTTCTCTGCTTGGTTAAAGTATTTTTCCTCTATCATATCTTTCCATATTTTCCTTCATTTTAAACAGTTTTTATACTTTTAATTTAATATACCTAGATATAGTGGCTTCCCCCCCCCCCTTTGGTCTTTGTTGGGTTTCTCTTAGCTTTCTGCATCTGTGAATTGGTGCTTTGTGCTAATTTGGGGAAAATCCTCAGTCTTTATTGTTTCAAATATTGATGTTCATTTTCTTTCTCTTTTCTACATATGGTCTTCCCAACAAGCATGTTATGCATTATAGTTGTTCCATGGTTCCTGGATATTTTGCCCAGGATTTTAAAAAGCTTTCTGTTATAGACGTCTCTACTAAAACATAGCTACGTTCAGAGACTTCTCTCGGATACTTTGAATTCACTAATTAGTCCATCAAAGATATTCTTTATTTCTGTTACAGCAATTTTGATTTGCAGCATTTATTTTTGGTTCTCTCTTAGAATTTCCATGTCTGAGTAAATCACAATCTGTTCTTACATGCTGTTCACTTTGTCCTTTAGAGCCCACATGATAGGAATCACAGTTGTTTTAAAGAAAACTCCAACATCCCTGCAGTATTGGAGTGAGGTTCTGATGCTTGCTCAGTATGTATTTTTTGCAATGTGTCTGTAAATTCAGTGTGGCCTATAGCTTGGATTGCTAGCTGGGATCCTAGACTCTGTGTATTAGTTTTCTTCTCTATTACTGTGATAAAACACTCTGACCAAAGCCAACTTGGAGAAGAAGGGGTTCACTGTATCTTCCACATGACCGTCCATCTGTGAGGAAAGTCAGGCAGGAACGTGAAATAGGAACCTGGAACTGAAGCACTGACCATGGAGAAATGCTGTTTACTGCTTTGCTGCCCTGGCCTGTGCTTGGCCTGCTTTCTTATACAACCCAGGACCACCTGCCCAGTGATGGCCTCACCTACGGTGGGCTAGACCTCCCACATGAACTAGCGATGGAGGTAATTGCTTCAATTGAGGTTCCTTCCTTCCATGGGTGTGTCAAGTTGACAACTGAAACTGTCCATCATACTCTGTAAAAGGAAATGCTCTAAATTGGTCCTTAGCAATGTGGCAGTCCGGCAGCGAGGGGTGCTGAAGGCCTCTGCCATCCTGAGATTTCTGTCTTTGAATGAGCATGTGTTTCTAGACTATAAAGTCACATGTTCTGATCCATCTCTCTTTCTCCCAGAAGTGTGACAGGGTGGCTAGTGAAGACTGAACTTGACCATTTCCTTTCTCTCCTGTTAGTTAGAGCCAGAGAGAGCCCTGGAAGGTTAGGGTAGCCAGATTAGGTGCCCTAAATGTACTTTGGAATCAATGACATTTTTAGCTCACTTTTACTATTTCTCCATAAGACAGACCTGATTAAGAAGAGAGTACTCCAGCACAGATATCCTTTAACTTATTCTGGGGTTATACTCTTTCAAATCTCTCAGAACTTGAAATTTTCATTGAGGCATCAAAAGGTTTTGAACACCTCTATCTACCTTAGATATACCCAGAACCCTAACCTTAGCTTGTCATTAGCAAAAATGATTTTATACAAAGGCTATGTTTTAATAAGTGCTGGTTATTGCACAGAATTTATGGCATACTATTTGGAAGTATAACATACAGTGAATGTTAAGGTGCATATTTGAACCATCAAAGTATGAAATTTGTAAGTAGAGCCAATGGAAGTCAGGATACATTGGTATTTCAAGTAGTTCCCTGCAACACTGGCCTAAGTATCTCTACAGTGACTGTTTTTTCAGGAGTCACAGTGAGAAGCTGGGGGATCCTGGAAGTCCACATCCTTGGCCTTGCTCACAGCTTCCCCTACCCACATTAGGAGAGGAGTTCCCTGAAGGTTTACACATTCAGCCTCCACCAGTCTATGAAGGAGAGTTCCTATTCCCTACCCAGAGCTGGTTCTTCCCAAGAGTTTGGCGCTGGTCGGTTTTGATTCTTTGTACTTACCTGCAGGATTTTCAAATGGTTTCCTTTGTAACTTTACCTCTGTGATGGATCCAGTGTCATTGATATATTTTTTACTTTGCTTAGCACTAGGGGCAACTTCCAAGTGTTTACCTGTACTCAAAGACCATTTTTACAGTAAAAAATATTATATGCTAAAATCAGACACATTTATCTAGACATACATGCTTATTGAATGCAGCCCATACAATAATAGTCTAACAATCCTAGATTCTGGATCTTATTCCCCAATACTAACTTAAAAATTTTTTTTCACTATCCAACAGAGGATTTGATTAATTACATCTGCACGTTCTATATGAAGCTATTGAGAACTGATCATTTAAAATTCCTGAAGAGGGGGCTGGAGAGATGGCTCAGTAGTTGAGTACTAATTTTTTCTTGCAGAGGACCAGTGTTCTGTTCCCTGCACCACAGGGCAGTTAACAATCATTTGTAACTTCAGTTCCAGGGGATCTTCTGCCTTCTGACCTCTGTGGGCATTGGCTACATGGATGCACTTCATACAGGTGATTCATACACATAAAAAGAAAATATTCCATAAAATGCTAAAATTCCCATAGAGAAGATACTAAAGAGCCACGAGGGAAAGTGCATTTGGAAACAAGAACTCTTAGATAATGTTTTCGGTCAACAGAAATAGAATATAAATTTCTACCTAAAAACCTCCAATGACATCTAACCTAGTATTAATTTGAGGAGCAACTGGCAATTGTTAAACTGTTTCCTTCTGCGAAAGGAAGAGTCAATCTTCTTTAAAGGTGGTGTGGCCCCTGACAAGGGTAACCAGACTCCAGTCAATGGTCACAGAGACAAAAGTATATAGGTAGGAAAAAATGGACTCAGTGGGTTAAAAAGAAATTAGGACACAAAGGCAGTGTGGATGGAGAAGGAGGGTTAATCTGGGCGGAATTGGGTAGGGTGGATATGACCCAAATACACTGTATGAAACTGTGGAAAGAGTTTACGAAAACTTCAATTTTGAAAATTGAAGTTACAAGCTTATTTATGCCTATGAGTGTGTTACCTACATGTTTGTAAGTGTACCTGTGCTTCCCAGTGCCCACAGAGATCAGAGGAGAGTGTCAGATCACCGGGAAGTGAAGTTACAGATGGTGAGCGCTGGGAACTGAACCTGGGTCCCCTGTAAGAGCAGACAGTGCTCTTAATTGCTAAGGCATTTCCTCCATCGCATGAAGAGACCCTTTCAATGTTAAGTTTTAAATCTGCTACTACATTTACTATGGGCTTTCTATAGATGCTGAAACCTGACAATGGAACTCTGAATCTTTTCTCAGAGAGGGGATTCTGCAAGACATAGTTAAAGGAAATAAAGAGATAAACATTTAAGGAGTTATAGGACGGCAACCTACTCACAAGCATCAGCTCTTTGTAATTGTTTTCTTTTGGTGTTTGCTGTCATGATAGATTAACTCTCAGGTGCATCCAAGTGACAGTATCTGTGATTCCCCAAATTCTCTCAGAATTTCATCCTAGTATTGCAGAAGACTTAGTGATACTGCTGCGCTCATGAGACACAGAGCTCAGGGGTCCTAGAGGTGACTCAGTGTGGTAAGGTGCTTGCTGCACCATCCTCATGACCTGGTTCTATCCCTAGAATACATCTAAATGTGGAAAGAGAGAATAGACTCCCACAAGTGATTCTCTAACTTACACACCTGCAGTGTGGCACATACACAAAATAAAAATATAATGATGATAATAATAACAATATTTTTAAAAAATCTGAGTTCCTTGAAATCACTAAAAGTATTACTTGTATTTCAAAAAGATTTTGTAGTTATAAGCACTAACATATGTGACCTTCGGTGGTGTCTGGGAAACTTACCTATTTGAGGAATGTGAGCATGTTTCTGTTTATTCAGCACCTGAGCAGGAAAGTCCTGTAGCTGTTGGATTGCCTACACTCTTGAAGAGATTTCTCCAGTTATTGGGAAATTTACTGAAATGTTCGAAATGCTGGGGAGGCTGGGTATGTGAAGAAGGTGAACTCCATTTATATTACATTGAAAACTTTTTGACAGGATTGTAGCTCTAACTTACAGTTCAGTTATTACATTTCCAGTTGTAATTGTTAAAAATTAAAACCTAGGCTTCACAGAATCTTTCCACCTACAACACTTAAAAATATTCAGTTCTTACTTAGACCTCAGCACTGTAAAGAGAATTTCTTTTGGAACCTGGTTTCTCTTACTCAGCCAGTTCTCAGGAGGTCAGTTCCACCCTCGGGGTGGTTTCACATTCATGGGGGAATCATTGAAACTGGATCTGTGGACTTTCTTCTCTTCCCAGGATTCCTCTTAAACATATAGCACTTTCCAGTCTGGGAAAATCCTGAAAAATCAGGACTGTTTGGTTTTGAGAATTCAGGCTGTCTAATGTAATCAGTTAGATCCCAATATAAAGTATGGTTGAAGTGGGAAAAGTCATTTGATCTGGACCTACCTACCTGGGTTATAAAGAAAATTTAGTTTGGAGGTAATAAAAATGCATTGGCGGGTATCTTCTTATCAAATAGCTATTGTTCTGCAGACTGTTCTATTTTTGTGTGTGAGTTTCAAGGCATAGCTTTAAAGCAGTAATTCTAGATAAGACCAAGGTGAGTTAATAATGAGTCATTAAAATTTAAAAGAAAGTATCAAGCAACCCTCCACAGAAAGAACTACATTTTTCATTTTTCTTTATTTGTTATATTTTATGTACTCATTTTGCATTATTAGGGAACAAACACATGCCTTGTGTCTGCTAACCTTCTGCCACCAAGCTATATTCCCACTGAGTGCAAGGTTATCTTCAGTAGACTAGAAAATGTAGACAGCTTGTGTCAATGTAAATCTGCAAGCTATGTTTGAACACGGTCACAGAGGAGTGAAAGCAGGCTATAAAAGCACAATCAAAGACAAGCCTGTTTCCCTTCAGCAAGCTGGATGCCTACAGCTCTGCTTCACAGTCAAAAAGACAGGGTAGGAGCTGGAGAATTGGCTCAGTGGTTAAGAGCACTGGCTGCTCTTGCAGAGGATCCAGATTCCATTCACAGCACCCACATGGTGGCTAACAACCATCAATAACTCCAGCTCCAGGGGATTCAACCCTCTCTTCTGACCTCTGTGGGCATTGCATGACGTGGGTACATTTTTATGCATGCAAGCAATACACTCATACATATAAAATAAAAATAATGAATGACATAATTTTTAATAAAGAAGAAAGGATAAATCACATGTGACTGGAAGAGAACTTCATAGCTCGAGGTGGCTTCCTAGTTTCTGATGGAGGACAGTTGAAATAGAATACATCTTTCCTTGGGAATAAGGCATTGGATCATATGAAAGGTAGCCAATAATCCTGAATTAATACACGGTAATGTTTATTTTGAAAGTCCATGTTGAATATGTGCTTCCTTTCAGTTCCCATATAGAGAGTGACAGAGTCAGAGACCGAGATAGTGAGAGACACACGGACAAACAGAGAAAGATAGTGTGAAAGGAATTTCCTAGAAATATCAGCATCTTCAAATTTAACCTCCCGGGAGACTGATCATCAGATTAGGACTTCAGTGATGGTGAAGAGCATGTGGAATGTTGCAGGACCAGAGCCTAATTACCATTTATCTTACACTATCTTTGGCCCCTAGATAGCCATCTTTCGCTTATTTCTGTGCCAGATCTGACATCCTGCAACTAACAGATAGAAATATTTATTAACTTAGCAGATCACTAGCTTATAACAACCCAAGGGCTTAGAATGCTTTCAGATAGTATCTAAGGCCTATTGCAAAACTTCTCCCTGCTTTATTGTAACTTGCCTTTCTGATGTCTCCACGAATGTATTTGAAAGTGTCTTGATTTAAGGCTTTTTTTCTGTTGTTGTTGTCATTGTTCTAGTACTATATATGCTTCATGAAACTGTTAGAATGACTATGAAATTTGGGCTGACCTAAATCTGTGCTCCTGGCCATCATCACTCATTTTTGATTTCAGAATAGACTTTTTCTTTTCCCCTTTAAGGGAACAGCAATGTTCTTGTGTTGACAATGGGTAGTAGAGACCAAGACACTGATTTGGAGTCTTGAGAAATTCAGCTTTCCATGTAGGAAGCAAGATGTACAAATACTCAATTTATACTTGTATCTGTGATGAGTAGGCTTTTAATGGTGTCCTCTGGAAAATCACAGTTTGCCCAGAAAGGATACCTTACTGAAGATTCGTAGGCTTTTAGGAAGTTACCTGAGGCAGTCAGGTGGCTGTAGGCTTTGTACTCCCCTATTAGTCAAAACAAAGTAGTCCACGTTTGAGACATAGAACCATCCAACTTCTGTCTAAATACTTTTCTACTTCGATTCCCTTGTGAATGATGTTTTAGCTGAGTCAGGAGCAGTCAGACCAAATCCACTGAGTAGAAAGAAATAGAGACCTTGTCGTTTCAAGGGCCTCCTAAGTGCTATCTCAGGTAGCATAGATCCACTCAGAGGCATAGGGACTCAGTAAGAAGAATCAGGATTTTCCCATGGAAATATCTGACTCACAGGTCTGCTAAGGACTTTTCCTTGGAATCCAGAGCTTCTTATAGTTTCATGTGCTTCCTGTGAGGTTAAAACTGTGGGTATTTTCACCTTACTGGCCACATGTATCTGTGTGTGTGTGTGTGTGTGTGTGTGTGTATCTGTGTGTGTGTGTGTGTGTGTGTGTATGCATATTGCTTCCCCCAGGATCTTTCCTCTTCCTTGGATTTTTATTGCTTCTGAAGATGTGTAGAAACCATCTTTCTGGAACATCACTGACCAAAGTACTACAAGGAAGTAGAGGAGAAAATTGAAAAGCATTTGGTGTGAAACTGGATTATACTTGCTCAACAACAGCAAGGACAAATTCTGCCTTTCACTTTCTGACCTGCCACACTGATGGTTCTGAGACATAGACTACAGATGCAGAATTTGTGAGCAATTTTTAAATTGCTCTTATGTGTTTTAATGGACTGGTGTATATGACAATCCTTTGTATTTTTAAAACAAACTTAAGGTGTGGATTTCAAAACATAGTAACTAATAGTGATAAAAATACTATTGCATTTTACTAAGCACAGATAGTCATTTTACTGGCACTGTAAATGCTGAGCATGTAATGGGTTCCATTCTTGCAAAGTAATAATAAGGTTTTTGCATATTTGTTCCTCTCCTCCCCTCTCTTGGCCCCTCCTTCCTTTTTCCTTCCCTCCTACCTTTCCTTTTCGTCTTGTTAGGATGTTCTTTACATATTTTTAAAGACGTGACTGCTATTTTGATTTCATATTTAAGACAGCTACCCCATGACTAGGACATTACTGTGGTAGTTTTCTTACATGGCACATTCTCCACGAACAGCAATTCATTGAAAGAATCCTTAAATTTGGTTTACTTAGAAGTAAACACATAAATTTGAAAGATATACTTTAAGGCTAAATATCCTAGTCCCTCTACCCTTTGTGGTCATTTTAATCATGAATTAAGTAGCATAAAGTAAATACTTTAGAATTTTGAATGCTAGGCATTCTGGTCAGATCTAAAATCTAAAGTAGATTTTGTCTGACTGAAAGCAAATCTTTGAGGAGTCACAACTAGGGATTGCTACACATTATAATGTCCTTCACTGAGTGAGGCTGAGGCATCCCCTCTGAAGCTGTAGAGAGAGGATGGTCATACTCTTTCTAGCCTGGTCATTCTTAATCTTTCCTGAATTCTTCTTAAATCCCTGAATTTCACGTTGCTCATTCTTATGTCAATGAAAATCCATTTAAGATAATCTCATAGAAGCACTTAGTGACTTTTGCTTGCCACAACTGCACTGTGGTTTGGATGTTCAGTGCATCCAGAAACTGTCAGATGAGAATCTCTTTCAAGTGTTCATTATAACCCCAGGACTCAAAATGTAGTGTCGCCTGATTTCTACTAAGTGTGCTTAGTTAAAGAAATGTGTTTGCGTTTTCTTACATGACTTCACAGATCCCTTCTTCAGCACCCTAAGTTCTATTCCATCACTCTGAGGGCAGAGAAGATGCTTAATGAAATGGCAAGAGGAAAAAATACAAAGCATGTTGTTTCTTACTTCCCTTGAAGGTAACTGTAGCATATATGAGAACTAACATGCATTGATTAAATAGGTTTGCCATCCTGATTTTCTTCCTCTAGAACTGAAAAGGTATCAGGTTCAATTCAGGAGGAAATTTTTCCTTAATTCTTTCTGACAAGGTCATTTCTAGTCTGACCCAAGTGTAAAGAATGGTGACTGGAAGAGAGGCCAGTGCTGAAGAGAACGTGAATTTCTACTGGCTACTTGACTTTGAGGTCAACTTCAGACTCCTGTTTTTATTTGTAATATGAGAGTGATAATCGTGTTGGCTCACAAGTTTATAAGGACTAAATAAGCACTTAGCCTGCTACCCAGCCCTTAGCAAATGTTGCATAGAATACAGCAAGAATTAATCCCTCCTGAGGATTGTTTCCTTGTGAGGGTTTCCTTGAACTGATTCTGTTTTAGCTAGATGGTTGTAATTGTTTATATCTATTAGGGAAAAAAAAGAACACAGAGAAAAAAGCTAGTTTTATTTCTTTTATTATTAGAGAAGCTTATCATTAAAAATTCTGATGAAGAAAACCCAAATGTTTCATAAGAACATTTATTATGAATGGTCATCTAAGGATAAAGACCAAAGGAGTCATGAAACTATATGTTATTTTCTTCCTTGATTTGGTCAACCTAACATGAGAATACATTGTTAAAATTAATGCCATTAGCATAGAGTTACCATAGTTAATGAGATTACTCCTGTGAAATACTGTGAGCCTTAGATATTAGTAAGGTACTTAGCAATAAGGGAGATAATGATAATTGTATAGCTTAGTGATTGTAACCAGTTTATTTTGTAGGATTTTGAGGTTCTGAGGCCTCTGAACTAATTTCATTTCCTGTTGTTTGATAAAATACTCTTACACCAGCTTATACAGGCTTAAGGAAGAAAGGGTTTATTGTGGTTTACAGTCCAATGCAGCCGGGAGCATGTGCATGAGGCCGGCCAATCACAATGCAAGGGTAGTCTGGAAGCAGAGAATGGACAGGAAGTGGTGCCAGGCTATAAAACTTCAAAGCCCTCCTTTAGTGATGTACTTTCTCCAGTGAGACTCACCTCTTAATAGTACCAGAATCGTCCCCAACAACGCCTCCATGGAGGCCAAGTGTTCAAACCCATGAACTTATTCAGGACATTTCACATTCAAACCACAGCACCTCTCCTGCCTCAAGGATCCAAATGAACTGTCATAAGCTTAGAATGGATCAAATGTAGATACTTCCAGCCAATTACACTGTTTCCCACTCTTCTCCAGTTACTGACACCTGAGATGGGTTAAGCAAGTATGACACAGACTGTGCTGCCAACCCAAATATACCTGCAAGTTCTTATGCAAGTACCAATGGCTCATTTATTCATACTTCTTTATGTCTTTTAGTAAAACTGTGTCTTGGACTTTATCTTGGGTTTGCCATTACACTGTGCATGAAATAGCTTGGTCGTGTATGTGACTGCCTTCCGAGGATAAAAGTCTCTCAAGCAGCAGATGATGACAATAACGCAACAAAGACAGGACATTTTAATTTGGTTTTCACTTTTAAATGAATGCAATTTTCTGTGAGCTAGAGAGTTGGCTCAGCAGTTAAGAGAACTTGTTGGGCTTGGAGAGGACTCAGGTTGGGTTCCCAGTACCTACATGGCAGCTCACAACTACCTGCCTATAACTCCATCTCCATGGACATCTGATGTCTTCTGGCCTCCATATGCACCAAGCACACATGTAGCACACATACACATATGCAGGCAAGCATACACATAAAATATATAAATAAAATCTTCAAAGAGAATCTGATTTTAAAAACATCATTTTCCTTCCCCGCTTAAAACTTTAGAAGACTATTCTGGGAGAGTTAGGATAGCTAATACAAGAATCAGGCTTCAAGCATTTAACAGCTGATTTCCAAGGAAAAAAATTCAGATTGATGACTCCTTGGTCATGTATGGTTTAAGAGAATGCAATGCATGAAAAAGAAAAATATAGATGATCTCTGACTAGTTCTGGTTTGACTTGGGGATTTTTAATTTACAACTGTGCAACAATCAACGTACACTGAATATATATCATATTTCCAGCTCTAAAATTTGATCTTCATGTGGGCTAGTAATATATGGAAAAATACTGTCTCATGATACTGGGCAAGTGGTACCGGCTGCAGCCCCCAATCAGACATGCAATTACAAAGGTAAACAATGGATGTTGTACTGCATGCTGCTCTCTATTCAACAAATTAAATGAATTACTCAAGACTTAATTATAAAATAGGGTTTTGTCAGACGACTAGGACCACTTGTAAGTGTTCCAAATGTATCCAAGGGAGGTGAGGGTACATTATGATGTTCAGCAGTTTGGGTGTATTTCCGTAATACGGAAATGAATAGTTTAGGAATATTTTACTTGGGACATTTTCAACTTCCAACAGATTTATCAGTATATAACCACATCTCAAGCTGAAGAACAGCTGTACATTGTTTTATGAAAGAAATGGAAATATTTGTCATCAATAAAATCTAGCTAAGAGGGTTTAATTCCCTGAAAGAGATCATGCCTCTGTATATGAAATAAATATACACTGATTCAGTTTCATTCTGTCAAGCTGATATTTCTCTCATAATGAATCTCCATGTGATTGTACAAAGTTCCCTAGGAAGGATTTGAAATTGACTGATTAATAGTTACTTATTAATATTCAAGAAAACTAATAAAATGTATTTTCCTAAACTATGGGAAGAAGTCTAAAACATTCTCTAAAACTCTCATGTTGTTTAAAATGGCTAATCAGAGCACTGGACAGATGGCTCAGAGTTTAAAGACACTCTTACCCAAGTTTGATTGCCAGCACCCATATACCTGCTAACAACCATCTGAACTCCAGTTCCCAAGAATCAAACGCCATCTTCTGTCCTCTGTGGGCACTGCGTGACGTAGGCAGTGTTACACGCATCCAGGTATAACACTCCTACATGTAAAATAAATATAAATAAAGTTTTAAAAGAAGGCAAATAAACTCTATTTGGTATACTTTGGAGCACTGGAAATCATTTCCCTTTGCTTTTTGTTATTTGCTTCTTAATTTGTGGCCTTAACCCTGGTTCCTGTCTTTGTTCCTGTCCTATCATCCTGTCCAGATAATTCCATGGCTTCTGGGCATGGAGGGCACTGCTTCCCTTCTGTGTGACTTTAGAACAAAGTATAATATCAGATAGCACCTTTGAACACATACACCCTTTGCTTTCTCTGACTTTTGTTCATTGGTCTCTGTAGGAATCATGGGGATATCCCCTTGTTTTCATCATGACTCTGTTTCAAATTTGACTTTCTTGAGAGGCTGTAAGACCGAGGCATATTATCAACATGAAATATTTTTATGGGTACAGGAGGTTTTGAAAATAGTCTTTGGTACTGGTTACCTTAGTTAATTCCTTGGGAGTCAATTTAATCTCCAAAGGGATGCTTATAAGGTGATCTGAAATGTGCATATGCCTGTGCTTGTCCAATAGACACTTCTGCTGGGTTACAGCTAAAAATGTGGCGGAGTGTGCTGTCAGTATTGCTGTTGCTCCATATCATTGGAGCAATTGATCATTGCACTGGATCATTGCAAAATCCTTTCTGAAGACTCATCAAGATTCCTCGACAGAAGACTCTGAAACTTGTATGGATGATAATACTGACAAGTCTTTGCTGTAGGTATTTCATGCAGTTGAACAAACCCCCCCCACCCCAGAAAATAGCAGCCAACTACAGACTTAAATGATCAGGAGTAATAAATAATAGTGAATCATTTTTCCTGACCATAGAGGTGATAGTGTCATATGATTGAGAATGCCATGATTAAGATCTGGAGCAAATTCAATAATGAAAATCTGCAATTTTGAGTAGAAGACAGAAGATGAATTGGGAGGATACAGAGTCAATAAAGCATTCCATCACGCAAGAGAAAAAGAAGCTTTTGAACTCTGAAGGAGCACTCTAAGAACTTTCCCATGTTTATAGTCCTCAACTTCGAGGAACTGAACAGTGTTATTGGGGACAAGTATAAAATATCACAATCAAATCACTTAGATGTCTACACAAAACTAAGGAACTCTCTGAAACATTCTGTAAGTACAAGAAAAGCTTAGATCCTTCAGTGTTCGATACTAGCTGAGATACATAATACGTTCTGTAGCACACATTCTGAAGTTGCAAATCAGTGCTGACACACTGAAAACACTAGGAAACAATGCATATCTCATTGAATATGCTATGAAGTCAGGCCAAACTCTATGCCATTTGTGGTTTTACTTGTGAAAAACACTAAGTAGATGTATATATATATATTTATATCTTAGCTCAAATGTACTGTTAAGGATACAGACAACACACATAAGGAAACTCCAGCCACCTACCAGCTGCCCAGTTCACCATGTGTGGCATGGGCTCTGGCACACCTGGTTTAACAGTTTCACATTGGATCTGAGGCTCCATTCTTTCCAGCTGCTTCCACAGCGTACAAGCTGCAGTGGTTTCTTCCAATGTCCGCTTCCAGAAGTTATTGCTAGTCAGTGTTGTATTTATTCATCCCTTAATGCTGAACAGGTGTAAAAATTCTGTTCCCCTTTTTATTAGGTGCTGTTTTAAAATGTATTACTGAGGATGCTTTGGAATGTTATAACCCTCGCTGTATTTCTTTAAAGGTGCAGGTCTTTGTTTGCTTTATGGTGTGTGTGTGTGTGTGCTGTGCACATGTGTGCTTGGGTGCATGAATCCATGTACATCAAGTGTCCTTCTTTATTGGTTTCCTCACACAGGGTCTGTCACTGAGTCTGGGGTTTGCAAGATGCTTAGACTAGCTGGTCAGTGAGCACCTGGATTCATTCTCTCTACCCCCCCCCCCGCTTCTGCATTGGGATGACAGGCCCACACACTCTTGGCCACTTTTTACATGGGTGCTGGGGGTTCAAAACCAGGTCCTCATGCTTGTTTACAAAGCAATCTCAGCTACTGGGTCATGTCCCCAGCTTGCTGTCTGTAGTTATTATTGTGAACTATGAACAGTTTAGAGAATTTTAAGAACACAAAGGACTTGTTATAACAGAGGTAGTGGGTGACTCATTGTACTCAGACAACTTAGTGCACATGTGTGGCACTAAACACTAACATGCCAGAACTCTGAGTCCCTGAAGAGGGGGATGCGAGGGGGAGGGCTGTTTCCAGCAACACAGATCTTTTTTACCATCACTCAGTAGTGAGAAAATCCCAACGTGCTACCTTGTGTCCTCTGGTCACTTGATTCCTAATCCCCCCAGAGTTTCCTTTACCTAATGTGAACCTAACCAGTTGGCAGTGTCTCGTACTCCATGATGGGTTTTCCAAAGACCAAATTGTACCATTTTTTTCTTCCCTTTTCAAAGAGAGCCACACAGGAAGGAAAACAAGAAGTTCAGCTTCTAAGCTGGGCTATTCAACACGGCCTTTGCTAAATCCTGGCAGAATTTCACGGTTTTCATTACGATTCATCTCACTGATTTCCTAATGGAATGAACTGGCCTTTTCATTGAAGTTGGGTCACTGGAGTCACTGAGTGTGGTTATCTGATGAGTGAAGAATGGATAATTTCTCAATCTGTGTTTGGGGAGCCCTGTGTATTCTTTCACTAAATTCCATTTTGTGAAATTTGAATCCAGAGAAGGAGCAGGTTGTTAGAACAATGTCTGCCTCTTTGCTCAGTGGGCAGACGGAGAAAAATGGAGAGTCACAGGAGTTAGAAGTACAGTGGTAAAAGCTCTATTTTCCACTTTCCATAGAACGACTTATTTCACCCGTTCAAACATGTTATAATTAGTTTCTCAGCCTTTTCATTTAAATCGCACACATGCACGCTAACGCTCCCCCACGCCCCACTCCATGGAGATGTCAGTGTAAATAAGAGAGGAAAAGGAATTTGCTTAGACCCTATTCCAAATTCCCTACTAGAATGAAATGATATCCACACTGAAGTTCTAAAATTACCTCATGTTTAAGCAATGTGATTGGCTCTTTGTTTTTAATTTGTTTCAAATTTACTGTGCTTTACAAAGCTATAAAATACGTGATACTTGTTTGGGATAAAATTAATCTTTAAAGAAGCTACTTTTGTATTTATAATCTATAACATAGATTGTACTTTTTGAAAAGCCTATCGGTTTCTCCCAGGGAAAATGGGAGTAGGCTGGGATTGATATGAAATAGTATATAGTACATTTGACACAAGGCTCAAACCTTGTGAATAGAAGTAAATAATCAATTACTCTGGCATTTTATTCTGAGTCTAAAATACTCAGGTGTTTAGTAACATGTTTATCACAAAAGTAATATGTTAATTACCTCAACAAACTATTGGTTTAGCGCTTTGAAAACACAAAGTTTGCAGTGATTTTCATTATCATTATCATTCGATTTCATTGAATTAAAATATACACACTTTGTCTTCTATTGTTCAATCAATTTATAGTATCTATAATTTCTGCAATACAAATGCTCTGTGTAAATGTGTGCATGCATGTGTGGATGTGTGATAGAGCGAGAGCGGGAATGTATTATCCTTCTTCAAATGCTGTGTTATGATATAGCAGTCAGCTTTTGAAACAGACCAGGAATATGGAAATCATGAATATAAAGTGAACTTTCTAGAATAATTCTATGCAGTGGTTTAAGTTCTGGTTCCTTTATTACTTTGTGCTTTATATAAATCAAAGCAAATAGTTCAAGTGTGCAATATGTTGCCCCCTAAACTAGATTAGAGCTCACAAGAGAGTGAAACGACTGGTAACTATAAATATAGAAATGAAGTCTGCCAGTTTGTAGAGGCAATAAAAAAAATAAAAGGAAATATTCCCAAACAGCCCTAACCAGATTCATGACAAAATGCAAGATTTCCAGGCTTGCAAAATTTCAGTGATTTTTTTTCCACTTCAGTCTGACTAGATCAAGATTTTAAAAGTATTTTATTTACTAATTTTTATGTGTATGAGTATATTGCCTGCATGTGTTCAGTGCCCATGGAGGTCAAAAGAGAGTGTCAGATTTCCTGGAACTGGAGCTACAGATGGCTTTTAGCCACCATGTGGGTGCTGAGAATTGAAGCCGCCTTCTCTGGAAGAGCAGCCAGTGCTCTTAACTGCTGAGCCATGTCTGTAGCCCTAGATCAATATTTTTTAATAATGCAATATTAGTAATCTCTGAAGACATCAGTGTGAATAACAGATATATAAAATTGCACCTAATCATTCTGCCCTGACTGAGGACATCCATATATGAGCAATGCTGAGTGACTTAAGATTAGAGTCTCAGGTTGAGATGGCTCAGTGGGTTGATACTTACTATGCAAACATGAGATGCTGAGTTTGGATCTTCTACATTCATGTAGAAAAGCTCAGCATGGTGAGGTACGACTGTAACTCCAGCAATGGTTGGGGGAAGTGAGGGTGAAGAGATAGAGAAACAGGCTGATCCCCAGTGAGCTGGAGGTTCAGTGGGAAACCTTGTCTCAAAAAAGAAGGCGGAGAGCAACAGAGTAAATGTAGAGTTAATCTCGTCTCCACATGAACATAAACAAGTGTACCTTCCTACACATAGGCACTCATGTATACACAACACATACACACACAAACACCCCCAAAACAAAGAATGAAAATGATTATAGAAATACATAGGTGTGACTACAAAATTCTAGTGTCATATTAAGTGTCTACATTAATCAAGTCCAGGCACCTACCAATCATATTCAGGTAACTAGACTGATTTAACAATAGCAACACTGAATAGAAAGTTCCTTTTGTTTGGTAAAAATATACAAACTTCTGTATACACGTGTATCTGATAAACATATATTTACTGCTCACACATTCCAGGTTAGGAACTGCCCTAGGCATTGAGTGCTTAGGGACACAATCCTTGTGTCAAACTATGGAGCTTTATTTAATTATAACACAGACAAAATGAATAATGATATTATTTGCTTGGAAAAAAAAATAGAGGGCTTTTTGCTTCATTTTCCTTACTGATAAATAAAAATCCACAGACAGAGAGTATCCTGAGGAACTACCTCTGGTTAGTTCCTTGAAGTAAATCCTGTGCTCTACAATGTTGTCTCTATACTTGGTTGTTTCTACTGAGCTGCTGTAGAAGCATTTCTTCTTATGAAGAAATATAGGATCCTCAGAGTAATTCTTTATACATATTCTTTATACATATTCAGCCTTGTGCTGTAAACCCTTCTTTGTGATTCCTTATTTTACATTGCTTGGTTTTACCAGTGACTACGTGAGAACTTTTATTCCACTTACTTTGAGCCTAGTTCTCCCCTCTAACTCCAGCACTCACATGAACTTCTTCTTCCAAGGCCCTCTCATGTTCTCAACACATGGGTTCAATTCCTGTTTCAGCAAAAGTCTACTACTTAATTTTAGAGAGATACCATATTTTTAGTCATTTATGCAGACTATAACATGTGCAGTCGACAGCTTAGAAAGATTGCTGTGCTTAAAATTATACCATTTCACATGCATATCTCTCATTCATATTTTATACAAAGCATCAGTGCAAGAAAACTGGAATCGCATCTTCTTACAAATGTTATTTGTTGAAATATGTTGCATCATCTTACAGAAGCCCTGGGTTATACTGATCCTTGAACAAACAGATTCAAGTTGATTCTTTTCCTTTTTCATCTGCAACATGTCATTATATCTTAGAGGACTGGAAGCACAGTGAAAGTCCCAGAACCCTTTAGTAATGAAACTCTAAAGGAAAGACGGATGGGAGGGAGGCAGAGAAAGAAACAGAGGAAGGCAGTTAAGCAGAGAAATGATTCTGAACAGAGATTAATTGTAAAAGTCAAGGTTGCTGTTCTTGTGACGGTGGAGGACATTCTGATCTGTGATTCCAGGGAGTAGCTGTGTGAACTTTATTTTTACAAAAGTAAAAGAGAAATTCCATTTGCATATATACAGGCATGTCATTACCACTGTGGTCCCCTTGGATACTGGAAGTTCTCAGGTTCTCCCTCCTCCAAACGCAAACACAGGCTCAGTCAGGCTCTCATCAGTGCAAGAGGCGTTAAAGATCATGTGACTCTGGTAGACAAAACAAGAAGACATACAGACTCACTGGAAACGTCTAGATTTTGAAAAGTACCTGATGTGGAAAAAAAAATTGAAAGAGACAGGAATGGAAAATTCCTTCGCCAGCTTCCTGCTCTCCTTCCTGCTGAAGTGGGATTAGTTACCAGCTGTCAAAAGAAATATCACTTTTAATTCTTATTTTGGGGAAAGGAAAGCATTAGAAAAAAAAATTCTTGGAAGGGAGTGAGGCAACAGGGTCTTTCCTTTTCACAATTCATTCCTGAAGTTTGAAACAGCAACAGAAGGACCTCAAATGGTAAAGAAAGCATCCTGCCTCTAAATGAGAAAATGGAAATCAAAGAAACAATGCAGGTCACTGAGTTTCCCTCAAATGCTACATAATGAAAGAAGCAGTATGACCAAGTCAGTCAAGGACATGGGACTCAAAATATCAAAGCAGTTATCTGAAACCTTCCCTCATACAGATAAAGACAAGATGAGTAACCATAATCTAGTCTTTTTTGTAAAAAAAAAAATCATTCATTCATTTTATTTCATGTAGATGAGTGTTTTGTCTGAAAGCTTGTAAATGTACCACAAATGTGCACACCTGCAGAGGCCAGAAGAGTGCTTTGGATCCTTGGAACTGGAGTTACAGATGGTTGTTAGCAACCTTGTGGGTGCTGGGAACCAAATCCAGGTCTTCTGCAAGAGCAGTCAGTGTTCCTAATCAACGAGCTATCCCTCTAGGCCCTAAAGACAACTTAGGCCTTAAATGAAGACATATTCTGAGAATAAGTGACTATTGAATACTCAGTCCTAAACAGGACATCTGTATCACGTCCCCTCGGCCAAGGAAACGTCACTGAAGAGGATTCAGAGAAACTGGAAGAGCCAGAGGCTGGGAAATAGTTCTGGGAAATGCTGTCTTCTGCGTGTGGCATGGCTGTTGCAATCAAGAATAACTGCACTGTGGCTACTTGTACAAGTTCTGCGAACACACACACACACACACACACACACGCAAGATGTGGAAGGAGGTTGAGTGGTCGGAAGATGAAGGGAGTGAATAGAATTGTGAGGGGGTACAGAAATACTATGGGGCGACTGTGATCCTGAGACAGTCTAAATATGTGACCACTTGTCAAAAATTTTTTTAAATGTAATAAAACCTGAGAGCATTGGGGCTGGGGAGATGGCTTAGCAGTTAAGAGTGTATGCTACACTTGTAGAGAGTACCTGTGTTCAGTTCCCAGCACCCGCATCAGGCATCTCACAGCCACCTGGAACTCCAATTCCAGGGGATACCTTCTCACTTCCACAGATATCTCAGTCACATTATCTATAACAAATGAACACAATCTTAACATCCTGGAGATATTTTTTAAGATATTCTTTTTATTTTATCTCCTGGAAAGTGTGACACAGCTTTCAACTGTTAGTATCTGTCATAATTTAAATGTGAGATGGTCCCCCAGAGCACACAGGTTTGGACACTTGGTCCTGACTGTTTATTGAGATTACATAACCCTGAAGAGGTGGCGACTAGCTGGAGAAAAGCAGATCACAGGTGGAATTTGAGTTTTATAGCCAGCCCTGCCTCCTGACTCATCTGTTTCCTAGTCCACCAAGACATGGTAACAGTGCAAGCATCCACAGCACGGAGCCAGCTTTTCCCTCCATGATGGACTGAACTCTATCAAACTCCATCAAAATAAGTTGCTTTGTCAGGGATCTGGTGACAGTGATGAGAACAGCATCAAACGCAGCATAATTCAACTTCTCTGACAACTGCTACGAACTTAGGTCTGTCAGATTCTTTGACCTGTGGATTGTGTGTCATCTGACAAAAGTGCTGAAGGAGATGACTTTATGTAGAAAATTCAAATTGGCTCTTTTTTCTTTTCTTCCCTTTGTCTCTCCTTCTTACCAACTTTTGTCTAGCTGGCCTGGGGTACAGAAAAACACACAAAGCCCCTCCTGCTGAAAGAAACGACTCAGAGGAAATTTCAAGAGCTGAGATGTTGGAGCTACCCAGAAACTCTTTCCTCACTGTGGTGCTGGGTAGGAATCTGCCCAGGGAGAGGGGCTGAGGATTCCAGACAGGCAGAGGGGATGGGCAGACATGACAGCGAGGCTCACTGGACACTTAGCTGAAGAAAGGGTTTAGGGGACAAATGAACAAACAAGTACTTTTCCTCTGAACCTTGCTTAGCTCAGAAAACACATTCTGTTCATAAAACATTACCAATTGTGGCATACTTTTCTCTTTGGTACCTTCTTGTGTTCAAAGATGACTAGGCTTCTGAGAGTTGCTACCTATGAGAATTTCAAATGTGGTGAAAGAAATCAGAAGTGTAACCAGGAATTATAAAATGTAGAACAACAACAACAACAAAATAGCCCCTTGCCTTTAAATAATTGTAAAGTTTTACTACGTGCTAAATATGGATCCCTCTGTTTACAGGCAAGTATGCCAGTCACCATTTACCAAAGAAGCTTCTTTTGGAGCAGGTAGAGACTATTTCAGAGTTCCACAACTGATCATACACAGAGATTGTCTGTGAGTTGCCCAACCCTAAGTGATACATCTACAATGGAACCTTTATACCTAAAGCTCCCGAACATAGTGGAAGAAGAGGCAGAGAGAAGGCTAAAGCATCTCGACGAGGTTCCCTCACACACCATAAGGACATGAATACAGAACATAAATGGCATAGAGAATAAGTCTTCAGAGTGTGGGTCCTTGGACAGGGCCCCTACAGTTTTTTGTACACATTTTAAGAGGGGATTTTTAAATTATTTTAATTATTATTTTCATTTTATGTGTATGAGTGTATTGCCTACATGTAGGTAGGTATACCCATTTCATGCAATACCCATGTAGGACAGAAGAGGGTGTCAGATTCCCTAAAGTGAAGCGGCAGGTTGTTGTTGGCAGCCCTATGGGTGCTGGGAATTGAACCCCGGTCCGCTGCAAGATAAGCTAGTACTCTCAACTGTTGGACTATCTCTCCATCTCCTTAAAATAGCATTCTAATTGATGAATATGCCAGGCAAGGAAGATGTTTGTAAAATAAGTTTTTCCTGTTGCTGTGACATGTGGTTCAGATACATCAGTTCAAATGTTTAGCCTCACATTTCAGAGGAAGCAGTGGATGGTTTTTTGGTTTGTGGTTTGTGGGGCTGTGAAGAAATAAGTCAATGTTATTGAAGTGCTCTGGGGGCAACACTGATCACCCCGTGGGATCCAATTTCCCCTTTACTGATCTGATCCAAGTACCCTAACCCAATTGCGTTCTAATGTAGCCTTGCCTCTTGAAGCTTCTTCCACTTAAAACTGCACAAGGCATGTGGCCTTTGCCAGGCATTAAGAAATGTAACCTATAGTAATAGGATTTCCCATTATAGAACTACATCTGCCTTGCACACAGCTATGTGAGGAAATTCATTAATCCTAGAAGAGTAACTTTGTGCAGTACTGTGAATTATGTGGTATAGTTTAATGGAAGGCTGAGAAACATTTTCTGTAAAGGAGATCAGTGGTCTGCACTGTGGCCCTGGGGAGCCCCTGGATTCTGCCACTGAAGCATAACAGCGGAAGTTGACGATAGGAAAATGAGTGAGTCTGTGTCTGTAACTCTAAACTTCAGTTTGGGGCACTGAGCTTGGGATATCGTCCCATTTCCATACCACAGACTATTACTTTTTGTTTCCCTTTTGCCTATTGAAAATTGGAAAAGCCATTCTTAGGTCACAGTTCCTACAAACAATGGAGCAGGTTATAACTTGCTCAAGTCAGGGTTGGTAGAGTAATATCACAGGTTTGTGTGTGTGTGTATGTGGGTGTGTGTGAGTGGTGTACATGTTTGCATGAGTATGTGCATGTATGCATGTATGCATACCTGGGTATGGAGGCAAGAGGCTGATGGCGGTGTCCTCTTCAATCATTTCACATTTATTATTATTATTATTATTTATTACTGAGATAGGGTCTCTCATTCATCCTGAAGTTATCGATTTGGCTAGACTCCAGGAATCCACATGCCTCTGGCTCCTAGCACTGGGGCTACAGAGTATCACCCCATGCCTGGCTTTTACATAGTTGTGAGGAGCTGAACTTAGGGTTGCCATGCTTGCACAGCAGGAACTGACTCACTGAGCTACCCCTGCAAAACCTAAGGAGCACTTTTGAACAGTGCAACTCTTCTTACAATGTCACCACAGAGCCATATAGGACAGAGTATTGAAAAAGAGAATTATTTCTTAATGGAAGATAGTACATTCAAGTCCTAACTCGTTTCCTCACCAGGTCGCTTAACAAATCTCAGAGCAAACCTATTTCTTCCGTGTGCCTCAATTTCTCTTTCTGCTTCAGGGAGAATAACAGATCACAAAAGTTTAAATTTAAAGAAATATAGACGGTAGGGACATAGTACTCCACAAAAGGGCCGACGTAGGTATCATTTGGCTTCACAATGGGTTTCTCCATTTCCTGGTGACCGGGGGCATGTTTGATATTCCCAGAATTTACTTCAAATGAAGCAGTGAGGCACCGCCTTCTAGTGTGACTCACTTGGAGTGAGGAAGCTATCGAGTTTCAGCTTGCCTGCTGCCCTGCTCCTCTCTAAGCTGTATTTAGATCCTTCATCCTCTCAGGCCAAACCAAACATGCAAGCAAAGTCACTGTCACCGAAAAGGTCATCCTATATCAGAATATGCTACTATTCCCTTGTATTTACTTAAAGTCCCTTGAGAGGCTGGGAAGGTGCCTCAGTTAAGCACTTGCCATGCAGACATGAGGATCTGAGCTGGGATCCTCAAAGCAAACATAAAAAAATAATAAACTGGATGTGATAATCTCAGAGCCAGGGAGGTAGGAGTGGGTGGATCCCTGGGACTTGCAGGCCAGGCTAGCCTATACACTACTTGGTGAGTTTCAGGCCAATAAGAAAAACACTCACAAAATTAATTAATTAATTAATTAAATGTGGACTGCACTGAAGAAACAATAGCGAAGGTTGTACTCTGATCTCCACATGCATGTGCATCCACATGCATTCACACATACATGAACATATCCATATATTCATATGTCACTTAATGTCCTGTCAGCTGATAAGCCACACTGACTACCTGGGCGTCTGAACATTTTACTTAACCCAGCAGAACCCACTGTCAAGTGATACACCTGTTAGACGGTGTTTTCAGGACCCGGTGACACACGTATACATAGATACATGCACACAAGTCCTTTGTAATAGAACAGAAATAAGGAGAATCAGTCAGTATAAGTGACAATACCCGCTAAATAATGAAGACAGACTCATTTCACATGCATCACAATGAAAGTTGCTTCAATTAGACTAGAAGTACAGACTCTTAATCTGGTTTATAATTTCTTTGCAGAGAAAGTAAGCTCTGGGTCAACTCTTTCCCTGACATTCATGGGTGACTGAAAAGTTAAGTCTCTAAAACAGTTCAGATTCTTCTGCAAGTATTGTGTTACAGTTTGCCAAGAGTGTGTTTGCATTAGAATGTTAAAACCCTAAAGTAGTTAGCTAACAGTCTGGAACAATATTTGCTGAGCTGAGGTCGGGGTTGCTCTCAGCCTCTCATTATTATTATCTTTCCCATTTTATAAACGAGGAAACTGAGTTACAGAAAAGTGAGCAGCAGAAATAGCTCACAACTATTGACACCGATCGTGGTCCAGTCTTCATTTCTCAAGCATCTGTGCTTTTGGAAATAGAGTTCAAAATCAGCCAAATTCCAAAGAACAACCAGGGTCAGAAACTACAAAAGTTCATTAAATTTGGAGTATGAATTAAGCCATATTGCATCTTTTGCCCCTTCTGTCTATCTATGCAATTTGGAGTAAAAGCAAATTCCTAGGCAGTAAAATACTCCATTGGTCTTTTCTGGGGAGAACTCCCCCAGGGCCTAAAGAGCCAAGGGTCCTGATTTCTTTAGTTCCTCTCAACTGCCTCTCACTTTCTTCTAGCATTCTAACCCACCTGGTCACTGGGGTTCCTGCCAGCTGCTGAGCCACACTGATTACCTGGACCCCTGAACATGTTACTCAGCCCACTATGACCCACTGTCAGACAGTGTAAATATCAGACAGTGTTTTCAGGACCTGGACTATAGCGTACATTTCATTTACCCACCTCACTCTCAGGGCTGTGTCTCCTGGGCTTGTGCTAAGGAGCAGTCTCCAGCCACAGTCCATGTGTTTTATCAAGGATCATTTTCTGCCCTGTGCAGGATGAATACTGCTTAAGTTGAAGAGATGAATACATGGATCCTTGGGCATTGCTGTCCTGTTTTGATTTTTGTTGGCATGCAATTCCAGCCCTGACCTGCTAAGATGAAGACAAAAGAGTTCTGAACTGCCTGTTCAAAAATCTGAAGACAGGCATGAGTGTTTCCACAGGTTTGCTCTCAATAGGCCTGTTTTTAAGCTTTTGAGTCATTTACCAGCATGGTTGAGTGTATTTCTGGCCCAGGAACTCTTCCTCCTCCTCTGTATTCCTGACTAAGGGAAAACTTGTCAGGGTACAGTTGAGTGACCTTCCAGAGGTACAGAACCAGGAAAGTCACTGCTGTCTCAGCTGACTGGCTATCTATCGCCTGATTTTATAAGATGCCAGAGGTTAGCGATGTAGATTCCCAGGTGAAACCTTAGAAACAAACAGCGTCAATGGTTAACCCAGGTTCTTGGTGTCTGAGGCTTTCCTTTCCATTATTATTAACTAAAGAACATTCTTAAGGATTGCCAGCTGAGAGGCAGCAGCTCACAGCTCTGTGGAAGAGTGTGAATAAAGGTAAGCGTTCCTCATATTTTAATATTGTTGATCACACAGTCCTTTGTTGTTTTGAGGGTTTGCACTTGCCAGACTTTTGTGTGTGGATCTGCAAGGCTCTGTGTCCATTAGTGCAAATAACAATGTTGAATTAAATACAATGAAAATTGTTTACTAACACTGTGTCATGTTCCTTGATTTATTTTGAAGCTTTGTAGTGAAGTATCACTATGATGTTTATGGAGTCTGTGAACACGAGCTCATAGGCCATTACACTTGTAGATACTCGGCAGTGGCTTTGTTATATTGGCCCCATGTGGGCTACTGTGTTATTTCTTTCAGAACTAGATTATTGGAACCTAGACATGTATATGTGCATTTATTTGCATGCAACTGTGAGCCTCAATATATGTATTTTTGTATCATCATAAAAGCTTCAAGAATCTTTCTTTATCTTTTTATAGAATCATATATAATGATGTGAAGGAAAATGGTTTTTTTCCTCTACCTTTATTTAACATGAATTGGATGTAAGACATTTTCTTCTGTTGTGTTCACCTTAATTCCTCTAAAGTTTTATGATTGGTTTATTTTTTGTCTACTGAATCTTAGAAATGGTTTCCTTGAGAACCTATTAAGAAAACTATGGACTTGGAAATATTTGTTTTCTGACTGCCTTGAATTCTGACATATAAAGTCAAATTCCCATTGTAAGATTTGAGTGGTCAACAAGAACTTTTCCATAAACCAGACAAAATTTGTTGAGTGAATTACATTTCTGCATAGTTGTATGATTAGAGTCCAAAGGAAAGGTTTATAGCAAAGTGAACCTGTAGCATTTTCTAATCAATATTACCCCTCACAGCTTAGTGAAAGATAGAACTTTGAAAAGAAAAGAATGTATTCCTATATCCTTGCTGGTCTGCAATAGGGTGATGTAAACCAAGGACTCTCTGTGTCCAATTTTATTCCATAAAATAAAATAACATGAGATAGCTAAATCAAAGCTGTTTTGTAGAGTACTTGTAAGGAATTTCTGAAATGAAGCCAACTTGTCAACTAAAAATGAATAAGGCTCAGAGTTCAAAGCAGGAGTGACTAGTGGGGGCTGTAGAGAAGGGGAAGGAAGAGAGAAACCGAGGTTGGGGAGGACATTTGGGGAGTAACTGGTAGATATCATCTTAGTTTAATTTAGAACATGAGAACTGTGATGAACCCAAGACTTCAGTCTCAGAAAAGAAGACAACATTTGAAGGTGTAAGTTCGTAGGGAAAGGGGACAGCATTTTGGTGCATTGGGAAAAATCAGTGATTTGACTTCAGAGACAAGTTTCCAAGGACATTGAAAACCATGTTTCTTGCATAATACGCATACAAGTTCATGATGAAAATGCGTGAAGGCTTCAATATGAATTAATTAGAATTTGGAACTGACAGAAGTGCAGCTTTGGAATAATGATAGGTACATAAAATATCATGTGAAGTAAATATTTAGTGGGTGCACAATCCGTGTATCCTCTTTGCTCAGCTTTCAAAACTACTACTTGACTACTGCTGACATTTTCCCCACATTAAGTTTACACTTGAGTATTTCATGTCACTTCCTAGTTCTAGGAAAGGTGGGCAACTGGGGACTTAGTTTTACAAAAAGTGGGTGGCAACTTTTGCTAATTCACATGCCATATGACCCAGAGATATTTCCACAGTCAGGAGGAGATGGATCATTTGAAATGATTACTGGATGCTTGCGTTCTATATTCACATGATCTTCGTGGTAAAGGAGTTATTCTGTTATATTCCTATTATGTATAAAGCTTAAATTTCCTACTTTCTGGATGTAAAACATTGGAAAAGCCATATAATTTTTCTGAGTCTAAAATGCAAAATTGACTTAATCTCAAGAGGCGCATGATTCTGTCCCACTCAAGGACCCTACCTCTTCCAATGCATGAGCCTTGAAAGGGACTAGGTTGACAAAGGACAAAGAGGAAGACATCCCTCTAGATTTCTGGCATTGGTTGTTCCAGAAGTGGTTGGGTTTTCAAAACTCTTGCTCTGAACTTATTAGACTTTTCCTCTGAAGGAACTGGCTTCTCCAAATTGATCAGGTAACTACTGTTTGGGAAACTTTATCACTTTACATGGCCAAAGCCTTAGGTCTCAAGAATCCATGACTTTCATTATACTATTACT
Organism: Eospalax fontanierii; assembly: GCA_035773235.1. NCBI lineage: Eukaryota > Metazoa > Chordata > Mammalia > Rodentia > Spalacidae > Eospalax > Eospalax fontanierii. The sequence continues at coordinate 90,380,747 of CM069531.1, read as the reverse complement.
ACAGCATGACATTAATTTGAGGTATGTACTTATTTTTGGCTTTTTGAGACAGAGTCAACTTGTAGTTAAAACTGGCCTAGAAATTGCTATGGAGATCAGGCTGGCCTTGTTCTCACAGAGATCTACTTGTCTTTGTCTTCAGAGTGAGTGCTAGGATTAAAGGTGTGCCCTACCACACCTAGTTTATTTTATTTTTGAGACAGGTGTCACTGCAGCCTTGACTGGTCCAGAACGCAGTATATAGACACAGCTAGACTTGAACTTGAAGAGTTCTGCCTGCCTTTGCCTCCCAAGTTCCAGGATTAAAGGCTTATATCATCACACTGGGCTATCTCTATTTTTAACTCCTAAGATATACAAATAAATCTTTTTCATAAAAATAATTTCTCTCAGAATAGGGTAAATTTTATATGGTCCCCACTAGTTCTATTTTTAAAAGGAGGGAGAAATGTGTTATTTTCATTTATTCTTTGAGAATGTAGACACCAATAGAATGTATTTAGATCCTATCTACTTCCCACGGCAAGCAGAGCCATACCTACATTGTGCTATCAAAAAAGAAACTCTTAAGTTCTGATTAAAAAAAAATTCACCATCAACTTCAGACAGTCCTTCTGGGATGCCTACTGAATTTTAAATAAACCCTAAAAGATCCTTTTAGTTAAAGTTTCTGGCCCCAACAGCCCAGATGGAAGGGAAAGAAGGTCTGAAATATATTTCATGAAGGATCCTTCACCAAGGATAGTTGCCTTCTAATTTCTGAGCCTGGCATTCTCTGCTGACTCATTTTTTACCACCGTTCTTTAGATTCTGTGTTCCCTGGGCTTTGTATTTACTTAACTCTAGTCAACAAGCGTCTGGATGACTGTACTCCATGTCATCGCTTTTAAGTGTAAAATAAAATGAGTTCACCTTTTTCCTGTCCCTTGACCTAGGACTTCAGCATTCCCAAATCAAGGATTCTGTAAAAAACATACATAACATTTAACAGAAACATTCATTATTAAGTATGAATTTTCCAAGTACCTCAACTCTATATACAGACCATCCAAATACAGACTCGAAACTGTGGAAAAGAAAAATGAAAATAGAGGGAGGGACAACTATTTGAAGGAGGAAATGTCTTCACATTAGATTTCCCAATAGCTTCACATAGTAATGACCTTAACATGGTCCATAAATACCATCTTGCTTCCAAATTTTCACTAGGTTCTATTTCAACTGTGTTTCCATGATGATAATACTCTTTATCGAAACTAGTTGCTCTAATAGTCTGATACTATGAATAATTATTATTGAACACCTGCTCTTGATGGGTCAGGAAAAGTTTCATCTGTCAATGGTTAAGGAAAGGTAATGCTTCAGCACTAGGATAACACAAGGCAGAATTAACACTCCAAGCAGCTAAATGCTCTTCAGGAAAATGAGAGGAAGCTATCCAAGCCTGTGGCCTGCTATGTTGTTCTGGATGCGCTTTTGAGTTCCAAACACTTTTAGACACTGAGAGTTTGTCTCTGAATTCTCAAGATCCTCTCTTCTCAGAAGATCACTCTGAAAATTCCCTTGCAATGTTTCTTTCTCTCAGTGCCTATAGCATGTTAAAAAGAGTTCTCTAGAAAAATAGAAGTAATTGGGTGCTGTAAGATGATGATAACGAGGAGGGGGCTGGAGAGAAGGAGGAGACAGAGGAGAAGGAATGAGAAGGGGCAGGGGGAGAAAGAGATTCAGAGAGAGAACTTACAGTCAGAGTCCACGAATGGAAGCAAACGGGAGCATTGGGCAGGGTTTCAAACTGCAGTGTTGAGGAGACTTGCTGCTTCCTCTGGAGTCTGTACAGGCTCTTGGAATCTTCAAATGCCTGGATGAGTTCCGCCCACCGTGTGGAGTGTAATGAGCTTACACAAATTCTAGAGAGTGTAAATGTTCAAAAACAAACTAGCTTGCAGCTTCAGTAATTTGCAGATTGGTGTTGGACCACTATTGCTTAGCCCATTGGAGGCATAGATTAGCCATCACGGTAACATGAGGAACCCTGTGGCCTTTTGTAATCTAGTTACAAAACTTTGGTCATTTAAAGTTTCAGTGTCTGCAAAGGAGATTGGGAGCCATACATTATTAATTACATACGTTTTAAATTGCGTGACATGGATTTGCCTGCAAATGACGTTGACTTCCACCCTTCATTTAGTGCGACCTTGCCAGTGCTGTGACTCCTTGATAATGTAACTTAGTCAGTGCAAAAATTACTGCTTTTAGTTGAGGAGTAAAGCAGGCAAATCTAAAAGACACAGTTCTGCCTTCTAACAGCATTGTTTCTGTCCCTTCAAACAACCAATATCATATATATTGTCTGTCTTGCCCTCTCTCCTGCCCCTTCCTGAAATTTATGATTCATAGATATGGCTCGTGCCTTTGAATGTCTCTGTTTACATTATAAAGAGATATGAAAAAAATTCACACAGCCTATGACTGTTTTAACTAAACCATTTGGATGGGGAGTAAGGAAATGGAATCATTTAATGAGAACTTAAACAAGTTATATTTGTAACACAATCATAAATTATATATACATACATATTTCATAATTCAATACTGCCATATATTTAAAGAAAAATAAGAAGACTGTAGAACGCGTTGGGTCATTTGCATTCTCAGAATCTCCAGGTTTGGGGGTTGGGATAAGGGTAATGTTACATTATACTTCTTTTTTGTGGAGTCTTATTTCTTTAATGGCAAAATTTGAGGAGCATCAATACTTTTATTGGTTTATTATGTGCTTGTGTGTACCCATGTGTGTGTTGTGTAAATGCATGTGGCCTGCATTTGCAGGGAGACCAGAGGAAGACATCAAGTCTCCTGCTCTATCCCTCCATGCCTTCTCCCCTTAAAACAGGGTTGTTTAAGGAATCTGGCACTAGGTTGATACCTGGGAGTCTGGAAGCCCCAGGGACTCTCCTGCTTCTGCCCCTCCCCCACAAGAGTGACTGGATTCCGGGTTGCAGGAGCGGTCCTGCTAGCCTTTTACGTGGGCACTAGAGATTTGAACTCAAGTCCTCTTGCTTGTTCAAGGTGCATCCCAGGAATTTTTTTCAAGTACTTATTTTAATTTTTTATCTGTTTCTTCACAAAATTTTTATTAATGGGGATTTCTTTTAACCTGGTACTTTTTTTTTAAATGAGACAAAATTCTTTAGTTCATTTAATATTCAGTTAATTAGCTGGTTTTGTTCCTGAAAAAAAAAAATCCACTCATCCAAAAGTTTGGCATTTTTTTCACTACCTGTTCTCATTGTGTCTAACACCAGAATTGTCCAGGCAATGGGTAATTTAGGATATGTTGTATCTCCTTAGATTTACCCAGAGGAGAGACAGAATACCCTAAATTACCCATTTCTTGGGTAGTGTCTGTGATTCAAGCCTCCTTAGATTGCACAGTGATTTTGTGTTAGATGAACGTAGTATAACTCTCAGTGTCTAGCACCTAAAAGACACACTCAGCCATTTCTAATGAGTTAATTAGGCAGAAAGCTGAACTCTGACTGCACTGTGTTTGTACTATTGAGTTCTATTTACTGATGACACCATAAAATCCTTTCCGGACTTGAAAATGAAATTTGAGAAGGTGCCAGACTATTACAGACTAAGGGTGATCCACTGGGATTATCTCAGGCAAAAGTCTACTTTGTTTGAATGTTAAACCTGCCTTTCTTTTGAGTCTGAACTGAGTCAACTTGTGGGACATTAGAAGGAGAAAGTGCTGGTTAATTGGAACACATTATCTAAGACATACGAGGTACTCATATTTAAATTTAGGCTTTCTGGGAATAGATGTTATATTTCCTCATAACTGATATTTTATTGGGTAACAAGACTGAACTGAAGATAAGATTATATAATTTGTTCAAGGTGTTTTAATAATAAATATTCACAGGAACAAAGTGAGCCTAATAAAAGTCAGAGACAGACACACGGATATAATGACAACCAAAGACAATCAAATTGCCGGGTACATTATGCTCATGAGAATATACTAGTAATACAGTATAACTAGAATCTATAGTAATGTACTATACTATACTAAACGATGTCCTGGCACCGTTTCCATGCTTTGTGTTGCTGCAGACAGACTCTGTCTGCATGGTTTTCCTGCACAGCTATGTCAGAGAATTCGTATGTGAACAGTGGGCACTGTTTCTGTTGTGGTGCATGGAGTTTGGCTGTGATCCATTGGGTCAGTTTGAACATAGAATAAGAGAAGGAGCAAAGTTAGCAAGTCAGGAAAATCATAGAATTGTTTTCTGGGTTACTGTGGTTCAGTTAGGATCCCTTCTATGTGTGTGTGTGTGTGTATGTGTGTGTAATTGTTTCCCAGTTTATTTTTGTTCAATTACTCTGTCTTCTCTCTGTGTGTATAAATAGTCAATTCATTATGTATAAAGTGATATAATTGATATGCAGTGAGTGAGTGCAGTTTTATGATCTGGTTACGATAGACATTAAAATAATAGCATTATTCAGTAACTACCTTGCCACTCCGTAGGCAAAATGCTGTCTTTTTTATGTTTCCTGAGCTGAGAAAATGCCACCTCCCTTCCAAGTATGTGTGCAATCACTCATTCTACCGGGTGCTAACCCCAATGTAAAACAAAAAGCAAACGAAGAAACTTAAATTCTACAAACACTTCACTGGCCAGTAGCAGTTTCACTCAGGTATCTTCTGTAACAGACATTCTTGACTTTCTCAGTGAGATTAATGCAAATGAACCAAGTTTGAAAGAATTACATGCCTTCTGATTTTCAAAGAACTAACTTGGCCATCTGTTGTGTGACCTCCATTTTTAAAGGTGAAAGACTGGAGAATGAATCCCTTTTAGAAATTTAACAACTTTGGATTCTGTAAGATTCCCTGATCCTTTGTCATTTCACATGGTGAAGGTGTGGTGTGGAATGGAAAGCAACCAAGTACCTCTGCTAACCCAGGACCTCTGCTTTATGTAATTATGCTCACGCATCTACTCTTTCCACAATGTCCACTCCACACCTCTTTTAAACAATGGCTAACAACAAAGGTTGATACTATAAAAACCTTATCAACATTCATTTACCATTAATAATTAATAAAGCAAGGATTGAAGACAAGAAATGGACTCTCAAAATGTTATGCCAAACCCACATTGCGCAAATGATTTCATCTTCCTATAGGCTGGCCTTTATGTTTCTGCTTGGTCAACCTTTTCACCTAAAGTTTTACTTCAGTTTCTTTTCTGTTAATGTGATCTAACTGGGGAGGTTTTGTGCATTCCAAGACCTCATGTTTTAGTGATATAATGAAGACAGCACCCAACTATGTAAAGTTATACTTGAATATTTTATCTCCGTATCCCAAATATTCTGTCATTTAGCTCATAAAATGAATATATTTCTGAACCTGTCATTAACAATAAAAGAATACGTGAATTTATGAAAACATTAACTAAAAACAGAAGCAGAATATACGGGAATATACATCATTTCATAGGGGGAAGTGTGATTTTAAATTATTTTTTATTTAAATTCTGAAATACATGATGGTCACCATTCTAAGTGCTTGAAATATTAATTAATCCTAAATAAAACCTTTAATTTTTATATATAAGAAAATGGGCACAGGAAGTCCATGGAAACTCTAAGTATCATACAGTTATTGTACTAAATGGTACCACAGGATCCGAACCAGACAGTCTCTCTCTGTAGCATGTATTTTTAATCATTTACCTATGCCCTATCCAGAAGCTTAATCCTCATAAATTATTATCTGTGTAATTGCTGGGGACATCAAGTTACACTAACACTTACTTTGGATTGTAAACACACCAGTCAAAAAGCAACTATACACCATCATTTCAAGCTGTTGGTCAGTGGACTCCAGAGACCCCCTAGATTTTATAGACTATTGCCATTGCTCTTGGTTATCCTCCAAAATTTTGTGATAAGGCCTTATTACTGAAGACACCATATACTTTAGCCATAAGACAGGTGGAAATCAACCTGATACCCACATCAAATTGTCATCCATAATAACTAACTTCCATAGTTAGAAGGTTCTATCTGTATCATGCTGGGACAAAAACCTCATCACCAATCTTATCCAGCTATGAGCACTTTGAGGTACAATAATGGCCTGGCAAGATATGCCCACTGTTATTTTAGTGCCACAAATGTTATGTGGGTAACCTACCACTTTCTGTTTGGATTCAAAAGCCACTCAAGAAGGAACTCATGTTTGGCCAAAAACCCATGGCTGAATAGGTCCTAGACCTTCACAAGAACCTAGAATTATTATTCTGATAAATGGACATAGTAATAAACTGTATTAAGTTTTGTCATTTTTCCCATCCTTTAACCCTCATCATAAAAGTTTCTTTTTGCCCTAGATGGTGATAAAACAGAGAACCACAACAAGTTAGCACATAGAGAATGAAAAACTGTGAAATACTCAGATCGAAGTGAGACATCTGCTTCATACCATCTTCTTCCAAGTCCCAGAGATCACTAGAAAGTGGGAGCAGGGTCACTCTCAGAGCCAGAGGGAATAGATAGCTTCAGCAAAAGAGCAGTTGCCCCACTTGACAGAACCTTTGCATACATGAATTCACAGCAGTATCCAAGATTGCATCGCATGCACAAGACCTGCACAAGATCAAGCCAACCAACATCCCAGCACAGATGGGATGAACTTCCACCTCTGTCTGAGGAGGTACTGTTAATTAATGGCTATTGTGGGAAAGAGATTCAGTTTCCTTCAGGGAACCTGCGTTGTTGCCCATGCTCCTGTAGATGGCCCCATGCCCATGAACATACAGGTAGCACTAAATAGACTCAGTGGGTTTTGTAAATAAGTACATGAGTTGGGAGGGAGAAGTGGAGGGGGCAGGAGAGGAACTGGAGGCAGGAGGGGAGAATTTCATCAAAACACCTTGTATGTGTGCAAGAGATTCTAAAATAGTACAGTGCATTTGTACACAATTCAAAGTGAAATCCTGAATGGAGCTTAGTTAAGCTTTGAGATGATGAAATGGAATAAAATTCTCCCCTTCATTCCTGCTCTAAACTTCTGATTTTTCATTGTATTGAAGTTTTCTATTTTTACACTGTAGTAGTTACTTTAGGGTCACTGTGAAAAAACACACATTAGAGAAAAAGTTACAGTGAGGAAATATCTGTTTGACTCCTGGTTTCAGAAGGTTCCAGTCTTTCATCTTGGGGAAAGAATAGAAGAATAATCCAGTGTGTGGTGGGATTATGTAGTGGAGATCATGGACATCATAGTAGGTAGGAAATCAGACCACATGACAGGATCTGGGACCAGACAATCTCCTTCAAAAACCCATCTCTAATGACCCCCTTCCCTCAGCTAGGTCTCACCTAGGCTTCACATCCTCCCTGAACACCACCAACTGGGAAACAATTGTTCAAAATATTAGCCAGTGTCTTAGTTTGCTGTCCAATGCTGTGATTAAACATTGACTAAAACCCACTTGGGGAGGAAAGGGTTTATTTAATCTTAAACTTCCAAGGCACAGTCCATCTTTGAGAGAAATCAGGCAGGAACTCAGGGCAGGACCCTGGAGGCAGGAGCTGAAGAACAGACCATGGAGCAATTATGCTTACTGGTTTTCTCTTCTGGCCTGTGCTCTGCCTGGTTTCTTATACAACCCAGGACTGTATGCCCAGGGCTGGCTCCATTACACAGACTATACCTTCTCACACCACCCAACAATTAAGAAAATGCTTAGCATGCATGCCCACAGGCCAATCTGATAGAATAAATCCCCTAATTGAAGTTCCCTCTTCCATGGGTATGTTAAGTTGACAACTGGAACCATCCAGCATAGCTGATAAAGGACATTCATTTTTAAACAATATTATATATCAAACATTTCATAGCTCTTCCTCTACCAAGACACGTAAAGAATAAAAGCAAGTAAATCAGAAGCAATAAAGGATGCATTTGTACTTTAGTCAAAGGAAAAAAAAAACCTTTGATATGCCAGCAGAAAGTTGTCATTTACCTCAAATGCTAATAACAAGAAACCAAACTTTGACAACATAAATCAATGGGTATTTTAACTCACTGATCAAATATAACATTCAGTCAAAGGGTAATATTTTATTGATGTGAACAATTCAATTATTCTTTATGATGTTATTGACATCAACCTGTTAAACTGAATATAAAACATTGAACTCTGACAATATGTGTTCTGAAGGAAGATGGAGATAAAAGAATTCAGAATCTTTGGGAAGTTTCTTTTCTTAGCATGAAAATTTTCTTCTCAATCCACCATAATAGTAACAGTGTGTGAATAGTAGTTTCAAGTAGCTACCATGGCTCTTTATCATGACGATTTTCATGAGAGTGTGCAGGCAAACAATTTTTACTTTTCTATGACAATTGGTTAACAAAGAATAACAATGGTGTGCAGTCTCACATGATAGAATGTTGTCTACCTTTGACTGCACATCATGCCCTGTATTTCTTAGTTCAGAACATCTATTATCAATGAAGTCAAATCTATATTTCTCCGTGAGCTTCAGAGAAAAGCCAACAGTCTTCAAAAGAAAAAAAGTCAAAATTTAAACATAAATATTTCCAACATTTTCAGGATGGAAGAAACCTACAGTGCCTAAGAAAGCAAGATATTAGTATTGAATATTAGCTGTTCCTAAAGCAATTACATTTATATAACTACTCTTCCACATTCATCAGGAAGAATGCCTCTGGGGGTGGGAGAAATTAGGATGTTTGTTTTTTAGTTGAAAACGAATAATACTGGAAAAGGGAACTGTGACTTCCCTATCTTGAGAACCATTAGTTCAGTCCTCTTAAAGATGATGTAGCTCCCCAAGGTTCTAATAAACTTCTTTGTCATAATGGTATTTCCTTTTACGTAGTCTCACTTTTAAACTGAAGATCAGACCCTTCACTGTTGTATTTTCGTTGTATCCTTCTTTGGTCGTCTTTAGTCCTGTTGATTCTAATGGGAGTAACAAGCAGTATTTGTGCACTGGAGTTTTCAATATTTTTTTCACATTTCTGGGGATTTGGAAATTAACGTGTATGAATGATACACAGTAATGCATTTCATGATGACATTTTTATACATGTATATGATGTATTTTGATCATTTTCACCCTTTAACTATCTCTTGTTTCTTCCTACTAGTTCTTTCTCTATTTTCATGTTCTTGTACATGTGAGAGAGAAAAATAGAGAGAGAGGGAGAGAGGGAGAGATCCAATGAGTTTCATTAGTTTTGCTCACAGGAACATGGATGAGAGGTTCTAATAGGAATATGATAAGCTTATCAGTGGTTCCACCACTGAAGACAATGTCTTTTTCTTGCCCAGGAATCATGAATTGGCAGAAAATCATCAGGGAGAGGTGTGTGGCCTCATTTACTCCAACCTCTAGCAACCATTACATACCTATAGATATTTGGCATATTCTAAATTCAAAACACTTCTGCCAGAGTCATAAGGGTTGGTCGTGTCAGAATTTTTACTATAGAAATGGAAACAGCTGGGATAGGGTGAATTCAGTGACATGAGAGACTATGGCAGACCCAGGGGCCCAAATTCCAACATCCATTCTCTCCTTTACCACCCAAATACCTCAGTGCCTTCTTCCCTCTTCTGCCTCTGCAGTGAAGTTATCTTACAGGGTTGCTTTGTGTGGTCTTTGTGTGCTGTTCAGAATCAGGTAGACCTGGAGTTTAATCTAGTCCCTCTTCTCATGAGCTACAAAATCAAGTCTAGCGGTTCTCAGTGTGCTCCAGTATCAGCTCCCCATGGAGATTTCTAAGAAGTCCTTGGGCTCTGCCTGGAGCATCCACAACTCTGGGAAGGAAATTCAGCACATTTGTGTCTAACAAAACCTCCAGGTGGTTGTTTAGTACTCTCTGAAGTCTGAAACAGATATAGTAAAGGGACCCTGTACAACCTTTATAACCTTTGGAAGTTAGGTCCAGGACAACTATCACATAGATCTCTGAGGAGGATGGTGATGTCTTAGGAAGACATATGGAGCCAGTATATTAGAAATGGTGGCCTTGTAGGGACATGCTAGTTCATTACAAGGTTGAATTCTAAATTGTTCCTTACATCTTATTCCCTTGGGGAGAGAAGCAATGTGATCGACTTTCTCGGATACAGCACTATTTCCAGACTTAGGATTGATAGATTTTTAAATTGTATGTGTTACCTATGAATACACTAGCTGCACTCAAAGAGCTGAACTGATGTCACTGAAAAGGAGGAAAATGAGGCCAATTAATTCCAGCATCTTCTTTGTCTAACTGGGTACTTTGGTCTGGAGAAGACAAGCAAGACACAACCGACTTCTTTGCCAGTTACTTGGTGTACTCTTTATGTGATTCTGACCTTTGTATTCTGATACCTCTGCCCTGTGGCTGATTTTATTCTCTTTGTTATTATTCTCAGTTTTTTTATATCAAAATATGCCAATAAGTAAGGGAAAAATCTTCCATTTAGAGTCTATAATTTCAAATAAAAAATTACACTAAGGAGATTTTTAGTCTTGTTTCCACCAAAACATGGACATTTTATCTTTTCTCATTCGTCGAAAGGCTACTTTGCCTATTTACAACTGCAATACTCTAAACAGCCTCAGTGTTAATATTATTTATTTATTTATTTTTAAATATAAGACAATCACTTCGGTAAAATCAGTGGTGTTGCTGGAGGGAGTACAGAGGTATAAAAGCCTGAAACCCAGTCAGTCTTGCTTCTGATCTTTGTACTTCTCGTCTTCTTTCTGAACTTACAAAGGCACAGAACCCTATTGAACATCTATGTATGAGTCACCATGCTGTTTGTTTAGGACCATGATATGTCATTATGTGGCTTCTGTATGGGGGCCGAGTCTTATATACCATGAAATAGTGATGGTAATCTGTATCAGTTTGCCACCGACATTTTTCTTTGGATTGAATTGTGTCATATAAATTCGATACTAGATTTTTGACTACCAGGGATAAGAATACTTGTTTGTACTCTATACTTCCTTATACTGGAAGAAAAACATAAAGTTTCCATACCCCACCATTTTGTTATGTATTTCAATAGTCCTCCACAGTGGGATTCCTAACCTAGAGAAGACAGTGTACAAGTTACCTGAAAATAAAACTCTAGGGCTTCCCCTATTTTGAAAGTCTACTACCCAAGGGCACACTATGAAATAGTTTAACTTGCTAAGAACGAGGGAAAATATTTAGCCATAAACAAGACTTACAACTGCATGTAACATTTTTTTCCAATCTCTGTTTATCAAATGTATGTGTCAATAAAGAGATGAAAACCTTGTTACTCCTGTATTTACATAAAACACACTGTTTTGTTTCAACTCTTCATTCACTTTGTACTCAAGACAAAGACAGAACTTGTTATGACTCATAAACCCCAGAAACACCTGTTCCCCTCCCTCTGCTTCTAGCAGTACATTCTAGTGCTTTCATAGCAGAGATTGTGGCAGGGCAGCTGGCAGCACCCGCTTCTACCGAGCCTCCACTGTTGCACTGTGCCTGAAGGGTGCTGTTCAATCATTTGCTCAAACATTTAGTCTTTAGACTCCACTCAGAATTTAATCACTTACTTATCTCTGTGCCAAAGTGTTTTTAACTGGTTAAACAGGGCAGGCGATCTGGACAGAACCTGTTGTTTCTGCTTTTGTTCAAAGGGTAGTTGGAGAAAGGCTGAGTGCAGTGATTTCAGGACTGAATAGGGGAATTGTTCTACAATTTTGTTGTTATTTTTCCCTTTCAAGAAAATTCTACAGACTTGAAAGTTCCAAGATAAGGGAAATGCCCACCACTGTTTACTGTTTCAAAGACCTTCAGAGAGGAGAAAATAAATCATCCTTGTTACTTGTTGGCTTGATAAAATTACACAAAATACTTGAGAAACTGAGGTCAGTGTTCCCAGGTTCCTCTCTTTGCTGGTCTGAATTCTGGACCACATGGTTTTATGTCATTTCTGCATTCAGTTTACTGGGGGTATTGTTACATTCATTTCACTAAAAGCTTTAAAAGTGAGTCTTTATTCTTGAGAATTTCATTCATATACACAATGAAATATGAATATATGAACATATCTACTCCTCATAGCATAGCCCAGAAACTGTCTGAGTAAATCAGGCTGACCTCTAACACAAAGCGATCCACCTACCTCTCTTGCCCAAGTGCTAGGAGTAAAGGCATGTGTCAGCAGCCTCATGTCTTTTCTTTTTTAATAACACACTAAGTCCAGTTAGTGATGTATGTGGAAGCATCCCCAGGAGCATGAGAAACCAACCAGTGACTGCACCCTCAAAAGTATGACTTTATTTGAAAATTCAAAGCTATAATTGTCAATGACCTGCTTGAGTAGTTTATCTTCCAAAGTCTAGCACATTCTACTACCCAAGTGATGATTAATATACTAAATACTGCATGATTTTGCTAAATCTGTTCCCGAGAACACTTGAACAGTAGACACACCATCCATTTCTTTTAGCTCAGTTGTTAGATTCTTTATGAAAGGTATGGCTATTTCAAAAATTCAAATCTCCTAAGCCATATCAGACATAGAGGGGTCGCCCTTACTTTAACACACTGACACTCTCTACTATTTTGTTTTATATCTGACTTCTCTCTCATTTTATAAAAATACCCTTTTCTAATGTAATTTTTTATTGGATTTTTGCATATCTCATACACAACTTTTTTCTTTTTATTGAATTTTTGTATATTGCGTATAGAACATCTCAATCAATTTTAATAGTCTTTATGCCCTCCCCCCCAGCACCCTTCCATAGCCCCTACCTGGGAATTATTCATTCTATCATCTAGTTAAAACCTATCAGGTCAAGTTAGTGTCCCAGACATTCCTCAGTGCAAGTTCATCCACTAAGGCCCAGTCACTCTTCATCATCCAGCAGTTATCACTTGCCAATATTTCTTCATCTAAGATTGGAGTCTGCTGTCCATTGCCCCATTTCTATGCTGGGTTGTTGTCTGCTTGAGTTTGCATGGGTCCCATGCATGCTGCCACCATTGTTGTAGGTTCAGATGAGAAGGGCTCCAGGAGCTTGTAGGACCCTATTTCCATACAGTCATGCACCTCCTCCCTGACTCTTATAATCTTTCCGCCTCTTCTTCTGAAATGGTCCTTGAACCCTGGGTGGGTAACATTTAAGATAAGAGTCCTCTCCAAGCACCAGCATTCTGAAGATTTTTAACCTCTAAGCTCTGGTCATTTTTGATCTTTTGTGTGACTGGTCCTTTTTGCATGAGGGAGCTTCATTGATGAAAATTGAGAGATCCATTAGTGACTTCTTTACCCCTTGTTCTATGTTCTGTGGGCCTGAGGTGTAGAGGTTGCATTATAGATGTTTCACTTAGGCTTGGGCAATTCAGAGACACTCTGCAATAGTCTACATCTGGTGTAAAAGAAGCTTCTTTGATGAGTGGTGACTGGGGTATTTTTCTGTAAATATAAGGATACATATTTTGTACATAGTAAGAAATTACATTAGTCTAAGAATGTGTCAGTCTCCCAGTATTCTCTAAGATCTATGACATCTTCAGCCATGTGTATTTGGCTGTGTTTACAGTACCATATGTGAGTTTCTTCCCATTGAGTGGAATCTTAGTCCAATTAGGTAGCTGTTGATTACCCTCAAAATAAAAGTGCCACACTGTCTTATGAGAGTCCTACTTGGCAACTTGACATAATATAGAATGACCTGGGATGATAGTCTCAATGACAGATTATCTAGATTGGGTTGGTGTGGGCACTTCTCTGGAAAAGTAATTTAACTAAGTTAATTGATATGAGAAGACCGAGTCACTGTGGGCAACACCATTCTCAGGGAGGGATCCCTGAACTCTGTAGTTGAGTGGGGAAATCAAGCTAAGCTCAAGCATGCAAACAGGTGAAATTCTTTCCCTCTGCTCTTGACTGTGGATCTGTTGTGACTAGTTTGAAGTTACCACCTTGACTTCCCTCCAGTGATGTACTGTCACCTGGATTTGTAAGTAAATAAATCCTTCCTCCCCTATGTGGTTTCTGGTCAGGGTATTTTTGTTAGAGCAACAGAAATGAATCTTGAACAGGCCTGTGTCCCTCTATATGACTCCGTATCCAGATTTCCTTCTTCTTAGTGAACATTACTTACAGTTACTGAGGTCTATCTATTCTAAAGAATTAATCTTAATTTAAGACCTGAGAACATGTGCAGATCTTCCTTAAAATAAGGTCATATCCATAGGTACCAAAACCAAAGGCCATACATATATAATGTTTTGGAGGGAAAGTTCCTTAGGTCAACCCACAGTGTAGGCTGATGATAAAGCAATGAATGTCTATATGCTTCTCTCAGAAGGAAAACTGAGAAACAGTGAAGCGAAGGATAACCTCGCTCCCTTAATAACAATTCTGTCATTGTGATTTTAGTTTATATTTTTCCGTTCCAGGTGGTCTGGTCATGCTAGATGGGTGTGATTTTTTTCCTACTTAACTGCTTGATTCCTTCATGCTTTTTTAAGAAGCAGGGCTTGCTGGTGGCTGGGAACTCTGCAGTAATTTATCATAATGAACACACTTTGATGAGGTGTCAGCGAGCCATCTTCATACTGAGAATAAACAAAACGGAAGGGCACGTTCCACAAAGAGGAAGACCGCATAAAAATGGAAAAATGAAAGGAACAGATCACCATGCATTTGGGGGCACAAAACATTCTCAAAATGAGTTAACCTATAAACAGGGAGAAAATTGAGATTTGGGTATTGAACAAGAACTCATGACTCAGATTTTTTTCCATAACTTCTCTTACACCCAGACAGTCCTGAGTGCTGAAGATTCCTCTATATTTTCCAGACTTCCCAGCCTAAAGAGAAATAACAATAGTAACATTTGCATTTGTTTAAGGCTTTGGAAAAAATCAAAGTGAGCTTCCAGGAGCATCTGCATGGAATATCTGACTCAAGCCTTTTGGACAAGATTATAGTTTGGTCCTTATTTTCACAGCAGAAAAGCAGTATTTCCAAGCAGCAGAGAAGAGGAATAGCAAAGGTGAGAGGAAACAGCCACGCTGATCAGTCAGTAAGTTCGAAGACTTTGCAGATGTTGAAATAACTAGAGTTCGTTACAATACTTTAAAAAGCATGTATGGTTTATGACACCATCTAGAGAGAAAAGATGGGCTGCAGAAATATTTCCATGGTCACCACTATTAATTATACATATTTATTAATCAGTGAGAAAATAAGCCAGAGAAACATAGTCATCAAGAAATTTGGAAATGGTAAAATTCACTTTCCTAAGTTACTGTGATTAGAAGCAT
This sequence comes from Eospalax fontanierii, assembly GCA_035773235.1. Taxonomy (NCBI): domain Eukaryota; kingdom Metazoa; phylum Chordata; class Mammalia; order Rodentia; family Spalacidae; genus Eospalax; species Eospalax fontanierii. The sequence goes on along the minus strand of CM069531.1, from coordinate 90,365,365 downwards.
TGAGATGATAGATTTGACAAGGCTTACATCTGTCATGCCGTGATCCTCCACAAGTTTAAAGCAATTTGGGGACTGTTATACAGAGTTAAGCTTGAAAGTAAATGCAAATAAGCAAGTCAGGTTTCCAAGAATGTGGGGCATGTTGACATGAAACAGTACAGTCCTAGAATCCATTGTTACATTCTACATGGGAAGACCATAGACCAGAATCACTGAGCTTTGTCATGATAGATTTTTTAAGATCAGAAAGATTGGGCCAGGGAATTGGCTCAGTAGATAAAGTGCTTGTTGTGCAAGCCCAGGAAAATGAGGTTAGATTTATAGTGCCCTATAAAAGCTAAATTGGAAAGTGTATTTCTAAAATCTCTGTATAGGAAGGCCAGGCATAGGTATATCATCAGGGTCTTTCTGGGCAGCCAGCCTAAGTAAAAGTCAAGCAAGCTCAGGGTTGAAAACAAAGTGAAGAATGACAGAAAAGACATCTAATGTTGACTTCTGGCTTCTATATTTGCACACATGGATTAGGGCACCTGCACACATACACACACACACACACACAGATTAAAATGAGTTAATAATTAAATCGATGAAGCTTTAGTATATAAACTAATAGATACTTACATTTCTAAGAAAACTAAGCTGCCTTGAAAATTAACGAGTGATTCAATCTGTTTTTGACTCATATTATCATAGAAGTTTCTGAGTAATTTATTCCCTGAAGTTATTCACAAACAATGCGTGAGGACTGGTTTTGGAGACTACTGGTTCAAGGAGTATATTTCTGTATAGATACCTCCCCAGACATTTCACACCTTATTGAACATTTTCCTTGAGTGGCTGAGTATACAAATGGACAATGACCAAGACACGCATGACAATGCAACCCTGACCCATCCCACTCCCAAGTACATAGCGTCAGAAATCCAGCTATCACCTCTGTAACAAGTGGAGTGAATTGTTAGAATTGAAGATTTTTCAGTGCTTGGCCCCTGCTTCCAACTAGGCACATACCAGAGGCAGACAGTGTCCCAAGCAATGCAAACACATGTTCCACTTCTGCCTACCCCAGTTCCAGCTTCCCATCTAACAACTTCTGCTCAGAGCATGCCTGAAGATTCCTTTTGTTCCCCTGATATAAAGCTTCCTCATGCCTTGCATGCCTTTGCATCTTTTCCAGATTAAAGTAATGGTACTTACTTCTTCAGGACAGTCAACTCTGAATAAATAACCTTTGCTTGCTTTGGTTTGGAGGGTCTTTGTATATTTTCGGTCTCCTATGCTCTATGTGCATAAACATCTAAATGGAAAATCAATTCTGACCAAGTAAGAAAATCATTTAAGCTATTGGATATCAAATACGGCATCAATACTTTTGAAAGGCACAGAAATAGTTGGAACTGGTTGACCTTTGGGTAGATATTTGTTTGGACTAACAGATCTCTAATAATTCAGTATACTCTTTCTAGCTATCTCAATGAAAGTCACATTTCTTTGTCTCCTACATGCAACCATTCTTTGAGAGGTAGTTTTCTTCACAGAACTCCCCAGAAATAATACCAAAGTGACTTTCAACTAGCTTAACTTGGGAGATTTATGTTTCCTTTATTAACTGAGTATTGTGTGCGTGGTGTCTATTAGATTAACTCAATTCAATTTAAATCAATAACTTCTGATCACTGTGTGATACTGGAACAGAATGCAAAGTCATTTAAGTCTCATGTTGCTTATTTGAAAATTGCTGGCACTGAAAATGTGTGTTAGAAGTTAATATTACATACTGTTCTTGCAGAAAACTGAGCAGATCCCAGCACCTACACTGGGTGGCTCACAGCTGCCTATAACTCCTGCTCCAGGGGATCTGACACCCTCTTCTGACAGCCTTGGACATCTGTGCTCATGTGCACATTCCTCCCTGTGTATACAGAATTTAAAATACTAAATATGTTAAAAAATGCTAAAAATTGCTTAAGCATTAAAACAATTTCTGTAAATTGGTGACCAGTTTATAATTAATCCCATTATAATTATAATCCAATACTATTTCCAGTAAGTAATAGCTGTACGTATTCTCATATGGAATACATGTTTATATTCACAAATGCTCCTGCTTTTGAAGTTAAATAACAGCACTGAGCATTCAGAGCCAAGACCTACAAACTGGCATTAACTTGATAATGTTTCAGATTGTATTAGGTAACATAAAAATGCTGCTGAAAGAAATTATAAGTATGAAATGATGTGAAGAATTAATGTGCTGCCCTCACAAGTTAGAGGAGAGAAGCTTTCAATGATACTGCAAATTAAGTCTTCCAAATAGCACTATTTGGTACTGGACATTTGGGGGAATCTGTCTGAATTCAGCGTTCTCAGCAGCTTCCACTGATTGAGAAGATTAGAGGTAGTATTTTAACCAAGGTGTTCAGATATCAGCTTAATGTTGTGGGTTGTGGACAAACATATATTTGAAATAAGATTTTCGACCAATATAGAGAGATAAAACCTACCAGACAGACAAGAATACCCTGATATACAAAATGTTGTTTATTCTCCTTTGAGCTCACTACAATTCAAGACACTATCCAACACTGAGAAAAATCCCATTTTGCATATATGATGTGTTTCTGTTTAAGTTCTGAATCAAACAAAGGAAACATACCTGGACATTTTAGATACATTTGTTTTGCAACTGTGATCCCAGATACAGTTAGACATTCAATATCTGATGAGACATTACTTCACTGGGGGTTTGCTCTTTGAAAGTCACAGAGTTTTCTTATAGAGGACAGCATCCATTTTAGAGCTCTTGTGATCCAGTCTCTATCCTGATGTCAGGGATTTGTGCCTGGAGGCCTCTAGCATGCATTTTTTGGAATAAATATTCTGTGGGAATTTCACTGTTCTTGTCATTGAAACAATTTCTGTTTAAGCTGGAATCAAAGAAGAGAATGAGTTACTTATTAAAAATGTCAGATTGAAAAGTGTTTCTTTTGTCTGGTGGGCTTCAGAAGAAATGGTAGGAGGGATAGTCATGGAGCGGGAGCACCTGAGACGGTGTGTCCAAATACTATATACTGTCAAATTCCTAGAAATGTGATGAAGAACAGATCACCAAAGCAGGCCCGCAGCGTACAGCTTTCTACTTCCCGCAGTGTTTATTTCAAATACTTTCCATTCTCTTTAAATCTCTGCCACAATCTCTTCTACTCAACAGCTCTTCTTACAGGTAAATAATCTCACATGCATCCTGCCACTCATCGCATGGTTCTGATAGCATTTCTCTCCTTGGAATCATCCTGACTCTCATGCCCTACTCTTTTCAACTTGCTCTCCTTTTTGTCTGCCTGCCCTCATGACTTCTGATGGCCTGCATATCATGGCATCTGACTCCTGAGCATTTCCAGAATCTGTTCTCGCTTTCCTACCTGAGGTTGTGCAATATCCTCCTTACTGATGTCCCTATCTCTTGTATAATCAATCTAGTCTTACCCCTAGAACCAGAATCTGAAATGTTGCTGACCTCAAAACCTTTTACCTTCAGGGCTGGGGAGTTGACTCAGTCTGTGAAGAGCCTTCTGTACAAACATAGGATCTGAGTAGGAGGCTCCAGCAGGCCGGTAAAAGCAGAATGATGTTGAATGTATCTACAACCCTAGGGAAAGATGTTGGGGTGACAGGCAAATTCCTGAAGCTCACTGAACAACCAGCCAGGCTAAATCAATGCATTTTGTTTGTGGCCATATTATCAATCTAGGGGTAAAGTTCAGTTTATTTTCAGAATCAAAGAATTAAAGGGCAGGAAAAACCTCAGAGTAGCAGAGAGCCATAGGCGAACAAAACTTTAATGAAAGTTAATCACATTCATATACGTAAAAAATTTACTTATTCATTCACACATTCATACAGAAAGATAAAGCTCTCTACAAGTGGAGAGGGGAACTGGAAAATGAAATTCCAAACTCCCTGGGAGGACTGGATTTTCAGAGTTTCTGTGGGTTTCTCTCGCCTAAGAGAAGGGTGATAGACATATGGCTTCAAATGAAGCAATGTCCGGGTCTGGCCTCAAACTGAACTGGTTTGGACTAGTTGGTAAGAAAGAGAATCCTGCTGGCTACAGTGGGTGCTTCAGTGCTTTTGTTTCATAGTAAGAAGTAGCCAGTCAAAATATTGCTCAGTGATCATGTTGGCTTATCAGAGATTTGTCCCTTATATTCTAGGCTCAGTGAGAGACTTTGTCTTAAAAAATAAGGTGGAGAGAGATAGAGGAAAGCAGTCTATGTCAACCTGTGGCCTCCACACACAAGTGTATATAACCACATGAACAGGAATATGTGAATAACCACACACACACACACACACACACACACACAGGTACACAAACATATGTGCTCACACTCATGGTAATACGATTGTGTTTCCTGATCAAAGCCTTTTCATTTTCCCTGAGAATAATCCCAATACTTCAGGGTGACTTATGTCCTTGTTGGCCTCCACTGTCAACTCGATAGATCTGGGAATGGGGAACTCAGTTGGAGGATTCCCTCTATCAGATAGTCCTGTGTACATCTGTGGGAGATTTTCTTGATTGACTGATGTGAGACAGCCCAGTCTAATCCACTGTCAGGGGTACCATCCCTGGGCAGGTGGGCCTCAGGTGTACAAGAAAGCAGGCTGAGCACAGGCTAGAGCAACTCGGCAGTAAGCAGTGTTCCTCCGTGGTCTGTGCTTTTGTTCCTGCCTCCAGGTTCCTACTTTGAATTCTTGCCCATCCCTTAATGCTGAACGTGGTTGGGGTGTGCAAGTTGAATGACCCTGTTCCTCGCCACAGGGCTTTTGGTCAATGTTTTATCACAGCTATAAAAAACGAACAATGACAATTTACCAGTACCTACTCACTGCTGACTCCAGCTCTCTCTATAGCTCACCAGTTGAGGTCTCAAGATGGAGCCACGTAAACGTGCTTATTTCTCCAGTTGACTCCCGCGCAGTGCTAACATGTTATGTCTCCACCAGTTATTCAATATGAACAGAGGAAGAGTGTAAATGGCACCCGTGGGAAAATGTGACTCAACAAGCAGCTACTGGAGAGTAGAGTCCCTGGAGAACAAAAACAAACACATCCAGGGCTTTAACAAATGAGGAATCTACCCAGGAATGGAAAAGGCTGGACATGAAAATCAGCTTAGTCATCAGGGGAATTCAAGCTAAATATTTATAGATTGTTCTTAATTCGTAATAAGGACTTAAATATTCACTGAATATTATGGAAGCAGTTCAAGACTTCAAGATAAATCATTTTTAACAAAAAGCACTCTTTACAAGATAGCTTCTTGTGATTAAATCCAGTTCTTGTTAAATGTCATTCATTTTTCCTTCCATAAAAAAATGCTTCAAATTATAGTTCAATGACAATTGCTTTGAGTACTGTAGGCTCAATGAGATTGTGCACTGAAACATGGATCTTGAACCTTTTTATTTTTAGTTCTGACACTAAAATGTGTTTTATCTTTGGAATATTAGAAGGTAGAGGTTTAGCAATGGTGTGCACTCCTGTCTTTGTGATTCTGTAGTCACTATTCATGGTGCCTTTGAAGTTTAATTTTGAGTGGGATTTGGACTTATTCTTGGCTGGCCACACAATACCACAATGTACATAATATATTATTGTGGATGATAATCTATGTTGCATTTTCTTTCCTTTTCCTTTTCAATGTTTTTGAGACAGAATCTCATTATGTAGCTCATAACTTGCCTTTGTCTCTAGCTCTCTTGCATTGTCTTAGCATTCCAAGTGCTGGGATTAAAGGAGTGCTCTCCTGTGCTCAGCTTGCATTACAGTTCAAGAGAGATCTTTAGGAAAATATCAAGATATTAGGCAGCTCACAAGACCAAACTGTACAGATCTCTTGGCAACCCTTTCTCATATCCTGAGATCTCTGATTTGTCACTTGAAATGAGCCATGATTGGAATATTTACACCTAGGAATTAGGAACTTTACAAATTAGTCTTTTTCTTCTTGAGAGAGTCAGTTGCTAAAATTTGCCAGAATGCCACAGAGATGAAACACATGGAGTCCATGTGAGTTTATAGTAATGGAGGCAAAACACAAATACCATTGAAACAACCACTGACAAGAAAGTGAAATGTGCCGTAAATCATGGACAGATTGAAACATGTTTTGCAACTTTGAATTACAAATCCATTACCATTAGGAGAGGAAGCCAAAAGATGCCATGGAATAGTTCAATGAAGAACATGAAGAAAATACACTGTATAAGAGGATTTTGAAATGAAGAGATCTCCAGTCACCAGAACAGTGCATACTATAGACAAACACAGTATAGGACATTGTGGGAATCTACAAAATGTTGTTTAGCCTGAGTGAGGGGTGGGCACAGGAGAAAAGGAAAAGATTAGACAAAAAGCAAAGGCGATCATAGGTGTCTAGTTACAGTGATGAGTCAGTAAACATTTTGAACACAAAAAGGACTTGGGAAAACACAAAACTTGTTTGGGCATATTCATCTAGGGACTATATTTGAATAGATTAAAGGGGGCACAGATTAGAGACACAGACAGTAAATTAATCCCACTTGTGTCCTTAAGAAAATAAGGTAAAATGTCAATAAAAGAAAATGAAAACAACAATACGGGAAAGAAGAGACTGATTTGTGGTGTGGTATAAAGTGGGCTTATAGTGCTGACCATTGACATAGGCATCTTAGTGAGTTTCATTCACAATGAAGTTGTGAGCTTGAATTCACACTTTTTATTCATGTTTTGCAGTTTTCACACAATATTGGTGGTATTTAGATCCCTCCCCCATGTGCACTACCCCATGCTGACTTTCTCCCAACATGGGTATAGAGTACATGTAATACATGCTATAGAGTCTGTTTTGCGTTCCTACATGTCCTCTGATATGGATCCATCCACTGTGCCCACCAAGACCCCCATTGGAGAAAGACTCTTTTCTCCTCTCAGCAGCCATCAATTGCCAAAAGTTCCATAGGTTGGGTTCAGATTTCTTACCTATTTACTTGTGTCTGTGCTAGGGTTTTGTCTGGTTTGAGCTTGCATAGAACTTGTGCATGCTGTCACCATCGCTGTGAGTTCATAAGAGTGAAATGATAGCTGTCTGGAAGACTGTTTCCTCGTGGTCATCCACCCCCTCTGGCTCTTGCAATCTTTACACTTCCTCTTCTGCAGTGATTCCTGAGGCTTGGGAGGCAGAGGTTTGTAAAAGGCATCCTAATCAGGGATGAACACTCTGCAGTCTCTTGTTCTCTGTTGACTAATTGTTGGTTTCTGTGTTAATTGCCATCGGCTGCATAAGGAAACTTCTTTAATGAGAGTTGAGAGATACATTCATTCTATGTACAGAGTTTGCATTAAAGATGTGTCACTTAGGGTTAAAGGTCTTACAGACACTTATTCTCTGTGTTTGACCAGTTCTCAAACTCTGTAATAGTCTCCCATCTATTGTCTATTGGTGAGGGTGAAAAGTACTCTTCTCTGTAAATATATGAGGATGAATATTTAAAATAAGGTAAGAAATTATATTGGTCTAGGGATGCAGCAAAAGTAGATTTTCCTCTAGGATCAATGACCTCTCTAGTCATTTGTATTTGGCTCTGTTTACAGTACCACATGAGCTTCTTCTCATTGAGCAGATCTTAATTCCAATTAAAAGCTGTTGATTACCCTCCAAATGAAAGTGTCACTATTGAACCAATAGGGACATGTTGCTGGATTGGTCATTGCTGTTTATTAGATTTAACAGCTAGATTGGACGTTTGATTGGTTTTCTCCCATGGCATCTTGTATAGTATTCTCTGATACCATAAGAACTATTCTTTAGGGACGAGACTTTCTGTCTACATCCAAAGTCCTTTTGACTTGAAAGTATTTCCAAGTCCCCTAGAAAGGACCAACATATTTGCAGAAATAGTTTGATTATCACAGTCTTGGTAAGGGTAACTAAAGGCAAAGAGATAATATATCTTTAAGCATTATAGATTGTTCTTATCTACCTCCATTAAAAGCACTTAACTGAGTTTTAATGTGTTGTAGTCGTATTGTTACTCTTTTCCCTTTCATACTGATCACAAGATTATTTTATTAATTAAGGTGTTTAAGACATGTAAGTTAGAACATGGCATTTAACAAGCTTATATTTCACAATAGCTGTTGCTGACCATTTTTATTTGAAAAATGAGAATAATAATGCAGTAATTAATGCTAATTTAAGTCAACTGCTTAAATTTAGAATCATCTAAGAGATGGTCCGAAAGGCATTAGTGTGGATAATGGCCCACTGTGGGTGGTACCATTCGCTAAGCAGGGGATCTTGGACTGTACAAAAGTAGAAAAAGTGAGCTGAGCACTAGTACACGTGCGTGCATTCCATCTGATCTTGAATGTGGATGCACTGTGACTAATTTCCTCAAGGTCCTACTGATGTAACGTCTGGGCTATGATGGGCTCTAGTCTGTAACTGTGAGCCAAATCAACCCTTTCTCCCTTAATAAATAAATAAAATAAAATAAAATTTACCAGAAAAAAGCTGGGATTGTAGCTCAGTGGTAAAACATTTGTTTGGCAGGACCAAGGCTTTGAGTTGTAGTCTCAGCATGGTACGGCCCCAGCCTCTGCTTGTAAACTGACTGTATATCCACTGGTGGGTATCTATGTGTGTTGCTCTAGTGACCTGTGACTGTGTCAGTTGCCCTGTATTATCAAAAGGGACAATTACATAATTATTACAAATGCTGGGAATGATGAAGAATGTGGGAATGTTTTTTACTAGAAGAAGTGAGGTCTGAGTTAGAGGGTGAGACGTGATGACAAGAGTCTTATCTTCATTTATCAGAAGAACTGGCTATTGGAAGAAGTACAAGACTTGTTTTTCAGTGGGTCGGGGACAGTTGCGAAAGTTACAAGGAGGCCCATTTTTAGCTGAGCTTGAGGAAGGACTTCCTCCTTGGTTATGTGGAGTCATCATCAAACAGGAATAGTACGCGTGGGAGCACTGAGGTCCTGGTCCAGGAAAACTATCAAGCAGAGGCTGGGCACCATGCTGGGGACACAAAAGAAAGGCTCAGATGACAAAGCCTTGTATTAATTTACATTATGGATTGAGCCTTCTCAATTCATTATTTGACTCAGTCATCTGTTGGTCCTCAGAGGATGTTTGCCTGACAATGTGTGTGTGCCTGGCTATAAGAAATAACAATCAGCTGCAAACGGAATTCACTGAAATTCAGAAACAAAAGGATCCCAATAGAGATGTGTGCGAAGCTTCAGTGTTTGGTTCTAAATTGAAATGATTGTCACTAACCTGAGAGGAAGCGCATGAGGGACTGATTTCTTTATCGTTTCAGAAGTTGAAGTCTATCGGGATAACTTATACAGCCAAAGTAAGGGAAGCCTGTCAGGAAGGTGCAGATGTCTTTAGAATCTTAAGTAGTGGGAAAGACTTTCAGGAGGAACACACTGTTTATAGATGAGAACTTCAAACACTTCCTCCACATCCTATGGTAACCAGGCACATAGAATAACAGGAAGCACTCAGGCCAGCAAAAATGGTACCTGTGCAGTTTGTTTCAGTGGTGCCGGAAGGGAAGGTTTCAGCAACAGCCGAGACTGTGCAGAACAGCTTACCAGTTCTCACTGGATATAGAAAATGAGGTTAAAGTGAACATCTCTGTTATTGCCTCCCGCTTATATGGGACTGTGGAAAAGGAGACAGGGTTTTGTCTTCTTGAAAATTACCAAATACCTCCATTGGTAGAATACTTGCTTAAGAGAAACCAAGCTCTGGGTTCTATTCCCAGAGCCACGTGCTAATCCCAGCAGTTGGGGGGTAGAGGCAGGCAGTTTTTAGAAGTTTAAAGCCATCCAGTACCTTAATAGCCAGTTTGAGGCCAGCCTCGTATACATGAGACTCAATTTCAAATGACTAAAAATATTTTTTAAAAATGATATTACTAAGCACAAATGACTTAGTTCTCAGAAGAAAGATTACAGATTCAGATTTTCTGAAGATCGGTGAATTTCATGTGCATTTAAATGTATCTAATATTCTCTGCCCCTCCCTTCTCCTGTGTAAACGTTACTCCTTCTTGCAGGACGCCCTCTTCAGAGTCTCCTGGCCTGTTTCATTTCATAGAACTCAGACGCCGATGTCATCATTTTGTCTGCTATTGTTTTAAGTGCTTTGCAAACATTAATCCATCTACTTCTGCTGAACTATATGAAAGACATTGTTCTCTGTTTTACTAATTAGGCCCAACCTTGCTAAATAAAATAGCTACTGATGGGGTTCTAATTCACTTAATGGTATCCCCTTTCAGGGATGAAATAGTAGGTTTTCTTTTGTACTATTGAAAACTTGAGGGAAATTTAGGCACACAACAATCTTTACTTAGTGAAGCCAGTATTCATTACTCCATCAAGTAGTTTGAATTTAGTAATTTTATTTTATTTTTAAAATGTGTTTTAGTCACTTGTGATCAGGTCTCAAGGAAATATACTCTAGCACTATTTTTTCTCAAATCCAGCTTCTAATTGTGAACAGATATTTTTGTAACATTTGCCAAAGAGCAAAGGTTAATATAATAAGCATTCCCTTCTTTGGAATAAATTTTATGTGTTATTATCTCCTTAAATAATTCACCTTACTGTGTTTTTTGAAAAAAAATTGTCATTTATACATATTGTGTATCGATCTATTCTGTTATGGATTGATTACTCGAACCAAGAGTAAAGCTAGTCCATCTCATTCTGTGAGTGGATAGGAGTGATTCTCAACCTGGGACAGCTTTGCTCAGTGTGGATCTTGTGGCAATGTCTGGTCACATTGCAGCCTCCTCAGTGGAAGCTTTGGGAACCACTGTGTTAAAGTCCAGGGGTGCTGTGCAACACTCTGTCATCCTAACACATTTTTATGTAAAGAGTTATCTGACATAAAATATCAAGGTTGAGAAGTTCAAATCTAAGAAATTCTGTACATTCATAATTTTTAAAGGAATTTAGGTATCTCTTTACCATTGCTAGGGAAGCTGTCTAAAATTAGTATGGCGCTAGAGAGATAGCTCAGTGTTTAAGGCAACTGGCTGTTCTTGCAGAGGACCTGGGTTCGGTTCTCAGCACCCACATGGTAACTGACACCTATCCTTAATTCCAGTTCCAAGTTATCTGATGCCCTCTTCTTGACTCCAATGGGCATTTCACAATACAGATGCATTTATATGCACGCAGGCAATGTATTCATAGACATAAAATAAAATAATTTTAAAACTGTATCATTATCCATATATTATGCATATATCAATTTATAATGTGAAGTAGATTCAGTTTATATATCTATGTTCAAATTTTATCTTGCAGGTTAAAAAACCTAGACTGACAGCTTAGTCCTAATTCTAATGCCACTCTTAAGGTAAATGATTATAATTATAGATCCCCTTAATGTTACAGTGTTCAGTTAATTATTCTTGCATTTGGCAAATAGGCACTAAGTATGACGTCATTCCAAACCAATCAATATTCTACATGAACAAATAGTTTGCTAGCAGGTTATGATTAATTTGTGGATCAATATTAGGATTGTTTTAATGTTTACTGAAGTTATGAGATTCATAATTGTATAGTGTATATTATTTAATACACTTATAAGACCAATAATTGTTTACTTAAGAAGAATTAAGAGAAGTATTTTCTATAAAAGAGAGAAAAATAGAAAAAAATTGATAGAAAATAGTGCATGGGGTTATTCTTTTCCTTTGAACAGTTACTTGGAATTGTTAGTAACCTTATATTCACAAAGAAAATTCAGTGATGGCTCTAATAACATTCCTCTGTTTTTCCCTGTCATTTTTCAATGAAACCAATGGGAACAGAGCAGAAACCTTCCTACTTACCAAAAAGTAAATTCTAATACAAATGACACAAAGAGCAACTATAAACACTTGGTTAATTAAGAAAATTAATCCGTTGACAGTATATTGGGTGAAAATTTTCAGCTCTGTCATAGCTTGGGAGGCCCTGAAGAGCTACTGACAGGTAATGGCTACAGTGGGAGGAAGACCTTTTTTTCAGAAGTGTTGCTATTGGGTAGTTATCCACGTTCCACTAAATAACCCCTCCTCTGTTCTCACAGTAGCAAGCATGGCTAAATTCAATGGGTCACAACATAATACATGAAATTAGAAGGGGGATTTGTTAGGAAGAAAGGGCTCAGCAGGTGGGGGTGGGATAAGCATCAGAGAGGGTACTTGTTCAAAATAGCTGTTTGTACATATAGGAAATTATCAAAGAATAAATCAAAAACACCCAAACCAGAAAGCAAAACAGAGTATGTTTTATCAGAAGCATAAACTCAAGGAGAGCATCCCCATGTGGAGTCCTGTGAAAGCGTGGGGCGCGATCTCTCCGTTTCCTCTCATCTGGCTCCCACTCTTCTCATCTAAGCAGGTCTTTGCAGAACTGAGACATTCTTAGTCAAGGTCATCAGTGCCATCCTGGGCGAGCTCCAGGGCTCGGCATGTAGGCCTTACCTTTAATTCCTCTCAGTATCTGAGTGGAATGACCATGCCCTGGCCTCTGTGAACCTTCCACGGCATATCACGCTTCCAGTTTTGTTCTTGGAGCAATTCTCCCCGTCTCCTTTTCTAAATCCTCCTCCTCTTTCCAACCTCAAATTGGGTTTTGTCCCAAGCCTGAGTCATGGAATCCTCTTTTCTAACTAGTCTGACTTCTTGTGTGGTCTCCAGGCTCAGGGTTGCAATTGCCAAGTATACAGTAAAAGCTTCCAATTCTGACCTCCATTCTGAATCTCTCTCTTGAACTCCAGGCCCAATGCATTATCTTCTTGACCAGTTCATTCACTTGAGAGGCATATCCAATTTACCCCGATTTAAACAATCAGTCATTGAACCTCTCTGGTGGAGTCCCCTCCCAATGAGTGCTAACATCTCAGTAAAGTCACTGACATTCAACTGTTTCTTTAAGAAGTAAACATTGTCATCCCAAATGATAAGCCTTCATAATGGGTTAAAGTGAATTTATTCTTTCTTTTATTTCAGTTGTAAAGAAAACAAAGAAAGAAAACCAGTAAATAAAAGCAGCTTCTTGAGGAACACCTGATACCCTTGGAACTGCTTTCAAGGTTGTTGATAATATTTCTAGGGGCACCCAGTTCCTTGGAACCCGGCTGAAATGAAGTTGGACAAGAGGCTGTTTGCCTTTGGTATAGGATTACATCATCAGACAGGGTGTGTGTTTGCACAGAAAACTCTTTAGTGTGACAGTCAGAGAGAAGCCACACATCAGAGGACACTTGGATGAAGCTGTCCAAGTCCTGGGGATGTCAGGAGGAGTGGATCTGGCTTCTGAGTCAATATGACATTTAGGGGCAGCATGTAGCCACTCAGTAATTTGAGGAGATTCTTGTGATTTAGCAGACAGAGATTTGAAATCAAAATATGGGTATGGAAAAGGGATGTTTCCCCCGGCTTCTTGATTTCTGTCAGCCCCGGTTGGCAAGCTTCTCTACCATGAGTAGGCATGGGAACCGTTTAAAGAAAGTGTTGATTCACTAGAGTGAGAACTCAGTGGCTTTTGTCTGTGGTGAATGTGTCCGGAAAAGCAAAAAAGAAACAAGATTCTGCCGTGGGGTTTCTCATCTCCATAGCGGTACATACTGATGGTTCCAGAGCGTGGATAAGAAGAACAGAGAGAAAAGAAAATTAGATACGTCCACTGCAGTGCTGATACAAGGTGAAAAGGCTTCGGGGTTTGGACCTGCAGGTAAGGTGAGACAAACTGTCCATTACAACGCGAGCCAGGCCTGTACTAACTGCTTATTCATTTGCACACTCCCAGGCTCCTTCTTTCTGTGGAGAGACTTCTGATTGTTGGGCACCTGTGTGTTCCTTGGGCTATATAGTCTTGTTATATCACTCCACAGACTTTGGCTGGGAATGTTTCTGTTTTTGTTTCTTCTCCTTTCATATTATCTCTGGGGAGTGCTGAACCAAACCCACTAAGAATACAAGAGCCATTTATAGATCTATTAAGGGAAGTGACATTCAGAGAAAGGGACTAAAATGAGGATGACTTAGCTACTGGAGCGCTGTTTCTACTTACTGATGTGGCCCCTGTGGAAGAGGTGAATCCTTTATTTCCTGAGGAAACAGGCATTCATAAAATGAAGTCTGGTTGTATGTCTCTGTTGTCCTTAAACAGAATCTAAGTGACAAGAAAGGGCAGTACGTAGCTAAGGTCCTAAAACTGGGAGCAGACAGGCTTTGGCATGATTTAATCATAATTTGAATCTCTACCACCAAATGCATGTGCACAAATACTATAGAAACGTCTTACAAAATCCAGTGAGGAGCAAGGCCCCCTAACATGGGATTTTGATTAGGGGCACAGCATCAGACTTCCTGATTTTATGCCTTTTCTTCCATTCGTCATTTATTTTAATTTTCAAATCTGACTATTGTTAAACAATAGATAACAGTGGGACAGTCACATACCTGTAGGTTTCCATTTCATTAGAGGAGGACACACAGGTAGAAAGAATAGCTTGTCTGTGGAAAATCGAAAACAATGTACATGCTGATCACAGATTTGGTCATAGGTGTCTTATTTATAGAGACCTTTAATCTTTTCCTTCCAATAACTTCCTTTCCTCCTTTTATTTCCTGTGAGTCAGCGTCATTCACTGAACGCAGATGGGGCTGAGACAGTAGCTGCAGAATGTCTATAACCTCATCGTCTAGAGGCAGAATTGGCTATTCATTAGCTGGGTGACCTCTGAAAGTTAGGTAGCTCCTGTCTGCCTCCTTTACAACAGCCTTTAAAGGTATCACTGCCTTAGTATGTAATCTCTTTTGATAAAATACCTGGCGCACAGGGACCGCAAACGAAGTGGAGATCAATTTACTAACACCAAATTAAAGAGGAAGAAAATTCTGATGTAGAGATTGATTTGATTTAGTAGCAGAGCTCAAAGTAATATCCTAACACATGGCTAAGTTCCAAGGAACACATGTTTTGTCCTCAGGTTTAAGAGAAATACTGGCCAACTGTAATTTTGTAATGAGGAATTTGGAATAAAATTACAACACCAAAGGTAGTTCTAGCAATTTCTATCAGTTTTGACATGTTGCTGCCATGGTTTTCTAAGCAACGATATTCCACATTTAGTTTTTAGAAATGTGTGTTCCACATCTGGGCCTCACCCTGCTGATGCGTTCAAACTCGGTTGCCAGTGATACCTGAGGTCAGGGAAGGCATGTTGGGTTGGGCTGGCCTGAATGAGGAGGAAGGTCGAATGGGTTTAGGGCCAGGGACATTCTGTTTTGTGTATGCGGTTTAATAAAGACAACCCATCTCATAGCTTCAGTATCAGGGTCACATCCAAGCATCCAGTTGCAAGTGGTTCTGCTAAATCGCCTCATCTACCTTTGTCCCAGGGCAGCTTCAGATAAGCCTTTGTTTGATCCAAGTGCTTAAGTTGCAGGTGAAAAATTATAAACATTGATTTAACATCTGTTATCCTACAGTGCTATCTGATTTAATTTTCATAATTACTTCCTTTGAAGGGAGTATTGGGAACACAGAAGCAAAATGACTAGGCTGTGTTTTCATAAATAAATGGAAACTCTGGGATTCAAACTGAGATCAGACTGTCCATTAGCATAAAATCTAAATGGTTATGGTAAAGATACTATTTGGTTTTAAAAATAATATACCTAGAACGTCAAATGATAAGAACATTAAAAGTCTTTCACAGGACACAGATATTTGCAAAACAAACTGAACTCATTTATAAGAGTCAGTCACCTCAGCCTCATAGTGAATCAAGGGTACCTGGAAACCTTAAGCCACTGGCCCTGAATTCACCTGTGGTCTTTGGACACGCTCCTATGGCCTTCATGTTGGGATTTTGTTTTTATCTAATTTTTTGTTGTTGTTTTGGTTTGGTTTTCTTGAGACAGTCTGCCTATGTAGTCCCAGCTAGACTAGAACCTACTTTGTAGACCAGGCTAGCCTCAAATTGTTAGCAATCCTCCCTCCTTTGCCTCCTGAATGCTATAATGATCAATGTGTGTTACCACATCCTTTTCCAGCGGGGCATGGTAGTACATGCCTTTAATCCCTGCATTCAGGAGGCAGAGACAGGCAGATCTCTGTGAGTTCAAAACCAGGCTGGGCTACATAGCAAGTTTCAGGACAGCTGGGGGTACAGAGAGAGACTTTTCCTCAAAAATAGCAACAACAACAACAAAAACAAACAAACAAACAAACAAATCACATCCTATCCCCTGGGTTTTCCTTTACGGTGGCTCCTTAAGCCTTCATCCCATCTGAATTGCTCCCGTTGCTGTCTGTTTATAAAGTTTGAATTATGGCTGGGGCTGGAGAGATGACTCAGCAGTTAAGAGTATATACTACTTTTCCAGAGGACCTGAGTACAATACCCAGCACCCACATCAGGGGGCAAACAACTACTTGTGATTCCAGCTCCAAAGGATTCAATACCTCTGGCCTCTAGTATTGGCGTACATACATGTACACATGATTTAAAACAAAATAAGTATTTTTAAAAGTTTTGTTATGGGCAGAATTACAAAATAGCAATGAAAACAAGTCAACTAAAGCATAAAAGTTAACACTTTGGTAAAAACATGACGGCAATCAGAAGTGAAAGAGAATGACCTTTCCTGCTGACCTGAAAGAATGAAGATCAGAATTACTGTTTGAAATTAGAAGATTCAAGGGTTTTGATCTTAACTAGAAGATGAAGTTCTTCTAATAATGTTTCATGTTTAAATTATTCTGGACTGATTTTCACCATTGTTCATCTCCGAATAGTGGGGTAAATACTATGTGCTTGTTAAGGAAGACATCATACAATGAAACCTTTTAGCATAGTACCGTTAAAAGAGAACTTTACCTGTTTAGATAAACTTCTTAACAAATGCAAGAAATGCCTCCCAAAATTCTTTGATTACCATAAAATTTGAGTACAGATTCCCAGTCTTCAATGGACAGCTTCCTTCATTAGAAATGTTAGTCGTAAAATATCTTTGTTCCTCTGGCCATTAAGCCTATGAATTCAGTAAGCAGTTCCTAATCAGTCTAGCATTATAGAGTGGAATCCTGTCTCTACTGCACGAATAAACGATGTCTTATTTCTGCATGCCACAGTGCCAACTGCTGCAGAGTCATATATGAATTATCTCAGTAAGTCTAGATCACCATATAGAGAATATCGTTGATACTTACTGGGGGAATTTGCTGGGAAAACCAAAGGAAAAGTCTAGTTTTCCTTAGATAGAGAGTTTATTAGCAGACCAAGGACTGGAGAATTCCATTTAACTCTCAGGGAATCTATGAGTTTATTGTGCATTCTTACAGGAACATGGATGATTCATCATCTATACCACCCTGAGACAGGTACCCTGGGCATCTTGTAGGTAGTTATATTAAGAAGTCCCACTCCAATCAATTGCTCATATCTTTAATAGTGATGATTGAAATCTCAAGAAGACAGACCTCATGCAAAACTCATGAGCCTATAAACATCTCATGTCCCCATGACCTTTCCTGCTCTCTCTACAGATAATAACCTTGATCCCAGGAGATTCATTTGTGGGTCCCTATGGTTCTGTTCCAATACAGAGATGGGTCTGTTCAACCTAGGGGAAGTTGTTACACTCCCTTGCTCAATACAAATCTTGAATACAAGAGTGTCCATCTTTTAAAAAAATAATACTTCTACTAATCGTTTGAACATTTCATAGAATGTGTTTGGATCCTATTCACCCCTATTTCTCCCGTCTCCTAGCAGGTCCACTTAACCTCCTTCTGCACCAGACTTCATCTTCTCTCTTTTTTAAAGCTCATGAACTTCTTCCTTTTCTTTGTTTGTGTTATTTTCTGCTTTGTGTTGTTACTCCTATAGCAACCTGTCTTAAAAAGAATATGACACCCACAATAGGCCAGCATCCCACAGACATGAAATATCGCCAAGCAAGCAACATTTTTGTTATTTTCACAGGGAATTCTTTGAGGATCAAGAACATTTTTGGTTGAATCGATGCCTGGATGTTTCTGGGGCAGACTTTTCCCACCCCGTTTGCTTTCTCTTCTTGACTCAGTGTTTTCTAGATGCCTAGGCTGACCTCAGGTGAGCATCCCAGGGACCCTTTCCCTTCCTTAGAGCTGAGGCCATTTGGTCTCACATGCGGTGCCCTCTGTCTCAGGTTCTGAATTGGGTTATTCCTCAGGATTCCTATGGAAATCACTCTGTAGTACAATCCTGGGGAACTCAAACAGTCTCTCTCAGCAGTTTATATTCAGTGAATCTATGTCACTATTCTAAGGACCGGGAGCCTCAAGTCCTTTTATCACCCTGATTCTGCCTCTAACCACTTCTTTATTCATAATATCTTAAAACTGTGCTGTTACTGTCGAGGGCTGAGCGTACCTCAGGAGTGATGGACGTGCCTAGCACAAACTTTCCTGATGGAATGAAGCCAGTTATCCATACTCCTGTTCCGCTAATATTCCCTGTTGATCCTGAGTAAGTCCATCGAGGTAGTTAAAAGCATCAGGAAACAAAAGCTCTCAGTATGGGTTCTCAGGATTATTGGAAGAATAATACATATTCCTGGACACAAAGTGTCTGGTGCTTAAGAAATACTTCTTCCCTGACTAAGGATTATGTCATACTCTTGTGCTCTGTAGATTCGGGGATTCTTAGATTCAGCTCCTTATCGGAGGC
The DNA here is from genome assembly GCA_035773235.1 of Eospalax fontanierii. Taxonomy (NCBI): domain Eukaryota; kingdom Metazoa; phylum Chordata; class Mammalia; order Rodentia; family Spalacidae; genus Eospalax; species Eospalax fontanierii. The sequence continues at coordinate 90,346,565 of CM069531.1, read as the reverse complement.
CTGGTTAATTTGCCAAGCCTTTGTGTTGGTGCTCCGCTTGTTTGCCTGAATGTACATACTGCCTGGGGTTGTCCCTTAATTCCCCCAGATCTTTATTCTCCTTTCTTTGTTCTCCCCTGTTTTTTTGCCTGTTAGGTTGACCAGAGTACTGTCAGCTCCTTATACTGTCCTCAGAAACTGTATGGGTCTGTCTTCTGTCTTTCGAGTCATGTTGGATCTACTGTAAGCCACACTATGTGTTCTCCAGTGTATGATATTATACTCGTGGCTTTAGACCTTAATATTCTGACCATTGTAACAATGACAAATCTATATGCTTCAAATTTAATTCTTAAAACTTATTACTATCTTCTTAAGTAAGTGATCCCCCGATGTTCTCAGCTCTCCAAGCCCACGGGCAAGGTGCAAAGCTTTGCCACAACCTAACATCAGCAGTGAAATCTCAAGGCCATAGATTCAGGTTGCTGGCTGCCTTCCCACTATGCTTTTGAAGACATGCCTTTCCCAAGTGCAGACATGCCTCCATTTGAAAAATAGAATGATGATGGACACCTCACCCTACTTAAGTATCCTTGAAGGTGTTTGAAATGTGCATCTTCTGGTTATAAAGAAACCTCAGGTTTAATTTTTAATTGATAACTACTGATCATAGACATTTATCATGGAAAACAGGTTATTTTTGAAATGCATATTTCTGTGACAGGGACACTTGACAAATTTCAAAAGATATAACTCATTGTTCACTACAGTCATCATGCAGCACAAGAGATTTATAGAACTTATTCCTTTGACCTTACTAAACTTTCCTACATGTACCATGATTTCTTATGTGAACATATGTGCATGAACATGCCTCTGTTGATGTCCTCTGCGTGTAAACGCTGACATGAGTTGTTTTCCTTGGATAGTTTTCCACTTCATTTAGTGAGACAGCAGTTCCTACTGAAGTCAGAGCTCAGGGGCGTGGCTAGGCTGGTTGACCACTGAGATGCTGGGATCCACCTGTCTCTGCCTTCCTAGGGCCATGATGATAGATGTGTAATGTTATGCCTGAACTTCTACATGGGAGCTGGCGATCTGAACTCAAAAGTTTCTGTGTCTACAAGAAGAACTTTGCTGACTGAGCCCTTTCCTGCCCCTCCCCAACTGAACTTTTGTAGCCTTTGATCTACATGATCGCAGGTATTCTTTCCCATCTGATTTTTGCCTGACAGACCTTTCTCAGTTACCTATGACACTATAAACTTCTTTTTATTTTATTGACTATGGGTCAATGCTGAAATGGAGTCCTTTTATATGGGGTCGGTCTTCCACAACCTCATCCATCCTGTATCTAATATTCATTGTTATAGCACTATTAAAATAATTCAAAGACAATGAACAATCACATACAGTTTGAGAATGTCCTTGAGAGAGAAAGCAGATTGTGTACTTAGTTTAGTATAAATGGAATTGGGCTCTCCACAGAAAGCCAGGCTCTTCAAAGAAAGCCTAGTGCTTATACGGAGGAGGACTGGATTGGATTGTTGACTGATCTTTAACTCAACAGAACCAATCTTATATCTCTGCTTACACACACACACACACGATGCCATATGCATCCCACCCCCCAGAATATGTGCTTGCCTCTCCTTTAAAGCATTGAGTATTTATTTGTTTAATTTCTAAATCAAGGTGTCACTTGATAGCACAAGCTGTCTTCAGACACACAACAGGTCTTCCTTTATCTCATCCTAGGATGACAGGTGTGCATCATCACCACACCCAGCCCAGCCCTGATTCTTTATAACTAGGTCTTGTTCTCCATAAGAGCTACATATCTGGCTTCAGATGGAGTCAGTGCCAAGATAAGCCTGTGTACTTTGGATGCATGCAGGAGGAAGCTTTATCCTTGCTGCTTTCCTCAGGATGCTCTGTGACATCACCCACCCAGGGTTGTTTTTCCTTTATGTTCTAACATTTTGGCTTCATTCCAAAGGGTGTGTAAATACAAGAAGGCTTCCCTCTCTTCCACCCGCTGGTTGTATAATCTCACTAGTGAGAACATTGTCCATGAAAAGGCAGGGCCGGATTACCCACTATTGATAACTGCCCTCCCTAGTCTGGACTTCTTTTGGCCTCTGGCCATGAGAAATGTCTGATTCCTTTTTAAAAATATTATGTTTTATGTGTATTAGTGCATTGCTTGCATGTGTGTTAAGTGCACCCATGTCATACAATGCCTGTTGAGGTGAGAAGAGGGCATCGAATCCCCTGGAACTGGGAGTTACAGATGCCTGTAACTCCCACATACACATGAGGGTGCTGGAAATTGAACCCAGCTACTCTACAAGAGGAGTGAGTGCTCTTAACTACTGAGCTATCTTTCCAGTTCTTACTTCCTATTCTTAATGGTTTGGTCCAGTCAGGGTTTGTAGGTTGATAGTTACTCAGTGAACTGATATAGATACATATCTCAGTATATATCATCAGATATATATATCATGAAATATTTGTGGCCACAAAGATGAATGAAGTTATATTGCATGTAGGCAAATGGATACTGGTAAAGATAATCATATTAAGCACATTAAGCTGGTCTCAGAAATGACCAGACATATATCATGTTTTCCCTCATATGTGGTTCTGAGACTTTATAGAGATAAGTAAAATCACACTAACACCACATACACACACACGTTTGTGTGTGTGTGTGTGTGTGTGTGTGTGTGTGTGATGAAGGTAGAATAAAGCTGTCCAGAGAAACAAAAGAACTGGTAGAAGGAGGAGGAGAAAATGGTTGAAAGGGAGGGTGAGGAGGTATGGCAGGATATGCTCAGAATGCAGCATCTACTTGTATGTTTATCCCTGTGTCGCACAGTACCATGTACAGGAATACACAGACTGTGCGATTTAAAATGTAATAAGTAACGATGCACTGAAACTTGCCTTTTAGAATTGTCATTAGGAATCTGGGTAAGTGACAGACCATTGGAACTCTGAGAGAAGATCAACAGTAAACACAGAGGAATTTTAAATTAGCATCACCAGTGCTCCATAACTTGGGTCTGCGAGGTTGACCATATACTAGTTTGCATTGCTAAGCATCCTGGCCACCATTGCTCATATAGTTGAGACTTTGATCAGTGTGAATGCATGGAACGGGAGTAAAATCTCCTGGGATAAAGAGCACCGTACAGATATGTCTACAGATAAACAAGGCCACAGGCCCTCTGTTGTATGAGGAAGCTTCTCAGGTGAGAGCTGAGAGATGCATTAATATTTTCTCTACCCCCTGTTCCACTAAGTTCTGTGAGCTTTAGGTGTAGAGGTTCCACTGTACCTATGTCATTGAGTTGTGGGCATCTCACAGACACCTATTCTCTGTGTGTGACCAGTTGAAGAATTCTGTAATAGTCTCCATCTGTTGCAAAACTAAGCTTCTTTGATGAGTGAGGACTGGTGTACTTGTTTGTAAATATAAAGATAGGATACATATTCAGCAGATAGTAAGAAATTATATTTGTCTAAGAATGGAAACAGAATCTTCCAGGCATCTGGGAAGTTTCTCATGCAAACTTATAACAATGGTTACTGAATGCACAAGACTCATGTAAACTCAATATTTCAAAAAAGCAATGGCCCCAATCTTAGCTAAGTAACTGTTGGCAGCTGAGCACTGCTGGGTGAGGGAGAGTTGATCTTCTTCAAAGGAGTAACTCTAGATAGATAGTCTGAACAGGTTCCAGGGATGAATTCATACCTAGGGACATCTAGGTACACACATTTGTCTTGATAAGCCTTAACTTATATGACAGAATGCATTTAATTCTGGTGGATGGTTATTGGGGGTGAAGGTATGGGAAGAATTCTTAGTATGATTAAGATGTATTACATGAAATGCACAAAAACTCAATGAAATCAGGTATTTACAGAATAAAAAGGAAGAATACAGATCAGGTACGCACTGTCTCAGGCAATGGGGTGGAGTCCTGTTTTGCTTGATGGAGTGGGCGAACCGATGTTGCCATGTTTATGCAACTCTGGAACCAGACACCTAAGATCCAAGTGGAGATCCCAGAAGATTGGAGGGTGAGGGAGTTAGTCTTATAATTCTTAGTTTTCATAGTGCCATTTAGCCAAATGTGGATGATTAATGACACAAATATTTTCTTAGCCTGGTATGTGTCCTTCTTATGAAAAAAATATATTTGTGGTTCTTGGAGCTGGCATAGAAACACTCAGAACTGGTTGAAAATCAGTCTTGGAGGATTGGTTTGTAATTTGTGTGTATGTGTGTTTGTGTGTGTGTGTGTATGTGTGTGCGTGTGTGTGTGTGTATGTGTGTCAGTTGCTAAGGTTTTTTAACACAGAGCCCCACACATACTAGGAAAGCCTGCCGCTGAGCTTTGCCTCTGCCTTTCTAATTTTTTCATTGAAGGCACTACAGGATAGCTGCATGAGACTGGAACCCAAATGACAATGGTTTTTACTTCTCAGAAAAAAAAACAGTATTTTTTGTCAGATAAATTACCGATATCTCTCCCTCTCTTCCTAAACTCCATTAATGAAGTCATTTTTAATATAGTCTTTCCTTGCATTTTAAACCTCAGAAGGATTCCCGGGCTCATCAGTGAATGAATTTATCATAAATAACACCCTTCATGTGTTAAGGCATAATGGCATTTTGGTAAAGTAGCAACCGAAGCAGATTTTATTTCCAAAGAACATATATAGTTCAGCTCTGTCTCCATCTCTAGACAATCTCAAACCAAAGATGGCCATGTGGTGGTTGCTCTAGAATTAGAAATATTCTAACTAGTATTGGCGGCTAAATATTTTTGGAGTTTCACAGTATATGAGGAATTATTCCCATATAGCTTCGTTGGTACATTCTTGACTAATAAAGAATATGGTTTGGGATGTGGGCAATGTATTCATTCTAGCCAAGTATCACTCAAATTTTCACAGGCTCGTTGTTTCTGAATGAATCAATCTGAGGAATTAAAGTTTAAATTCCTAAGCTGCTTCTTGCTCAGTGGTCTGGAATTTTTCTCTTGATTACATCTTTCTTATCCGATAGTCAATTTCAGGGAACAGAGAGCCATTTTGGACAGCACAGAGTATGCGAGTGTGTTTTTTCTGGATTGCCTAACTTGTGAGTCAATTTGATTTCTCATTACTTTTCTTTTAATGGATTATCTTTGGCCCTAACATCCTTCATTAATCTAGGATTAAGCATAAACCACAAATTGGGGAGGGGGTGGTACTTCATAGCCCTAAATGCTGGCTAAGTTCTCTAAAGCAGTTTCTTTGGATATGGTGTATTCACTTGAGATCATTCTGCCAAGGAGGTCTGATTTCTGAGAGGGTTATTTTCACAGAAGATATAGGGTAGAGCAAGACTGAGTTTCTTAACGGGAGTAATAGCTCTCATAATCCTCCTTCACAGACATCACAAAGCCTCAGATATAATTAAATATGATTAAACGGAATACACCAAGGCATTTCCATGGTTTCAAGCTTTTCTAGACTGCTACAGGCACCAGTTGATTTGACTACGAGATAGAGACAATTAAGCGAATTTTAAACCATTTCACCATGAGATTTAAATTAAGAATATCTCTATCTGTCCATAACTCAACCCTCAGTGTCTACCACAATGAAAATTCCATCCTTAGAAACATGAGGTGTATCATTTGCCTTCCTAAGGAAACCAGCACTGATTTGGGTTGTCACTTTTTCAAGACATTATGCATAATGAAATTCAAACCTTCCACATCAAGTCAGGATGATGTGTTCTTCAATAACACCATCGTGGAAGCAAAGGTATACCAGAAGAGATGGCATAGACAGTCAGGTGCACGAGCAGTCCAGGGTCTGTCAAATGTATTCGAGTCCTACGATCTACCTAAATCTTCTATAAATGAAGTGGTGGCCAAGCTTCTCTTCTCAGCATCCTTGAGACTGTATACACTGATAGACAGCTAATCATACCTGAAAGCACACACAGAAGGCAATATTCTTAATAGCCTATCTATCTGGATCTTTCTAAGAGGATCCCTTGTCTTATATTTTAAGGCCTTCTTAATTTATCTGTATCCATGGGGGAAATGGGAATTTAACTAACAGATGATAACTCTCAGTTTATTTTCCTCCCCAATAAAGATGTCCTGAGTTTCCATTTTGACAGTTTAAAACAGAAACGAAACAGAATCATTTAAAGGTCAAAAAAGTTGTAGGCACGATCCAGGGAGTTCCTAGTCTACAAGCAAATCACATCTGTGAGTTCACTGATTCCCGGCAGACAGAATAGACTAATAAATAGACTCCAAGTTGCCAAAGAGGACAAGTTGCAGGCCTTTCTCACAAATTCACAAATGGAAAAATAGTAACAGACACTGGAGTTGGGTTTCTCTTGAAATACCAGGAATACCTAGCTGAGAAGGTCAAAAGTCACAGCACATATGCTTTCCATAAATTACGCTTGTTTCAGAATGCAGAGTTTGGTCTAATCAAAACAGCACCCAAATAAAACTCTATAGAAGCTATTAAAGTTCAGTCATAGACAGCATGGCACTTGAAATCACAAGGAAGAGCATTGTTGCTGCTAAGGGGTGGGGGGCGGGGGGCAGGGGGCAAGGAAGAAGGTAGCTAGGACTACAGGTCTTCTATTCTTGATGTCCTTGGAGTTCTTCTGGGCAGTTGTCGTATCTGGCCAAAGCTTATGAAGGTTAGAGCAAATTAGAGGCTAAAGCCAATTCTTCAACAAGTCCTAGACATTACCAGCTGTACCATTCAAGGCATTCATGCACACACAAATGCCATTTAATGTTCTTTTTGCAGGGACCTGCATTTTAATAATGGTGATGATCAGCAAATGATGATTCAACTTTCTGGTGTTATTTGATTCACTTGAAAATATAAATTATGGCTTCAATCCCTATGGTTAAACACTTATTAAAGACCAGGTACTAAGAAAGGAGTGTTGGGAAGATAGCTTCTGTTTATACTCAGAGCCATCTGTTTTCTGCAGATATGCATGAGCAACCACAACCTTACAAAGTCCATTTATTTGTGCAAAAATACAAAGGTCAAGCCAACAGAATCAATTCTGAACGTCCTAGCCTATCAAAAATAAGAGCAAACCTTCCTAGTGATCAATAAAACATTTGAACTCAAATTCTTGCCTGTCCAAATCTAGTCTTAGAAAATTTTAAAGTAGTATATCACAATCTTGAAGATGTGTAAGAATCAGTTGGCATTAGTATATCACAACAATTGGGCTAAAAATCTTAGAATCTGCAAGTGTCATCTCCATCTCTGGAATTTGGGAGGCAAATTGGTAGAAGGCTATATATTCAAAATGATACAGTTCAAGCTAGTTTGTAAGATATGTACAATAGACAGTAGATTTCAATCAAAATTATGGTTTAATGTCACATTTAAAAAAATTCATAATTGTGCTCATACAATGGCAGCGTTATTAAATATTTTCTTTTGAAAGATCAAAGACTTATTCCTAAAACAGACCTGGCAGCATCAAGTCAAGAAACGAAGGCTTTAGCAGTTGAATATGATCTGGAATGGGGAAGGCCCGAAAGGCCGCACTAACAGGGGGAGCTGCGTTTCCATGCCTGCTCGATTCTGACAGTGATTTATGTGGTCCTGATTTGGTACCAGAGGCTTTCACAGTTTCCCCTGATTGCTCCTCAGTGGCCAAATCTGATCAACTCCCTCTTCCCCATCTCTGTTTTTCAAAGGAGATCTGGTTTTACTTAGAGGAATTAAATGTCACTATATTTGTATCTGTGAATTGTTCCAGCAAAAATTACCGCATCGATGTCTGACTTTAAATGTCTGTAAGACTGTCTGCCTCTCTGGACTATTTATAACTGCCTTTTAATAAATGCTTTTAGATTGCTATTGGTTTGCTTTCTCTTTAAGGAGACTCGTAATTGGTAGGTTTCGAATTATGAGCTGAAAATACCTGCAGTTCTTTTGCAACATGTGCGTGTTTATGGCAAAATTTTATTCTATTATTTTTCTTTTTTTCTCGTGTGACTGTGTGGAGGGTAGACTTTGACATGCACACATGTTTGTGTGTGTAGATCTCCTACCTAAGTGCTGGAGTAGGACATCAGGTGTCCTGTTCTACCACTTTCTTATTCCTTTGATACAAGGTCTCTCAGTGCTTCCCCAGCTAGGCTAGTGGCTGGGAGGGCCCAGTAAGCCTCCAGTCTCTGCCACCAACAGCACTGGGTTACAGGCACCCATGAGCACTCCAGAGTTTTTATATAAGTTGTGGGATTTGAACTCAGATCCTTAGCTTGCACAGCAAGCACCCCTAACCACTGAGCAATCTTTCTGGTTCCATGTTGTAAATGTTTAGAAATATAAATATATAAATACAAAAAAGGAGTATAAATAATTAAATTGACAATTCATATTTTGCAATATTTCACCCTATGTTTCTCTCTCTTTAAATATCTTTATACTTTAAAAGTACACGATTCAAACTGTTTTGCAATCACTTCCTTTATTCTTGGAGGAGACATGGCGATAAAGACTTCAGACATGATGTACTTCTCTAGAGGGCTGGGGCATTTAAAATCACTGAAATACTACCTTTATTTTTCTAAATAGTGTCAGTTATGAGATCATTTTAAAGAAGCATATGATAATGTCTACATCTATAAATTTTAAAATATATTTTTATTGATTTTTTTTCCAAACAATATACCTTAATCATATTTAGCCCCCCTTCCTTATCTGGACCCCCACAGACCATCAACAGGACGTCATGGATTTTGTCATATATGTTGAGAGCTATGGAGTCAAGTTTGCATATCCAGATGAACCTCTGTGTGAGTTCACTTTTTTATATCCATTAAATCACGTTATAGCATTTCCCCTTTATTTTGTTTTCCCCACCATTTTAATGCTTACAGAGTGATTACGGGGTTATTCTATTTGGTTTATTATCCAAAACTTATTAGCTGGTTGGATAACAGCCAAAATTCTTACCACCAATAGCTTTCTAATGTGATAAAGGGTTTGTGCTCATCCATGATAATATTTTAGAATAAATCTTTCAAGTAGAAAATTAGTTCGAATTCCTGAAATTTGAATCTTGACCAGTTTTGTAGAGTATTTTCATGTAATGGTAGTTGACCTTCAGAAATAGTTCAAATTAGTATATATACGCATATATGAGTATATTTGAATATGCCTTTAAAATGATAATCTGAGGGCTAGAGAGATGGCTCTGTGTTTAAGAGAGCTTTTTGCCTTTCCAGAGAATCAGAGCTTGGATCCAGCAGCCTAGTCTGGCAGCTCATAACTGCCTATAACTCCAGTTCAAGGTGATCCAATGCCCTCTTCTGCCATTCTTGAACACTGCACCCGAGAGAGAGAGAGAGAGAGAGAGAGAGAGAGAGAGAGAGAGAGAGAGAGAGAGAGAGAGAAAGAGGGGGGGAAGAGAGAGAGAAAACAGATCTTAATAATTAAGTATGACAATTTAATAATCTTCATTAGTCTTGGGAGACTCATATTTTGAAAGTTTCAATCATATATACCTAGCAACTTTTATTTCTAGGTTAATCAATTGATTAATAGGCAGTCTCTAGCATAGGTTGTCTTCAAACTTCCCATGTAGCTAAGGATGACCTTGAACTTCTGAGACTCCTATCTCCCCTTCTTCCATGATAGGAAAGTGCTGGAATTATAAATGTGGGTCACCCCCTCCCACAGTTAAGCACCCCACTCCCAAGCACAGCTGACACCTCACACATATTAAAGAAAGTAATGAACAAAGAAGCTGTAGTGAAGAGCGTTTCGTATCGCATAACAGTGAGAGATGGGCAGAGTTCAGACACACATACTCTGCATAGCACCGATCATACTAAGTATTCCATTGACAATGGGAAGACTGACAGGTTTTAGTTTTGCTTTTTTTACAAAACAATAAAGCGGAGGAAGGACGAAATTAGGGGATCTGTTGGGAGTTATGGACTGTGGACTATGAAGACATGGTCCATGGGATAGGTAATGACTTTGACAACAGGGGAATGCAGTCTGAAAACTACTTTCAAGGTGACCTGATAACTAGGACCAACTGATAGTTTTTGTAAATAGAATTAAGGAAATAGACTTGCAAATAAAAGACATTTTACATGTACATTAAACTGAATTTTAAATGTTTAAGTTGCTGTTCAAGCAACTGTCAGTGATTAAAGCAGGAAAAGATATCAGGTAGGCGTGGAGCATCAGTGAATTTTCAGGGGGAAGGAGCTCTGCTCGGAAAGAAGCAAAAGGCAAGACTAAATGAAATATTATCTGAGACAGTCTTCTAAGAAGTCATGACTGGGTCCTCCTTGAATACTTACTTCCATTTCCCCTCATCACTGGCCTTCTGACTCCCTGAAGTGGCCTCAAATCGTAGCATTCAAAACCTTTCTGTGAATTCCTCCGTTCTTGTCTGTGAAATTCTGACTGGTCATCCCTATGTCAGGAACACTCCAGAAAGAGGGAGGAAAGGAAAATGTATGCGATAGGTCAGAGGTGACTCCTGATCTATCTGGTGATGCTCTCCCAATGCCCCACACCACTGTCTCTTACCCGAACCCTGGCATATCTTTCTGGTTTATCTCATTCATCTTTTCTTCATTTTCTCTCACCTGTCTTCGATTCAGTAGCTGTGAAAGAAGCTGTCATTCAATATATTCAGTCCTGGAATTTTGACAGATTGCAGTGTTCTTGGATGAAAGTCTCAGATTTTTAATGCATTAGATTAAAATTTACTCCGGCTGTCTCTCTAACTTTGACTGCCCTTCTCTCCTCTGTGGTGATATTTGGTTCTTTGGAAAGCATGCCTTACATATTTTTTTATATGGGTCACATATAATTTTTCTTCTTCCTTAAAAAGTTTTTTTAACTATTATTTTTATGTGTATGAATGTATTGCCTGCATGTGTGTAAGTGCACTCCTTTCCTACAATGCCCAGGGATGTCAGAAGACAGTGTTAGATTCCCTGGAAGTGGAATCATATATGGTTGTCAAATGTCACGTGGGTGCTGAGGAATGGAACATCGAACCCAGGTCCTCTGCAGGACAAGCCTGTGCTCTTAGCCACTGAGCCACCTCTCCAGCCCCAGACCAGTTTTTCTTCATCACTGGAGTTATCTCCATTTCAACTTTTACACTATGGTTTAGCTATCCATCAGACTTGACAAAGTCCAGTGTGATAGTCTATGAGAGAGTAGATATTTATTCAGAAGAGAAAAAGTCTACAAAAAGAGAAAGATCCCATGGTGCCATTGAGTATGTCATTTGTGCCTCATGGAAACATAGTGAGATCCATCAACTACTGTTCTCCTGGTTTACAATAATACAATTGTAGGATGATCATATCATTTCCTAGCATGGTAGAACCATAGACAGAGTCTTGGAGTTTCATGACCACACTTACGGATAAGGGCTCAGATTGTGGTTTTGGACTGTGCCCCACAGCACAAGAGTTTGCATTTCACATTTAGAGTAGTCACTGGATGAAAGAGGCAGGAGATTCAGCAGAAGGCAGTTGTTCTATAAACCAGGTAAAACCAGGTGAGAGACAGCAAAAGCCAGAGTAATGGTAAAATGCAAATGAGTTCCTGTAACGATAGGTTCTTATGAGAACCAGCTCTTAAAATTTGTGTAGAACAAGAGATTCAGAAGCCAAATTACCCTGATAAATAATTAGAAACTTAACAACCAGATAGTGACTATGTTTGAGACAAACAAAATAGAAAGAGAGCCAGGTCTGCTTGGGAGCATTTTGCCCAGGGCCAGGAGTGGAGAACCTTGAACCTGATATTCAGGTTCTGAATAGAACCTTCTCGGATCACCTTCCTCACACCGTACCTTCCCTCCTGGCCTTTCTCCACACGGTGATATATTTTGCTTTTTCCCCTAATAGCTATTTACTAGCATAGAGTGCCTCACGTTTATTGTGTTCATGGTTATTAAAGTATAGTTCTCAAATATTAACTCCACAAAGGTGAGATACTGTTCTACAGTGTCCAGACACGACTGGGTCTTGCACCTAGTGGAAGCCAGTTTGAAAAGGGAATTTGGGTGCTGGAGAGGTAGCTCAGCAGTTAAGAACACGAGGTGTTCTTGCAGAGGACCTGTGTTTGACTCCCAGCACTCACATGGTGACTAACAACCATCCATAATTTCAGTTCCAGTGGTTGCAACACCCTCTTCTAATCTCAGGGGGCAGTGCATGACATGGGTGCCCACACTTACATGCAGGCATTAAACTCATACACACAAAATAAAAATAACAAATAAAATATTTATTTTTAAGCAAATTTTGAGAAAGAATGTGAAGACTTAGAAACAAATTCTTAGCAGAGATTTCAAAGTCACTGGGAGAAAATGCTTTCTTTATGCAAGCAAGATTGATATGTGTCTTTTAAAGAGATATGAGATATCATCACTGAATTCTGCATAAACTCTGATCCAGCTCAAGCTAAACTATGAGCAACTTAGTCTAGCATCCAACCAAGACATGGATGGGTAAGTTGGCTTGAAAGATAAGAGGGAGAGAAACCATCAAAATGATCTTAGACAAACAGGTATACACAATTTAGGACACTCAATAAGACCAATGATCATCTTGTAAGTTTCTTTCACTGTTGACTTTGTCAAGCTTGCAGGGGGTGTTCTTTGTTCCTTTTAGGTTGGATCCTTAGGAAAGTAACAAAACGATTCTCAAACTGAGTTGGATGTGTGTGAAATATATAATATTTTCTGTGTAATGTCTTGCCACTGTTGTTTTGTTTTGTTTTGTTTTGAGAGGGTTAAAGCAAGTACTGTGACATTTTACAGACATGGAAACCAAGTCCTCATGCAACACAGATTCAGGCTGTGATTAGAGAATAGTTACTGTCTGCCCATCACAGTGTATGGAGGATCTACACCAATTATTTCATTCAAACCTCACAATAACTGGGTGATGACAGACACCTTATTCTCCTGTCATGAATGAATACATTAGTGTCAGAGAAAAGTAACTTGTACATGACACTCCTGAAGTTATAGATGTATCTACAACTGAACTGAAGTCCATCTCACCACACAGGCGTTTTCTCAAATAACTCCTACTCTCTATACAATGTACTTGAATGTGTTTATATGTGTGTATACGTTTATATATATGTGTGTGTGTGTGTATGTGTGTGTGTTTGTAAACATGTATGTGAGAGTTTTATGTGTGTGTGTGTGCGCATGTGTTGACTATATGTGTTCAAGTGTGTGAAGGTCAAAGGAGGATTCTGGGTGTCATGGTCCATCATTATTCACCTTATTACTTGGAGATGGAGTCTCACTGAACCTAGAGTCACACTGGCAGCCAGCAAGTCCCAACCATCCTCCTGCCTCTGTCCCACAGAGCATTGGGGCTCCATGCAAAGATCTGGTCACACCTAGTTTTTTATGTGTTCTTCTAGAATCCAGACTCAGATCCTTGTGCTTCTGCAAGTGTTTTACCCATCGATTGAGCCATTTCCCGAGCCCATAACCCACTTCTAAATATTTCATATTAACATAGCATGATTTTGAAGGCAGATGACTTGGAATCATGGATCATCTGTTTTTATTTTAAGAATATGTTATCATTGTGAAGTTATATGGCATACAGTGTGATATTTCCATATATACACGGAATGTGAAAAAATCAAATTGTTTTTGATATAATCTTGACATCCAAAAATGAGGAAACACATCCCCATCTCAAACTTTCGACTTCTATAAAATGCCACGTCACTGGGCCAGAGAGATAACTCATTGGGTAAAAGGCATATTTAACAAGTCTGATGACCTGAGTTTGATTCCAAGAACCCATGTAAAAAGCCAAATATGGTGGCAGTAGCTGTAATCCCAGAACTCCTACAGAAAGAAGGGAGCTGGAGAAAAAAGCATCACCCAGAGTTCATGAGCCAGTTAGCCTGAAGGAAGACAGGCTGTAAAACAAAACAAAAACACAAAACAAAAAGCAGAAAACCAGAACCCAATCCAGTGGAGACCCGCCCTCAAACAAGGTAGAAGAGAGCCACTCCTCTAAGTTGCCTTCTGACTTCCTCACACAATGGCATACCTACAAACTTACGCACAAACACAGATAGACAAAATAAATTGAAATGGTAAAGAAAAACAAACCAGAAAGCAGTAGCATTCGGGACAAGGCAGGATATAAATTAGCATGTAGATGCCACTGAAGGAGGAACTGGTCTGGAAATAGGATTTCAAGGAAACGTCCCCTGTGGTGCTCTGATGCTAAGTTCTCCCTAGTCCCTGCTTTTCTAGTATAATCATTTGTTCATAACACACTGCATTGCCTTTTCTTCTTCTCTATTTTTGTTACTGGAGAGCTTCAGCTGTCAACTTGACACACCTAGGTGAAGGGTTGCCTCCATTGGATTGTCCTGCGGCCGTGTCTGTGGGGCATTTTCTTGATTGTTGAGTGAAGTGGGGAACTGATGTGGGGAACCCTGCCCACTGTGGGTGGTGCCACCCCTGGGCAGGTGATCCTGGGTTTGGTTGCATAAGAAAGCAGGTTGAGCACAGGCCAAGGTAGCCACCTAGTAAGCAGTGTTCCTACATGGTCTGCTTCTGCTCCTGCCTCCCTCCAGGCTCTTATCTGAATTCCTGCCCTGATTTCCTGCAGTGAGGAACTGTGACCTGGAAGATGTAAGATAAAATCAATTTTCTTCAAGTTGGTTTTGGTCAATTCTTTTTTCATAACAGTAGAAAGTTAACTAGGGCAGTGGTAGTGGCTTGTAGAAGGACATTTTTATGCAGGTATACGTTGTTCTTTGAGTGGATTCCCCCACAAGCCTACTGTAGTTCCCTTTCCATCGCTCTCCTCCTGTTGGTGTTCTTTGCTCCTTTGACACTTTGTTTCTACTTTGATGTCATGTGGTGTGCAAACATGATTGTATGTATCTATGAAACATCTAGGAGCCACAAATGATAGAAAATGTGCTACTTGTCTGAGACTGACTTAATGTGCTTAGTGTGGTCACCTCTGGTTGCCTGTGTCTGTGTGCAGATGAGAACCTCCATTTTTCCTTTTCTTCACACCTCTTTTCTATTAACACACTGGACAAAGGAAATATGTTACATTGATTCAGAACGCGTAGTGATAACGTTAGATCAGGAAAGGAGGACTCCATCATCATTCGGACTTTGGGTTGGGTTAGGGTTAGATGGAAGGTTTGGGAAGCAGGAAGGACCAGAAAGAGAAGCTGCAGGCACCCTGTCCCCAGTGAAATTCCATGAATGGGTCAAAGAGACACTGTTTGAGGCTGGAGAGGCAGAGGGGGATTGAGGAAATAAGGATGGTACCTAGCAGGTCCTAGTTGAAGCAAGAATTCAGTGGCTGAATCAGGAGCTCTATCTGAGTGTGTCTGCATGTTTTAGAAGAATTTGAGGCAAGATAAGGCTGAGGCACCATTCCAAGTCTAAAAGTGGTAGAACAGGTTTGGAACAAAAAAAGCAAAAGAGCCTAAGTTTTCAAGGGTTTGTCCCAATTAGACACCCTGGTCTCTTCCTCTTCGGTGCTGAGAATCCACCCCCATCCTCATTACAACTGACTCTATTATCCACTGCGCTGTCTTTGCTCTTCTTCACAAAGGAGTCTATTTTCAAAGGCCGTGGCTTTCCGGAGGAGGAATTAGGGCATCTTTTCTACTATTTACCCCACCAACTCTCACATTTCTATCAAAACTTATCTCATCTAACAGTTGCCAGGAGAGTAATTTGATTACTGTTGACTCAAGTGTTAACTGCCTCAGATCCTTTATGTGGGAAAGAAAGTGCTTGTTAACCTCAAAAGCCACAGACATTAATAATTGAACTTGGCCAAAAATATTCTAGGTCATTTGTGTGGTGAATACCAAATTAGGTGAGACAGATAATTAATATATTTAGGTTAAGCAGTTGGTAGAGATGGGATTGAATTTAAGCAGCCATGTGACATGAGGGGCCAGAGGTCAGTTATTTCTGCTGTGTTCTCAATCTGGTTGGGAAAGCTTTTTTTTAAAGACTTAACTGTAAGAGTGATTTACTTGGTAAATAGTTAAATCTGAGAGGATGTGTGGCTGAATGGTAGAGAAAATGCTTGAGGGGTACTCATGTGCTTTTCTGAAAATGTCCCCTACTGTGTCTAGGGCCCATTCAAGATGTGCTGAGTTAGCAAAAGGTGTCGACACCCTCCCCCACCCCGTAATCCTTGTAAAGAAAGTCGAAGTCCAAAAGCAGATCCTAGTAGTCAAAGTGGATTCAAAAACATTTTCTGATGTCTAATCTTAATAAGAAAAATCTGAGAAAAGTGACCATTGAGGGGCCAGGCATCTGTCTCTAATGTTCCGTCTACGTCAGCGATCTCCACAGAAAACAAGCTGGAGTAACTCTTAGCGCTTTTCTATGTGTTTTGGGATATTTTAATATATGTTAGTGGCGTTTGGAACATTCACCTTCCTGATTGTTCAAGGCCTCTTATTTTAGCCTCAGCTCCTAAAGAAGTCATAGCCAAAGAGTTGGGGTGCTTAACCTACCTTTGTATTAATCACCCAGATAAACAGACTGCTCGTGATTTACCATATGCTTCTGAATTTCATAGTCCATCATTTTATAATTATACTTGATCTAATTTCCTTTCTCAAAAGCAACATGCAGGAGTAAATGTTGAAGGACGGAAGTGGCAAGTGTATATAGGTGGAGGTCATAGAACAACTTGTGGGGATCAATTCTCTTCTTCCATCACACGGCAAGTACCTTTACTCAATGAACCATCTCCCTGGCCAGCAATAAGGCAATTTTATGGGATAGATTTTCATCTTAAGAAACACATTAAATACAGAACTCCCATGAATCCACAGGCACATTTCTCTGTTAGTTAACAGCAAGCAGTTGAAAAGTCCTCTAGTTAACACAGCATGCTCAACAGGAAATGAATGAAAGTATATTTTGTCTAATCATTTTGATAAAATGGCCTCCATCAACTTTTCATTCATGATGTTGGCTGAGATGATAAATACACATGACTGACTAAGGTTGTTTTGGCTTGATTGTTGTTTGTCATTTACCATGCAGACATTTGGTTTAAAGCATGCTCGCTGATACAATTAGAGATTTAAGGATTATGGACAGAAAACAGAAGAACCTAAAAAATATCTAAATGCTTGCTTCTGAATAGGCATAAATGTGTGATTACAATAGTCATCTGCATCTGAAGATGTGGTAGGTTTGGGGGTAGAATTCTCCAATTTTAACTTGTATTTATGAAATTGTTAACATTATTCAGCAACAAATTTCCCACATACCCAAATTTTCTCGCTTATAACTTGTATTAATTGCAAATTAATTCTCTGATTATCCTTCTTTGGAAGGCATTTTAAAAGTGGTTTGTTTATAACAGTTCCTGGCACCGCAGGAATGCAAATCAATGCCAACCAAATGCCATTTCAAATAAAACCTTTTTTTTCCCCTTTTGGCAGCAGAACAGAACAAAGCCACACAGTAGCCCTTGATTTATGAACTATGTTCTTAACACTCAGCCTCCCTTGGCACTGGGTAGTTATCTTTAAGGAGTTTTCTTGGTCAGCAGAATTTAATAAGGAAACAATTCTACTTCCATATCTGCTCTTTAATTTAAAATTGTATGGTCCTTTGACTATAATTCTTCCTAAATCCATGCCTCCTATAGCCAGTTAAGAGAAAAGAATCAAAACTCCATTTTGGCTTATATGCTTGAGTCTGTAAAGTGTCTAATGAGACAGGTACTTCCAGTGACTGGTGAGTGGTGGGTAATAAAGATAGTGTTCGTGGAAATAGTTCATGTTCCACATTCCACACAGAATGCTAGTTTATTTAGATCTAGCCATGAATTTATTCACTCATGTCTCTCTAAGCAAGGCCAAGAATTACCCACGGAGAGGACGAAGCTACTCAGAGCAGACCTGGAGGATGGACTGTGCAAGGACTGCGAGTCAGCCAGTGGGACAGAGAGAAGCCAGTGTTTTAGAGGATTTTTGGCCATAAGCAAAGTTCATCCTTGTAAGTGGTCTCCTAGACAAAGAATTCATTGTAAAGTAGATCTGGTCCCTGGAGAGAGAGAAAATGATTCTTTTTGGCTGAGTAGAAGTTAACTCTTCCTCCTCTTTTGCTGTGGGGAAAGTAGTGGGTCAGTAGTGATTAATTTCCCTGATGGGGTTGCACGGATCAGCACTTATTCATATAACATTTTTCTCTGTGACTGCACGGAATGGTGGAATCTGCTTGCATAACATCTCTTCCTAAATTCCCTGGGTAGCAACATTGAACACATACTCTAGTAACTACTGAACCATTAAATGTGCTGATTTTTCTCTTTTTTTTTATTGATACAGAAAGAACTAAAGACGATTTTGATAATCACATTTTAAAAGCTCAGCTTCAGACATGAGCTTTTTTTAGACATGGATGCTAAAAATGAGAACTGTATGTTCTGCTTAGAAATCATTTGCCAAGAGATGACTATGAATGTGTCAGAGAAAACTGCAGAACTAAGAGAAAGGGTCCTGTTATATTGCAGGCTGCTCCCTTTAAGAGAGAAACAAGATTACCAACTTTGGCAAAATTTCTGTTTCTATTCAGAGGGAATGAAGAGGTGCTCACATTAAAAAAAAAGAAAAAAAAGAAAAAAAGATGGATGGATAGATGTTATGAAACCAAAAACAGGAGCAACTTTACACCTTACCTGGGAGCGGTTTGAACTCCTCTGGGGTTAAGAAAGGTTTCTTTCCAATCAAGGCGGCTAAGGGTGGAGCTAGGAGCAGAGGCATTTAACCTGAAGTAGGTGCCTTTGTCAGTCCTGTTCTGTTTGGGGCAATACTCAAGAAGAAAACCCAAGTGGGAGAGAGAAGTGAGGGGCTGCCTACTCCAGCAACCAGGGAAGCCCTTCCATTACGGATTAAAGGTAGAGACTCTATTGTTCTGACTTCAGTAGTTAGAAAGGTTGTGAGTGCTAGAAAAAATATCGGAATTATACTTTGCCTCTGTAGAGTATGGACTTTTTTTTTCTTTTCTTTTCTGGATTCCCTCATGCAAGAAAAGTCTGTCAAAATAAAACTACTGTTTTCTGTGCCGGGTCATAAAAACCTGTGAGGTATCATTTAAGGCAATCATAGTGTTTACTCAAACCTTATGCATATATAAAAATGTTATTTTCTCTAATTGCATATTTTGTTCCTGTAATGACTGAGTATTCTAAACTGAAATGGGTAATCAATACCGAATGTCTCTATGGTTCAAATGAAGTCTGATCTACTTTATATGACATGAAATTGCTCCCAATTTGGCAAACTGCTTTCAAGATGGAAATTGGAAGGCAAAGCTAAAATGTTGTTTAATTTTCTTTCTTTTTTCTTCCGTTCTGTATTTTTAGGCTTTAACCCAGGACTTAACGTAAAACACAGTAATACACTTATCAATCTTATCTGATACAAAACTCCCCTGGATGCCCTAAGGGACTGAGAAAGAATGAGCTATTACGGCACCAGCTACCGGATTGTCAATGTGGACTCCAAATACCCAGGCTGTCCCCCAGAGCACGCTCTTGCTGAGAAGAAAAGGGCGCGGCGGCGTCTGCTCCATAAAGACGGCAGCTGTAACGTGTACTTCAAGCACATTTTTGGAGAATGGGGGAGCTACGTGGTTGACATTTTCACCACCCTTGTGGATACCAAGTGGCGCCACATGTTTGTGATATTTTCGTTGTCTTACATTCTCTCCTGGTTGATCTTTGGCTCCATCTTTTGGCTCATAGCCTTTCATCATGGAGACCTCCTGAATGACCTGGACGTCACGCCTTGTGTGGACAACGTGCATTCCTTTACAGCAGCATTTTTATTCTCTCTCGAGACCCAGACCACCATAGGGTATGGGTATCGTTGTGTCACTGAAGAATGCTTAGTAGCAGTGCTGACTGTGATTCTCCAGTCCATCTTAAGCTGCATCATAAACACCTTCATCATCGGCGCAGCCGTGGCCAAGATGGCAACGGCTCGAAAGAGAGCCCAGACCATCCGCTTCAGCTATTTTGCAGTCATCGGCATGAGGGACGGGAAGCTCTGCCTCATGTGGCGCGTTGGTGATTTCCGACCGAACCACGTGGTGGAGGGCACAGTGAGAGCCCAGCTTCTCCGCTACACAGAGGACCACGAAGGGAGGATGACGATGGCATTTAAAGACCTCAAGCTAATTAATGACCAGATCATCCTGGTGACCCCAGTAACTATCGTTCACGAAATTGACCACGAGAGTCCTCTGTATGCCCTTGACCGCAAGGCCGTGGCCAAAGATAATTTTGAGATTTTGGTGACATTCATCTACACTGGTGATTCCACTGGGACATCCCACCAATCTAGAAGTTCCTATGTCCCCCGAGAGATTCTCTGGGGCCATAGGTTTAACGATGTCTTGGAAGTGAAGAGGAAATACTACAAGGTGAACTGCTTGCAGTTCGAAGGCAGTGTGGAAGTCTATGCTCCCTTTTGCAGTGCCAAACAATTGGACTGGAAAGACCAAGAGCTCAACAACTTGGAGAAAGCGTCCCCAGCCCGAGGCTCCTGCACCTCTGACGCCAATGTGAGGCGAAAGTCATTCAGCGCAGTTGCTATTGTGAGCAGCTCTGAGAACCCAGAGGACACCACCCCTTCTGCCCCAGATGAGTGTAAGGAAACCCCGTATCAGAAAGCTCTCCTGACTTTAAACAGAATCTCCATAGAATCCCAAATGTAGCCCCATCCCTCCCCACCCCCCCAGACAGTTCCGTTAAGGCAAGTAGTAGTCAACATGGTTTTTAACAAGATGGGATCTGTGTGTTTCATGGCAATGACATTAGCTAGAGCTGGTTAAGCATGGTAAGCAATTATCTAAAGTTTCTCTAAGCCGCTAATATTAAAATTTGGTTTTGGTAGCAAATTTTGTGTTAGAAAAACTGTCAAGAAGCTCTATTGATTAAATTTCATCTCCTGTTATGATTGTTTCTACCAGTACCTTCCCTTGACAGTTTAGGGTTCAGTACTGGGAGAACTAGGTACTAGTTCCAGGTACTAGAACTAGGGCTGCTAGGATAAACTAAATTAAGGAAAGAGATAAGCTCAAGCGAATAATAAATAATTCAGTTTATAAATTGATATAACCAGAGCTTGCTTTCTAAAACATTGTACCACCTAATCACAAGAGTCAAAGTATATATTGAGGACCAAAATGTTGAGAGATGTAAGTAAAATCAGATGTAGCTTGGATCTGCACATTTGTCCCTCAAAATGTTTTAGCATCAGCAGACAGAGGCAGTGGCTTTAAGAAATTGATAATACCACTATGTCATGCAATTCTTTCAGTGATGCATGTCCAGAGAGTTGTCAATGTGTGTTAGAAGCAATTTTTCTTCATTAGTCATGTGGCATTATTTAGAGGAGTGTTTCCCTCTTAAATATCTTGATTCTGACAAATGATAGGGAAACAGAAAGGAGGCAGCCATGGCCTTTCTAGGTATCTGTCAAGACTTCCCTATGCTCACATCCCACCTGCTCCAAGAGTCTGTGAACCGGTAAGATCATAGAGATGGGCTGCAGGAATGAGTGGCAGCTGTAAGCATCCTTTAACTTTCTGAGAAAAAATGCTACTGGATATAGGTCTGAGAGGCTGCTGTGTGGGCTGACTGTGGTATGTAAAAGACAGAACCTTCCTGAGGGATGGGGAGTCCTGTGTGTCTGCACTGTGCCCAGCAGTGCTATGTCTGCTTCCTACAGTGGACACCTCGGTTGTAATGACTAAGACTAATGGTTTTTGTGAAGTCATGAAATTAAGGCAACTTGATTATACATGTAATGAATAATCAGAATTCTATAGGAATGCATACATTTTAAGACAGAAAGTAAATTTGTATACTCTGTTTTCACATTAAAAATGTAACTCCTGATTTCTTTCGGCACAAGCACAGTCACAGACAAAAAGCTTTGTAAATTGAAGAGTTATCATCTGCATTTGAATGATGCTTGTGTGTATTTTTCTCACTGTTGCTGAGTTGCCAATGAGTATATTGTAGAGTTCTTATTTGTTTAATTGACACACATGCATACACACATATGCAGAAACACACACATACATAAATACATATATATATATACCTTCCACAGACATATACACAAACACACATATGTGCACACACACACAAACAGGTTGTGCTACTTTTGGAGAAATTCTGTGTCTGTATTTCTGTGTGTCACTTTTGCTCTCTCCTCTCTTTTCTCCCTTTGTCTTTTCTCTCTCTCTCTCTCTCTCTCTCTCTCTCTCTCTCTCTCCAACTCTCTCTTGCCTCCATTTAAGTGTAATCTCACAAGTATACTGAACTGAATTCACAGTTTAAAATTACCCAGATAGATAAAATGGATAGATATCTAAAGAGCTCTATTTTTATTTATTTATTTTTCACTAATTCTTTTCTCCCCGCGTCTTCCTGTTGCCTAGATTCAGTACAGTTCCTTTCTGAAATGAACATGAGCAAACCTTTCATTCATTCCTCTTGCTTTATAAATAAGAGATTTATTTGGGTCAAAATGTGCAAAACTGTCCTGAAACTTAGAATCTGAGATTCCAGTAGCTTTCTCTGTACTGCTTCAAGAATGGGGTGTCTGTTTACTTAAATTCCATTCATACAGGGGACACACACACACACACACACAGATTTGAATTTTGTAGTAGTAATTACTTGGCTAAATTAGAAGACTACTCTACGAGCATGGAAACAATCACTGTGACCACCACCAATGTTATCTCCTCTAATGTTAATCTGTTTCCTTAGTAAGTGGGTGCACTGCCCTGTGCTGTACTTTCTGCGTTCTGTCTTCCCATGATGCCTGCCTTAAAAAGATCAGAATGAGGGTATTGATGCCTGATTAAACACATTCTCTTATGTTATCTACCCTTAAACAGAGGGGAAAGTGTAATCAGTATTTATGTCATGTCTCTAATTTTCTGCACAGATTTATAACATGCTCTGAAAGCCCCAATGGGTAAATTAATAAAAAAAAGTTCTTAAAATGATGCAAAAGATTGTGCATATCTTTCTGTTCCCCATGGTGTCAGCTTTCTATTTTCTGAAAACAAAAATGCTGCCTCATACAATTAGAGCATATGTAGTGCTGTGAAACACTGGAATGCGCTGGCATTTTAACAGTACATGGGACAGCTATTGGTAGTAACAATTGCTCCTGTGAGCATACATACGTATCAGCTCTGTGCAATAGTGGTAAATAGGTGGCTATTTTTCCTTATGCCGTCTACTTCTCGCTAAACATGAAACTGTTC
This sequence comes from Eospalax fontanierii, assembly GCA_035773235.1. Classification (NCBI taxonomy): domain Eukaryota; kingdom Metazoa; phylum Chordata; class Mammalia; order Rodentia; family Spalacidae; genus Eospalax; species Eospalax fontanierii. The sequence continues at coordinate 90,323,182 of CM069531.1, read as the reverse complement.
ATTTGAGCTAATTAGATGGAAGATAAACTGCGGCAATAAGGCACTGCTCTATCAGGTGCTATGGTCTGTGTGCAGAGCCCTGGAGGAGAAAATGCTACCACTTCATCACGCACTCTGAAGTACAAGATACAAATGGTGGATATATAAGGAACACCTAGTTCTCTGTTTCCTCCTCACATTTCTAATGGAAACAATAGAGTACCCAGGTTTTTAAAAGGCAGCAAATTCTCTCAGCCATTCTTTCAGTGTGGAGCCTGGTATGGGGGTGTGTGTGGGGGGCAGGTGGTCTAGGGACGGTAGGAGAGACTGCCTCTTCTTTGTTTAAATTTTTATTTATTCTTTGAGAACTTCATTCATACATACAATATATTTAAATTATATCCACCCCACAATTCCCTCTCCAACTCCTCCAGGACTCCCCAAGTACCCTCCTGACTTTATGTCCTTTATGTCTAAAGCCCCAAGTCCAATTTCTGTTGGCTGTGTATGCACAGATACAGGGCCATCCCCAGGAGCATTAACAAGGTACCAGTGGTTACGTTCCTATTTTAAACGGCCTCTCCTTGCCTCAGTAGCCATCAATTGCTAATAGTTTCTCAGCTAGATTTTAGCTTTTTTTTTTTTTTTTTTAATAGGAGTAAAAATAAATGCTGTTTAATGAACACAGTGAGAGCACTATGTCTCAAGGGAATTATTTGGAAAACAAGGCTGGTAAGGAAAACGTAGATTCGCAGCTGAAGTCCAGTTTGTATTTGTACATGACATTTAATGGAGCTGGTCCCTGTGGAAATTACATATTTTCTAGGGAGTTAAGGAAATGCCACTATTATTGTTAAACAAACACAAAAGAATTGCTTCTGGCCTGGAAATCCTTTGAGATTCTGAGTGACCTTGATAACAGGATTGACCAGACCCTTATCTTCTTCATCCCCACAACTGTGTTACATAAGTTTTGTGCTTTCCTGGGACTTGCACTGGAGATAATGACCTGAAATAAATACAAGCCGGGGAAAAGCAAGCTCTATCTAGACATCAACAACAAAATACAAAACAACAAAACAAAAAAATCAAAACCTACTTAAACTCTCAGCTGACCCCAGGAAGACCAAATGTCTCAAACTGAGAACATTCAGAGAGACTTTTAATTCACTCCAAGAATCTTGGATTCTTATCTGAAACATTTCCATTTCCGGGAGTTGGGTATATAGCCCAGCTGGTAGAGGACATGCAGGGAGCCCTCAGTTCAATCCCAGTCACCGTAAAACAGCATGTACTGGAGGCTGGTACACTTCTGCAATCCCAGCATTCAAGAGACAGAAGAGGAGGAACCAGAAATTCAAGGTCATCCTCAACTTCATAGCCAGTTCCTTGCTAGCTTGGGCTATGTGAGAAAATTTCTAAGAAAAGAGAAATCATTGGGTCTAGAGAGATGTCTCAGCAGTTAAGAGCACTGGCTGCTCTTGTAGAGAACCCAGTACCCCCTTGGTGGCTAACAACTGTCTGTTACTAAAGTTTCAGGGAAATCCAAAGCCTTCTTCTGACCTCCCTGAGGCATTGCATGACACAAGCACACCTACGACTTGTGGGCAATATACTCATACACATAAAATACATAATATATAAATAAATAAAATATTTAAAAAATAATTTCTTATGTTTGAATTGGCAACTGCCTACAACAGGTTCTTGGGGCTACCCCTATTTAAATCATCAGGCAGGAGGACATTTTACACAGTTGAAGATATTTTCTGACCTGTCTGTGACAGATCTGTGCTGTTCCTGATGCCTTGAAAGACCTACATACAGGTTTGTGACTTCTGAGTTCAGCTTAGCTTGAAGATCTCTAGAATCCATGCCTACTGCACCATTCATGGTACTTTACAAACCCCTTCACCTCGCCTCCATTATAAAGCTAGTCACACACCTTTCTCACTCATTCTTGCTTTTAAAAGAGGTGCATAACCAGTATTTAGGAAGAGAAAGCACCTAGAACACACACACACACACACACACACACACACACAGACACTCAAACATGCATACACATACAGATGTGCAGTTCAAACAGAGCACTCAGATAAAATAAACATCAAAGAAGCACTTTGTTGTCTTCTCTGCCAATACTCTCCTGGATATGCAGAAAGAGAAACTAGTGTGCTAGACTGAGCTTGCTTGGATAAGTCTGTGGGCGGGATGTGATTAAGCTCCCCAACAGGGCATTTTCCTGAAAAGACACAAAGCTTATGATGATCAGCTGTGTGTACTGCCATGGAGATTTTCTTTCCAAGTGCTTGTTTCACTGTTCTTCTGACACTAAAGCAGAGTTTGGGGGTTTCTTTTAGAATTCTGTCATTGTGGATGAGACCCCTGGCTTTTCATGCTATTCTGTGCCTCATTCCTTGAGAATGTTCAGGCTGCAAAGTTTGGTGTCCTTTATGTAGAGTTCAGTATCCCTAAAGTTCATTTATTCTTGAACTCAAATACATCCTTTGAAGTTCAATACATTCTCAGTGGAGGCATATCCCACAAGGGATTCAAAAAAGATAAGATAAAATTAACATAAATAATATGGACTAAAATAGTCGATGGCTTTTTGCTGTTTGGTCATATTGATTTATTCTACTTTGGAAATACCACAAAGAGGTACTGCCTCTAGAGTGTGCTGTGCCTGTTGTCTCAAGATAAAGCAGCTGGGACCCAGGATAGCTCAGTTGCTGAATCACTGGCTTTGCAAGCATGAAGGCCTGAGATGGACCCCTCAGAACTCAGACGTAATATATCAGGTGTGATGGAGTACACTTGCAATCCCAGCACTCAGGCTGATGAGACAGGGTGATTTGTGGGGCTGGATGGCTGTCCAGACGGGCAAGCTTCAGAGCGGGGACAGGCCCTGACACAAACTCTAATGTGGACAGAAAGCATCTGAAGAACAACACACGGTTGTCCTCATGCCTCCATGTGTGTCAGCACACATGAGTACCTGGACCTATAGGAACACACATGCATGTCCACAGCAAATAAATAAATAGATAGGTAGATAGATAGATAGATAGATAGATAAGTAAATGAAAAATACAAAGGAAAGAAAAAGGGGAATGGAAGAAAGAAAGAAAATAGAAAGAAGAAAGAAAAGAGCAGGTAGACTGAGATAGTGAGTCTTCTTAATAAAGAAGGTGATCTCTGTATGTGGCTAATCATTCCTCTTGAGCCCCATAGAGACTTTGAAAACTCCCCAGGCTGCAAAGAAAGCAGTTAATTATTTCAAGCTTTCAGCAAGCTCAATGGGTGAAAATCCAAACAGATTCTCTTGCTAAATTACATAGTCAAGGAATGCCTTTGTCTCTACTGTTATCTTGGACCACAGGGACCTATAAATATCCTTAATCTCTAAGGAAGAAATTTGAACATGAGACAGAAAGAGTCCAACCCAAGAAGTGTAATCACTGAAAATGTCTTTAGAAAAAGTTACCAGAAATCTTCACATTTCCACACAAAATACTTCAAGCACATGCAATATCTACTGTGGTTAAAAGTGCTTTATGTTAATGAGAAGCATATGTAAGAGATCAATTATTTACTGTACTACTGGTTGACTCTTCTAAGGTCAGTTTGCCTGGAGAAGGGAGACTTACCCGCAGGCTGAGCTGAGGGCCAAGCTCATCCTGGTCAGCAACTAATTCTCCACTTAACAATGTTTAAGTTATTGACCATTGTAGATCCCACTTGTGTTACGGAGAAGGGATGCTGCCCAGAAACAGACAAGGGACAAAAGTGGTGATGGGATACATAATGACTGGTAGATGACCAACCCTTGGTGAATCAGCCCAAGTGACGTGGTCCTGATGTGGTCCAAGGCTCCTATGACCACCCCATTATAGAATCATCATTAAGTGGAGGAGATGGCCATGTTGAGATCTTTTGTGAACCTGAAGGCACACTAGATGCACTTCTGAACTGTGCTAGTTACTCATTAGTCAGGGAGGTTGAGAAAGGAAAAATGTAGTAAACAACTTATAAGAGCCAGTGGGCCATGAGTGAGGATTACCTTGAAAAGGTGGACGAAGGAGGTTGAATAGAAATGAAACAACACACATCTTTTCATGGGATTCCGACAAAGCCTGAGGTGGGCCTGATGCACACCAATTCACAGTCATATTCCTTCACCTTGGGAGCAGTACCACCCCGTCCTATAGTATGGGAACCTATGTACACAGTGAGTTCAGGTTTGTTGTTTGTTTTCAGTGCTAGTGGTTGAAACCAGTGCTTAGAGCAGGAGAAGGGCAAGTACTCCACTACGGATCTGTATCCCCATCCGTATTTTACATTTGGAGGGGCCTTCCTTCCATCTTCCCTCCCCTTCCCCTTTACTTTTCTTTCTTTCCTCCTCCTCCTCCTCCTCCTCCTCCTCCTCCTCCTCCTCCTCCTCCTCCTCCTCCTTTCTTCTTCTTCTTCTCTCTCTATCTCTCCCTTCTTCCCTCTTTATTTCAGTACAGTTTCATATAGCTCAGGCTGGCCTGAAACTCTAGGTAGCTGAGCCCACCCTTCAGTTCTTGCTCTTCCTGCCTTTACCTCTGTGGTGCTGGCATTGCATCACATCTGCCCAACACTTCCTTCTAGAGGCAGGTGTTGTAATGACAGGAACTCATCTGATACATAGAGATGTTTGGCAATATCTGCTTCTCTTATTCACGGTACAACTGTAGCAATATGACTGATGTCTCCAGCTTGTAGTTCCTTTATTTATAAGCTATAACTAAAAGTGTAGGATTATGAGCCAACTAAGTATGATCATTATTTCCACTATTTTCTTATTCGTGACTTTGGGAAATTTATTTAGCCCCTCTATGCCCAAGTTTCCTCAACTGTGAATTAAGAAAACTAACAGCATCCACTTTATGATTGTTGAAAGGATTAAGGAGACGATCTAAAAGTTGTTCCCACCCAGAGTTAAATGGTTTATGAGCCTTCTTACTAAAACCACCTTGTGCTTTCTGGATCATTCTTCCTCTGTGTCCTGAGTCATTTCAAGGTGCAGTAAAAACAGTGTTTGAGGTTCTATTCCATACAGATACATATGCTTCATGAATAGTCCCGAACCAATGAAACTCCCAGGTTCATCTCATATAGAGCAAGCTGATAAATTAGAGTCATGTATAATTCAACCTTTTGATGTCTCAATAACATGGACTACTTTCAAACTGTCCAACATTTCTGGTACATTATGGAAAGGTCCTGGGAAAAATGAGTTCGTCATCCCAAAACAATGCTCATCCCAAGCACACGATGCTGTTACTGAATCTGAACTGTTCACTGCCTATGATGTGCTGCTGCTCTCCAAAGATCTGCAGCCCACCCAAGATGCTTCCACCTACACATGCTCTGCTAGACAAGAAGATAAGTGCAGAACTCACTACAGACAGCATGCTTTGGTAAGAGGACCATGGTCACCTCAAACAGAAATGGATTCAAATTCTAGGCATGCCTCTTGTCAGCTGTGTGAACTTAGACACTTTTCTAGTTGTCACCAAGACTCAGTTTCCTATTAAGGGTAAATGGTGATGATATTTATCATATAGCTCATATAGCTGTATATAGCTGTTTTGAGCTGATATAACTGAACAATCCTAAGCTGGTGTGTGTGTGTGTGTGTGTGTGTGTGTGTGTGTATAGAGATCATAGGTCAATTTCAGGTGTCATTCCTCAACTGCCATCCACATTGTTTCTGAGACAGGTTCTCTCACTGTCTGGGAGCTCACCAAAGAGCCTATATTGACTGGCTAGTGAGCCTCATGGATCTTCCTATCTCCACATTCCCAGGCTGACATTACAAGCACTAGGCCTGGCTTTCTAATCTGGTTTCTGGGGATCAACTTAGGTCTTCACACCTGCATCGCAGGCACTTCACTATAGTGTATGGTTGGTAAAATTGTAATGTACAGTGCTGGAGACGAGGAAGTCAGACTGAAGGGCAGACATCTGACAGGCACTATCTTAATACCGAAGGCATAAGAACAAGAGAAGGAGAGAAAGAAAAAATGGAAGGAAGGTACCATTTTAATGAACTACTTCCATAATAATACTATGAGTGTATTCTTGAAGGTTGAGCCCCTGTGGTCCAATGAACTCTCAAAGGACTCACCAGTTAATACTGTTATAAAGGCAGTTACATTTCAGTGTGATTTGGAGGAAACAAGCCTTCAAATTACAGCTTGGGCTAATTGTGAGGAGTTTATTTGGAGGCATTTACACACATCAATCCACAGACAGACAGACAGACAGACACACATATATTGAAATATATATATTCAAATATATATATATACTGAAATTTATCAGTAATTGTAGCAAACTTCATAGAAGTTTGAAAAGCAACTAGCTACATAATACTAATGATCTGAGTGGCGCAGAGGCTCACAAAGTTCCCTAACTGAGAAGTTTTTGTAACTGATGACTGTTGGTGGAAGGTGAGTTTATTTTGGGCAACTCTGCCCCTGAGAGGCGAATCTTACTCAAGTAGCAGTTTCTGCACTCATGCACAGATGAACAGAATTAACTGGACTCACTAGGTTAAAAAAAAAAAAAAGAGCCCAAGAAGTTGGGAGAGAAAAAGTTGTGAGGAAAACTGGGATAAACTCAAGTGGAGAATCAGAGGTCTATCTGATCAAAATATTACATGGATGTATAAAATTCTCAAACAATGAAAATTACATTTAATTGAAGAGTTAAAAAAAAAACTGAGGCTTTGCTCACCATCACAATAGTTTTATTTAAGTAGTCAGGGCTCCATCTTCATGCCGTGGTAGGTGTCTAAGGCCAGGCTTCTAAATGGATTTTTCGTCTGCTTCCAAGACAGATTTTCATCTTAGTTCTACTCAAAGTGAGCTGTGAACGTGGGGAGATGACTCCACTTCTCTGCCTATCTCTCTTTGAATATTTATGTTATAGATTCTCCTTAAAAGAAGGGGGTAAAGAGATGATTGAAATGGATTAAGATGTTCTGTATGAAATGCAGAATGATTAATCAATAATAAAAAAAAAGACTTCCTGGCTCCTTGTAGCCATAAAAATGTGTGGTTCTTGCCTACCGTCCTAGGGTTGATTCCTGTTAGTTTGCCTTCCTTCTTTCTTTCTTTTTATTTATTTATTTTTTACTAGCACAGTACCATGATGTGAATATCTCTATACCCTTAAAATTGGCATGTTGAGGTTTTAATGCCCTATTGATAGCAATGAGAGGTAGGCCCCTTGGGAATTGATTAGGTCAGGAAGCCAGAGACCTCACAGAGACATTAATAATCTTGTAGAAGAGACCTGAGGCTTCTAACCCCTTCTACATTATGGGTTTAAGGAAAGGCTCTCCCTAAGGACCAGACACTGAGTCTGACTTGATCTTGAATTTCACCACCTATAGAAGTAAATTCCTATTGTGGATTAGCCAGCTGGTTCACTGGGCTTGGTTTTAATAACACAGAGGGATGTTGTGGAGCTCAGTCTGTCCCTCTAAGAATTCCAGCCCAATATGAATTCATCTAGAAAGCTCCAGTTTCCAGTTCCTGTATGTATCTTTGGAAATCTTTCTTTAATGTATAACCAACCAGGATACAAACTCTATACTTCTCACAATAACAACTTGAACAAATAAGTTATTACAATAATTGATAAACATGTTTTTCAGATATGCTTTTGCTTTCCTTTACAAAAGTTGTATCAGTTTGTTTTAACCAGGACAGAACAATATTTTATTTTATTTACTTTTTGAAATCTTTTTGATGCATATTTTTATTCAGTTTTTGTGCATTTCATATAATGGATCTTAATCAAATTTAGATCCCCTCCCTCATCTACACCCTCTGCCTGCCCAATGGATTTCATGCAGTCTGTCATTCATGTTAAAGCCTGTTGGGTCAAGCATTTATACTCAGATGCCCTTTGGTGCAAGTTCATCCACTGGAGTCTAGTCAGCATACCTAGAGTCACTCCTTTAAGATAAATCAACTCACCTTCACCTCACAACAAAAGTTCCTGAGCTGAGGTTGGGTCGGCCTCCCACTTACCCCATTCTATGCCAAGCTTCTCTCTGACTGAATCAGCATGGTTCTTGTGCATGCTGTAACCATTGTTACAAGCTTTTTTAGACAACAAAACTTATAAATAAGGCAATATCTGATCCCATTTAAGATAGGACAATCATTTCCCAATTACAGAGGCAAAACCTAAGCAGAGCCATTAACAGTGTAGTACAGACAGAGAACCATCAACAGAGCCATTAATAGTGTAGTACAGACAGAGAACCATCAACAGAGCCATTAACAGTGTAGTACAGACAGAGGACCATTAATGGTTGCTTAAGCAACATCTCAGAGCCTACATTCCTTCTTTTCTCAGCAGCCATCAATTGTCAAAATCGTCTCAGCTGAGTGTGAGACTTCATGAGCCCTTCCCCCATCTGGCTGCCTTGCTCTTGTGCAGGTCTTGTGTATGCAGTCACAACAGCTATGAGTTCCTGTATGCAACGCTACCATTATGTTTGTTAATACTATTTCACTACAGATATCCCTTTCCGCTGGCTTTTACATGCTTTCTGTCTCATCTTCCATAATGATCTCTAAGCCTTGTGGGTAGGCATGTAATACATATGTCCCATTTAGAGCTGAACAGTCCACAGTCCCTTGATAAGTTGGGGATCTCTGTATTTACAAGAGGGGGAGGAGCATGTTCTCTCAAGGTGCTACAGACCTTTCTGAGGAGCATCCTCAGAAGAGTGATTAGTGCAATCTATGATGGATAGCTTTATCTGGCTAAACTTGTTTCATTTCCATTTGGAAAAACTGGTTTCCTTTTTATACCTCATGAAGAAGTACAAATATCCATCCTAGCATTTGGATTAGTAGCCCTCAGTGGTCTCTTAATTTCTCAAAGTCAAGTGACTATAACATCAGTGGAGAGCCCATTAGATTTTGGGTATTCTGTTCAATATTAGATCTGGCACAAAACTCAGAGAAAACACAATTTTTAAATCATATCTGAGCTGTCACTATGAGATAATGTTTCCAGGATGATTTTTAACTCTTATATTATAAATAGATGTTATAGTAGCTAAGGCTACAGTACATCAAGAGTGACAAACACAAGACACATTGATAGACTTTTCCTCGCCTTCCTCTATAAATGTAAGTTATCACTGAACTTACCACGCCTTCTTTTAAAACTGTGGACAGTAACTAAACTGTGGAGTCTGGAGAAGGACTTGCTTGGCCTCTAAGGGTTGGTGATTAGGGGAATGAAAAAAGTAATGGCCTTGTAGGCAGAAAGAACACAAAAAAGAAAGGAAAGCGTTTTTCCTTTTCAGCAAAGGCTAGAGCACTATTTGAATGCTTCTTCCCAGAAATACCATCATCGTCATAACAGTATTAATAATTATTATGGAAATGTTTCTGGTAATTGCATTTCTATTAGGAGGTTGATCATTCTTGGTCCCTATTGTGCCACCTTGTGGTCACAGGACAACACACATTTTCCCATAAAGTAGCTGGCAGTTCTTTCTTTTTCCTCCACATCTACGGGATAGTATCTGGAAAGTGTGTTAACAACAACACCTATATACAAAATGTAATGAGTGTTACTCAACTCAAAAAATAGCACACACTAAGAGCAAGTAGCACCTGGCTGAGGGTGAACTCCACGTGCTCCAGTTCTTTCTACTACGGCAACCTAGATTTCATATTTAGAACATAAAATTGGAGTTCATTTAGGCTGTCACTCCAAATATACTCATGGAAGTCTGACTAGTGTCCATTGACAATCTCATAAATAATTTACTGGTCTATTTATTAGAAGAAAAAGTACCCAGAATTTATATTTCAATCATTGGTAGATTTTAGTGTGACCATTTAAATTTATAGCAACACTTTAGTAATCACAGTTTTAATCAGTGATTATATATCTGCTTTGTAAATAAAAAACTTTTATAACTTTTATCTCAAAAACCTGTGATATTTGCTTAGAGGATTTTGTTTTGTTTGTTTTGTCTTCTGAATTCCAACTTTGTCAGTATCTTGATGGGCAGAATGGAGAAGGGGAGACGTGGCCATCTTCTAGGTGCCTGCTAGGGACTAGAGATTATATTTTGAGACTCAGAACTGAAATGGTCATGGTCTTATAACATTGATGTCTGTTTGCCTTGCTGTATGTCAAGGATGAGAGTGTTAGAAAATAATGAAAATGAACAACCCTCTCACTGTGGGAGTCAGGGGGGTCCTAGGTAGATGCTGCATAAGTCACGTTCATTCTCTGCTGTGATGAAGAGTGTTCACTATCAACCTGATACAATGCCTGGGTGGATGATTTCATTGTGTTCATTGGGGTGAATAACTGCTCACTGTGGGTGGCTCCATTCTGGATGGAGAGAGGGAACTGAGCAGTAGCCTTCATTCTTCACTCCCTGCTTCTGATTTGGATGAGATGTGAACAGCTTTGCCAAGTTTCTGCTGCCTTGGCTTCCCCACCGTGATGGACTTGGCCTTGACCAGAATAGCACTTTCTCCCTTACACTTCATTTCTTAGGGTGTTTGAGGACCTCAGCTCCTGCAGTTCCTAGTCCTGCTGTGTAGTTTAGTCTCTCTGTCTTGTTCCCTCTTGGTCTTAATCTCTAACTTGCATTGAAGTTTAGGATGGTTACTGACCTCTGTTCCAGAGTTCTCCGGATTTCTCTACGTGTTCTTAAGCAGACTTAATCAAACATGTAAGCCTTTTCTTTACCTGTTAAAGTTCATTCCTTATCAAAGTGCAACAATTAAAATGGCACATCTTATTCAAAGAATTTTTAAATATACCAAAAATTAAAATAAAAAGAATTTAAAAAGAAAAACTATTTTTTAAAAACAGAAAATGACTAATATATACTGCCTACTTTTACTGCATGAGAAAATTGGGAATTTTAAAAATATTCCAATCCTTACCATCCTAAATTTCTCTAACAGCAATTTGTAGGTTTTAATGTTATCATAAATTAAAGCTGTGTCCCCAAACAATTTTGAAGCAGAATCTCTCATCCCTCTTTTAGCTAACTGCTTCTCAAGGAAACATAGAAGAAGAAAATACATTGCCTGCAGGCACAGATTGTTAGGCAGCAGAACAAGCTAAGACTCCATATTTTCTGTTTCTGAAATTTTACCCAGAGTTTATGCCAATTAACTGTCATTCTGAGCACAGATTTATCATTTCTTTCTCGCCTTCCTTGTTTCTTCGATCCTTCTTTGCATTCCTTCTTTTTCTTACCTGGGTGTCCAAGGCTAGAGTAAATGCAGCCAGTAAGAAAAGGGAGTGTCTTTCAGCAGTATCTAGCAAAGGTCATGTCATTCAGAGACATCGCAAAGGCCATCATGCAATAAACGCAAGGGAATTGTTTCCTTGTGGAAGTTAAAATAAGAGAGACAGAGAGTAAAGAAACAGCAGGCATTTATATGACAGAATTATCTTTGAAAGCTATCTACTCATTCATAGCACAGCAGGCAAAGATTCCTAGAAGAGAGAGCAGATTGTGCAGAGATGTAGAGAAACAGGGTTCCAGCCACTAGGAGTGCCCTCAGGCCGAACTCGAGAATCTGGAAGAAGAGCAAAAATTCCGTTATGCACTCTATCTCCCCCTCCGAGGATGCCCTTCCCCATGTCCAGTTACTAGCTTCTTAATCACTGTGAATTTTCAAATTGAAGCATGCAGCTCTAATATTTCAAAACAGAATCCAGCTACGAGAGAGAACACGTGTCTGTCTAAGTCCGGGTCACCTGACTTGGGATGATTGTTTCCAGTTCAGTCCATTGGCCTGTGAATTTCATAATTTCACTTTTCTTAAGAGATGACTCATATTTCATTGTGCATGTGTACCACAGCATCATTACACCCTCATCATTTGATGGATAGCTCTGGCTATTATGAAAAGGCAGCAAGGAATGTGATGAGCAGGTATTTGTGTAGCGGGGAACAGGGTCTGTTTCACATATATCCAAGAGCGGTATGGCTGAGACACATGGTAGATCAACTTCCAGCTTTTTGAGGAAACTCTGCACTGATTCCCATAGTAGATCGACCAGTTTGCAGTCGCTGCAGCAGTGGACAAGAGTTCCCCTTTCTTATAGGGCTCCTGATAGATTTACCAGGCTCGGTGGATGGACCCACACTGAAGCATATTTGGGTATACAAATTAGACTCTGTGGGCCTTCTTATGTGTGCGTGTGTGTGTGCTTGTATAATAGAGTTCATTAAATTGTGGGAGGAGGTCTAAATACCATCAAACTGTACTGTATGAAAATTTAAAAGTTTTGATTCAAAAATTTTGTTTTGCCTGGGATGTGCTCTAATATACATTTGAGACCAAATGGGAGACAAGAATAGGAACCAGTAAATAAATGGGAGCTTGGGATAATGGGAAAAGGTCAGACTGAAGTTTTGTATGTAGAATAAGTTCTTGCTTAATGACCCAGATCTGGCTGAGATCTCCTAGGAATTTTATGGATATAGCGAATCATAGTATTATATAGAGCCAAGACTCTACACCACTGTGATTAGGACATAAAGGGATTTACCAAAGAACAAGGAGATATAAGAGAAAAGTTGCTTACAAGCCAGATGAAGAATGCAATCCAAAAGACACCGTGATTGGGGTTGCTATGTTGGAACCACAATGCCTTTGAAAGGAAATGTCTCAGGTAAAAATGCCTGGCTGAAGGACTCCATAGACACAGAAGAGGGAACAGAGAGAAAACGTTTGGTGCATTCAAAATGTCAAGGGAGAAGATGTCCAAAGTCCTAATGAGAAAGGAGGGTAAAGGAAGCTTTCCCTGGTCTTGCCTTTCTTTGTGTTTTGATTTCTTTTGTTAGTGGGAGGTAGTTTTGTATGTTTATGAACAGATGGGAATGATTCCTGGCTAAGGAAAAAATAGACGGTGTAGGAGAGAGATGATAGTTAAAGAAATTAAACCCTTTGAACGCTTGAGAAGTTGAGAAAAATGCCATGTAGTGCACAAGTAGCTAGAGAGGTGGCATGTCACCTTAGCTGTAGACATCCCAAGAAAAGGGTATCATCAAATGGAGATGAAGAGTCATATTTCCTGTTTGTGTCGAGGACGCTGAAGATGTCCTTTTCCCTTTTACTGAGTCCACTATTTCAGTGCAATAAAAGTAATGTAATCAAAGGAAGCCGTGTATGGTGCCTCATGTTTTATTCCCAGCACTTGGGAGACGGATGCAGTTTGATCTCTGTAAGATCAAGGTCAGCCAGCCTGGTCTTTACCGTGAGTTCCAGGCTAGCTGGGGCTCCAGGGAGACCTGGTTTCAAATAATAATAATAATAATAATAATGATAATGATAGTAATAATAATAATAATCAGAGGAGAGTAAAGGGTAATTTGAGGGAGTGGCAGGCAAAGTTCACATATTTATTACTCATTCTAGAGACCAGGGGCTTGGGTGGACTTGGGAGAAATGCTTCATAGGACTGGCCAGATATGGAGGCTTGCGTCTGTATTCCCAGAACTCATACGGCTAAGGTAGGAGAATTGGTCACAGGTTCAAAGGAAGTCTGGATGCAGAATAAGCTGGGCTACAGAGAGAAACTCTGCCTCAAAAATAGAACACCACCTGTTGTGGTATACACCTTCAATCCCAGCTTTCAGGAGGCAGAGACAGGTGGATCTCTGGGAGTTCCAGGTCAGTCTGGTTTATATAGCAAGTCCCAGGCCAGTCAGATGTACATGTTCAGACCTTATCTCAAAAACATAAAACATAAAAATAAATAAAAATAAAATAATAGGACACAACGGAGGCTGAGGCTCAGTGGCAGTGTGCTTGCTTCGTATGCATGGCGTTCTCATTTCAACCCCAAGAAATCATCAGCCTCAGACCTCAAGGGGCTGGAAGAAAAATGTATTTGGTGCCTGCTATATTATTGTACCCTTCGAGGATACCTTTGTCTAAGGCACTGATCTTTCTGGTAGAGAAACCCTCTGCCAAGTGATTGGTAGAATGAGGGAAAATCAGACGAGTTCCCTCTGTAAGCCTCTATACTGGTTCCCATGATGTGGTCCAAAGGTACAAGGAACTGGGCATCCCTATCCTACATAGCAAGCAGGAGGAAACAGATCCGGACCCCTGGATCTGAGGCCCAGTCAGCCTTCAGAGCTCTTGCTTGCTCTGGAATGTAGTTAGGTTGGTTTGAAGACGTCATTTCCACTCCTTCTCCCAGCACCCATGGGAAGAGGGGTTGCTGTGGCCAGAGTTTGTGAACAGGACTTTTCAGATTATATTGTTAAAAATTGCATGTGTGTAAGTTAAAATAATTACTGAATAGATGGATAAATAAGAGTCAATTGCCAAATAACCCCAGTCTTTTCATAAGTTTTTGATCTCTGTCTTTCTGTCATCTCTGTCTCTGTGTCTCTCTCTCTTTCCTCTCTGTCTCTCCTCTTCTTTCTCTCTTGCATTGTTAGTGATGAAACCTAGGGCTTCAAACATACTATCACTGAGGAATAGCCAGGCCTTTGGGACCACATGTCTAAAGTGACAACAGTCATCACTCTATTCTTTTCCTCATTTTCTTTTCTTAGAAAGATTAGTTCCAAAAGGTATTGTTGGCGTACTCCAACAATCAGTGATACACTTTGTAGAAACTTTACTATAAACTCTTCTGCACTTGGGAGTCACAGGCAGGCAGATATCTGTGATATTGAGGCCAGTGCCTTCTACACAGTAAGTTCCAGGCCAACTGGGGGCTACAGAGAGATCTTGTTTCAAACAAGCAAACAAACAAACAAACAAGAAAATATTAGTTACTCAGAACTTAGCATTTGAATAGCATCCAACATCCAGATTTCTATAGGAATGTGTTAAGATTTTTTAAGTGTCACATGTGTTAACACTTCAATGAGAGAGAACTAATCTTATCTGCTATCGAAACATCAGTTGCATTTCACTGGTAATAAATGTCTGGGCCATCATTTCACTTAAGAAGTCTGTTTTATAACCCTAGTACTCCAATGAGTGAAAATATCTGACAGCCACTTTCTTGCTTCCTGGTTCTTCCTCTTCCAGCCATTTATGACAACCCACTGTTGAAGAGTAATTTGCAGACTACGTTGGGATTTTATCAGAAATACCTTAGCCCCGGAGTCTCTCTGTTTCATAAATATGTGACTTTAAAAGTTAATAAAAAGAATGTAAGTGCTGAATACATGGACTGGAGAATCTTGAGTCTGTTTAGGAATGGTAATCAGTGGTTATCATGGGTAGATACAGTGGATACTAGAGCTGACTTAAACAGCAACCAACTAACAAAGGACATTTTCTCTTAAACATTTGTTTACTTTCTTGATGATTTAAAATTTTATTCTGTCTATTAATTCATTGTTTTTCTTTTTGTTTTTTCATGGAAACAGGGACAGCCCCAACTATCCTGGAATGTGCAATGTAGACCAGGCTGGCCTTGATCTCACAGAGATCATCTGCCCCTACCTCCTAAGTTCTAGGAATAAGTTTGTGAGTCACCACATACATACACACATACATAGACATATATATATACATATACATACATATATACAAACACACACATATAGATATATAAATATATATTATACTCCATAAGTTCAAAGCTGATTTTGCAGTTGAAATCCTACTCCTTTTATAAATATTGCTACTGTTATTTCCTCATCAACTGACCCTTTCCTATAATCTTTTTGAGAGGGTCTATGGGGCAAGAGGGAAGAGATTTTAATGGATTTCAAGCTGTTACTGTGGTTTGAGATATGTTCTTTCATATTCCTTTATAGCAAAGTTAGTTTGAATTGGGTTTTTAATTTTATTTTTCATGCATTCAAAATTCACTCTTACAGAACTCAGGGTATGCAATATTGAACTCTATTGGATTATTTTCAATCCATCTAGCACAACACAGAGATTAAAGAGGTTCGTTTTTCGTTGACAATTCTATAAGAACTGAGTGATGGATTCTTATCTTGCGGCAGGCTTTTTAATGAATAAATTGGGCATTGATAAAGTGAGTTTAGGTTTACATTAAGGTACACATGGTGGCTATTGTACTGACTGATGAACAATGTTCTACATGTATCTTAAAAGTACTGAGTAATAGGCATAGGTATTCATGTGAACAAAACTTTAATTTGATGCATTTTTCTGGTTGTTACTACGCAACGCAATATGAGAAATGTTTATATTTAGCTTCTAATGGAGTTTATATCTGGTTTCTAGTAAAGTTTTTATAAAATATATCATTGATTGCTGTTTCATCCTGTGATGGTTAATCTTGGGAATTCTCCAAGGCTTCAGCACCAGATTGGAACTATAAAACATCTGACCTCATAGACCAAGAAGCTACTGTGCAGGTGCCTATTATTAGGCTGCCCAGCCTGTATCATATAAAGGATCTCATAAATTCCTCTGCAATATACATTAGTTGTCTCTCTTCTGTTCTGCTAGAGAGTTGCAATATAACAATCCTAACATCTAACATATAAAGGAAGGAATCTTACAGACAATTGTTGGTATGCATTTTGACAAATGTATACAATGGAAATACTCTTGAAAGTGCCATATGAATTGTGTTCTCCGTTGTTAATTCTGTGTGACCATATTCGACAGCCTGTTTATCTAGGTGCTTATGTGACAGGTAGTATATTGAAAAGACATAGAATATAATTGCTTTTAAGGGCATATGTAATTTCAGGCCATGAAAAAGAAAGTAATAGCCTGTAGTGTATGATGATTGTCCTGAATAATATGATGCGGATTATATTAATAATGAGAATGACCACATATTTGGATCAAATGAAAGAAAGACTATAAAAGCATCATGTTCACTGTCCTAAGATTTGAGTCTTCAGGTTATGGAAAACTAAGAAAATGGGTTCATGTAATCATTGCTTAAATGATATCATTCTTAGAAAGCAGATTAAGGTAGAAGTTTTTCCAAACTGATTCTAACAGTTTTATTTCTAAGTAGATAAACTTAAGGGGATTGAAACAGGAGGGAAATTTTCTGTTCTTTTAATTGTGACAAAGAGATGATAGAACAGTCAGCTTTGCAGGGAGCTGAAGAAGTCTTGTTCCACCCTCTCCTGGTCTTAGGAAACAAAAGGGTAAGATAAATCAATAAATTTGCCCATGAGTCTCTGGTGCACATTTAAACCTAGAATGCACTAAAGTTTCTTTTTTTTTTTCCAAAAATTTTTAATCTTAAATACATAGACTTCAGAGAAAGTCTATTCTGCTTGAAGTAATTAGTATTTTGTTTACTTTTAAAAAATTCGTTGTTTGTGTCACATATGTATGTATGTATGTATGTGTTGTTTGTGTGACGTATGTATGTATGTGTGGTAGGGTGCAGTTGCCAGTGTGTGACTGTGTGGAGGTCAAATGTCATTGTCTAGTGTCTTTTTCTTTGCCTTCCATTTAGGTTTTAAGGCAGAGTCTCTTGTTGAATCTTCGACTTGCCATTCAGGCCATAAAGACTGGCCAGCAAATCCATGTCTGTTTCCCCAAGAACTGGCATAACTTATCACACTGTACTAAATTTGTGTGAAGGTTCTGGGAATGGGACCATGGGTCTCTGACTTGCACAGTAAGCAGTCAGTGGGCAGGTTCATTTCCATAGGTCCCTGTTTTGCTTTTACTGGGGTGGTTTTTGTTTCATCTTATTTTGTTTTCTTGAGACAGTGTCTCCCTTTTGTCCCAGGTGGCCTGGAACTTGCTATATAGATCAGGCTGACCTGGATCTCACAGAGATTCCCCTGCCTCTGCCTCCTGACTAATGGGATTAAAGGCATGTACCACCATGCCTGGCTTTGGGATGTTTTTTGAAACTCAAGTTTCCTTTTGATGTCTGATGAATTTTTCTTTCTAAATTTTCTAATACATTGCAATAATTCCCTATTTTTAAAAATTTTACTCATCATTCTAATTTCTACCTTTTTGCATTTCTCACGTAAAAGCAGTTCTGAAATTTTTACTCCCAATGTCACATAATTTAGAAGGTGAATTGTTCGATGTGGAAGCCAACTAGTTATGTGTCTATCTAATTGTTTTTTTTTTTTTTTTTTTTAAAAAAAAACCTTGAAAACATTCAGGAATCTGAAAACATTCATAATAGGTAAAACTAGTGCAGAAGATCTAAAATAGGATGTACTTTCATTTCTCTTTTAAAGAAAAATGTTCTAATTAGAATTCAAAACACTGTACATATCTAGTACTGATATATTTTATATTAGTTCATATTTATTACGCATAGTACCAAGTTCCTTAAGAGGACTTTAACACAAGTGCATAATGTACTTTGAACATATTATCCTACACACCTCTTGTATACGTAACTAATCTATCACTCTAATGACATGCCATGTCCCAAAGCAACTTACAAGAGGAAGAGTTTATTTCAGCTTAGGATTCCTGAGGGCGAGTTTATAACGAATGCCGAGGCAGCGGGCTGGAACAGGAAACAGAGAGAGATCAAATCTCAACTGCACAGAGGAAGCAGAGCGCAAGCAGGAAGTGAGGTAAAGTCATAAACCCTCAAAGCCCACCCCCGCTGAACTGCTTCCCATGGACCTCCTGAAGATTCCATCAACTCCTCAAACAGCGCCCCCTCCCTGGGGGCCGAGGGTTCGCATACATAAGCACACGGGAGAACAACACGCTGCTCTTTCAAACAGCCACACCCTTGTCCCTTAGGCAGGGTGGCTCCCCCCAACACACACACTTCCTGTTAGTCCTCTCGACTCCCTGTCTACTAGATGAGTTCCCTTCTACTTTAATGTCATAGACATGTAAGACTGCATGTACCAATGTAAAACCAGGAATCCACAAGTCTGAGAAAAGGTGATGCTTGCCTTTCTGAGTCTACCTTTATTTGCTAAATATTTTGATTTCCGGTTGTATTCCTTTGCCTTCAGATATGTATTTGCATTCTTTGTGGCTGACTTTATTTCTGTGATAAGCTACTGAGATATAAGACTAAAATAAACTGACTCCTTGTCTCTCATTGAATTAAATTCAACTGAACTTAATGGAAATGTAATGGTATTTTGAAAGAAAAGACCAACAATTCTATTAATTCTCAGAATTTCTATTAAGAACAGGATTTAGTGACAGTGCTTAGATTCCTAAAGGCAGTTCACTGTGATTTGGTTTTCCATAGGCACTGGACAAGAGACCTATATAGAAAAGGATGGTCAATATTTAAGCTACCTTTTCTTTTTCCTCACCAAATCCAGGGAGGCAGTTTCCCTTAGCCTCTCCCTCTCATGAGAGTTCTATTGACTTAGAACTATTTCTGCATTCACTCATTTAATAGGACAAAATATTATAGTAATAACTTAATTGTGTCTTTAAACAAGTAGTTTTTCTCCTAATGAGTAAAGAGATAGAATCACAGTGTCTGGGGACACTATGGGAGCTTCCATCCAGGGCTTCTGTAGCTTCCAGGAAGGAAAAACCATATTCTACTGTGGATTCATTGAAGAAGTATTAGTGATAATAAACAGGGAATGGTATCTCCTTTGAACTCTTAAAATTTAGCATAATGAATTAGATTTTGTTCTGCATGGTGCAGTAAGAAATATAGCAAGATAAATACCACCAATAAGTAAGTCTATGGAAACAAAACTAAATTATAAGACAAAAACTAGGTCATTGTATGATTTGTGTATGTATATGTATGTATGTGTGTAAGTGTAATCATTTGTATATGTGTATGTATGTGTGTGTGTATCTGTCACTATATATTTAGCTATTCCTATAGGTCTGTATGTTTGTAAAGAATAAGGGTCAATATTTAAATCCAGGGAGGGAGTTTCTCTTAGACTCTCCCACTCACAAGAGCTGTATTGATTTAGAACTTTTTCTGCAGTCACTATATATACATAGTTACATAAAGATAGTTAGATAAATAGAAAGATAGATAGATAGCAATAGACCAGCAATATGGAAACATGATGCATCAACTATAGTATATCTATTATTACTATAGGTATCTCAACTAAACTGTACCTATGTCTACACCATGTCTATCTATCATCTATCAATCTATCTATTCATTTTTCATTTGTCTTTCATCTACCATCTATCTATCCATCCATCTATCTATCCATCATCTATCTATCTATCTAGCTATCTCTCATCTTTCATGTATCTATCTACTCATCTTACATCTGTCTATCATCTAATTTAAAACCTCAGTGACTTTTTTTCTTATCAGGGACTATTCTACATTAATTTTTAATTGAGTGCTCTTTTCTTTTCTTTTTTTTCTTTTCTTTTTGAGACAGGGCCTCCTGTAGTCCCAGCTGACCTGGAACTCACTATGTAAACCAGGCTGACCTCTATTTTACAAAGATTCACATTCCTGTTCGTTCCCAGTGTTGTGATTAAATGTGGCTATCACCATACCCAGCTTAATTTTTAATTGCGTATTTTTAATTTATGTGTGTGTGTTTTGTATGCACGTAAGTGCATTGCATATGTGCCGTGCCCACAGAAGTCAAAAGTGGGCATCAGATTCCTTGGAAGTGGAGTTACTGAAGATTATCAGCTTCTATGTGGGTGCTGGTAACTGAACCCAAATCCTCTGTAAGAGCAACCAGCACTCTTAAATCTTAAGCCATCTCTCTAGTCCCATATTCTGAATTATTTTTATTTAAGAAAAGTCAGGTATTAAACTACTGATTATTTTGATTTTGGAAAGGTGTTTCTTGCTTGGTGGTTTTGGTTCCTCTTAAAATTTATTTATCTGTCACTCTGAGGGGACAATATATAAATAGTAATATGAAGATAAGTGGAATCACACAATAGTCTTGAAAATTAAATGAACTTCTTGAAATACTTTACAGGACATAATATATTGGCCACAAAGCATCCAACTTTCTCACTATTTATTTATTTATTTATTTAGTAAATATATACCTTAACTACAACAAGTGATCAGCATTGAGAATATATTCAATGGTGCAATGATGATGCGCCACACACATAAATATTTGTCTGCCACTTTCACAGACCCTTGGATCCCTCTGAAAAGCAGCAGCTCAATACAGTTCTGGTGTAGATGGGCAAAAATCTAGAATGTACAATGGGAATGTGAGAAATTTCCCACAAAGCAGTGTGGTAATGTGGGTCAAAACTTAATGTCCATGGAATCAGTTTTCCTGTTCATTAATTTTTCAGTCGTTTACATATTCATCAACTAACGTTTTGTAAGCCCACATGGAAGCTGTTTGATTTTAATATGTGTAAGTATTTCTCATCAAAACATGTCAACTATAATTAAGTTGAAGAAGATAGAGTCTTCATTTGAATACATATTTTACAGTCACATTATTAGTCTTGAAATAAATACGTATTTTATCTATGCTTTAATCCAAAGGCACCCACAGTTAAATTATTCAAGAGTAAATTTATTCATTCCTCAAAAACAGGACATGGACTTACATGCATGTGCTTGAAGCAGTTTAACTTGATAATGCACCAAAGCAGTGTTCTAGGTCAGCAAAATCAAATAAATATCTCACATTGTGTGGATCATATTGTAGGCTCTACTTCAGTCACTCAACTAGTCACTGTGTGCTGAAATTAGCAACTCAGTGATCAAGAACATGGGCTGCTCTTGCAGAGGACCAGGGTTTATTTCCCAGTAGCCATATGATGGCTAACAACTGTTTGCAACCTCATTTCCAGGATATCCAACACCCTCTTAGGGCCTCCTCAGGCATTGTATGAGTGTGTGCAATTTCATACATGCAGGCAAAAACTCAAGCAAATAAAATAAAAAATAAAAAAGGATCTAAAAATGAAAACACAAGCAATGTGTAAGTCAATGTTTCTATGTTGTCATCAAATTCCTGTTTTTTAATTAATAGATATTTAAATTTCATAAACGTTTTAAATATTCATCTTTTGATTTTGTACCTAGCTTAATAATGCAAAAGACAAACAAACAAACAAAACCCAAAGCATTATTAACTCCTTGGCTTTGCTGAGTGAGCCCAAGCTGGTCTGTAGACATCAGCAGGACCATAATACATGTGATACCTTGAATTTAAAAATCAAACCAAAACAGAAAGATCCAGGGATTTACTTATTAGGAGTCCAGTACCATAAAAGCTTTCTTCTATAAATTGTATATTTCTGCTGTGGTTCTTTCTTCCTTTCTTTCTTTTTTTTTTTTTGTTACAGTTACATTTACCCTTCTACAATGTCCAATCTAATATTATTTGTCATGAATGGCAAGAAAGGGAGATAGCATTCTTAAAAGTCCACAACACAGCTTTTCTAGATTTCTGCTATTGTGGGGCCTTAAGGCCTGGAAGTACTCTTGACGAGCTTTGAATGTAGATAGAAAAGGGACAAGGAAAGCAGGCCACAGTCAGCCCTGGCTGGTATCTGGCTACAGCATCTCTGGGCAACGCTGGCCTCTGTAGGCTCCACAGTCAAAGTCATGCATTCTTCAGTGTTAAGATGGAGCTGTTCTCATTGTGACAATGGATAAAGAAGTTCTAGAGAAGACCGAGAGTGAAAAAAATGGAAACGGAATTTCTAGGTGGCAGCAGGAAATGAGAAGTGGTTGGGGACGGGGAGGACGGGGGTGGAGCAAGGCTGCAGCCCACCTCTGCCCAGGGCCTGCGGGCTCTAGGGAACTTCCCACTGAGAACTCAGTGCACAACCAACTAGGTCCTCCAGGGAAGTCCGGAGTCTGCGAACTTAGCCCTCTGCTTCACGCATTCTGGTGTATTCGATTTCACCTGTTGGCTCGCCTTTGCTTTTCACTTGTGTGTCTCCTCCCTCTGTTATGTAGAAAGCATCAGGACACTTGGTTGATAAAAAGAGCTTCAGAGTCAGGGGTTTGCTTTGATTAAACCAAGAATGCTGCAATAGCTTTCTAGCCCTCGTGGTCTGTCAAGTTGAGATGGAGACAAAGTACTTAAAACTCTAGAACTTGCCGGCCAGATTCAAACCAATCACAGAAGGCTTGTCTTTGCATCTCAGCACTTGAGGTTATTATTTTTTTTTTTTAAATAACAGACATTTGGGATCCCTTTGAAAGAGAGCCCACTAGCAATTACATCGCTCCAGGTGTAAATCTGTTCTAACTGTAGTGCTGTTGAGATCCTTTTGCACAGGGTGAAAGTATGTCCTGCAGGGACAAGGTTTTTGATACAAAAGCATTAGTCATGGAGGCTGTCACTGTTGTTGTTACTTGCACTCGCTCATGTGTAAATCTGTGCTGTTTGTACTGGCTCTTAACAATTTTCCTTCCAGGGATTGTTACGTTCCTCTGCAGTCATATATCAGTTCTTGGGTATGTTCTCACCAACGCTGACTATTTGACGGTAAGGCCCCTTGGTAGTCCAACAGAATAGAAGTCAGGTCATGCAACCGGTTCTCTGGAAATTACGTAAGAGAAATAAATACCCTGGTATTTCAGAAAGGAAATTATGAAACTCTCATCAAACACAGATTCACAGACTCTCTTAAGCTCTCCTGTGAGAAAATTGCTCCTGAGAGGGTCTTTAATGGAATCAGGGATAAAGCATCTTGCAGGAGAGAACTATAGGTCCCAAGATACTAGAAATGGGCCATGGGTCAAGCTACTTTCTGAGGGAGATTCAGAGGTGTCAGATCTAAGGAACCACAGGGCATCTGTCCATGCCCGGGGACTCTCTCTCTGTCTTTCTTTCTCTTTCCTCCTTTTCCTCTTCCTCTTCCTCTTCCCTTCCCTTCCTCCTTTCCCAGCTTTCTCTTTCTCCCAAGCTCCTCCTCCTCACCTACAAGTCAATCCACCAAAAATTGTTTTCCACTATGATGAAATAATTCCAAAAGTAATCTGCTTTTTCCCAAAACTGAATTGTTTTGTTCTGTTAGTATAGCTGAGCTCTATGCTACCAAATATGGCTGGTACTACAATCATGCAAGTCTGGAACTGAATTATTTAAAGAGATGAACCAGCAGCTAAATTATGGCATTGTAATTACTTAGGAAGATTTGCCTGGATTGTTGTCTACATTTGTGTCCTAATCCTCTTTGGGTAGGACCTGAAATAATGTAGGGACTCATAGGTAGAAAAAAAAATGAATCAAAGGCAGCAATGAATTCATAAAGAAAGAAGACAGAACATCAGGAGCAGTGAGCTAAGTTTTGTGAATACATTTCTTAGGGCAGGGTACTTATTTATTTTGAGCCCAGGATTAAGGAGACTTGCATAAATCTCCATCAAAACTGCCTGGGTTTTGCAACTGTGGCTACAACATTGGTAACTAAACTCAAACCCCTTGTGCTAAATAACACTGTGGTCAGGTAGATGACCAGATTGCTTCTAGAAGGCAATGTAAAGAATATTGTCAGTGTTTCTTCTCTCTGGGGACTGTAAAAGTTATCTCTCCTTAGTTTGGGTTTCACTGAAAGGCTGAAACTATTCAGTCTCAGAATATTGTAGACTATTCAACCTCCAAAAATTCTGAGGGAGTTGCCAATATCTATTTTGAATGTTTCACATTTTCAATGCAAGAAGAAATGTGGAAATGTGTGTGCAGTGGGTGACTAGATGACTTTTTAAAGTTGCAAATTGTGAAATGTAACTGATCTTAAAGCATCATGAAATCAGATTCACAAAAGGAAGTTTCTAAGACGGGAGGCTTTCAGGCAACCAATGCTTTTGTGTCAGAAAATATCGTTGCAAATAAAAATGTATCCGTACCCTTCATTTAATAAGGGTTTACATGCAACTTTAGGAGATCAGCACCGAGATTCTCCAACTTATTCAGTATATTCCTTAATACATATTAAGGAGGTATCCAATTCCTATATAAAAATAACATATAGGAAGAGAAGTAGTTTTGGGGTTCACATTTGCCCAAACTAAAATGCATTTTTTCAAGGCATTCACTTGAAAACAATAGTGTGTGTTAACATAAACAAAATTTGATTACAGTAAACGTAAAAAGCTAGCTCCCCTAATTAATTGCTATTTGCCTACTTGTAAACAGAGTACATCTTCTGTATTCCAAGCATTGAATCAGGGAAGTGCAATCAGATTGCAGAAAAGGCATTGTTTATAATGTCAGTTCCTGCTTTGCTAAAACTTGGTGACTCAGTTATGCAAACCACACAAAAGAGCAGACTTCTCTATGAATACAAATTCTGAAATGAGGTTTTTTTTTTTTTTTTTTTTTTTGCTGATAAAAAAGGACAGAAGCTGAAATACTAGTGATGGCACATAAGTCTGTTACAAATCCGGGGTTCATTGCCACCTGCTGAAATAATTTCTGAAACATGTATTTATGTGTGTAACTCAGGTACATGTTAGAAGCACTTAAAATGGATAGGACAAAACATGAGCAGAAGTACAGTAAATGAAATATCTAGATTTCATCCTCATAAGTTCAATGAAATATCCAAGCACCTCAAAAGGAAGCAATTATATTTTTTGTATTTTTCTTAATCATGTAATTCTATTGAATTATGTTATTGTCACTAAAATGTTATTGGAAGCACTGAGGTATAGTTCTTCATTTCTGTCTTGTTACATCCGTTTTGTCAATTTGTAGCTTATATAATAGAACATCAAATATTAGAACATAAATGTATCAGAGGATTGGAATTAGATTCTTGAGGACATGTGCTTAAAGAACAGAAACTGGTCAAGGTTGGAGAAAACCCACAGATACCAATTAAATTTGCTTTTAAAATGGGAAGCATGAAAGTTGTTCCAAGTGACTAGAGGTAGGTACTGTATGAAGAACTAAAAGTCACAGTTTATGTATGTTAGAGTCACGAAAAATGATTTGGGGTGAGTTAGTAAGTGGGTCTGTTCAGAACTGCATGAATAGAGACTCTCTGAAAATTATACTCTGCACAATGTATGGCACAGGGTCAGGGGCGACATTAGAGCCAGAATCAGCAGATTTGGAATTTGTTCCTTCGGGTTCCATACCTGTGAGGAGATTCACTGTAATATCATTTATATATCTTTAACCTTTATTTAAAATCTGAATTTGGAGAATGTTATTAAACTACATCCCTCCAACAAACAAAAAGCAAACCCCAAAAAGGAAGAAAAATGGCTGCAGTTGGAAGTGAGGAATGAGTTAATACTATGATCTCCCTGATCCTGCTCTAGGTTCTTTCCCAGAGTTTTTTTGCGGAGCCCACTCCCTGAAAAGAATAAATTATCGGCTTATCATCCTTGAGTGTTTAAAATATACTCGTATTTTATGTTTCAATTTAAATATTTATTTGAGGTTTTCATGAAAAATTGGTGTGTGTGTGTGTGTGTGTGTGTGTGTGTGCGCGCACGTGTGTTCATGTGTATAGCTGTGTAGATGAATACTGGACCTGTGCCTGGAGGTCAATGTCTAGTGTCTTCCTCAATTGCCTTCACACCCTGTTGTTTTATTTTGAGCCCTGGTCTCTCAGTCATCCAGGAGCTCAGGAATAGTCTAGCCTGGCTGGCCAGCACGTCCACTGATGCCTGCTTCTCTGAATCCCCAGAGCTGGCATGTCATACACATGCCATCATGCCTGGCTTTTTACAGGGATGCCAAAGTACTTTACCAATTGGGCGATCTTCCCAATCCCCATGACAAATTTCAAATATAGACCATCAGCTGGAAAACGCACTGTGCTCCCCGACTTTGGCTTGGTGCCAGCATGCAGATTCAGCTTTGCAAATTCATAGAACTTGTTTCTAGGCCCCTCAGATGGTTCCCTCTTCATTTACCGCACAAGCAGATAGTCCAGCACTGTGAAAGATGCTTATGTTATTTAAAAGTTTATTGTATGTTAGGTTTCTTACTCTAATATGTGTACTAACCTTGTCATTTTCTGTATCAGGAGACACAGAAATAGCATAAAACAGCACGTCTTAGGAATTATGTGTATACGAATCTGAATCCCTATAGCAATTTTCACAGCCAATAAGTGTCAGATTCAAATTTCAGAGTAACTCCAGAGTGAGCCAAATCTCAACCCCTTCCTGCTACAGAGCCACAATGTTACCCTCACCATTCAAGTCCCATAATTTAGAACATATTCACACTTAACATGTTGGGATTTGAGGTAACAAGAGTTGCAATTATGAAAATTTTTTAAAAATCATGACCTTTGACCTAGTCATTTCATAGATAGAAATCCATTTTAAGAAATACAAAAATGAAGGTATGAAGGCATATATTAATATTCATAGACAATTAATATATCCTTTCAAGATCAAAGACCAAAAACTGAATACAAACATATATAGATTATTGATGATTATTGTTTGTATATATTAGGAAATAAGACATATGGGATCATTAAAATGCATGATTTCAGATGATTTTATTTTGTTGTAAAATTAGATCATATAAATGACCAAAAACTGGAAAGAAATGTAGAGAAAAGGGGAAGAATCTTTCAAAGCATACGTTGGCAGTGACTGGTTACCAATAATGCAGATAATGATTTGTTTTATATTCTGAAATTTCCTACCTATATCTGAAAGTGCTTTGAAAATCATTTACCATTTCCACAACAAGCATTCACTGACAATAAGAAAAGAATATACTTTTTCAAAAAGTTACAAAGTGTCAAAGACAGCATCCTATAACCCAGGCTTTCAGGAATATGCTTGTTCTTTCAAAGTGTGATTGAACTATTAAAAAATATTTTGCAATTTCTTTGCAGCCTGTGGCGTATTCCTCCAGTAGAGACAATAATGAGAAGCTTTGACTGTCTGTTTTCTTTGATGTTAGTTTTGAAAAGAAAAAAAAAAAGCCAAGTTGCATGATTGCTCTGGTCTTTCAAGGAGCTAGTCAAAAGCAGACGTTCTTCCAGGATTCAGTTGTTAATAGTAATGGAATGTATTTCTCACTGTGTTATGGAGGGGCACTATGTGTACTGAAGTAGGTTCCCCTTCTCTAGTGACCACCAAAGGTGTTTGTGTCTCCTTTAGAACCTCCAGCAGTAAGACTTCCCTATATCCAGTGGCAGTAATGATCATACAGAATAATTAGCATTTTACTTAGCTGGACTCTCTTCAATTAGTGACCTGTGCTGATGGCAGGGTGAAACGGCCTGAGAAGCTGCCATCCATGGTTAAAGAGGAAGAGCCAAGGCTGTGGGGCTCACTGTCTTTGATTGAACTTGAGCCCCACAGATAACACAGATGAAGCTGGCGTTATAATTACTGTGTTAAGAAACGGTAAAGTAAGACACGGCCCCGTGATGAATTTGATAATTGCAAAGTATTAATTGTCTCACCCACATAAGATAAATGAGACTTTCCAGAGTAACTACAGAAGAGCTAATGTACTAAATAATAAACTGTCCACTCAAGCAGTATGAGCTTTTACAAGAAAGAGACTCAATTGTTATTTGTTTTAATAGATTTATTGGAAAGTAAAGGCCTTAATAATGTATTAGTACATAAGCAATGAAATATTCATTGAATGAGTAAGTGCGATTTTGTTGAATATATATATATATATAAATATATATATATATATATATATGTAAATGTATAGGCACCACTTTAGCCAGAACTCTCCATCAACTGTTCTCTGTTCATAACATGACAAATATCAAGGCATTTAATTGCTTCACAAAAGCTAAAATAGAAGCCATACATGCAGATCCTGAGGCTTATTTTTTAACCAAAGAAGAAAACTGACCAAGATAAGGTAACTTCAAATTCAGCATCTGTTCAAACTAATTTTAAAAAATCCTTAAAAATCCATCTTTAGATGTGTTAGATCACAATTTCTTTCACTTGAGCATACATTTTTAACAACCTTGGTTATATAATTTTTCAGCCCTGTGCAGATTAGAATCAAGAAATTAGATACAATGTGGTGACAGCCTGACAGATTCATGACACATTACCATAAGAAGAAATGTGTAAGTGAAGGCTCACCCTGATGGAGGAAGAAGGCTATGCAGAGGCTATATATATCCATTTAGTCCAAAGTTATCAAACATAGGGAAATGGCTCTACTTTCTGATAAGTCCAATGTACTGCAAGTATAGTGAAACTATATGTAAATTATTATATAATCACTTTGCATACACTAGGGAGACTTTTGTCATTGCAACAAAATGCTTGACAAAATTCACTTAAAAGGGTGAATTTATTTTGTCCACTATTTCTATGGGGTTTTAAGCCATAGTGCTTGGCTGTGTTGATTCAGAACCGAGGTGAAGTACAACATGTGAGCTGTTAAGGAAAATGAAGTTAGAACTGCGGAGATGCTTCAGCAGTTAAAAGCACTGGCTGCCCTTGCAAAAGACTCTGGTTCAATTCCCACCACCCACATGATGGCTAACAACCATCTGTAACTCTAGTTCCAGAGGACCCGATGCCCTGTTCTGACTTCACATGCACTGCATGACACTGGTGCAGCTACAGTCATACAGTCATGCAAGCAATACACTCATCCACATAAATGGAGTGGGGAACAAAAGGGCCGGGTAGAATATAGAGAGGGATAACTTCCACTAAAAACCTTTTGAAAATTAGTCACACAGAAACCTACCACTGGAGCAGCTTCCTGAAATACACATATAGAAATAAATCAAAAAGAGCTTAAATGGAGTTTTCCTATCATGGGGTGCTGGTGCCCCTAAGCAGACACCAAGGGTAGCAAATCAAAAGCCCATTGCATGGAATGGGTTGACTTGCTTGAAGTTGTTTGTCAGTGAGGTCCCAGAGACAAACCCTTGTAATACTACCAGCTGTTGCCAATGTTCTTGGCTATCCTGCAGAATCAGATGGTAAGATTCTATCACCAAATAAACCACATACTTGAGTCAGAGGACATGGAGAAATCAAGCTGGTCCTTATCTCAGAGCCTTATCTCGACTGCCTGGCTTTGATCACTGGAAGGCGTTATGTAAGCTACAAGAAGAGAAAAGTAATCTTCAATTTTACCCACTTGTGAATGCTGGAGAGCTCAAGAGCTAGAATAACCACTGGCCTGGAAAGACATGCCCACTGGGGCAATAACGGCACAAAGGTCATGAGAGTAACCAACCCCTTTCTGATTGGACTTAAGGCCCCCTACACAAAATGAAACCTACCCATACCTAGCATCATTATCAGGGCCAAGAACTTGTGACTAGACAGGATTGACCTATTATTATTCTGCTAAATGGACATAGGACTAAGCATCTAGTGACTTATCCTTACACCTGTATATTAGCACATCACTTGGCATTCATCAAGGAAACTACTTTACACAGTAGATGGAGTTTACACAATGACCCAATGGTCAAGGTTCACAGAATAAGAGCTTGTGGAATGCTTAGCCCTAAATGGGACAACTGTATCACAACCTCTTGTTGCAAGGCTCCAGGATCATTACAGAAGAGGGGGCAAAAAGACCACAAGAACCAGATGCTATAGTTAACAATAAGAAAGCCATGTTTTCTGCACAAAACCAGGCAGCTGCATATGTGAACTCACAGTGGTTGTGACAGCATGCCCAAGACCTGTGCAAGCTCAAACCAGACAACATGCCAACCTGGACAGTGAAGGTGGGCAAGAAGCCCACCGTAGTTGAGAGCTATTAGCAATTGTTAGTTACTGGGAGAGGGAGATTCAGTTTTGTTAATGGTGTGGCCCCTGGCAGGTTAGCCATGCTCCAGGGGACGGACGCCCACACAATAGTATGTGTGCAATAAAAATCGAACTGAATGGACTTCAGAAAAAGCACCTTAAAAGGACATGGAGCTGAGTAGTTTGGAGGTATTTGTGGATATGGGATTAGATGTAGAAGGGGGTGAGTATGGTCAAAATACACTGCATGACATTCTGAAAGAATTAATAAAACGTTTAAAATTAAAGAACATGTAACATAGACTATGCATCTCAGATGGACAGGAGGCAGAGAAAGAAGAAAGTGGGGAGAAGATAGAACAGTCACAGTCCTGACCCTCTTCCACTGACCCACACAACCTAGTTAGGTCCCACCTCCTAAAGTTTCTACTGCTACTAGCTAAAGACCAAACCTTCTGCATATGAACCTGTAGGGGGTAGAGGGCGATTTTGCAACACTGAGGTAGTATGCAAACCACAAGTGCAAGGTTCAAGGATATAAAGTGAAGTGTCAGAGCCGTGATCTTGAAAATCTACTGGTAGGTAGACACAAACATAAGAGACATATTTTTAATAGTGTGGAATGATCAAAATGTGCTAAATGACAGATAGGTACCTAGTGCTAGTGGAATGACCAACTAGAGGGCTGAATCTAATAATTCAGAGAAAATAATTTCCAAACAAACAAGCCCCAGTCCTTAGAAAAGCTATTATGTAAGGCAAGGTGTTCTCAGGTTTTCCTGAGGAAAGTGGCATCGTGATGTGAAGCAACAAGGCTTATGGAGTAAAACTCACTGTTGTAATGCCTCTGAGTAGATACAAGGGCTCTCAGTGAGGAAGACCTCAAAGCTACATGTGTGATCACAGGTATGCAGAAAGATCTGGCCGGCCATCACCGGCACATTAGGACATTAACAGAAGAAAGATGGAATGTTCTCTTCTGATTTATTCTCTGCACCCTCAATACCAATACATTTGAAAATATAGACTTTATTTCCAGCATTGAATTGTTTGAACATTTTACTTGTGTGTTGCTTCTCCTCTCAAGTAGAAATGTTGAACTCCTTGGGATAAAAACCTGTTACTCTGAGTAAGCACCAAGAAGTTATTTAACAAATCTGTTCAAGTTGAATAAGAAGATTAAACATTACCCGCACAGTAAGTGATGTTGAATAAATTTTAAAGGCAAAGCTGATTTCTAATACAGATTATATCCAGTGCTTTAGAAAGCTCCTTTCAGCTGCTCGCTCTATGAGCACTGGATGGCAAGCACATCCTGACTTCTTTTCAAGCTGATCTGTGGATCTCTTTATCATTTATAATTAGTATTATTCTGAAATTAAATGGCTCTTAAATGGCCTAGATGCAAAAGTTGGGAGCCTCTTAATTTTTTATGATTACAACTCGAACTGCACATATATGGCTGGTAGAAGTCTGAACATACATGTAACTATTGAGATCTTTATATAAGTGAAAGGAAGGATTTGTTCTCCCACAGAAAACAATCGGCCTCTGCGTCAGACAGCCATTCACAATCAGTCTTCTGATCCAGAGTCTGACTAATATTTGGCTCTGATGTTATAGGTGGTTGCTGTGGAGGGAATCACTAACAGCATAATTGTCATTTCCTTGGAAAAATTTAATCCACAGATGGATCACAGCATCCAACTACAATGGTGTCTAAAACTATTGAATTTTTTGTTTTGTTTTTGCTAAAGAAGGCCCGAGTCAGCCAAAAAGGGTAGACTGACTAGAGATGTGGGGATCACATGCTGCTCTAAAAGAGCACATTCATCCAAGTCTTAATGCTTCGGCACACTAGAATTTTCCTAATACGGACAAAGTTAGAAGCATTTATTAATTAAAATGCACAGTTACACCTTTTCTTTTTTTAACGCAGCAGTAGAGTTATGCAGTGCTATTTATCATACTTCTATGATGGTTCAGTCAAAATCAAATCCTTTGTGTTTCTTTATTTAACTAAACAATTAAGGGAAGATTA
This sequence comes from Eospalax fontanierii, assembly GCA_035773235.1. Taxonomy (NCBI): domain Eukaryota; kingdom Metazoa; phylum Chordata; class Mammalia; order Rodentia; family Spalacidae; genus Eospalax; species Eospalax fontanierii. The sequence continues at coordinate 90,290,553 of CM069531.1, read as the reverse complement.
TATTCTGATTAGGAAGCTGCTTTTGTATCTCCTTCACGATACAAGGCTTGTCGCCTTTTATTCACTCAGTTGTTTGGAGAAGGGGGAGGTAGAGGGGAGCTGGGGGCCAATGAGAAGACTGGGTTTCATTTCCAATAGTCTTCCATAGCTAGTTTATACCATCAACTGGAATCCTAGAATGTCATACTTGGGCCTTGAATAAGGTTTCTGTTCCATCAAACTATCTGGGGAATATTCATTTTACTTAGAGTAGAATATCAAAGTAAAACAATTACAAGGTACATAAAAATACTGCCCCCTTTTCTGGGTAACTGTATTTATTTATTTATTTATTTTAGAGCTCCTTGCCTTGGTAGTGGTGTTGGGAGGAGTTTAACATAGTTAGAATATTCTTAGCCATCTACAGATGCACTTAACTGTGACACAATGCAGAAGAAAAAATACATACATGATTATTTTCATTTCTTTCCTTTCTGCCTTAATATGGCTTAAAGGAGTGATTTGATTTCCACCTTGTTTCTTTGAAGGAATCAAAATAGCACATTTCTGAAGAAGTCAGTTTCATTGCGAGCTCCCCTATTCTTTGGCTAATAGATTCAATTTATCTGTCTACAGATTCTTTTAGCTTTGAGATACAGTCTGGGTTTTATATATATATATAATATATATATATATATATATATTATATATATATATATCCGTCTTCTTTATATATTTAATTCAAGCTATTTATTAATAACACCTGGCTTAATATACAATAGTGTAGACCTCCCTGTGGCTGAGCGCATTCTACCTACGAGGCTTTAAAAGGCAACAGTTATAACGACGTGGTATACTGACAGTCCCAACAAATGAAATACCATTTGGCTACCAAAACAGTCACAGCTCGTGCATGACCTATTCCACACCCTTTTAAGTGTCTTAGTCAGTACTTGGAAAAGCTGCACACTTGCTAATTCGTCTGAAAATCTGAGCATATCTCACTAGCACCTCCTAGTGACCACGTGAGGAGAGGCGACAAGGAGGAGAGTTTCTGCGCAGGAACAATTGAGGGTTTCAATTACACACACACACACACGCACACACACACACGCACACACACACACACACAAAACGTACCCGGACTTGTACCTCCCGGAATACAAGCTACTTTGTGGAAGCAGTTTGGTGACTCAACAAGGTCTTTAGAGGCTTAAATAAAAGGCACGAAGGATGTATTGGATCGCTTGAAGAACAATCGTGAAACAGGGATTGTAAACGCTGTGGAAAAAAAAAAAAAAGACTCCTAATACACTGTGTTCTTTAAAAGAGCAAAGCTTCATTATGATCCCAAAGTACTCAAGAAATATTATTCACTCACTTTACACACACACTCACAGATTAATTTAAGAAATTGTGGGGTTGCAGGCCTGGTTAACCCTGAGGCTGGTTTTTAAGGGTCCGCATGATCTTGCCTGGTTGCTGGGAAGGAGGGCTGGGAGGCGTTGGTGCGAGGGCAGAGCTGAGAGTCTGTAGGAGTTGCTGTTCCAGAGAATTCATTACTCTCTAATTGTTCTGATTTTAGATCGGCAGAGCGTGCCGGGCGGTGGTGGAAAGAAAGACTGAGGGCGGACAAGGCGAGAGGAACCAGTGGCTCACTCCCCTCCCCCCACGCCCCAGAGAAGTCCAGGAGGTGGTTGTTGTTGTTGTTGTTTAATAAGTAATTCACTTACAGTCAGGATAAAAAACAGCCCAGGCTGCAAGCAATCACTGCACTTGTGTGCGTCTCAGTCTTGGGTTCTGTGCACGGGTCCCAGGACCCTTTCCTGGTTTAATTAGCGGATCATCCGCGAGCTGCAGACTGAGCTGTGGATTTCCAGGGGCTCTGAGTGGGAGACAGGAGGGAGGAAGACGCACCCCAGTGACCATGCCGCAAACCTCATTCCAGGCACTGGCACCTCGCAGGCCCTTGGAGGAGCGTGCCTAGCAGGCAGCCACCCTGGAAAGAAAGAGGGAAGTGTGGGGCTCAGAGATCAGTAGGAAGCCTTGCCCAGGCCTGGCTGCAATTAGGAAGCCGCAGAAGCTGGGCCGCTGAGCTGCCCACCTGTTGCTGTCGCCGCTGGGCCGCGACTTCCTCCTCCCCAGGCCGGAGCTGGACTCCTCGACCAGGCTGGGAGGCTGGAGGAGGTGCAGGAAGCCGCGGCAGGTTCTCTGGCTGGCAGCATCCTCCTCCTCCGGGTCTGGGTTCCCGGGGCCGGCCGCACAGCCAGGAGCTCTCCGATTGGCTAGCAGTGGCCAGGGGGCGGAGTCAGGAGGGCCGGTACCTCAAGGACCGCCTCAAAAGCGCCCAGGCTATCGCAGAGCGCTCAGGAGCCCTGGCCAGCGCACAGCCTTCCCGGCGCCGGCAAGCTGGGTCTTGGGAATTCTCACTTGCTTCGGTGCACTCACTTTCGCAAAACCACTGGATCTTACATGCTTCTGCAAACCCCACTTCCACTCCATGTCCCCATGCTCCTGTGCCACCAGCAACAGGTAAGGGCTGCTGCGTTTTCTTCCTCCTTTTTTTCCCTCCGCTGTCTGTGTGTGCCCTGGCGAATGGACTCGCGCCACCGTCCCTGGTCCTTCTCTGCCCCGCTGCTCCAGAGGTGGCCAGCTGTCAGACTGCTGGTGTGGCGTCCCAGCTCGTTGCCTATATAGTTTGTGTGCGCACCAGAACATCTCCAGAGCTAAAAATACTGAGACACGCTTGGAACAGTTGAGCAATAGAAACAGATTTCTTCGCAGCATCTGTTTGTGCTCATAACTTCCATCGCACCAGCTGTAGGGAGATACCGGGTTTAGAGGCGAGGGCGAGCCTGGGGTGGATTCCTTCTCTAACTGGGAGTCCGGGAGAGGAAAGAAAGGTGATTGGCAAACGGAGGCCCTTCTCGCGTCCTGGTCTGAGACCTTGGCAGCAAACCTTGAGTTTCAACACTTACTCTACACCCTTGATTTTTTTTTTTTTTTTGCGGGGCGGGGGGGTCCTTGCTTTAAATGTAGCTTCGAGTTCCAGAGAGTCTTAAAGTTGCCTGCTGATAAAGAAAGCAGAGCCTGAGTTGGATTTAAGCCTATGGAAGGCAAAACTTTCCCATCCTATGTCAGTCTGCCCCGAGCACTTTGCTATTCTTAGTAATAATGTCAATTCCCCGTTTGAAGACAACATGGTTTTAAGGAAACAATGATCAAAGAGACGTGATTCTGCAAAAAGCGATTGCATCATAACATGAACTCCTCGTGTCAGCTTGGGAAAGAAATCGAGATAAGAAATGGAGAGTTCAATGTCTGTCTCCTTCATTCTGTCCGTAGAGACCTGGAATTTCAAAGATTTCCAAAAAACGCAGCATGTACCTGTCAGGAAGGAAAGGCACTGCTTGAAAGCCTGCTTTGGATATGCAGAGAATGCACACTCCCTTTTATCATTTGGTTTCTCTTTGTATTAATAATTAATAGGCTGTCAGATTTCCTTTGGCTTACCACTTCTGTATGTGTGCTCTGCTCCACCTCTACACTTGTTTGCCTCTGCCTGTTCACACCCAATTGTTTAAATTTTTATTTTCTATGATCCAGAATAATAAAATAATCTGATGCTCAGGAGACATAGGTTGCTTCAAATATGGCAGGAGGGGTGAGAGTCCAGGTCAAGGTCACTGCACTTGGTTTTCTGCCCTCCCTGCCCTCCTTTGGTGGCACTTTGTTTTAGATTTATGTTATGAATACCTACAAAGATTTATGTTTCTCATTTTTCTGAATGTGACTTTACAAAAAGTCTACATCCCTCAGACACTCTGCATCCAAAGTCTCTGGCTAGCTCTAGAGTCCTTGAATAACTTCGGAGACATCTGACAGAGTGACCATATCTTTACTTCAATACTTTGACCACTTCAAACTTTGCAAAAGATGTAAAATTTTGTTTACCAAATGTGTGTAGTTTTGAGTATATGCAAATGCCCAGAGCTGTAGCAACATTGCTCTGCATACATGTTCAAGGCAGCTCTCACATAAAGGGGTGTCCCTCCTCCTCCCTTCTGTTTACTGAGCTTTGTAGAGGTTGCTCTGCAGCAATGGGACGCACATAGCAACTTGTGCCCAGAGCACTCTGGGGCTGCTCTGCATGGCTGTCGCGTCAGCTGGGGAATAGCAGCTCTGAGCACTCATTAGAGGACCTCTCTCACCCAGCACCTTCTTTCTTCTGCTATTTCCTAACCTTATCCAGAAACTTTCTTTTTCATCGCACATCAGTGACCCTCTTATGACATCATAATTCTCATTTGCTCTTCCTGAGACCTATTGGTGGTTTTCCATATGCACCACTGGAGGTATTTCCTACACAGAAAGCAATTCAGATTCTCCTGTTTCTACTGTGTGATCTCCTTCACCTTGTACTAACCCATAACTCTCTCTCTCCTCTAATGTCTACCTAAGATTGAGGCACTGAACTATTTTTTTCCATTACTTATGCTTAATTTTGGCTCAGTCTATAAATAGTCTTAACATGAACAGTACCACATGTAGCCTCTCAATTTCCCAGAAATACTTTCTACATCATTGGTTATGGCTTGGGTGAAATGATTATTTGTGTCCGTCAAGTTTACATCTGGCTCCTTAAATATTTGGACTGAAAGGGAATTTGCACAGTATTCACCAAATTGAGTATCAGTTCTCCAGAGCTGTAGTCGTAAGGCAGTCAGATCATTGAATGTTCACTGCTATTGCCAGTTCACTGTTTCTCAGAGCGTCAGCATTCTATTGCATGGCAGTCCTATTTTTTTAAAAATGAAAGCTTTTCCCAGATGCTCATGAATTGGTGATTTCTACTGAGAGAAGAGAGGGCAAGAAAATGTTCTGCTTGTCTAAGGTCACTGGGACATGTGGGCAGATTAAGAACAAAAGCATGTTGAACCCTGAACTACTGTGACAGGTTCTAGACTTTTGTGGTAACTGGTTCCATGAAAGTCTAATACACACAACGTGTGTGCTCATATATCCACATATCAGTATCTTTGGAGGGGGAGGGCATATCTATTTGACGTGATGTAAATTTCCATTTTGGAGAATGGAAAAAAAAAAGCTCTTCTTTTTCCCTTTCCTGGAAGGAATGGTAGGATTTGTAAAGGATGCTCTAGCATGTGGAACAGATTCTGCCATTAGCAATGGAAATGAGAGAATTATAGCCCCTCCATGCAGGCTATTTGCAAGGTTCCAAATGGAGAAAGCTATTCATAGGAAGCTGGTATTGTATGATTTGTGGAATTCACACTAATGTCCTGGGGTCAAGATTTTGGAGAGTCTTAGTTCAGTATTCCCAGGTCATAAGGTTGTGATGTTCTGACTAGGAAAGAGTGCTGACGTCAGTCCAAAGTAAACTAAGACTGTCTATGCATGGCCCCTAATGTTAAGTCTGAGAAAAAACTTCTGAAGTGTATAAAGGGATCTTTTAAAAAAATTTAAATCAATCAAAACTCAAAGATGTATTCTTTAAAGGGGATCTTTGATGAAAAGAATGCCTGCATTTGGTATCATGTTACTATCTCTTCATGTAGAAACATTTGGTAATATCGTGTGAGCCAAACTATCTTTTCCCATCCAGGATCTAGAACTCTGAGGGGTAGGATTCTTTATTCTTTTGTCCAAGTGAGCATCTCATAGGGCAGTAGACCAAACATTAAAACAGGTAGAAGGTGGGAAGGCTCAGCAACATCTTTTTATGAAGTAATTCAGAGGAGCTTTCAAATTGGGCATCACTTAGGTGTCAAAAGCTGCCAAAATGTAACACACATTGCAATTTTCACAGATGACTAATCTCAGGAAAAATGTGTTGGGGCACATTCTTGCATAATAACTAGAATGTAGAGGGAGAAGACTATCAGGAGGCATTTTCAAAGACAGTGCACCTTGCCTCTTGGTGAAGCGCTGTGTGAGACCAAAGCAAATAGTTTGCTTTCTATGTTTGCAGCTGGATTGGCTGAAAATAGTTCTGTTGACTGATCTTTGTTCATGTGCATTCTGGGGGAAAAATCAAAACGCGTGTCCGTAGCAGGCAGCACTCCAATACATTTCTGATCCTTTCTATCATCTCAGCTAAATACAGGAGATGGATATGGTTGTTTGAAATGCTCAAGCTCAATTTCTTGTGTTAGTTCTAGGCCATATTCATACTAATCGAGTTCTGGACTCCATTAAAGCATGGTTGATAAAGAAAGACATCTTAGACCTTTTAAAAGTATTTTTTCATTTTGTATTGTTAAAGAAAAAAAAAAGAGGGATAGTTTGGAACCAAGAAAGTTAAAGCATGTAGATGCTTTCTACGTGGGACAGAAGGAGGCAACCGGGGTGGGAGGAGTGAAAACTGCTATTTGCTCCTGTTAAGTGAAGGTGAGTGCCTTCTCCATAGGAACCGCTAGCAAACAGCAGCCCTGGAAGTGAAAGTAAGCTGACTGGCATTTATGAGCTACTTTGATTACAAAGTTGTCTCTGTTTGAGAGAACACAGCATTGGACCTACATGAAATGAGTTCCTGCCTTATCTCAATCTGCTAAAGACCTGGGCCTTTGGCACAGAGGTGCTTGCTTCCTACCCTGTCATTACACATGGCAATCCCTTCTCTGGAGAATTTCAGGACTCGTATTGCTAGGCAACAGAATGGTTCTCTATCCCCCAGAGCAAATCTAGGTCTCCAAGTCAGAATGTCTTGCATTCGGGGAGATGGCATCAGACATTTCTGCACAGTGCCTTCTTTGACTATACAGTATCCAGAAGCTGGGTCCATTCACAGGCTACCAAGGCCTGTCTGCTCAGCTGTATCTCTGAAACAAAATTGTCTGTGCCTGCAAATGTCCACCTTGTCATCAAGGGCTCAGACAATCTCTCATAATACACGTGCAATTCAATTAATACCAGGGTTGTACGGAAATGCTCTCTCTAGACATATCCTACTTTTAAAAGCTACTGACAAACCTTAGAATGAGAAAGACCTTCTTATTTTTAATAACTTGAGAGCCTAAAAGAAAGGAAGAGCTTATACCTACACCTGAGAAATAGAATATTCTGGAATATTCTATATTGGTGAAAAAATAGAAGGTAAAAGAGAACTGAATTTTGGTTAAATGGTTAGCACAGATAACAGGTGTGTTTAGTGCCTGGAATTTTAAATGAAACTTTGAAAGGCCATTTTCACAGGACAGAAAACAGCCCTACAATGCAATCCAAAGTATATTAGCTTGTGTCTGATTCTGTTTTTGTTAAGACAGCTGCATTGCCTGAGACAGTAGAGTCCCTTTCAGAATGACTGTTTTCATAATGAACACTCTCTTTTCTTGCAGGACTAGTTCTTTGGATGTCAGCTGAGTTACTAAGGTAATTCTGCATGTCAACAGGCAAATCTTGGTAGAATCCCAAGTCTCTTGGAAGCATCCATCAGTCTTCGTTTTTTTTTTTTTTTTTCCCTTTGGTGTGCGTGTCTTCACTGAACATTCAAAACTGTTTCTCCAAAGGGTTTTGCAAAAACTCAGACTGTTTTCCAAGGCAGAAGCACTGGCGTCCACCGCAGAAGCAATGGGCAGTGTGCGAACCAACCGCTACAGCATTGTCTCGTCGGAAGAAGACGGCATGAAGTTAGCCACCATGGCAGTGGCCAATGGTTTTGGGAATGGGAAGAGTAAAGTCCATACCCGGCAACAGTGTCGGAGCCGCTTTGTGAAGAAAGATGGCCACTGCAACGTTCAGTTCATCAACGTGGGAGAGAAAGGACAGCGGTACCTGGCCGACATCTTTACCACCTGTGTGGACATTCGCTGGAGGTGGATGTTGGTTATCTTCTGCCTTGCGTTTGTGCTGTCCTGGCTGTTCTTTGGTTGCGTGTTTTGGTTGATAGCTCTGCTCCACGGGGATCTGGATGCATCGAAAGAGAGCAAAGCTTGTGTGTCTGAAGTCAACAGCTTCACCGCGGCCTTCCTCTTCTCCATCGAGACGCAGACAACCATTGGCTATGGCTTCAGGTGTGTCACGGACGAGTGCCCGATTGCTGTTTTCATGGTGGTGTTCCAGTCCATCGTGGGCTGCATCATCGACGCCTTCATCATTGGCGCGGTCATGGCGAAGATGGCAAAGCCAAAGAAGAGAAACGAGACTCTCGTCTTCAGTCACAACGCTGTGATTGCCATGAGGGACGGCAAGCTGTGCTTGATGTGGAGGGTGGGCAATCTTCGGAAAAGCCACCTCGTGGAAGCCCACGTCCGAGCACAGCTTCTGAAATCCAGAATCACTTCCGAGGGGGAATACATACCCCTGGACCAGATAGACATCAATGTTGGATTTGACAGTGGGATTGACCGTATATTTCTAGTGTCCCCAATCACCATCGTCCATGAAATAGATGAAGACAGCCCTTTATATGACTTGAGTAAGCAGGACATTGACAATGCAGACTTTGAAATTGTTGTCATACTGGAAGGCATGGTGGAAGCCACCGCCATGACCACACAGTGCCGGAGCTCCTATCTGGCTAATGAAATCCTCTGGGGTCACCGCTACGAGCCCGTGCTCTTTGAGGAAAAGCACTACTACAAAGTGGACTATTCCAGATTCCACAAGACTTATGAAGTACCTAACACCCCACTTTGTAGTGCCAGAGACTTAGCAGAAAAGAAATATATCCTCTCAAATGCAAATTCATTTTGCTACGAAAATGAAGTTGCCCTCACAAGCAAAGAGGAAGAGGACAGTGAAAACGGAGTCCCAGAAAGCACTAGTACAGACTCTCCTCCCGGCATAGATCTTCATAACCAGGCAAGCGTACCTCTAGAGCCCAGGCCTTTAAGGCGAGAGTCGGAGATATGACTGACTGATTCCTTTTATGGAATATTAACTTCGCTACACAGTCTGCTGTTGGTCAGAGACCCAAAACAGTTATACAGACCACGGTACTGGTCGAGAGGTGGGTGAAGGCAAGACGCCACGAGAGACTAAAAATAGCACAAGGGTTTCAAGAAAATACTGTAAGCTGGATGACTGACCTAAAGCATTATGCAGGCCTCCGTATGACCCAATGGAAGGCACATATCTGTTGTAGAATACGTTATGAGGTTTTTAATGTATTGTTTTGTGTTTCTACAAAACTTGAATCTGCAGGCAAGCCTTGGTTTGGGTATTTGACTTCTCTGGATTGCTTCTCTTTAGGAGAACAAGAATGTTTTTAATGGCATAACAAAGGCAAGACTCTGCCTTAAGTCTCTGAAAAGCTGCTAACTACAGGAACACAAATTGTATTTTTTGTTGCAGTGTAGTTTATCTTTTGTGTAATTGTAATTTAAAAAGTCAGTGTTGAACTTTGTTGAAAACGCACGGTGTGCTACAAAGTGGCAAGTATTTGGCTGTTAACTGCCAAAGCAAGAGCCTGATTTTCTGAGGCCAGTAATAATTTGTTTGCTAGAATTGATTCTCATTCTCTCTCTCTCTTTCTCTCTCTCTCTCTCTCTCTCTCTCTCTCTGTCTCTCTCGTCTCGTTACATAAGGGCATTATGTAACACTAGCCAAATGGTAGCCTCTGTGTTTTGTTTTCTACTTTTCCTCTCCATGATGTTAATGGGTAATCTCAAATTTTAGTTAGACTACCTAAAACGAATACCAAAGATAATGCACATTTTTGCACAGAGGAACTAGCTTATATTCAAAAGGAAACAAAATCCCAAAGGTTGTCTAGAAATCACGAGAGATTAACTTTGAACCTCAGCAAGGTATTGAACAACCTGTTCATTTTGCACCTTAGTCAGAAAACAGGACCATCAAACGCACAGTCTGATATTTGTAGTGCTTTTTCAGTTGTGTTCTGTCATGAACTCTTCTTGTTGGAAAAGGAAAAGGAAAGGGGAAGTACGATTCACACTTACATATACACAGTATCGGCGTTTCTTTCCTTCTGAGACTAGTGTTGGCCAGGCTGATGTGTTCAAATGAGAAATGGTGGATGGATTGTTCTGGACTTTTCTCATTTTGTATATTTCGAACTTTATTCTGTAAGATACGATCTTGGTTGGGCTTTGTTAGTATCCCGGTACTTTCTAAACAGACCCATCCAACATGAAATATGAGTAGATTTCAACTTATACATCTTGGTGTCACATTAGGAAAGATGGCTGATCTCAGACTTGCCCTGGACAGATGACCCATTTTCACACAAATGTCCATTCAAGGAGGACAGGAAAGTTGTTTTGTAGTGGCAAAGGATAGGAGTAAAATGTCTCAGTATTTCAGGGCTTTAGAGAGCAATGAAAATATAACACAATTACAAGTTAAAGAGTCAATAATTTAAGAAGGTTATTCCTCTCTCTTATGCACACTCTCTCTTATGCACACTCATGATTATTGTGAGTTGATCTTTGTTTCTTGTCGAGTCCTAGAACAGCTTACTAAGGTCATATTTTTTTATAGAAGCCTCTTCTGACTAGTTCTTAGCTCTTGATAAAAACATTTTTCCCCACTCTAGTCCAAAAATACAATTCTTTTTTTTGTTCGAAAGTTCCTTCCTTGTAATTTCTGGGGCTTCTGACTTTGCTTTTTAATTGGTGTCTGTAAATCAACTCTCTGATGGTATTATAACCTGGTATGCCATTAAAAAGCAGCTTGTTCTAGAATCATGTATTTTACTGCACCTGATGTTGTGCTGGTCTCCGGCTCACAAGCAGCCATATCTGGAGGTAGTGCCTGCAAAACCATGACAGTTTCTGCTGTTTTCAACCTTCCAAGTGGGTTTGAAAACTGTCCGTGTTATTTTCTTTGAAACCTAGAGAAAGAGAGAAACGTGTGGAGCAAGTGGTTGTTAATGTACATCCATGTTTAAAAGCAGGGTTGGGAAGTTGTGTGAAGAATGGGAGGAATTGTGGAGGGGAGAATTCATAGGAAAAAAAAAATCTGGCATTTGAGAGTGACAGGCCACGGAGGGCTTCAGTTGCTGCTACTATGATGTTGTACAAAGGAAAATAACCAAACCAAAGAGTATTCTGTGGAATGTAAATTCAATGAAGATGCAGTGGAGAATGGGGAAGACTACCTGAAGGTACCCCAAACACACAGTGCTACCACTTTAAAAGAGACTTGAGTTCTTTGAAAAGGGGTGGGTACAGGGACAAGAACGGGAGGGGAGTCTTTCAACTTATTTCTTAAAAACAGAAAAAAAAACCATCTAAATTTTCTGGTGCATAGATTTGTTTGTTTGTTTGTTTGTTTTCAAGAAAATTTTGCAGAAGCTATGTTTTTAAAGTGTACATTTTATAAAGTTTATCAGATATTTTCATATTTAAAGCCAAATGTAAATAGAAAACTGTAAAGGAAAAAAATAAAATGCCATAGAAAGTATAATTTCAGCAGCAGTTTCTGAAAGCTAGCACCTGTATGCTGCCGGTTAGCATGGTTTTAGCAGATATTTACCAGCCTTCTAAGGCTCGTTTTGGTCTGTCCCCTCTGTTATTTATTTCAGCATGGACTGTTCTCTCCAGAGCTCTGTGCAGTTTACTAGCATTTTAATAGTTGTAAGCTTTAAATGGCTTTTTGTTTTGTTTTGCCAAGAGCCAAGACACAGGTAACAACCGGCATTCCTTGCTGCATTTTACCTTCAAAATATTTGTCTTTATTGACTGAGTCTCCTGAACTAATGCATGCACCTACCACTAGTGCTTACCCGGAGGGACTCACAGTGAACATCTGGGGGCAATTCCCAGATGTGTGTTGCTTCTGTGCTGCAGGCAAATCCCTCTAGGATGTATCCCTTTGAAAGAAAGTTTGCCCATATCTGGATGGGCATTATATTTTTTTTGAGGGGGGGAGGCATAGATTCCTGGTTATTCTATTTTTGAATAAAAGGTAGACAAAGCGAATTCTATTTTGATTATTAAGAAAGGAATAGTTTTCTATCCCTCTAAGAGTATACTTGAATCAGACATTTAAGGATGTCGCTATAGCACTGTAGTCATTTCCAAATTCCTAGAGAAAGTTTGTTTGACTGTTTTTATTCTGTTCATGCATTATATATACATATTTTTCCTTTTAATTCCTTTCTCCCTAATATACTCCCTCCCTAAATCTAGGTGTGTATTGAATGATCTCTGTTCCCTCAAATGATGTTCCCTTTTCAGATAATAAATATCAGCTTTTATTTTATCATAAGCCAATCTATAAGCAAATAGCTCATCCTAAGATGGGGACAGAGCTCTTTTTTACTCTGTTTAATTTTACTCTGTGGAAAATTTAAAAGTGTTGCATTGTTATCTCCGCACCCACAACCTTCAGCAATCTAGAGTTTCATTTCTAGGAATATAAGGTTTCAGCTCCAGGCTCTGGTGAGTTGAACGATCCTAGCCATTGGCAATCATAGTTCTTATTTTCCTGTTCGCCTTCTTTTTGTATCTAAAGTCTTCCTGTTGTACTGCACAAACCATGGATTGTACATATTTTTTTTATATATTATGTCTTATTTTATTATTTCTAAATAAAATTAAAAACTGAAAGTAAATTTGTGGAAGGATTGCTGGGCCTTTTGTATGATTACTGTGGAAACAGTGAGGTTTTCTTTCCCAGACAATAGGACATAAGCCCTGGTCCTTTGGATGAATGGAGCCATAGAAATTGTCTGAACACACAGGTGCACTAGAGTAGGAGATTAGCTTAATCCAGGTTAGAGGAAGTCAGGCTTGTATTTTGTTTTTGGACAGAACAGCTTAGAGGACAGAAAGACAAACATAACAGAAGGAAAGAAAGAAATGAAGCAAAGCAGAATAGGTTGGTATTTTGACTCTTTAATTATAGCAATTATGCTTTATTGACCCTCAGTGTGAGTTCGTTTTTCCTTCATATTATATTTATTATATTATGTTATTTTGCAAGGCAGGGTTTCATTTAGCTCAGGCTGGCCTCTAAACTGACCATGCACCGAAGGATGACCTTGCTTTCTGCTTCAACCTACCCAGTGCCAAGATTCTAGGCATGAGACCCAGTGCCTGGCTGTTTGGTGCCAGAGATGGAACCCAGTGCTTTGTGCACAGTTGGTTAGGCAGGCATTGTACCAACTGAGCCCCCTTACCAGTCTCTATTTCATCTCACACTTAAGAACAATTCATATATTGTTATTCATTTGCTGTAGCTCAGGACTTTGAAGATCAGTGCTGTCGTGACTGATCGTAAATGTCTTGACTTTATGGATCTTTTGTCTCAAGTCACTAATGCACCCTTGTAATTGAAATGTGGTCACACACAACAGGGACACAGATGAGTGGCTGTGTTGGAGCAGAATGACAGTTGAGGCCACAGGAAGCAGAACAGATCTGGCTTTGGGTCTAAGTTTTATCACCTGTCACGACAAATCAAGAAACTGGCAATGAATTGTAAGCTAATGAATTACTGAGGTAGGATCTGAATTTAGTTGTCTTGAATTGAGGCTGATCTGTTTCCAAACCTAGTTCACTCCACAAAGCTGTCTATTTTAGTACATAGAGCGACCAATCCTAGGTGGTCTCAGAGAAAAAGGTCACTCCCTCTAACAAATCCAGAATAACGTATATTCCAAAACTGGAAAACTGTAGCGACATTTGCAGTCTGAAATGCCCAACCCTTATTATTCTTTCTTTAAAAGAATTCCCAGAGAACCCTTTCAAGCACAGATCTAAGTTCTCAGTAAATGTTAAATGATTTAATCTTAACAGCAACCCTGTGGCTCTAGTGCGATCAACACCTGAGAAATGAAGTGACTAAGTCCAGTTTAGACAAATGGCAGAGCCATGATGAGGAGAAGCACATTGCTCAGGAGACACAGCTAGGAGAAGCACTGCCCAGGAGTGAGCACCAAGCAGGAGTTAGAGCAGAAGCTGAGATCTGTGCCCTTCGGCTGGGTGGTACCTATAATCATTCTGTGCTGCAGTCTTCTGGTGTTTATATAGTAAGTCTCGCCATTTGATCTGAAGCCATCTTTCTCTCTCTCTCTCTCTCTCTCTCTCTCACACACACACACACACAGACACACACACACACACAGACACACCACACAGACACACAGACACACACACACACACACACACACACACACACACACACACATGGCACAGGAACAGAGGTCAGATTCCTGCCCTTCAAATTCTCCTTTAGGATTGGACTTTGTGTGATGGAAGCATTCACAAAAGGTAGAATAATTGCACACCTAAACATCAGCTGTGGCATCTGATTCAATTGCAAACTTCAGATTCATTTTAACTAACTTGAAACAGCTCGGACTTTTGCCCAAGCAAAACCACAAATCTCTGCCACTATCCAAACTGCAGGTATTTACCCCATTCACTTCTGCTTTCCTCCTGATGTGGGCAGGGAGAGGTGTGACAGGGGACTCCTGTGGTCAGAAAGAGCAAACAAAACATGCCTCAAAAGCCAGATATGTAGCTGATTGCAATAAAGACCCCGCCTCTATTTCTATTCTTCCATTCATCTGTCCCTTTCGTATATTCATATATTAAAAAATACATTAAAAGAAAAGTCAGGGTGGAATGTCAGACTCATTCCCCTACTCAGAACCCCTCTAGAATGGCAGATAAGCAAGGCTTCCGAGTTCCAGTCTTCTTAAGCAGAAGCCACTGAAATTATACTTGTGAAGAAAGAAACGGGATTTTTTTTCTGGAAACTTCCACGTTAGAGATGAGGAAGTAGATTAAATCAGTTGGATGTGTTTTCCCAAAGTTAAATAATACAATATCTAAAGAAACACTTGTTCCACATGACAAGTCCAGAATGAAACGTTTTGAAAGCTCAGAAACCTTTCTTAAAGTAGCTGTAAGTTAAATAGACTAAGAGAGTCTAGTGGTCCTATGATTCTTACCACTGTCAGAAGATTGTCCTAGAGACTTCTTCAAAAACAATTGATATCATCATAGGCTCACCCCTTAAAATGTAAATGGAATATCAGAGTGCTTAACTCTGAAATAAGGTGTCCCAATATGCTGGTCTTCCTGAGCCTGGAAGGGTGTCTGTTCTAAGATGGGGAATGTTCTGTGAAAACTTGGAGGAGCCAGTTATGGAGATTTGGAAGCTGGATATTGAAGAGAAAGGGGGTGGGGAGGGACAGCTAAGAGGAATGTGGAAGAAAGAGGATTAAGCCAGGTGAGGCAGATCCAGCACATGAGAATTACTAAATTCCAGCGATAGTAATAGAGAGTAATTATACATAAGTGGCTCTCTCCAAATAACTGAAATGTGTTGCCTTGAGGGCATTCATTGTCTTAGACGAATGATTTTCTTAAATTATAATTCTCTCCCTGATTTAAAACAATTATATATATATATATATATATATATATGTTGTGTTTTTTTTTTTTTTCAGGAGACTGACACTAAAACACCTTTTTTTTTCATGGTGGGATCTAGGACTTCAAATTTCTGTTTTATCATGAAATCATCCTCTGCTATTTTATGCACTGCCAGAAGTCTCCTGACACTATTTAAACTTTGCTTCTGATCTTCTGGGTCAAGGAAACCAACTTGATACACTATGCTACAGAGACTATACATCCCCACACCATAGCGGGTATATACAGGGCACCTTTTCATGCTGTAGATCATCAAATGATTCTGTTCCTAGCAGCAAAATAATAAGCAGGTCGGAAGGTTCAGGTGAAACAAGAAAGACCTGGGTCAAACACAGGGGTTTGTTGTAACTCTCCTCACTTCCGGGACCTTTCTTTCCCCTCCCCTCCCCTTCCCTTTTCTTTCCCTTCCCTCCCTTGCTTTCTTCTCCCTCCTTTCCTTCCTTTTTCTTCTCCTTCATCCTCCCTCTCTTCCTCTCTCTCTCCATTTTCTTTCCTTCCCTCCCTCCCTGCCTCCATCCTTTCCTTCCCTCTTTCTCTCTGTCTTTTGTATTCGTCCCTTCTTTCCTTCTTTATACAGATTTTTGAAGTCTCTGTGATGCACCAAACAGTATATTTCTTGTAGTCTTTAGAATCAACTCTTAATAAAATTACAATGAAACTATTAGATAGTAATACATAGTTGTTTCATGTAATTGTGCTTAAATTTCAAATGTTCTGTTAAGGACTTTGCCCCATGCCATAAGCCCTTTCCATTCTCTAGTGCCATGCCTGCTCTGATCCTCGATCTTCTATAATTAGCTCTTTCAATCACCTGTATTTTCAGCAACTCCCTGGTCCCTGATGTGACAGCCTAGTGACCTTCCTTGAACAAGCACTTGGTTCCATTCCTGTATAACTAACAAATGAATGAGGTTGCCCACTTTATAACTGTATTTATCTTTGTTTTCTCAAGTTTTCACTAAGATGGTTATCTGAAGCCTCAGTTAGGCTACTCTTTATGTGATTCTACAGCAAAAAGAATATTTTGCTGAATAGCATCTAAGAGTTTGTCTTCAAATATATAGACAACTATACCAAAAACTTACATATAAAAACAAACTATTTACCAGTAGAGATATTTCAAGGGCAGGTGTGTGCATAAACCCAATAAAATACTTGGCAAATCACTTCAGATGGGACCCATTCATAGCCAGATGAAGGAAGTGTGATTGAACATGCCAGGCCTCCCTTCAGTCCTCTTGCATGCTCTTCTGGTGGCCGGCTGTGAGCTCAACAAAGTTCTTCTCCCTGCCTCTTCCAGAAGCAGCAAAAAGTTGTAGCCAGCATCACTTGGGTATCCTCCCAGTCAATGAAGCAGCTGAATAAGATTCCCCAGAGTTGTCATAGAACCTGAAAGCAGCATCAAAGTGCCTTCTCCTTCATGCTTTTTAATTTCATCAGAGTGACTGCTCAGGAACCAAAAATAAAAAGTGCACAAAGATGTAATTATATAAAAAGCAGCATTTGGTTATAAATGCGATATGTACTTTGCCTTGTCCGGAGCTCCCTTCCTTCTCCCATTTGAAGATATCTGGACTATTCAAGGAAGAGTCTTCATTTGCTACCTGAAGTGAGGTCTAGACTGGCCAAGATAAGGCAGTGAGGCTTTCCACTGCCTCTCCATATTTCACTTGACATCTGCCTGAGACATCTTTCATAACAGAGTCCCTTTCTAGTGAATGCTCATGATGAGTCATGTGGGGTTACCAGACCCTCCCAGAATTGTTCTGCCATTAGACATTAGTGAATGTCTATGTGTCTAGAACATTCTGTAGATTTATGAACATTTTGTAGACTAATAAAAAGTGGACAGGAGAATGCCAAAAAGGCTGTTTGTAGAGAAGTCCATTTATTATTAAAAGTCTTTTATTAAAAAGTATCCTGTTGCTACTTGCCATAAACAGCTCATTTAACAGTAGAGGGTAGTTGTGGGCAAATATCAGTGCCTCAACAGTGACCTCACAGTAGTGTCCACCTTGTGAGAATTTAGAGGGCCTGCCTCCCTCCTTCTCTTCTCTGTACCTTCTCTTTGGGCTGATGGATTCAATTCACTGATAGGAATTGAAGAAAAAAAAACTTCCTGGTAACGAAAAACAATCCTAGACCTGCATATTGGCATGGTTTGAAACACGCTTAGGTTGCGCTTCCTGCTAGTGATTTGCATGAGACTGTGTGCTCTATAGAAATGACTTGAAGAGGAGCATGCAAAGGTACAGGGTGTGTCTGCTGTTGTAGGATACAGCTGATTTGTTATTGACTCTGCCTTCTGCCAGCTCTTGATTTGGAGGACTAGATAATCAGGCCGTAGACTTAGTCTTCAAGGCAAATAAGTCCTTTACATGAATAAAATATGGAAAGATTTCTCCCCTTTAGGAGAGTCCACAACCTGGTTTAGCTGGTGCCATTTGGAAAGCCAGGCTGGCTATGCTGCTTAAATGCCCATTGAAAGCAGCTACATGCTTTCTGAAAAAAGGAGGGGATTGAAGAATCTCCTTGACTATACACAGTTGCAAATTTTTATTTTAAATGAATCTAGAATTTCCAGACATTTACATCTAGAAGTGCACGACACTCACAGTAGGAGAGCTCTTCAAACCCAGCTCAGACTATCAGAAATGTCCTCTCAGTCTCCCTCCAATCCAGATTATTGGTTTGGAATTGCTTTTTTTGTTGTTGTTGTTGTTGTTGCTTTCATTGTTTATTTCTATTTTTTTTAACCCACATCAATTTACAACGAGAACCAAACTCCTCTTTGAGTATTCCAAAGCCACACAGTTATCTACCACTGTACAGTAACAAGTGTACAAAACACTTCTTATTCGATATGGAAGAGGACTTCTCACCACACCCTCCATAGGAACATTAAACTTGTCTGGCAGGTCCTGTTTCTAGAAGTGTGCTTTTCTCTTAACTTTCCTCACTAGGTGTCCAGTCAGAATGACCCTTCTAATCTCTGGATTCTCTTTAAAGTACTGAACAAAACAAAAAGTCCTCTTTAAAAACACCTTGCCAGCTTTGAAACTTCAGGACCCCCTTGATCTCTACACAGAAGCTGCACCACTAAGATACATGGACTAGTAAGACTTCATTTCCCAGTTAAGTTTCTGTGTCAGGCTCACCTGCTGGGAAGACTGATCCCAGTGCACACTAAGGCTGCTGAGTCCGTCTTGGAGGGTAGATATATGATCTGGAGATACAGTGAAAACTGTAAACATAGAGCAATCACAGGCTGGAGGATTCCACATGGTGCATATTCTCACTCTGTGAATTTCTGTTGCTGCCTTGGATCAGAGAAAGGAGTCACATGTATTAGCTTGGATTTTAGCAAACAAAGAGCATCTGACCTCTAACTCCAGTGGAGACCAGAAACCAGTAACAGATTCATGTGGACTATGTGGAAGGACTCCCTTCTTCTGAGCAACAAATGCATTAGTCTTGGTAGGTCTCCTTTCCTCCCATCTGTCCTAGGTCAATTTAGGTCAACACTCTCTGTGCCTTTCTGATTAAACTCTGTTAAAATATGTAACCACGTATACTTAGTACATTTGAAAATAAGCTCCAAAATCTTCAAATCAATCCCCTTCCTTCCTTCTTTCCTTCCTTCCTTCCTTCCTTCCTTCCTTCCTTCCTTCCTTCCTTCCTTCCTTCCTTCCTTCCTTCCTTTTTTCCTTTCTTCTTTGTACATGTCTGTAACTTTTATGAAATTGTGTGTCCTTGTTATTTCCCCTGCAACCACCATCTCACCACCATTTTCCAGCTTTCTTTTCAGTTCCCTATTTCAGAATATCTCCCCCTAAAACCACATTTAGATCCAGAAAAACACCGTATTTTTTGAAATTATAAATTAATTTTCCTTTATTATTCTTTTTTAAATTTTATAAAAGCTTTACATAGCTCTGCTTTGATGCACCCTGTCTTGATTTCACCCTGTAAATCTTAAAAGAAATCTTGTGGACTTTGCACACTCAGCCAATGGGTCTCCCATCCTGTTCTTTAAGAAGTACCCATCTTGGCTACTTAGATCATTGACTATTTCTGCTAAATTTTTAATAATGAGTTGGAGAAAAGATATGATTGTGATCACATTATAGATGATCACATTTCTGTAAATATTTCTGTGCACAAACAAATATATTAGAATATTTCCTTGAAGAAATCTTCAACTTCAAAAAAATTTTTTCAAATGTAGGTACATAGGTTTGCGGGGGAAAGTTATATTTAATCTCATATCATGAAATGTTGCCTGTAACCCACTCCATCTTCCATATAGATAAGGTAAAAAAAATAAGTTGCCTTTTACAAGTTTCTTAAGCATGTGTAGTGTTGGTGGGTTTATTTAGAAATAGGAATAAAGAGATTTGGAAGGTGATGATTTGTGTAAAAATGTCTCATAAACTGCATATGTAGTGGCTGGAAGATTTCTCAGTAAGTAAAAGGTTTGCTGGGCAAACATGAGGACCTGAATCCAGATCTTAGCACCCATGTAATTCTGGGTGGGCATTATATAATTCCAGCATTTTGGAAGTAAAGACAAGAGATTTCAGGAGAAAGCTTGCTAGACTAACAAAATAGGTGAGTTTAGATTCAAATGAGAGATCTTGACTCAACATACAAGGTAGATAATGATCAAGGAAGATGGTTGATGTCAACCTCTGGCTCCCATGCACAATGGCACACATGTATTAAGTGCCTGTATATGTACTTATGTACCCAGACACATATGAGCATGCATATACACACGTACATCACACACACAAAATTATATAATGTTATATGTTTATCACTTATATATTTGTAGGGACAAGTTTTCATTCTGTGATGTAATGGTTACCTTACCTTCGAGATGCTGGAATTGAAAAGAGCTTTTCTCTGTTTGGGAAACATTTTCCAATCACCAGTAGCTGTAATAGGTATTGGGAATTCAAAGGTGATATTTACAGAGACCTTGCAGTGAAGTGAGGGAGAAGGAGAAGAGCAATTATAGTAATCTAATTTTAGATTTCTATATTTGTGCTCTGACCTTAGCAATTAAGCCAAAGGCCTCCCTCCAATAAAGTGTGTGAAGACATGTGAGCTAATCTGTCTTCTACCCACTTGCTGAACCATCTGTAACACTGCCCATCATTTTCTGTCAAATGCCAAGAGGAGCCTTTTTCTCTTATGTATATTTCTTTTCTGTTCTGTCTTTCGGGTTGGAGCTTGTGCACCTGGACTCTGGCACTACATGAACGGAAGGAGTTGTTCTTGGCAAAATGCTCGGTAGCAAGCCTATCAGATTACAGAGTGGATTTCCTTTATCTTGGGGCATTGGCCTCTATTCAGGGGGCAAGAAGGGTAGGTTTCACGGCTTGTTTGGACATGCTACTTGTTTCTTATTCTCCTTCTTTTTGTGAGAAGAGTGTATGCGGTCTCTTGGATTACATTCTAGTAAGGTCAATGTCCATATAAGAAATGTATTTGGTGCCCTAGATGTCTTCTGCTGAACAAAAACTACATTAGTGTCCCAAACCACAGCTGCTTCCCAGGAGCAAGAAGCTGGTCCTTCCTAGAGCTTGTTTCCAGGAGTGTCCTTAAAGCGTGGTAGAGGGTTGGCAGTATTTCTTTCAAGGCAAGTTACATAAGAACACGTCTGTGCTCAGGGAAACGGGGAAGTTCCCCTCGGGGGGTTCAGGGATTCCATCCTCTTCCTTGAAGAATGTTTATTTCCTGTGTGTTTCATGCAGTGAAATCTTTACCAAACTTTCAGACTAGCAGATTCTCTCTCAAAAATCTGCTAAAAATGAAACATTTATTTTATTTTGAAAGACTCCTTTTGCAAGGACAGCAGTGATCCTGACAAAGAGGTATGGGAAGGCCTGGTTTGACCATCACTGTACCATCATGCACACAGACAGACAAAGAGAGAAAAAGACATGCACACACACATGTGCACACACACATACACACACACACACACACACACACTCAGATATACAGGCAGACACACACAACTGAATGCCCTCTATGAAAATACCTGCTGTCTTCACTGTGAGAGTATTTCTTAGGATGTTCATAAAATCAGGAGGTTTGGTTTCTCTGTTGCTGTGATTAATACCATGACCAAAATCAACTTTGGAGAGGAAAAGGTTTATTTCAACATACAAATTATAATCCATCATCAAGGGGAGTCAGGTCAGGAACTCGAGGCAGGAACTGGTGTAAAGAACATGGAGGGACACTGCCTACTGGCTTCCTTCTGCCTGGCTCAGCTACTTTTTTTCATAGCCCAGGCTCACCTGCCCAGGGATGGCACCACCCATAGTGGATTGGGCCCTCCTGTATCAACTAGCACTTAAGAAAATACCCCACAATCATACCATAGGGCAATCTGGGGAAGGGAATTCCTCAACTGAGGGTCCATCTTTCCCAGTATGTCTACTTTGTATCAAGGGGATGAATACTAAACAGACCAGAAGACTTTCAGCCATAAGACTGTAGACAATTGGGGGAACTTGATTAATTTATTATTGCTTAAATATACTCATGCAAACTGAAAAACAAATGTAGGATCGGAGTGATTCATATTTTTTTCTCTTATTTGCAATTTTCATATTCCCTGAAGTGAAACTATATAGCACTTTAATGTCATAGCCAATGTTTCATTGATCTTAGTTGACTTCCCTTCTCTTTCTTTGGGCTTATTATATTATATATTTATTATAGATTTATTACATATAAATATTTATATATATAAAATGTTATGATTACTACTCATCAAAAATTATAAAAAATAAATAATATGCACATGCAAAAAAGAATATTTAAATGTTCTTAGAAATAAAAGGAAAACATTGAAAGGGGTGTTAATTGGACTAATTTAAGCATTATGGATTTCAAAGATAAATGTAATTAAACAACTATGAAAACTCTACACTGTTCCCTTTAAACATCTACAATTTCTAATTTATTAATTTAAATTGCAATGAAATGTGTAAAAATTAAAATAATTTACAGTTTTTGTGCTCACATTTTTTAATTTAAAATTCTAAGTAGCTTGTAGCAATCTTACACAGTATTAGAACGGTTTTAAAAATTTCCATGTTTATTTTGTTGATGTTGTTTTGTTTTGATTTTGAGAGAAGAGATGCTTTCTTTTCTTTGTTGTCTGAATATAGTCTTGAGCAGGGACTGTATCATATCATCCACAGGCTATGAATATTATATTCCAGTTTTGGTAGGTAAATATTTACATGTTGTTTAATTATACAGTTTAAATATGCAGTAATCTTAAAATATGCTTTGCCTCATCTATTATGTTGAGCATCTTAGTGATAGCTATTTGTGTTCACGTCTCTGTGATAGTGGTGGAATAATCTGTTTGTATTTGTATCCAGTGGCCCCTGCTTCTTGTTTGTGTTGAATTTTTGTCAGTTGACTGCATGCTTGTCAGCATCACCTCCTGTGGGGCTATTACAACTTTACTACATAATCAGACCTATTTTTTGTTGTTGTCTTTGGCTGTATTTTACTAGGAACTATTATTTAGTTTTCTTTTCACACAATTTACAGTTACTGTGAGTGTTGACATGTTTTCTATTATTTTTGCCTCTTCTCTTGAGTGTGTAATTACATGTAATTTCCTTTACTTTTTCTTGTATTGGTTTAATATGCAAGCATACATTTTATTTTTTTCTATTTTTATATATAATAGCGTAAATGTATCCAGAAGTATATTAAAACAAATCATTCTGAAAATACTTAGAGTTCCTTAGCCTTCCTTTCTTCTTCCTTCTTTTGTTCCTTCTTTTATTCTTTCTTTCTTTCTTTCTTTCTTTTTTACTTCCTTTGTCTATTTTGAGACAGGATCTCCCTGTAGCCCCAGCTGACCAGAAACTCACTATGTAGACCAGGTTGGCCTAAATCTTGCCATCTGCCAGTTTCTGCCTCTTGTGTGCCGGGATTGAAGGTATGCATTAGGACGCAAAGTTAAGCTGCTTGTTGCTTCTGGTCTTGGAATTTCTGCACCTTGTGGTATATAACCAAATTATAAATGGAATGAGTTTTAATGGATTTTTATTTTAAATTTGATGGAAATTAATTATGTTGTATTTTGTCTTGAAGCAGACACTACATGGACTGAAGCAGAATAATTTCATTTTACTATATCAAGACAGGAACTCCGGATCAAGTTGTGAATTCCAGGAAATAGGTCAAGTTGATAATTTGATATTGAGTGTGTCTGCCTTTCTGCCTGTTTTTGAGAACTCACAACAACTTAATCTCCACTTGGTATGGCACGTGTTGAATAATCACTCTGTACCCAAACAGATCCTCTAAGTATGCTTGGTGAGCTGGAACTTGAGAATGTCTGCGCCCTCCACACACAGGCAGGATTTCTAGCTCAGGATTCCTGAGTCAGGCTGAAATCTTGCCTGTCTGCTCAGCTCCCAGGCTGTACAATTGGAGCCAATTTTATAACCCACATGTGTAATAATGAGTCTATTGCAATAAATTCTGAATGGAGGCCCTAATTATTTTCCCCAGCTGTAACAGACTATGTGTATCACCATAGAAAAGTCATTGGTCTGGCTGAAGTTACAAGGACTTTAATCAAAGAAGTAAAGAATGTCCAAAGTTTCTAAGGTTCCGCTAACTCTAGTTGATGTTTCTCTTTTTCTCATTCTAGAGTGGATGCAGTTTGTCTTACATATTTCAGAAGAAAGAGCATCATTGTATGAGTTTGTCAGTGCCATAACTTTGAAATAATAAAGCATTATTATTTTCAGCATGTGTATATCAGTTAAACCTTTGCACAAGATAATCCAACAGAGTGACTGGAGAGATTGGCTCCATGATCACCAATGGTTACTGCTCTTGCAGAGGACAACAATTAGGCTTCCAGCATTCACCTCAGAAGTCTTAGTTCACAACTTCCTGTAACTCAAATTCCAGGATATATGATTCCCTCTTCTGGTCCCTGTGGGGGACCATACACACATGGTATACGTAAACTCGAAAAGGCACATACATATACACATCATCAAAAAGTTCATAAATATTTCTTCTAGTTTGCTTATTATCCATTGCTGTGACAAAACAGTCTGACAAATACCAGCTTGGCAAGGAAAGTTTATTTGGTTTACATCTCCTGGATCACAGTTCATCACTTAAGAAGCCCAAGGTAGGGCTCAGCAACAACCTGGAGGCAGGAGCTGAAGCACAGGCTGTGGAAGAACACTGCTTACTGACTTGCTCCCCTGGTCTGTGCTCAACCTGCTTTCCTATACAATACAGAACAACCTGCCCAGAGTTGGCTCAACCCCCAGTGAGCTGGGTCTTCCCACAACATCAGCAATCAAAACAATGCCCCATAGACATGGCCACAAGCCAGTCCAATGGAAACAGTTCCCCAACTGAGGCTTCCTGTGCCCAGGTATGTCAAGTTGACAACCAAAGCTCTCCAGCACAATCTTCAAAATAAAATTTGAAAAGGAGATTTGGAGATCTCTAGTTATAAAACTGTCTAATAGATTTGTGAGAGGCATCAAGAAAAAGTGAGGGAATTAGGTTCAAACCAAACAGATCACAGTTTACTTGACTTGCCATAAATATTTATAGATTTGGTAGCAGGCCAATAATTTTAGCTCAAGCTGGCCTTGAACTCATGATTCCTTTTCTTCAGCATTCTGCACATTGAGATTATAGTTGTGCACCAACAAATGTAGCTATTTTTGTTGTTGTTGTTTTGTCTTTTAGACACTAAATTAAACAAAGTCAAAAGGAAGGCAAATGGTACAAGTGTTATTTAAAAACACTCTATTGATAGGCAAAAGAAAATATTTGTGTACCAGGTTTTAAAAAAATGAAAGAAGGCCAGGTAAAATAACCCTCACCTGTGCTCCCAACATGAGGCAGGGCCACTGCCTGAAGTTTGGTGTCAGTATATATAGCAAGTTCTAGAGTTACAGGATATCTAGGTCTTCAAAGAGACCTCTGAGGTAGATAAAGAGAGACAGACACAGGGAGAAGAATGAGGAGATAGAAAAATCTAAGGCATATCTTGGTACTACAATAGATGCATGTTGTTTAGGGCAGGAATTTAGTTCCCCAAGAACATCAGATAACATCTCATGATTTTTTATTTTGACAACTGGGTTAGGGATATCTACTGAGTAAACATCAAATATGCTACCAAACATTCTGTAATGTAACAGTATAACCTTCTTCGACAAAGAATTATCCAGGTTTCCATGTCCCTAATTCTGACAAATGAGGAATTATCCTAGGATATTGTTGCATTTTATCCTCGTTTTGAAAGAAAACTGTACAGCCTAAATTCCTTAGTGGAGTGGGCAGTAATAGTAATTCAGTGTGCAAATGTGTTAACTCTACAAGATCCTATGTTAGTTAGCATTGTGCTTTTAGGAAAGGGCATGCAAGAAACAGCATGGACAGGCTTGATTCTGAGGTGGCAAACACTTTCAGGGAAACTTCATTCACAGAATATGAGTTAAGCATTTCTACTAACCCATTAAGAACAAAACCCCAATGCGAGTAAACCTCAAGAGCCACATAATTCATTTCAGGAGAGGTTCTTATTCCATATTTGGGTTGGTAGCAGGAGGCTCAAAGGGCACCGAGGATGGAGAGTGAAAACTGGAAGAACCTGGAGATGGAGCCACAGAGTTAAAAGGTAAATAAACTTTTGAGAACCTGAATCCCCATTTTGCTTTCCTTACATTCATTCAACGTCTCTTAGCATAATCACACTTTTCTACCTGTGTTTATCCCTCTCTCCACCTTTAGTTTAATACCCATCCTGGCCTAACTGCAGAGTCCACATATGAGACAAGCTTTGTAGTATGTTTTACTGATGTCAGCTTACTTTACTTAGCAAGGCAATGTCCATTTTCCTGAAAACGATATGACTTTCATATATATAATATATGCCTATCTTATTTTCATCTATTGAGGGGTACATGGCCTGATTGATGGCTTGGTTATTTGAAACTGTGAAGTTCAAAAGAATGAGTTTACAGGGTTTTAATGGTAACTAAAGACTTGAAATCTTAGTGCTGGGTTTTAGGAAATGATATTTAAAGTAGACAGTGTGAGGAATCACTTAAGTTTTTATTAAAGGAATGAAAGAATTATACTGTGCTTTAGGAAGATGAAGTGTCTAATACATATAGTTGATTGGAAGACAAAAAGATGAAGACAGAGATACGTACATCTGTTAAAAGCCTATGGCAATCTTTCAAGTAAGAGGTACTAAATATTGGAAATACAGCAAGGAAAGAGAGTGGCCAGTTTGGAAGTATTGATGACCAAGAATATGGATGACTTGGTAGTCATTTAAATGACAATAAAAATAAGATATAAGTGTATAAGAAAGTAGAGTCAAGAGAGACAGCTGGTCCAAAAGAGAAGTAATGCACCATTGACTGTAAGGTTTGGACAAATATTTATAGGTGAACACATCAAGTAGGCTGTTACAAGGCAGGTAGATTCAACCTACCCTTTCGTTCTACATTCCTCAACTCTTCCAACTGAGTTCATTCCAAGTTACCACCCTCCTTTGCAGAGTCTTCTCATTCTTATTCGGGGAAGAGGGTATGGACCAGGCTGTCAAGCCATCGAGACCAGAGCCCTGCTCACTAATCACCATCCTAACGGTATAGGAGGTTACTAAAAGTTTACCATTAGTCAAGGATGCTAATGTTTTTGTTTACCATCAACTGCATCTGATTCTCTAAGAGGTTTTCCTGATTCCAAGGCTGTAAAGCTGCAAGTCACATTTGTGTTCTGGGCATGAGTTCACATTTATGTAAATCCTCCACATGCTGCTACAGATCCTCTTGAGTCGACGGCTCAGCATATCCCAACAAGTACACTTGAGAGGTTTCCATGAATTACATTCTTTGTTTTAATCCAGCATTGACTCATTCCCATGGAGTTACCATCCCTCCTGCTTCGACTTGACCCACCGTACTTTCTTAGCCTTGCTGCAGACATCCTGCTTCAGACTGGGTATACATTCTGTCCTTTCTCCTCCACGGCATGAATAGAAGTAGAGGAGGCCAGGAGCAAAACACTGCCTACAGCTGATGTACACAGCAGCCAGGTACATGCCTGTTGGAGGAAACAGTGCTGATTTAGTTCTTTCTGGTTTATGCAAAACACCTTTGCTTCTTCTACAAAATTTCCTCATACACCCAGTTCTACTGGATCACATAAAGAAAGAGTCCATGAATTCTATATATTCCAACCATCCTGTCATGCAATTTAAGCTTATGCCACAAAGAGTAAAACAGAATATAAACTATTTAACTCTGCTGAATTGTAAATTTTCTTCTACATCATGTGAACCTTCTACCAACTGATTTACAAAAACATGGCACAAGTGTATATGTACATGCACTCCTACATCTACACAGACCCACGGGTTTTTTTGGTTGAGCTAGTTTGGGTACCTCAATAACTTGGGTTTTGCTTTCTATGCTCTGAGGCTAAATTCATACCCAAGGAAACCCTTGTTCCACCCTGAACACTGTTTAAACAACTGTGTGCAAAGTGCCTCGCAGAGTAAGAATGGACTGGAAGTTCTTTTCTCTAATTTCTCATCATATGTAAGCTGCAAAGAAACAGCTGCCAGGGAAACAGATTGGCCAGTTCCGGTAGTCTGCCAAGCTTATCTTGGAAGCTTATTATAATGGACAATAAATCCTTCGCTGGCCCAAGACATTTAGTCTTGACATCTTCTGAGACTGAACTTCTCTCCCACCACTGAAGAATCACTTTCTTTCAGTTTCTTTTGCAGTTTCAATTACTGCTAGACTCCAATTTCATTTAACACCTTCAGTTTCCTGTATAGAAGACATTATTTACATCCCTCATGTTTGAAAGAGAAGGTACTTTAGTGGAAAGCTTGAAGGTAGAAAAGGCAAAGAATGACTTCAAGGACATCAACATTCTCAAAAACAGCCCTGCTTCCCCAGCTCATCTCAAGGTGGAATATATTTAAAGATTTTTGTTTTGATAAACATAAAGAATCATATTAAATAGTAAAGGGTAGGATGAAGAAAAGAAAAATGTTTAGAAATAACGATTCTCGAAATCTAGGAAGAAATTAAGGTGTGTGGTCTAAATATTTTCAGATGGCTTTTGTTAATGTTTTATTAAATATATATGCTCAGCAGTGAGACAGATGTCATCCTATCTAGAAGGTCTTCTAGAATGGGAAATGTAGAGGATTCATTCTATGGAGTCATAAAAATAAGAAACCTCCCTTCAGAAATTCTTCTGCACGGAACTGAATCAATCAGATTAGTTTCTTCTACTTTGTGGCCCATGAGGGTCATCTTTTAGGAAATGATGATATCTTCACACTCTTAAAATTCAGATGTCATGGGATAATTTTCAAGATATTAAATTGAAATTATACTATTTAATACTTCAGAAAAATGGCAGAAGCTGCCCAGGGTTCACTTGATCCAAGGAGACGCTTTATTTAGACTTTGTCAGAAATAGTCATGAGGGCTGAGTTGGATACTGACACTGGTAGGTTCTGTATTGAGTAGCTTTAGTTGTCAACCTGACACACCTGCGTAGAGGGGGACTCAACTTGGAATTGCCTCCATTGGACTGGACTATGAACATCTCTGTGATGTATTTTCTTGATTGATGAGCGATGTGGGAGGACCCATCCCACTGTGGGTGGTGCCACCCCTGGGCAGATGGTCTTGTATAAGAAAGTAGGCTGAGCATAGCCAGGGAAGCAAGCGTGCAAATCAGCTTTCTTCCATGGCCTATGCTTCAACTCCTGCTTTCAGGTTTCTGCCCTGAGTGCCTACCTTGGCTCCCTCAGTGATGAACTGTGACCTGGGAGATGTAAGCCACATAGATCCTTTCCTCCCCAAGTTGGATTTGGTCAGAGTGTTTTGTCACAGCAATTGAAGCAATATCAAAAAAATACATAGAAATAAATTAATTTACTACGAAGACTTCCCAAATTCTGCTTGGTCCACATGGTTAACGCATTGTCAGATACACAAACACAGAGAGAAAGAGAGAGAGGAGAGAGAGAGACTGAAACCACCTGTTCTTAAACTTGAGGTATTTTCCATGGTGATTTCAAAATTTCAGGTTTCCTTTATCACAGTTTTTTAGTCAAAGCCTTACTATGTAGTCTAGAATGTCCTGAAATGCTCTGTGTATAGATCAAGCTGGCCTCAGACACATAGGGATCAACCTGCCTCTGCCTCCAGAATGCTGGCTCAAAGTTGGGAACCAGAATGCCCAGCTCATCTGTGATTTTCTTTCCTCTTACAGTCATCTGAAAAATCTCCCCTGAGGATTCTCCATTCTTACCTGGGAATGAAAGAGGGATTTGCTAATCTTACAGAGTTCATTATATAAGCTAAGAGTCCTCCTAAGAATTGCTACTGTTTAGGATCCAAAATCAGAAATCAGTTTGCTCTGAGAACTTAAAGGTGATTAATGAAAATATTTTATTTTTTATTTTGTGTTTATGAATGTATTGCTTGCATGTATGTAAGTGTACCCTTCTTCTGTAATGTCCACAGAGGTCAAAGAGGGTGTCGGATTCACTGGAACTGGAGTTATGGATGGTTGTTATGGATGGGTGCTGGATTTTGAACATGGGTCTTCTGCAAGAACGGCCAGTGTTCTTAACCGCTGAGCCATCTCTCCAGCCCCAAAATCTTTAAGATACCTACATTAATTCAGAAAGTAATGCAAAGAGTGAATCATTATTTCAGGTCCTGTGTGGAAGGGTGCACCTATGTGAATGAAACAAAATCCATGCAAAATATCTGGTAGAATATAATTCACTGTATTTCAGGATAAAGGTACATATTCACTACATAGCTTTCATTTATATTCTCCATATAATGAGCTGATGTGGTGTGGATGGCAAAGAAAATGAATTTTCAGGGCCATGTATACTGGATTTGGAAAACTTGATAACTTTAGATCTTCCTTTTAAACAATTACAGAAAAGCTTAAATTGTTCAGGGTAATTCTGGAGAGCTTTCCAAACACATGAAAATGTTTATGAAAATATCGCATTTGAAAAGGACTACTGGGCTATAGAAAAAGAGTCATTAAAAACCACGCTTTTGAATTCTGGATAATCCTGTCCAAACAGTGAAACAGTTGGACATTTTAATGGACAGCAATTTACCAATGAACAATACATGGATACTGATGTTACAATAAAGAGAAAGCTGTGCTCTGTAATCTATAATCTGGAGTTTAATATGCACTATGCCAAATACATGGCGATAGCTACTTAACTCTAGGCTGCTTTTACATTTGAATGTAAAACCACAGGATAGGAATTGGAATTTATTCTTGCTATGGATTAACAAAACATGTTTATCGATTATTTGAGAATTTCATACAATATGTTTTGATAGCACTCAGAGCCCCCCCATCTCCCACTCCGCTCTAACGCTTCCCCGACTTCACAGCCTGTACTATTATTTTTCCTTTTTAGGAAGGACTTTCAGGTCTTCCCAGAAGCTCTTAGGTGGGAGTTCCATTCCTTGAAGTTACTCAAGCTACCAGCAACACATCCTCAAGAAAAACAGACTTTCCTTCTCCCAGCAGCTGTCAGCTGTCAATAGATCAACAGCTAGGACAACCCAACCATGCTGGGTTTTCTCCTTGCTTGGATCTGTACAAGTCTTGTGTATTAAGCACTGTGGGTTCATATGTGAAACTACCCTGTAGTGTCCAAAGAACACAATTCTCTTGTGTTCATCTGTACAGAATTTCCACTACATTTTTATTTCCAAATGCCCCTTAAATTAAAATATCTGTCAGATAGGTGTGTATTGTTACTTAGCATGCTTTTCCTTTACATTTAGTTAAGTTGCTCTTTTAACACGAGAACAAATCAATGATCAAGAAGCAATTTTTCTATGGGTCCCACACTATTGTGAACATTTTAGACACAACAGAGTCTCACTGAATCCTTACCACATACTTTGAAGTCCGTATCATGATGCTCACATTTGCATACAAAATAAGTCAGAGATATGCCAAGGAGCTTGATCAAAATTCAGTTATTACGAGGTGCCCTAAATCAGGAATTTTGAATTGACTGGTTTATTTTAGTCTTTTTGAGACAGACTCTTGCTATGTAGCTATGTATTCCAAACTGCCCAGGTCTCACTAAGTGGTTCAGGCTGGCCTGACACTTAGGACCCTTCTTCCACAGCCAGCCCAAGTGCTGTGGTTACAGGTGTATAATATCATTGTCTAGTATCAAGCCAAGATTCTAACCCAAATCAAACATTAAAAAGTTATTACCTTTGTGTGTGTGTGTGTGTGTGTGTGTAGATAAGAGGAGAAGCCTCGGGAGTTGGTTCTTTCATTCTACCATTTGAGTCCCTGGAATCAAACTCAGGTCATTAGCCTTGGTAGCCAGTACCTTTACTGGCTGAACCATCTTGATGGCCTCTAGCTCAGTTCATTTTTATTCTGATCAATCTTAATTACTATACTATTAAGGAACCACAATCTGGTGACAATATTAGATAGGGCAAATTGTATTTTTTTTAAATTTTAAATAGAAATGGACTGAGATTGATTTTATTTTATTTTTTATGTTTTGCACTGAATTGTAAATCCCCAATCTTGGTGTTTACATTATCAAAAAGCTTCAGGCCTCTTTTTTAAAAAAGCCTCTTTTACTGAACTTTTATAATAATTTTCATTTTCTGTTTGTGTATTAGTATGGCCTTCTAATTAACTGACATGCATTTTTGAATTGTGTAACTGTTCAACATATTTTGCATTGAAAGAGACCAGTAATTTAGAAAAGAGTTGATTTAAAAATTTAAGAAGTGAATGAGTGACACAGTTTCTGAAGACTCAGGACAATTAACTTCTAAATGCAGATTTAGTTGCATGCATTGTAGTTCTAAAATAGAGTGTAGCTGTTTTTTGAAATTAATGGATATGGATTTTAATGGTTGGGATCCCTGATAACCATTAAGAAAGGTCATATATTTTATGTTGTACACTTATTTGTTTAGAGTTTACACACTTTTTTGTTTTATTTAATATAGACTTATTGAATAAATAAAGGTTCCCTTACCCCTCAGCACTCTTGGGTGAAGACAAAGAATTCCATAGCAATAGGCACGTATGCATGGATTCATTACTGTACTGGATTGAGCCCATTACTCTTGTTTCACTGTGCATGAGCAGACAGAGGAGCAGTTACCTTAGGTGACATTTAAGTGCAACTAATAAGTTTGTACCTATTGAATATGCTTAAGCAGAACTTTTAAAAGGGATGGCAAAGCAAAAGAGCTTTCGTCTGGCAGACGTCCACAAAAGAGATGCAAAACAGAAAACTGAACAAGGAAGAAGAATCCATTGCACAATTCTGAATGAGGAAATGACTGCAGCTGCCTTGGCCACTGAGCTAAGCATTGCTGAGACACAAGGAAGCTTCACTCTGAAGGCCACTACAGGGAATCTTGTCTTCAGATTGAAGCAATGTGGTTCTTTTTGTGTATGTATGTGTATATATATATATAATTTATTTAATTTTTTTTTATTTTTGGTCTTTTTAAGACAGGGACTCCCCTGTAGCCCCAGCTGGTCTGGAATGCACTGTGTAGACCAAGCTGGTCTTGAACTCACAGAGATCTGCCTGTCTCTGTGTCCTGAGTGCTGGACACAGGGAGACCCTGTATCAAAAGACAATAATAATAATAATAATAAAATAAAAGTGTTGACAAACATCAGACAGAGACAGAGAAGTTGATGTTGCTCAGTGGTCAGGCCAGGGGCAAAAGAGCAGAAAAATGAAGGACATCCTTCATTAGGTGATGAACGTTAGGTGATGACTGTTCTGTGGAAGGAGACTCAGAGAGAGAGAGACAGAGACAGAGACAGAGACCCAGAGAGAGAGACACATACACCGAGATGGAAAGAGCCAGACAAAGAGAGACAGAGGGAGATGGAGAGACACAGAGGGACAAAGAGACAGAGAAAGAAATAAAGACAGAAACACAGAGAGAAGTGAAACAGAAAGAGACTGAGAGACACAGAGGACAAAGAGACAGACAGGAAAGAGACAGAGAGCAAAAGGCAGAGAGAGACATGGAGAGACAGAAAGGTGACAGAGAGACAGAGAGATGCACAGAGAGAGACAGAGACAAAGACAGACAGAGAGACAAGGAGACAGAGAGAGAGAGAGAGAGGGCAGAAACAGCAGCTTACCACTGTATAAAGCTTACACTCATGGGAACAGGAATCCCTTTTATGGGCCCGTGTTCCTTTTGCTCTCTGTTACCAGTGGCTAACAGTAGTCCATAAATGTCACACGGAAAATTCTGGAAATCAACAACTCATGTCATTTAAGCAACTTCCATTGCCATTGGTAGTTATAATAATGACCTTTATTACTATTAGCTGTCATTGCTTGAATTGTCCTCGATGGACAACTTGGTCCAAAATAGGTGCAGCATGCAGGACAAGCAGGGCATGTCGAAGGCTTGGTAGTGGCCTTGATTTCATGTATTTGAGGAACTCTTGCAATGTCTTTCCTGTAGACCAC
Source organism: Eospalax fontanierii (assembly GCA_035773235.1). Classification (NCBI taxonomy): domain Eukaryota; kingdom Metazoa; phylum Chordata; class Mammalia; order Rodentia; family Spalacidae; genus Eospalax; species Eospalax fontanierii. The sequence continues at coordinate 90,256,581 of CM069531.1, read as the reverse complement.
GGGCATGATTGCCTTCCGTAGATATTTCTGGATAGTTAAAAGGAGGAGCCAATAAAGCAAAGGAGGAATGAGGAGCAAAAGGACAGCAAAGGCATCGATGGCGAGCGGCAGGCATCGCCTCTTCCTTAGAAGGTTTATATTCTTGTCACATATAGATGTATCTTTTTTTTCTTTTTATTTTAGTTATTCTAGAAAATATCAAGAACCATGTGATATTCTTGGTGCATCTCCATCTGGGCCAGAAAGGTGCATTGTGTTCTGTCTTTAACTCCCAGGACTTACAGCAATAGCCCGAGTCTTCTGAGAAGTCTTAAAATAGTCAACAAATATAATTTCTCTTTCACACTTCTGTAAGCAATCATTAAAAATAACTGAAGTAAATTTAATTTTAACAAACTGGCTGTCTTTGAACACTGTCAGTGAAGGCCAGGACATCATGGATTTACATGGTTAGTTTCAAAAATACATTTGTATTGGTGGTACCAAAGTTAGAATTATGCTAACTTTTAAACTCACACATACTGCTCTTGCAGAGGACCCCAGTTAAGTTCCCAGCACCCATTTCACAACTACCTATAACAGATCCAGGGGGATCTGTTGGCTCCTGGTCTCCACAGGCAACTGCATTCCATCTGCATATATCCTGCCCCACAAAACACACAATACTTATTAAAAATAAAACAAATCTTAAACTCATACGTTTTAAACAATCTAAGCAATATGTTAAAGGGTTTTAGCTCAATTTTCTCATAAAATGGTAATAATGTCATCTACCAGAGGTTTGGCATAAACACATATAAAGAGAATAGTTATAGAAAGCTTATTAAATAGTTCTGGTACTTTTTAGGGGAGTCTAATTTTACCCCTTTTTTTACACAAAACCCTAATTTATTAATATTTTCCGGTTTCTACCTCAAAATATCTTAAGACCACTTTTAAAAATGAGGTTAATTTGAAAGTTATGAAACAGAGAAAGTAAAATATAACATTATTAGAATGTTTGATGACATTAAAATAACTTTAATAAAACCTGGGGATGTAGTTCAATTGGTAGAGTGCTACATTAGCATACAGAAAGTCCTGTGTTTGGTCCCCAGCACTATATAAAACTAGTCCAGGTGGCGTACTCCTGTAATCTAAGCATTGAGTAAATAGAGACTGGAGGATGAGTAGTTCAAGGTCATACTCAGACACATAGTAAGTTCCAGGCTGACCTGGGCTTCATGAGATCATGAGATTGTCTCAGTTCATTTTCCCCTCCTCCCTTCCTCTTCTTCCCCTCTCCCTCTCCTCTCCTCCTCCTCTTCCTCCTCATCCTCATCATAAACTTCTTACAAAGAAGTCATCTTTCTGTAATAAAATGGAGGTAAAGAATATATTTGAGTCAATTTTTGTTTTGCTTTATCTTCTCAGTTTTAAGAAAACCCCAAGTTATTGTACCTCTCATTTCTTGTGTGTATTTCCTGCTTACTTATTAAGGGCAGAGATTCCAGATGCTTGGTCAAGTTAAGGCCTTGGTAGAGTCAAATACTCTAAGAAGTCAGGAAAGGTTGGAGGATGCTTTATTGACAAGCCTATTCACAAAGGTGCAAAAGAATCCTTGGGCACTGACAGTGGTATCCAGTGACACCAGTCTAGGCTACAGGACTTCAAAGGGAGACTCTGCAGCTTACCAGTCTTTCAGTAAATACTTCTCATCATGTAGGAGTAGACAGCAATACTCTCCAGGCTTTGACAAATATGAGAAGTTGCTTTGGGTACTGCCGTGACTAGAGAGGAACTCTAATATTCAATGCCAAAGAACTGAGGGTGACAAACTCACATATTGTGCTAAGGGAAAATATTCCATCTAATTTGCATACTTGCACATTTTAAAACATCAAAGCATATTTATTCATTTGTATGTGTATGTTGGAAAATATAAAAATTTAATTTCTGCAAGAATAACAAAATAGTTCCATCTATATTATTAACATTATTAATTAATTACTCCTATTATTAATACCATTAACACAAACAAATAGGACAATGGATGCCTTTTTTAGCAATTCAGTTTCTTGGAGATTAATTTGATCTTGCTCAAATGAGATTGTTGAGAAATGCAACACAAAGAGTATATCAATCCCACCAACAAAACCAGAAATTTGGAATGGCAAGAAATACTTAAAACTGTTATAATTTGTCTTCTTAGCAAACCTAAGGGGTTAAAGAATCTCCGTCGAAGAAGATGCCATTGTGAAAAGGCCGTTCAGGGTAGGTAGTAAATCTGTGTTGCGAGCTTACATGTGATACATCTTCTTTAGGAACTGGTGCTTTTTAAAGGAAGGCTCTTGTAGGTGGTTCTTTTTTATTCTGGCATTCATATTGGGATCCTCCTCCATATTCTTTCATTTTGTTGCATTTTAAGAAATTCAAACTCATGAAAAGACAGATTTTTCTTTGTCCTTTACTGAAGTGGAGTTTCTTCTTATTTACATAAACAGATGCTATAAAAATACAGATTTTTATTTTGGGGGGCACTGTATCTTTTCTAACCTCATATAGACCCAAAGGAAATTATATCCTAAGAAAATAGACTTCATGTTAGTAAAAGCGCCCTTAGAAGTGAATCCTGCTGTGTTCTAAGGTGAATGGCAGTGGACCTTTTTGTACTAACCTTCTAGGTTCTCTGGACTGGAAAGTTGAGGTTGTCCTGAGTAAATTGCAGTGGTAGAGTCATGGCATTTCTGTCCAGCCAAAATTTACATCAAAGTAAAAAAAAATAGTGGAGTCTTACTAGAAGTATGTTACTGTTGAAAGCTGTACGTTGGTGCAGAAGTAGTAGAAGTTGATTTAAGGATCAAGCCCTTGGGTGTTGTAGTGAATCTCTATTGGATAAATTGAGAATTCTATTTATTTACCAACATGTGGAAAGCCTTACTAGTCATAACATATTCTGAAACCATGCAACCTTATCAAACACACATGAATATCTTGTTAATTTATTTGTGATGGGAAAAATGCTCTCTCCCTCTCTTGATTATATATATATATATATATATATATATATATATATATATATGTAAATGATGGAAACTACATGAAAAGTGATTTATTTATTTATTTCTTAGGGGTGAGATTGGCATTGTATCAAATACAGAGGCCTTTTGACCACAGTCAGACTCTGTGGTAGACACCTCACAGTAGTAATCTCAGTATTCATGTTTAGCTTAGGGGTCTCATAAAAGCAGATCTTACAAATACCTATAGAAGTTATGTCAATGACCAGGAATTCTATTCCATTTGTTTTTCTCTTGCTGGTCTACATCAGTTTCCTATTCAGTTACACTTCCTGGTTCTGTTGCATGCTGGAAATGCTAAGATGTGACAAGAGAGGCAAGCTCTAGCCTTACAGGAAGCCTGCATTTAAAGGTTCTGACAAGGAAAAAAAAAACTTGCGAAATTTCTAATCCAGTTGTGCAATTTGAAACTTTCTAACTTAATACATGCAATGCTCTGGAGTCAGGAGAATTGCCATGATTTTGAGTCCAGCCTGGACTACAACCTGAGACCTTGCTTAACAATAACAAAAACAGCAAAATGTTTTTAACTCAAACTAACCCCATTGTCTTCTGTAACCTGGACTGGAAACAATCTATACTTTTTGTTTCATTTAATGAAGAGTTGTTTAGAGGGAAGAGTCCCCAAAAGGAATTGGTTCAGTGAACCAAAGATGACTGCAAATGTCTCAAAAATTTCCGTTACCTCAGAATGGGGCTGGTGCTCTAGGCTCAGTGATGAGGGTCCTGTGATTTATTTCTGAGATGTCAGATGATCAAGTGTGCAACACAGGGCCAACACTTTCCTTGGGAACATATACGCACTTCAAAAGTTCAGAACACCTATAACTTACAAAAGTTTCAAGTTTGTTCATTGTTCAGTCAACTAGAAAAGCCTCCTTGAATTTTTGTCCTAAATATTTATTGAAATAAAAATTTAAAAAAGCATCCCATTTAACCTTTAATTAGGCTGGCATAGGAGGAGAAAGAGCCACTTTGGCTGGGATAAAACATTTCCAGTTCAAAGCAGAAAAATCAATTCTGTTTTACCTTCTTAGCCAACAAAAACCATTTGCACACCCTGTGAATTAAAACAACCAGCACATTGCTCTTAGTAGTATCAATCTGTCCCCTTCCTCTGGTCTTCTAGAAGAGTCTATTCTGCTCAGAAATGTTATCTTTGCATTGTAACTATTACAGCATTCACATGGAAGGTACAGTTGGAATTTCCTTTGCTGTGCCCTTTGGAAATCCTAATCTCTCAGGGCAAAGTTTTTAAAATGTTTTGTTTTCCCAAGAGTTTTTATAAGAAGACATTAGATACACATACATTCCTGGGTTTGTGAAAAGTGCAACGGAAAAAAAAAGAAGCTTGTCTTTGGTATGTAGTTGCATCAACACCATTTTTTCCCATTTTTCAGAGAGTGCTTGTTAAGATAGGGAGTTATTATCAAGCACACTGCCTGGAAAGTCACTTTAGGTAGTGTTAACATGTGTGGCTAGCAGTCTTGGCCTTTAAACACTAGGGTAGCCTTCAAAGAACACTTAAAGAACATAACTGCAAGGCAGATGTCTATTCTAGTTCTCTGCCATTGTTTCCTAAAACCAGCTACATTTGGAGTATGATTGTAACACTCTGAGACTCTAATTTGATGCATATATACAATTCACATATCTTTCCAGACCTTCATATAAGCAAACACTAGGCTGGTACTATAATTAAAACAGTAAATACTATATATCACTCTCCTGACTGTATTATGCATGTGCTTTTATAATGTTATTTCAAAAAGACAACAATATATTTATAGTGATAATCTCTTGCTGATGAAGTTATAAATAATTTGATCCTCATGGTGATATCTGTATGACTTTTGCAAGAATTTATAAGAATTAATGCACTAAAGTGGTGAGAAGAAAATAAAGTCTTAGGAAAATGAACTAAATATTTGCTCTGTTTGAAAAACCTTCATTTCGTAGTAGAACACTAAATTATTTGCATGAAGTGTCAGTGTTCCTGAACCTGCAAGAGCACACAGTAATAGAAATAATATGTGATATGTGCACAGGAAGGAAAGAAGAGACATAGAAATAAGACCAAACCAAGGCAAGTTACAGATATAGGACATAATCTGGAAAGAGCAGAAACTATGGTGAAGACTGGGACCAGTGACAGGAGATCCAGTGTTTTATGTACTGGATGTTAACAGCACATCTTTACTCCACATAGACATAGAATCTAATGTAGGATTGTTAACATTAACCTTAAATATGATTGGCTTATATTATAAAATGTTCTTTGGAAGTTTTCTTTTTAAATTTTTTAGATTTATTTTTATTTTATGTGCATGAGTGTTATGTCTGCATGTGTGTAAGTATACCCATGTTTTTCAATGCCCATGGAAGACAGAAGAGGTCATCGGATCCCCCAGAAACTGGAGTTTATGTTGTTAACTTCCATATGAGTCCTGGGTCTTCTGCAAGAACAGCCAGTGCTCTTAACCTCTGAGCCATCTCTCCAGTCCATGGACGTTTTCTTTAAAATTAAGTGTGTGTGCGTGTGTATGGTACATGTCTGTGTATGTCTGTGTATGTTTGTGTGAGGAGGACAGGTGTCAACATGGGGTGTCATCTTCTGTCACTCTCCACCCTATTTTGTGAAACAAGGTCTCTCACTGAACCTGGAACTCATTAATTTGTTATTGCTAGCTAACTAAAGAGCCTCAGCGATCCTCCTGTTTCTTAGTTCTCTGTAGTGGGATTACAGACTCAGGCCACCCACAGCCACAGTGCCAAGCATTTTACGTGGGTGACACAGAGCTAACTTTAGTACCTTATGCTTATGCAACAGACACTTTAACCAAGTCAGCCATCACCATAGCTCCTAAAAATACCATTTTAAGTTTTGCTTTGATGTCTTTTAAACACATTGCCCCAAAGTATAACTACAGCCTTGAGTATAGATTTCTTTTTCCACAGAAAACTAGTTACTGGAAGGGTGTTCAGCTGGTGTGTGGAGACTCCCAGGTCTATATGGGAGTACCAGTTCTTCGATTCTTCCTTCCACGTCAACACTCAAGCACAACGTGCCCCCGGCTCCACCACGAGGTTATCTGAGAAGCTGTGTCCTTCCTTCACCCCTCTTGCCATTGTCTTAATCCAGGTTGCCATTTCTCAACTGAGCAACACCGGCCATGTTTCTGTCCCCACCTGTTCTGACCTAACCAGATTCATTTCTCGAGTGCTGCTGATTCATTTTCTCAAGAACAATCCACTCTTGCCAGTCTTTTACTTAGACAACCTTCAGTGTCTGCTCATTATCCCGTGATGTATCTCCAGTCATAATTAATCCAGCTTCATCATCCATCACAAATGTAACTGTGAACCTTCCACATCTCTGAGGCACAGTGGTGCTTTCTCCTGGTCTTGTGTATGAGCGTCCTGATGGAAGGCTTCTTTCCTTCTCATCTATGTGAAACTCACTCACACCTCCTCGCCTGGAAAGACTTTTCTCACTTTCGTGGTGAAGATAATGACCTGATGTTTCTTTTGACTCCTTAGATAGTACTATTTGAAAACAAGTGAATGGATCCAAATTTTATGATACAGAGTATTTTCTTGAAGCCGTTGAGATGGGTGATTTTGTAGTGGAACACATACACAGGTGTCCTGGCTTCATTTCAAATCTTTTATAAATATTACCTTATTTAATATTTTTAGAACCTCACGAATTAGGCAATGTTTCTCTTCCAACATAACAGAAGAGCATGCCCATATGCAGGGAGACTCAGTAGCTTGTTTGAGGTCACACACAGGCCAGAATTTGAACCTGGACAGTGAAGTCCCCAGGTTGTCCTATAGATTTCAGCACTGTGCTATCCTCTGAAGATATTTTTAGACAGGAGCCTCGGTGAAGAGTCAGACTAATAAAATTGTCTCAGAGTAGTTACTGAGGTATTAGACTTCTTATTAGTTACTAACTTATAGACAGAATGCAGTAACCAAAGTTTCCTTTGAGCCCCATCACTGGCTCAAACAGTGTCTCAAAGTCACCTAGCTTTATGATCTCTTCATTCACATGGCACAGAAACCAGAACACCCTGTTCCCACTGAGCCTAGTCTCCCCACGTGGAGATAGCTAGTCCTTGTTAAGCTTTATGAAGCTGCATGCTAAATGGAAACCAGGTTGCTTAGAGACTCAGTATACTTATATCTTTCTGTTGCCCAGGATATTTCCTGGGGCAGAGCTCAAGAGTTGAAAGTCCACAGCTTGGGGGTGACTTTTTCCCTTCCTGGGAAAATTGATTGAGAAGTGGTTAAGCAGGTTAAATGTGTAGGCTGTATATAAATCAAGATCTCTTTGAATGTGTTTCCTTTTTTTTTACTGAGGAGATGTTACTACTTCAAAATGGGAGTGATAGATTAAAAGGCTTGGGCTAGAGATCAAAACATAGGTCAGAATTTAGGTTATTGGTCAGATGAATGCCCAGTTCAATGAAATAAAGAATTCTTGTTTTACAAATCTAAGCTCATCATTCAGTTCATGTCTTAGCTCTGTTTATTTCATTCTCATTATAAAAAGTATTATATATTTTTTATATATTATTTGAGCATTGCAGAAAAATACAGCATAGAAAGATACCTACAAGTAGTTCTGAAAGAAAACTGCAAATACTAGCAGTTGATGCGCTCCTGTAATTATTAATCTGATTTCAGGCAAGTGTTTGTCATATAATTGTTAATAATTTTAACAAATTCGATTATACTATCAGTATGGATTTAATATTTGTCATTTAACTGAGAATTCATTAATGGAAATAAAGACACTCTACTCAGTGTATAAAATCACACAGTTTCTCTATTTGGAAATCTCATAATTTCATGTTGTACTGTTTCATGTTTTTGAAATATTCTGTGCTCTAAGAAATGAAAAGAGCAAATGTTTGGCACAGAAATGTTTCTGTGGAAGGTGAGGAAGATAAATTAAATTTCTTGAAATATCTTCTATGTTATTCTCGTTGTGTTTATGAGCACTGCATTGATATAATACATTATGTAGTCTTCTTTATTCTAAGCATGTGCAGAAACCAACCAACCAAGTTGCATCTTTACAAGATTCCCTCATGGTACTTGTCTATCTGCATATTCATTTTACCACCCTTTCACCTTTCCATCCCAGGAACTCTAACCCCTTTCATTAAAACAAAACAAAATATCATCTTGACAAAGCATAAAGAATGTTTTACATAGTTTCTCAGTAAACTTTCATGGAAAACAAGTTCAATAGACTTCAAAAAATAAGAAAGACTATATGCAAAAGATCTGGGGAAAAAAACCACTTCTTTGATTAGAAACCGATGAGGATGTTCGTAACAGGTCACTGTCTTCTTAGGGCATTTACTCCCTCCACTATTATGTGAAGGTCTTTCAACACCTGGAAAATTTTTCAATAAAGGGTAATTCTCCATTAGTAGATGCAGGATCATTGAAAGGCCAGTAGTGAAGAGTGAACAAGATAATGGAGGGATTCTACCGTCTGAAGCCTTGATGACTGTGAACATATTCAACCAGCAAAACAATAATAAAAAGGCTCTCTTCTTTTTTTCTGTCTCTTTTTCATATTTAAGATTTGGAAATGTTTTTAGTGCAAAACCAACACAGAATTATTTCAGTGACTTGCCAATAACTGAATTTAGCTTTATAAAGGGTTGGTTTTATCTGTCTATATATCTATCTACATATCTATCCATCTTTCTATCTCTCTATTTTCTATTTATGTGATTCTAGGGACTGAAGCCATAACTTATTGAATGCTAGGCAAGGAATAGAACACTGAGTTACATCTTCAGTTCAGGAGTTTGATTCTTCCAAAATGATTTATCTATTAATAGTATGTGTATGAGTGTTTGCCAGCCATGCCTATACCACATGCATGCAATGCCCAAGGGTGCCAGAAGAATGCTTAGGTTCCCCTGGAATTGGAGTTACTGATGTTTGTGGGTGATCATAAGGATACTGAGTACCAAACCAGAGTAATCTCCAAGAACAGTGAGTGCTCTTAACCACTGAGTTGTTTCCTGAGCCCCAAGAATTAGTTATTGGCGTAAGGAAATTTATTTGCTTTCAGAAGTACCCATAAGAAAAAATAATTGCATGGTGTCAATGACTATGGGGCCACTATGAGTAATAAGCCAGTAATGGTTGATCTTTATTGATCCTTGTCAAGATCACTATAAGCATTATCACATTTTGTCCTCACAGTTCCTTTATTAACTAGTGACTATCAGCATTCTTATTTTACACACAGACTGCGGCACTAAACTTTTTACATGTCTTAGAACTGACTAGGTTGACTGTGGGAATTTGATTGTAAGCATGGTCTAGAGGAGAAAGTTGCACCTCACTGTACTGTCTGAGTAGGTAAGGGCTTTGCTAATAGGTGGCCCATCACCTCCTATTGAGTTTGCCATTCCATTCCTTGGATAAATACCTAGTAAACACCAGCAAATGGAGAAAGCTCTCGTGAAAAGGATAACTTGATAGAGTGTGGCGACTGTCCATTAAACAACTGGTAAGTGGTTTTGTTGATATCATTCACTTTATTGTTTTTGCTTTATAAGATGCATAGATGACAATTTCTATACTTGACTTTGCCCAAAAGGTGAAAGATTGATTAGACGGCAATTTTAAGGGGGAAATTTTAGAAGTCTTGACAAATGTTCACATAGTTGCTATGATCTCCAGCCAGTGACAATGCCTATTTCATCTCACATTCCAGCAGCCCAACCTTTACATCTGTCCATTATGGAAACCAGTATGGTGGTTCCTCAAAAAATTAAAAGTAGAACTGTACGACCCAACTGTACTATTTCTGTGTAAATACCCAGAGGACAACAAGTGAGCATGATAGAGAAATGCATGCCCATCCAGGTTCATTACAACACTGTACACAAAAGCCGAGTTATAGCCTTAGCCTCCATGTCCAGTAACAGATGATCTGTTAAAGAAACTGTGACATATATGTATGTAGTATTAAGACATACTGAATAATGAAATTGTCACTTTGAGAAAAATGAATGCAGTTGTGGATCATTGCATTAAGCAAAATAACACAGATACTTTGTTTTTACATATTTGTGGATCTTCCCTTTCACAGTACAATACACACACACACACACACACACACACACAATTTTTATGTGAGAGAAGGAAGGGGATTTTGGGGAGAGGTAAGCAGGGAAGTTGCATATGGTCAAAGTACACAATGAGGCAGTTGATGAAAATGCTTTTATGAGATTGGTCTCTAGTTATCATAGATACATGTCAATAAATTAAAATGCAGGTCTATGGACAACTCCATAATGATCTATATCCAATATATAAAGCCTTTGCCTCTCTTCTGAATTCCATTTCTTTTACTCTTAAAAATTCACTCTGAGAATGTCATGACTCACATACTCACACACAATATATTTTGACCATGTGAGACTTCTGTGAAGCAGTGTCTTCTGGACACTATAGAGCATTTGCACCTATGAAATGACAGAATTACTTGTTTAAGAATCACGTCACAGCTGTAGTAGAAAGCTCTTCCTCAAATTTCATATATGTTTCTTCTATTTCTTTGGAATAAGGAAGACCAAGCAGTGGTATCACTCTCCCAGATAAACAAATCTCTCCTTCAGATTGGTCTCAGACACTGACACTTAAGTTGCTGTCATCCGGACAACTTACTAAACTGCGGCATTTCACTATTGCAACAGTGACCACGATGAGTGTTCAATGATGTCAACATGTATAATCTATGTCCTTCAGAGATCTGTGTTGAAACTGTGTGCTTTCTTGTCTACATTTCAGTATATGCATGAGTGTAACTGTGTATCTTATTTTGTACTCTTATTTTATTTTTGTGTGCATGTATAATTTTTGCATGTGTTTTCATCTATGTGCAAGGCCACTTGTATATTTAGATACATGTATACACAAGTGTGTGAAGGCCAGAAAACAGCTTGAGCTTCCTTCTGCAGGATCCACTCACCTTGTCTCTTATTGAGCTGAAGCTTGCAGTGAGGCTTGGCTGGCTCATCAGTAAGTCCCAGGGATCCACCTGTCTCTGTTTCTGCCGAGCAAGGATTAAAAATGTGTGTGTATTCTACATTTGTTATTCCTTTTCCCTGGTTGTTCAGAATCTGAACTCAAGTTCTCACACTTGCATGGTAATCACTTTACCCACTGAGTCACGTCAGCAGACTCTCTCTGTGTATATTAAACGGTACACTTCCTGCCTCTTTTACCAGAAAGTGAGATTTCTAAGGAAGAACTTATTATTTGCATATATCACTCTTAACATGGTCAGGACTATGTGCTATATAAATACCTTCTCAAATCTTGCAAAAATATGGTAAAAATTAGAATTATTATCAAAATTAGGTTAAATACTTAAACCTTGATGTCTGAGACAGCTGTTGATTCAAATCTTTGAAAATCGCTTCACTCTTCCAAAAGTGATTTAAATTTACATCTGTCACATAGATCACATTTCTCTGTGTTCTTTTTGTGTGCACTAATTTCTTGTGTCCCTTAGTAATGACTGCTTAAATGGAACATGGCCAGAAGGTCCTTTGTATTATAACATCAGTTGTGCATTTAATTTTATGGACAGTGCATTTGTTTTCCAGTGTATTGATTTTTACAAAAGAGTCTGAATATGCTTTTGCCACATGACATGCGACTTCTAGATTGTAGATCAGTTGACAAGGATGCGTTTCCTGTAACCTGTAACAAAGCTTTCCTCTGGTCGCCTGGGGGCCTTTTTCATGTCAGTTAATTAAAAGAATTAATAGTACCTGAGTTCCTAATATATGTTAAGAGTGATTCTTATTATTCTTATTATTTTTTACTTTAAACTGAGATCTCATTATTGGACTTAAAAGGAATATCAAGATGGGACGTGGTGAGCTTGAACAAATTATTCCTTTGAGGCTGTCCACGCCCCAGTGGATAGCAAACCCCATGCTCACATGAGTTCATAAATGGTCTTAGTAAGTGATGAAAAATATATGCAAAGTTGGGAAGGAGTTGTGGCTGGGTGAGGGGAGCTGGAGCAAGGGAAGATGGGATTGATGTGACCAGTCTTTTGACCACATTTTTATTACATACATATATTGTAAAATATTGTTTTCAGGACTGGAGAGAGGACTCAGTGGTTAAGAGCACTGGATGCTCTAGCAGAGGAACCGAGTTGGATTTCCAGCACCCACATGGCAGCTAACAACTATAAGTCTAATTCCAGGGATCCAACATCCCCTTCTGACCTCCTTAAGCATTGCACAACATGGGTACATTTACATATGTGCAGGGAATACACTCATACACATAAAATAAAAATAATAAATTAATTAAAAATATCGTTTCCAATAAAGATACATCTCATTCTCATATCTAAGTGTCCAAGAGACAAAAATAATTGTAAGAACATCTATATTGTGATAATCCCCCATTTTCTGAACTGCATGGGTTTTTGATTTGCTCTAGAGGTGTGGACAGCTTAAGTAATTCAGATTTGTGACTTGTGTTTTAAAGATGCGCTATTGCCCACGGTTCCTCTCTGAAACTTTCTTCGTGGCTACTACTTTTAGGCTGATGGAGTTCATTTATGAAGGCCACGGAGCTAAAAGGTTTTGTGTTCTCCCATTATTTGCATAGAATTTCTGTATGAAAGCTGTTTATACCCCAAAGCAAAGAAGTTCACTTGTTCATTCATGATTCTGATGGACATGAGGCTTTCAATGGCTTTTTTCCCTCCCAAGTTCAAGTAGGGATAAAAATGTTGTTAAGAACTTTGGGGACTGGAGAGATAGATCAATGGTTGAAAGTGTGTATGTATTGCCCTTGAGGAGGACTGGAGTTTAGTTCCTAGTACCCACTCTGGGCAACTCACTACCTCTTAAAACTCTAGCTCCAGGAGATCCCCACCATTCGTCTGTCCTCTACAGATACCTGCACGCATGTGGCATATACGTATACAGACATACACAACCATATAAATAAACATAAATTAAAAGTACCTAAAAAGAGAAGGTTTGATGGGTGTGACATATATTTCCTGACCAGAATACACTATCTAGCAGCAGGAGTTCTTGTCCCCTTGTTCCTGTATTTTTCCTCCCTCCTGTTCCATGTTTCCTGAGCCTTCAATGCAGAGGCTGCATTGTAGATCTCTCAGCCAGGGCTGTATCAACAGTCCCCTTTGCTCTCCATTTGACCAGCTGAAGCTCTGTAGTCACCTACACTGCAAAAGAAGCTTCTTGGATGGAGAGCTACAACTATCTGTGGGTATAAGGATATACCCTATCTGCTGCTCGACAGGGGCATCTAGATATGACAGGTCCACTGTACCTATGACATCTTAACCACATGTCTGCCAAAATAAGACCTAAATAAGGACAACACTAATTGATGTGCCCAAGTGGATGGGGGAAATTTTACAAGGTCCCACCCTAGATGAAGAAGAGTTACAGGAAATCAATCACTGAGGAGAGACAAGAATCAGTTTTCTCCAGGGATGAGCCCCATGATAAGTTATTAGGTTATTCAATCCCAAGTTGTCAACTCTGAACACCTGTACATAAGAGCAACATTAAATGAACTCAGTAGGTTATATGCATATCTACATATGTCTATTCATGTAACTTAAAATAATCATAGAACAGGTCAAAAATTTGAGAGGAGGTGAGGGGGACCAGGGAGGTGTCAGAAAGGTAGAAGTGATGTAAATATAGTATTTATGTATGGAATCTTCAAAAATTAAATTAAAAAGGTTTCACGCAGAGAGAAAAGAATGTTGCCTCTCATTGGTAAATAGATGGGATTTACATGCCAAATAAACCCAGATTTCTTAAATCCTAACGATCATAATTGCATTTAAAATAATATATATAAATAATCATAATTTATCTGTTTGGATTTAGTCAGTTTCTAGCAGTTAGTAATATCCTTCAAATGTATGACTCTATTGAATAACACATTAGATTACTGTCTCAGTATTTCTGTACAGTTTGTTCTTACTTCATAACAGCATAGTGCTGTTGTTTTTTTAAATGTAATACTGTTCCTACTGCAATGCTTCATGGAACACCTATCCCCATGAGTCACCTTACAACGTGACTATGACATATGAAAGGTGTTTCTGGATGGTGTTCAGTCACAGATAGCTGCACTCTACCAACTGTAAATTCCTTTGTAATGGAGGTGTGTGAAAACAGTTGCCACACAAAGAGCTACTTATCTAAAGTATTTTATTCCTCCGTCCTACCTGTGAAATATGCCCCTTTGGGAAATGAATGTGTTTGCTCTTTTTTCTTTCTCTCCTCTTCCTCTTTGTCTTCCTCATCTTCCCTTTCTGCCAGGCCTCCTGGGAATTTTAATTTGTCTTCAAAGTTCTGTTTTCTCTATGGTCTCAAGAAGACATAGTATTATATTGGCAGAAAAGCATAGTTTTTATATTCATCTAATTTTGTCCATTTTCAGATGGCTTTCTTTGGCAACATAATCAAAAGAATCACAGATATTGCAGGGGTGTTTCTGGGCATCAGTCTGTAAGATTAACAAATCCATTCAATAACATCCATATTTGGTTCCCACAGATTGAAGACTTGACAGCACTAATCACAGTACCTAAAGTTGGACAACATTACTTATAATTAACTTTTTAAAGAAAAATACATGTTGCTTTCTGCCTCCCTGTTAAACTTATGGACTGTGTATTTCAAATGCAATCCATTAAAAAAAACTTGCTTATTTTCTTAGTCCTCGAGATAGTAGCCTAAAACCTTACAAGATTTATGAGTGAATTTCTCAGAGACCTAGAAATATTTATTCTTTCAACTTTAAGGCTGTGTATATTAGTTGTTGAGGACTAAAGGCTACGGATCAAATGAACTTTTTCATAAAAAGCATCTTATTGAGAAACAGCCCTTCTCCTCTTGCCTGCTGCCAGCAGCTCCTGTTAAGTCCAGCCCCATGATTAAACAGCTGAGACAGAAATCACGTGTGACCCACAAACATGTGACTATTGACTGTGTCTCTTTGAGAGGAAACATTCAACAATGACTGATACAGAAAATTAGTTTCTATTGATTTAGCTGAAAGTAAAAATATTTATTTAACAAATATTAGAAAGAATTTATAGCTTAAGACATGAAAGGCAGGCAATTCTTTTTTTAACTAAAGCTGACTTAGACTGGCAAAAACACAGAATGCTTTAACTTACAGTTTTTGAAGAAAGTTCTTCAACATTTCAGTGCTTCTCCTTAGGAAGACTTCTGAGAGATTTTTTTTTCCACTTCTACACACATATGGGACTGTCCTTTGGCACAGTCTTTATAAAAACCGAGCCATCCTTTCAAGAACAAACAGAAGAATAAAAATAGAAATTTCTCTCCACTTTGACAGGAAGAAAGCAATAAGCTCACACGAGACAAAGTGACAACAGTGAAATCCACATTTGGTTCCATAAGGCAAAAGCTAATTTATGATGTTAACATTATTGTTCCAGTAATGAACCGTCACACGAATACTCACAATGGCTTTACTAAATCACAGAGCTGTAAGAAGCAGCATAGGCCTGAACTGTGGTTTTTATGATCAACCAGATTATCTTTTCAACCCCATGCAAGCAGAGCGATGGAAGGGAACCTTTCCAAATTTATCACGGACTCGGTTCCGTACTCAAAAATATCAATGTAGCTATTCTAAGTGGCTCACATCCGTAGGGTAGGTCAGATGTTCCTAAACAGTATCAGCCTGGAATGTACTGTACATTCATAAGACAAGTGTTATGAAGCAGGAATGGAGTGAAAATATTAGTGGGTACATAGCAAGTCTACGAACACCTCCTTTTCCTTGAAAATGAGAAGTGCTTACTGAGCTGTGAGCTGTCTGCTTAAGTTTTTCTCTGCCAGAGTGAACATGGCAAGAACCTGTAGAATTCACAGGAAACATTGCTAGTTTAGTTATAACATGTCCCTTGAATTTATTGCTTCATTTGAGAAGATGGCATGAAGCGTAAGTACCACTAGTCAACAAGACTTCACACTCCTCTAGAGGAAAGGTATGTTAACATCTATTCCCAGACACCGAGTGGTAAGCTGAAACCTTTGGGTCTGATGTTGAAAGGCAGGGAATCTGTCTCTCAAACTCGGTATGGTATGTTTAGCCACATAAACAAAGTTCAGACCATAAAACTAGTACCAATGAAGTTTATTCTTAAATCTGTGACTACTATATCAACTAAAATATTACTACTCTCTTGTCTTCAGAGATGAGATGAGAAAGCATCACCGGGATCCAGTATCTCTGCTTGTATTGTTACCATCACTAGATATCTTACCAATAATCAATATTCTGAATGGCAGATTCAGGACTAGACAATGTTGCTACCTAAAGAATGAGCTTCCCTATTCATTGTAATTTATTTGGGAGATATAAATAAGCACTGAGCTTGGCATAGCCCCTCAAAACCCCACGAAGCTTGAACTAATAGCCTTCTGAACACACAACCAACCACTTATCTTAGATCAAAGAGAACCTTAAGCAAACAGAAGACGGTAGCTATCATCTGATGCATTTAGGTCCAGAGTAACAAAAGAGGTATGTTTAAATATTTAAGCCATGAACCAAGTTAAAATGATTATATACAGTTTTATATTCAAATATCTTGACAAATACTGCATCCTTATGACAGATATTTATTTTAATGTTATGATTTGAAACATAATTACTGTGTTGTGTGTATGCGTATGGGCATATGAATATCTCAGTACTTGTGTGGGAAGTCAGAAGATGACTCTCAGTATTCAGTTTCCTCTTTCCGTCATGTGTGTTCCAGCGATCTAATTCAGGTTCTCAGCCTTGGAGACAAACACCTTTACCTTGGCACCCCTGGTTATTCAAATTTGGACTTAGAATTGTCAGGTTCCCCAGCAGCTCTCACTAGCATAAGGCATCGAGAATGTACTACTAGTCTCTGGGACCTCTTATTTATTTATTTTCCCCTACCTTAGGTTCTGAGACCAACTGTGGAGGGATTTGTGGTCATGCATAGTCACCAATAAACTGTAAGAGCTTGCAAAATCCTCAACACTTCTGCTCTGTTAAACAGGTATTTCTGTGCACCCCCTGGACCTTGGTGCTATGGAGGTGACTTAGGAGCTATGATCTGGAAACAAGCTGAAGTTTTTTGAGTGAGAAATTCCAAATTCCAGATACCTAAAATATAGTCAAGATGCCAAGCATCCTTGGCCCACCACCTTCTTCCATCCTTACTCTGTGGGAACAGTATACCAGATTAAGACAGAACAGAATCCCTGTCAGCATCACCTTGGGGCAGAGGCTGGCTGGACTTCTCCAGATCAGAACACAGGTCACTTATGTTCTTCTCTGGGAGAAGTCCTTCTCCAGCATCCCATCTCATCTTCCTTGCTTGTCATTAAAACGCAGTGTGAAGGTCACTTAACTCTCAGTGGGAAATAGATCATGATGAATTTATGTGATTGAACACCATTGGATCATAGCTTGTCTTGATCTTCTAGACTCATAATAACACATCAAATGGCCCACACCCTTTGTAGTTACTTTGTGAAGGAATATCGAATTTTTCATGGATTTCTGCATCTAGTCACTGGCTAAACCATCAGAGATTTGTCTTCATCCCTTTCACTGTGCTTTGAGAAAGGCTCTGGATAGACTATCTTTCTGGGAATGAGACTGGGCTTTTTTTAGACTCTTTCTGTTCACATCAGCATCCTTATGTTAGATTATTTACCTTAGTACAAACCTTTCTCTCTTGATACTTCTTCAGAATGGAGCTCCTGGGGCTTGTTCTTGGCCATCTTCACTTTCCTCGTTCCTCTTGACATTTGTAGAGATAATCTCCTCCAGTGTTTCCCACTCCCATAAAGTTACAATGCTGATAGAGAAATTGAAAAACAGAAGGATGATAATTTATAGACGATCGCCAATCATTACAGAAATGTGCATCTTGACCTTACAGATATTGAAGGACTTCAGCTGGGGCAAATCCTTGTTTATTTCCCCTCAAGAATCTCAATACAATATTGCCATTTTATAGAAAGCATAATTCAATTTACAGTATCAAGACTGGCCATGAAGTAGACAATAAGAAATTGCTTCTAGGGACTGGCCCAGTGTAGTTAAGAACATGTACTACTGCAGAGGACCTGAGTTTGGTTTCCAGCACCAACATCAGGAGTTCATTAATATGCATAATTCCAGTTCCAGAGGGTCAGACAAGCTTTTTTTATATTCTGCAGGCACCAACACACACATCCACACACACATAAACACCCCCATAATATATATTATATATAATAAATATATATAATAAATCTTAAAAAATGCTTTTATAGCTTACTTCCACAAGAGCTTAAATAGAATAAAAGATTTGAGGCTAGTTAAATGAACAAGAGCTTTGAGACAGTCACTTGAATTAAACTGTTTTCATCAAATAATCATTTTCACACACACTGTGAAATAATTTCAATGATATTGACATTTTTAAAAGTAATTTACTTTTCTGAGTTCTGTACATTTACATTTTTTATCAGACAGTTAAAAAGTTATAGGGAGATGGCTCAGTTGATAAAACACTGGATTTGCAAGTACAAGGACATGAATTTGAATTCCAGCACATCATGTAAAAGGCTGGGCTTTCAGCAGGAAAGCATTTGTATTTATAATTCAATTCAACCCATAAGGATGAGACAGAAGAATCAAGAGGCTTGCTAGCCATCCATGCTAGCCTATAGGTGAACTCCTCACTAGTGAGAGGCCCTATCAAATAATAAACCAAACAAATCCCCAGTGGTTAGCTCCTAAGGGTGTTCTCTGGGCCCCACATGAATGTATGCACATGAGTCCATGCACCTGCACACACAGGGGACTCATATACACATAAACATACATATACATAGTAAGATAATTAAATATTTCAAGGATGATGACAAAACGCAGTAGTTAATCTTGACGTAAACAAATCAAAATCCCCCTGGGTTCACATGTAAACTATAGCACTGAAAACCCCTATGACATTATGAATATCATCAAAACACTGCTGATCATTTCCAAATATTAAGCATACTTGTGTGAGATCAGAAACTACTTTTCTAACTAGTATTATCCAGCAAAATAAACTGTTAAGGTGATCTGCTTATCCAGATTCATTCCAAAGAAAGATTTTTCTCCTTATCTGTTTCTTGAGGACTTAGTTCATGCCAATTATGATTTGTTGATTTGCTAGGACTGATAGTTTCTCCACATACATTGTAAATGTGTCCCTCCTATCCAATAAGTCATAACAAAACAAAATCTCTAATTTTTTCAATCCATAGGATTATTTCAAATTTATTGAGAGCTACCATCTATCCCAGGAAAACCAACTGATATTATTTATCAAATGAATCTTAATATGTTCTAAGAATTATATCTATCTCTAGCTATTATTTATCATATTTATCTATCATCTATCTATCTATCTATCTATCATTTATCTATATAATTCAATCCTCAATGTAATACTAAGAGCTAAGTATTAGAACTATTTTTATTTAGTAGGTATAGAAAGAGAAGATCATAGATTTTGTTGACCAATTTTATACCTTTTAACCCCCAGATATCAGTAAACTCATAAGTCGTCATGGGGATGATATAAAAGGGACGATATAAAAGGGGACAATGGAGAGTGCAGCTTTAACTGATGAGGAATGAGAATGCTTGGAGAGCGAGTAGAGGAGGAATAGCTAACCCTACAGGACTTCTGCAAGAGTCATGTGGAAACTGACTATGGATGTTTCTCTCAATATGTTCATATACAATATGAAAAGAATTAAAATCTAATTTTATAACAGAAGTTTGATGACCTAAATAAGCACCACAGGCTAACAAGTGCAAGAACTAAGGCTAGAACTAGACTCCTTTTGGAACTGTTGACCAGAGAGATCAACAGTGTACTGGCTATTGCCACTACACTTAGTTACCCACCAGAACTTGATGTTAAGACATTTTTTTGCTAAAGACACTACATACCAGGATCCCAGAACAAACAGGGAGAAATCAAGCTGGTATTGGCCTACTGCTTTCTGCTGGCCAGCTTTCACAGTACTAAAGGTGCCATTCATGTAACTGGCAGAGAAAGGCAATCCTCACCCTTACCCAGCTGTGAACTCTGTGAGATACAATAACACCTGTTCTGCCCAAATCTACTTCCTGGGTGGAATAATGGCACAAATATTGTGTAGGTAACCAACCAGCTACCTTCTAACCAGATTTAAGGCCTGGTTCACAAGTTGGAACTCATATCTGACAGTGTTACCAGGGCCAAGAACCTGTGGCTAGAGAGGTCCCAAATCATGGGGAAGAACCTGTCCCTATCATTCTGCTAAACAAACACAATATTAAACTGACTTATAATGATTTATGGATATACCTATATAGATTAGTACATCTCTCCACTCTCACCAGAGAAGGATCTTCTGGCAGCAAATGACAATTAATGCAGGAGTCCACTGCTGTTCAACATGTAGAGAATGAAAGACTATGGATTACATAGCCTAATTGGAACTCTATATTGCACCCTATCCTCCCAAGGCTCAGTGTCATTCCAGAGGAAGGGGGCAGAAAGACTGTAAGAGCCAGACATTCTAGATAAACCAAGAAAACTGTGTTCTCTGGATACCACAAGTAGTTGCACATATGAACCCAAAGCACTTACGGGAGCATACACAAGACCTATAAAAATCCGAGTGTATAGTAGATACATATTTCTGTCTGAATTTTTACTGTTGGTTCATTCAGAGGCACGTCCTGCCTTCTGATCAATAAGAGGGCAGGAAGGCAGGAAGACAAGGGGGGAAAACCTGGCAGCTAGTTGGGACAGGGGCACTGAACGGTGGCTGAGAATACCCAAACTCCTGCCATGGTCCCAGGCCCACGGAGAACCGGCTACTCAGACTGCAGCATTCCAGGTCCCAGCAGCCCCAGAACAGCATAAGTGGAAACAGAACTCAGGCTGGAATGGGGCAGAAACCGTGTACTGTGGCGGTATGGCATCTGGCAACAGGCAATATGAGTCTCTCTAAATGGAAGACCAGTTTCTGTTTTGTTCTGCCAGAATGACCAGACCATACCTGCCAAGGTGTGGAAAATAAATTTCATAGGATACCAAGCCAGACAGAGACCATGCATGGAGGGGTAGATGGGCAGGAAACCCAAGTCTTACCTGAGGGTCTTAGCACCTAACGGATGCTGGGAGAAGGAGTCATTTTCCTTACTGATGTGATGCCTGCTAGGTTGATTTAATAGAAACAAATCCAAGAGCACTTGGGAGACACAGATAAGACTTGTTAGGCCTTAACAAAGGACACATAATCATAGAGAACATGAATTTGGAATAGAGGAATTGGTTGGAGGAGAGAGGAAGTTTGAGTAAGATCAAAATATGATGCATGAAATTCTCAAATATAATTTTTTTTAATTGTACATTTTAAAATATGCAGAACTCATTTGAGACTAACTTTGGATATTTCCACAAATCATGTTTCATTAGCACATGAGATATTTTACTTGGTAGAGTGAATCAGCACAATTTCTGCTACTGGAGCAACATTGATGAATCTAGGTTTTCATAAAGATAAAAGGTTTGCTTACCTCACCATTTCAGACCCTCAGTAGCATTGTCCCTGATTTGATGTGACTTTCATCAGATAATACAGGGTCTTCTACCTGTATTATCACAGGGCTGGGAGCATCAAAGCAAAAACATGTTTAGGAGGAATAGATCACATGACAAGAAAGAAAAGCACAGTCAGTATTGTTCTTTTTAAGACAAGTCACTAACAAGAAGTAACTGGAAGAAGTAAAGTCTTCCTTAGGAGAACCTGTTCAGCATTTTTCTATGATTCCACCTCTTAGAAGTTTGAAACCTCAGCATATCATTAGTCTCCAAAACATGAACCCTGAGGGTACACATACAAACCATATCCCAAACAGGAACAAAAATCTAAATGCAACAGTATTTCTTTCTTCTATAATCCAATTCTGGTATGGTTAAACAGGGTTCCTGATGAAACTTGAGTGAAAGTCACATTCATTCTGATCAAACTCTGAAACCCTTACTAGAAATTGTCTAAACTTGCTGCTGGTGCTTCTGTGGTTTCTATAACACAGGGTCACTCTGTTCTTGTCTGTGGTTCACCAGTTAGTGGTATGAATCTACAAACACACCTCCAAACGGTATTACCTTTCCACTTTCTGTTTCATTTCTAAGATTATAGTGTTCTAATCATCCATCCATTCTAACATTTTCTAACTACATAGACTAAACAACTTCAAATAATTAATACAGCCTGTGGAATAGAGCCTGGGTATATTTGTAAACTTTACAGACAATATCATCTGCCCATGAGGTCTCATTTAATTGACCATTAAGTAAACATTCCTGTGAAATAAATTGTTCTAATTTCTTTTGATGTTGACTCTGAAGACAATGTTATATAATTTAGGCCAAATCTTGGTAAATTTGCTATACTGATAGATAGCTAGAAGCTTTTGGCTTTTGGACTTTTATCTCTCTCTATATTTGATTAGAATAGGTTGCACTCTTTTGTTAGTGATTTTGAGTTCTGACCTTTTAATGTCTGTAGTTGCCAACCACTTTATAGAAATATACCAACCTGATCCAAAATTGGGCATTTATCCAGTTTTTAGAATCACTAAGAAGAAAAGTGCATAACTTTTCATAAAGAAAAAAAGTATAATCTGTTCTTTTGACTGATGAAGCAAATGTAAATATTGAATGTGATAAACCATGGTAAATGATTTTTATGCATATACTTTAAACTGGAGATTAAATATGTAAGTCTTGAACAATATATTATTCATCTATATGAAGCAATATCACTTAAGCTTACGCTATCACCATATTTTTCTTTAAATGAAAAGTAAACTTATTTTGAGCCATTTATACATTTTTACTTTGTCCTTGTTTGTTTTCTCATAAACCTACAAGCTATGTAAATTTTAATCAACCACTCAAAAAAAAAGTCAGTAATAATCTAAAGTTGAGACAGATTTGACTGAGAAGGATTTGTTTTCTAAAAACATTTTTGTTAGATAGAGATTAGCTCTGGATATCATCATCCTTCCCCTGAGGTTATCGACACTCTATTTATTAGTAAAGGCTTGACCTTGTTTAGGATACTACTTGACTGTTCAGATTTATCAGAGGAAGTAGATTCTTGAATTGGAAAGTTACAGCAATTTCCCTTGAGTGACTGTTGCAGTCCACCCTCTTTACTTTCACATGAATTATGAGTACCATGGATTTATCATCCATCTGCTCCCTGAACTTTTGGATATGATCATTATTAAAATATAAAGCTCTCCATGGTCCTAACCCACATGGAGTTTCCAAGGTGGGTGTCACTTTCTAGTAATGCTAGTCCAGGCATCGTCTACCATTCAGCTATGACAAGGCTGCGGAAAGCTGTGCTTGGTGACATTTTGATGTCACCTTGATCTTATTTCTACTTAAGTATACAGACTATATGTATATCTTCCTTCTATAAAATGTCAGCCTAGACAATAATTAGCCTCCTTCCTTATCTCCAATTATTTGTTTTAAGTAGTTCACTAATGAGGTCACAATGTTGGTTCCCAGAGAGGAATAACTACTCAAAAGGAGCAGAGAAGGGAGTTTAGTCACAGACTGTCTCTGAACTCCACCCATGTCAGGAGGATCAGCTCTTGGCTAAAAGGGATTTAATTCTGGGTCTTCAGCAAGCTCCATTCTCAGCTACGTGCTGTTTATCTGATAGTAACAGACAATGAATGTCCTGCCATTTAATTTTTAAGATAGTAATTGTTTCCTAACCAGAATTTGAAAGAGATGAAGTAAGATAAGCAGAATCAAGCTGAAGCAAATCTCTGTCTTGGTAAATTCAGGCATCGTATTCGTTTCAGCAAAGACTTCACTCTACTTTTTAACATGCACCAGATGCTCAATTCATAGCGCAAAGAGGCGATAACACACTTACCATGCACCTCCATCTGCAACGGAGAATCACTTTACATAATGAAAAGAACATCTTAATCTTTTGCAAAGATGAGGTTATTTTTCTTGGAGTAGAGGTTCTGAGGGAGTTGAGAGAGAAAACGACACATATATTTCTGATACATTGCCAGAACAAGCTTGCTGGGCCAGTTTATGGTGACCGAGTCTGAATGGGGTATTCTGCCATAAACAAGAGTGCCAGTTTATGACTCACTAACTTCCCATTTGGCAAGCACAATGTGTGATTTCTACAGTTGCTATTAAAGAAGCATAGACAGGAAAACAAAAAAAGAAATAAATAAACTAAAAACTACACAGACAGTAGAACTAAAGACCACATCTCAATTGAGACATGGGTACATATTTTCTAAGAATTTCACCAATAGGGTTCTTAAATTCATGAGAACCTACAGGCTCTCATGTGGCTAAAAAGCTCTTCCTGGGGTTGCAAAATGCCCTAGTTAGTGATATAAAAGAATCAAAGGAAATGTGAGCCCAGTGTGGAAATGGTCTGGGCATATTTGATATATTTCTTTTGGTTAAACTCTGAAGATTGCAACTATTTCCATAAAAATAAGTGTATTGTGCTTGTCAGCATGTCATATTGAATATGAATCTGGGATACTCAATTACTTGGTTTAAATACAGTTTTTACATATATTCAAAGAAAGGCTTATATAGCCCTAATTCATTATCTTCTCTACTTTTTAAAAATGAAAGCAAAAATAATAGATGACCTTACTTTCCCCAATTCCTATATCTTAAACCAAAAGTACAAGTCAAGCTGGCAATGAATCGTATCTCATAGAATTCTCTTCAGGATATCAACTTTTACAGTGAAAGAGTCTAAGGCTGGCACAACCTAGAGGGTAAACACCAGCGTGATTCCTCATCACTGCGGCAGAATTCAGTCATGGAACCATTTGCTTGAATAATCCATGTCTCAGCCAGTCACTTGCTTCTTAACAATGCCTTCAAAAATCCCATTTATGTGGAAAGTTGGGAAGAGCGAATAAATGAAAGAAGTGACTCCCCGTCCCTAGTTTTAGTAAATCTCGTCAAATATTTACTCAATGTTAAATATGAAGTATTAAAGGATATGATATGTTATCATGAGTATGCAGACATGCACACACACACACACACACACACACACACACACACACACCGTTAATATTTACCTGTATTAATGGAGAAGTAAATTAATGGTGAATTCTTCAAACAGAAGACAGTCCAAAAGTTGCTGTGTCTATAAAGCACACAGATTTAGAGATGACTTTGCCTTCCAAATTAGGTGAATGTTAAAATGACTTTGCATGCTCTCAGTGAGTATTAGCCAGGGAATGAGACAGGTGAGGCTGCACGGAGAAGGAAATGGGGACAGTGGCCTGAAATACTAGAGGAGTCTACAGAAGGCAGAATAGTCTTTTGAAATATATACTGCACTGCCAACAGACAGACAGATAAGCCACATGCAGGATCAATGGTTCAGTGCTGATTTTCTGCAATGATTATGTATCTATTCATGTTTTGATGCAATTTTATTGTTCTTAAAAAATAATTGTTCAGGGATCAAGTGATGTTTTGCCAGTAAAGAGCCTGATGTACATGGATGAGGAGCTGGGTTTAGAGCCCCAGTATCCATCCAGGCATAGTGCTGTTCACATGCACTCATAGTGCTGGGGAGGTGGAGACTGAGGTACATCTGGAGCTTGCTGGTCAGTTAGCCTACAGAATCAATGAGTCTCACATCCTATGAAGGACCTTGTCTTAAAAAGTAATGTGTAGAGAGCAATAGACTTAAAAAATCAGCACACACACTCATACACACACATACACACTCATAGACACATTCACACACATACATACAACATGCACACACATACACACATATACACTCATTCACACATTCACACACACATACAACACATAAACACACTCACGGACACATGCACATGCACATATACACACATGCACACACACTAACACACACGCAAGCGCACCTCACACATGCTCACTCACAGGCAACCATATACACGTTTTTCAAACTTTTGAAAATGTTATGCACAGTGAATACATAGAATGTAGCTATGTTCTGTGAATAGAGAAGCAGAAAGGAAATTACCTGTCTGAGGTCTGTCCCTAGTGCAAACATCATTCTATATAAACACCCAGAATCATTTTCTTTTTGCTCACCAGCTTGACTCACTTGTGAACTAGGAAATAAATAAAGCATGTATGCTGACATTGCCTTATTCTGACCAGACACTCGATCCTAGGAAAGGGAATTATAGAACAGACTTCGAGCCAGCTGAGTGATATAGCAAACATCACTGAGGACCTCATTGCCGACTTGGGAATAAAAATGGAATGTCAGCCATGTTTCCATAGGTTGTTGGTGGTGCTGTTCAGGAGAAACACCGCCTGTCTTCTGAGATCACTTAAGCATTCTCCTTTGAGAAAAGTGATTCTGTCTGATAGTCAAAGTCCAGGATATAAAAGCAAACAAACAAAACCAAAAAACGAAACAAATAAACAAAGCCCTGCTATAACTGGGTATTTAAAAATTTGTATTGAATTATTGGGATTCTCATACAATATAATTTAATGTTGTTTATATCCCTTCACCCATCCATGCATTCCAGCACTGCCCTTCACCCAACTCCATGTCCATCATTATATATGCAATGCAACCTGCAGAGTGTGGTTTGTGCCTCCCCAACATTTCCATCAGTGCATGTCTACCCACTGGAGCCTGGTCAACCAAACAAGAGTTTCATCCCTGTAAAAGACTGTCTTCTTCGCAGCAGTCATCAGTTATCAAAAGTTCCTTGAGTTGGGTTGGGATTTCTTATCCACTTCCTTATGTCTGTGCTGGGATTTGGTCTGGTTTGAGCTTGTGAGGTACCTGTACATGCTGTAACCACTGCTGTGACTTCATATGTGTAACTGACCAGCTGTCTGGAAGACTCTGTTTCCTTGTGGTCATCCCATTCCTCTGACTCTTATAATCTTTTTACCCCATTCATCACGAAGCCTTGGAGAGTTCCACCTGTCTGTAAATATAAGGGTGCATATTTAGAATGAAGTAAGAAATTACACTGGACCAAGGATATGGAAAAAATAGGTTTTTCTCTAGGATCTATGACCTCTGCAGCCATGTGCATTTGGCTATATTTACAGTACCACACATAAGTTCCCTCTCACTGAGTGGGCCTTACTTCCAACGGGACAGTTGTTGATTGCCCCCAAGATAAAAGTGTCAGCATTATACCAATAGTGATAGCTTTCTGGGTCATTCCTTGTTGCTTTTGAGCCTGCACAGCTGGGTAGGATCATTGGCTGGGTAAGATCATTGATTGAATTTCTTCTTTGCACAGTAAACTTTCATACTATGAGAGTTAGTCTTCAGGGAGGAGGCTTCCAGGTCAGATCCAGCTCGATTGCTCCAAGTCCTATGTCTGAAATACTGTAATCTGCATTTGACACTGCCATTAGATTTCTAAGGAAGAAAAAATATTTTTACCATTCCTGAATCTCTGTTAAAAACTGTTTGTTTTGGCATTTTTCAGTCTTTATGGGATTTTTTTCCCTAGTATTTCTTAGTTTTAACAGATTTGATTACACCTTATGACCAAATTGAGGCTGGAAGTAAATTATACTCACCATCTCAGAATCCCATAATTATGTATTTAAGTATAAGGAGTAAGGTAAGAGTAGATAAACTTTAAGTTTTTAATATGAAATGCTGAGTGTGACTAAGAATATATTGCATTTCTGGGTCATACACTTTAGGCATATGATAGGACAGTTCTGCTTTAACATGTCATATGCTAATGTATGACACATGGGTAGCAGCAGTGAGAACACAAGGACTTGGGTACCACAGCCTCAGTATACAGACAGGGTGGTGCACAGATGAAGTTTAAGGGATTCCCAATAGTTATATTAAAAAATGTAACAGGCCTAACAGAGTAACACAGCTCTCCTTGTAACCTGATGTAGATGGGTTCAAATACAAGGCACTTCTGTTCTTGAGCTATTGCTCTCTCTCTCTCTCTCTCTCTCTGTCTCTCTCTCTCTCTCACACACACACACACACACACACACACACACACTTGAAATATAGCATTTTAAGGGACTAGGGAGATAAGCCCAATTGGTAAAATTATTTCTTTTTAAGTAATCTTTCGAGCCCCAACAACCATGTAAAAACCAGGTAACTGTGTGCTTCTGTAATCCCAGTTTTGGGGAAGCAGAGACAAGAAGACCTCTCGTGCTTGTTGGCCAGATAGTTTAGCTGAATAGGTGGGCCTCAGACTCACTGAGACACCCTGTCACAAAAATTAAAGTGGAAAATGATTGTGAAAGACCCTCCTTGTCAACCTCTGGTTCCCATACACTAGCATAAATGTTTATGTACACACATATGTAACACACACACATGTAACATTTAAAAATTAATTGTGGAACTTGCCTTAGATTATTGACTAAATATAATCATGAACTGTGCTCAGTAGCTCAGAAAAGAAAACATAAAATCACTAAAAGAAAATATTCTAAATAGATCTGATTCTTCTTGTTTTGAGCAGGTTGAAGAGAATTTTAAATAATTTTCTGAAGCCAGAACCAAGCTCTGACCTCTACTAAAAATGTTTCTTTTAGTAGGACAAATGGAAACATTTACAGTCTCTGACCCAATATTAAACCTAGTAAGCATGTTCCCTAAGTATACTAAAAAAAAAAATAATTAAAAACCAAACCAAAAAAGCTCAAAGAAATAGCTGTCTAGTGTCAAAAAAGAAAAATCTAGGCATATTTTGCACATTTATGTTGATTCACTAGGATTCTCTACAAATACAAGAAGGCTATACAATATTTTCACTTTTTTTCAGACAGAGATAATGTCTATAAAATTGGTAAAGCAATGTTTATGGAGCCATACGGAGAAGGGTAGTCACATACCAGTGTTTGTCTTACATTTTTTTAAAATTTAGTTTCAAATCTGTAATCATCATCAAGCATGGACAAAAGAGAAAAAGGATCCCAAATTTAGAGCCTTGCCAAATATGAAATCTAGCATTGAAACTTGGGTATCGTGAAGGGAAAGAGGCAAGGCAGCCTGGTAATATGTTTGTGCATCTGTGTATACTCTTGTATACACATACCTGAGAGAGGGAGGGAGCAAGATTGGGACAGTGAGAGAGAGACTGAAGTATAAAGTCACAGCATACAAAGAAGGACTCCGTTAGGCCTGGAATAAGATGGACTCTGGGCAAAGATCTGGCTATGTGACTTAGCTCATCATCCCCTGTGACTTCTGCTGAGGAAAATGAAATGAAGACTGATGCTAGTGTAGGATCATGATTGAAGTTAGGACCATTGGGCTTGGTGTGCTGTTGGCTCAACTTTCTTTTAGAAAGCTGGCTATCTGAAGCCCATCATGAAGGTATTACTTGATTTTATACTTCTCACAAAGACGGTATAGGGCAAAAGCCAATAAGCAGATGTGAGAAAGAGACAAGATACTTTTAAAATATGAATATTTGCGGGGGGGTTGGAGTCTGTGTGCGGGTGAGTTTGCCTGTGTGGTCATGTTTGGAGGCCAGACCTTGACATCAGGAGGTCTTCAATTGTTTCTCTTTCTCTTTCTTTTTCTTTATCTTTTGAGACAGGAGTCTCCTCTCACTGAAACTGGACCTGGAGCTCACCGTTCCAGCAGACTGAAGGCCGGTGAGTTCTGGGAGTCCTTGTGCCTTTGCTTCCCAGCCCTGTTAGAGGCCCATGGTTCTGTGTAGGCTTTTCTATTTTTCATATGGGTATTTTAGATCCAAACGCAGATCTTTTGCTTCCACTGAAGCAATTTACCCCTTGAACCATCTCTCCAGCTGTTGTCATTTTTTGGCTAACCATCAGAGACAGAACAAATATGATTAGAATTTGAAAGAGGAAATATTTTATAAATAAATGATATTGAATTAAAGGATTTTAGAAATAAATTCAACTTATCTCCCTTATTTAGCTGGTATCAGCATGGAAACCACAAGGTGAGTATTAATATCAAATTATTATAAATGCTAGCAAACTTTGGGATAGAATACCATCCTGAGAAAATAACACAAAGCAATTTTCTGGCAGATTTTTCATATTTTTTATGTACTTAAACCAACCAAGACTGTGTGACAATATGACAGAGGACACCTGAGCCTATGCTTTTTTACCTTTTATTTCTTGTGTCTACGTTTCTCCCACAGAGACATTACACACCCATTGGATTACAGTCTTCGTTCTTCACTTGCCTCTGACAGGGAAAAAAAAGAAAATGATAAAATCCTTCGTTTTTCTTTTTCTTTAGACAGAGTGTTTCTGAATGTTTCTAGACTGTTGGATACACATAGTAGAAGGAAATGTTGCATTTGTGGGGTGGAAGGGCTGGGAGGCAGGAAGTAAGACAGAGGGTGTGTCGTGGAGCAGAGAGGACAAGAAATTAAATTATAACACGTTTTTCTCCTAATGCAGCGTTCTGGAGTCTGAGGTGGAATGCAGTGTGTGCTGGGGTGGTGTGCACTCCCTCTGCTCCCTCCCCTCCCCTCCCCTCCCCTCCCCTCCCCTCTCTCCTCTTCTCTCTCCCACTTACACTTCCCTTCATTGCTTCCCTGTTTTCTTTTTTTTTTTTTTTGTGGTGCTGGAGCGTTATCACAGGGACTTGTTACTCTTAGGACAGAGCTCCACCACAGAATCACACAGGACCCTAGTTCTCCCTTCCTTCCGTCCTCCCTCCCCCCTCGCTCCCTCCCGCCATCTCTCCTCGCTCCTTCCTTCTCTCTCTCTCTGCCTTTCTCTCTTGACACATGGAGACAGACGGCGGGCATGTACCTGAACACACTAGAGCGGCTACCTTCAAACGTCACAGTCAAGAAAGAAAAGTCATTATGTGGCTTCTTTCTACTGGCTCTGTAGGCCACCCTCCTCCAGCTTTACAGAGCATCAAGCTTCTAGAAGACACTTTCAAGTTTTCTGTCTATGGTGGTTTGAATGCATGTTCCCCATAGGTCCAGGTATGTGGACATTTGGTCCCCAGGTCATGGTGCTGCTTGCGGGGTGGGAGGTCGTGAGACATTTAGAAGGTGTGGAAATGCTGGAGGAAGCATATCACTGGGGGATGGGTTTTGAGAGCTCATCGCCTTGTCAGATGTCATTGCTCAGCTTTCTGCAATGTCCGGCTCTGCCACCACACCTCTGTCGCCATTATAGACTCTAATACTCTGAACCATATGCTAAATAAACCCTTCCTCTGTAAGTTGCCCCAGCCCCTGTGTTTCATCATAATAGTGGAAAAGTAAGTAATTCACTGTCATTACAAATGCTTTTCTCATAAAAAAATCAATGATCCAATACTATCTAAAACACACAATGTTAGGATGCTGGCATTTTAAATTTAGCATCAATGCAGTGAAGATCATTTATCACTTTCACGAAAAGGAATTTCTCCTCACTGTTTCCAGCACTTAGTGGCGGTAAAGCCCCGAAGTTCAGGCTATGGCAAATGGAGCTGGCTGGCTTCATGCACTTTTCTCTTCTACTGATAAAGTCATTTATCGGGCATTTAAACATTTCAGATGTCTTGCAAACTTTGGGAACAGAATTCAGGTAGACAATCTTTGTCTTTATCTTTAGAGAACTTATGATGCAGCAGGCCATTTGCAAAGTAGGGAAGATACAGGTGTTTAGTATAAAGTGACACACAAAACAGGACTGAAAGCCAGACACCAGTAAAGGAAAAGATGTGTGATAATGTAAGTCAAAAGGGGAGCATTTCACTCCGACTCTATAATGAAGAAAAAAGAAATGAGCGTGGAGAGAAATGTTCACTTAGACATATAGGACATAGAGAACAGGGGCTTAACTTCAAGAGGAGACCGTATTGAGACATTACAGTGAAAGGAGATAAATGACCATAATCATACACTTAAATAATACAAATAAATCTTTTTTTTAAGCTAATGTAGAATGAATTGTTTGCACTGAGGGACATCTTGGTATGCAAACTTGATTCTATAGGTCTTAACATAAATGACAGAATGCATGAAGTCTGGTAGTGGGATATGGGTGCGTGCAGGTGGGGGAGGGAATGTAATGAAGACTAAGACATTCGTTTGTTTTCACACAAATTCAATAAAAAATATACAAAAAAGAGAACTGTTAAAAAGTAAGAACGTTGCCAGGCATGGTGGTGCATGCCTATAATCCCTGCACTTGTGAGACAGAGTCAGAGAGGTCTCTATGAAATTGAAGCCAGCCTAGTCCATACAGTAAGTTCCAGTTCAGCTGCGGCTACGGGGAGACCCTGTTTCATCAAAATAAAACACAGCACAAAGAAAGCTGTTTGATAAACAATGGATCTCCTAGTTCATTCTGAAGATTCTGTGGCATGACTACTTATGTTTAAATCCTGGCTCTTCCAACTCCAAGTAGTTGCTTTCCAATTCACAGAGAAGTTAGATATCCTGGTCCTTGTTATAATAACAATTCTCTCTCTTTTTTTGTCTTTTTTGAGACAGGGTCTCCCTGTAGCCTCAGATGTTCCTGGAAATTGTTATGTAGACCAGGCTGGACTCACATTCAACTCACAAGGGTCAGCCTGCCTCTGCCTCCCAAGTGCTGGGATTAAAGGCATGTATTACCATGCCCAATTTAGTAATTCTTATTCTGTAGGAATTTATTAAAAGAGCTATGTATACAAAAGTTCTTAAAATAGCAGCTGATATACAGTAACTGTTCTGCAAGGGTCAAACTTAGGAGAGTCACATAGAGAGGCCTGGGATCAGTTAGAAGAATCATGACTCAGGCAGGATGGGATAAAGAGAATGATGTGATTTTGAGAACTATTTCAGAAGGAATTATGGAGAAATAGGAGGCTCAGATCATCTGCAGTCTCTTAATGTTTGGCTTGAGGTGTATGGGAGGGCAGGGAGGGTGTGGTTCTATTCCTTGCTGTAGGAAATACAAGAAGTAAGTCCATCTTTGGGGAGAGTTTTGGACATAGACCTAAAGGTATCCTTCATTAAATAGTTGATTAAATACCACATCTGGAATCAGAAGAAAGAGAGGCTTGGCAGAACATATAGATTTTAGGGGCCTGCAGTATCTTAATGACAAGTGAGACCCCTGGGAACACACAAGGTCATCCCAGGGAGTCAATTGGCTATGAAAGCCAAAGAAAGCACACTGGAGAACATTTAGAATGTGGGTGGGAATATAAAGTCCACACCAGAAATCAAGAATGAAAACAGAAAAGAGGCCGCCCAGCCTTTGGCCATGATATATTACATGAGTCCTCCCATTGTAAACAGCCCTAAAACCAGACAAAATATATGGAATTACTGTTTTCAGATACTGGATCATGTAATGTAGCTCTGGGAGCTCTGAGAGAAGGGAAATGGCGGACACCACAATTGCCTTGGCTTTCTTCCTGGAGGCATTTTCTGAACTGTAGGGTAGAAGAGAATCACACAATCAGAGAACAGTGGTCTGACTTGAGCAGTGATGGGCCTCAAGCATCCTGCTGAATAGGTTACTTTGTGGGGCAGCACAGTAGAGAGAAAGAATTGAGGCTCAGAAGCAGATCAGTGGGTAAAGAGCTTACCATGTAAGTGTGAGGTCCATTGTTTGGATTTCCTGAACCCAAGTAAATTCCTGGCTGGTTGGGCAGCCCACCAGTTGTGTCAAAGCTCTGGAGGAGGAATCAACACATCCCCAGAGCCATCTGGCTGATTAGACGTTCCAAACAAGTGTTCTGGGCTCAGCAAAATCTTGTTGTAACATATAGGGGAGAGACTGAGCAAAGAAGGCAGCTCTCTTCTTCACACATATGCACACACACGTGCACATGAACCACCTCCCCATATGCAAAAACCTGAAAATCTGCATAAACATATGGAAAAACCCCCCAGAAAAGTAAATAAATAAAACTAAGAAGTGTAGGAACTCCTAAAATCTGCAAGAGGAATTTTAGTGAGTTGTTGGTTGAGGGATCAGGTCATATGAGAGCTGATGTTCAATGAATCTGGACAAAGGATAAGTACTAAGTTATAAATGTTACTGGAGTACCATGAGGTAGAAAGATATATTAAAAATATCTGTGAACCTCTTAGTCATTATGAGCTAGAGTTTAAAATTTTGTGGAACAGCATGGACTTCTGTGAAGAAGTCATTTGTGGACTATTACATTAAGAATCTGAACCATAATCCCTAAAATGATCAAGCTTATTAGTGCACAAATCAACTTTTAGCCAGAACATAATTCAATAAAGAGAAACAAAACCAAAACATTTTATAATCTGAAGTTTTTATATCCAGCATGTGTCACTGGGTAAACTTTATTCAGAATAAGAGGTTAAATAATGGAAATAAAGGAGAAGGACAGCCATAATCAAAACAATTATACCTGAAAAGAAACAAATAAAAATGACCCTTAGAAATGAAAAAATGAAACAGGAAATATAACCATTTAGAAATTAATAAATTATTAAAACTATTTAAAAGTCATATGAAAGAAAGTGAGTTTGGTATGAAAATGAAAACGATAAAAATGGAAAATTTAGAAGTGTAAAATATAATATCAGAGTAAAAGTCCTACTAGGTAGATTACATGGCTGGCTGGATAGTGCAGATAAAGGATAATTAACCTTAAGGCATTCAGAAATTAAGCTTATAGTGGAGGCTTGCAAACATCTATTTGAGCCGCATAGCCAAAACATGTAAAGGCAGAAATGTGAGGAAGTATTTGTGACCCCATGTTTACTGGAGTATTAATCAAAATAGCAAAGTGTGGTGGGAGTATCGGTGTCCATGGGTGGATGAATGGGTAAATGATGGTGTGGAGCACACATGGAATGTGGTATCTGTTCACTGAAGAGAAAAAGCATCATGTGGTAATGAAACCTGAAGACAGCATGTTAAGTGGAATAAGTCAGTTTAAAAGGGGCAAATAGGTATAACTTTCACTTACATAAGATACCTAGACTACTCAAATTCACAGAGGCAGGAAGTAGGGTGATGACATTTGGCTGGGGGAAGGGGACACTGAGTTGTTCTGAAGATTGATGCTGTGGATTTCATACCATACAACTAATGTGCTCAGTCTCATAAAACTTCGGCACTTTAAATGATTAGAATGCTCATTTTCTTTTTCAATTTTTGTCATTTTATTATAAAAATAAGTTGGTAGTCAGTTGTTAAATACAGATTTGGAACACTGTGACATACAAGTGTAACCCAGGACAGGATGAAAGAAGTTAAAATGCTCATTTTCTGTTTAACAAAAAGTGTTTTGAATCGTTCCTTTGTAATTCTACTAAAAATATTCTCTTCTTTATATAAAAAAATGATAAAAAATAAGAATCAGAATAAAAGAAAACAACGAGCCAGAAAACTGAAAACCTAGACTTTTATTAGACTCCTGAGTTTACAGAACACAATTGATATCCTTTACATACAGGTGATATTTTTAATAAAAGATTTGTTTTGAAAAGTGCCTACAGTTGGAGTAAACTGTAATACAGTTAGACAAGTAAGTGGCTCCACTGGATGATTTGGGGAGTATAAAGATAGTTTGGCTTTATCTTGTTCAATTTTTTGCATTAAAACTGTCATAACAACTAAAAACAAATCATCCTGGGCAACTAAGAGCAATGGCAATAGCCTGGTTTGTTTTAGAGATCTCTATAACTCCCCTGACTCACAGCATCTGGTCCTGAGATTTTTATTTGGCAATTTATGGCTTCTGAAATAAGCATAATCCCCTGTGTAGGATAACTCCAATCTGATGCTCTCTTCAGGCTTCTGTGGATATTATACAACACAGGTTCACCTACAACCAAACACTTAAACACTTACAGACATCAAAGAGACAAGAAAAAAGAAAGAAAACAGAGCTAAAGGTGGGCGTGGTGGTACACACCTTTAGTCCCAGCACAGGGGTGGGGGGCAAAGGTAGGTGGACCTCTGTGAGCTCAAGTCCAGCCTGGTTGACATAACAAAGCTCCAGGCTAACCCCTTAGGGAGGACAGTATTGGAGTTTAATAAAGCTGTTTCAAGTGAATTGTCTCTTAACTACTCTGGTGAAGGAGATCTTAGGAGAATGGAAGCATTTATCGGATTACAAGGCGGAGAGCATCGCAGGAGAAGACAGTTGCATGTCACCTGCATGAACACTGAAGTTCCACGGGATCATGAGGCACCACGGATGGAAAACAAGATGAGGCGTGATGTGCGAAGTAATAAATACGTGGAATGATACTACAGAGACTGTAGAACTGACAGACTTGCCCTGATCATTGGAAAGGATGTCAGATCCCAGCTAAGAATCAGGCATCCTCAACCTCCTGGTTTCATTTCCATTGCTGTGATAAAATATCCTGACAAAAAGGGACTTACGGAAGAAAGGATTTATTTTAGTTCAAAGTTCCAGGATAGAGTCCATCCTTGTGGCGAAATCAAGGCAGCGTGTTTAAAGAAAACAAGCCATACCCACTGTAAAAAGCAGAGAGGGAGTACATGCACACATGTACAGTTACTGTGAAGCTCAGTCTCTTACACATTTCAAGATCCAAACCTAGGAAATGGTGCTGCCCTAATTAGACTGGGTCTCCCCACATCAATTAATGTAATCAAGATAATCTGTATGCACACGCCCACCGGCACAATAGACCCACATGGAGACTGTCTTGCCAGGCGAGTCTACATGCCCAATTAACAATTAAAACTAATCATCACAACTGTTAAAGCAAGGCCCACACCCCAGACCCCAAAGTTCAGCCCTGGTACTAGTGAAAAGTAGGTCTAATGTTAGTTATAATAAGTCTTGGAAGTGACAAGACCTTTGCTTTTAATCCTCATGCCATCTGAGATAAAGGAAACAACTGGACCTTCTCTTCTGCTAAAGGACATGATAAGCCTTGAAGAGTGGGGTCAGCTTGGTAAGACATAAGCTGAAGGGAACATTGAGGTAAGAACCTTTGTAAGACACAAGCTTCTCAGGTGCAGGAGATGCTTTCAGACCTCATCTGGTTAATGTACGTGACACAGTCATCTGGATAAATAGATTAGACTCATAAAACACAAAAATTATGATTTTAGTATAAAACTTGATTCCAGTCTTTTACTACTTATTGTTAACAACAATAGTTCTATCAATGAGTGATGGTGAATATCCCCCTAAAATTTGCATTGCTATTTCCCCTGTATATGAACTATATTCGTAGTTACAGATATAGACTTTAGATTAAAAGACACTAACTATCCAGGAATGACTATAAGAATAGTTTTCATGGGAAGATGGTATACCCAATAAGTAACACTTGAATATGTGTTGATTTCTCATTCCTCAGGGGAAAATTAGATCATAAGCTTTTATAGAGATAATGGCAGATAGATATGTTTATAAAGGTACATTGGATGTTAAAGCACCTCAGCCTCAAACTCAGAGAGGTATGGTGCGATCAGCTACTGCAGAAAACCATATTATGGATGAAAACTGGGGGAAATATTGCAAAATAATCCTTTTGCTTTATTAATTTATAGCAAAAAGCATTGATCATTTTCTATGTGCAAGGAGATGAAGTGGGCAGGAGACTCATCCTTGTGAGTATATAGAATGGTCTCGGCTGGGGGAGGGTAAATGACAGAGAAATAAATAAGCAGATTTCAATACGAATTATACTTAAATCAGTGCTATAGACTGATTTTCTGAAAATGAGGATTTAAAGACTTGGGGTGAAATTCTGAAGGACATTTCAGGAAAGGTGTTTTTGAGGAAGCAGACACAAGAGCGAGAACTTAGAACAAGGGATTGATGAAGCTGAGTTAACAGCTGGAAGTGATGTGGTCCTTGCAGAAGACACGGCTGGCGAAGACCTGAAGGCAGAAGTGTGCCTGAGAGAGGTAAGTAATAGCTAGTTGACTAGGGTCTCAGTGTGAGTCAGCAAAAGTGAGAAAAGATGGGAGATGCATTACAATGGTTACTTTAGATCTTATTCAGTGATATGGAAAGGTACAGGAAGTTTTGGTGAGGCCCAAACTGTTTGGAGCTGTCGCATAGAGAGTTGTAATGGCAAGAGAGGAAACAGGGAGCTTAAGAAGAGGGGCCTCTTGTAGACCCAGGAAAAGGAAGGCAGAAGACCACAGCAATTGCTTAGCAATCAGTCAGTTGGTAGAACATTTTGTAAGTAGAGTCAGTAGGATTTGCTGTGCACTGTGAGAAAATGGAGGAGAGGTTTCATAGACAACTCCAAACAGCTGGCTAAGCATGAAGATGGAGAATTGCTATTATTTAGAGTAGGAAATAGTTCAGATGGGAAATCTGAAGTTTACTTCTAGAAATCCTTAGTTGGGGATACCCATTCTATGTCCAAGGGGGTCTTCATATAGTTAACTTGAGATATAACTCTAGATAGTGAGGGAGAAATATTACTTATAGGAACACAAACTTATCTACTATCGGTATTTCTGGAGTAGTTATTGACAAGAAACCTACGAGGACCCCCAAACTGGTCCTTTTGCCTTGTTGATGTTTAAAGGTGGGAGAGATGGAGAGAACAAAGCAAATGCCAACACAAAATCCCTCTAAACACAGAAAAAATGTTTGGAAACTCAAGGAGTGGGAGTGATGGACAATATCAAACGAGGTTGCTGGCATGGATGTTGAGACAGAAGCCATTTGGGATGATGCTCAGAAGAGTTTTAGTGGTAACCCTTGACCAGGACAGGGTTAAGGATGAATGATGTGATGGTTGGTTTTATATGTCACTTGCCACAACTTATAACCACCAGAACAGGAGCCTGTATCTTAGTGACCTCTTAGAACCACCTTACCAGAGATTTCCTTTAGCAGGTGGCCTGTGGGTGTCTCTGTGGAGAACTGTCTTGATTGCCTTAGT
Organism: Eospalax fontanierii; assembly: GCA_035773235.1. NCBI lineage: Eukaryota > Metazoa > Chordata > Mammalia > Rodentia > Spalacidae > Eospalax > Eospalax fontanierii. The sequence goes on along the minus strand of CM069531.1, from coordinate 90,217,477 downwards.
TGATGTGGGAATACCCACTCAACATGTGGGTGGAATCTTTTGGCAGTAGCCCAGATAAAAGGATTCAGAAGGAAGATTATTCGCCTTTTGATCCCTTGGTCCTCCGTCTCACCACCCACTCAGTGTACCCTGTGGCTGTTGCTACCGATTCCTTTTCTGATAGTAGAACCAGCTTTTCCAGACTTCTACCATAGTTTGAGGACCAGTGGCTCTCCAGAACCCCTCCAGGCTTTCAACACCAGCCTGGAGCTGCTGAGGAAGACAGCCACGTGGTCTAAGCAACTACCAGGTTCTCTGTATCTCATATGTAAGATAACCATAGTTGGACTACTCTGACTGCTGAGGCTTGCAGCTTCAAGGACTGGGCAAGGACTATGTTTTTGAACTCTCAGGTGTAAGATAGTTATTGTTAGGTTATTCTGAACATGTTGTATAAACTGTATTAACCAATCCTTTATTTATATGTTTGTGCCTATGTGTGTTTTATATGTGTGTTCTATTGTTTTTTTTTCCTGTAGAAAACTGTCTTATTCAGTGTTCCTTAGAGGATCAGAACTGATTATATATACATACATACATATATATATATATATATATATATGTAATTTATTAATCAGCTATACTTTAAAGTTATAACAGCTGCATGGTACCTGAGAGAATGGTAGTTGTTCAGTCTTTGAGGCTGGGCAGGTGCCTCAGCAGCCAGAGCAGTGCGACAGAGTTTGTTTCACTTATGAGAGGTGAAGACCCCATTTATTGCTCCATTCACAGAGCTGGGTAACTCAACAGTTTCAGTCTGGCACCAAAAACCCAGAGGTTTCCTAAAGAGCTGCTGTTCCTCAGTCCATGATAGAAGCCTGGAAACACTGGCTTTGACGTCAGTAAAGGAATCTGATGTCAGCAGGACCAATAGGGTAAATCCATTAGTCCTGAAGAGAGACGTAAAAAGAAGCTAAGGGCAGACAACACACCTTATGCCACGTCCCTCTTTTATGGGAGCTGCTGCCTGGAGAGGTTGTCAACATTTAATGTGTGTATTCCTATGTCAATCAAGACAACTCTTTGGTGAGGCTCCCTATTCAAGTGATTCTAATATGCAACAAATTGCCATTAAAGCCAATGATCACAAGAACCTTGACTAATTCAAGTGGGAAGTGATGACTTTAAGGCTGAGACACTGTCATTCTAATCTTCAAACACAACAGCATCGTCGGTCCCCAGCAAGCTCATTCAGCTGAGACTGATCACATAACTGAAATCAGAGGGAGAACTTTGAAGGGTCTTCCAAAGCCCTGCCTAGAATGTTCTTTCTGACTAATCTCAAAGGTTTCCTGGTTTTCTTCAGTTTAATTTTATGACATTGTCACAGAATAAAGGGGAAAAGGAGGCACTGACAAAATTATAAACTTGAAACTCTACTTTTAATATCAGAACATCAAGGTAAAATAAACTCTCACATTCCACATGTCAAGTAAAGATGAGAGAGAAAAGGCATCTGATTAGTTTTTAAATAATTATTTTTTAGTTGTAGCCATTATTGGCAGAACCACCCTGCTATGGCTTCTCTAAATATGAATTACTTAACCAAAGATTTTAATTGGTGTGTAGATCATGTCGCAAACTATGCATTCTCCAGGTGGAAAGTCAGGCTAGACACTGACAGTTTTCAGAGCTTTGGTGATGGCATTTGTTTACTTCTGGTCTGGTATTCAGCATGACCCTCCAGCCTCCACCCTTATGAAAAGCAGTTCAGTGATCCTTCCTGGCTGCTAAACATTGAGGTTTGGGGACATTACAAATGGAGATTGATTATAAGAGTTCACGGGAATCACAGACATCCAGGTTGGGGTGAAGAAAGGGCAGCAGCCATCTGAAGAATGGATTTCACATTCAGTGATATTTGACCTCTGAAGAAATAAAATGCAGTTTCCGGTCCAATGTAAATATTGGTCAGTTCCGATCCCGTTAAGTGTTCTCATTCCTTTTCCTAAAGACAAAGATTCTAGCCTATCCATCATAATAATATTCCCATTAGCTCTTAAGCAATATGTTTAAATAGGAAGCTTTCTCTCTCTACCTCTCTGTCTGCTGATGATTTAAGAGGAGGAAGATCTCTAGGCTTATCTTGAAAATATTTACCCAGCTTCTTTCAAAGGATCATTTCAGCACTTGATCATGAAGGCCTATGTTTATCTACAGAAAAGTTTATAAAAAGGAGATAGACAGAGAACCTCGGCCAACCTAATGTGTTAGTGGAAGGTGAAAGATTAGAAGACTGACATTAAGGAAATGATTTTGATTATCTGTTCCATTCAGTGAAATTGTTATTTGCAAAAGGAAATTGAACATATAAATTTAAAAGAATAACGTATACAGTATAGTAATATTAGATAGATACTCTTTATTGGCAATAGAGAAAATAAGAGAAAATACAGTAACTAGCTGCTTATATAGGGATTTAAGGAAAATTACTGGGGATGTACCAGTGTGGGGCAAACATCGGTCCTGTTCCAATGATACTTCTTGTGAATTTACTATTTTCTAATATATAGAGAAGATTCCTTTGCATGATATCATTAATTATTGTTATTATGTATTGAGCACCAACTCTGTTTCAGATAAAATGGAAAGGAGTTTTTGTATGCTATCATACTTGACTATCAGCTCAAAAGCATAATCAAGAATGTAAAAACCAAAGATAATGAGAGGGGCTGTGAAATGTCTCCTGGGCATGGTACAACCAAGGGAGTGAAGATCTCACCACAGTTACAGCTGCCTGCAATAGTCTCATACAAGATTGGGCGTGTCACCAGGCAATTGTGAACAGAGGAGATGCTTACAGGACCCTACACTTCCTTGCTGACAATTCAGTTACTAGATTATGGGGAATGGACAGTGACTTTCTTCAGCTGGGTACCCACTGATGAGCCCATCAGACTCCAATGGGCAACTCTACAACATAGTCACACACACAACCTTTGTTAAACTCGGTGAGTCACAAATCAAAACAGACTGTGGAATGTGGGTATGGTAGCTAATCTCATTTGTCAGCTTAGCTGGATCTGAAATGAACTAAAACACAAGTCACTGTGCCCTTCTGTGAGAGAGGTTCTTGTGTACATTATTGAAAGTAGAAAGACATATCCTAAATGTGAGCAGTATCTCCTGGTGGCAGCCCAGATAAAAGGACACATTAGAAGGAAACTTTGATATTTGCCCGTTTGACTTTACTCTTGCTGATAAGTTCATTCATCCTGTTACTGTAAATATTCCTTCGCTGAAATCAGAACCCGCATCTTTGGGCTTCCAGTGTGGACAGAAGACCAGTAACTCTTCTAGGAATCTTTTAAATCTTCAGTGTCAGATTGGGACTAATGAGACATCAGCCTTGTTGACTGAGTCACTACCAGATTTTCAGCCTCACTCATGTAAGACAGTTGCTGTTGGACTACCTAGGCTATATCATATAAGCCAATTTAATAAGTCACCTTTTAATAGACATACTCATTCTATCCATCCAGACCCTTAACGACATCCTAACTAAAACAGGAAAGGGACCCATAAGGAGGAAGGGGAGTGTGATCAAGACTGGGTGCCAGATTCGTCAAAGTAGGGGGATTATAGTTTTACAAATGCGTAGTATACATGTATGAGATTGTCAAAGAACAAATTCAATAAAAGTTATATTAAAAAGGAATATTGCATCTTGCCTATGACTTGATTTGCAATTCTTCAAAGAAGACTCTTAATCCAGAATATGTGACATTTGTTTTAGGGGCTTGTGAGCCCTTACTAATGACAGGTGCCTCCTTTGGTATTTCTATGTCCTATGAAAAACTGTAAAGTTCTTCAAGAGTGCGGCGAACGCCTCCGGCCAGCGGAGGAAGAAAGCACGCGATCACGAGGAGTCTTCCAGTATCACACTTTATTGGAGAGCCTTTGATTAACAGATGGATGATGATGGCGAGAGGCGGGGAGCAAGGCACCTACGGCTGCTTATAAAGCCTGGAAGGAGACGGGGCACCTATTGATTGGCTGCAAGTAGCTAACCACAGGTGGACGCCACGGGATAGGCTCAGGACAGGTCATGTGGCGCGCATGTGCAGTAGCAAGATCCAGGTTGGCGCCAAAGCACTACCTAATTAGGAGATGTTTACCACAACGCTGCCAGGAAGCCAGCGCCATCTCGTAATGGCGTTTACGGCTCCCTGCAGCTCCCCCCTTTTTATTAATTATGCAGCAACACCCTGCGAGTAGCAAAGGAAAGCTCCCGATCTGATCCCCACCTCATGATGTGTTGATCGATCAAGGGAGAAAGAAAATCAGGCTTCTGGCCTCCCCTTGTCCCGTGCAGTGGGAACAGACCCTGGGAGTGCAAAGGCGGAGACCGGCCTAGGGAACCCTGTCCCTGCCTTCCTACGTGCAACGGGGCATACCGACCCCTGGGGGTGCAAAGGCCAGGTAAGGGTGGAGTGACTACTCCTGTTTTAGGGCTGCTAGCCATATTTGGAGGGAGGCTCCCAACTCCAGTGCGGTTAGCGCTTGAGTAAGAATGACCTTGTCCCTATGCACCTGGGCTTGCATTTTGCAAATCAACCAAAGGCACAATATGCCTCCTCCAATGCTAAGGACCAAGAAGGTACCAACTCCTGCCCATTCTTTAAAATAGGAAAATGCCGAGGAAAACTAGGAAACAAACCCAGCTGTCAAACTTGGATCAACTCGGGTGGAATTAAGAGAAATAACAGCCCTTCGAAGCTCATCCAAAGTAACATCAAAATTATCACTCCAATTTCCAATCCAATAATTAAAAGGCTATCTGGACAAATTTGTTGTTCTAGAAGCATTATTATACAAAACACTAGTCCTTTTCAGTTGTAAAGAAGCGAGGAAAACAATTGCAGTATGGCGAACTGGGATTGGAAGTGGGAAGGTAGACAGGAACCCCCAGCGCAGCTCATCCTGGCTTGATGTCCATAGCTGAGTCAGAGTCAGCATCACCAGGAGCCTCCACGTTTTCTTATTCCACAGCATCTTCCAAGGACGGCTGGAGTGTCCTCACCAATCTGCTGGGCACCCAGTGAGGTGATTTGTCATCCTGGGGAAAAACACAAACATGCCCTCTTCCCCACATTAATACTGGGTTTGGGCTATTATTTTTTGTATTGTTTTATTAACCTTTTTTAAGATAACCTCCATTTTTCTGACTTTTTTATGACAAAAATTGGTTTGTATAACCATTTTCTAGTTGTTCTTGAACTCTGTGGCCTGAATTTGGTTTACAGTAAGAGGCCACTAATCTATCCATACAGGTTTTAAAGGGATAAGCAATGGTGATTTGAGACACAGTAGTTACTGCACAAACTTCCATCAATTTGGTATTTTTAATTACTGTATTCTATGTAGCTAAAACTTGGGCAGAGACCAAACATTCCTGAATAAACCTTGACTAGATATATTTTTTTTATCTTTTATATACCATAACATATACATAGATTCAACCAGGCCATGTAAATGCCACATTTCTCCTAAATATTCTTCCTTCAGCTCAGCCTCGGGCTTTGCTGGGCAATAAATGGTGGAAAATCCTCCTCTCTCAGATATCTAACAGCTTTCTCCTTTCTCTCCTATTTTTCTTTGGGATTTAAACTCTTGACTTTAGTTTCCACAAAAGCTGGGTCCTCCAACAGAATGGAGGATTTAGTTTTACGTTCCTTCTTCTCTTGAGGTTCGATCCCAGATCCGTTTGCATTTGTCTTTTTTTTTTTTTTTGAACCTTTTTTACCTGAACAGACTCTTAAATACTGAGGCCCCAACTTTGTTTTGCTCAACTTATTTTTACCTCTAATCAGAGCACAGGAATTTAGGCAGGAAGCCAAATTAGTGAACCTTGTCAATTTCAGGGACTTCCTGAAGCTCCTGACTTGTTTACTTCCTGAGCTTAATAAGTTCCCCTGCAGGATGAAATGTTTCACCTCAGAACATAAACAAAAAAAACGGCTCCTGACCACCCATAACACATAAGAAAATTGAAACAATACGAAAACCTCCCAAAAGATAAAAACTGAGACCCAGATAAATTTGCAGCAAAATTCTATCAGACATTCAAACTCTATTAGACAGTTTAACAGGAAAGAGTATAAACAGAGAGACATCTTACTTAAAATGAACCTACCTAACAGACATCTAAATTCTCTCAGTAAGCTCTAAATTTTTAGAACGAAGTAGCTCATTTAGAGCCAAAAAAAATTGGATGAGAACTAGTATTTCCCATAATGTTTTTCTGAGTACCTCTTGTACACTTTTTACAAAAGCAGGCAAAAATAAGGTACCAGAATACAAAACTAAGAACCACCCCTATAGCAAGGATCATGTAAAAGTCCATGCGTTCAACCCGTTATTTTACTTTCAGTTCGCTATCCTGCGAACCCTCCCCGCCCCATCTTTATCTATGGAGGGAGCAAAGTACCCGCTTTTGTCGCGGATCCCCACTTTACCTGGGGACTTAGTAAAATACCCGCTTTTGTCGCGGATCCCCAAATTTAATTGAGGACTTTCCCACTTTTGTCGTGGATCCTCATCTTACCTAAGGACTTTTCCAGTGCACTGCCCTGACTGCAAAAGTTCTGAGTCCCTCGATGAGTTCCCCGTACGGGCCACCACTTGTCACGACCACCTCATCCAACAAGGAAGACGCAACACCAGACTCTTCTTTGTGCAGTTTATTCAGGAACCGGTACCTTCCTCTCCGTGTGTCTGGTTCTGGCTCCTCTTCGGCCCCCTGCCAGGCGGCCTCACAACGCCCGGCGTCCCGGGTTTCGGCACCACTTGCGGCGAACACCTCCGGCCAGCGGAGGAAGAAAGCACGCGATCACGAGGAGTCTTCCAGTATCACACTTTATTGGAGAGCCTTTGATTAACAGATGGATGATGATGGCGAGAGGCGGGGAGCAAGGCACCTACGGCTGCTTATAAAGCCTGGAAGGAGACGGGGCACCTATTGATTGGCTGCAAGTAGCTAACCACAGGTGGACGCCACGGGATAGGCTCAGGACAGGTCATGTGGCGCGCATGTGCAGTAGCAAGATCCAGGTTGGCGCCAAAGCACTACCTAATTAGGAGTTGTTACCACAACGCTGCCAGGAAGCCAGCGCCATCTCGTAATGGCGTTTACGGCTCCCTGCACAAGAGCAATTGTATTATTTGCAAACCTGAGTGGTTGTGAGAACATTTCTTGTTTGAGGAACACTATCCTTCCTAGTAATGAAATGAAGATCTAGAACTTGAAATGTGAGTACCACCCCAATTTGGGCATTATCCACTTCTTGTTACAAGAAATTGTAATCTTTAAAAAATGTATTTTATTTTATTAATTAATTTTATTTTGTGTGTATTAATGTATTGCCTGCATATATATTAGTACACAATGTACATACAGTTCCTGAAGAGTCCAGACAAAGGCTTCAGATAACTTGAAACTGGAGTTACAAATGGTTGCTAGCCACCATGTGGGTACCTAGAATTACTGAATCCAAGTCTTCTGTTCTTGACCTCTGAGCCACCTCTCCAGCCCCCAAATTATAGTCTTGATACTGAAACATGACATAACTATGAGAGGCACTATGCTGGTCTTAGAAAAAGACATCAAATTCTACCGTGATGTCATTCTGTTAATTGATCTAAATGTGTGTCAATGTGTGTTTTATCTTTATATGAGTCTAAATAAAACTATGCTATTTTAATGTAAGTAACTTGCATACATCATAGGGTTTTATTTCATATCAGCTTTTTCTAGACACTTTGAAAACTATACATTTTTATTATATTTGAAGCACTTAGGTATCTTTGGTTTTCTTGATAGCAATTTCTTGATAAGGGTGAATGTTATTTCTATAGACGGGCACAGAGTCACATGACATCCCCAGGATAGAAATTTTATTAATGAGAAGGAAGTTTAAGCCTCTTGAATTCCAAATCACAGCAATAATAGTGCAAATACAATAAAATCAAATAAAGTACTTTATGTGTACCTACATGTAGCATAATACACAGGCAATGCTTATGCATGAACTAAGTACTTCTTGGACACTTTGAGAAAAATGCCAAGATTTAAAAAAAATGGCAGAACATATGTTTATATTCAATGCTTAGAAGAAATTCTCCTTAGAATATATCTTATAAATTTAAAACTTGTAGAGAATTGTGTTTTCTTTTCCTTTGTTTTTTAACTAGCCAAAAGTAGTAGTCTTCAATTGTAGGTTAAGGAGACTTCTTCAACAACTTAGACCTTTGATTGCCCCATCACATGTATTAGAACACAGTCCACAACATGTAACAGATTTCACAGAAACACAACAAATATTTCGTATTCTTGAGTTGCCTTGTAAAATGAATAAAATGTGAGATAAGCAAATATTTTCTTCCTTGCTGGGAAAATGTTGTCAAAACACATGGCTGCTTAGGGAACTCTTTCTCTTGATGCAATTGTTTTAAAAATGAAGAGCAGAAATAAGCAAGAAGATGAATCAACTTCGGTTAAAGAAGCCGAAGAATGGGCTTTGTCTAAGATGTTCATAAGAGTATCATGAAATGTGAAACCTATATCCCTAATTAAAATGATCATGAGTTATAAAGCAACAAGAGTGGATGAACTTTGCTGAATATATCTGGTGGTTTTCCTGTCACCAAAATTTCCTGATGTGGGTCATATTTATAAGTTGGCTGTGTAAGATGCTCATGTTTATAGGTATCCTAGGCCCATATAAAGAAGAATCTGTCCATGATACAAGAATCAGGATGAAAATTGACACTGAACTTTCCTCACTAGAAGAGCGGATCATTATGACTTGACTCAGACAAGTTGCAGATTTTTAAATCCCAAAGTTCAGAGACTGACCTTTTAATTATGCTTTCTAGTAGATATATTAGATTGGGAATAAAATTAATTACTTACCAGTTGTGTATATTAGCTACATTTCTGTTGCTGTGATAAAATACCATGATCAAGAGTAACTTAGAAGATAAAGGGTTTATACATCACCTTATGGCTCCAGAGGGCTAGGGTCCATCATGGTAGCAGGAGCAGAAAGCAGATTGATCACATTTCATCTATACACAGGAAGCAGAGAGAGAAAGAAGAATAGGAATTGGGGTGAGGATGTAAATCCTCGAAGTTTGCCCCCAGAGATGTACTTTCTATAGTAAGACTTTACTTCCTGAGGGTTCTCCAAACAGGGTCACCAGCTGCCAATCATTCTTTGACTAAGATTGTGACCTGCTGCCCATTTCCACAGTTGTGTGCTTGGATTTTGTCTGCTTGAGTTTGTATGGGTTATTTGCAAGCTGACACCATTGCTGTAGATTCATATGAGCAAGGTCCCAGGAGCCTGTAGGACTCCATTTCCATATGATCATGAATCTCCTTCCCTGGCTCTTACAATCTTTCCACCCCATCTTCCATAATGGTCCTTAAGCCCTGGGTGAGTGAAGTTTAAGATTAAGATGCTCTGAATGAAATACACAAAAATTCAATAAAAACATTACACACACATACACACACACACACACACACACACACACACACAAAACAGGATCACTAGCTAGGCACCCTATGGGGGACATTTCTCATCAAACCACCACGTGGTATAACAAATCAGCAAAAATATAGTGGTTTAATATGCCAGTAGCATATATTATCTCCCACAGGGCAAATGAGGCAGGAATTAAAAAGTAAATTGTCTGGATGGGTGACTGGTTTAGGATCTTTGATGAGATGACAGTCAGTGTAGCCCTGTGTCTTAGAGCAGCAGGAGACATGAAGAAGACACAACTAGGAAAAGAAGAAAAAGTACTCTTATTCGAAGATATTGGGATTCAATACATAAAAGACCCTAAAGTTTCCACCAGAAAAGTCCTACTTCTGATCACCATATTCTGCAAACTAACAGGATCCTTAATCGACACACAAAAATCAGTACCTTTCCTTTAAACCCACAAGAACCCCTGGGTTTTTGCCTTCTATTAGCATTTACCAATTATATAAAATCTTTCATGGCAGGTTCATATAAATACTTATAATGTATTTTAATAGGAAGCACCCCTTTTACCTTATGTGTTTTGCCTCCCCACCCCTAGTTCTTTATATTTTGATCTTATTTAATGTTTCAGGTGAAGAAACGTTTGGTAAAGTTAAATGAATCACATAATATCATATACCTTCTGAACAAGATAAAAGTGGACTTTGAAGCCTGATAGATTTCCTCTTGTTTCTTGCCCTAGTTTGCTTTTTCTGTTGCTGTGATGAAGCAGTCTTACCAAAAGCAACTTGGAGAATAAAGGGATGATTTCAGTTTACAGGCTAGAGTCTCTCATTGAGGGAAGTCAAGCGATAACTTTAAGCAGGAACTGAAGTCAGAAAGCATGGCAGAATGCAGCTAGCTGGCTTGCTCCCACTGACTTGATCAGCTATGATTCTAATGAAGCCCAAGCCCATCCTCGTGGAATGGCACCACCCATAATTGGCTGGGCTTTCCTATATCAATTAGCAGTCAAGAAAATACCTCCCAGGCACGGCTACAGTCGAATCTGAAACAGGAAATTCTTCAGTTGAAATTCCTTTTCCCAATGTGAGCCTAGGTTTGTGTAAGTTTGACATATGAAGCTGGCCATGAACAGTCTGAACACACAACAGCAGACCTATACTGCTAGACATCATTCTCATTCCTGGGGTTCAGGTTCAACTTCAACGCAGCAATTGCATAATCTGCCTGAGTGCTTGTTGTGATTTAAATTATCATCCTTTCTCACATTATGTTTCCAACCTATTAGAACATCACTCTCTCTAACTGTGTACCTTCTCTTATTACTGAAGATTGATTAAACCATCCTTGAGTTAAAGAATGGTTTGGAGCATCATTGGATGAACATTCTGGAATCAAATTAACATATGAGTCTCTACCGTTATTTTCCTCAAGCTTCTAGGTCAAAGAAGGAGCCAGCTTCCTTCTATTTTATAGTCATTAGACACCAACACATTTCATAGTCAAGATTTGTTCAGGGATATTTTCTTTTCTTGGTTTATGTATGATTTATTTTTGTATTTATTTATTTATAGCTATTTGGAATATTAAAGTATCTAAGATCTGAAGGAATACAACCCACACTGTTGCTTGCCTTGACAGGTCATTGTCACAAAACGGTCACAAAACAGCATTGAGAAAATAATGTCTTCTTTGAGAGCCTTTTAGCTGCTGGAGCCACATGCATTTGAAAATGCTCACAGCTTGTATACCTGTATTTGGATGTCATCATCTTAAATTAAATTTCCTCCTTGCTTTGGTTCTGAGAGGGAAAGAGAAAAGTCATCGGTATCCATGGCATCACATCTCAATATTTTTTTTTTTTTGCTTTTTATAGATCCAAACCCAATTTTCAACCTTCACAGTGATTCAGGCAGTGTCTATACTACGCCAACACGACTGGTTAAAATAGGGGAAAAATTCAGTGTAATAATGGTAGAGTTTAGTTGACAAAACTCTAAATAAAGTAAAATTCTATCCATTTGAGAACTTTCTAGAATTGAGAACTGACAAATTCCTTGGATTTTTAACTCTAAGTTTAGGTAATACTACCTAAAAATCCTAAGTGTCTTCTTTAGAAATCCTTCTAAAATGCTCAACAGGTTTATATTTGAATGGCCCCACACATTAGATGTCTTTAAAATGCAGTTCGTTATGAAACAACTAGAGATAACATGTAATATCAAAGAAACATTCCCAAAGGTCAGAAAGTGAAAACTGGTAAACAGTATTAACAGATGCTTTTGGACTGTCCCGAGGACCTAGTTTCAATGAATAAACTGGAATAGATGACCTGAATCCCATGCAAGGTGAGAATGTGTGTCTAATATTATCAGACAAAATGAAGATCTTTGGAGGATTATAACTTTATCAGTATAGTTCATCTGAAAAACTCTGCCAACCAGTCAAGAGAGATGACATAAAACTTTGAGTTTTTCATACTAGCTCTGGGCTGGATGCAAAGGAAGAGTTCCTCTGCAAACTTCTAACAATACTTCATATCTAATAAAGATTGACATATAAATTCAGGATGCTTTTAGTTTTAGAAATCAGTACATCAATGCATTATCGTGTACACAAGACAGCACAGGAAACAACCCCAATTGTGTCTCCAAATTCAATCTTTAGATTCTGAAATCACAAGAGACTTGAAGTAATATAAATAAAGGTTTCACAATTTAATGGTTAATGAGTAGCCTATTTCAAAGTCAAAGAGATATTTCAAACAAGAGATGAAAAGCAGGTTCATCCAGAGGAAGACCAATAATATAAATAAAAAATTTCTCATAGACAAAGCAACTGAAATAAGAAAACAGACTGTCGAATGAAAAGGGGAAAAAAAACTCAAATACCTTGCGCCGTCCTTCTAGTTTCATGCTGATGCTCTGACAGAACTCTAAGACCAAAAGCAACTTAGAGGATAAAATGGTTTATTTGTCTTTTAGTCCCAGCTCACATACAGCACTGAGAGAGGCCAGGGCAGAAATTCAAGCAGGAACTAAATCAGAACTGAGAGAGGAACACTACTTCCTGGCTTGCTCACTCTGGCTCATGCTCACCTAGCATGCAGTTACAGCCCAGTCCTACCTTCCCAGGAATGATGATGATGTCCACCATAGTCTGGGCCTTCCCATATCAATAATCAGTCGAGACAATCTCCCACAGACAGGGCCACACTCCAGTCTGATCTGAGCAATCCCTCTATTGAGACTCCTTCAGATGACTATAGGCTTGTCAAGTTGACAATTGAAGCTCATTAGGGTACTCACTAGGTAACCTCAAGATAAATGTAAAATGCTTTCTTCATATATAACAGGAAGGCATTATTCAATGTTAGAATGTGATACTAAATAAACATCAATCCTTGACATAAATTGTGTCACTCGGACCAGAATTAGCAGTGGGAGATTATTTGTCTGAGTTTAGGTACATAGCATCTCATAATTCATTGAGAACTTCTTGAACTTGAACATTTAAGATGTGATAATAGTGATCTTAGTGATGGACAGATTCTAGTGTAACAGGTGTAGGAGAGTTAACTGGTCCATTAAGCCCCAACTGTTAGTTAAAACAACCACCATATAGTAGAAAGAGTAATAGGAAAAAGATAATAATTTTTAAAATTTTTTAAATATTTATTTATTTTTATTTTATGTGTGTAAGTGTTATGCCTACATGTATATAAGTGCACCTGTGTTGTGCAATGCCTGCAGAGGATGGAAGAGGGCCTCTAATTCGAACTCATGTCTTCCGTAAGAACAGCCAGTGCTCTTAACTACCAAGCATTCTCTCCATCCCCTGCCCAGAATTTATTATCTAAAGGTCATGCTGAGCAAAGAATTTGTCATTATGTTGATAAAATTAAACAAATAAGCTCACGAAATGATGTTAACAGCAACAACCGATCTGATCAATTTATAAAGCATGGTGCAGGGTAGGGAATTCAGCCCAACTGGTAGATGAGAGCGTGCTTGCCTCGCATGCCTGATATTCAGTCCTTATCACTGTGTGAACTGCAATGTGGGGCATGCCTATTATCACAGCAGTGTAAAGGCAGAGGCAGCAGGGTCTGAAGTCTAAAGTCATCCTTGGCTACATGTGGAATTTTAGGATAGCTGGGGCTGGAGACGTGGCTGAAAATTTGGGTAAAAGGGTAGAAGAGAGAGAGAGAGAGAGAGAGAGGAGAGAGAGAGAAAGAGAAGAGAGACGTAAAGTAATAGATACAATGGTATTGAAGCTTAATAAGGAAATGAAACAGCATCTGAGTCTACAATAGTGATAGCTAAGATCGTAGGACTTTATAATTCAGAGGTACTATATTAAACGTTGCCTTTGTTGAAGCTAGTAAGTTTGATTCTCTTTACATCATAGAAGGTAATGTATGAGGTGGGTTTTCCATGTTTAATCAATAATACTATATTCCATCTCATAGTGCTCTTGATATTCAATAATTTTCCTGTTCAGAATCCAGAACTCTGTGTGACCCTGCCTTTTGTTGCTCTTTTCTGTAGTCTCACTTTTCAGTGTAGCATCGTCCATAGTTTTTGTCTCCATGCCACCGTCACCTGGCATCTCCTCAAACCTAGCTTCATGCTGTCTGCCTTCTGCTTTTGCTGCCTTAAAAGTCACCACTAGGACTGAGAAGATGCCTCAGTGACGTTTGATGTACAAGTATGAGAATCTGAGCTCACATCAGAAGAACACATGTAAATCTGAATACAGCACTACATGTCTCAAGTTGAGCACCCCGACAGCAAGATGGGAAATGGAGAGAGGAAAATATGACAGCCTAGTTAGAAATATCCCATGACTCCTGATTTATTCATTCTTGTCCATTGATCTAGGTGGTCTTACTACTCAAAACATGATTCGTTCAATGGAAGCCTCATCAAAACCCAGAATCATGGTAGAAATACAAAATCCCCCATCCATTTCACACTCTTGGGCTAGTCTGTCATGAATGAATTACAGCCTGGAGTTTAGCAACACACTCAAGTGAACACAACACATACACATGAGTGTCTGAGAAGCATTGATATAAATTTATGGCATTGTGGACCACACAAGAGTGATCTTGACTTTCTTTGCTCTTGCTTATTGTTCTTAATATGTCAATTTGATACTCATATAATCTCTTTTGATAATCTCCTCTAGTTAGTGATTTTCATTATTTCAGGAAAAAAATACCTGGGCTTCCTTCATAAAGTAAAACTCTCCAACCCCTTCTTGGGGATATCTAACTATTCATAACTAGTTTAGGACAGAGGACTGTTTCGAAATCACCTCCTTCTACTCCATCCAAGCATTTGAGACCCGGTGAGCATGACAGCACACTTGTACTATTGTTTCCATCTTGTTTATCTCTTTAATCATAGTAGACTACATATACGTAACCCTCTACATAACTGTGCAATTGTTTCTGGTCCAGTAGGCTGTAACTGTGATTCTGTCCCGAATGTGAATCAGGAATTTGGGCTTCTTTCCTTGTTGGTCTGGACCATCTCACTGTGATTCGTGTATAGTCATGGAAATGACTGGGAAGGAGCCCAATGTGCAACGAAGCACACATTTTAATGAAAGACCAACCATCTGTCTCCATTCTCTTATCAGTCTGGTCATATAGCTGGAAAGAGTGCAAGGGATGCTGGGAAATGTACCCCATGATCCATGCCTCTTTCTCAGATTAAATTTCGTAAACTGATAGCTTTTGCTAAGGGCGGCACAACCTTAGTCATAGAGACTCAAAGCCTTGGCATCTTCCATCATCTCCATCCTCTCACATGCCCACACTAAGCTGCTTGCCAAGTCCAATTGCTTCTGTATCCAAAATATTTCTTCCAACCTCCCACCCAACTGTGTTTCAGTGGCATTGCTCATTATGGACCATATCATTGCTTTCTAAATCACCCCTCTGTTCCATAATGCAGAAGATGCTAGCCACTTGTTCTCTTTCATGCTCTTTGCCCCATATGACTCAGTTTTTCTTATTGGCTCTCTGATGACCTCATTTTCACTGCTCTAATATTACTTAATAATTACAAAACACCAATTAAAGTAATCGAATGTACAGGAAGTGTTAACACTATCACTTTCTTCTTTCGTGAATAGATACTCAAGACTTTGCAGCAAAGTTTCTTCTGCAGGCTGGGAAGGAAAAGGCAAGTCATTCCTATACATAGCCAAGTTGAAACTCTGTCTCAGTGTACAATATTTCAATATACATATGTTTCAATGTACATATATGTTTCAGCATACAAATATTCAGTGAATTTCTTTACCAATTGTCTTCTTTTGGAACCTAACCAAAGCTCAGTACTCTCCTCAAGACCCTGTTTTTTAAAATTCCTATTTCAGATTTGGTCTTCATTCAGTCTCCTAGCATATGATATCTATTGTCTCAAATTAGGGTGAGTTTCTCTGATTCCCCATCCTGCACCTTTCAGTAGTATTTGCACATTTTTAAACATTTTGATCTACCTTTAGTAGATCAAATCATTCACATATAGTCCTTTCAAGTCTTCTGAGTATTTAACAGAGGAACCTTTAGCACTATGGTCCTCACTCCATGCTCAGGGGTGAGAGGCTTGCTTGGTCAACTTTTACTAGCTGGCCTCCATATCTCTGTACGCACGTTTCCAGGGCGCTAGCTGTGCAATTCCTTGCATTTATGGCATCGATTACTTTCTGCTCTCCCTTTGCTTCTTCATCAAGCTCCTCACTTCCATAGCTAAGTTAATATTTGACATATAATATCAGGTTGTCGCTCCCTTAATTCTGCATTTTCTCATTCCCACTGTATGTAATCTTCAATGTGACCTGGTTCCATGAGCTCCTAAATATTTTTTTTCCAGCTCATTATTGCCAAGAAATGATTTACCTGCTTTTCATTTTGTGAAGAGATGGTGGGTGGCTACATAAAATTCATCATCACCATCAGTCTTGTTGCCATGATTGCAAATGATCAGGGCCATCAATCCCTCATTAATACATTTTATTTGTTCATGAGTGTCTAGTACAATGTTTTCACATAGTTTGATTCTTCCATTAAGTCTATTACAATGCTTACTATGTTGTTCCGTTTTTGTTAATGTGCAGCAATTTTCTTGTCTCTTGTGTCTTTAGATACTTACTCTACTTTGCAAGCACTCAGACAGCAGATCCCGGTCAACCCAGCCACCCTCTTATTCTTCAAAACCATTCAGCAATCGTTAACCTATATTGAACCCTACTCGCTGTTTTGAACCTGTTTCTCATTTGTTTCCTGGTAACAGTAATCTACAATCTCTATACTCCTTCATCAATATCATAAGGATTGTATTCTACAATGAATAAAATGTGTTCATAATTCCTTTCTGAGAAATCTGTAATGAACAGCTATTCAATAGAAAAATGATAGTTACAGAGGAAACAATATGTACAATGCTGTCAACCAAGCATGGTTATGTATTAGCACAAAACAGATGGCAATGTCTAATAAACATAAGAAATGACTATAATTACATTGTGTTTATGAGACAAACAAACGGGCCTTCTTAATTAAACTAACTTGATTTTTCCATAAAGAAAAGAAAATTGATGGGGAGGGGGCAGAAAGGAAGGAAGGAGATGAGGGAGGAATGGGAAAGAGGAAAAGAGCCATAAAGAAATGTCCTACTTCACACAGACCTTGACCGCTCAATATTCATTAATATAGCGAGAGCATTAAATTGACCAAGGAAATCAGCAAATGTTAAAAAATTAGTGTTTTATTTATTGTTTATACTTAAGAAAGTAATGACGAGATATTAATAATGCAAAACACATTATTATAAGTGTCCCCTTGGTGTAGCAAAAAAAGGTGAGAAAAATCATTCCAGTTTTCAAAAGAAATTCAACAAGCGGTTACCTTTCATCATCAGTAGATGCATGAAGTTATTACTTTAAAAATCAAGTCCTCCCCGAAATTCAAGTTCACATTCAGAGAAGTGTACTATTATGTAGATATGAGATCATTCTCTATCAAACAAGTCCTAAATAGTGTGGATGTTTTTAACCTCCAGAAAGTTAAAGTAATATATTTGTGTCATTTTAATCCATTAACTTCGGTTTAACTTATGGCAGCTGATATAATAGGCTAATTCAAGCAGTATTTTAAAAAAATAAGCAACCCTCTAAAAATAAAGTATAATAACATTTGTAGGGGGAAACAGCCAGGGCCAAGTCTCCAAGAAGTAGTCAGGGTGTTAGGGCCAGAAATGAGGTTATTATGTTGAGCCCACTTGCATAATAATGGCATTACTCTTTGGGAGTTGACCAACCACTTTCTAATTGAGCTTGGGGGCTGCCTATTTGAAGGAATGCAGGCCTGGTACATAAACCTAGTCAAAACCTTTGGATATAGAGATCACAAGCCCGGGGTGAAGGTGGTTTACTACTGATATTAATATACATGATTATGTAGCCAAACTGCCTTCTAAATAATCATGTGCATATCCTCAGACTAGGGTTGCTCTCAGCTGTGGTCAGAGACACTTCTTTCTGCACTGGGGCATGGGCGATATAAAGACTCATAACTGGTCAAAGTTCTGAGAATAGGTGACACTCTAGTGCTCATACTTAGATGTGTCATCTATGTCACCCCTCCAAGGCCCAGAGAACATCAGGGAAGAGGGTGCAGAAAGATTGCAGGAGAAGCAGGTTCGGGAGGAGTGTTGTGAAACACTGTGTTCTGGCTATGACATGGTTGATGTAATTAGGCACCCACAGCAAATGTGGTTATCTGCACAAGAGCTACACACACACACACACACAAAATAAAAACATGAAATAGGAGAGAAACTAATAAAGAAGAAGGAAGTCTGCGAGTGTGGGAGAGTGATGAAAGAGACTGATGTGGGTAGCTGTGAATGTGGTCATAATATATATATGAAATTGTCAAAATTAAATTAAATTGTTTTGTTTTTTATTATTTTTAATCTTTTGGTTACGAGTGAGATGCCTGCCTGCATGTATGTACGTGCACCCATGTGTACAATGTCCACGGAATCCAGAAGCAGCATCACATCCCTTGGAACTGGACTTAAGGATGATAACTACCATATGGATGCTGGAAACTGAACCAGAATCCTCTACAAGAAAAGTCAGTGCTCTTAGCTGTGAACAGTGGCAGAGTATTAAAGTTTCCTTTTTTTTTAAGTCTTTTTGAGGCAGGGTTTCCTTATGCCTGATAACCCTAGCTGATCCGGCCTGGATCTCGCTGTGTAGACCAGGCTGGACTTGAACTCACAGAGATCCACCTGCCTCTGTCTCCTGAGTTCTGGTATTAAAGGCATGCACCACCATGCCCAGCCTTAAATTCTCCTTTTTAAAAGGAAAGAAGAGCACTGTGTCTGAACCATTTGGAACATTGGAAAGACTCAATAGGGGTCAGTTAATTGTAGGATTTTAGAAGTCAGAACTTACTCTAAGTGTATTGGAAACTTTATACGAATGCAATCATATGTGTTCTAAAATGTGACTTTCAGTCTGGACAGATGACTCAGTCACTGAAAGTTCAGGTTCACAATCTAAACATCCAAGAGTGATTTCTGTGTGGGAATTAAATATAGATAGCTAAGTTGCAAGATTACAGGGGGAAACAGAAATGCTTTGAAAACATACTTTATTTACGATTTGGCATGGTGGAGTTGCTAAACTCAGAGCAGAAATGAAAATTGTATCATCATTAAAAATTAAAATTGGGAGGAGGCTGGAGAGATGACTTAGCAGTTTTAAAGCACATATTACTCTTGAAGAGAACCCCAGTTCAGTTCCCAGCACCCATGTCAGGTATCACATACACACACACACACACACACACAAATAAATAAATAAATACATTATAAATAAATAAATAAAAATCTATCTTTAGAATAAAAATTCCCCTATAAGTAACTCAAAGCCATCACTGGAATGAATTTTGACACTTAAGGTGGACAGATATTTGTTGAAAGAATCTTTTTGTTCTCTAGGACCTACAAAGAACTGATCTTAAGATCCCCCAAAGGTAATTCTTAGCAAAAATAACTGTATGGTTCAATTTTTGATTCTGTGGCCAAATTTAATGAATTATAAAAGCTCCTAAACCTATAAAAGTCATTATGTTGGTCAGATTCCTTTATTTTCCAGATGTATGGAAGCTTGGTTTATAGTTATGTTAAAAAAACTGTAAATCAAAACAGAATTTTTCAGTTCAAGTCTGATTTTCTAAATTTTAAGAAAACAATGCTTGTCTTGTGAATATAAAGACAAATCTTTAAACTTCACTCATCACTAAAATATTTTATTATTAACTGAGCGGTAACATAATTAGGTCTGGTTAATGTGTACATAGATTTACACACGTACATGCAGACATACAAAATATAATTCTCAAAAGAAAAGGGCTAGAATATAATTTTAAAAGTAAAGGGCTGGAGAGATAGCTCAGTAGAAAAGTGCTTGCTAGCTATGAAATCATTAGGACATGAGTTCGAATTCTTAACACTAATGTAAAAGCCAGATGTAGATGTGCTTACCTGTCACGAGCCTGAGAAGGCAGAACCAAGTAGATCCCTGGGGCTTGATGCTTACCAGTCTAGTCAGAAGAGTGAGCTCTAGGCCAATGGCAGAACCTATCCCTACTAAAGTTTGCAAAGAGGAATAGAGGAACCTCATGTCCTCCTCTGATCTGCATATATGTGCATACTGGCACAGATAAATGGAAACATGTGTGTACACACAAACACATGAGCACACCAAACACGTACATGTGAAAAAAGAATGAAAACATATTAGGAGTCACGAATGAGATAAAAAACTGGGAATTGTCATAGAATATAACACACATGTAGGACTCCCTTCTCATTAGTGTGAAATTATTTGCTGCTACACAGGACTGAAATGTCTGCAACTCCATTTGCCCTCCTATTAAGCTTTAAACATGTTGGGCAATGGAAAAATCAAGCTCAGTCATTCTCTGAAATCCCTTGGTCATTTGTTTTGCACGTTTGAAGTTTCGGGTGTCCTGGTTACCTGTAGCCAGCTGCAAGAGTGCCATGTAAGCCACCTTGCATTTTCTCTGAGAATCTTGAATCACACAGTATTGAGCAAGTTATTCCTTGCTTCAGCCTGAGAAACTTCACAAGGAATCTTAATGAGACTTTCAGAAGTCAATCTCATTTGGTTTTCTATCCTGAGGCTACCAAGCCTAGCCCAGGGCACACAGTCCTCCAAACTTCACCCACGGTGCTTATGAACCTGAGTAAATTTATCAGGTTTACACAGTTTGCTAGAGTCCAGGCAGTAATTGCTTTACTGCCTGTGTGGTGGGCCTAGGCTCGTGAACTTGAGGGCATCTGTGGGTGTGAACTCAAATGTTAAGTCTTCTTGGTTTCCGAATGCTGGTCCAATCAGGCCTCTTTACCTGAAACTGATTGGCAAGGGGGACGACCTTGAGTAGTCTGGTTGCTCAGCCTGTGCAACTCTGTTGTTGTACAAATGAAGACCTACCTTAGGGACCTTAGTAGATTTATCTATTTCTGAATTCTAGAAGCCAGAGATGTAATACCACATGAAACTGTTTCATCTTGGTTTATGGTTTCATAAACCAGTTCTAGTTCATTTAGAGACACTTAAAAATGACAATTACTTCATAGATCCACGAACACCAAATAATAGTGTTAATTGTGCAAGTGGCCAGGATATGTTTTCTTTATTATTTCATGATGCCCTATGTGATCTACTCATATTATGTTGCATCTTGGGAGGCGAGAGATCTATGTGTCTTCTTCCTCTGGCTCTCCTTCTCCCAAAAGTTATCAGCTGTCAACAATTCCTCAGTTAGGATTGAGGCGTCTTACCCACTTCTACACTAGGATAAAACATAATACTTATTTGTCTGCTCATGAATAGTCAGAAAGCCAATGAACACAAATTACAGACAGTTATTCTTGTAAGACAGAGAATCTCAGTGCTGGAGAGAATGGCTTAGTAGTTAAGAACACTGGCCTGAGTTTAGTTCACAGAACCCAAGTCGGACAGTTCACAACTGCCTGTAGTTCCAGCTTCAGGGGAACTGTCACCCGCCTCTGGCCTCTGTGGGCACCAACACACGTGTTCATACCCACACTTACACACATACAACCACATAGCTAGACAATAATAAAATAAATCTTAATAAAAATTAAACAGTATGGAATTTGCATGGTCTGAACCGATTACATAGGAATAAATAACTTATCACAAACCAGTGTTTACCTTTGCCAAATTTGTCATTATTACTTGGCAAGATCATCTGATTTTGTTGCAATATGATAGTGGCAGTAAATGACTAAAATATTCTTTAAGTGAAGTACCTATAATTAGCCAATTTTAGCAAAACCAACACACTTGATTACTTATTTTCAAACTCAGTATTTATAGGTATTGAAAACTATGACCAAGAAAAATTCATTATCTCAAACCTCATAACTTTCTGTATCTATTTATACTTTGATGGTCACTGTCAGTTTTCTTATTCCAGAACAATCAAGGACTTAAATAGAACAAGCGCATACTTCTCCTTTGGCCCTTGATAAAACAAAGCTCACACACTTCATTTGCGAATGTGTTCACAATCCTTTGCTGCCACCATTTCAACACAGCTTCTTGTTCTCTAAGTCATTAATCACAGCTTCCAAACCAAGTAACTAAATTTACTTAGCAGCAGAAAGTAAAAGGTAGATGTCCTCAAGTTATTCCTACCTTGATTAGTGTATGGAGGTGTTGGGTCCTGCGTGGTGGCGAGACACTTTAGGCAAGAGAAACATGGCAAATAATGTGCCTAAGATAGATACATGATTGATGTTGTCAGGGAGTATTGATAGATGCCTCATAAAGCACATAGGAAAGATACGGGAAAAGTTGAGAATGGTCACAGAATGCACCCAGGATGGGTAGACTCTGATATTATAATCCATTTATAATACCGTGTGTCTACACAATAACCTATGGACTGAGGAAAAGAGAAAGCCTTTTCTACTTAAATCTTACATCTACTATCCTTCAATTAAAAAAAAAACTGGTAATTTAATTTATTTAAAAAATTCACACATATATAATGTGTTTCAATCTCATTCATCCCCAATGTCTCCCTCCAACTTCCACTAGGATCCCCAACCTGGGACTCTTCCCTCTTTCTGTCTAATTTTATAACTATATTAATATCAACATCACAATTTCTTTTGAAAAACTGAAATAATTTATCATGTCTTAGAAAGATAAAAATGATCAAGGTCAGCAGGTGAGGTTGGAGTACATTTTTAAAAGGTCAGAAATGTCAGTCATGTGAAAAGAACCTTAGAATTTAAAGAGTGCAGAGAGCTGAGTTTAAACCACAAACACACCATTTTCCAGCTCTGTGATCACAGGCCAACATTTAATCTAAGATTTTTCAAACTGTGGGATGCAAACCATCAATTTGGTCAGGTTTGATTAGCATTTTAGAAAATGTGATTGGATATTTTAATATGGAATTCATATAACTTAGAAGAGTGCTTTGTTTATAGTAAAAACAGTACTGTCTAAAGAAATTTGCTTCATGAAATACACTATATGTCTAGCAAAACTCTAATATATATGTATATATGTGTATGTGTGTATGAGTGTATGTGTGTGTGTATGTGTGCGTGTGTGAGTGTGTGTATGTTTTTATCAAATTTTTTACCTTGGATTATTCATTAAATAATTGAAAGCCACTTGGATAATTTTATTTGTAGTCTGTTTCCTCCCTGGTTTGGGGGAGGAAAGAACAATAGAGAACAATAATAATAAGAAGAGAAACAATATTGGATTTTATGCAATCTGGCATCGAGAAAAAAATGATGATTTAGAATGGTGAGAAAATGTTTACATACATGATGCAGCACAGACAGAAAAAGAGTTTTAAAAATTATTATATTACTATTATTTTCCTGTATAACTCTGCTTTTTAAATTTTTTGAGGTTTTGTCCATTTCATGCAGCAGTTCTTAATCAAATTTAAAACCCCTTTCCCACTCATGCCCCTCAGTACACAAACACCCCCTTGGATCTCACGTATTCTATCATACATGGTGAGTCCTATCCATTCACATATGTACCCAATGTCCTTCAGTGCACATTCATCTGCTGGAGTCTAGTCAGCCAATCTAGAGATCGTAAGGAATACAATCCCTCCCCACATAGTAATACCCAGTAGTAATAAGTCTCCAATAGTTCTCAGTCTAGGGCTGGCCATCTACCTTTTCTCTCCCTCTAGGACAGAGGTAGGATGTTTTCTAGGATTTAGGACCTCTCCAGCCATGTGTCTTTGCCTGAGTTTGCTGTGCTACCCATGGGTTCACTCCCATTGAGAAGGCTCTGAGTCGGGTTAGACAGCTGTGATTACACTGCAGATAACAGTGCCAGCACGGCAAAAATAGTGGAAGTGTGCTGTACCAGCCATTACAGTTATAAGGCTTTAGGGCTGGGTTAGAACACTGGCTGGTTTCTCTCCCTTAACAGCTTGCATATTATCATCTAGTACGATGAGAGCTCAACTTCAGGTAGAAGGCTTCCAGGTCAGCTCCTGCTTCATTGCTCCAAGTCCTGTATCCAAAGTATGTCCTGTCTTCCGCAGAAAGGCCTTATCCTCCAGTTCTGAGACGTAACTAAGAGATTTGGCAATAACCTGTGTTGTTCTGGGTATCACTTGGACCACTCTGACCAACGACTCAAAGGGAGGTCTCTTCTGTTTGGCACCATGTGCCTTGCCCAACAGTCCCCAGGTACACACATGCATTAACGTTTAGACACTGTGTGTGCATTTCCAGCTCATCACATTTTCCTCTGGCTCCCCTAACACTACCCCGCCCCAAGATTTAGTCATCTCTACTCTTTTTCTTCCCATCCGATGTCCCTTATCCCTCTCCCGTCCCAGCACCCCATTATCTCCACCCTCCCGCCAATAACACCTGCCTCCCACCATCTCTCTTCTCCTGGCTTCTGTCCTGCCCCGTACTGTGGCCCCCTGCGGGTGGGTCTCTCCCTCCTCTCCTCCCTAGCCTGCATTCCCACCTCCCCCCACCCCCAGGAATGTCTGTACTTTACTGTCCCCCTCTTTGGGGCATTTTATTTTCCTTTACCTCTGCGTATCCTTTCTATTTTCCTGTATCCTGGTGATACTTCAGGATCTGTACAGGACTGCTGCAGCCCCCAAATGAGGGAGAACATTGTGTCACTTAGTACAACACTCTCTAGTTCCATCCACTTACCTGCGAATTTCAGGTAGAACAATTTACTCCATTGTGTAAATGAGCCACAGTTTCATTATCCATTCATCAGGCGAGAGACATTTAGGTTGTTTCCATTTCTTAGCTACTGTGAAGACAGCAGCATCAAACATGGATGTACACGTATCTCTATAGATTGAGTTCTTTGGATATATGCCAAGGAGTGGTGTAACTGGGTCATATAGTAGATTAGTTTTCAGTGTTCTGAGAGTTCTCCACACTGCTTTCCCTATGGTTGCATGAGTTTGCATTCCCCTGAGCGTTCCCCTTTCTCAACATCCTCTCCAGCATTTGCTTTCTTTTGTTCTGATCTTAGCCAGTCTGATGAGGATAAGATGGAATCTTAAATTGGATTTTTATCTGCATTTCTCTACTTGCTAAGGATGTTGAGCACTTTTTAGGGTGTTTCTTAGCCATGTGTATTTCTTCATTTGAGAACTGTCTGTTCAGTTCTATCATAGCCCATATTTATAGTGGTTATTTATTTTCTTGTTTCTTTGTTTTTTTGCTCTAGCAAGAGTTTCAAGCACTCTATTGAAAAGGAGTGGAGATCGTAGATAGGCCTGCCTGGTTCCTGATTTTAATGGGAATGCTTCCCATTTTTCTCCATTTAGAATGATATTGGCTATGGCTTTGTTGTATGTTGCTTTAATTATGTTGAGGTATGTTCACTCCAGACCAGTTCCTTCTAGGACTTTTCACATGAACGCATGTTGAATTTTGTCAAAGGCCTTTTCTGTTCTATTGAGATGAGCATGTGGTTTTGGTCTTTGAGACCATTTATCTGTTTTATTACATTTATTGTTTTATATATATTGAACCATCCTTGCATCTCTGGAATAAAGCTGACTAGATCATGGTGGATGATTTTTTTGTCATATGTCTTATGCAGTTTGTGAGTATTTTGTTGAGTATCTTTGCATTTAAGTTCATTAAGAATATGGGTCTATAGTTTTCTTTTTTTTGTTTTATCTTTACCTGACTTTGGTATTAGAGTGATGCTGGCTTCATAGAAGGTATTTGGGAGTTTTCCATCTGTTTCTATCTTTTTGAATAATTTAAACAGTATTGTTTGCAGATCTTCTTTAGATGTCTCATAGAATTCTGTTGTGAATCCATCTGGTCCTGGGCTTTTTTTAGTCCGGAGGTTTCATATTACTGTTTCAATATCATAACTTATTTGTTATGAGTCATTTTAAACTGTTGATCTCTTCTTGGTTTAACTTTGGTGGTTTCCATGATTTTAGAAATCCATCCATTTCTTTTAGATTTTCTAATTTAATGAAAAATAGATTCTTAAAGTATTTCCTTAAAATTTTCTGGATATTTTTCATGTCCATTTTGATGAACTAATGCAGAAGTTACCACAAAAGTGGAAAGTGTGTTCAAATGAGAGTGCAAAGTACTTGAGTCTCACTTCAGAGCTACAGATGAGAGAAGGCAGGCCAGAGTTCTCTGCTTAAAACTAACCATGTTTATCGCTTACTAAAATAAAGTACGCAACATTTTCTCTAAATATAAAAACGTGTACAGAGGCTCATTGTAGAATTTTAGCAATGGCAAGCCCATGATCCAAAATTAAGAGCATACACGGTATATCAAATTCTTTTTAAAGATTTATTTTTTTAAGTGTATGAGTGTTTCCTGAATGTATGCAAAAGTATCACATGTGTTTAGTACCCAAGGAGGCTGGAAGAAGGTGGTGGATCACCTGGAACCAGAGTACAATTTGTTGTGAGTTGCCAAGTGGGTGCTAGGAACCAAACCCAGATTCTCTGCAAGAACAGTCAGTGCTCTTAACTACTGGGCCATCTCTCCAGCTCCAGTTAACAGTTTCTAACCTCAAAAGGAAAAAGAATATGGACTGATGCCACCCCTGAGACAATGCTAAGATTAGAACTAGAT
This sequence comes from Eospalax fontanierii, assembly GCA_035773235.1. Lineage (NCBI taxonomy): Eukaryota > Metazoa > Chordata > Mammalia > Rodentia > Spalacidae > Eospalax > Eospalax fontanierii. Next base: position 90,190,707 of record CM069531.1, on the reverse strand, counting down.
GACAAATACCTAACAACAGCTATTACACAAACACTGGATTAAGCAATCATCTGCACTGTGAAGCAAACAGAAATATAGAGTCTCGGAAGAGAAATAGAAGATGTAAAGAACTAAATGGAAGTTTTAGAACCAAAAGCACAATAATGTTAAATTAAAAAATTAATAAACCCAGAGACCTTGCAGGATGTTCTTACTAGAAGTTTGGAAAGGACCGTGGTAACAGACAATGAATTTGAAGATGAACCCAAGAAAAGTATGTCATGTGAAAATGAGAAAAAAATGCATTCAGATTCCAGAACTAGTGGACAATAACAAAAGTTCAGAGATAAGACCCATCCACATGATCAGAAAGATATGAAGAGGAAGGCCGCACTGAAATACAGATAAGGAAAAAGCAACCGAGCTTTATCTTGTAGAGAATAAGCTCATGGCCCCTAGATATTGAATGACCTTGCAGGAAGATGAACCCAAAGAAGCTTATGATAGATCTGGAGCAATCGTAGCACTGAAAACAAAAGAAAGAAGACCAATTAAATCCTTAAAGAATAGATAGCCTCATAGTGCCTGCCCACTAGAGAAATACTGATTCCTTTTCTCATGGAAACACTGAGAGCCAGAAGGAACATGTGTTCTTCAGTGAGGAGAAAAGATAAAAGGATGGGGAGGTGGATTCCCTTTTCAGAGACACTGTAGCCCTGCAGGCCTCCAATTTAATCCTCCTGCCTCAGCCAGTGCAACCCCCTCACAGGTCTACCACCGCGGCCAGCAAGAGAAGAATTTTCAATATTCAGTTAAGATATCCTTCATCCTTGAAGACAAAATATAGACATTTTCAAGTGAAAAGAAATGGAGAAACTGCTTCCAGGGCATCTTTTCTAGAGTAACTGAGGATGTGGACTGGAACTGTGTTTACTCCTTGTTAAGGAACACAGCTCCCAAGCATATCTGTTTGAGGCAGTGCTTGGCTGAATCTTCAGAAGTCTTCGTTCCTTCTGGAGTAGCTGAGAGACACTTGGATGGGGATGAATGTGGCTGTCCTACCAAAGGACACTGAGCTTTCCAATTTCAGTAGGGAAATGGTTCTTCTTGGGAGGAAAATACCACAGAAGGTTAGCACTCATTATCATATGTATTGGCAGTGAAAAAGTAGGTTCCCCACAGGAAAAGCAAGGTTCTGGTATTACAAGGTCGACTGAGCGAGAATACAGACTTTTTTTTTTTTGACCAAGTTTCCCTAGTCTCAACTGCCTGAAAGTCACTGTGTGGACCAGGCTGACCTCAGTCTCACAGAGAGTCAACTGCCTCTGCCTCCTGAGGACTGGGACTAAAGGTAAGTACCTCCTTACCCTGGGTAGAACACTGACTTTAGAAAGGGTACGTAAAGTACGCCCGCCATAAAATGTCATTAATAAGTTTATGACACCAGGAAATTTGGTTTGTTTACTAACTCTGTGAGAAACAGGCATTTTTACTTGCTAGTAAAGCTATTTTTTTGATAAAATCATATGCATCTACAAAGTGTAATTTTAAAAAAACAGTGTGTAAACATTAGTGCATCTATATCTGGGACTGTTGCTACTCTTGCATTAACTTGTTTTTGTTTGGTTTTCAGCATTTTGAGATGGGGTCTCAAATTTTTATAGGTATGATTGTATTTCCTGCATGTATAGAAGTGCACCCATGTCTTGCAGTGCCTTCGAGTTCAGAAGAGAGCATCAGATTACCCTGGAACTGGAGTTAGAGACAGGAGTTATAGAGAGTTGGTAGTTGCCATGTGAGTGCTGGGGCTCTAAACCAGGTTCTCCATAAGAGTCAGTGCTCTTAAAGACAGCCATCTCTCCAGTGCCGTCAATGTAATAAACTTTAAACTATCAATGCACATTTCAGTAAAACTAACTAATAACATTCTTTTAAATATTTTTATTGATTCAAGAACTTCTTATGATGTTACTTGATCATATTCAACCCCCCTCTCTCCCAGTCCATCTTACTACCCTCCTCTTCGAGTCCTCTGCTATTATATGTTTTTCTTTTCAGAATTTCAAGTATTGTATTTGCATTCTTTCAATCTTTCCCATTCCCCATCCAAATTTTCCTGTTGGTCACCCCATTCTCTCTCAATTGTTTGTCTTCTTCTTCGATTACTATTGTTGCACACACACATATATATATACACACACACACACAGACACACACACACACACACACACACACACACACATATATCATGCACTGAACCTATTTAGTGTTCTTCTGGTGTTTAGGGCTGCTCCTTTTGAATTGGACACCCTCTCAGGGAGCTAGTCCCTAGAGAAAATGGATCCTCTCTCTCTCTCTCTCTCTCTCTCTCTCTCTCTCTCTCTCTCTCTCAACATCCATTGACTGCCTCTAGGTCTTTGTCCTGAGGTGGGACCAAGGAGCTCTCTTTACATGACAACTGGGTTTGTCATTCTACAAAATCCCACCACACTGTGGAGATCTCACTGGTGCAGCTTCTCTATCGTGTCTAGAATGCATTAACTAGCAGCAGGACTCTTCTCCTCTGGCTCTTACATTCTCTCTGGCTTCTCTTCTGAGATCTTCCCTGGGCCTTGAGTCTAGAGTTTGCATTATAGATGTTTTTGTTAAGATTTTAATAAAGAATTAAACCAATGAACTACAACTGATGAAAAATGTCTTGTTTGTCCATTGAGAATTTCACGGTGATGGTAATGTTAATATGATCTGTGATTCTCAACTCCTTATGGGTAACAGGTATCTGTTACATGGTGCCCATGAACTTTCCTCTGGATGTTCAAAGTCAGGATGGAGAGACGAAAATAAGTAAACTTTCAAATCATCAACTTACATGTGAGATTCAAGCACTTGATTTATAAATCCTTTAACTACATTCTCTTCTGTGGCTGAAAAACAAAAATGAATAGTACCAGTCCTGCTTACTTCTCAGGGTCATCCTGAAGGTCAGATTGTATTTGTATAAAACTTCACATAACTTAGAGCCACATTACCAGTTTCCAGTTTGATATTTTCTACTATATTAAGTAGCCATCATCATCATTTAAAAGAAATTGGTTTTAGGTTTTCAAAGTTTATTCATGCAGATACTAAAACAATGGTTCTAATTGAACCTGAATTGGCCCTATTTTCAGCAATATAATCTCCTTGGAGAACATTCTTTTTTAAAACTTCTGCAAATGCTGGCTTATACTAGCTGAGCAGTGGACCCACAGTCTCCATGCCAGGATGGTGAGCAGAAAGTCACGTGCAATGATGTAGGTCGTGGGGCTGGAGAAATGGCTCAGTGGTTAAGAACACTGACTGCTCTTGTAGAGGCCCTGGGTCTGATTCCCAGCAACCACATGAGCTAACAACCATCCACAACTCCAGTTCCAGAGAGTCTGATGTCCTTTTCTGACCTTTGCAGGCATTTCACAACACTGGTACACTTATACAAATGCAGAAATTACACACATACACATAAAATAATGCAGATCATGATGCTGCATCACCCTGACAAAGCACGGGAAGAATGAAGCCACTACAAAGAGCAGCTTGAGTTCTGAAAGAGGAATGTTATCTGAAGAAGACCACCTGTCTAGAGTAACTTCCTGCTTTGGTTGCTATGGTTACACTAACCAATGAATCCGCATTGGGTGGGTTAGAAACAGACATTTATTCTTTCACAAGCCTGGAGGGCAGAAATGCAAGATCAGAGTGTCAGCAGGGATAGTTTCTTCCAAGGAACTCTCCCCTTAGCCAGAAGATGGACACCATTCTGAATTCTTAGACCTTGGACTAAATGTTCTGTCCTTAATATCAATTCTGATAATTAAATTGGTTGTATTGAATTAGGATCACCTCATTGACCGAATCCAACATTAAATATGTCTTTAAAGACCCTATCTCCAAGTAGTCACCTCCGTAGGTTCTGAGAATTGGGACTACAACAGGTGAACATGGAGTGGGTGGACACACTTCAGTCTTACATTTCCCTAATGATTCCTCATTCATCAGCATGAGTTCATATCTTTAAATGTCACTTTCAGATCAGAAGGCACCTGACTCATTCCACATGCTACTGAACCTGGGATAGTACATAAGATTACAGACACAGCACATGTTGTAGAGATGGGAAGCACAGATATGTGTATTTGACCATCTCTGAGTACTGTCGGGAGTGGGGGAAGTGGAGGTCAAGGAAAGTGGCCTTGGTCACATTGCTTTCCACATAAAAGTATTAATGTCTCTGCCATGTCCCCCTTCTATGCAGCTGTAAAACAGAAATGTATTTACTTTTGCAGACTCTTTGACTGTATTCTCTTTGCTGATTTACTGACAATTTCTGGGGAGAAAGTAATCCCAAATTTCCAGATCTTCCTTTCTTATTTCATCCAAAGTAGCAATTCCTGTCATTTTGCTGTTTCTAAGCAGTACATCAAAGTCTATTTGTTTTTCTCCCTGTGGAACAGGACAAGAGTCACTGTCTCCTTAATTTCTTTTCTTTTCTTTTCTTTTTAATTTCGGAGAAGAAATGGAAAAGGAAGATCAGGCTTTAGGCCATACTTTAAAAAACAAACAAACAAACAAACAAACAAAAAACAAAAAAAACCAATCTCTGTACAGTAAGTAAACTCAGCCCTGAAAACTAATAATACTTTCTTTCGGTGGGGCAGGGGGTGTTGGAGGGAGGGTCCCTACAAAAACGTAAGTTTTCAAACTGATGGCTGAATCTTGGAGCTCGGTAAAGAATTACATAACACTTCAGGTAGGTCAAAAGAGCACCAATAAATCAATCTTTACTAAACAGAACGAGAGTTGGCAAAGTTGAAGAAGAAAAGGAAGAAGTTGAAATGTGCTCATGAAATTTCCACATTAAAAGCTCATTGCTCTTCCCTGGTCCTGATGCAATTTGAAAGGAAACAGACAAATCTATAATCTTAGCAAAAATATTTATGGTACAGTATACAAGTTCACCCAAACATTCTCTCCCTTAGTTCTTTTAAAAACCAGCATTCCAAGTCCCAGCATAGGAACTGCTAAAATACATCTATTTTCAGCTCTTTAGAACATTCTAGATACATACAAAAATACTCAAAAACGCTTCCACCCGCACTTTCCCCAGATGTCCTAACCTTCTGTATTCCACCCTGTAGTAGGGAGCACGTGGTTTGACATGCATAGCCTTGGAATCAAGGTTATTCGGTCAGCATTTCAAAGAGTGTCAAACCCTCAGATTACAATTGGAGAAGGAATAAAAAGGAGAACTTCAAGCCAAAAGGGCTTGTTTTAAACTCCAGCTCATGGAAACCTCTGTCAACACTAAACTACAAAATATTTGGACACACACATATGAATTTATATGAGGGCCGTATTATACCTCTGTCATACTAAGTTATTGTTAGAGATGGATCACAGAATAAAGATAGGCAGAAAGTTTTACTATTCACTTATTCATTAATTCATAAAGTTTCCAACCAGTCTGGGTGCCAGGCAGGGCTATGGTGGACAATCAGGTTGAAGTCTCTGACTGAACAGAATGCAGAAGACAGTGAAGGCGTGGGACAAACAGTGCTCATCAGTCAGTGTGCTAGCGCTCGAGGACTGAGGGCTCTGCCAGGTGTGAGTAAAAAGAGGCACTAATGGAGGATAAGTAGGTGTCAGTTAGGCAAACTGGTATTATGTCATTTATTTCTAATTATTAAACATCTTAGAAGACAAATTTTCATCCTATGAAACTGTTTATAATTGACGGTTTTCCTTGAATATTTTCTTTTAGTGTCCACATCTGTATTCCTTTGTAGGAAGAAATTTCTGGTCAACCTAGAAAAACAGAACGGATTTTTGCATGTGTTCATAGCTTCTAAAACAGCTATGATTTTTTTTTCTCACTTTGATGCTTGAACCCTTGCCTACTCACCCTCTCCTTGACTGTGAGTGGAACCTGTGATTTGCTTCTAACCTAAAGAATACAACAAAGGCATTCAGGTGTCATGTCTGTGATTACAGTGTGTGAGATTATAACTTGTCTTGCCATAAGACAGTATCCAAGACTCGCTTTGATGAAACAGGCTGCCTGTTGTAGCCTGCCCTGAAGAGAGACTTACAGTCCACTTGCTTACCACTGAGAAAGGCATCTGATGACACGTGGATGGCAGGAACTTTTCCTACCTGAGCCCCAAGATTAAATAACAACCCCAGCCACAAGCAGCCAGCACTTTATAAAGCAGTGTGTGTGTGTGTGTGCGCGCGCGTGCTTTGGTGCATGCTCCTGTGTATGAAAATGCAAATGCATATGTGCCCAGTGTGCAGAGGCTGAAGGGTCGTTTTTCAGGAGGCATCCATCTTGGTTTTTGAGGCACAGTCTCTCGCTGGAATTGAGGCTTATCAATTTGACTAGTCTGGTTGGCCAGCAAACTCCAGGAATTCTCCTGTTGCTAGGCCCCCAGAACCAAGATTAGCATACTCCCATCATGCCCAGGTTTAGACATGAGTGCTGAGAATCAATCTTAGTTCACATACTTATGCAGCAAGCACTTTAACAAACATTTGTAATAGATTCAATTTTGATCACATTCAGGTCTTCTCCTTTATCTCCACCCTCACCCTATGAGGGCCCCTGCACTTCATGTCTTCTTTTATAATTTTGCTTTTTAACAACTTATTGAGTCTAAACTATGTTCTCTAAGTGCTCTTGAATATGAGTCTATCCCTTCAGACTTCACACCCTACAGAAAATTGTCTCTCCCTCTCCCATCAGATATCACTTGCCAGTAGATCTTTAGTTAGGGTTGAGGCTTCTTACCTTCCTCATTACCCATGCTGGGATTTTATCTGGCTTGGGCTCCCAAAGGTCTGAGGCATGCTGCCACAGAGCTGGGGGTTCATATGTGCAACTACCCTGTTCCCAGACCACACGGTTTCCTTGAAGCACTTTAAAGACTGAGTCATCTCTCCACCACCCTCTTCAGCACTGTGTCCAGAGCTTTTTGATACCCTGAAGTAGAAACACCCAGAGAAACTATGCATAAATTCCTGATCCTCAGAATCAATGGTATCATAAATGTGTATTGTCTTAGTGCTGAAGTATGATACTTTGTTATCTATGGTTCTAATATAATACCTATATATAAATAGCACATTATAAGTACTTATTACATTTATCTAGCATGTTTTCCCTATGGAACTATGACTAACACAGAAAGATGGTAAATATTTTGTGCGTTGGGGTTGTTATAGTCATTCTATTTCAACTATTCAGCTCTATTTTCTTCGAAGAAAAACAAACATTAGAAATATGTAAACAAAAATTGCTTCCATAAAATTCATGTTATACATTTATCGTTTGACTCTCATATGATTTTCACTTATTAAGAAATAGTACTCCTTTTAAACAAAAATTTATGTAAAGTGTGAAACAAGGCTATAGATGAAGCTCAGTTCATTGAGTGCTCGCCTAGCATAAAAGCCCTGGGTTTGATCAGCCTGACTTGGGAACACACACCTGCATCTTAGCACTCTCAGGAAGCAAAGCCATGAAGAGCATAGGTCAAGGTCATCTTCAGGTGTATAGCAAGCTAAAGATCAAACTTGGATACATAAGACTGTCATACAAACACAGAAGTTAGTTGCGTTCACTTGACTGTCTAACTTTAGTTTGCTGGAACAATGGATTGGTTTGGTGTATAGTGATCCCAGTGATTTTTACTGCCTATCTAATTTATAAAACTCAATTAATTAACTTTATTAAAAGTTAGTGTAGAAGGAAAAAAAACATATTTGGAGATTTTATTAGAAAGTCAGGAACTTAGGAACGGGAGTAGTTCTACAGTCAACAAATATAAATGAGACATTCCATTTTTTTAAAGAAATGGACATATCATTTTGTCATTCTATTTTTAATTTATAATTTTTATTTGATGTGTATGAGTGTATGCCTGCATGGAGGTAGGTGCATCTCTGTTTGCAGTGCTTGCAGAGGTCAGAAGAGGGTGTTGGATCCCCAGAACTGGAGTTACAGTTGGTTGTTAGCCACCACTTGAGTTCTGGCAATCGAACCTGGGTCTTTTGCAAGAGTAGCCAGTACTCTTAACCACTGAGCCATCTCTCCAGACACTATTTTGACATTCTTAAAGTTGAAGTGAAATATTAGACTTTATGTAAAACTTCTATAATTGCGGCCATCTCACCTTGGTTTGGACTACTATTTTTCATTTGTGTATATTTGTCCCAGATGTGATTTCTTGTCCTTACTTTAAGGATTAACACGGGGACTGGGGAAAAAGTGCTAACCGAGTATGAGCAAATCACATAGACTAGCTGCATGCACGGTGTCCCAGAAATTAGTCCCCCAAATCATACCATGTTTCATCCTGTTGTAATCAGGCTGAGCAGAAAACAGTTATGTGCCCACGCAGATTTGAATGAGATATGACACTCTGACATTTGAAGAGTGATAATTTCAGAAATGGGAACCATATTCTAATATGTGAGAAAAGACCCATTCAACTTGGAAAAAGAAATCACCAGATCCTGAGGAAACACTGGTTTTTTTCAATCCATATTTCTTTGTCTCTGTGTCTGAATGAGTTCTTTAGCTGTAGGCTCTGAATTACATAAGCAGGAAGTGGGGAGCAGTGAATTAGAAGAATGAGGCAGTTTGACGCTGCTCCTTGAGTCCCAAAGCCACTTCTGTCTGCAATAATGGAGCTGCTTCCTCTTCCATGATTAGAAATAACCAGCCCCAGAGCTCTCTTCCCACTTTCAACATGCCTAAGGCTCAGGCTGTGCTTTGCCAAGTGTCCCTTAACAGGCATGCTCTCTTTCTTTGGTGAAGAAGCATCTATATTATCTTTGACTTCGGGCACCCATCCAATGAGAGGTGCACCTTCAGTGTTCGCCCCCACAAGGAGCAAAAGATGTAAAATAGCTTCCACACAGACTTAAATGACAGTCTCTTGGCAAGTCACAACTACCAGTCTTCCTTGAAGCAGGTATAATTAAGAGAAGCAGTCAGTAGCTCTGGACTATCTACAGTTTCTTTTTAATTTTTAAAATCACATTTGTGTGTGTGTGTGTGTGTGTGTGTGTGTGTGTGTGTGTGTGTGTTGCGTTTGCCTGCTACAGCATGTACATGCGGCATGGAGGACGACATTCATGACTTGGCTAACTCCTTCCACCGTATGCATCCCAGGTATCAAACTGAGGTCAGCAGGCTTGGTGGCAAGTAAGTTTTACCTACGGATTCACCTAGCTGGCCCCATTTTAGTTTTTGAGACTGTGCCTCTCCCTGACCTAGAGCTCAGTCTTTGGCTAGACTGGACACCCAGCAAGTCGCAGGGATCTGCTGTCTCTGCCTCCCAGGTACTGGGATTACTGTTGTGCTTGTTTTTTTTTCCACATGAATACCTAGGGTGAATGCAAATTCTCTTACCCACACAGCAAACATTTTTCATCTTGATCCATCTTCTCAATACTATAATTGCATATTGTAATAAGAGAGGAAAACAACAGAGAATTACTAAAGTCTTACAGTGTTGGGAGAACTCCTTCTTTATTTATTATTTCATTTCTTGTCACCCTGTAGAGAACTTCATTCAAGCACAGTCTTCTAAAACTCAGAAGTCATCTCTCACCGAGCCCTGCAACATTCTGGGAGGAAGGTAGATCAAGATGCCATCCTTAAGACCTACTTAAAATTCTTTGTACTGTCCATATTTTAAAAAATCGTATTATTGTCATTTTATGTGTATAAATGTATTGCCTATATACATTTAGCTGTACCCATGTCATGCAATGCCCATGCAGAACAGTAGAGGGTGTTAGATCTTCTGGAAATGGAGTTACAGAATGTTGTTATCTACCATGTGGGTGCTGGGAACCAAACCCAGGACCTCTGCAAGAGCAGCCAGTGCTTTTAACTGATGTGCCATTCCTATATATATATATATATATATATATATATATATATATATATAGTCAATGTATATTCAGACATAAGCAGAAGACACTTTTCTTTGAAAGGAAGAGCCTGGTCCCTTTTGTAAGGAGATGTGAACATTATGTGCTTTCAGAGAAATGAGGTTTTTCTACACGTCTAAGCTAGAGACCTGGATTAGAGGTCGTATACTAGTATGTGGTCACAAATTTTTAAATAAACATCAAAGGGTTTACATTGAACTTCGCTAGAGGATCACTGTTCTTGGTAATGACCTAGAATGTCCTGGCAATTGACTGAAGTTCTTTCAGCTAGATATGTTAATTGGATCAATTACTATTTTTTTTTCAGATTGCATAAGAGCAATAAAATTCCCTTTAAGCTATGTGAATTGGATTTTGTGCAAAAAGCAGAGATTCCCATACTAAGAAGAAGAAGAAAAAAAGAATTAATTCTGACTCCTATTTTCCACTGACTCAAGGAAAAGAAATATGCAGAAAGAAAGATGAATGCATCTCATCCCTCTGCTTTATGGCAAATGAGCTCACTTGGAAGTGAGGAGAGAGGGCAGGGTTTTTTTTTTTCTGGAAGCTCATGGGTCCTTTGAAAACAAATATGTATTTGTCTTGGTAGAAGAAGAAGAATTCAACAAATAGGTCTTATCGGTACAACTTCAGTGGCAACAGACAGGTGTGGGCCCTGTCATCTTAGGTGGCATCAGGAAAAGCCTGTCAAGTGTTGAGGTATAATTGAGGCTGGAGGTATCATTCAAGCTCTTTTGAAGAGAGGTGCAGCATTGATACTCAGGACTGATGGAATACAAGTAGACCACATACATTTTACAAATATGGTCTCAAACATATTACAGTCTGAATTAAACAGCATTTCTCTAAATCAAACTATTCTATTATAATATATTTGTAAGTAAATTTATTCTTTTTAATAGCATTTTAAGTGAATTTTTGAAAATATTATCCAATATATTTTGATCATATTTATATATTCCCTCCCCTATTGCACTTCCTTATCCCACCCACCTTATGGTACACACACACACACACACACACACACACACACACAAACACACACACACACACAGGAATACCTATAGGGTCAAATTTGAGTCCCCCAAATGCTTCAGTATGTTCATATACTGAAGCCTGGTCAATGTCTCACCTACAAGACTGACTTTTCACCTCCCAGCAGTCACAGGTTGCTAATAGTACCTCAGGGATGGTTGGGTTTTCTTATCCACTTCCCCACATCTATGCTGGAATTTTTGCTTGGCTTGAACTTTCATGGAACTTGTGCATGCTATCACTACTGTTGTGAGTTCATGTAAGTAACTTACTGGCTGTCTGTAAATTCTGTATTTGTGATCATCCACCTCCTCTGGCACTAGCAGCCTTTCCGCCCTCTCTTCTGCAGTGATCCCTGAGTCTTTAGTAACATATATTTGTAAGTGTCCCATTCAGGGGTAATTACTCTGCAGTGTCTTGTTCTTTGCACGTTGGTCAGTTGTGGATCTTTGTGTCAGTCACCATCTGCTGCATAAGGAAGCTTCTCTGGTGAGAATTGAGAGGTGCATTAATGTATGGGCTTTGATTAATCTGAAGACACTGTCAAACAAAGGAAGGCCTTCTCCTAATAGTCTGGCTGAGGAAAGAATTTTTAGAAATCAGAAAGCCCTGACTTCATATTAGCAAAGCAGGAAGTACTGTCTTAGCTACCTCTACTTAACAATTTGGTGATCTTTCAAGAATACTAAGAGTTAAGTCCAATGTAACTGTGCAAGCCAAAGTTTATTCTTCCTTGTTTTGTTTGACTTTTTGAGACAGGGTCTCTCTGTAGCCCCAGCTGTCCTGCCTCTGCAGCATTGAAAATACTCTCATCTGCTCCCATGTCCCACAGCCTTACAAGCTAGGTAGCTAAGGGCTCCTTCATAGCTTGTTTGAACATCTTTTCTAGCTCCAGCAGCTCTAGGGCCAAGAACCCTTTATTCGCTAAATTCTCGTGCTCATTAAGGCCTCTATCAGCATGCTGACATCTGGATTTTTTCTTTTTTTTGCAGTACAGGTCAAACCTGAGGGGCACTTTTAGCTCCTTCTGGGTCGCTCCCTCCCTCATTGCTGCCTGATTTTTCCCAGGAGTTCCAGGTCCTAGAGTCCCAGAATGGGTCTGGTATTGTCAACCTGACCTCAGTTTCCATCCCTTTTTGACCTCCTAGCTGTAAAAAGCAACAGGCTAAAAGCTCCATCTCCTTTTCCCTTTTAGCCAATGTTCTAGCAAGGTCAGAGGCTAGTATTGAAGAAGCAAGCCTCATATCTTTCTTTCAATCTAATTCGTCTCCCACACTTTGAATCTCTTTCTGTGCTACAATCTCAGCCTGAGACTGCAGTCCCGGACCGGACCGTGTGCCACCACCTCTATCATGGCGTCTCTGCTACCACCACCAGTATTTGTCCCACCAATCTCATCTGCTTAAGTAAGTTCACCTTAGTTACATCTTTCACTACAAACCGCCACAACCCTGCAATGGCCGCCATACACTCCAGTCCTATGGGGATAATCCACCATATTAAAATCACTTCTGCCCGTACTCTTCCCTTAGCTGGTCCTCGTATTAGTGGTGGCCACAAAAATCCTTTTCCCAGAAGCATCCTCCTTTTGTCAGTCAGTCCTGCTTGACTATGCCAATTGTCTCGCAGTGAGACCTGGAGTTCAGCCCCACCCTTCACCCCTAGGTTTAAACTGATTGAGTAGATTGACAATGCTCTCTTAGAGAAACTAATTTATTCCAGGTTACTTACAAAGGATTCATCCCTGGGAGAGAGACAGAGATTTTGTATGGTGGAGCCTGCCTTTTGATCCTAAGTCTCCCTGAACCTCTGGCACAGGCACCCAAGATGGATGTCATGGTGCTGCACCCCGCCTCTCTCCTGCATTTCCCCTAGACCTACCCACTTAAGTCATTGATTAGTTGACTGTCAATCACATTTGGAGGCCTGTCCCTTGAACCAGAGAGGAAACTGTAGATTTATCCAACAGCATATCTTAAACAAATACAGAGTTTCTTACTGCTGATCACCAAACTTGTCATCTTTGATTAAGTTAAAAGATGCTGTAAGTCCAATGCTTTTCATTTAGGTAACTTCTGGAAGAAACAAAGATACAACTCCTGTGAAACAGCAAAATTGCAATATTTGGAATTTTAATTTGAATTAGGTCAAATTTAAAAAATCTTGTAGCATTTAAAATATAGGTATGGATTATATTATTGAGATAAGGATTACTCTACCTAAGAGAAAATGAACTTGGCTGGGCATACGCAGGTCAGGATAAGCATTTAAGATTATGTAACATAGTAGCTGGCAAGATGGTTCAGTAAACTAATTGCTGCCAAGCCTGAAGACCTAAGTTCAGTTCTCAGAAATGCAAAGTGGAAAGAAAGAACCAACTCTTGCAAGTTTTCCTCTGACCTCTACACATGTGCAATGGCATGTGCTCATGTGTGTGAGAATACAAACCAGATGCCATAACATACCCCTTAATCCAAGCACTTGGGAGACAAAGGCAAGGGGATCGGTATGAGATGGAGGCCAATCTTGGTTACCTAATGAGTTCCAGGCCATCTGGGACTACAGGGAGACCGTGTGTCAAAAAGACCAAGAAACAAAGGATAAAGAAATGAATAAATAACCCAGAGTTTTGGAAGTGGTCAAGGATATCTATATAGGATATAACTTTCCTTCCACATTATTCTATTGGTGGTGACTCAGTAGGTCGTTTTGGCTATGTGATAACTAAATACTTTCAGGATTAAGGATTCCTATTCCTTTCTTCTTGAGCCTCAATTTCTTCATGTCAAAAATATAAGATTTGATAGCAATATTATTTATCAGCTTGAAAACCTTCTATGAATCTGGATAGTCTCTGTTTTAGAAATTGAATTGAGTGGGCCTTTTAACTTGACATTTGATGACTCTCTTATTTTGAAGAGAAGTTAAATGATGAATAGAATACCAGTTTATTGTAATTTTTGTTGTTTGGGGGACAATACCAGACAGTCACAATCAGACACTGTAATCACATATTGCTATGCACCTTTCATTGGACTTGAGTTGATGCTTAAAATAACTTCATTTAATTCTCTCATCCACTATGCGGTAACAATTATATTGAGCTCTTCCAAAAGAAGGGATAGGTTACGTAACTTGCCAAATTCATCCTATTAATATATAATGTGAATTCAGGGTTCAAATCGAGGGTGATAACACCGGGGAGTGCATTCACCCTACATTCTTCTGAGAAGAGGTTGTCCTGGGAACTGTCAGCAGGAAGCTAGAGCCCAGGGAGAAGTAAACCAATCTGGAAGTCTGGGAATGCTTGCAGAGCATGAGAGGGCTGAATGAACAGCACTTAGCTTAAGCAGCTTAAGAAAGCAGAAGTCACGAGTTACTTCAAAAGGACAGTTTCTCCCACATCTGCTGCAGGAGCAGAGAGCTGGAAGCCGGAAGTGCAGGGCCCTGTGGAGAGCCCAGCAGCCATTCGAGTTCCCGCTATATGCACTTCTGCTTTTCTCTGAAGAAGTAACTCAGCTTCCTTATTTCTCTCCTCAGTCGTGGTAGCTAATTAGCAAGAAGTCTTTTAAGATGACTCATATGAAATGCTTTGGTAAGAACAACACAGAGGTAACAGGAACTTAGGGTATAGCATCATCAATGTATGCAAAGCTTGAAACAGTTCATGTCAAGGTTGCCACAACCCCAGGCCATGTGTCTTTATGCCTACTATTGTCCCTAACTGGAACGATCATCCATTTCCTAACCAAGACACTGGTTGCTTCAGGGAGGCACAGATACACTGCAATAAATGTTCTTAAAGTCTCCAGCAGTCCTTTCAGTAACATAGTGAACAGAACGTGTTCGCTCTATTGGGCCAACTTGTCTTTCTCCTCCACAATCTCTTTGGGAATATTTATCTTTCATGAGTTACAAAAAAGATTCTTGGCCTTAGAGGAAAGACAGATGAACAAATTAACCCCTGAGGGATTACATTGGCTGCCTTTGGTCAGGCCCCCTCCTTAGACTAATTTTTTCTTCCTCATATTACCAACAGTTCAACCCTCAGTAGAGTGCTGATAAGTTTGAATTACTGTGATATACTGAATTCAAGTCAGAGAGCTTTTTTGACATAGATTTTTGCGTGGTTGTTTTCTTTTCTCTCTTGTGCCTGGGAGCATGCCTGAAGAGCAGAATGCGTGATCTAATGAGGAAAACCATCATCGGTTACAATTTGGGGAGAAACAAAGAGGTCAGCACTGCTCTTCCCTTTTCTCTGATTACTGGATTAAAATAAATAAAGATTGGGGAGCGTAGCTGTGCTGTGTTTGGTACTAGCTGCACGTTGAGCTGTTCTTTGTGTTTGATGGCCTTTCTTATATTGAGTTTGTGTCTGGGGAGAGTGTTCATCACACATTTCAAATAGAAGTTGGAATAGTCAGAATGTCCAGCAGCATGGATTGCTCCATGATACACAGATCAGATCACTGTTCTGTGAGACTCCATACTGGTTAAGAGTCCTCGGATTCAGCTGCACGCACTCTACTCTTCAGGCATGCTCCTAGGCACAAGAGAGAAAACAAAACAACCACGCAAAAATCTATGTCAAGAAAGCTCTCTGACTTGAATTCAGTATATCATAGTATTCAACTTATCAAAACTCTGCTGAGGGTTGAACTGTTGGTAAAATGCTAGCCTTGCAAGCACGATGTTCTGAGTTTGATCCCCTAGAAGACAAATTTAAAACCTGGGCATGCACTTGCAATACCAGTGCTGGGAGAGTGGAAACAGGTCAATCCCTGGGCTCGTTAGTGAGCCAGTCTAGACTGATCAGAGAACTTCAGGACAAGTAAAGAAACTGTGTCAAAAACCAAAGGGGATGGAGCCTTTAGAATAAATCCTGAAATGGTTCTTACACACACACACACACACACACACACACACACACACACACACACACCTATGTATGATGTATGATCACATACTCACTGAGGCATATACATTTTCACACATGAACACACACCCACAATATAAAACTAAAACCCTTTACTGAGAAATGTAAGATAATGTTTACATGTGTGAAGGGACCTAAAGAGGGAATATAACAAACTTCATGGATGAAGTTCAGATGCTTGTAAAGGAGTAATAATATGAAGGATAAAGTTGACACACTTTGGATAGTGACCTAACAGAATGAATGCAGCAGGTACTCTGCAGGACAATTCTGGAGGTTTCTTGTTCTACAGACAAGTTTCATTTGTTGCTGGATTACAAAGAGGGAAAGGAAGCTGATGCCCATGTTGGACCAAGGTAGCTAAAGCTACTCAAGTCCGGATGTGGCTCAATAATTTAGAAAATTGTGTGACGCTTCTGGAGTAGATGATGCAAGAATCTACCATCACATTTTTAAGGCTTCTCTCTGTAGGATGTTTTTGTTTCTGTTTTTGTAATGCAACAGTGTGCAGTGTATTCACCTGGATTCTCTCTGACCTAATCATCCAGGCCCTGACTCTCTCATAATAATTCTTAATTGAGCCTTACCCACTTAGGACTCAGGGATCATTGCAGAAGATGGGGCAAAGAGATTGTAAGACCCAGGGCTGCTTCATTAACTTGGGGAAGCAAAGTCTTTCAGGCCACTGGAAACTTGTGCTTGGGAAATTGTGGCAATAGTGGTATTGCACACAGGACCCACACCAACTCAAATTAGACTAGGGTTCAGAGTGGAGGGCTAGAAATTGGTGATGGGCCAGACCTAGACTGAAAAGTATTGGAGACTGATTACTATGGGAAGAGAGAGAGTATGCATTACTAATATATCTAGATAACCTGAGCAAACTCCACTGGATGATTTGCATTAAGGAAATCTGGGCACTAATGCTTAACTGGATAGGACTTAACATATTCAACATGAACACATGAGGTTCAGTTGAGGTTGGGGAGGTGATGGATAGGGGAAGGGGTCTACATTTGTTTAAGCACTGTTGTGTGAAACATATAAAACTTAATAAAAATAAATTTAAAAGAGAATTCTTCATTTATTGTTTCTTCTTTACCTTCTCTTTGCTGCATAATGTTAAGAGTAGGGCTAAGAAGCAGTTCAGCTTTGGAGTGAGACTGATCTAAGTTTGACTCAAAGTTACCATTCAGGCGTTATGCACACAATTTAATAATTTAGGATCTCTTCTGTTAGTTGCACCATAACCCCTTATGGGGATTAAATACGACAGCTATTGGACAGTGTCTAACACAAAACAGGTTCTCATAACCATTTCTATATCAATTCATTTTGCTTATGTGACATTTTTATCATACTATAAATATTTAATCTTGAGGATTTATCTCCTTCATTGTGCAACAAGCACAGAGTTTGATGGAACAAATTTAAAGTACTTCATTTCTGCCGCTCCTTGAGAACAGAGCCATATATGTGGATAATCTTCAACTGCCCTGAAATGAATGAGCAAACTTGATCTTTGTTCTTCCACGTCCTTAAAATGCATGATTTGTAAAGTGGTATCCAAGGACATCCCTGTCAAGAACTGAACTATCATTGAAATTCGTGTTTTATTTTTCCTTAACTACACTACACATTTTGTGCGTTTGGAGATGCTGATCCGTCATGTATAACATTTTCTTATTTATAATCCTTATAAACTTCAAATGTCACTGTGTGAATCCTACATCATTTTCCACCTGAAATGCCGACACTGAAGCTCCACAGGAAAGGGTCTAAGTGCAGAGCCATGGTTAGAATTATCGTGAGGACTGTCTGTGAGTTACTAGGTTCCTGAAATGTTTTTCTTTTCATAATTCCATTTTTCATTTTACGTTTCCATTCTTTGTTATTACTAGTATCTTGTACAATGAATTTTTACAGTCATGAAAGATTAATCACATGTGTATATAATTACACACACATACGTGTATTCATATATAGGTGCATCTACACATTGCATTAGTATAAATGCATTTACTTTAATAAGTAGGATAAATATTCTTATTGTTTGTTATTTTTTATCTTTTAAATAAACCCATATGCTCTTTTTTACCCTACGTAACTATAGTTTAAGCTTTAATTTGACAGATAAGAAAAATTCTCCAATTTGGATGTGCTTTGGTGTAGAGATTATACAGTACAATAAATCACTTTGAAAAATACAGTCAGTCAAGTGTTGGAGATTCTAGTTTTCTGGCTTTTAATCAAGGTTCTTCTAAAGAACTTCTAAAGAAGCCTTCCAAAGACTCAATTTCCCCACATATTAAATGAAGCTGACTGTAAAATCTATCTTACAGTAGTTTAAAGACCCATTAGTTACAGATATATATAAGAAACTTAAATCATTCTCTCACGAACAATCTTCCAAAAAGTTAGTAGCAATTTTTACATGTAATCTCTTCTCTCTGACCTATAGTTTACATTAAGATTCATATTCCCTATAACTAAATTGGAATACATTTTCTATATATTTATGTCATATAATATATCACAAGGACATTGATTGTATGATTATTAGTTGTAGCAAAAATTGAATGCATGCAAATTATGCCCATTGGTGAAACAGTGGCACAACTGTTGTGGGGTAAGGAGCCACATTCTGATGGGATTTACAGCCTGCGCCACAGGAGGGAATTTTATGCCTGGCACTATAATCCTGGTCAAAAGTACATGGCTGGAGAGATCATAGGCCTGAGGGTAGAGTTTTCTATTGCTTGTTTGAAAACTGGCCATATTATCAAATAACCTCTAAATATTTATATTTATACTCATAGATCTGGGTTGCTCTCAACCTGGGCCAGGAAAACTTTTTTTTATGATGGCAACAATGAGTACAGAAAGTCATAACTGGTTAAAGTGTTAAGAATAAGAGATTGAATGCTCAGTCCTAAATAGAATGTCTTTATCAACCATCTCCCAAGGCTCAGAGGACATAAAGGAAGGAACAACAGAAAGAATCATGAGACAAAGGTCGGGTGTATGTGCTATGAAAAGCTGTCTTTGGGACATGGTTACTGCATTCATGAACTCCTGGTTAGCTGGGGTAACCTATAAAAGGCCTGTACAAGATGAAGCCAGTCAAAATTGTGGGTCTAGGTGGGAGAGGGACTCTCTAGGCCCCACCCCTTACTAAGGAACTTTTGATAGTTGATAGCTGCTTGAGTAGGGAAAATCCCTTTTTTTTCTTGCGGGGAAGGCAATTTTCATGCACATGTGGATAGCACTAATTAGACTTAATGAGTTACTCAAAATAAAGGACATAAGTAAACAGAGTTATCCTATAATAAGGGGTCAATATCTCAAGTAAACACCACATTCTTGCAAATAAAGATCTGAGTACCAGGAACGGGTTACCTGTTTCTGAGTTGGTGGCCAGTGAGATTCCATTGACTTCAAACATTGCAGATGATTGTCTTTACTCTTGGTTATCCTATAGAGCCTTATGGTAAGGTCCTGCAGCTGAAGAAAATACATACTTGAGTCATAAACCTTGGAGAAATCAAGCAGATACTGATCTGGAGGATTCAGCCCTGTTGTCTAGCTTTCATAATACTGGAAGGTACTATGAATGCTATCAAAGCAGAAAAGTAATCACCAGTCCTTCCCAGCGGTAAATCTGGGAGCTACGAGACTGACAGACCTGGGATGATATGTCCACAGTAGTGCCATGATATTTATACAATAGTGTCCTGAATGTTATGGAGGTAACCAAATATCTTCTGACTGCATTTAAGTCTTACTCCGGGACATGGGACTCATACCTGGCACTGTTATTGGGGGCAAAGAACTTGGGGTGAGATAGGTCATGGGATCTTGGAGAGAACTTACTACTAATATTCTACTAAATGGACATTGTATTAAAATTATTTCTAATGATTTGTTTTTCTACACCCATAGATTACTGCGTCTCTTAAGCCTCATCATAGCTGTTTCTTCTTGCAGTAAAGGGCAGTTATCATGGAGAGCCACAATTGAGGAATGCTTAATCCCAAACTGAACACCTATATCACACCCTTCCCCACAAGGTTCAGGTATCTTTGTGGAAGAAGGGACTGGAAGATTGGAACAGCCAGAGGAAGTGGATGATTAGAGGGACACAGGGCTTTTCAGACCACAGGGCAGGTGCACATATGAACTCAAAGAGGTTGTGACAGCATGCACAAGATCTGCTCAGGCTCAAGCCAGACAAAATCCAGCATGGCGGGGTGGGGTGACTGGAAGGCCTACCTCTAACCAAGGGGCTGTTATACAGAGTGGCTGCTGGGTGAGGAAGAGTCAGTTTTCTTTAAGGATGTCACTGCTGCTAAGTCAACCACCCTCTAGGGCGAGCTCCACATTCAAGAGTATTTGGGCAAATAAGACTTGATGGGATTAAATAAAAAAAAACAAACAAACAAACAAAAAGGAACACAAAGGTGGGTAAGGTCTGGAGGTGGGGGTGGGCCTTGGAGGAGTTTGTGGAGGGGATGATCAAGACACATTCCACGTCACTGTCAAAGAATTATTAAGACATTAGATTGGGAGGGAGAAGTGTTATAGAACATTCGAGGATGCAAGTGGTGTAGTAAATACATTTGATCATATTGAATTGTATACAAGCATGGTATTCTCAAGGAATAAAAAGGCACACTAAAGGTTATATATATAAAAAAAATCAGTTAATTATAGTTGAAAATAGTAAAATATACTTGGGTACACACCCAGTACAAACTGTCATTACTGCTCTTTAAATGAATGTAGGTGTTACGAGCTGTGAAGGTATGAAGTCAATGTGTAGACAAATCACGCATAAAGACAGAAAAGTGGCACTGAGGACATTTGAAAAGATTCCTACCAGACCAGTAACACCATTGACGCTTTCTGTGGAAAGAGTTGAATGGGTTCCAGACCATGCTTCTTGCTACATGTAAAATGATAACAGATATTTACTTTTTTCTCAGGATGAAACCTGTAAACAGAGAGGCATGTAGGCTAAACCAGTAACTGGATCTGCTTGTCAGATGGCATAGGAAGCTTTTCATTTTTATTGTCGTTAACACAGGACTCTATTTCTGTCTGAGACTGAGTAAAACAGATGACAGAATGTCAGCTAATTCACCAACTTGTCAACCACACTAACACATTTATGTCACTTGAATCAATGCTAGTATCTCTCAAGCATGAACATGGGAGCCAGTCGATCACACATCCTCTAATCAATATGAACAGGATGAAGAATGAATGCACACATTTCCTATATTCCTGCACTTTGAGTCGTGGAGGAAATTGGAGTTCTGCTAGTTCATATAACCTGTTTGGCTCTGGCTTATCTTTGGAGGAGGCCTTATCCCTTTCTTTAGTTCATGAGTACTCATGTATTTAGAGTTCCTTCTTTGCTTCTGTATCTCGGACTTGAATTCTCAATGGGAAATGTCTCCAAATCCCAAACAAAAATATCACTATGTTTTTGAATTTTGAAGGTGTGACATTGTGAATTTACTGATTTTTTTCCCCTTCCATTTTATTTTTGGAAGGCGCTGCATAAACACGCCCCGCTGTCGGTAGCAAGTGCTCGAAGGCCAACGAAGTGTTTATGCACAAGGAGTGAGTCTATGCCACACCAGCTGCTCTGTCCTCTCATGGCTAGATCCTAATCTCCTTTGTGGACAGGAACTCTGGTCTTTGTTGCACTGAAAATTCTCATAAACTCCGACAAGGAAATGTGAGCCGCCGCATATGCAAGCATCCTGTGGGGGGGAAAACAAAAAACAAGTTGCCTAGGACCTTGCAAGCAATGAGGTCCTGAGGTCTCTGCAAGCAATGCCTCGCTCCACAGAGACATAGGCAGGAAAATCCATCATTCTGCACAGCTCCCATCCAAGTCTGTCACTGTGGAAATGTCCCTGCAGCTACCAGCATGGGGACAGGCGCCTGATCAACTACAGGGGTGACACATTCTGGTGCTCAGGGTTAGGAACAGGACTTGGCCACTGGCCTCTCTCATGCCCATTATTTCGTCCTTGAGAAATAACGATGAAGTGTAAAACACAATGTTCAAGCCGACACAGAAATAAATCTCAGCCTTCTTAACTACGACTGGACTATTTACTAATTCAGGACATTTGTTTAAATCTCTCTGAGTTTTATTCATTTTATCTTCAGTTGGGATTAATAGCTTCCCAAAATATATTGCAATATTAAAAATATGTTCATCGAGGATCTGAAAAATATACAGAAGGAATTTTCATTGTCTCATTTGTAGCACAATGACTGTAAAAGTATTGATATGTAACACGTAACATGTACACAATGTGAAGTTGTTTTAACAACATGTGGCCCTAGTCAAATGAAATTATTATAAAGACAGTAAATGGAGAATGTGGTATATTCATCATATTACAGGCTATTATGTATGTATGTATTATTCATTTATTCATTTATTTATTTATCATATTTATCGTGCATATATATGAAAGAGAGACAGGGAGGGAGGGAGGAAGAGAGAGAGAGAGAACATGTGTGTATGTGTGAGTGTGCCCAGGTGCCAGGGCACGTGTGGAGGTCAGAGGACATCTTTCTGGAGTCAGTTCTCATCTACCACCATGTGGGTCCTGGGGACCAAGCTGGGGTTATCAGGAAAGCTCTTTACCTACTGAGCCATTTTGCTGTCCCATCAAAGGTTTGTTTATTTGGTATCTAGAGCCCATGAGAATGAAAACAAATTCTATTAGAACACTGTTTGCATCCCTGATTTATGAAGTTATCGTTGAAAACTTTGAATCCCATCACAGACCAATATATAGTTACCACAGGAATAAATTTAACATGTAACCCAGGTTGTATTTGACTTAGTCTTTAACCTAGGAATTGGAAGCAAGCCAAGTATCTTCCCAGGGGCTGAGGAGCTAAAGACAAATAAAAATATGTTGATTACTAAATTTGTAATGGACATAGGATATTTGTGCTTATTTGAAAGAGTACAGTATTATAAATATATGCACATATAACATATAATATGTAGTAATAAAATAGAATTATTAATATCTCCATTACTTTAAATATCTTTTCTGTGCATTTGGAGACTTCAAACTATGCTACTCTGCTACGGAGAAACATATATTTAATATTTGTAGACAGTAGTCAACCTACTGTCCTAAAGAAAGTGGGAACTTCTTCCCTGCCTTGACCGTGTTTTTGAATTTACTACTGACCATTTGTGTCCTCCCTTTCCTTTTCTCTCTAAACTCTTAGCCTCTAGTGGGGAGCGTTAATTGAGTTTCCTACTTCTATGACATCAACATCTTAAGTGCCCCACAGTCTAATATAAGGACTAAAACAAACTTTTTCAAATGTGTAATATGATAAGGATTGAACTTTATCGTAAACAATGAATTTGAGGAAAACAGGGCTCAACTATATTTGGCATCCAACTATCGTATGTAAATTCATTTAGATCTGGTCTAAAAAATCAACTTGGGTGTTGGAGGGGGGTCCCAGCACTCAGGGCCAGCCCAAGGGGGAATGAAGGGTCTCTGCCATAGTCGGGGGTGAGTAGGCACAGAGTCAACACACAGAGTCCGGGAGTTGAGTGGAAAGCCAGCAGCAGTAATCTACTAAAAACTCATTTATTGAAGAAAGAACAGAGAGTCGTATAGGTCTTGTTAGCCAATAGCCTTATGGGGTGGGGTCCTGACCACAGCCAATCACAGTTTGTTCCCAGGTGGATCAGGTTCCCTCTAGTTGCTGGGCAGAAACTGGCTCCACAACCAACTGGTGTGGAGCACCACACCCACGAGAGCCATTCCTCCATTCCTCCTGACAGGTGTCCTAGCTAGGCCCACCTTGCATTATGCCTAACACTTGGGTATTAGTCAGAGTTCTCTAAGAGAACAGAAGCAACAGAATGATTAAAGGGGTTTACTAGATTGGTTTAGTAAAGGAGGTGAGGAGTCCAACCAAGCTGGGTGCATGCTGAAGAAGCTGAGAGCCTGGTAACTACTCAGTCCATGAAGCTGGATGTCTCAATTTGGCATTGAAAATCTAGAAGGTTCCAGTGAAGTCACTGGTCTTTGGAAAGACAAAGACACTGGAGTCTGACACTCAGGGTAGACTACTGCGATCACAGCTGTGGCAGGAAAACCACACTCACCGGTAAGAAAGGAAGACAGAATAAATGCCACTGCTTTTCCTCTGACTGCGAGAACTGGGCCACCTTCTGGAAAGTTCTGTTCACTCTCTGTAAAGATCTTTCCGCTCGATTAATCCTTTCCTAGAAATGCTATCACAGACCTGCACAGAGGTGTGTCTTTTAGTTGACTCTATATCCCTTCAGGTTGGCAATCCAGATTAACCATAAGGACTTGGGATATAAGAACTCCTCACACCCATTTCACCTTTCCCTGATCCACATCTTACTTTGTTTAGTCTCTGCTGGCAGAGAGATGGTGTAGACACCGACTCATTTATAATGCCAGCTGTCTAAGTGGTTTGGTTAATGAAATGAACTTGAATACTAACAATTTGAATTGTATTTGTACTCAGAAATCGTATCTCTAATCTATAGCTTGATTTTCTGTGATCTCCAATTGTATTAACGACAGAAGTGGCTGCTTAAGACTTTATGTGTGCCTTCTCATAACTTTGTAGTCTTCATTTAACTGTTCTTGTAATCATAATTGCAAACTCTTCAAGTTTGTGTTCTGGAATGTTTATTCCTAGATTGTAAGATTAAAACATAGACCCAAGGTGATTCTGTGAAATGTGCAGATGACTGCTGCTTTTGCTGTAAGGGCTTACCAAGTTACTGAAAATGAATAAATGAAATTTCTTCATAACTGTATCTTTCCCTGGGATATGATAACAGAGACAGGTTCTACCACTATTACAGACAAGCATTAGGTGGGATGGTGGTGATTGTCTACCATCCCAAAACTAAGGAGTTTATGGTAGGTGGACCATGAGTTTGAGGCCAGCCCAGAGCACATAGCAAGGCTGCCTCAAAAGCAGGGATATTAACAAAATAGGTGTTTATCACAGGTCATGAGACTCTTCACATATTTCAACTGGCAATACTGCTCACTGTAAAGAAAAAAGGAATCCACAATGTGGAGAAGAATCAAAAGAACACAGCTGAAGTATTTATTTCCAAGTGCCTCTAAGCCGTGCCAAGTGATAGACCTACGCATGTTGCTTTGCAGTGTGTACCACGGAGACCCATTCCTCTGCCTCTGTCAGCTTGGAGAGCTGCTCTGTGCCCACTTCTCTCTGCTGCGTGGGAGAAAAGCCGACTGTATTGAGCATGAATCACCTGCTAAAATGAGTGGCAGAGTAAATGGGATATGTCATTTGACCTTCAAACGAATTTCCTCTCATTCCTCTCTCTTGTCTTCTTGCTGCCTTGGCCTCTCTCGCTTTAACAAGCAGTTGTTAAACAAACAAAAAGTCAACGCACTTCCAAAAAATGCTTTTTATGAGTCCGTTCCTCCTGGGTCTTTAGAAACAGGAGTTTGTGAATTGCAGGATAATTTATTCATTTTTGTTTTAGCATAAATACAATTTGGGGCATACACACTCTTTAAAAAAATCCTTCCCCATTTTGAGTCACATTCTCATCAGACTGTTGCTTTGATTCCAAGTAGTGTGAAAATTGCAGAGCAGTATGTAAGTTTTATTAGTGTCTTGAAAATATTTAACAATGTAGATATTTTAAAATGTCGTATGTTGCTGACACTGGCCAAAACAATCAATATATATTTTTAAGTGCTATTGTATCTTTTATGTGATTCAGGAGGTTTTGTTGGAACAGACAGCACAATACAGTCACAGTCCTCTTTGAAAGACTTTTGAATACAGTATGTTACAGGTTTGGGACATGGCTCCCCTGTTTATTCACTCATGTGATTACAAGGTTCCCCTGTACCTCTTTGAACTTTCCTGGAATGTAATTTAACACGTGGAAATTTGGAGAAAGAGAAAGCAGCCCGCTCGAGGGTTATGCTAGTGCTGCTCTCCAAAACAGGAGTGAGAAAGTCCGAAGGGTGATGCAGGATGCGCTGTGTGGGTTATCCACGGCAAGAGCGTCCGGGCGAATGGGAGACGGATCTTCTCAGTTTGCAGACACAGCCTCAGTTGTAATAACAGTGTGTGAGCAGCTGACATGAGACAGAGAGGAATAGGAGAAACGAATGGCTGGGAAACCGAGGGGGAGAGGAGGTGGGTGGGAAGGAGGGAGGGACAGAGGGAGAAGGAAGGGGGAGAAGGAAGAGAGGAAGGAAGGAAGGAAGGAAAGAAAGGAAGGAGGGAGGGAGGGAGGGAGAGAGAAGGAAGATGGGGAGGGCAAAATACCCTCACGTAGATTAGTCAATACTCTAAAAGGATAGCACCTATGCCTTTCCTGTGACAAACTATTGTGTCTCTTTGGTACCATTTATTCCTAAAATTAGAGAGGTGAGTTTGACAGTCTGGCACACTGGATATTGTAATTTGCTTTCCCTGCGGTCTGATGGACTGAAATGGAGAGACTTTCATTTATCATAAAATAGGGAAGGAAAGACCCTTTTCCATTTTCCTTGTTTGCTTGTACAGAGGACTGTTTTAACTCTGACGTGCAGATAAACAGGAGATGAATATATAAAAGAAAGCAAAATCCAGAGCATTAGTTTCACTTCATCCTGTAAAGATGTAATTCAAATAACTCATGCCCAAATCCCCACTGTGATAGAAGAAGCACATTGCTCTGGAAGTGGTTATGACCTCTCTAACGACTGCATGACCTCTGCATTTTTGACAGAACACTACCAGTTTGCCAAACAGTTGGTCAGGGGTTATAATCCAATAAGTGTTTTCTTTTCAATTGCACATTCACAAATTAAACCGCAGCTGCGACCGAGATCAGCGCGAGCTACTCTGAGGCATCGGAAAAGTCAATTCGTTTTTCCACTCTCTGAGGCCAAATAGACAATTAGAATGGGGAGTTAGTGTGGGGAGCAGGCTTGTGACTGTGCTGTGATTTCGTGGACAGAACCGAGACACTCTTGTAAATTATACTTTCTAGAACTTAAGGCTGTCCAAAGGAGACTTATTTAATTATTTGCTTTATTTGGGCATGGAATTGCAAGGGCTCATATTTGGTTAATGATGATCTAGTATTTTTACCATAACATCTCACGGAACACCTTTTATTTTTTTGGTGAAAGGTTTTTACATGTCTGTTGACTATCTGAGTGATTAAATGCAGTGTCATTCTCCCCAGGTTTCTTGCCCGAGGAAGGCTCCTGTGACAGTCTCCGTGTTACATTGTCAGATCATGGTGTCCTATTTTTGAGGCAACAGTGAGCTGTCAGTACAGCAGATGTCTGGGTTAGCAACCTTGCTGCCTCCTCCTTTTGTAATCAGTGCCACTGAGCAGTGGGAAAGTTGAAAATCAGATGAATCACAGATAACTTTATTTTTGTCACATGGTTTGCCTACTGGTCGGGGAGAGGTGCCTTTCAAAAATTTACTCTTGGCTCAGTGCTTCCAAATGATTGATATATGGCTAGGTAGAGTTATTGTCCATTTTATACAATCTAGACTCACCTAGGAAGACTGAACTTCAACTGAAGCCTTTTCTAGATCAGAGTGAACTGAGGGCATGTCTATGGGGTATTGTCTTGATTGCTAATTGATGTAAAAAGATCCAGCCCATTGTGGGTAGCACCATCCCTATGCCTGTGGATCTGGACTGTGTAAGAACCCTAGCTGTGCGTGGGCTTGTGAGCATGCCAGCAAGAAAGCCTGCAAGCAGCTTCCCCATGGTTTCTGCTTCTGGGTACCTGCCTAAAGTTCAGGTCCTGACTTCCCTCAGTGATAGAGTATGACCTGGAAGTGTACGCCAAACAAATCCCCCCCCCCCAGTTGCTTTTGGTTAGAGTGATTTCTCACAGTCACAGAAAAGCAAGCTAGAACGGTGCACAACACGGGGATCTGAGTTTGGATCCCAGAACCCACTTAACAGCTGGGTATGGGTTGGTATACATTTGTAATTCTAGTGCTCTGGGGCTGTGGGTGGAGGCAGAAGGATACCTGGTGCTTTATGGATGCTACCTTAACTGAAAATTTATTTCAAGTTCCTAGTTCAGGGAAAGACCTTTGTCCTCAAAGAAATAAGGCAGAGAGTGAAGGAGGACACTCAATATATTTTTCTAGCCTTTGCATGTGCTGAGTAGGTATTTCAACCTATACATACATGTGAGCATACCACACACCACACACACATGCACACACAGACTTACACACACAAATTATTCATTTTTAATATCTTATTATTTCTTTTTATGTGTATATGACTTGCATGTATGTAAGGGCCTCTGTGCAGTGCAATGCCAGTAGAGGTCAGAAGATGTCGTTCTGTCTCCTGGAACTGGAGTTATGGACAGTTGTTAGCTGCCATGTGGGTGCTGGGATCCAAACCCAGGTCCTCTGGAAGAGCATCCAGTGCTCTTAACCTCACCTCTCCAACCCAGGGTGAATTACTCTTAACATTTTGTGAAATTTTAATTATCTACACCTATGGTGTAAAGTGTGGTATGTTTGTATACATGGAATGAATTAAACCAAGCTTTATTAGTGTGAAAATAATGTTGCTATTTCTTGATTTATTTTTAGTGAAACATTGGAAAATATACTTACTCTCCTGGCTATTTTTTAAAGATGTCTTTATATTCTATGTGTGTGGGTGTTTTGCCTGCCAGTATGTGAGTGTACCATGTGTGTGCCTTGAGTCCTTGGAGATGAATAAAAGGGGAGTCAGATTCCTTAGATCACAAGCAAACAGTTGTGAGCCACTATGTGAATGCTGGGAACTGAATTTCCTCTTGCAAGGTCCTGTGCAAGAGCTTCAAAAGCTGCTGGGCCATCTCTCTAGCCACCTCCTGGGTAGTTTTAAATATGCAATGCATTGGATCCCCCCTGTAGGTGGAACTGCTATACAAAAGGTCTCCAAAACACATTCCTGGTGTGTAACAGAAACTGCATCTTTGACCAGCTGCTGCCCCTCTCTGTTCTTACACTGGCCTCTGCTGACTTCTTGCTCCATTTTTTTTTTCTTGCTAAGATATAACTTGTGTTTCATCATGTGTATGACTACAGGCGTCTGTGAGGCTGAGAAGAGGATACTGGACTCTCTGGAGCTGCAGGAACAGGTGGTTGTGAGCTGCCAACTTGAGTTCTGGGAACTGAACTTGGAGCCTCTACAAGGGCAGTGCATGTTCTTAACCACTGAGCTATCTCTTCAGTCTATCCTCTGGGAGTTTGAACTGACACTTCAACATTCAGTCCCTAAATATTGTCATAAAGCATTTGTCTTCAGTGCCTTGCATATTCCACTTACTGACCTGCAGGCATATCCACGACCTTGCAAATTCAGAAATACCTCCATTTGCATTGTATTATACCACATTGTATCTTCATACCACATTTTATGTTTTATTTCCCTGCATGGTGTGTGTTGTTGGTGTTGTTGTTGTTGTTGTGTGTATGTATGACTTTAGCTGCTATGTGTGTGTCTGTGGAGGCGAGAAGACACTGGGTCCCCTGTAACTGGATTTACAGGCAGTTGAGTGTTGTCCTGTGGATATTGGGAACTAAAACCTGTTGCTGTAAGAGCAATGCATGCTATTAATTGTGGGGCCTCTCCCCGCCTCCCTTTTAGCAGTCTTCACCAAATCCTTGGCTTAGAAGCTCAGTAAAATTTAAGTGTACACCGTGGACAGCTTTCATGGCATTTTATTGAAAGTGGCCTGGTCCTTCCCTTGCTCACAGTGGTCTGTGTTCTTTGTGCTTTTTACTGCTTCATCATACTTTATCTTCAGTCATCTGATCCATGAGCGTTTCCAGGGCTCCATTGACATTCTCACATTCTCTGTCTCCTGGGTAACAATGTGTCATTTTTTCAGTTTTATTAGTTAATCTTATTTCCTCTGCCTTGTCAAGCAATCAATGGCAGAAAGTTTGCCGTTTGCCTTTTTGCTACTCGAAGCAGTTTTACCTTCCGACAACTCAGTTCCGAACTTCCTGAGAACAGTTTATGTTTTTTGGGTTTTAATCTCAGTATTTTTAATTAACTCATTTATAAAGGATGAATTTGATAACTTAGTTAAATTGCATTGCACTGAACTGTCCTTACGAAGCTTTTAATCCAATTGGAAAAAAATGTACATTAAACAACACTAAAATATGGCAAAGAATCACATTTAAAACTGCCAAAAAACCCCCCAGCCTTATGGTTCAAATGAATATTTGAACCATTGGAAAACATGCCATGTAGGAGCAATTTTGAAAGAGTAGCGTTGATCAGGAAATATCTTTTCTGTTAACCCTTAAAAGATCACATTGTTTATCACTGTAGTACAGAAACAGTCCATCCTCTCATACAAAAGTGCTGCAGTAATTCCTACAGTAAAACGAGAAGTCAAATCTCTTGTTTAGCTTAGAAAACTAAAAATTGATATAGCTTTCTGAATAATTTGATAATGAAATAATAAATAATATTTTAAAACTAAAAATAAAATAAAATAAATCAATAAATATAAAAATGACTTCTTTGTCTTAAAAGGAAACTGGGATAATCATATTTTAAATACTGTTCCAAATAAATAAACAAAAATGGAATTGTAGGGTCATGTACAAAGGTATGAACCTCTCCATTTTATCTGTGCCATGGTCATGGTTCTCCTGTCCGGTGCTATCACTCACCACACTCGAGGCTAGCCCGGGGACTTTGCTTCCTTTCTCTCTGTCTGCAGTGCTCTGTCCTCTCCTTCTTCTCTCTCAGTTAGAGCTTACACATCTCTCTTCATTTCATTTAAATAAAAGGTTCTCTTCCCATGCATGCTTTCCTCTTGCTTTCACAGGAGAGCAAGGCTTGGTTATCGCTCTAATTTCTGCAGTAACCCACATGCCACTCTGTAAACCTCAGCCTTTAACATCCATGGTTCCTTTGCTTTTTTCCTGACTCCTGTGGTTACATCGGGATATGCATTCACATCGAAGCATTTCAAACTAAGATCCTAAATGAGTCTACTTCACTTAGCATAACTATAGTTGCATCCCTTTACCTGCAAATTTCATGTTTTCGTTTTTCTTTACTGTTGACTAGAATTCCATTGGGTAAATAAATGTGCCATATTTTCTTTTCTGTTAAGCAGTGGAGGAACGTTTAAACTGTTTACATTGCTTAGCACTGTGTAAAGAGCAGCAACAAGCGTGGTTATGCAAGTAGCTATGTAGTAGGATGAATCTTTGATTATATGCCAATTGGTATATGGTCTATGTATTTTTAGTCTGTCAATTGTTCTTCATACTGATTTCCAAAGCGGTTGCAACCAGTTTGCAATCACACCAACATCGGATGAGGCTGCCCCTGTCCCTGAATCCACACTAACGTCTAGTGCCATTTGTATCCTTGATTATAACCATTCTGATTGGGCTTAGCTGAAATCTTGAAGTAGTTTTGATCTGCATTTCCCTAATCACTAAGGATGCTGGACATTTTCAAGCTACGTCTTAGCCATTTTTACTTCTTTTTTTGAGAGTTCTCTGTTCAGACTCGTGGCCCATTTTTTTGTTGGGTCATTTGTTTTCTTATTTCTTTGTTTCGTGAGTTTTGGGTATAGACTGGATATTAGCCTTCTGTCAGTTGTGTAGCTGGTGAAGGTTTTCTCCCACTCCATGGCTTCTTCACTTCATTGGCTTGTTTCCTTTTCTGTATAGAAGCTTTGTAGTGTAATGAATTTCTATTGGTTAACAGTTGACCTTCATTCCTGAATGAATGATGTCCCATTTAGAAAGTCCTTTCTTGCATCTGTATCTTATACGGTGCTATGTATATTTTCTTCTAACAGTTCCAGTGTTTCAAGCCTCACATTGAGGTTTTTGATCCATCTAGAATTGACTTTTGTGCAGAGTGATATGTATGGGTCTAATTTCATTCTTCTACATGTGGCGATTCAGTTTCGTGAGCACCATTTATTGAAGATGCTGTCTTTTCTACAGTGTGTGCTCTTGACATCTTTTCCAAATATCAGGTGACTATAATTGCATATACCCATGTTTGGATCTTCTGTTTTGTTCCACTGATATACAAGTATGTTTTCAGGCCAATTCCATGCTGGTTTTATAACTATAGCTTTGTAATATAGTTTTAGATGTGATATGATAGTCCCCTGGCTTTCCTCTTTGCTCTTAGGATATTTTGGTTAATGGACGTCTTTGTATTTCCATATAAATATTAGGATGGATTTTAATTTTATTCTGTGAAGAATGCCACAGTTTCAATGCCACTGAGATTTCATTGAAAATCTGTAAATTGCTTTTTGTAGGGTGGTCATTTTCAGATCAGTCCATGAGATCTTTCCATATTCTTGTGCTTCCTCAATCTCTTTCTTCAAGATTTAAAGTTTTCAACAAAGCGGTCTTTAATGTCTTTGGTAAGGTTTATTGCTAGGTAGTCTTTGAGGCCATTGCGAAAGGAAGTGTTTCCCGCATCTCTTTTCTGATTACTTTTAATGTGCATATAGAAAGGTTACTGATTTTGAGAATGATTTTGTAACCTGACACTTGCCATGAGTGTGGATCATTTTTAGAAGTTTTCTGGTGGAATTTTTTTGATCTCTTATGTATAATATCATATCATCTGCAAATAAAGATACTTTGACCTCTTTTCAAATTATTATTCCTTTAATTTCCTTCTCCTGTCTTATTGTTCTAGCTTGAGTTTCCAGCACTATATTGAAAAGGAATGGGGAAGTGAACAGCCTTGTCTGGTTCCTGGTTTTACTGGGAATACTTCAAGTTTTTGCCCATTTAGAATGGTATCAACTGTGGGTTTGTTGTATATAACCTTAATTATGTTAAATTATGTTCCCTCCAGTTCAATTTTGTCTAAGACTCTTATCATGAACAAATGCTGAAATTTTTCAAAGATCTTTTCTGCATTATTAAGATGATGTTGTGATTTTTGTCTTAAAGTCCATTTATGAGTTATTATGTTTATTGACTTGTGTATATTGAAACATTTATGCATCTCTGAAGTAAAGCTGACTTGATCATCATGGAGGATCTTTTTGATGTGTGTCTAAATATTATTAAGAAGTTATTGACTATGAGCTGGACATGGTGGCACACACTTTGGAGGCAGAGGCAGGCAGGTGTCTATGAAATTAAGGCCAGCCTAATGTACATAGTGAGTTCCAAGTTAGCTGGGCCTACAGAGAGACCCTATCTCATAAACGAAGAAAAGAAGAAGAAGAAGAAGAAGAAGAAGAAGAAGAAGAAGAAGAAGAAGAAGAAGAAGAAGAAGGAGGAGAAGAAGAAGAAGAGGAGAAGAAGAAGAAGAGGAGGAGAAAGAGGAGGAGGAGGAGGAGGAGGAGGAGGAGGAGGAGGAGGAGACTGAACAATTAAGAGCAATTAACCTCTTTTCCAAAAGGCCCAAGTTTGTTTCCCAGCATGAAAATTCAGCAGTTCACAAGTGCCTGTAACTCTGGCTCCAGAGGACCCAGTGCCTTCTAGCCTCCACAGTCACCTGCATACATGTTACAGACACACAAATATACTTATACATGAATAAAAACTAAAACAAATCTTAAAAAGAAAGAAACAAGTAACTAAATTGAAAAGTCGTTGAAGATGCAGTGCCTTCAAGAACTCCAGTCAGGTGAAGTGAGCCATCCTCCGAGGGCCAGGCTAGAATAAGCTTCTCAGAGTGTGGAATCCTTATGCCTTGGGCTTTCTTTGTAAGAACAATAATCATATTCATCAGGGTTATGCCTTCCTGTACTTACAATTTCCCCAAATACTTTGTCTCTTAGAACCATCTCCCCTGGGATTAAGATTCTCTTATGTGAAATGTGAGGTAACTGAAATACTCAGAACATATATACTGCCTGTGGTAACTTATGTGTATCATTCCACTGTACTAGAGGGACTATTAAAAAATGTAGAAATGGTCGCAAAATACCACATGAAATAGTGATAGCTTTGATGCCTGGTTAAATAACATGTGTAATGTCCTTAGCATCTGTAAGATACATTGCATAGTACTGGAGAAGAGAAAAATTAAGTCAGTTCAGGGGAATATTTAGATGAATATTTAGTTTCTTTTTCTTTTGAAATCACTTAAGTCTTAGAATATAGGCATACGGATATAATTTTCTACTTAGTATGAAATTATTGCCTTTCTACATTATAGCAATAGTAATAAAATTTATGGTAATAACAAACACTGACCTATGATATTTTTAGTATGATGTCAAACTTCTATTGTGCTATTATGCATTTTGGATACTTTGGAAGAAATGATGCATGCAAAATGTCTTACAACTTTATTCAATCTGTGATTAACTGTATTTCTGGATCTCACGTGCTCTTTACTCATATTACTGTTTACATGCTGGGTTGTGTAACATTTTGCACTTTATTATACATATATATATATATAGTATATATATATTGAGAGAGAGAGAGAGAGAGAGAGAGTACATGGGACCTAAACCATTTACCTTTCAGATAAGACTTTTAAGGAATCCTATTTTACATAGAGAACTTATAGGAACAAATCTATTAGAAGGAATGGAGGGATTTTAGAAATAAAAATTGCCATTTTCCATAGACTTATCATCTATTCTAATAGTTTTATAAACATAGTGACATTTAAGTTTTTAAATTTTATTTGTTTTTATTTTATGTGTATGAGTGTTTTGCCCACATGCCTGTAAGTGCATCATGTGAATGCAACTCCTGTAGAGGTTGTAAGAGGGCTGGAGTTACAGATGGTTCTTTACTGCCATGTAAGAGCTGGGCACTGAATCCAGTGGCTCTTAGCCACTGAGCCATCTCTCCAGTGACCATAATGACATTTTTAAATGACTTAAGTAGAGTTGACAATAATATTTGTTTGCCACCACTGAACTGTTTCTTAAAATTTACTCATTAATGAAGTGTTATCTAAGAGAACAAGGAGTCTCATATATATGATACGTATTATATATATGCATAAAAAAACAACAAATATTTGAAATGTGGTAATATCTTATTTTAACCCAGTGGAAGTTTATAAGAAATGATTTTAAATTGTTTTAGCTTTTCCTGTCCTTAATGTTTTATGACTCACTGCTTAAAAGGAGATCCTTATTTTAATAAAGTTTACAAATGACTCAGTAAGTAAATGAACCCAAAGCATATATTATCCCTTGGAGGAAGACACTAATGATTAATCAGATGGCTGGCCTCAAAAGATGATAAAAGAGAAAGAGATTAAAAAAAAAAAACAGATGAAGGAACTACAAAAAAATGTGAATATATTGATGATTACAAAGCACCTTGGAGATAAATGGTTCAAGAATCCAATTGAATTCATAGTTAAAAATCACAGTAATGAAAATCAAATATCAGAGTTAAGTCTAGACTGTCAAAAAATGTATCATATGCTTTTGTGATATGTGTGCGTATCCAGTTCCAATATTGTACATGAACACAGAATCCTTACCTTCTACTTTTTTTACTCAAATCTTTTCCGAATCAGTTAACTTTTTTTTGCCTTAAACATATAAAGAACCCATACAAAGAAGTAGACATTAATCTATAAGCCTCCCAAAGTCTCAGACTGCAAAATTATTGGAACCACTCACACTTAGGACAGGGAGAAATAAAATAATGACTCATGAGTACCTGTCATGGTCATTTTTATCCCCTTGGAAAATATGTTCATGGAATTGAGTGAATCCAGCTTTGCTCTGGTGCGTTTCGGTCTGATCGGATTTGGGGCGGTGGAATCACCTACTGCCTTTATCATTATCATTTTAGTTACTATAATGTCATTTTAGAAATGCATATTGCCTTCTGTTTCCTACTCTGCTAAAGATGTCCAGCACACCACATTTAATCTCCCTCCACTCTGAAATCTCATTTATTGCCCTGCGTACATATGACTCATGGGGTGGGAGTACGTGATGCTGAAGTACAGATGTCTTGGACAAGGAAACTTGTATTTTCTCCTGCACATTAGGGAAGAACTTTGTATCAAGCTACTTCTTTTATTTCTCAGTTTACCTGTCTATAAAACGAGGGTATCTTAGGCAACTTTCTGTTACCTAAAAGAAATACCAAAGGCAACCAGCTCATAGAGATGAAAGGGTTATCCATCTCACCATTTGGAAGTTTTCAGTTCAAAGTCAGGGAGTCGTTTTGACCTGGGCTGAGGAATGTGGATGGCAAAGGCAGGAAAAATCCAGTTAGATCAAACAACTTACATCATGATCCAAAGAGCAGAGTAAGAAAAAGAGACCAAGGTCCCACATTCTTCCTTGAGGACCTAAGGACCTCCCCCAAGATCTCAATTCTCAATGTTCACAGTCCTTCTCAACATTTTGACCCTGGGATCCAAACCTTTATCATATTGACCTTTTAAAAGCCCATCAAAACCAGATCAGGGGCTTAGAATCCACAATGCCCTAGGGAATCATAGTTATTTATATGGCATCATTATTTATCAGAAAAGGTTATGCTATTTTTCCTAAAGGTCAACATTTTTTCCACAGAAATTTAGTATTTATTGAGAACCTTGCATTTATGGCTTCTACGCCTGAGTTATAACAGAATTACTTTTCTTACCATAATCCTTCTTTCCAATGAATTCAGAATTCCTACCTAACATTCAGTCTATCTGGGAAGGTTAATACTTGGTACAAAATACCGACGTAACTGAATCAAAACTTGCTTTTGAGTCTAAGAAAAGAAGAGCACTATAAATTTCCATTTTCCCCCCTAAGTTAAATATGTTCTTTATTCACATTCATAAGCTCTATTTACTTGGTAGGAAGAGAGCCTGAAAGAAAATTAGATTGTTTCAACTTATCACAGTTGAGATACGGAGCTGTCCCTGAAACCCTCAATTTCACATACATCAGGTGCCAAATTTTCAACTTCATTCTAAAATTTCTTACACATGGTTTGGATACCCAGAGCATACAGAAAGACTCCAGCTGATAGAATTTTATAGTGGTTAAATAGGATGGAAAAGGCCGGCTTGTCATTCAGGGAAGCCATCTGTGCCAGGCTTACTGTCTGTAGAAGGGAAAAAATAAATCACTTTAAAAAACCCCACTGCTCCAGAATCTGGTCCAAGGCCACCGTCTTGAGGGCCAAGTATTCCATCTGGCAAGAACAAACTATGGAAAAGCACAAAGGCTGTTTCCCCAATTGGCCTGATCTGAAAGTTTATTCTTCAATTATTTTGCGTGAGTCTTTCCCTAAGAGTGTGGGTCAGATGACTGTAGACCAGGACCAGGGACTGCTCCTAGTCCGAGTAGGTGGAAATGAAATCCAGGATGCCTAATCACACCCAGTTCTCCAGCTGAGTCTCTTTCGTTTATTGCTCTCTCTTAGGGGTCCTCCTCCCAAGTAGGTAATCCCTATCTAAATTGGGTTTTCAAAACTAAAATCCTTAATGTTCTCCCATCAAATAAGATGCTAAGCAAGTTTTTGATAATAAAAACCTTCACCATTATAACATAGCAGCTTTACAAATTCATAACTGTGGCCTCTAAAGGAGCTACAACCTTTGATGCAATGAATTACCGACTTCCTATCTTTATTCTTTCCTGTTACTTTCTGGCCAAGCTTTAATTTCAAAGTGAGTCTACCATCTTGCAGTGTCCTTGTCCTTGGGAACTAACAAATCCTATGGTTTTACTGTTTTGTATTAAGAAAACTCATTTGTTGGGAAAATGATATTTAGGAAATTAAAGTTATAAAGCCTCAAAGAAGGATATTTTCTATCAGCGTGTGCAGGTCTTTCAGAGAGTTTTCTAGAAATCTGCTTCAGAACAGCTGAGTCAACGCCATGTCATTTTGGGTCTGGGACACTCTGTGCTGAAAGAGAGTCTACCCAGCATACTTTCTGAGCTTTCTCCAACTGATTATTTGTACAACATGAAATGTGTGTTCTGTACTCTAGAGACATGAATCACTTGTTCAATTAAAAATAGTATTTCCATAGCCATTTTTTAAAAACCAAGAATAGGAATAATTTGTGGGTGGAATTGCAGCCAGTTTTGCTCCTAGATTGGAAACCTGCTCCTTAAGAGTAAAGATACTCTCTTATTGATCAGGTTTTCCTTCTGAAACATAGGTTCTGAAGTTAAAGGCTATGACTTCTTGTAGTATTTTCTAAAAATTAGGTCAAGCCTTTCTGATGGGAGTTGAATGTGTGCTTATCATCATAGAATTTAGGGGAAAAATTTCTCATGATGGGGAAAAATAGTATGAAGCTTCTATTCCTAAGGAATTCTTCCCTGAATTATATCTGGATCTTGTTTTGCTTATTAAAGAATGGGCATAATTACTCCATACAATTATGGACTTATAATTATAGAATTATAATTATGGAATTATAATTATGGTATAGGAATAATTCTACCAAAAACAACCTTTCAATTTAGCTTGCTGGATCACTTTATCTGAATTGTCCTATAGATCCATTCAATCAACTAACATATTGATTTTTTTCAAATTTCATTATGTATTGGGTCCTCTACAGTTGCTAAGAAAATCTCACACAACTACCACAAAATATAAACCTGCAAAAATTTCACTTTTTTCTGAGAGAGGTATATGTCATCACTCAAAAGAGTAAAACATAGACACATTATATATATATATATATATATATATATATATATATTACATAGACTTATCATAGAACTATGATGTTAAAACTGAAGCTTACAATTCTATTAGGAAATGAAAGTAATTCTACATAGACCAGAGGTTTTTCAATTAAATTAATTCCCATTTTTTCATTGTATGTTTTATTTCCTGGGTAAATGGAGTCCTATTCAGAAAGCCCTTACCTGAGCCTATCATAAAGTGAACTTCCTACTCTTTTTTGTAGAAGTTTCAGAGTTTCAGGTCTAACATTGAGATTTTTAATCCATTTATAATAGATTCTTCTGAGAGAAATATCAAGTTTCATTCTTCTAAATGGAAATATCCACTTTTCCCCAGCACCGTTTGTTAAAAATGTTGTCTTTTATCCAATGTGGATTTTTTTATCATTGTCAAAACTGAGATGGCTGTAGGTGTGGAGACTTTTATCTGGATCCTTGATTCTATTCAGTTAATCAGTATGTCTGCTTCTGTACAGGTATCATACTGATTTTACAACCATGGCTCATGGTACAACTTAAAATCAGGCATGGTGATACCACCAGCAGTGTTTTTATTGTTTTAAGATTGTTTTGGGTATCAAGGGACTTTTGTGCTTCCATATGAATTATACAATTGTTTTTCAGTTTCTAAGAAATAATTGCAATGCGATTTTTAATGGGTGTTATCTTGAATTTGGAGATCAAGTTTGCTAGGATAGGCATTTTTCCAATATTAATCCAACCAATCCATATGCATGGTGCTCTCTGTATTTCCTGGTGTCTTTAATTTCTTTCTTTAGTGTTTTGAAGTTTTTATTGTATAGGTCTTTCACTGTTTTGGTTAGGTTTTTTCCAAGTTAATTTTAATATGTTTTAGTCTATTATAACTAAAATTGTTTCCTGGATTTCTTTCTCTGTCTGTCTGTCTGTCTGTCTTAGGCTTAGACATACAGGAAGGTTATTGACTTTTTTTTGTGTCAAGTTCGTAACCTGCTACTTTGCTGAAAATACAAATTACCTCTAGGAATTTCCTGGTGGAGTCTCTGGAGAGTCTTATGTATAGAACCATGTGAGGGTTTGAGGTGAGGGATAAACTAAAACACTAAGGATACCTTGAAAGGCCATATGGTAACCTATTTTATAAGTTTCCTAAATATATACACATTCATATAAAAGAATTTAATTGAATTTACCCTATACAGGAGAAAATGCTTCTGACAGAGGCCATAGGCTTCCAAATAAAAATCTCAGTAACAGGTGTGGGATACTTTCCCTAGAGTTGTTGGTCAGAGGTGTCCAGGAGACCCCCCAAACAATATCAACTGTTGAAATTACTCTTGGTGTCTCCCCAGAACTTTATGGTTAGGCCCTATTACTGAATACATCAAATACTTTCGTCACAGGCCATGGAGAAGTCAAATTGTTACTGACCAGGAAACTTCCTCCTTGCTGGTTATCTTTCATAATACTGGAAGTTGTTACACAACTTTGAATCCTGTGAACTACAATAATGATGAGTACAGCAAAATATACCCACGGGTACAATCTTGGCACAAATGTAATGGGATAACCAACTGCTTTCTGATTATACTTAAGGCCTGCTCCACCAGAGGAAATATATACTTGGTACCATAAATCTGGCCAAGAGCTCAAAGGACTCTGGGTGAACCTACTACCATAATTCTGCTGGACAGACGTAGTATCAAACTGCCCTTGAAATTCATATTTCTGTACCCATAGATTAGCGAACCTCTCAGACCTAATCAGAGAATTTTCTTTGTGCAGCCGGCAGTGGTTAATACAGAAGCTCACAACTGTTCAAAGTCACAAAATAAATGTCAGTGGGGTGCTCAGCCACAAATGGAGGCATCTGTATGATACTTCTTCCCCAAGAGTCAGGAGCCATTGCAGAAGAAGACAGTGGGAAGATGGTAAAGGTATCTTCTGGGCAAGACAGGACTGCTGCACTTAGGAACTCACAGGAGCTGGAGTTGCCCCCACAAAATCTGGTTAAGATCAAGCCAGTCAACATTCTAGCATCGAGGAGGGAGGGGGCGCTCACAAGTCCCCACCCCTAAATGAAGAGCTATAGACCATTGATGTCTTCTGGAGGAAGAAAGTCAGTTTTCTTTAAGGGTATGGCTCCTGGTAGATCTATCACTTAATAGTGGATGACCCCAAACCCATGAGTTTATAGGCAATACAAACTGAACTTTGTGGGCTGGTTGTTAAAAGATAACACAGAATTGAGGGGGCACAGAGAGGTGGGGGTGTGGATCTGGGAAGACTTAGGGGGAAAAGAGGGTGATGGATGCAACCAAAATGCATCACAATAAAATCTCAAAATTAATAAAATATATTTTAAGATATCAAATGTCTAAAAAGAAATCAATTCTGAATGAAAATTGAAATGTTCAAAAAGCTCACATGAGGAAACAGGTCAGACTTTGTAGACCATTATTGTGTATTATAGTGGCATATATCATATTGAAGAGCGCCAGCAGTCGGGGGAAATAGAGATTGGGGAAGGGATCTCAATCCTAGCCTATGATACTGGATGGAAATCACGACCATTTCTATATTTTTTTAAATTATAAGGTAACCTGTAAGAGCTCAAAATATTTGGAAAACCATGTGCATTAGTTACTTTTCTGTTGCTGTGATAAAACACCATGATCAAGGCAACTTGAAGAGTTTATTTGACTTAGGGTTCCAGAGAGATAAGAGTTCATCATGGCCTGGAAGCAGGACAGCACAGCTGATGGGAGAAGAAAGCTGAGCGCCCGCTTCTTCAAGCAGAGAGAGGCAACTGGAAATCCGACAAGGTAAGGCTTAGTTCAGAACTCTCTGTGCTCACCCCAATGACATGCTTCCTCCAGCAAGGCTGAACCTCTAAGGCCTCCCAAACAGCACACCATCTGGGAACAAGTATCCACATACTTGGAGCTTAAAGGGAGCATTCTCATTGAAACCATCACAGCTTGTAGAGGAATAAGTGTTTTTGGCAGAAAAGAAATTAAAATATTTTCTGTGGTGGGATGTGTGTGGATTTCAATGCCTCCGTAACAGTTATGGAAGAACGTCAACAGAGAGATCCTAGGGTCTTGTGTGTATAGCGTGTAACAGAAAGATTTTAGAGGAGAAAAACTTAAGATAGAAGGTTAAGTCATATAAAATGAAACTGAAAGAATAGATTGGAACCTTAATTACAAAATGAGCAGAAGTTGTTGAGAGATTAAAAAAAAAAAGAAACTCTTATTTGTGAAGAATTTGATTGCTAAGTTAGAGAGAAAAGATCCAGGATGCTTCCAAGGGCGGAGTTGAAGGTGAGGCAGAGGCTGAAGAGACATTTTCTGATACCTGCTTTCTGTTTGTCGTTTCTGTTTCTGCTCCCTTCAACTGCTGACTTAGGTATTCACTAATATTTCTGCATTTACTTGTTATTCGGATGGAGGTGTTGTTGTATGTAACTGGGAGGATGGAGGGGAACAACGAGCAGCTTTTCATAAACAGGTAGGAAGATGGATTCTGGGTTGTTATCTGAGAACACTGACCTGCTTCCTGAACTTCTTGATGGTAAATTTGACTTGACCTGTGTCTGTTCAATGCTCCTTTTGAATTGCAATTCTACACTTTATATTCTCTTAAATGTCAGTGTTTCAGCCTGGTCAGATTACTTGGATTTTTCATCCTGTTGTATGTAGCCTCCAGTTCTACAGTATGATATCTCTATATCTGTTTAGTCTCATTCTCCACATTTGAATATATGGATTTAACCAATTTTAAATTGAAAGTGTTTTTAAAATAAATCTGTCTTAAATTGTACAAACATTTAGCTTGTCACTGCCCTAAATTATACAATATAAGCCATCTATATGTCATTTATTATGTTAGGCATTACAGGTAATCTTGAGATGATTAAATAAATAATTTAAAGAAGTATATATAAAGTATATAAAGAAATTATGTATATGACTGAGTTGTGTGTGTATGGTATATGTATATGTATGTGCTTATGTGAGATGATTTTGCATCATATCTATCACACAGATGTATTTTGGTACAAATGATAGGCATACTTTATATGCAAGCACTATCTAATTTGTATAATAGACTTGAATACACATAGATTTTGATTTCCAGGTCAACTCCCCTGATACCAAGGGACAAGTCTTTAAGATTTTGCTCAGTAACAGATGCAGTATTTACAGAGCAGTGTCAACAATGCTGTAGATAGTTGATGACATTCAGTTCAACACCAAGAAAAGAAAAAAATCACTTTTTTCCAGTGTAAGAAGTGAATCTTTCAAGAGCCTAATATCAGCTGGAAATTGGTGTACTGTAGATCTAGGCTAGAAAGGGAGGCTTTCTTGTATTTGTCTTACTTCATTTGGTTTCTTGTAATTTCTCATGCACCATCTACCAAACTATAGGACTGGCAGCTATAAATGTATTCTCCATACCTGTTGGTTGATGAAAATCCAATTAAATTACTGACTGATTGGTACCCCTACATTAAATGCAAATGCTTATCTCCATTTAATAAATGAAGCACGCAGGAAAATCAAACATATGCCATGGATGTGTGTGAAAATGTACATGTAAGTGTGGGTGAAAATAATATATATATGTTGTAACTGAGCTGTGTTGTATATGGTGTACATGTGTTTATGGAAGATGATTTTGTACCCTAAATATATCTGTCACTCAGAAATGTTTTGATTATCAAAACACATCACACAGAAGAAACGCACATCTAGGACAGAGCATGATAGCTTCTTAAGACATTTTATGCAGACAAGTCTTTATTGGACCCCAGATCTATGTCTTTCCGTAACTTTGAACACTTCACGAATATATTAATATGTATATTAATGCATGCATTATTCCATAACAATAACAAGCAATATTGATTTTGAAGTTTCAAAAGAAACTTGAAGTTTCACCCAATATGTTCTAAATTTTATAAATATAATGTTTCCCCCTGGCAGCATATTTGTGGAAGATATGCTTTTAATTACAGTGGTAACATCTGAGAATTCTGTTAAACTGGACTTTCTTTCAAAAGCTTCTTCTTTATTTGGTGCCAAATTATAGTCAGTATCCATCATATGAAAGCTTTAAAACTCTAATAATTCACCAGCTGCTACACCTGCTCCTAAACATATTGTATGTTTTTGTCCTTTAGGCTGAGGCATTGGCATGGTTTTATTTTCAATTTGTACCCTTATATCTACTTAAGGAGTGGAATTGGTGTTGGGGCTCAGGTGACTTTGGGGAACAAATTGATCAAATATAAAGCATTTGTCTCTGTATTTTATTTAAGGCTTTATTCTGCCACATAATGTTCACAAATATATTTA
This sequence comes from Eospalax fontanierii, assembly GCA_035773235.1. Classification (NCBI taxonomy): domain Eukaryota; kingdom Metazoa; phylum Chordata; class Mammalia; order Rodentia; family Spalacidae; genus Eospalax; species Eospalax fontanierii. The sequence continues at coordinate 90,146,689 of CM069531.1, read as the reverse complement.
TGCAAAAGAACCAAATTTCCAAGTCAAAATTATGAATATCTTGTACATATGTTTTCAATAACTGTTCATGTCTCTATTTGGATAAATAAGTAAGATCTGCTCTTTTATGCTTTGAATCAATGTTTGTGAAAATATGACTTGTATAAAGAAGACAATAATTCAGTGCCCATTTCTCCAAGGTGATATTTTCTTCTGTTAAAAGGGGAAAAGTAAGGCACAGGATATTTTACAATTTCCAGCTTTTCTTGTAAAGGGAGAACTTAAAAGAAACGTTCTCCACCACTGTGAGCCAGAAAGGAAATAATGTTGAGAAACTGCAAGCTCTTGAGGCATTAAGCAATGACCTCTACAGAAGAAAAAAATTTCACACAGAAAAGACTCCTTGGGAATTAGAATGTACAAGAAAATGTATCAGAGGAGGTAGAGGCTGAAGGAATCAGGTAGGAATCAAGGAGATTTAGAGAAAAATCCACTTCTCCCACTGCTCATGAGTGACAAACCATGAGTCAAACAGGGGCCAATGCATTCAAGGTATTTAAGATGAAATATCAAAATCTCTATCATCTATCTTTCTATCATCATCTATCTTCTGTCTAACTGTTTATCTGTCATCCATCATCTATCTATGTCTACCATCTATCTATCTATCTATCTATCTATCTATCATCTATTATCTATCCTTTATCATCTATCTCTCCTATCTCTCTCTCTTTCTATCATCTATCTATCTATATATCTCATCTATCTCTACTATCTATCTTTCTATCTATCTGTCATCTATCATCTCTATAATCTTTCTCTCTATCATCTATCTGCTATCTATCTATCATCTAATATAGCTGTCTGTCCATCTGCCTGCCTGTCTTTCTCTCTGTCTATATATCAATGAATGGCAAGATGACTCAAAGGGTAAAGTCACTTGTCCCCAAGCTTGATGATCTGAGTTTGATCCTGGGGAACCATATGATACAAATAGACACTGGATTATTACAAACTGTCATCTGAACTCTGTATTTATGCCATGGTGTGTGTGTGTGTGCGCACACACATACATATATATATGTATATATATGAATAAATGAATAATAAATAAATATAATTTCAACTTTTAAAATTAATTTTCATTTTATTTGTATGAGCATATTGCCTACATATATGTCAGTGCACCCATGTCATGCAGTGCCTTCAGAGAACAGACGAGGGTGTTGGATCCCCTGAAACTGGAGCTATAGATGGTTGTTAACACTGTGGTGGTGCTGGGATTTGAACTCAGGTATTCTACCAGAACAACCAGTGCTCTTAGCTGCTGAGCCGTCTCTCCAGTTCCTAATTTCGATTTTTCTAATGGGTAGGTGAGATGGCTCAGTGGTCATAGGAACTTGCCTTCAAGTCTGGCATCCTGTGTTTGATCCCAGAGAGCCACACAATAAAAGGAGGTAACGAATTCTCATAAACTGTCCTCTAATGTCCACAGTTGTGCCATTGCACATGTGCACCACACCCACACACAAAAAACACACATAAATGTAACTTAAAGTGATTTAATAATAACCATTTTTATTTTTTTAAATACATTATTATTTTTATTTTATGTATACGAATGTATTGACTGCATCTGTGTAAATGCACGCATGTCATGCAATTCCCACGGGGGCCAAAAGAGAGCATCAAATTCCATTGCACCTGGAGTTATGGGTGGTCATTAACCACCATGTGGGTGCTGGGAATCGAACCCAGTATTCTGCAAGAGCAGTCAGTGTTCTTAAATGCTGAATCATCTCTCCAGCCTCATAATCATTTTTTGTTTTGTATTTAATGCTACATCAATCTTTGTCCTTTATTGAATCATTTTTTCCTTTATAGTGATTTTTTGTAAACTTCATACAATATATTTTGATCATATTTAGATTCCTCCCCTATCTGCCTCCCTTTACTATACCCAACCCAATTTCATGTTCTCTCTTTCTTTATATATGGGCCAATTTAATCAAATTTGTGTCCCCAAAAGTCCTTCAGTGTTGATCCATCAACTGGGGCCAGGTTGATCTATAAGGAGTCATTCCCTTAAAGGAGACTGACTCATTCATTTCCAGCAGACATTGGTTCCAGTAGTTCCTCAGGTAGAGTTGGGGTTTCCTACCCACATCCCCATTTCTACGCTGGGATTTTTGTCTGGTCTGAGTTCACATGGTTCTACATGCTGTCACCATTGCTGTGAGTTCATATGAGTAACTGTGCAACTATCTGGAAAACATTGTTTTCTTATCATTCACTGCCTCTGGCTCTTTTAAAAAAAAAAAACAAAAAAACAAAAAACTATCTTTCCTACTTTTCTTCTGTAGCAACCCCTGAGCCTTTGGAATAGGAACTTTGATTAGGTGTTCAAATCAGGGATAGTCACTCTGCAGTCTCTTATTCTCTGCATTTATGGAAATTAGTCTTCTGGCCCTATTTCAACCTCTTCACATTGTTCCTGCTTGCTATCAGTTGGTAGAACCACCCTGATGTCACATGAAGGACAAACATTGTTCTGGCTAGGGCTATGCATGGCCATGTGACATTTAGAAGAACTTCTAGTCACATCTCTGCTTCCAACAGTGTTTGCCTATACAGTTATTCTTTTGTAATTTTCTTTATGAAGTAGGATCAAGCTTAGAGTACATCTTTTCTGAGTTTTCCACACAGAATATGTTCTTGTAAAATTAGCCTGGTAAATTGAAGGAGAGATATTGCAATAATTTAAAAATGTCCTATCTTTCTCTCTGCTGTCTTCCTATAAGTAAGTAATATATCGCTAAGGATCACAGAAACAAGGAGAATTCCATAATCCTGTTTCAAAGGAGGACAGAATTTGTTCCCTTGGGATCAAAGGAACAGGAATAAATCAAAGTTTCCTACCAGGATCCAGGACGTTAGTCTTCAGTTTGCAACCCTGACTCCCACCATGTGGTCTGGTTAACTTCCGTCCTGACCTTATGTTCTATAAAATAGTGTGTGTCCGTTAGTCACGTGTAGTGTAGCGTTATGTATATGTAATGTATATTGTGCATGTATAGATAAACATATACAAGCTCATATATTTACATAAATATGCAAATACCAGTATTTAGGTTCCCTTCAAAATGCTGGGTGTAAATAGACAATGCAACATCACTCTCTGCTAAAAGTGACAATCCAAAGTACATTTGGATTATGTTTGGAATGATTCCAAAGAACAGACAAGGTTGAAAACCCATATAAATAAAACAATAATCCCCAAAACATAACAGCATAAGATATATTTAAACAAACCGAATTAATAACAGCTAAGTTATCTCCACTCCCCATCCATAGAAATTGTTTTATTACAATTTTTTGGACTTTTTTGTTTACCAAACAATAAAGTGGATAAGAGAAGGAAAACTAGAAGGAAGAGTAAAGAAAATAACTTTCTTCATGTATAGATTCACCCACTCTATTAAAGAATACCAAACACCATCACCAAAATAACAAGTTACATATAATTCAAAATGCTTAGTAATCAAATTCCATAAGAGCTATTCATGAGAGAGTCTGTGAGGAGACTGGAATCATCATGAAATAGAATTCAAAGCCCACAGGGGATTTTTATGTAGCCCCACAAGGAAAGATTGCATGGGGTCAATCCTGTCATCAAAAAAGGGGACTCTAGAACACAGAACCCTAACTCACCACGACACCTCAGATGTACAGTCCCCCAGTCTTTGCAAACCACTCCCTCTGTTCAGTTCACATCTTTACCTTTTTGTGACTCTCATAACTTTTGCCAAATTTCATGTAACTTTCTTTGTTGTGTTTTTCCTACCTCAGTAAATACCCAGGACTCCCCATTATGCTAATGTGCATTTATATGGCTTGCTACATTGCATCGTTATTTTGTGTTTCATTAAAATTGTTTCTTTCCTTGCTTGTCTCATGCATTAGAGATTTTACAGTCTTCAAGTTTGTATGCGATGGTTGTCTAATAGCGATGCACAGAGGGAAGTTTATTAAACTAACTTAATCTACAGGTAGGAGAATAAAATGAGTAAGTTTTCACTTGGGGATAAATAATAAGTAGAACAGAAGACGAGGCTGGAATGGTGAATGTTTGTGTGTTAAGTCTAAGCAAATTTGGAAAGACAAACACAGAAGCAAAATAAGATGTTTGAAACTGGAGTTCTCAAGGTAGAAAATGACTGAACTACACTTTTAATTTGAAAGAAAAATGAAGAGGTGGCCAAGACGGATCAATAAGAAATTTGCCTGACAGTGATAAGTCCCCTGATTAGGAATAGACATGTTTTCCTTGTAGTTTTGAATACCACAGCATTGTCCATGAATGCCCATGCATAAGTGGCACATCTACAATGCACCCTCTATATCAAGGTTCACAAATAGCCAAAGAACAGAGATTAGGAATCTTCAGAGTGTAGGTCTCTGGACAGGATTCCTATATTAAGTTTAATTTACCCCGGGCTCAGGGGTTATTGTGGAAGAGAGGGTGGAAATACTGTAAGAGAAAATGATTTTTATTAGACAAGATTGATCAGAGTGTAAATTAACACAAGACACAGAAATTAACAGTCTGGCTAGTCTTTAAGGTGCACATCATAATTGTCCAGGATCATTTCCTGGGCAAGTGTAAACAAGGGCTACCTACCTGTACCTCTGACAGACCAAACTCCAACTTGGGGAACCAATGAGTCTATTGAGCTTTTTGACAGAGAATGGGAGCGATGACTTACACAGGTGTGCATAACCACAACGCAGGCACAGTATCAAAAAGTATCACTTGAGGATAGATGGTACATTGTGGCATGACCCACTTCATTCAGCCTTCCACATCCTAGATACTCAAGTACCTCCCAAGACGTGAGACCAGAAGACCACATGCCTTGAAGGGTGTTTCATCAGGCTACCTTGGTGGTTCAGGAGGATGAGGTGTTTCAGAGGAGGGTTCAGTGACCTCCTACTACCTACTGCTTCCAATGAGGGGATGCTGACTGTCCACAGGCTGAATCCTCAGGGTCTCTTGTAAGTAACCTCAACATCTCTGATAAAGACAGTGGCTGTTTCTCACAGTGGTTACAGGACTTTACCTTCCCACCAGGAGTGAATGAGCTTCCCCCTTTCTCCACATCCTCCCAGCATTTCCTGTCTTTTGTTCTCTTGATCTTAGCCTGTCTGACTGGGATGAGATGGAATCTTAAATTGGTTTTTATCTTCATTTCTCTAATTGCTAAGGATGATGAGCACATTTAAAGGTATTTCTTAGCCATTTTTATTTCTTCCTTTGAGAACTCTCTGTTCAGGTCTATACCCCCCCATTTTTAAATTGTGTTATTTATTTTCTTATTTGTTTTTGAGTTCGTTGTATGTTCTGAACCTAATCCTCTGTCAGATGTGTAGCTGGTAATAATTTTCTCCCACAAAAAAGAAAAAACCTCTCAAGAAAAAAAAAAAACCTAAAAATGAATCTACTATGTGATCCAGATATCATACTCCTTGGCATATACCCAAAGGACTCATCCTATTGTAGAGATACCTGTACATTCATGTTTATTTTGCTGTCTTCACAATAGCTAAGAAATGGAAACAACCTAAATGTCCTGCAGCTGATGAATGGATAATGGAAATGTGGTACATTTACACCTTATTTGCAGCTAGTAGCATCGACTGCCTTATGTAAGTATAGCTCCTGATGTAATACTAGGAAAATAGAAAGAATACTCAGAGGTGAAGGAAAAGAAAGAACCCAAAAAAGGCAGATAGTAGGGAACAGATGTTACCAGAAGGGTGTGGGGAAAGTGGGAATGTTCATCAGGGAGGAGACGAGGGAGGGACACGCAGGGGTCATGGTGCGGGAAGGAGGGAAGTCAGGAGAGGGAGATGGGAAGGAGGCAGGGGTTAATGGGGCAGGGCGGGGAGAACGCTGCTGCTGGGACTGGAAAGGGAAGAAAGAGGCCAGGTGTGAGGAAAAAGAACAGAGATGGGGCAGAGAGATTGTAAGAGCCAGGGCTGGTTCATGAGCTTAGGGAAGCAGTCTTTCAGGCTACTGAAAGTGATGGCACTGAGTGTAGGGCCCACACCATCCATATTAGACAAGGGCCCAGAGTGGAGTGATAGAAATGGTGGTGGGCCAGACCTAAACTGAGAAGTAGCAGAGACTGATTACTACTGGGAGAAGGAGAATATGCCTTACTTATGATCTTTAGACAGCCTGATCAGACTCCAGTGGATGAATTTGCACAATAGGACATCTAGACACTAATGCTTGACTGGATAGGACTTGACTAGTATGACAGAGCATGATAATGGCTGCCATGCTTAGAGAATTGCAATCCATAACAGATAAGCATATTTTAAGCTCACAAGGAAGAAAGAATTCCTGTGAAAACACTTTATAGACACTGGAAGTTTGAGACTGTGAACTGACTATCACTCAAAACATTGGAACTGGATTTGCAGATTTGAGACTGGTTAACAGGACGAAGACTGAAGGTACAGAGACCTACACAAAGAACATGATTCAAGAAGAGCACAAAGCTGGGCATGCAAATGTAGGAAAAGATCACACCTAACATAGGGAGGACAATAAAGAGTCACAGAGTCAAATGGGAAAAGAGAAGCCCACAATGAAGTCGAGAATCAGAAAATCATCATAGAAACTGCAAGGAAGGGAGTTTCAAGTAAGAAGTGATCATTTCTGCCAATTTTCTGAGAGAAGTCAGGATCAATAAATGCCAGTAAATACAGGCTTAATGCTTGGCAAGAACAAAGTTTCAGGAAACCCCTGTGCTATAGTCTTGTCTCAAATGAGCCCCTGTATCTAATACATGGTGCCCAGCTAGCAGTGTTATTTGGGAAGGTGAGACTTTTGGGCTGTGGGGTCTAGTTGGTCCACTAGTGGAAAGCTTGAAGTTCATACCCATCATCTGATTCTTTCCTGTATTTTCTGATTCTTTGTCAGCCATGATGTGAACAGTGGCTGTGTCCCATTCCCAGAGCCTCCAAATGAACAGCTCCTTCTACCATGACAGATTGAGATCTTGTGAAATCGTCAACCAAAGTAAATCTTTCTTCTTTTAAGTTGTTTCTGTGAAGTTCTTATGCAGAGATGAGAACTCTAAGCCATATACAATATAAGAACTTCTGTTTCTCCACAAAGGGGACACAGGGTTTTCACAAGGAGGAGCGCAAACTAGAAGCCATTGAATGATGGACAGAGAAGAGCTGGCATGTGGCAGAGCCTGAAGGAAGACTGTTTTCATAGAACATGGAATCAAAATAGTAGTTCTTTCCCATTTAGCAGGTGTCTGTTATATTTCTAGTGCCAGGTTCCTAATTATGGAGCTTAATAACCAGCCTGAAAATACGTATCATGTGTGTTCCGACTTTGTTTCCAAAATTGTTTTCAAAATTGTTTTTAAAAATTCGTTTCCATCTTTCTCTTCACATGAGTTGATCAGTTCACACACACACACACACACACACACACACGCACACACACACACAATAAAAGATGGAGAAGGATTTTATAGGAATTGTAGATAAATGGCATCTTGACCACATTGTGTTTCCTTTATTTCTTAAAAAGTGTTTATTTTTATTTTATGTGTGAATGCATTGTTGCATGCATGAAAACACTCTCATTTCATGCAATGCCCGTGGAGGTAAGAAGAAAGGGTCAGATACCCTGGAACTGGAGTTATGGACTGTTGTTAGCTGCCATGTGGGTATTGGGATTCCAACCTGGGTCCTCCATAAAGGCTGTCACTGCTCTTAACCCCTGAGCTGTCTCTCTAGCCCGTGTTTCTTTTCTGATTAATGAACTTACGGTACTTTCTCATTAATGCATTTCATTTAATTTTTGGACTCTTGAGACAGGGTGTCACTACATATATATGAGTGGCCTGGAACTCACTATGACTGTAGACCAGGCTACCCTCCATGTCACAGATATCAGCCTGCCTCTGCATCTCTCTCTGTCTCTCTGTCTTTCTATCTGTCTCTCTCTCCCTCACAAGGTATAAAAACCTCAGTACAGTTCATGCAAGGCTGTAAAAGGTACCATTTGCTAAACCAATCAGAAGTGCCGTGTCTACAATCCCCCACTTCCACGCTGCTGTAGAGGTGAGACAGGAACGTGCTCCCAGTTCATTGGTCAGCCAGCCTTACCGCATTAGTGAGCTCCAGGTTCAGTATGCAGCCTTGTCTCACAAATTAAGGTAGAGAGGAGCTGGAGCAATGGTTCAGCAGTTAAGAACATTTGCTGTTCTTCAGAGGACCTGAGTTCTATTCCTAGCACACAACATGTTGTCTAATAAACAAACTTAACTCCATTTCCAGGGGATCCAATACCCTTCTCCCACCTCTGTGGGTATTTTACACACATGTGGTCCACTTAAATACATGCAGGCTGAACAACGATATACATAAAATAAAATTAACAAATAAAAACATTTTAAAATTAAGTGGAGAAATACCGAAGGAGAACACAAAGCTGACATCTTGCCTTCACGTGCCTGTCAAGTGCCTGTCCATGCGAAGGTATTCATATTCTCATGGGTACCGACACAAACACAACAGAAATAAGACCTAGGGAGAGTGAGAGAAGGAAAGACAGTTCTAGGATTGGAGACAAATTAAAGCGTCTGTTAGTGGCTGTAGAAAGCCTACCAGAGCAATTCAATGAGTGACAGAGGAACCACTCAGTACCAGGAAAAGCTCAGAGGATGGGCAATATTGATTTGTAAAAGACCAGTGGGGAGTTGAGGTCTATGACCCTGGCTGCTTTTAGAAGCTAAAGTTAGAGTAAAGTACTTGCTAATAGCAGTGAATTTTAGAGCATCTTCAAACCCAAAGCAGCCATGCTTGTATTCCGTTAGCAGACAATGATACTGACATTGTGTTTACCTTATTCAGGTTGTCAGATTATTAAATGCTACTGTAGGATATCTATGCATCAGTGAAACAATCTTTATATAATAAAAGTCCTGGTACTTTGCCAGACATCATAAAATTAAGCAGAACCTTTGCTACCAGGCTTACTTAACAGGCCTGAAATATGGTTTGTGAGAAGCAGCCAACTCAGCAGATAAACAGAAAGAGTGAATTGCTTACCTATGAAGGGATCATGAAAGGGATGGCAGACCACTGAATTTATAAATTATTACATAAATTTTTGTACTATGGACCATAAAGTTTATTGGTAAGAATGAGCTGCTTTTGGAAATTTTACAGAGTGTTAAAAGTGTTAAAATTAGACTCCTTGGAAAAAAGACTCAACTTTGGAGAATCAAGGCTTGACCTGAAGCCTAGGGAACCAAATAATGAATTAAACACACACATACACACACACACACACACACACACACACACACATGCACAACGTCTAAGCACACTAGTCTATCAATGATCAAAACAGTTGGGTTGAAGTACAAAGTATAGAGTTCAATATCTACAGAAAAGAATATAGAGGTACCTCTGTACTCAACCTCAGAGGTACCTAAGAGAACTCAACCATAACAGGACAGCTTGAGATCTGGTGTACAGACGACCAGGATTAACAGTGGGTTTCAGAACAAAGTAAATGTAGAACCTGAGGCCTGAAAAGTTAGTCTGTGTAATAGCATTCACCGTCTCACAATGAACCAAGAAATCAGAGCTTAGTACCTTATGTAGCATACCAACTGTGTCCCAGAAAGCCTCTGCATTTGGTCATGAGGCATGCTGTGCTAGGGAAGGTGTTGGGAAGGGAAAGAGGCTTCCTTTTTGCCAGAACCTGGAAGGACCTTTGCTTCACTTTTCCATGTCACCGCTTGAGCTTGCAGTGTAACAGGTATCGTGGAAAATACCACGGAACAAGTCAAGTCTGGCTTCCATGTTACTGTTTCCTTTCCGAATCCAAGGAACTGTATATACCGCAGGCACTGTTTTTCCACTATCCATGTCTTCCTGAATCTGAAATCCTAGACTATACCTCAAAGATTCTTCAGAGTCTTGAAATTATTTGCCAAACCTGTGTGCTTTCTTGAATAAGCTCAGGAAGCAGTTCTATGACTGGAAACGATGACACTCAAAGGATCAATAAACATTATCCTGTGTAAAGAACCATCTACCATCCTAGTGTCTAGGAACTTATATAATAATATGATGAAATACAATAAATATAAGATAATATATACACAGGACCTCATATAAGATTAATCCTATGTCTTATTACTTTTTGACTCATATAATATAGGCTTGTGTCTTTTCTGCCTCCTCCCCCAATGGTATTCTGACAATTTGGTATCAGACCTGCACCCCACTTGTTCTTTAAATAACTGGAGAAAGGATTACTTTTCACTAGATGAAACCCACTTTCTTGACCACAAGGAGCATATGCTGTCTTCCCAGTAATTCAATTACATCAGTTTAAGTCCATGGCCCCTGCCATTTTTCTTTCTGTCATATGTATATATCTTTGTGTGTGTGTGTGTGCAGACCCACACTGGATATATATGCCTGAGTGTTGAGACCTTATGTTGATGTCTGAGTTTTCCTCAATCACAATCTACCCCATCTTATTCACTGTAGCAGATTCTTTCAGCCGAAACCAAAGCTTGCCAATAGTATCAGTTTGGCTATCCAGCTTGCTTGAGCGATTCCTTGTCTCCCCTTTCAAAGCACTGGAGCTACAGGTGCTGCTATGCCCACGTGGCATTTACACGGGCACCTGCAGTTTTTAAATCATCCAGTTTTTATATTTACAGCAGCCGGTGTCATGTGAATGGAGACGATTAGAATCATCTCACTCTTCAAAGACTGAAACACTAAAGGACAGACAGACAAGAGTCAGGACTTTCAAAAGCAGGTTCAAGGACTTTTTATCTCTCTCCGTGGTATACCTACTGTTGAAATTAGACAATAGCCTTGACGAGGCAAATTCTAGGCAAACAGCTCTCAGTTGTGACTATCTGGAAACGCAGCTATGTTCTGGCACTGAATCATCTTCTCCTCCCCTAGCTCAGCCCAGCCCAGAATTCCCCAGAGACCAGTCTCTGAATATGTCTGGTCCCTGTGATTCAGGCAGTAGACTTGTAGCAGAGGAAACCTAGAGGTGGGAAGGGAAGAATAATCTTCTGTAGGAAGCGTTCCAGGGGTCCTCCTGGGACTTCCTATGCAGAGGGAAGTGGGCTGGTTGTGACGTTTGACATTAAGAGTTATTTCACATCCAGGAGACAGTGATTGGATCCTGCCCGTTTATTCATTCTGCAATGAGGCAGCAGGAACAGAGCCTTGTAATGGAAAATTTTCTACCTAGGTATTTTTATGATTTCAGCAAAGTTATAAACATCCTCGTTTTTCACCAGAGAATGAGAACACTTAAACATATATCCAAGGAAGCTCTGCAGCCTTTCAGGCTGAGGAGCATTCCAAGGGAGTTTCTACTTTAGAATTGAAATCTTTTAAGCCCAAAGCTGTCAGTCTGAGGTCATTTGCTTTTCATGTTACTGGTAGCAGGGGGAAATACATTGAAAGCAATAGATTCAAATAAAGCCCCACTGGGGACTAGGAAATGGCTTTCAGAGAAAGTTGATTCATTCAGTTTCAATCCTGTAAAGTTAAAAGAGAGAGCAAGGCAGGGGAGCTGGACCGAAGGTGAGAAAGGAAGGCATGCCTGTCAAGAGCAATCTCCTCAGCTGTGAGGTCCCACAAAGAGGAGCTGAGGACGAGGGCCACCAGGAGAATTCAAACAGAGGGCACTGTCATGCTAAACCTCTCCCAATGTCCACAATTTATACATTAGTGTTTTTTTTGTTTTTTTTTTTGATGTGGAATTAAGAGTTGAATAGGAAAGAAACCTTTATAATTTATGTATCATTTCTAATGAATTTATATTGTAAGAGGGAAGAGGAAGAAAAAGAAGAGGAAGTAGGAGAAAGAAGAGGAGGGGGTGAGATGGAGAAGGTGGAGGAGGAGGAGGATGAGGAGGAGGAGGAGGAGAAGGAGGAGGAGAAGGAGGAGGAGGACAAGAAGAATGAAAAATCAAAGGCTGCTCTTTTACAATTCCATAGGAAGCTTGAACCACAGCACGCTAGGCATTTAATGCACAGCTATTTTTCAGGCTCATGTAACATCTGTATAAAGGAACTGTCCAGGGAAAGAAAAATAGCAAAACAATTTCTGTAAATAACCATAGTCTTGGTATGAGAAGTCACAAGTTAGCTAAACCTCCACACTCAGGGATAAAACAGCAGGTCAGGTGGTTTCAAGCCACATGCCAGTAAAGCCACACAACTAGGCTCACCTTCAAGGATCTGGCCCTTGACGTGGCATTTGCTATCAGAGGACAGTACTGGGAAGAGAGTCAGAACATTATTTTGAGACTTGGGATTAGTTCCTAAAGCAGCAGAAGAGGGACTGGAAACTTTTGACTTAACTCAGGAAGCTAATGGAACCTCGTACAGGGAAAGAACCCTGAGTGACAGGGCTGTAAGCTCCTTCTACTCTTAGCTCTATGTAACATGAATATATTAGACAGAGTCTTAGCGTTTTTCCTCCAGGCCTTTGCCTTTCTGGAGAGGAAAGTACTGATATTCAGAGACATGGATAAGCTCAGTATTTAACCTTAGAAATGTCTTTCCATTCCTTTGGTTTTAATTCTGAATCTGTAATCTATAATGCTGTTTTTTTTGTTTTCTTTTCCTCAAATGTTTCACCATGAGACCTGTGCTGATGCAGAGCCTGGAATTTACTTGAAAGAATTTGATGGTGAAGGAAAGCACTTATTGTTTATAAGATGATTAATTTTACAGCTCACATTTTGCTAGATAGGTGCCTAAATGTCTATTGTGAGTAAAGCCCCAACTTGCTAAGTACAAGTTCAACCAAGTCTTAAATGTTGAGACCATAATCCTGCCATTAGGGTGCATTTATTACAGGCGTCCTTCAGGAGATCCCATAACCCTGGAGTCATGTTTGCAATACAAACAGAACATGTGTTTCATAGGGTGCAAAAAATGCCAACAGAAACTGCTTGGTTAATTTTATCAGTCCTCATTTTCAGAGGGTGCTGACAGCCTTAGAGGGGTAAGACCAGCCTCAGAGCTTGGCAAACCCACACTCTGTGCCTTCTGCCTTAAGTGATGTGTCAGGAGATTAACTCTGCCTAAATTTTGCATTTGGATTTGGTACCAATGCCCAGACGTCTTAGGAGCAATTGCATATTTGACACCTATTTATCTTTGTCAGGGGATTTTCATGGGAGCCAAGGTGATATTGACTTTGGTGAAGTCCTTTGAGGAGAAGTGGTGGAAGCTGGATAGACTTGCTTGGTTCTATTTTCGTATCTACCCACTGCTTGCCAGAAGGTCAAGTTTCTCCCACCTCTCTATCAGCACTTCCCGACTGTTTTTTATATCTTGAAGCACTTGTAGTGCACAGAAGGACCTGAGGTGTGACTGGTGGTTCTGATGACAACAGAGAAGGGAATACGTGTGCTTCTGTGTCGCTTGCTGTAGTTGAAAGAACTCTCTCTTAGTTGAGTATAGTGACAGAGGCCTGCAATACCAACTCCTCCTATTCTAGAGGTTGATGAAAGAGGACTGCAAATTCAAAATCTCTGTGGGCTACAGAGTGAATTCATGACCAAATGGGCCAATTTGGTGAAAGCCAGTTTCAAAGTAAAGAGTATGAAAAGCTCTAGGGGTGTAGCCCAGCAATATAGCGCAGGCTTAGCATGTATGAGATACTGGTTCAATCTCTCATACCAGGGAAGGGAGAGAACTTTCTTGGCATTTTAATATTACTTATATTCATGAATGATATTTAAAATAAAATGCCCAGCTATTTGTAAAGAACACACTTATTTATATGTTCAGGAGTAAAAACAGATAAACCAATGGACAAAGGTAGAAAGACTACTAGAATACAAAAATAAGTAAATACATATATAAACAACAAACAACTTAGAAGAAAATCTATTTGGACGAAAGCTAGATTCGCAGGGGGAAAGCAGTTTCATCGACCTGCCACTTAGATTCTTAATCTGTGAAAGCTGAAAACTCTCATCTGTCCTTATCAATAGGTTAATATGTTGCTCAGTGAACTGTGTTTGAATTGTCTTAAATCTCAAATTCCAAATCAGTAAATGAGCTTTTTAAGGCTTTGCTCGTTAGGATTAAAAAACGAATATACACTCCCATTTTCTGAGCAAATGTCCAATAGTGGAAACACATAAAATATACGTGATTTCATATTCATTCTTTCTCTCTCTCTCTGGCACACAAAACTAACTCTTTTATATGTTACTCATCATTTTTCCCTGCCTAACTTTAAAGTTGAAGTTCTGAGAAGGTGCAAAGCACCAGGTCAAACATCTTCCCCACTCTGTCTCAGTGAACCCAACTTTATACACTAAGCCGGGACTACACAGCTACTTGGGCCTGTGAGTGCCGTAACTACATAGCTTCCTTCTCATTTCCGGATGAAATGTCCAGCAACCCTTGAGGAGTTTCAGGGACTTGTTCCTTATATTTTTGAGTTTTTGTGTGTTCCAATTAATACATCTTAATCAAATTTAGACTCCCTGCCCCAGCCCTCAGATATTCTGTTATATAGATTAAGTCCTTTGTGATCCAGCATTTGTATCCAGGAGTCCCTCAGTACAGGTTCATCCACCAGAGTCTAGTCAGCCTATCTAGAGTCACTCCCTTAAAGATCTTCTCTCCCTCACACCACAGTGCTCATTTGACAATCATTCCTTGGCTAGAGTTGGGGCTTGTGACCATGTGTCCATTCTATGCTGTTTTTTTTTTTTTCTGACTGAGTCGACATGGGTCTTGTGCATGCTGTCACTATTGCTACAAGTGGATGAGCAAATCTCTAGGGGCCTGAAAAACTGTTTCCTTCTGTACATGCACCCACCCTGGCTCTCACTATCTTTCTGCCTCCTCTTCTGAAATGGTCGCCGAGTGGTGGATGGGTTGAAGCTTTTGACCTTTCGTACCCACATAAAACATTTTTTTAAAAGAATTTGTTTTAAAGTTCTTTCCTTCCATTTGTTTATAAAGTATTAATAGATTTTTGTCTATCATCTCATTGATTTTTTTTATAGTAAGGAGCACATCCTTGAATGTCATCAGTTATCTGGACATGTAGGTGGATAAAGTCCACAAATTGAAAGGACACTCAACATGTCATCTACTCAAAGGAAAAATAATTAAGTAGAACAAACAATAATGAGAAGGGTATGCTTTCACCACTCCTGTACCTTACCTAATCAAAAGCGAGATCAAATCAATTCTAACCAAACTAAAGCAACAAAACAACGGGCATTCATTCTTCTGAAAGAACACTGACAATTATGCTGATAAGCCATAGCTTACAATGACTTTTCTAAGCCACAGGAAGGGTGTAAGGCATTATTATTGGCTATTTCTTTCCCCTCTCTGGATATTTGTTTTTATCATGGTAAATAAACCTCATCTGAAGAGCCATCCATTGTCTTTTAACCCTTCTACAATGCCTCGTAGTTTTCTGAGTCCTTTACAAACAGGCTAGTTTTGCTGAGATGCCTTGCTATGCATAATTCTATCTCACGTGTGCTTCCTTTGAGTTCACACCAAGGTTCATCCTTCTTTCTACCACCTACTGTTAATGTTACTTTCTGCATTTCAGTGAATCAACATGGGTCACACTAGGAGAAGTAGATCAGAAAGCAATGGCATTTCTTTGAGAAAGTCAGCCAACACAGAGCAGCTGCATCATACTTTGGAGCAAGAACATCAGTTTGCTCATTTAATTAATTTATTAATTCACTATTTCATTGTACCTGTGCTAATTATGTGACTGTCTGCTGCTCCTAAGGAAAAGTTTGTAAGCATCTGGGCTCAATAGCTTTACAAATGCCAAGCACTCCTTTAGACCCAGATACAAAATTTATATTTGATCCCTTAATCCTGTCTTTTAGTCATCTGGATACAGTGTATTAACAATTTTTGGATGAATCATGCTATGGTCAGTATAGGACTTTCTTTTGACTGATTTATTGTTCAATCTTGTTTTAAAAGTAGTTGGTTCTACATAAGTCACTCTATATAGCCCCCTCTTATTGATAGATGAGAAAGTATGCATTAATGACATCAGTGTACCCTGGGAAGGAACCATAAAAAGTCATGTCTAGTTATCATAGGAGATGCTATGTAAAATGCCTAAGACACTCTGGGCTCTTGGATTTCACTAAATGGATTAGAACACTGCATTTATCATTAGTTGGTTCTGTATTCCAGTGCAAGTTAATGAAACCTCTTTACCCCTCAACTCACTCATTAAACAGGAAGGATTGCTATGAGGATTTAAGCAGAGATTTTAAGTGTAGTTCTTACTACAATGCATGGTATTTCATAATTACTCAATAAATGTGGTTGTTTGGTTTTGTAGTTACTGCTCCTGATACTGTTGCAAAGGTGTGTAGGAGGGCAGGGAGACTCATCGGGGTCCAGACATGCATGGTAGAGAAATTCAATGATCTGTTCTCTGAGGGTGGGTTGAAATAAGAATTTCCTCTGGTAGCTCAAATTTCTTTGCTTACATACAAAGCACTGCAGAACATGTTTCTAATCCAGATTTAATTCCAGCTCCTTCCCAACACAAACTGTGGTCCAATTCCTCTCCTGCCTTCCCTCTCTGAGATCTTCCCATGGGAGAAATTCTGCTCCCTCACAAACCTGCTTCAAATTTCCTAGACATTGAAGGCCAGTTCAAGGTTCGTTCCCCGGAAGCTCGTCTTAAAATTATCTTTCCTTTTCTAGTTCTGAAATTTCAATGAAATGCTAATGTTTTTGCTAACTATATTGTAGAATGTTACTACTCTAGGTTATTAATAGAAATCACCTCATAGGAATATGTACTGGCTCATGCCTTTAATCTCAACACTCAGGAGGCAGAGGCAGGCGAATCTTTGAGAGATCCAGGCCAGCCTTGTCTATATAGTGACTTCTGGGCCAACTGTGGCTATAGGGAGAACCTGCCTAATAAAAAAATGCATGAAAGAACTAAAGAAAAAAAAACAGAATGAAAGAAAAGAAAGAAAGGAAGCAGAGAAGGAATGAAGAAGGAAACCAGCACATATTCAGTGGCTTAAAACAAAGAAAATCACTTTAAGTAAAGACATGGCCTCACTTAAGATGCACGTGTCACAGGGTTGGGTCTATCTACTCTATGGCATCTAAGGGAAGGTCTACTTTCTCCATTCACTTGTCAGTGGGATTCTTTCCCATGTTCCTATGGGAAGGATATCTTTACTTTCTCTTTGTTTGTTGGCAGGAGCTCCCCTGGACTCCCTGGGGGCAAATTTTCTCATTACCCATGGTCTCTGACTCTGAAACACCATGGGGACACACACTTTTTCTTCCACTTCTGTATTAAGATTCTCTTTCTGTCTGCCTCCAGCCTTTCCCCCCAGTTTTAAAAACTGATGTCATTCAGTTGTGTCCACCAAAGTCATCTAAAATAATCTCTTTATTTTGAAGTCCTGTCACTCTAAGGTGGCATGCCTGGTATTTCTCTTTCTGCCACATGAGAGCTTCAACATTAGAGCAATTCACATCTCTTATTTAGGATATCATTCACATATGGTCATATCTGAATTATGTGTATTTTTTCTAGGTGCCAGTACCTTATCTTCCAGTCAAAATTTGGCATGACAGAGAGGAATAGAGGATTGTTTTCATGGATTTTCTATGACCCTCTCCATAAATGTTAAAGTAAATTAGTTAAGAACAAGCTTATTTAGATTGTTGCGTCAACAACCATGGGGAACTTCAAACACTTAATTCTGTGTCCTGACCAATCAAACTTATGAAGAATTGATTTATATTTAAATAATAGTCTCAGAAAGTTTTTTTTCTGATACCAGTTAGTTCCTCCTCCTTTGTTCAGTGCCATGAACTTGACCAGGTTTAAAATAAAGTAAGTAACAGGTGTAATGATATTGAAGCCGAACTTTAAGTCTGTGTTTCTTAACTTGAAGTAAATAACTTCCTAAGAGCCCTTACTAAAACCACACAGTGTGACAATGATAAAGGAGAGAGTGTTCTTTTTAAGACAGATATTTCTCAGGGAAAATATTATTTGAATGTCTCTTTGTTTACATAATAGTTTTATGACTGGGGTAATTACTCTGTTATTCTTGGTGATCTAGTGAAAGAATAGAACAAAATTTTCTTCTGACATTCCCCTCAGAATTCTCCCTAGTTCTGTTTCGTGATGTTTAATGTTTATTATGTAGCTATTTCCTCAGAGATGAAACATTCCCTCCTGGAGGTAGGCTCATTAAGATTTAGGAAGCAAACATAATCCAGAAGTTCTGGGGGTGGGAGATGGCTCAGCAGGTAAAGTCTACCGCCTAGGTTGAGCTTGTGAGTTCAATTCCCAAACAACACGTACTGGAATGAGAGAACCAACTCTGAGCACTTGTCCTTTGACCTCTACAGCTGTGACCTGCCATCCATTCATTTGCCCCCCCCAACACCCACACCCACCCACACACACCACACACACACAATGTAAAACTAAAATGAACAAGACCCCTCCCCAAGGTCACATCAGTAGTGAAGGTTGCTATTGAAAGGAGACTCTGAAACCTGCTGTCCTACGTGCAGAAATCATGCAGGGGGTTGAAAGGATGCAAGTTTCATGTGTTTTCACCCATGTTGCATGGCTTTGAGGTGATGTTAGCTACATATGAGTCTCTCATGTCCTGTAAGTAACCCCAGGAAACTCACTTTCTTGTTCATCAGATGTGAATAAAATCATGTATTGGGTCTGTTTGGGGGAATCTATCTAGGGTGAAGAGATGTTTGCTCATGCCTCCCCAGGAAAATTCACTCAACACTATCTGAAATAAATACATTTGAG
The DNA here is from genome assembly GCA_035773235.1 of Eospalax fontanierii. Classification (NCBI taxonomy): domain Eukaryota; kingdom Metazoa; phylum Chordata; class Mammalia; order Rodentia; family Spalacidae; genus Eospalax; species Eospalax fontanierii. The sequence goes on along the minus strand of CM069531.1, from coordinate 90,127,783 downwards.
ATGATTTCAAAGAATGTTTAATGTGTTCTGGTTGTAGAAGTTTCATTTTATTTTCCCTATTTTTTCATCAAAGTACATCAGAGCTGTCTGTGGACACCCAGTTCATATTCATCTACAAGCTTTATGTATTCCGCTTACCTATATCGCATGTGAATGAAATATCACAGATCTAGTTTGTATTCCCCAGAGAGTAGGTATTAACTAAATTTGCATAGTGATTGATAAATAAAAAGTATCATTGAGCAAATAAATTGACAAGGCTACATCCCAGAAATTTTCCTATGCAATATATTACCAATCAATTGTTGCTTGTTTTATTTTTCCCCAACAAAGTCACTTCTGATTGGTTTTATTTACTTCTTCAACATTAGTGATAACTCTTTAGAGTTGCAAGATTTAACCGACAACTTGAAGTTCAGACAACCAAGTCTCTGACTGCAGGATTAGTAAATGCACTGGATTTATCCAAGGTTGAAACAGAACAGGACTATTTATCTAAAAAAAAATTATAAAAATAATTCATTTGACTCTGTTATCAGTGTTCTGTCTGTGGAATGATGTACTCTGTCTTTTGTAATGAAAGAAATGCATTGAAACAGTGAGAACTTGCATCTATCATTGTTCTGGTTTGAGTGAGAGATGTCCCCCAAATTCTCATGTATTTGAACACTTGGTCCCCAGATGACACTGTGTGGGAAGGTTATGGAGTCTTGGAGAGCTGAAGCTTTCCTGGAGGAAGAAAGGCACCAAGGGTTAGGCTTTGAAACTTCCCAGCCTGGCCCCACTTCCTGTTCTCTCTCTGTTTCCTGCGTGAGGATGCAATGATGTCAGTTTACCTCTGGACTGCCAAGCTGGCCTCACACTCCTGCCTCCACGCCTTCCTTGCTGTGAGGGACTGTATACTCAGGAACTAGAAGCAAGGCTGACCACTTTTGTCCCCACCTTGCTCTTCATCAGTGTATTCTATCCCAGAAACAGAAACATAGCTCTCTCTACCTTATGGTGGAGTATGCTTTCCCAGGATATTTAGTAACTTCTAATGTTGACTTAGATTGCACTCAAACTTTACATGTTCCAAATGAAAAATAGATGAAGGATTTGCCTTTTCAACAAAAACTTAAATTAACTTTTATATAAACACTGGGAGATTGACTGGAGTAAAGGGACACCAAACCAAAATATACTTATTTGCATATGAGTCTCTGTAGAACATTCTGTCCAGAGACGAATCCTCAATATAATAAAATCATTTGGCGTGGGAGGGGGGATAAATACAACTAGCTTGCATTTGGCAACTGTTCACAGGTCTCAACTTTGTATTCTCCCGGAAACCAAATAAAGAAAAATGATCTCAGAAAGGCCTGTTGTTTTGGCAAACAGTGAGATGCAATCACATTTCTGCATATTGCGCAGCAGTTGGTATTTTATAAATGGTTAATGCTGGTGCAATTCCAAGAGGCATTAAAAATATTAGAGGCAGTGGCAGCATTACAGCTCAGCAGTTTTGTTCACAACCAAGAGCTGGCAGCATCCATGGGAGTGATCATCACGCAGCCAAGCACTAGAAAATATGTTTCTGGAAGCAAAATGTGATGATGATGAGGGAAGTGATGGGATGAATCATTGCCAAAATAGGTATAAAGAAAATTATTCATTGGGCTCAATAAATGCATTGGGGCAGAGAAGACATTTCTAACAACTGATCCATGTGTAAAAGGTAGCCCCTATTCAAAGCTGAAGAAACAACATAAAGATATTGGCAAAGGCAGTCAAAATGCAGAAGATTAATTGATGCTTGCTATTAATTTATGGAATTATTATTATTAATGGAATTTGCATGTATATATACATATGCTTTATATGTGTATAATTTTATGTGTATATATGTCATGTGTTTGGGTGTTAATGAGTCTTTGTAATTAGGATCTTCATCCCTCTTTCATGTTTTTAAATTTTATCCTTTGTGTGTCTGTGTGTGTGTGCCTGTGCACACCAGGGTGAGGTTATGAATAGGAGAAGAATGCTTGTGAAAGTCAGGCCTCATGTCCTCATGTGGGTGCTGGGCTTGAACTCATATAATCAGTCATGGCAGCAACTGACCATACCTACTGGACCATCTCATCAGCCAACGGAAATCCCATCTTCCCTTTTTCATTACATCCTATTGAATTGTTCCTTTTCTAATTCCTAGATCCCCAAATACAGAGGCACACAATGTTGTCCAGTTTGTCGCTCGATGGACTCAGGAGTCCAATGCTTGAATGACTTTACATCATTTTCTCTGGGATCCAAGTTTCTCCACTCCATTGGTTCTCCATATTCAACTGCTTGTTTACCATATGATTGAAGGTCCTGTGGTCCCCACATTAGGTCCAAAAACACAGCAACAAGGAGGCCTGTAATTGACCCTGGGCTCTGCCATTTATTAAGAAATAAAAAGTTGAATGACTCTTTTAATAATTCTGCCTCCACTCACTAATCTGTGAAGTGAACCCATGAGGCTTATCACAAGCTTAAAGAAAGTATTGAACATAACACCTGTAAAGAGAGAGGGGAAAAAAAAAACAGCCCTAGGTTATACAAATGTCCCTGATTAGAGAAACACAATGACTGGAGAAACATTAATCCCAAATGAGACACATAGTTGTCCTGAGCACCAGGGGACTAAAGATGGAAGGAGGTTCTGATCAATTTCATGACCAAGATTATATCTAAGCCTTAAGTAACTAAGACTCAAGGAAATTTGTCAGCCATTCTAGATGGGATGAGTTAAGTAGAATCCCAGAAATCAAATTACTTCCTGACAATTACCAGTTCACTTTATATTAGTGTGTGTTTCAAGGTAGTAGTGGTTTAGCTGAGAAATGTCTGCCATTGGTTCGTATGTTTGAACACTTGGTCCCAGTCAGTGGTGCTGTTTAGAAATGTTATGGAACCTTTAGGATGTGGAGACTTACTAGAGAAAACATGTAACTGGGGCAGGCTCTGAGGGTTTATAGCCTTGCCTCACATTCTGTTCTCTTTCTCTCTCTCTCTCTCCTCTATCATTCCTGTGTGTGGATAAAGAAGTTATTAGCTGGATTCTTGTTCCTTCAATCATGTCATGAACTTCATGGCTTGTAAAGACTCTCCTTTGAGAACAGGAACCCAAAGTAAACTCTTCCTTCTTTTAGTTGTTTTTAGTCATTATTTTTTAAAACAATTATTATTTTTATTTTATGTGTACTAGTGTACTACCTGCATGTGTGTAAATGCGCCTATGCCATGCAATGCCCCTGGAGGTCAGAAGAGAGTGTTGGATCCCCTGACACTGGAGTTATGGACAGTTGTTTACGGCCATGTGGGAACCAAACCCCACTCCTCTGAAAAGATTAGCCAGTGTTCTTAACCACTGAACAGTCTCTCCAGCCCCATTAGGCATGGATTTTTGTCATAGCAACAGAAAGCATCTCATACAAAGGGCAAACATAAGTCAGGTGATATTTTCTTTGTGTTGAGTTTGTTACTCTGACAACAGAGATTCTTCCTTTCTTCTATCAGTCATTTGCTCTTTCACAAGTCTAAGCGATGAAACCCAGAGCTACAGGATGTCCACACCAGGCCCAAGTGCTCATGCTCTACCCTAGAACATTACTGACCTTGAACAGCTCCTGATTGACTTGCTTAAAACCCCTGGATTAACTTACTTGGTTAAGCACATGCTTCTCTTTGTGAACAAGTTGCTCAGTTGCCAAACTGCACCAAGGAAGAGAGCATTCAGCTTTTGGGTAAATTCTAATAATTCTAATTAGAGTAGGATGAGCAAGGTAGGCAAATATTTAGTCTCTGAATGTCTGATTCCAGATCACAAATTGCTTACTGATGAGGGACTTTGAGCATCTTGCTGTGCCTCTTGATGGCTTCAGTGTTTTACCAGAATATGTAACTTAAAGTAGGTATCTAGTTCCACAAATATAAGCACATAAACCTGCATGTTGTTATGCTTAATTTTATCATTGCTATCATTTCTGTTTTATATCCTGCAGACTTATACTATTTTCTTTATCATTTCCTTAAATAGTGTGAAAAGAATTCACTATATTGTAAACATGCAAACTCAATAGGTGGGCAGGCATGAAGGACAGACAACAGATAGTTGAAGATTCTACTCAGATGCCCATGACTAAAAATACAGTACGTGGGGCTAAAGAACTTCACCTTATGAGTGGGCTTGTAGACTAGCAAATTGTAAATCCTTGCCGGGGATGGTATTTGAGTAAATATCAACTAATAAGTGACTAGAATATTCTTTCCCTTTCCATCAAGAATCTTGTTAAGCGAAGTGGATCAAGACTTGGCAGATCAATGTCTTTCTGGAGAATATAATTGCATTTTCTGGAGCTAAACCACAGGCACTCAATTATTTAGAGAATTATTTAGAGGGACTCTCAGGCAGCCAGCCTGCAGCTCTTGGAGAGAGCTTCAGCAGTCAAGGCGATTGATATCTGAGCTGCTGAGAAAGGAGAATATCTTTGTTAGACTTTTAATATGTATGGTATGTAACATCACAAACATCTCTGTCCTCTGGTCTAAGAGAGGCCTTAAGCCTATAGTGATACAAAGGTAAAGAAACCTGTGTGTTGGAACTAGACAGCTTAACAGTTAAGAACACTTGCTGTTCTTCCAGGGGATCTGGGTTTAATTCCTAGTATCCACAGAGTGGCTATCAACTGTACATAACTCAAGTTCTAGGGAACCCAACACACTCTTCTGGCCTCTGCAGGATATTACATGCATACGGTACATGCTGGCAAAATACTCATACACATAAAATAAGAAAATCATAATGATAAATTATAAAAATAAACACCTACATGCATGGGCTGAAAAGATGGTTCAATGTTAAAAGAGCTTGCTGTACTTACACAGGAGTTTTTGGTTCACTTTAAATTGATAAATAGTAATTATGCACGTTGATGGAATATACCGAGACATTTCAATGTATGTATGCAATGTAGAATCTGTTTTATATCCAATAACCAGATGTGATATTTTAGACTCATGTGGACCTTATAATAGGCCTTCAAGCCCATATCTACTGGATAATTTTTCTTCTTGGGACACGCTTTGGATCCAATAAACCAATTTTTATCCACTTAGCATTCCCCTCCTATTCAAGTATCTGAAATTCAGGATCATGCCTGTTTAATTACACTGAGTTTTGAGTGAAATCTTTCATCTTTTAACTAAGTCACCTTTGCATATGTTTAGACGTACAGAATCATATAGCTGGGATAGTGTTATGTCCTAATTAACATTTTATTGCTGGATAAAACACTGACCAAGACACTTTCAGGAGAAAAAGGTTTATTTGGCTTAAATTTCCACAACACAGTCCATTATGGAGGGAAGTCGGTTAGGAGATCAAGCAGGAATCTGAAAGCAGAAACTGAAACGGGGACCAGGGAGGAGGGATGCTTGACCTGCTTCTCTTGCCTGTGGCTGCTTTCTCATCTAAGCCAGAACAACCTTCCTGGGAGTGATATCATCCATAGTGGTGGGGGCTCTGTCACATCACTCAGCAGTCAAGAAACTGTTCCCCAGATGCGGCTACGGGGCCAGTGGAGAAAATCCCTGAGTTGGGGTTCTCTCTTCTCAGGTGTGTTGTGTTGATAACTGAAGCTGTCCAGCACAGTGTACATGGGGAAATGAAAACAAGGAAAATGTCAGAATGGCATTCTGATATTCTGCATATAGAAAGCATAGCAGAAAAGCTCGAGAAAGTTCTAGAGCACAGAGTACCAGCATTTTATGGGAGGTGCTTGGCTGTGCTCATAAGAAAAGAGACAGATTTCTAGTACACATCTTGAAGAACTCGAGATTACTCGGCTCCCAGGGAAGCATCCTCTTATTCTGAGTCATTTTGATGAACTCTCCTGAAGAAACATATGCCAAGCAAACAAAACGCAGTCAGGTAAGTGCACCTAAAGAGATTGCTGAGGTGAGAAAACCTGGAAGGTTTGGTGAGGAAATACAACATTTGATGCCTGAAAATCTTACATTTTCAGTAGTACAGTAATGACGTGTTTCGTTATTTTGAGGGCACTTTTTGATAAAGACAATATCCAGATGATACTTAATATTTTCCTTCCATTTAAGTTGAATATGCTCAGCACATTTGAACAAGTTCTCACCATTAAGAGCTACAACTAGCAAAGAATTAAAATACAGGAGCCATTCATTTCAAAAGAGTTCACAAAGTCCATTCCCTTTCTTGACCTCATTTGCAAAAGGAATTTAGAGCGAGCATTAATAGCTAATACTCTGTGCATGTTGCTGTGCCTTACTTGTTCTTTGGGCAACTTGTATCTATAATGTCTTCACAACCTTGCAATAGGCCATACGTTTACTGTGGAGGGTACCTTCTTGAGGGTCTCTGTCTCAAGTGGTAACTTACATACATTTATAGTTCACATATCACTGATCCTTATAAGTCCTTAAGGATATTTTTTACCAGATGTGTTTCATTAAAAGAAAATAGCCAAGTATAAATACATCAGCTAGTATTGTGCCATGGATTTTCTTTATGCGCTTTCTTATCTCTAAATGAATTTCACTATGAACACAATGAGGGGAAAAGAGTGAAACAAAGAAACAGTAAAGCCCTAATACAATGAGTATTATCAGCCCTGATGATTCCTGCCACAGACGATCGTAAAATCGGTGACTTAAGCCAACTAAGTTTACTGTTTGGAAGTCAGATGAATACTTAAATGGATTTTTGAACTACAATCAAAGTATGCACAGAGCTGTGTTTTTCTGCTTGTGGTTCTCCTTCTTTTCCTCATTAAATTTTTATATCCTCTATATGTCTTCACTCCCAGGCCCCTTGCACCTCCAAAGGCCTTGAATCTACCTCCTTTGCTCTTTTAACAGCTTCAGGCTTCTGTTCTTCAGGCTTGCATCTTATGCGAGCTCTAAGGTTTATAGGCGATCCAGTGTTATGCAGAAAATTTGAAGATTCAAGATTCCTCACTTAATCACACCTGCAAAGTCTCTTTTATTATGCAGCGTGACACACTCAAAGGTTCTTTGAATTGAGATGTATCTTTGGGGTCTATATATTTTACCTTATGTAAGTGACGTTTTGTAAGATGCTTTTATTCTTTTCACATTGCATATTAAAATTTTTATGTATTTTACTTTTGAAAATTAAAAACAGTGGAAACAGTTTTCAAAGGATCTATTCAAAGTCCACGAGTGTCAAAAGCTTCAGTTTTGCCCTCAATCATAAAAGTTTCCTAGTAGGATGATTTTAAACTGGTAAAACAAAGTATATTGTAGACTCAGTGTCTATAACTTTAAGGGAAAACACGAAGAACTTGAAATGCAGATAATTCTGGGTGTGGGTTGTTTTCGGAAGTGAGGACAAGACGATTCCCAATGAACGGATGGTTTTATCTGAAAGGAGCGGCAGTGTCAGACAACTGGAACCATTCTTGCTGCCATGCTTTGCTATAGGCAGTGAACCTTTCACACCTGTTACATTTTGCTCAGCGGGGCATGGTAAGCGATGGTAAGATGAGCTGTATGAAGACAGTGAGAGCATCTTTTCTCCATGCATATCTGTGTAATTTATCCTGTGTGCCATGCTAAATGACGTGGGAGCATTAGCACACCTTTCAAAGAACCCTGTGCTCTTTCCTACACCCTCTTCTCCATTTCAACCATATTTATTAGCAGAACAGGGCCTTGAGGAGATACTCAGGGTATCTAGGATGTGAATATACTATAGACCATAATGAAAGCCCTGGAGTTTCAAAGCCCCTATTTGCACTGAGTTAGTGTCTGAGAAGCTTTCAATTCAGCACATGGGGTTCTTCGGTTGTTTCAAATTATCTGGCATTTCTGGGCTATGGGAAACCAAGGGAGTAGGAAGTCCGGAGCTACAGCAACGCAGGAGCCTAGAGAGTTTAAGGACGTCAATATGCAAACCTCTTTTGATTCTATAATTAAGAACGAGCTCTTCCCTTCATTTCTTGAAAGCAATTAGACATCAGAAGGTACTGAAAATAAGAATTCCCCCTGATTAAAATCTTGTACTTATGAAAACTAGCAAGAATGCAGTTTGTAAATTTGAGGGTAAAACGTGGCTATTGTACCATTGTGTTGGAAATTAGAACAATAATCTCCAGTCTAAAAACATGGAATATTCAGATTTATGTGCTTAGAGCAGTTGCCACAGAAAAGAATTAGTGATATTCTTTTTTTAATAATTTTAATCTATTCTTTGAATATTCTATACGTATATACAATGCATTAAGATAATGTCCATTCCTACCCAGTTTTGCTCTGGCAAAATCCCCCCTGGACATCCCAAAATGTGTCCTTCCCTACCTCATGTCCTCTTTCTTAATGTCCTACTGAGTCCAGTTCGTGCTGCCCATGGGTGTGTGTCCCTTCTCTCTCACATGGGCAGCTTAGCAACATTCTCCATTTCTCTACATCTCTACGTACTGGTCGAGTAACAGTGGCATCACGTTAATCTAGTTCTCCAGGGTCTTCATCCTGCATAGAAACTGCCAACAGTCGGACCTCAGGGCTATGAAAGCACATCAGAAATAACGTGTGTGTACGGAGCAGGTTGTACATACTGATACTTGTGCACGTGCTTGTATTTTTAAGTGAAGAAGTTCATCTGTGGCAGGAAGAAGTGATGTTGTTAGTGTTAATGTCCAGGGAATCTTGAGTGGAGGAATTTTAAGTATAATGTAAATAGAATTTTATTTGAGCTAGATTTCATGAGAAAAAAAAAAAACATTTTCCTGGTATCTTTAACTATGTTAAATCTCTGCTCTTTGTGAAGTTAATATTTTAATCCATCAGTGATCATAAATTATTTGGTACATCAAAATATATTGAGCTTACTAAATACAGGCACTATTCATTACTTTTTATGGTGAAAGAGGTAAAACTAAAGAATCACATGAATGAACTTAATAGGCAGAAAAATATTAAGATTAAAATTAATAACCCTTAATATAGCTAAGCATCTGTAGAATATCTGAAGGGACATGGATCCATACAGAGGTGGTTCAGTCCAAGGAAACTATTGATTCATTTGAAGATGGCCTGTAACAGGAGTTAGAGATTAATGCTAATTTTCTGATAACATGTTCATTACACTTGAGACTGATCAGGAATCCTGCAAGTAGCCATTTCTGCATACTTAAAGCTTGTGTGTCAATTGTAATTATTCTTCCAGAGCAGTCCATCCAGACTTAGACTGTGTCCTCAGTGATCCTTGTGTTTTCAAAAATATCTCTGTGCAAGTGCCAAAGACATACTAATAAAGAATTTGGCATAAGCTGAAGCTTCCATCTGTGAGTGGATAATGCCTGTCTGTAGTCAGAGGTCTAACTAAGGCTTGGGTCATGCCACGTGAAGTGCCCAAGACTATTTGGAAATAGATCTCAGCAGGATGATCAGTCAGGTCAGTCTGAAAGGGGACATAAACAAGCAAGTTGTTGGTAATAATGACTGTCCATCTGACATTTGTGGTGTGTGTTCATAGTTTCTGTGCTGTTTCCTATGATTCATAGGCTTATGTGTTTGCGTGTGTGTGTGTGTGTGTGTGTGTGTGTGTGTGTTCACGCTTGCTCCCATCTCCTTGAATATTTTATTGAGCTTAGGCTTGACACTAAATGCAGAGACTCCAATTCCTGCTAATCTTGCTAGCCAGCTGGCCCCAGGCATCCCCTATCACTACATTCTGTGTGCTGGGATCACAGGTTGCTGCTGTGCCTTCCCAGGCTTTATGTGATTGTGAGAATCTGAACTCTAGGTTAAATACGCACGTGGTAAGCACTTTATACATTAAGCCATATCCTCAGTCTGAGACTTGTATTTTCTAACTGGCACCCAAATTGTCCCAGGCAGGGGCAATAACACATAGTCTTATCAGTAGGCATTTTCTGAGCTAGAGAAAGATGGCTGATGGAAATTAGAATTTTCTATAAGTTATGGAAAGAATTTTTGAAGATTAAGTCATCATATACTTTAACAGATTAAAAAAATTAAATCTATACGCTTGATCAAATTGCTCAACTCCTGGGATGAAATAGACAGAAAACTCCTGAACTTATTTTAAAAATAATCACAAACTTCATGATCAAGACCGGTCTGGCAGTTCCTCTCGCCTATGTGTCACTGCCTGGCTAGCTTCCTGTTATAATCACTGCTTGTATAGTGAGTAATCATCATTTCTAATGTTGATGATTCTGTCCATTTTCCTGCCCCTGTTCATTGTGAAAACCAAGAAAGTACATTTTTTAAATGAAAAAATGCGTAGATAGCTACAGATACCTGCCAGTTCATATCAGAGAGATAATGAGGTCAGCTGCCATAGCAGCTGGAAAATATTTAACTGAGAAACATGACCTGTTTGATGAGGGGTATGTGCCAAATGGAACCAGAGCCTGAAGGAAACCCGGGTCTCCATTTTTCTAGGAAGTGCATGTCCCAATTTTAACTGGGAGAGAGCTTGCAAAGAAAAGGTGGGGGTGTGGTAGAGTAAAAGACAATTGCATATTTAGATTTTCCTTTCCTCTTGTCATCTCTTATGTAAACTTCAAATAATTTCTTGATTTCTGATATTTTTCTTTCCTGAAAAGCAGAAATTTCTCTTGTCTTTTCCCCTAAATACCAGAAAGGTATTTCTTTATAGAAGGTAAATAGACCCATGTTCTGATTTGAGTTGAGCTCCTGACACAGCTCAAAACACAGTGACTGTCCTAATGTAGAGATGACCACAGTCTTTTATTACATAAAACCTGTGGGCTCTGAGTACAAGGCTAGACACTCAATACACTGCATCTTTCTGGGCACCATAGCACATGCCTATAGCACAACTCTTAAATAGATGAATGACTCAAATGTTCATACCTCAACTGAGAAAGACTGTCATGCTTTCCTGTCAGTGAGAAACTGTTACTGTGGGAGCATTCTCAGAGGAATTCCACCCGGCTGCATAATCAGATTCCGATCCTAAACAGAAGTCACATTCTCTTGAGCTCAGGACCTCCATTTTCTGTCTTCCAGACACAGCAGAGGACTGCAAAGTCAGCAAAACGGTAATTGTTGGCACTGTTTTAGACTTTTAGATCTACCCAGAGGGATTTAGCTTTCTCCACTGTTTTATCCTGGTGACTATTATTGAAACTGCCAGGCCTTATTATATACATACAATTAAGCAATTACTGAGTACACCTGCTCCACGCCAAGTCTGAGAATGGCTGTTTAAACAACACAGTATGAAGCTGTCATTAAAGCCAAATACTCAGTAAACCCAGAGCTAGATCAGAGATTATTTCAGGTGCCAGGAGGGGTGAGCCTGCTGCAACTGACTTGAGTTTTGTTTTGCTTTTAATAATTCATTAAGATGTTCGTGTACATTAATTCTCACTGGTCTTTTGGGGAAAGGTTGGGCAAAGAACGACCTTCCACGGGGTCATTTCATCAGAGATTTATTTTTCTCCTCAGTATTTTAGAGCAGAATTATAACGAGAAAATCGTAGACTCAATAATTCTTATAAAACGAGTGATTTGCTGCTTAATAGACAAAAGTGTTTGGTTTAAGTAATAGCTTGATGAATTCCACTGCTGAGGAATAGAAGGGTTGCAGTTAGAATCCAGGCAAAGTAGGCTCCATGCATATGCACGTTTAATTCTTTATTGCCAGAAAATTGCAATTCTCTTTTAGCAAGTATTGGCTATTCATTTACTTTTCATGTTTATTTTTTTATTGAAGTTTTATGCATTTCATAACAAAATTTTTTTTTTTTTCATTTTATGTGTACGAGTGCATTGCCTGCATGTGAGTAAATGTACCTGTGTCATTCAGTGCCTGGAGAGGTCAGAAGTAGGTGTGGAATCCCCTGGAACTGGAGTTATGGAAGGTTGTTTGCTGTCACATGGGTGCCGAGAATCGAAACTGGGTCTTCTGTAAGAGCAGTCAGTGCTCTTAACCTCTGAGCCATCTCTTCAGTGCCCTTAATTATTTTTAAGCCCTCTCCCCTACCTCCGTAGACACCCATGGATTTCATGAATTGTCATATATGTTAAGGCCTATTTAGGTTAGTGCACCCAGATGTCCTCCGGTGCAGGTTCATCCACTGGTTCCCTCACCCAGCAGTGGTCAGCTGTCAGTAGTTCTTTGGCTAAGGCTGGGGCCTGCTGTCCATTTCCCCTGTTCTTTGCTGTTTTTTTGTCTGATCCAGTTTGCATGGGTCTCTTGCAGGCTGAAATGGATCGCTTCAGGAATTTGTGTGTCAGGAAAGCAGGAAACGCGGTGTGCGCACTGCTCAGCTTGAACGCAGCTCATCTTACTGGAGGGTGTCCTTTCCTGTAGCTCCTCCGTACAGTTCTCTGCTTGTTTGGGGCAGCTAGACTTGTCTGAGAGCCTTCTAGGCAGCTCTGTCTGTCTGAAAGAGTCTCTCAGCATACCTTGGGCCTATGTATGTTTGGGGGAGGGAGGAGCCTGACTTCCTGGAGCTACTGATTTGTTTTGGTCCTGGTCTTAATAAGCTTCCCTGCAGGAGAGAAATGTTTCACCCTCCCTTTTCTCTACCCCCCCCCAAAAAAAACCATTGTGTGTTTGCCTCCCTTTAGACACCCTGGAGTTTATACCCTTTAAACATCTTGCTATTTACCTCTCTCTTGACATACTTAGTGAGCTTCCTTCTAAGATGGAAGGTCTTGCTGAGGTGGAAACTCCTACACAACTCTAGTCTACCACAATTGTGCTGTGATGGAAGGAAAAGATTTGAGTGCTAATGAACATGTCGCTGGGATCCTGAACCCCCAGAAGAAGCCACTTTATTATGTCTTGAAGAACTTATGAGAGGCCTGTGGATGATTCTGGATGGGAGATGGGCAGAGACATAAAGAGCATGCCATGTTGGTAAGTCAGTGAGTGCAGGTGCTTGAAGAAACTCAGCGTGGAAAATAGCCACACATTCTCCCTGATTTCTGGGCTCTTTTATGGCCTTTAGCCTCGGTTCTCTCTCGCCTCTCCACTTTCAGTTCCTTCTTGCTTCCATTTCTCCTGGAACTCCAGCCTCGGTTTAAGACTTAATGGTTGCTGTGCCTCAGGGCTCTGCCTTTGGATCTACTCCCCCTTCTCTTTAACTCTTAGATTACATCACCCACTCCATGGATGATATCCATGGATATAATTGCTATCATCACAGTAATAGCAATGCACTCTATGTTCAGGTCACACCTATTTGAGAGGCAGACTTGTGAGTTGACCAGTCCCCTCCCCCACCCAACTTTTTACAAATATCTGAGTCTTTTCTCACCCTGAAAAAGATCCCTTTCGCCCCTTCCAAAATGTTCTGTGTCATTTCACTGTATAAAGCACTTAAAGCAGAAGATTCCTTTTGATACATATGATATCTTTTTACTCCAGGTCTGCTAAATCTGCTTCTGAAACATTTCTTGAAGGCTACACTTTCTTTCTACTCTTATTACCATTAAATTTTAGCAGCATCAATCCGTGGCACACTCATAACTGCCTCTAATATTCTTCTCCGAGCCACCCACTATGGTTGTCAGAATAATATCCTGTACTAGATTTCTGTCACTGTAACAAAATGCTTGACATTGTTAATTTGTAAACACTAGATTATTTTAGTTTATAACTTTGGATGCTGGCATTCATGAATATACAGCCTTGGTTGCTTTGTGAATTTAGGCTAGTAATCGAAGATTTCTTGGAAGATCCCAACACATACTGTCCTTCGACCTCCCGATTGCATCAGGAGACCTTTACCATGTGAGCCTATTTTGAATCCCCGTTCAAACCATAGCATCACTCAACTGCAAATCTTGTTAGGCTGTCCCATGCCTACATTTACATTTCCAATAGAACCAGATGTGAGCAGGCTTCCTGTCTCTGTCTCACCTTAACAAATTTTAAGATAAATGAAATTACAAAATTCACAGGTAAATAGATAAAGCTAGAAGCTATCATCCTTAGCGAGATAACCCAGATCCTGAGAAGCAAACACAGTATGTTTTCTCTCATATGGGGGTATTGGCATTGAACCTTCAGAAATGTGTGCTTTGTTTGGAAAAATCCATAGAGGTCATGAAACTTGGGTCGTGGGCGTGGGTGGGCTTTCAAGGGAGGGGAGATAGAATGCAGTGCTATAGGGGGAATAAAGGAACAGCAAGGGTTAAATGGGACGGGGGATCGGAGGGCAGGTAGCGAAGGGAACATGGGAGGGGTAGCTGACACTGAAGGCCTTTAAAACACTGTGGGGAAGGCTGCTGCTGCAGAAGCTTCTTAAAACAAGTAACTATACATATCTGAAAGGAGTTTAGTTAGACTTACTCTGCAGTAGGGAATGGGGTGCACAGTGCCCTACCAGGCACCAGAGGACAGGGAGGAAAAAGGCCCAGTGGCAGGAACGGACTCCCTTTTCTGGAGTTGTTGACTAGGGAGGTCCCATAGACCCTCTGGCGATAATTGGCTTTTGCCATTAAACTTGGTTTCCCTATGTAATTTGACAGTAAGAGCCTACAGCTGAAGACATGCTTACGTCTGTGAGTCTTAGAACAAAGATGGACAAAGCAAGCTGGTGCTGATCTCGAAGCTCCCTCATTACTGCTAACATTCACAGTGCTGGAAGGTGCTATGCACACTGCTGCAGAGAAAAGAAATCGTGAGTCCCACCCACCTCTGAACTCTGGAAGCTACGATAATAACTACCCTGGTAAGATACGCCCTGTAGAGCAAAGTGGCACAAATCCTATGGGACAAACCACCCAGCTTCTGATTTCACTTAAGTCCACTTCCATGAGATGGGACCTATATCTAGCACCCCATACCAAGGCAGAGAGCCTTGTGGTCACAAGCTGGAGGAGAGAAACTACTACTGTTTTTCTGCTAAATGGACATAGTATCAAGCCAGCTCCTGATGGCTTATTGTTATATCTGTATATCTGTGCATCTCTCAGCTCTCCCCTGGGAAACTTGCAGCAGATGAATATTAACACAGAGACTGCAACGGGGTGGTGTGTAGAGAATAAGAGACCCTGGAGCGGCCAACAGTAAATGGAACATTTATAAACAGCCCTCCCCCAAATGCTCAGGGAACATAGTGGAAGAGTGGACAGAAAGAGTATTAGAACAAAAGTTCATGGAGATCCACAGAGGAACAGTGCTTTAGAGACACACCAGTGTATCACACATGTGAACTCACGGTGGTTGTGACAGCAGACCCAGGACCCGCACAAGCTCAAGCCAGACAAAATCCCACCCTTAACTGAAGATCTGCTGGGAGAGGGAAAGTTGGTTTTCTTTTGGGTGACACCTTGCCTTCTAGTTTCACTGTGCTGCTCCAGGGCATTAACCCAAGCATAAGAATATTTGAGGAACAGAAATTGGATTCCATGGACTTTAAAAACAGAGGACGTGAAGTGCTTGGGGAGGGCAGTGAGGGCAATTCAGAGAGATGTGTAAAGGCTTGAATACAATGGAAACTGACTGCATGAAATCCCCAAAGAATCTAATTATATATATATATATATATATATATATATATATATATATATATTATATAATATACAGGAGTTTTTAACATAGAACTTTCGTTTGTGAGGTGGAGCTTGTACTAAAGGCCTGTGTTCAAAGAATGTTGTTGTTTCCCAGCAAGACATCATGTTTGGCCTCCTGTCGTTATGTTTCTTTTCTTTAACTTTTAAAAATTTATTTATTTGTGTCTGTGATGAGGTATGTGTGTAGGTGTCCACATACTACTGGACTCATATGAAGATCAGGGAACAACTTGAGGCCGTTGGTTCTCACTTTCCACCATCGAGGTTGCAAGGATGCAGTCAAGTCGTGAGGCTTGGCAGAAGGTGCCTTTAGTCACTGAATCACCCCTGCCTCATTCCTTGAAGACTGGCCCTTTATTTATTTATTTATTTATTTTTATGAGTATGAGTGTTTTGCCTGCATGTATGTAAGTGCGTCTGTGGTAGAGAGTGTCTTCAGAAGCTGGAAGACTGTATCACAGTTGCTGGAACTGGAGTTACAGATGATTTTTAGTTGCCACATGGGTGCTGAAAACTGAACACAGGTCCTATTCAAGAGCAGGCAGTGCTCTTAATCACTGAGCCATCTCTCCAGCCTTATTCTAATTTCTTTAATGACATAACCAGACACTTTGCTTCAATGTCCTAAGAGGCAATTATTACTTCTCCATTCTTTATGGCTTAAAATAATAATAATAAAAAAACCTATTCTGAGAATCTTGTTGGTTATGATTGGCTATTGGCAGACAAGGACATTATCTTAGCAGCCTTCAGTTAAATTCTGTCTACTTTATATGAGATCATGAAGCCACAGGTAAGGACCCCCTGCTGCATCCTTATTGGACACTGATCTTAGGAGTTGGTCCCTGTTTACTGTGAAATGACTGTATGCCGATTAGCACACAATGCGGAACCAAAGAGATTCTAATTACCCTGCTCTCCAGTAACAAGTCTGGGAAACCAAATCCTTAAGCACTCTTTCATTTCCAAAATGCAAACATGTTTTCCTTGTACAGAAATATGAAAAATTAAATTCATGACTGAGAAAATTTTTTTCAATAATTTTAATGGAATATACAATAATAATGGTATATTTGTATTTGGTGTTTATTAAACAGTGCTAAAATTTAAATGGTAGCTTGCAATATACTCTAGGCTCCTGAAAAAGTTCTGATTTCTTATTATTTTTAATGTCAGTATAATATTGCAAGAGTTCTCTAATATGAGTTAAATACTTCTGCTCTTACTTACTTCTGCTGTAAATGTCAGTAGTATGTCTTTCACTGTGTTTTACTCATTTCTGGAGGTGTGAAAGCTCTGATTTATGAATCAGATGTGACCATGTGAAACTACATGCAGATAAAATTCTATATATTGAGGGTTTCATCAGAAGAAGAAAACTACATTGGTTTTAGTGAGTGAAGCCTTGCAAGCAGTAAGGATTGTCTTCAGTGAACCTCTGGATTTTTTTTTCTTCTTCTTTTTTGTTTTATTCTGAGTGTGAAGACATGCTAGATTGTTTTTCTATATCTACAAGGTAATTCTGCAGATTAAATTCGATTGGCAAAGTTCAGTGTGACCTTGCAAGGTAACCAGGAGGAACTGAAACTTCCCTTTTCGCTCCACAATCCATTACAATCTCCCTGTTTTAATTCCGTTATCGAGTGTTTCCTTTCCCATGGAACAGATGTGAGGCTGGCAGCTTTGAAGATCGACTTTGTTTTAGTCTGAACTTCCTGTCACTCTTGAGATTGGGATTGGTGGCGAGGTAAGAAGGGGAAAGGCAGTCAGTCTTTCAGTTATTTTGGCTGAGGCGGAGACACCTACTACCCTTATTCTAGTCAAAGAAATAAAACAAAACGAGATGAAGTTCTTCACACTGGGGGTTTTCTTGAGTAAAAGCAAAAGAATTATTGTCTTATTGCTCTAGAAAATACACAAGCCCTCTTGAGGCAACAAACATCATTCATTCACACTCAGACAAGCAGTGAGATCACTTCCTGGTTGCTGAGAGTGGGGGTTATTGAAATTGCTGGTGTTTTGTGAAATATAGCTATTTAATAAGTCCATAACAAAGATCATGATAATGCGGTTTATCGTGGATATTATTTTTTTCTTCTTCTTGGGACAACTTTAAGAAATAGTGTACATGCTAACATAAAATCCGTGGAACTGGAAAACACTGCTGTGTTTATTGCTATGAGTTAGCAGGTAAGGTTAAAGTTACTAAGTACTTTACACATAATGATAGAAGAAGTTGAGACAGTGGAATTTTTTTTTTCTCTCTGTGTGTGTGTGTGTGTGTGTGTGTGTGTGTGTGTATGTTTCTTCTAAAACCCTGAACTGGAAAGTCTTAAAATCTTCTACATGAAATGGAAAAACCTATTTCCATATTTAGGCCCAAAGTAGGTGGTATCATTGTAAAGTTTAGAAATGTTTCATTTCTAAATGAACCATGCTGGGTGGGACCTCCTTTAGCATCGTGGCAGCATTTTAGAAGTCCAGGACAAGAGGATGGTTCTCTCAACCTGGTGTTACTCTACCAGTCAGCCCACCATAAGGAAAACTGCCTTGGGTCAGGCATGCAATTCACGTAAGAAACATGCATTTTTTGTTTGCTTGTTTGGTTGATTATGATTCTGAAACTCGGAGGATGATTATACATAGAGTGAGAACCCACTGCTCCGAGACTAGTAAACTGCTGCCAACCAGTGTCTTCTCCTAACCTGACTGGCAGAATGACTCTCTGAGACTGGGAAGCAGCTGTCACTGGAGTAATTACCTGTACTAGTCTGCTCTTAGGGCAAGCACCCAGTCTCTTTGTATGTTAAAACCCAATCCCAAGTGGGATGGTATTAAGAGGTGAGGTCTGTTGTGATCTGAAGGTGTCCATCACAATTTCTACTTTGAAACTTTATCTCTTGTGGAATTGTGTTAGGCGATGGGGTCTGAGGGGGCATAATTAGATCCCTTGTGAGGTATTTAATGCACTAATTACGTATAAGTTGTTAGGCTGAAGGAGGACCATCCAATAAAGAATTCCAAAGTCATGATGCCCCTAGAAGGAAAAAACATTGTTCTCAGATCATAGCTGTATCTGTGATAGGCCAATCAGACCAACCACTGCGTTATTTCATACTGCTCCTATGGCTATTCCAGCTCGAATCAACCACCTACATCATTATCTAGTCTTAGATAAGGATGTCTTCTAAGTGCTAGGAAGAGAGATATTTACATGTTATGTTATACTTCTGCATGCATGAGGAACTGGACCACTGGCTACTATAGTATATGTGATCAGGTAAGCCATAACCCAATTTATGTCATCTTGGAACGTGTACCTCAGAATGAGTTAACTGAATAACCTAGCTGTATTTAGTTCATTAAACGTTACTAAAGGCAGACAGCAGTAATGATTTCTTCCATCTTGCAAGTTGAGGAGTTGGAGTATAACATCTCTCTTCATTCTTACTTTTTAAAATTCTTTGATGTTTTCATATACATAAATAAATGCGTTTTGTTTTTAGCATTTTCACCTTCTGCTGCTTGTCTCAAACCCTCCTCAAAGCCTTCTTCTACCCCAAAGAGGCCCCGCCTATTTTCATACCATTTCTGTGTATGTAAACCATTGAGTTTAATTATGGTTCCTTGCTTGAACACGGCTGTAGGGGTTATTTACTGGAAAACATAGCTGTGGAACATCATAATCTGAAGGTACTTTGAGAGATAACTTCAAAATAGTTAGGAGAACATTATGGCCTGCGTTTGAAGCTAGCAAATTGGATTGATCTGATCAAATGCTCTAAAAGTTGATATGCTGGCTCCTCACGGACTCTTGTTCAGTTCTGTGCATGCTTTCTTAAAAAAGCAAGTGTTCGTTAAAACTGTGTGGTTAAAAAAGAATTTTAAATCAAATGCATAATTAACAGTCTGTGGAGAACATGGCCTTGCACCACCCACCACTTTTAAAGGAGGAGTTGCTGTCTGGCCATTGTATTAAAGACCTTTAGCCACTAGTCCTTTGGTTTACTGTCCTGACTGCAGTCAGACACAGGGATGGCCGATTTGCTGCAAGGAGTCCCTGAGCTGGTGGGCAGTACTGCTCCAAGCATTTGGGTGAACTGACTGAGATCCCACCTGACCACTATTCCAGCCGAATTTTCTGTTGTGCAATCCTTTCTCCTTTTTTGTCTTTCCACAGAATCTGGTCTCACTGTGAATTTCATTTAATACCATTTTTCTGGAGAACTCACCCTGTGACAGGACTACTGAACAACAACATAGTTGATAAGATTCAGCAGATTTAAAACCCAAATTTGATTATACCTATTGCTTAACCTGAAAGAAACTGATCAGTCTTATGCCAGGAGCCTTTGATACAGAGTACGTACCTGACTTCTAAATATTTAAGTTTA
This sequence comes from Eospalax fontanierii, assembly GCA_035773235.1. Classification (NCBI taxonomy): domain Eukaryota; kingdom Metazoa; phylum Chordata; class Mammalia; order Rodentia; family Spalacidae; genus Eospalax; species Eospalax fontanierii. The sequence goes on along the minus strand of CM069531.1, from coordinate 90,107,786 downwards.
TACTGAGATTAATGCTGCTCTAATGATCTAAGCCTTAGTCAAGTCATCTTCTTTGTGCATGGAGGAGTCATTAATGCAGAGACTCATAACTGTTCAAAGAGTTGACAATAAGTGGCTTTGGGTGCTCAGTCCTAAATGAGATCTCTCTCTCTCTCTCTCTCTCTCTCTCTCTCTCTCTCTCTCTCTCTCTCTCATACCTTTCCCTGATCCATTGGGAGTTGATGGCTACAGGGAGGAGGAGGAATATCTTCCCAGATAGTGTTGTTCCTTGTGCTCCAGTCACTAATCCCTCCCCCATACGCATGCCAGCAACCCTAACTAAACTCAGGGGGTCTCAGAAAATAATGAATACAATGACAAGAATGCAAGAGGAGAATTCATTGGGAAGAGGGTCTTCAGCACAGATGGAGACATTTAAGAATGGACAATAGGGTGTAATAATCCGAATGCCTTGTATACCTGTAGGACAATTGTCAGAGTAAACAAACAAGAAAATCCACTGCAATACTAGCTGCACGTAATAGACGCTTCTGTTTAAGCACTTAAGTAGTTGAGATACGGATGTGGTTCTATTTTTCAACTTATCCAACTCTATTGTGGGAGTCTGTGTCAGAGGAAAGTGGGATATAACTGGAATGAGGTACAGGGAAGAGGAGGTAGAGAAGAATGTGAAATGCGAAGGAAGAAGGAAGAAGGGCTCTTTGGAAAAGATGGATGTGGAGCTGCGGTGCACGGGTTCCTGGGGACCAGTGGAAAGAAACAAAGATAGCAAATGTGTTAGCCTAGGGTGGGATTTGGTGGATAAAAAGAGAAAACAGTCTGGTGCCAGAAATGACTTTCTATCTCTCTGGTCTCTCCCAGTGAAATTCTAACTCCTTTCTATATCACAGAAGCACAGCAGCAGTGAGAACAGTTTGAATTTTCAAGTCCAATGCAGGTCTGTTTGTAACTGGAAAGTCACAGAGGAACACTTCGCAAGTCTGATCTAAAAGCCATGCACTTGTCTATAAGTTCGTGAACTTGGGCACATGATTAAAAGTATTTAAATAAGTGGAAGTGATCTATTGAAAGAATTCTGTTTTTAATCAAAATCTATTATATAGGATCCTCTGGACGATTGTGTGTGTGTGTGTGTGTGTGTGTGTGTGTGTGTGTGTGTCTATGTGTGTATGTGTTTGAGTGTGTCTGTTTCTTATTCAATAAGCAGTCTTTAAGGAAACATTACTGAAATTCTGATTAATAAGGTTTACTAAAGTTTTACTTTCTTTTTGGCAACATATTTTCATTTTTGCTGAAAATTTAAAGACTTTTCTAGAGTACGTTTTCAGACCTCCCAGAGTCACTTCTCTTACTTTCGGTTCCAGTTCCATTTTCCCACAAAGATTTTTTATATGATTAAGTCCTATGACAAGTTGCTTTGTAAAGCGAGAACTTTTCACATGGACTGATTATAATGTTTATGTAAATACTTCGAAGCCTGGCAGATCTCTTTTCTGAGACAGGGACTCTTCCTGTTATTATTTCACCAAAATGTGTTTGACTCTTTGATCTTTGTATTAAATAAACACAATTCTGACAAGTCCTAAGCTTGACAGTGCTAAATTACCTTTCAAGAGCGGCAAATGCTTCAGTCTGTCTTCTTTATAAAAGAGATCTGTTCTAATTTCCTAACTGTTGAAAAAGAACAGAACTGACATCAAGAGTGACTCATGAGAAGCAAATCCTATGACTTTCTCCTCCTCTTCCTGCTCCTTTAAAAACTGATCATGTTCTCAGTCATTTTCTGACTAGTCAAAAGTATCACCATGGGAGGGCAGATCTGGATCCATTCTGTATATTTTATCTAGCCATTGCAAGAGCAGGACAGAGCAGTGTCCACACTGTTACTGTATAAGGCTACAGTAACAATTTATTCCTGTCAATTTATTCCTGTTAAAGAGTTTCTGGGACAGATTGAAACACATCATAGAGTAGAATTAAACATCCATGGTTATCAATTTCTCTGAACTCTGTTCTCCAGAAAAGACACACATGCATGTGGTAAACAGTTCAGCCAACTTCTCCCCCCTCCTTCACTTCTCTGCCCAGAAGTACCAACAGCTGTTCACGTGGACAGCTGCTTTCCCATCCCTCAGCAAGGGAAGTGGTATGATGGTTTATGAATAAAACTGTGAGTTCATCCCCCAGAATTCTGGAATGAGTGGATGGTTTTCCCCATAAGTCACAGAAGCTACTTAAGGAATGTTTCCTACAAGAAAGTTTTCCCCTTGTTAAAAGCTCTTTGTGCCTCTTGTTAATAGCTGAGTGTAGGTATTCTGACCTTGGATGTTAAAGCCTGTGTGTGGTACATAAGGATTCTGCTGTCTTCAAATTAATATCAATATGATCACTCTTATTCAGATGGATAACCAATTGCAATCTTTCACAACCAATGCTTACTCGGTACATATAACAAGCCACAAACCGAGACAGACCCTACTGGCAAGTTAAATGTGATCTTTAGGTGTCTTGGTAGATGATCCTATCAAACCTACTGGATTTGAGTTAGGGCTTCTAGGCAAGGAACAAATGTAGTTTTTGGTACAATGATTCTCAAAAATATGAGGATTATTGCTATATACGGAAGGAAAGGATTTGAATTTTTGGTATCCAGCTGGTAGAGGTTGGGGAGCCTGTCCAGCATTCCCCAATACATAGCAAAGCTCCTTGCTCAACAAAAAATGCACAAATCCAAGATGTCCATAAAAGGTAGATTGTATGAGAAAATAAACTCCATAAGCAAAATAGGAGTGGAGTAGAAAGGAACTTCTAAGACAGGTTCACATAATGTTTTGCATTAGCAAAAAGAAAATATCGTGTTCTTGAAGGCAGAAGAGGTTTCAGACAGGCAGGTGTCAGTTCAAGTGTAATTGGCGGATCTCTTTTGTTAATGTTAAGAACATTTCTAAAGAGAAGTACTTGCTTCATTTAGGGACCTCGGTTGCTACAAATGAAACAGGTCCAGGAATAGCAACATTTACACATATTACTAAGCTATGAATCAACACTGACTGGGTGCTAGCCACCATTCTAAATGTCCTATCTTAACACATTGCCATGTCTGCTCATATAAATGAGAACATTTTTCTCTGGGGTCATTCATTAGTGTTCCTCTGGGCATAGAGCTATAAGAGGTAAAGCTTCCTTACTCAAATGTTTCCACTTCAGTTTTTCATTTCAACTCTGAAGAGCTGAAGTGATTCTTATTTTCAGCTATGGTTTATATATGTGATCTTAGACAACTTTCCTCTGGGCCTCATTATCATCAGTAGAAAATGGATCTACCATTTAGCTTTAGTTCTAATGGTGCTTAAGCAAATTGAATGTGTGTGTGTGTGTGTGTGTGTGTGTGTGTGCATGTGCGTGTGTGTATGTGTGTGTGTGTATGACCTTTAAAACTGTGTCTAGATTAGAATGAGTTTGGGGTAGATTTCATTCAGAATAATGAAGTTTGTTTTCCCCTGGAAAATTTAGCTTCTTACAGTGGGGAGAGCATCAATAATTCTCTTTTCTCCCTGTACCCCAGATGGCCTGGAAATTGCTGTGTACATCACCTTGGCCTCTATCAGAGATCTGCTTGCCTCTGCCTCTGTCTCTTCCTCTGGAATCAAAGCCATGCACTACCACACTCAGGCTTAAGTTCTTTTTTAACCTCTTTAAAACAATTCTTTTATTTACTCTTTTGTGTATGAGTGTTATGCCTGCGTGTGTGTAAGTGCACACCTGTCATGCAATGCCTGCAGAGGACAGGAAACGGTATCAAGTACCCCTGGAACTGGAGTTACAGATGATTGTTACCCACCTTTGGGTGCTTGAATTTGGGCCTGGGTATTCTGAAATTGCAATCAGTGCTCTTAATTGTTGATTCATTATTTCTCAGCCCTTGGGGGTGGGGGAGAGCTTAAGCTCTTGAAGTCCAGCTGAGGATTGTCCTTTGGGTAATTAGCTGCACAGTGACAATCAAGTTGTACTGGCCCCCCACCAGTCTAGAGCAGCCACAGTGGTGGCACAGGGCTCTTTGTCCATTCCCAGCTTGTGTTCTGCTTCCACTCGCATGATCCTTAGGACTGCGGGGACTTGGAATGCTGCCTCCTGGGTCTTGGCCTTCTGCATGGGCCTGGGACCTGGACATTTTCCCTCCTGAGTGGCTTTGCGTATTCCCCTTGGCCCTTGCTGGCTCGCCGCTATGTTTTTCTCTGCCTTCTCCCCCCCACTTCCTGCTCCCTTATTGGTCAAGAGGGGAGAAGAAAGGTAAAGGAAGAAAGAAGAAAATTTTAATCTGTAAGCCACTGAAGAATCTTAATTTCAGGTTCGTTTTGCTATCATTACTATTCATGCTATTTAATGCACTGTGTCCAGTGAGACAGTCTCTTGTTTAGTTCATTGTGCATTGCTTTAACAAAATAATTGAGATATTTATAAAGGAAACAAATTTCTCCATTATTTTTGAGTGTGAGCATTTACCAGATCAAATGGTCAACCTATCTGTGGACCACCTTCCAGTATCCTGCAGGGGACAGAGGGCAACTGAGAAGAATTCTATTCCTCTGTGGGGCAGAAGGGGAGAGGAGGGGAAACCTGTTTCTGAAAGTTCCTTAGTTTAGCTCTACAATCCATTTATACAGATATGTACATTTGTCTATCTAGCAATCATCTATCAATTATCTATCATCTATCTAACATTTATCATCTATCTATGTAGCAATCAACTATCCTATCGATCTATTTGTCTATCATCTATCATCTATATATCATCTATTACCTATCTATTTATGATCTATCATCTATCTATCTAGCAATAATCTATCTATATAACATCTGTCTATTTCTCATTATGCTTCAAATTCTAAATATTATTGAAATGAGATTAAATTTCCAATCTTTGAATCCTGGGGCCACATTCAAATCAAAGCATCTCTGGTACAATGATATACCCTGTGTGTTTAAACATACCTTGTGGTCATCCATATCTGAGGGTAAATCCATGACATGGGAGTTGTGTGTGTATATATAACCATCTGCACACATGAACAGACATGTTTCCATAGAGAACCAAGAAAGAGGGCAAAGACTTGACATTCGTTGTGTTCTTGGGTCCAGACATGGAAACCCTTCAGCTGGTACTCCAGAAGGAAGTTTTCTGTGAGGCTGGACAGTGAAAGCCTGGGTCCAACAAATGGAGACCTGCTGGCTGGCCAAGGTTGTTCATGGTGTGGTCGGGCCCTGAGAGAGCCTGTACGCTGCCTTCAACCTTTTCTGTTTTCAGTGCTGTTCTGCAGCCAGTTCCTGTCTTAGCTTGCTGGCAGTGTGTGCTGCTTGTTCCTCTTTGGGTTCATATGCTCCATGCACTAATTAAGAAGGAAGCCTATGATGGAATCAGCGTAGTACAGAATGGAAAGACACTGACAAGCAACATGAGTTCATGTGTGGATAGGTGATTGTATTAGCATACAAATAAAACAAAAAACAGAGGCTCAGGCCCTCTTGGGACTATTGAATACTGTTCTGATGGAGCGCGTATTTTTAAAGAAATTACACTTCTACTGAGATGGAGGGAATCCATTACTAAGAAAGCTGAGTCATAGCATCAGTTTGTGTAATGTTGTAATGAATACTAATGTTAGAATCAATTAATGGATAGATTCCATAATCTGATTTTGAAATGCCATTTCTTCTGCTTTTTTTTTAATAAGAGGAAGCTTGATTAATTCATTTATTCTGTTTTAATCCATGGCTTCTATCAGATGTAGTGAGTGTTAGGATACAGTGATTGCTCTATCCCATGGCCCCTGATTAGGAAGGGCAATAACAATCAGTGGATTCCTAAAAAGCAAAAGGGGTGTTTGAATTTGGAATCCCCAGTTCCCTCTGTCAGTGTTTCATTTCTTTAACTCATCATTACATTCTACTTCTGATGGTAGTCAGAAATCAAAAATAACACGAGACTTAAGGGAGATACCCAGACTCCACATTTTCTCACAAGATGAGTTCTTGCCCAGGTAGGTGAAGCATACCAGTGGGTGACTCTAGCACTCAGGAGCCTAAAGCGGGAACATATTGTGTTCCAGAACATTGTACCCTGTGAATTTTATATATAGCAAGGGGCTACTTAAATAAATGAACAAATAGTGTAGGCTTTTGCCTGTCTTAAAAATTGTATGGATGATTTCCTGCTTTCCTCTGAGTCCTTGAAAACAAACAGCTCTAATCCTGATCACAAGTATTAAGTCCAAGACCCCAGAAAGCCTTACCACATAGATGCCTTTATACTCTACCATCTCCTGGTATCTGAGAATTCTTCCACTGTGACCTCCGAAATTTTGTCCTGGCATCAGTCATACTGCAGTTTGCCAGCTTTTTCTAACAGCCCTCTCAATTTCTGTTTTGGCACAAACCCTTCCAAAACTTAAGTGTCTCCAAAATCACCAAAATAAATGTTAAAGCACAGATGGAATGCCCTGTGCCCAGGTGCATGAATCAGTAAGTATGCCTGGGGAAAAGATCCAGAGTTTTCATTTTCATCAAGTTCCCCAGTGAGCGGATGCTGCTGACTTGGGAACCACACTTGGAGAGAGAAGTCTTCTAGCAACCCTGGAGGACACTGTATTTCCACATGCTTCTCCACTGAAGGCCCATCCCTTCTATATACAATTATAACTGTACATTCCTTGTTGGTTGCTCCGATCCTGTCAGTTGTCTATATAGATCTCTTTCCCCTCCCATCAAAGATCGTTAGAGATCACCAGATTAGGCCGCCTGCGATGTTTCCTGTGTCAATTATCCAACAGCATTCCAAATAGTCTCCTCTTTTTCACATAAAACTTTGTCATCTAGACAACTTTATTTCTCCTTTCTCTCATGCCTTCCAACATCCTTCGTGTCTTCATCACACATGTTCAGAAGCCAAAAGTCGTTCACTGTTCCACTGCCTTCCATTGATCTGCTCCTCACACTAGTTACATATCAACTCTCACAATCCCTGAGTCTATTCTTAAGAAAATTTTTCTAGGTTTTCCTTTCAGCACCACAATCCTGTTGACAATCATCTCTTTCTTTCACATCTAGAAGCTTAATATTTGCATATATGATTTTGAGAAGAGACACACTATGCCACAAATATAATGTAATTTCTTAATATGGCCATTGGTATTTGTGTAGACATATAGATGAGGCTCAGTTTTCAGACAAAAGGCTGAAAAATCATGGCTTCAGCAAGCTAAGCAAAGTACATTATGCTTAATTTTTTGTGTTGACGATGACCTAAGGTGTGTAGAATATTTAGTATAGTGCTTGATTGTGAAGGAACAATGGATATTGGCTATTGTTATTGATGCCCTCTCATTGATCTCACATCCTTTAATTTGGCCAATGCAGATGTGTCTTTGGGACATAAGGTTAAACAAAACCTTTAAGATCTCTCATGTATCTTGAAATCATATTGATTCCTAGAAATTCTGTGCAAATAAGTGTCTGAACCTATTTAAATGTCATTGACCATTTTGCCTAATCAACAGGATTCATTGAGTTGGATTCTCTGTAAACCTAAAACAAGTTTTAAAGCCTGATATCCCAGGCAAGTTAGTTTATAAGCACAGACATGATTGCTTTTCCTGGGCTAATTAAATGGCTTCCAGATTCTGTCATTCCCTTTTCCCCACTGAGTATGCTAAGCAAATGAAAACATTTTGGAGGAAGCAGTAAGACAGTAATAAGTAAGCTTTACCTTAGGAGGCTGTAAATTCTGGTTTCCGTAACAACCACTAAGAGCTCCATTAATGAAATGCTGTCAGATCATTAAGGACAGAGGAAACAGCAGGTGCAAGGATTCGTCCAGAATCCAGTTCATCAGAGATGTAATCAATGAGCCTTTGGATCAATTAATTAATGACATGACAAATGGGGAGGGGAAGTAGTTTAAGTCAACGACAATAAGGTATTAATAAAAATAAGCCAGGAGGGAAATACAAAAAGAAAACAATAGAGGCAAAACTGGAGATAAAATGACAGAGCGTCGTAATTGGGAAAGTCCCATTAGGAATTGCAAGAGAGAACTGAGGAGTTAATGATTAGTAACAAGGACCATGGATTTACCAGCGGCTGCCCTCCCATCTGTCCACACTTCCAGGGAACCATGGGCAGCTAATTATACTATGTGAAATATCTTGATAAAAAGCACATTTTACTTCTTAGTGTTCTCAGTGAGCAAACATTTTATTCAGCAAAGGTTATTATCAAACTCAGATCCCTGTGGATAATTCTCTTAAGCAACACTTTTTCTCCTAAGCAACATGGTTTTTTAATGACTTTTTAAGAGTTTCATACTTATTTCTTGACCATTGCTTATTACAAATTTATCCATAATATATCCAAGACAAAAAAATTAAGCCATGCAAACTACAAATACATTTCTAGGGTATGCATCAACATATCTGTATGTGTATTATATTTTATGTTTTGTGCGTGTATATGTATGCATGTATGTGGGTATGCACTTGTCAAGGTGTGCGTGTGGAGGTCAGAGGAAAACTCTCACAAGTTGGTTCTCTCCTTCTACCATTTGGGTTCAGGGATCAAAATCAGGCTGACAGACCCCCCACCTCTCGGGCTATCTTGTAGGGCAAAAAATAATTGTTTAAAAACATTTTTAAGTTGCCAACTTTAACAATAAATTACAGTTTCCTTTAGGTTGCCTCGAAAAAGCATTCTGACAGAAAGCAACTTATGGTAGGAAAAGTTTTATTTCGCTTAAGTTGCCAAGTTACTGTCCAGAATTGAGGGAAGTCAGGGCAGGAACTCAAGCAGGAACTGGAAACAGAATCCATGGAGGAGCGCTGCTTGCTGGCTCACTCATAGGCTCATGCTTAGCTGGCTTACGGATACAGTCCAGGGCCATCTGCAGACAGAACTATGCTGCCAGAAGCTGGCTGGGCCCGCCTACATCAGTCACTGCCCAAGACAGTTTCCTCCCCACAACATACCTACAGGCCAATTTGATCTGGGAAATTCCTCAGCTGTGAACCCATTCTCCGATGACTTTAGTCTGTGTCAACTTGACAGTTAATTAACTAGGGTGCCATATTATAATATCTTATATATAATGAAAATTCCCATAAGGTAAAAATGCTTGTTTTAGTCCCACAATAAATGGAAGATAAGTCAGCTGAGGAGAACTCGATAGAATAATGATAAATATGCCATTGTAGTAACTCATATATTCAAAAGAAACGATTGTCTTTTTCTTTAAAAGTTCTGGTCTCACTTCTGACTTGCCCAGAACTCACTATGTAGACCAGACAGCCCTGAAACACAAAAATCCACTGGCCTCTCCCTCGCAACAGTTGGGATTAAAGGTGGGCACCACCAGGCCTGGCTAAAATAAGTGGTTTTTAAATCATTTGAATACTAAGAGAATTAATTAAAGGTTGATAGTAAATAGGAAGGAGTTTATAAATACAATTTAAAAAAAAAACAACCAAACAAATTGACTTATCTATAATAGTGTCTTTTTATATCAATTAAGTGCCCTACATGCTTTAAGCTAACATAAGACTCATGACAACAGTATTCCTGGTATCCTTGGAAGCATGTTCCATTCTACAGCACTACAGCAAACATTAGAAAGCTAGAATACCTGAGCAGATGGAACAACTGGGGTGGACTCATTGCATAATAGATGTTCTGAATCAAGTTATCTATCGTTATTATCATCGACCTAAGCATTATATATACTCAGACTTATCAGACAAATAAATTACCAGTTCTAAAAATACAGATAGATCGATTTTTTTTCTTTTGTTTAGCAAAGCAACGTTCCAAAATTAAAAAGAAAGATTTACAGAGGGCCTGGACTGCTAGAAACTAAACCCCATCACAGAGTTAGACTGGGAAGGAGGACAAATAGGGGAAAATGGAACAGATTCTACTGCCAACTGATAGTATCTACAACAAAAATTTCCAGTATTTTTAATAATATTTAATGGGATGTAAGATACATAGAAATATATCACCAACTGTTTCTATTTTTAAATTTAGCTTAGATTATAAAAGAGTGTCAGTGAACTACATCAATTTTAAGTATATAGTTTGATGAACACTTTCAACACTGTGTAACTGTGACTCTCCCCAAACTGTAAAGCTTGCTAGCATACCAGGATTCCTCTCTGTCTCCATCCGTACAGTTTATTTTCCCTCAAACTTAATTGGCCTTTTAGTTAGTAACTTTTAGTTTTGTGAATTAAAAAAAAATCTCATGCAAATGGGATGTTTGGGGCCCTTATCTTTCCTCACTATTATGTATGTGTAGCAGAACAATTTTATGGTTATCATGGAACTTTTATTGCAATTATGGTATACGATTCCAGTGAATAAAACGAATTAATTTTATTATCCATTGTATTTATTATTGATAGTCTGTTATTTCTAATTTTCCCAAATTATATTTGCAAATAAGGCATTCCTGTATGTTTCCCTATGTTATATTAGTAGCAAGAATATATTCTTTATCTTTAGTTTTCTCCTCTTTCTTCAATGGAACAATATATCTTTATTTTTTAATTAGTTTGCTAGCTACATATTGCTTTAACACTTAATTAGCACATTTTTATTTACAAGCTACATCCATAACTATGAATCAGTGTTCTTTGTAATCACTTCTTGGGCAATACTATGGCTTTACAGTGTTGAATCTGTGTGTTCTCTTAATTTTTAAATACCCGTGTGTTATGCTTTTATTCATCTATTTTACTTCCTATAGGGCGTAGCTTCTAATTAATGTAACTATATATTTGCCCATATAACATGACTCTCATGTGTGTGTTTGTGTGCGTGTAACCTGAGTGTGTGTGTATAATCTTAGTGCATATGTGTGTGTGCAAAGTCTCAGTGTGTGTGTGTGTATGTGTGTGCAACATCAGTGTTGCTCTGCAGCTCTCATGGGTAATACTTTTCCTGACTCTTCTAGGTTTTGTTTCCAATCATTACATGACACAATGGAGTCATTTGAAGCCTCATTCATGCCCCAGAGATCACAGTGTTAAGTGAAAACAGTCCAGTCTCAGAAACACAAAGAGCACATGCTTTAACCTATGAATATAACCTGCAAAATGTTGTCTCCTTACATTTAATTATTTTCTCTCCAACTCATCATGTAACTGAGGATAACCTTGTAATTTAGATTCTCCTAACTTGACCTTTCTAGTGCTGGAATGATAGGCATGTGCCAGCATACTTGGTTTCTGCAATGTTGGGCATGGATGGCAGGGCTCTGGGTATGCAAGGCAAGTCCTCTACCCACTGGGCCATATCCTCAATCTTCTGTCTTAATTTTAGAATTTCTGGCTGGATCACATTTCTTCTGTTTAAAGAAAGCCTCTAATATTTAATTTAATGCTAATATCATGGTGACAAATTACCTTAATATCGATCTTTCTGAAACTATCTTCATTCCACTTTCAATTTAGAAAATATATGGCTCAATATAGAATTACACGTTAACACTGGGAATGTTCTGGCTTCTATATTTGTTTTCAAGAAAGTAAAATGTCTTTTTTTGTTGTTGAAGAAGACATACAGTTTTGCTGTAGCTGAATTTAAAACTGCATCGGCTTTTGATTTCCAGTTACTTTCCTTTGCTAAACCAATGGCTAAACCAGGCTTTGCTTTTATCCTGTTCGGGTGCTGCTAAGATTAAATCTTTTGGTTGATGAGCATTATTGTGTATTAGAAAGTGAGTTGTGAATATTTCTTGCAGTACTGACTGCTCTGACACACTAGCATTCATCTATTATTCTGGGAATAAAACTACTTCCAGGCCTGAAGAGATGACTCAGTAGTTAAGAGTACCTTCTGTTTACGGAGGACCAGGATTTTGTTTCTAACACCCTCGTGTAGCTCCATCTCCAAAGTATCTGTCACCCTCTTTTGGCCTTCAAAGATGAGAAAGCTCTGTAGAGTGTGGTGTTAAGGATTTTGAAAGAGTTCAGTGTCATAATAACAACTGTCATAAATCTGGTTAATGAATTTAGGATTCATCTTTTATTTCTTTGTTGGACCAATAATAATCGAATGCTTCAAGATAACTCCATAATAACAGCTAACATGCCAGAATGCCTTCTCAAGTGTTTTAAAGTAGTGTCATTATAGGTAACAGTGTATGTGGTAAAGGACATGTCAAATACAAGTAAATATTGTTATTTTATATGGCGTCTGGGAAGATTTAGCTTGCTGTTTGGGGAAGTAAGTCTGCATGTATAAAATTCTTAAAGACTTAATACAAATATAGTACTTTAAATTTTTGAAAGAAATATTTTAACATATTTTAATGATTATCATTCATTTACTACTTAATTAAAAATAATATGTTACAAATGTCTTACATGAGAGACTAGAGAGATGATTCATTGGTTAAAAACACTGGCTGCTCTTACAGTGGACCCAAGTTTGGTCCCCAGCACCCACATGACAGCTAACCACTGTCCTTAACTACAGTTCCAGGACATCTGATACTTTCTTTTAGCCTCCATGGGCATAATACAGGTGGGTACACATGCATACATGCAGGCAGAACACTCATAAAAGCAAGCAAACAAATAATAAACATCAACAACTAAACAGTTTAAAAATATTACAAATGACTTACATGAGAAAGAGATTAAAAGAAACAATAGAAGGACTCAGTAGCTACTGTTGGTGACGCTGTGATGGTATCTCTAACAGAACACTCTGACAGAAAAAAATGCATAAATATATCCTAAGAGCATAATGTAACATGTAAAAATACTCCATAACGATAAGCTTGGTAAGAAAAAGATCCAGGGACTAGAGAGATGACTCAGCAGTTAAGAGTCCTTGTTGCTCTTCCTCATATAATATAGTGGTTAAAAACACTCTGGAACTCCAGTTCCAGGGGATGTGACACCCTCCTCTGGCTCCACAGGCATTTCATGCGTGGGGTACACTTACATACATGAAGGCAAAACACTTGTACACATAAAATAAAAATAAATAATCAAAAATGTCTCAAAAAAGAAAAAAAAACTCAGTCACTTATGATTAATATATCATATAGCCTAAATAATTGAAGATTATATTATTATAATTGATTGATTGATAAGACTATGGTCTTAGTTATATAAGGCTGAATGGATTGCTCAGTGGTTAAGAGCACTTGATGCCCTTACAAAGAACCCAGGTTCAGTTCCCAGAACTGACATTGTGTGGGTTACAGTCATCTGTAACTCCAGTTCCAGAGGATCCAAAGCCTTCTTCTAGGCTCCATGGGCAGTGCATGCATGTTGTGCAGATACACACATGCACACACTCATGAACTTTAAAATATCTTTAAGACTCTATACAGGAATGCTTATGGCATAATATTAAGAGCACAGTATAAGCATCAAATTACAGTTTCCAAAGTATATACAATCTATACAGAATAAAAATATTGGAGATAAATACTGATAGCTTTTGCATCATGAAATAATTGTTATTTTAACCTCTATTATTTTTGAGTTGGTTATGTATTTCTAAATACATTATGTAATGAAAAGGAGTTCTTCCATAAGTGCTTTCAAAAATATTCGTATGATTTCATCCAGAAAAATGCTACTCTTAAATGTTCATACCTGATGTCTATAAGGACTGCTTGTCTGTCCTGTGAAACATGCTCAGGTCACAGATGCTTCTTTTGAGATTTTCAGATTTCTCCAGGTGTAACTCCTAAGTAAAATAGAAAGTATTTGTGATGCACAACGTAATCTTTTGTAATGTATGCATTATGAAGTGATTATTCCAATTAAGTTGATTAATATGCTCTTAACTTAGTTGCTATTGTGTGTATTTGACAATACTTAAAGTTTACTCTTCAATATCTCATGTGTACAGTACAGTAGAATTATCTGTAGTCACCAGGCTGAACATTAGATCTCTGATCTGACTCAGGCAATCGAAGTGAACCTTTGTTCCCTGTGAGCAGCAGCCCCAGATCTGTCCCTTCTTGGTGGCCACCACTCTACTAATTTTCTTAATTTTGATAGTTTCAGATTCCACATAGACGGGGAGTGTCTGTATGGGGATGTAATAAATTTGAAGACATGCACCCAGCTAACCCTGTTCCAAGTTGTGGGATTTTTATCTCTTCCCTTCAAGGGACAGGCTCTGATTCAAGAGAGTGCATCTGGCTGTGGTTAGAGCCTTTTTAAAGCCCCCCCCCCCCCCCCCCGGGAGCTGTCATTTGTGGCCTTCTATTCAGCTCAGACTACTGCTCTGTGGAAGAAAGGGAAGGAGTTCTTTGATGTATTTGCTGACTGGAACCTGACATTTTTTTCTCTTGATAGCATTGATGGATTTCAAAACATCTGACATAGTTCACAGTTCCTATAATTAGCTTTCCTTAAGTACCTTTCAAATGAACAAAATATTGCAGAAGTTAGTGAAACTTTTAAAAAGCTCATTTCATGCAAATATAGCATATTTAGAAAAATATATTTTCCAAATGAAAACTAAAGAAAAGAGGCACTAATTGTTTGTTTGATTTACAGGGATTTTTTAAATACCTGACTTGCTGCTAATATCTGAGTTCTCACATCAGCTTTTGTCTTCAGTCTGTTGCCACGTAGTTTGGTCGGCTTACAGAACGAAAGTCACACTGATGTGTGTCTGAAGGGGAAAAAGTAACTGGAAGATTTGGAGGTAAGTTTGAAAAAGGAATAATATTTAAATAACTTTTTGAGATAATTGTGATTTTTTTTTCATAGCAGACTAATACTGGACAATTTGACTACTTAAGAAAGATTATCGTGATATTTTCTGAAACTCCATAAATGAATGTTTGGTCTTCTAGGATATGAAATACTTTGCCTATCCTGCACTTTGAATGCATCATTTCTTCTGGTATAATTTAATATCATGCATTGATCATTTGGAAAGTATTAACTCATTGAAGTATATGTCATGATAATGACATATTTCATTCTTAATACAAAACATAATTTATTGATAATAATGCCAAAACCAACAAATGTCTTGACTATTATTTTATTGTAACCTCAACTAGAGTAATGTAAAACTTCTAAAAATTCTCTAATTTTCTCATGAAGTCTTAAAGTTTATTACTGGCAACAAACAGTGTTAGTTGCATTCAGGTTCATGACATTCAGTTCCATGAAAAAGTCACTTTGTTCATTTTCAAGTAAACTTTTTGCCAAAAAAAAAAAAAAGTCTGGATAAATGTAGTTGTCTGTCAGCTTTCCTCTCATGTAAAAATAGTGCGCTTGCAAGAAAAGGAGTTTGTTCAGCTTGCACTCAAGCGGCTGCATAAGCAGAAGCTAGCCAGTCCTTCTGAGAGCGGCAGAGGCTGTTTGAACATGCCCCGTCCTATCACAAAGTTAATTGAAAGAGATCTACTGGACAGAAAGAACTTAATGCAATTCTTAGACTCTACTCTTTCATCAACATGTTCTTAAATGAAACATGCAGTTTTTAAACTGCAAGTGCATTCATAGTCATCAAAACACAAGAGGCCCTGGTACAATTTAGTAATTCTGTCTTTAATTAGACTAAGAAGTAAGTAATGATATAAAGTATGAAAAACGAATTCATCACAATATGAAAGATAAATAAATTATAGTGACTTTGTGGGACTATTTTGATGTCTTGGATCTTCTGAAAGGGTCAACCTAGGATGTTGATAAAAAGCTTAATGTCATGCGAGTCATAAGAAAAAAAAAATCTTTTCAATGAGACAATCTAGCTCTATAGTCTGTGTTTATTAGTATTGTCCTATACTGTACCCAGATAGACTAAAGGTTTCAAGACAGAGCTAAGTTCAGGAGCCATGAATTCCAGGTATAGTTCATGGTCATGACTCCTGAAGTCACTCCATATTCCATAAGGGGACTGAGGTAGAAGAAGGAGAGAGTCACTGGAAAGATGGAGGGAGATGGAAAGATGTTTTTGGGACGCAGCTCTCCATACTAATAGCAAAAGATTATTGTTGCAGATGCTGTCCACACAAGAAGAAGCAAGTCAGGTGGACTGGAAAGTGGAGAAATCTTCCATGTGGGATCATGATATGGACTCTTGTCTCCAGAGGAAAGAGTACAGATAAACTCACTAAAGAGGGCTGTAGAAAATGTATTCTCTTGGGGTGGGTGACCCATGTATCATTTAAAACTGGGAAAAGATATGGAAAGTCCTGGACAAAGGAGAATTCACTCATATTAGAACAGGAGGCAAAATAAAGTATGAATATTGCAGGAGTGCCATATCTGTGTATAGATATGTAGGTATAATATACACATACCAATATGTATATAGCCATATATGTATTGTAGATATGTATACCTTGATTATGTGTGCATGGAAGTATATATCCATACATAATATCATGTTCATTTTATATACCATGCACTTACATGTATTCCACATGTGCTTGTTTATATACTGACAAACATACAAATATATGCTAATTTATCATTCCAGATCTACTTCTTCTTGAAAAGTTGATGAAGGCTGCATTTTCTAGCCTTCAACAGCTCCCAAAATATTTTGTTTCTAGAATAAAAAATTAGGCAGAAAATCTTTAGCTCAAGGATAAGAACTCATAAAGATTTTCAGCTTCTTGAAATGTGTGTTTACTTGGAATAAACAGCTGATAAACCAATTCTCTTAATTATATGTAAACTTGTTCATAATTACAGATCCCACTAATCCTGGGTTAGTCAGGGAGCCGGCTTCTGCTTGTGGAGCGTGTATCACACGGAGGCTCTACTCCTCTTTTTCCTTCCCATTCTTCTGTATTTAACAACAACAAAAAAAAGTCCCATGACTTTTAACAAAATCTTTAAACTCTCGGTGATCTTATTTCTCCATTTATTCTTCCATTAGTCCTGTCTCAATTCCAAGTTAGGAACTTAGCATTTCACGAAGGGTTCACTAAACTGTTTCATAACCTTCATAAACTCACCTTCAGATCCAGCTTGCACTATAGTTTCCAAAGACTTTTCAAAATCATGCCTCAAATTTCTGAATATGGAGATCATACACATATTTAACAGAAGTTCAGTGTTGTGGGATTACAAATGCATGTGGGACAAGTTCCACAGGTTTATCTTCTTTAAATTCTATTATATATATATATATATATATATACACATTTAGCATTATGATAATTTCTCACATCTTGTAATATTTACAGTCCCTTTCCTGTGAACAATACATCTATAAACTGCCCCTTTGTCTTATCCTCATGGACACAGTCCTTAGTTTCCTCTCTGTCCATTACATATTCATTATATGTTCCTATACACATCTTGCTTCAGCCTTGACCTTTGATAATGATACCGTGATTTTACTTTTTTCTCTATTTCTCTTCTCTTCTTTTATGCTTGGCATAGCTCGGGAATTGCCAAAGACTTTTCATTGTTACCTGATCACTTAAGTGTATGCCATTCTCTTTTTAATTTCACACATTTAAAAGCTGGTGAGATGGCTCAGTGGGTAAAGGTACTTTGCAGCCAAACCTGATGAGAAGAGCTCATGTCCCAGTACCCACGTGATTGAAAAAGAGAACTGACTCTGGCCAGCTGTTTTCTGACTTCCACAATTGCACCATGGCATGTTTGTGCACCCACACACATGCACATATAAAATAAATAAAATGTAATTTTATAAAACGATGTCTAGGTTCTGCCACGTGCACCTCGTATTTGAATTTTTGTCCACCACCTGTTCCTTCTCTCTCTGTTTCCTGCACCTGGAAGAGGACTGATCTGAGCAATCAGGAGAATGTTATGCTTTCCCCAGATGCAGCTTCTTAGACTGTGGTGTACCTGGACCCAGCCCAAGCCAATGGCATTCTCCCATAAAAACAAGTTGCTACTGAGATGTATTGGATATGTGATGGCTTCTGCTTGGTCTGTTATGGTGTCTGGTGTGTAGACAAAGTGAATTCAGAAGCTTTAAGTGTGGACAGGTTGAACCCTGAGCATCATAAAACAGAAGGTTCTTTACAAGAGGAGGGTGTTTAAAAGCAGCTGAAGGGCAAGTGAAGTGGAGGAGGGAGGCCTGGGAAGCAAGGGGAGAGGGGACGGAGACTGGGAGGGCACACAGAAGAGACAGACAGGAAAGGAGGAAAACAGGAAAGGCGAAAATGGGAAACACAGAGAGAAAGGAAGATAAAGGGAGGGAATGGACCAAAAAAGGGCGTTGAGGGAAAGCAGGAGAGTCGAGAAAAGGAAGAAGGGGGTATGAACAAAGGAAAAGAGATGGGGGAGGAAGGATGAGAGGAAGAAAGGGACAGAAAGGGAAGGGTAAACAACCGGAAAGCTAGCTCCCCCGCGGTGTGCAGGGCGAAGAGCTTAGACGTAATTCCAGGACACAGGCAATCGGTGAAGCAAGTTTGCGATGCTTCATGACTTGCCAGCATGATTTTGCAAGTTAAGTGACAGTGACTGTTGGCCATACACTTCTGCTTTGCTTCAGTGTCTTGTTTTCAGGACGCTGGACACGGAAGCTCCTGTCTCCACCTCCTGTCTCCCCAACCGGAACACTACTCATCCCTCGTTTCTTACCCTGGATCTGAGGCGTTTGAACTCAGATCCTCACATTTGCATGGCAAGTACTTTGGCCAGCCCTGTGGATACTCTTGGTCATAAGCCTTTAATCATAGAAACCGAGGGCCTGGAAGGTTAAGCAAACAAAGGTAGTTTCATTCTGAAACGATAAGGCTGAATGTTTGGGGCGCAGTAAGAAAAACTGAGATTTGCATTTCTTATGAAGGCCTTACTGGGTTAGGATCTATAAGGTAACAGATCTCCGTCTCCAGGCTCCCATGTCTATACTTTATGGCGAATTATTCTTTTTAGTTCGTGGCTTATCACACAATGCGGTAAAATAAATCAGAGAGTTGTAATTTCATTTTCCAAGGACATTTAGAGCAGAAGTAAATACATATTAATCTCCGTACAGAATTTTATTAGGGGAAAGGAGAAATTTAAGGAAGTTTATAGGTTGGATGAGGGCTTTGCAAAAGGTCATGGAAATAAATGCAAATAAAACCCCCAAACAAAGGAGAAATTAATGTAAACTGAGACCTGAGACCTACAGTTCCTCCTGGCAGGTAATTTTCTTGTTAGGAATAATGAATGTATTTGGGTGGGAGCCCTGCTCTGGAAATGATTTTCAAATGACCAAAAGAAGACACACACACACACACACACACATACACACACACACACACGCACATATGCATTCATATATGCATTAATATATGTCTCTTATATCCTTATTTCTTATACTGATGAAACACATTTCTGAAGAATGGTGTGCTTTATTTTTCTTCTGTAAGCATTTTCTTCCAAGATAGGAACCACTTTGGTGCATCTCAAAGATATTTTATTGCTAGGGTATTGTCAGAGGCTCTAAGAAATAATAGTATGCCTTCAGCATATAACTATTCTTGAATAAAAACATGAATATATTAATAAGTTAACTTGAATTTAAGGGGTGACATGGCATCTTTTAGGTCCTCTGGAAAACACATTAAGTTGAGAGATCTGTACATAATTTATTCAGATTTATCTAACTGCTAATACTTTCCCAGAACAAATTCATTGCTTCTGAAAGCTGCTCACCAGTAGTCTTTTTTCCAGAATGGAAATCTCAATAATTAGTACTGTGCCATCCATCTGGTAAACATATCTATATAAGTTGGTACATAGGTTTTAACTTTGAAAACCTTCCTTAACACTGGATTTTAACACATGTTATCTAGTCTTAACTACTTGCAAGTTTCACTTTGTGTGTCCCTAGATGCAGGGTTAAATAATTTATAGATAGCATCTTTCAGACATATATATCTTCATTTACTGCAAAGGGACGATACTGAGTGATGACTTACCACATTACGTTTTCAGTAAGCTAAATTACTGCCTGTCTGTAAAGAGAAAACTATGAGTGAAAAGTTGATTGTGGAACTCTAGATTAAACCCCACTCACCCAGGGCTTAGGGACCATTGCTGAAGAGGGGACAGAAAGATTGCAAGAGCCAGGGAAGAGGCCCAAGGCTCCATATGGAAATAGAGTCCTACAGCCTCCTGGAACCTTGCTTATATGAATCTACAACACTGGTGTCAACATGCACAGGACCCAGGCAAACTCAAGCAAGCAAAACCCCAGCACATATCTGTGGAAATGGGCAATAAGTCCCAATCTTAGTTGCAGAATTATTGGCGTCTGATTACTGCTGGTTGAGGAAGAACTGATCTTCGCAAGGGGTGATGAAGGGAGATTCTAGGTGGGCTGACTAAACTGTAGTGGATGAACTTGCACTGAGGGATGTCTGGGGACACTAGCTTGACATGATAAGCCTTGACATAGATGACAGAATGTATGAATTCCAGTGTGGGGGGTGGTATAGAGATGATTGGGATGTTCTATATTAAATACAAAAAAATTTAATAAAAATATACAAATATAGAGTCTGAGTCTCCATCACTAAAGGGGCCAAGCATAGCTCCAAACACTTGTAACTCGAGTACTGAGCGGCAGAGACAGAAGGATAGCCTAATTCCAGGTTCACTGTGATATACCCTGTCTCTGGAAATAAGAGAAATTAGGCAGAAGGTGATAGATTTAAACAAGCAACATGTCCTGTGGCCTTCACTGGTGAGCACATGGATGCAGAGAAAAACAGGCACACACACACATCTGTGCACCAAAAAAAGGGAAAGAAAAAGATAAAAAATGGAGACTGGAGAGATGGCTCAGCGAGAATGGGCAACAAGTGTACCTCTCACCACTCCTCCAAGAAGCTTCTTTTGCCAACAGACTGAGAACATTACAGAGTTTCATAACTGGTCAAACACAGAAAATAAGTATCTGTGAGATGCCAAGCCCTAAGTGACACATCTACAGTTCAGCCTCTACACCTAAGACTCAGGAAACATTGTGGAACAGGACGTGGAAAAATCTTTATGCATATCTCAGCTCTCAGCAGAAGAAGCTTCCTCATGCAACAGATGGTGATTAATTCATAAAGCCACAACCAAAGTTGTGCAAATAACCAAAGTACAGAGAATAAGAGACTGGAGAGTGCTTACCTCTGAATTATACACCTATATCAAACCACTGTCACTCAAGGCTCAGGAGTTTTTTGTGGAAGAGCTGGTAGGAAGATTGTAAAAGCCAGAGTGGTTGATGACCACAAGGAAACAGGAGTTTTTCAGACTTTCAGAAGTTATTCATATGAACACAAATTAAAAAAAAAAAAGAGCACTGGATATTCTGGAAGGTTGGTATTCTGTTCCCAGTACCCACATGGCAGCTAATAACCATCACTAACTCCAGTTCAAGGGGATCCAGTGCTCTGTTCTGGTCTCCACAGACATTGCATGCAGGGATGCACTAGAGCACGCATGCAAAACATTCATACACATAAAAGTAAATAAATAAAATAAAAAAGTAAGATGTAATTAGGTTAAAAATATGGATGGGGCTAAACCATGATTTTCAATATTCTGGAGTCAGAAGAACATTCTAGTTTCACTTTTGAGAGTCAGTAAAAAACTAGTAATCATAAAATTGCAAGAAAAGGAGAAAATTAAAGTTAAATTTGATCTACTCTGATTATATTCTGTATGGAACAAAACAAAGTCTCTTCAGGGAAGAATTCTGTAGTCCAAGGATCTCTCCACCTGGCTTGCAAATTGCCTCAGCATTCCCGAGAAAGGCGATGGTGGGGCAGGGTGCTGTTTATTTCCCACTTCCTTAAAGGATGATGACGGAGAGTTGAGTTGTGTGGGTTCTGGGTTTGGGTACAGGCTCCTTTCTCCAGTGCTGACCACCACCACCTTTGCCTGGACAGCGTCATCACTGGCTAGGTTTACCGCAGTAGCATTCAACATGGTGCCTCCTCGTGTCCAGCCTATTTGACACAATTTGTCCTTAGCATCATTGTCAGAGGAATTCTGAAAGCTGTATTCGGGTCCTATGTTTCCTCTGCTGAAAGTCAATGCTTATTTCTGTATGAAATCAGTCATTTCCTTAGCCTTGGAGGGACGCCTCCTTCTTTCCTTGACTCTGTCCACAGAAAATCGTGTCTTCTTCCAAAACTCCAGCACTTTGTTTTCCATCTGTATTTTAAACTTCTGAGCACATCTTCCACCGACACTCTCTGCTCATTATTGATCCCACTTAAAACTCTCTTCCTTCAGACATTCACCTCTCTACCTTTCTGACCTTCTTATATTTCTTTCCTTCAGGGTTCATCCTTTGAAGGCAATCTAATACTATAAAAACTAAACTTTTTTTTCCTCTTCCAGTCCCTGTTTACGCTGTATTGTTACTCTCTAACATGTAGATGATTTACTTACTGAGTAGTTTTTCAGTGTCATTTTGCCCTCACTAAAATGTGAACTTCTTTGAAACAGGGAATGCATGTGTGCACGAATATATTCCAAACACATGAACAACACCACCCAGTATGGAGTGTGTTCAGTAAATATTTGGTAATGTTTGAATTGCCTTGTTGAATCCTCATGAGAGTACTATAGAAATTCTAGCATTATTTTATTGTTTATGATTGAAGATATAATTAGACTCCTTGACTTCTCTCTGATTTTGAAATTAATGTTGTATAAAATTCTCACATGCACTAGGACCACATTATTTATTTCATGTAGATTTTATGAGAACTGTGTCATAGCTTCGGGAAATTTTAAAATTTATTATTTTTGCATAAGTGAATTTAAAATCCTTGAAGCTAATAGGGCATCATTTTTATTGAAAACGTTTGCCTTGGAACTCTGAGACTGCCGTACAAAAGTCCTTTTCAAACATGGTAATCAATCTCCCATTTCTGTTTACATCTGAGAATTCCAGTTCATCACTTCCACTAAAGACTGCAGTCATTTGCTCCTAATTGGGCATCTTGTGCACTCTATCTCAATTGCAGAGCAAAGCTGCCTGAAGCTCCTCATTACAGAGGCAGAAGGCTGGCAATAAACATCATCGTCTGCAGCCTCCATTTCTGCCAGGGACAGAGCTGCTTCTCTGACTAGCTAATGGTGTTCTAAGATTCTAATTGTCTGACACCAAAAGTCACAAAGTACTTTCATGTTCTCAAAAGAAAAACAAAAGCATATATAAAGTCAAACATGAAGCTCCATCCTGTCCAGGGAGGCTCCCTGAGCATGATGCAGCCTGCCTGGCCCCATGGCTCCAGGGAGATGGAGAGGAAACAGCTTAAGGGCCTGTATCACTCTCAAGGGAGATACTGCTACTGTTAACCTGATTTCCTCATTTCCCCTTCCTTTTCCCAAGTGCACCTCTCCTACTCCTCCAATGTCCTTGAAGTCTTTGTGGTTGGACGGAAGACCAGAAAGGAAGGAATTCTCATAAAGCCCTCCCAGAAATTGGGATCTTTCTGAACATACATATTGTTTAAATGCATTTCCTAAAGCCAAGGAGTGCTCAGGAAAGAAGATCATATCCCAGACAGAAAGTCCCAGAATGGTTTAGAAGCTATGCAATTATTTTCAAAATTGTATATAGTGTTAGGAACCCTCAGATTCTTAACCTAGCTTCTAAATAATGCTGTAGAATCTTGTTATTGTTAAGTATTTATATAATAATCTAGTACAGTGCCTGAAACATATCAAAAATCCAACAAAGAGTTGCTGTAGGTAATAATGGTAGCCTTAATATTAATCAAACACCATTATATGCTGACAGATGTTAAATCTCATTTAATTTTTTTTTAAAATAATGTAGGAGCTAGAGGTCTGGCTTAGCCATTAAGAGCATGTTTTGTCCTCCCAGAGGAAGCCAAAATTTGGTTCTCGGTACCTTCATGTCAACTCATAACTACTTGTAACTCCAGCTTCAGAGACCAATACTTCCACAGGTTCCTATACTCACATGTACACGCCCCTGCATGAGTACACATCATTTTAAAATAAATGAATCTTTTAAAGAAAATGATGTAGATACCCCTCACAGTTTTACTATTGAGGAAACTACAATTTAAACTGTGATGCTGCTCTCCCATAGACACTATACTTGAAGGAACTGGTTACATGACTGTCGATTCACAGTTCTGGAAATTCCTAGTATGATTTGTTCCCAGCATATTTGCTCTGTGTCACAGATAAAAGTATTTATGTTTCAGCACAGCGTTTTTCAGTTGGGCATCATTGGATCATCTCCTATGATTCTCCCCACTGAGTCTAGTCCTTCTTTTTGTCTGTCTCTTCAAGACAGGGTGCTCCTGGTAACCCCAGTTGACCTAGAACTTGCTAGGTAGACCAGGCTGGGCTTCAGCCACTCTCCTCTGCCTCCTGAGGGCCAGGACAAAAGGCCTGCCCAACCATACCTGGCTTCAGTTTTAGTCATCCTATGTAAGCATGTTGACACATGAAATTAAACCATCCCATTCATGATCACTGAATGGACTTTATGGATCCCCCTTGTTGAGGTCACATGTCACACAATGGTCAGTGTTGAGGAGCAAACAGGCTGGAGAACTTCCTCTGGCACCTCTAGTTCCTTTCTTTCCAGTTCAAAGGTTGTTTGTGTGACAGGAGAGGATCTTCATCAGCAAGTTTTTATTGCTCACCAATTTCTGTTTGGAGGCATCAGTCAAGCTCGGAGTAGGGGAGGAGAGCGAGGTCAGCCCTTGGTGATTCTCCACTGAGCTGCTGTGTAACTCCCTTCCAAAGCCCACGGCTCCTGTCTGTTAACTGTATCCTCCAGTTTTTTCTGATTTTCCATATCTATTCCAACAGATCGCTTTCTGCTCTACTTGGTACCAGCATGCTTTACATCCTTGTTTCTCTTAACCTGTATATATTTCTGTGTGTTTGCATACATAGGTACACGTGTGTGCATGTGCTCATGGCAACCAGAAGATGTCTTCCACTGTTGCTCTTCAGGTATGCTCCCCTTTGGTTCCTCAGACAGGTTATTTCATTGTCCTGCAGCTTGTCAAATAAGCTAGACTTTCTGGCCAATGAGCACCAAATGTCCACTTACCTCTGATTCCCTAGCCCAGGGTTTACAAGCTTTTACCACTATTCCCAGCTTTTGATGTGGGTTCTGGCTTTGAACTCAGAACCTTATGCTTGTGAGGCACACACTTTGCTGACTGAGTTATCACTCCAGCCCACCTGCCTCTAAATCTTTTTAAGTAAATCCATCTCTGAATTCCCCCCATGTGTGGTATCTGTTGGTGCCCTTAGAGGCCAATAGAAGGTTTTAGATTTCCTAGTTCTAAAGTTACAGTTGGCTGTGTGCCACCTTCTGTGAATGCTGGGAATTGAACTAGGATCCCTTGGAAGAGCAGGAAGCTTCCTTAACCATTAAGCCACCTCTCCAGCCCTCTCAATGATTCATTTATAAGGTGTAGTCGATTTTCCTATTTATTATCTGCCTTGGCCCTGACTGACTCATTTTCTATTCCTAGAAAACAGCATTAACCGTCTCTGATCACTGTCTATGCCCAGTAAGAGCTGAATTGCTCTGAATTGAGTAAACTGCTTTGCTCTTTTGTGTGTTCTCTTTATTTCACTCCCACAGTAGCTAACGAATAATTTGATTCCCTTCCCACTTGCCAATTGAATAAGAAGGGGCCAGTTAAATAATTTCTCTAAGTTAACTAAATAGAAGTAGAGGATCAAACCCAAGAAGATTGATGCCAAATTCAGTGAATTATAGGTTGCAGAAAAATGCATGCATCCTGGGGGATAGAATAACTCCCAACAACAAAGCAGAGAACTTTCTAGAACAATGACCAGCAAATAGTGACTGGAAAGAACTAAAAGAAATGGGGAACTAAACTTATAATACCAATGAAAAAAAGGAAGGACCTGTTACCTTGTGTGCAGAAAAAAGCATCAGTTTATTACAATGAATAAGCCAGAAGGTCCCTGATTGCCTGGACTTCTGCAAAAAGTCACCTCTCTGCCTTGAAACATTATTGCTTACACAGTGTGCTGTTTCCAAGGAGAAGGATTCATTATTGCAGGATAAAGAATGTAATTTGAGCAGCATCTTCAATTTCTTTCTCTCTTTAAAAATGTCCTTTCAAGTTCTCTGTTCTAAATGGTTTCTATTCTCCATCTAATTGGGGGAATATCTTTTCTTCAAGGAAAATTGTGAGGAAGGAGGAATGCCTGCAGGTTTAACTCAAATTGAATATTTTGAATATTTCGTCTGTTTTAGTCACATGTCATAAAAGAAACTGTGTCTTGCCCATTTTGTACATGAAATTTGATATAGTCTGATACCATAGTAAGGCTATCAAAAAAGAAAGATTGTATTGGAATTAAAAGTACCAATCAATTCTAATTTCACATTGTTAAAATTAGCTTTCTAGTGTGGGTCCCTGGACAGTTTCACTCACCCGGGGCTCATTGGGGAAGAGGGGCCAGAAAGATGGTTAGAGTCAGGGAGGAGGTTTGTGACCAGATGGAAATAAAATCCTACATGCTCCTGGCACCCTGCTTGTATGAACCTTACAGCCGTGGTTCCAGGGTGCTCAAGATCCACGTAAACTCAAGCAGACAAAAATCCAGCATGGACCTGGAGAAATGGACAGCAGACCCCAAACCTTGCTGAAGAAATATTGGCAACTGATTACAGCTGGGTAGTGAGAATGAGCTAATCTTCTTAAAGCAAGAAACTCTGGATAGGCTGACTAGACCTCAGCGGATGAACTGGCACTGAGGAGCATTTGGGGGCATTAACTTGATACAATAGACCCTAACACAGATTAAAGACTGTATGGATTCCAGTTGGGGTCTTGGGGGAGGGTGCCAGTGGGGAAGAGGGTTTAAAGAAGATTAAGATTATTGAGATGTTCTGTATGAAATACACATTGATTCAATAAAAATGTGAAAACACCTTTTTATAAATACTTCAACAGTTCAAATTGAATATATACAAATCTAATTTTCATTTAAAAAAATGTGTGTGTGTGTGTGTGTGTGTGTGTGTACATATACATTTGTGGAGCTATCTATGGAGATCAGGTGCAGGTTTGAGGAACTCTGAGCCACCTGACATGGGTGGTGCTGGGAACATAATTTATGTCCTTAGAAGACCAACAAATACTCTTAACTGCTAAGCTGTTTCTCTATCCCTGTCTTTGGTTTTTGAAATAAAAATTAAGTGTCGTAGTAAAAATACATCTTGGTTTCTCATTGTTAAATAGAGAATAATAGAAAAAATATTACTGAAGAAAGAACTGAGCTCTAAAACCATAGGCTGAATATTCCTGAGAGGGTTTGATCTGTGTTTTTAATGGAGATGCAGGTAAAATGATTCTTTAAAGTCACTATTCAGTCTTTGAAAACTTACAGCATGATTTTGTATCAGTTATGTACAAATTTTATAAGCTTCTTCTATGATTGAATATTTGTTTTGTAGAAGTTCTGTTGGAATGATTATGTTTTTGTCCTTGAAAATGGTTTCCAGATCATTTAACGTTATTACATGCTTTTTCTATCTAGATCTTTGTCTCTTAGTTCACTATCTTTACCAACATCAGATCCAAGTCATTTTAATCATATTGAGAAAAAAAATGCATGAAAAGATTTATAAGAGAATTCAGTGGTAAGGACTGTGATAGCTTTCTTATATTCTCTATAAAGAACATTCTAATGTTTTCTTTTTTGGAACTATTTATGCTTTTGATCATAAATTTCTCTCTTTGTGTGTAGTTTATCTGCTTCTCCTTCAACCATATCTACATCTTCCTTCTTCCTACTTCTATAATTTCATCTCTCAATACTAATTCAAACTCGCAATTCCCATTGGAAATGCCAGGCAGCGAGCTTGGGTCAAGAGGTTACAGAAAATCCTTTCCATTACAGCAAAACAACCCAATACAGCATCACCCACCCACTCCAAGAGAATTCTGTGGAAAAGGGGCACATGTAAGAAAGAGGAGGGTGGAGAGGCCATGGGGGCCTTCACCTCGTTATAGCAAACTATTCTTCAGTGGTTTCTAAACTTGATCAACAATGATTTGTTTTATGTCCTGAATTAAATATAATTTAGTGTCTGCTGTTTAAAGTTGTTTTTGTAAATACAGGAGCCATAAAACTACTCAGGGCAAAAGTCAGATGAGAGCAACTGAGATTAGAAGCTGGAAACTTTTGTGGACAAATTTTATATGAAATGGGTGAGGGTGAGTTTATTTATTTCTCCTGCAGTCAACTCTATGTTCTGTTCTTCCTGCTCTTAAATTCCTTTCTCCTTTATTTCTCTATGCCTAGTCTCTCAGCCTTAAGTGTTGAAATTATACTTCATTAAATATACCATATTTAATACTAAGGAGGGACTACTTCAAAAATGTAAAATTTGGAAATCATCCTAAAAGAAAAACAGCTATTTTTAGCCCTCCCTCCAGTCAAAGAGTATGTTCCTCAAGCCTTCCGCTGGTGCAGCAATGAGTAGGGTTTCAGAAGGTCCCTACTTCATGAGTCTGAGATACTTTAGTAGAATTTATTTCTTCCCGGGTGAATGTTTAATATGATTTCTTTTCTTTTTTGATGACTATTTCTTCTTCATCATGGATACCTGGTCAGTCCATCTGCTCTCAATATTT
Organism: Eospalax fontanierii; assembly: GCA_035773235.1. Classification (NCBI taxonomy): domain Eukaryota; kingdom Metazoa; phylum Chordata; class Mammalia; order Rodentia; family Spalacidae; genus Eospalax; species Eospalax fontanierii. The sequence continues at coordinate 90,079,141 of CM069531.1, read as the reverse complement.
ATCAGTTCCTGCAATAGTTTATGGTTTATTTTCAGGATGATTTGCTTTGGAGGTTCTTTTGGAAAGCTTGCATGCAATATCTGGATTCCAACCCCCCATCCATTCTGTTCTTGATTAGGATAATTAGTTTTCCAGGAAGAAGAACTGCACCTTCATTTGGGGTAGTATATTTCATACTATTCTTTAACCTCCCAAATCGTTCTTATATATCTTTATTATTTTATTTTATTTTTAGGATTCATGTTGAGTTTTTCAATTTTAACATCCACCCGACTGGTCGGTTTCTAGACATGCTGCCTCTGCTTTCTTTTGGTGTGATATAAACATAAACCTCAACAGCCTCAATGCATTATTTCCATCACTGTAACAAAGTGCTTGAGGCAAGTAACTTACACAGAATAAAGGCTTATTTCAGCTCAGAGCTCTAGAGGGTCCAGCTCAAGACTGGGCAAACCTATTCCTGTGGGCCTCTGCTAGGCATGCCAGATAGATGACAAAATGGGTAGCATGAGCTACGGGGCCTGGCAGAGTGCTCGTCTGGCATGCATGAGTCCCTGGTTCAATTCTCTGCATTGAGATGACAATGTGGGTAGCATGAGCTACGGGGGCCAGCAGAGTGCTCGTCTGGCATGCATGAGTCCCTGGTTCAGTCCTCTACACTGAAAACAAAAGGAAGAGAAAAGAAGAGAAGAGAGAATGAAGAAAGGAAAACAGTGAAAGAAAAAATAAAGAACAGCTTGGAAAGCTACAGTCATACAATCCCCTTCAAGGCTATGCCCGAAACGACCCAAGCATTTTCCAGAAGCCTTCACCTCCTAAAGTTTACACCTAATAGTGGAACCCAGAGATCAAGTTGTCAAGCACAGAGATTTGGGGAGACATTCCATTACTAACTCTATCACTGTTGGGCTCAAGGAAGAGTGTAACAATCTTCATTAATGAGAGAAAAATTTTATTTAGAATTCTTCACATCTAATGCCTCAGAGTTTTCCATCCTATGAGTTTTCTTGTTCTCCGAAACTTCTTTCTTCTCTCTCTCCCCTAGGCAGTGCTTGGGTTATCTGTTGCCTTCTTTCTAGCAATTATTCCTGTCTCCATTTCTTTCTCCTGTCCTCCTCAGAGCAGTTTAACTTGATTTATTTTAAACATGTTTTCCCGGAATACAAAACTTCAGTTCCTGTTACTTAGAAATGGAGAGTAATGAAAAAAATAACTAATTGTATACTTGTATATCATGTAATTATGTAAAATTACCTGATATCTCTCTCTCTCGGAGCCTGGTTTTCAAAAGCACTATTTTAATAGTTGATTAATATTAAACATATGAACATAGTTATTTAGTGTGCTTTATTTAAATATTATTAGTTATAGTTAAAATAGTTTTATGCTCTCCACTGCAACGATTAACACCAAGTTAAATCTATCGATGAAATATTTCTTTGTCATTTTTTTTTATTGTGATTATCAGAAGCATATGCACTGAATCAGAATTGAATCCTTTGGAAGAAAAAATAAAAATTTCACCTACTATTAGTTTCAAGAACAATGTGTGGTGGGGGGCGGGATCCTTTACCTTGCTGTGCATATATAGAGGTATATGGTCTTTCAAAAGGATGATTAAGAATGAATTAAATACATTATTTTAATTTCCACATCTTCTATTAATTAATACTTTAAATTTGTATTTTGAGCTTGTCAGTTTTTGTCATTGAACAGTTATGCTTTGAATAAATCATGAGGTGCTTGGACGTGCTGTGATAATGTACTAACCACAGAAAATTAGTGGCTTAACATATTTATTTCTTAATTATGTAAAGCCATTTGGGATCCAACTACATCCTTGAGCATTTCCCTTTAACTGAAGCTAAGTAAAAGGTGTCCCCACACAGCAGCTTTGTCACCTGGGATCCAAGATTTCTAGAGTTGCTGTGCCTCCTGTCAGCTTTCCATGCTCATCCTGTGGTATACTTGATGGGGTACCCAGTGAGCCACCTCCTCTGGAGCAGGATTTTCTTTTTAAAGCTTCCTTTTATTATTCTATTCTGAATTTGCAAAGTGAGATTTCTGTCACAGGTCCTGGAATTCCTAGGGAAAGATCAAAGTGCCATTATATTATTTGCAAAAGAAAAAATGTAAGAGGGAAAAAGCTTGTCAGTCTTCAAGTAATTATTTCTTTACAGAAACTTTCATCAGGTTAGACCTAAAGAGGGTGGAGGCTCTAATTAGGAGCAGCTAATGTGAAATCACGCAGGCAAGGGAAAAGGGCAGAAAATGAACACCACTAGATCTAAATGTTTACTTGAAAACAGGCTGAGATGAAAATTTCACAGGCCAGGTGCTGGTCTTTTCTGGTATTTCTAGAAGTTGCCTTACTTTCATTATGGTTAAAATTTTCCCAGAAGATCATTTAGATTCTGTCTTCTGGGAAGAGCACCCACACAAATGAATTAAAATACAAGCTAAATTCAGCTTTGTTCAAATGTGCCTCCACCTAGTGTCTAACCCATACTCTCCCTCCTGCGTCCCGCCCACATCTCCAGGAAGAAAGGAAGACTGGGTAACTGCATTCATGCTTAAAGCTGAAAAGAGCTGAGGTCTGCGTACTCGTGAGACATCTTCCCGAGCTGCTCTCTTATGAGGCTTGCGTTAGGCCCTAGCATTTTACTAAACATCTTAAAAGCCATGGCCCTGACCTGATCCAAGGAGGGCATGGGATTTGCTCCCAACTCTGTCGTCCCTCTGTTCTCCAGGACACTGTGCACCATCTCCTCCATTTCTCCTTTAATCTGAGCTTGTCTTCTTTCCTCGACTGTCCATTTTACAAGACGAAATTACAATCCTTTTTCTTAATATAAATAGTAATTTCAGCTTTTTCTAATGAATTCATTTTGGCTTATCTTAAGGCAGATTGCTTTTGGCATAGGCTTTTTAAGTTAATTTGAATTTTAACTGAATTTGGTTTCTGAAATTGCTTCCCCGTACATTATGTAATCTTTCCCTTAATATCTGTTACCCCTGCAGTTCTGTTTGCACCTGAGTGAGACGAACAGAAGAAAATGTGTCTGCTAAACTCCCAAAGGCAGCGCATCACTGACTCAGTTTTTCTAGGGGGATGATAGTTAAAAAGAGGAAAAAAAAAAAAGGAATAAAATCTCAACAAAGTAATGACTCACATTGATTAGTACACACTCTTAACTCAGCAAAGGAAGCTGACAGAAATCACAGTTATCTGCTAACAGGAGATGGAGGAGGAAGGCGGAAATCATACTAATGAAAGAGTTTCAGCACCTACGGATTACAAAATCTGCTTTTCTTCAGACATGTTGTATGCATTCACAGTACTAAAAACATGCTTGATGTGACCAAGCATTGCAGTATATGCCTGCAATACCAGCACCTGTAAGACTGAGGCAGGAGGATTGTTAGAAGTTAAATGCCAGCTTGGGCTACAAGGTAAATACCAGGCCAGCCAGAACCTGTCACAATAAAACCACCACGTATGTTTGATGGTATACCCAATGAGAATTAAAGTTAAATTAAAAGGTAATCAGGAGGAGAGAGGAAAAAAAAACTCAGATAGATCCATTTAGTTTGCAACACCTTTGCCCTACAAAGTGCACTGTGGGCTAGGATGGTAAGCCTGAGTATTTCGATACAAATGGCTTTTTTCCTGGGAGAAGAATAACTACTGAAGGCTTGAACCGGTCAGAGGATGCTCACTATCAGGAACCCAGGAGTATTAACGGCAGAGTATGCGACATGAAGAAAATAGCCATAGGCCTTTCTGGAAAGACAGGGCATGAATGATTTCCTTGAAATTTATGCAAAACATTTTACATAGATCAGGTTTAGGAAGCTCATTAGAATCCAGGATCACAGGAGGAAGAGGAAGAATACGGGAGTTTGTAACGTTGCCAAATTCCTCAGTGTTTTTAGCTCTTTGGTGGCAGAGGGAAGAGAGTTATATTCACAAACATATGGCTAAAGTTGATAAGATCTAATTATATGTTTGCAGCTGTTTCAAATCTGTAAATATCCTAAAGTTGGTCAACATTAGCAACGTATGACAAAAGCAGTATAAATAAAGGAAATTAGCTAAAAACTGAAACAACAACAACAATTCCTTTTGAAGGGAGGAAATTAGAGGCTAAGCTCTCTAAGTGTGACTTAAACAGGATAAAGATCAGAACCCCAGTGTTCTACATACATGAGAAGCTTGCACCTCATTAACAGGAGTTCTGGAATTAATTTGTGTGTATTGGAGGACCCTCACGAGGTTTCTTACCAGTTGGAAGAAATGCAATCCATCAGGGTTATTAAAGGACTAACATGGTCATTTAGATAACTTTGAAAACACAATTCATTGTCTGTGACAGATCGTCATGCAGAGTTGTTTTTTACAAGAATATAAAAATCAAGATATAATATATCAAATAAAAAGATGTGGCTGAACACTCAAGAATGGTAGCTCCATTAAGTATTTGCCAAAAACCAAAATGCCCAATCACATTTGAACACCAGTCAGTCAGATGTTTTCACTGCAGCAGATACCTAGAATGCCAACTTAAGGGCGGAAGGATATAATTTTTTCAGGGATTCATTGGTTTTGGTCCATTGTGATAAGGGGCAGAACAGACCAACTCACATCATGGTGACAAGCAAAGAGTGATGAGAATGTTTAGTCCTATTGACTATTTAGTCCTATTGACTATTTTTCGCTTCTCTTTTCTTCTTTCTCCTCTCCTCTTTCTTTCTTTCTTTCTTTCTTTCTTTCTTTCTTTCTTTCTTCCTTCCTTCCTTCCTTCCTTCCTTCCTTCCTTCCTTCCTTTCTTTCTTTCTTTCTTTCTTTCGTTCTTTCTTTTCTTTCTTACTTTTCCCCTTTGAGCCCTTGTGCGTTCACACCTTGAGGAAGAGGATGAAGACAAGCAGAGTCATCAACCTGCTCAGTCAGTCCTTCATGGACACATCTGTGTATGCATTTGCCTCACTTCAGGGATTCATTCCAGTTTAATCAAGTTGTCAATCAAGATTTGCCATTAATAACACACAGTTACAAACAGGAAACAACTTGTCTGGTTAAGTGTAGGAATATAGTTATAAAACGCAATTACAGATGGTTGTTAGCCACCATGTGGTTGCAGGGAACTGAACCCAAGTTCTCTGCAAGACTAGGCAGTGCCCTTAACTACTGAGCTGTCGCTCCAGTGCTTGCTTGATAATTTAACTTTAGTAGTAAAATATGGGTAGAGAAGCAACATTTTGACCTTTCCTCTTTTTCTACGATGTCTAATGCAAACCTATTCCACAGGCTACCTATAGCAAATAAATATCATACTGACATAGGATCAAAATAATCACTATTAAAATTTTAATAGCTGGGGCTGGAGAGATGATTCAGTGGTTAAGAGAAATGGATGCTCTTGCAAAGAGCCCTGGTTTGATTCCTAGCAACCACATGGCAGCTAACAACCATTTATAACTCCAGTTTCAGGGGAATATGGCATCTTCTTCTGACTCCCTGGGCATTCCATAACATGTGTGTACTTACACATATGCAAGCAGTATATTCAAGTACATAAAATAAAAATAGTAGCTAAAGTATTTCTAAAATTGCAACATCTGTTTTGAATTTTATTAGTGCAATATGCATGCAGCCATACACGCTTTCTGTTTTGGGTGACAAGGTGAAGACTGGTTCTTTACATGAAATGGAGAGAAATGGCTCATTCAGAGAGATGAGGCTGTTCCTTGGATGGTTTGTAGGTTCCCTGATTCGGCACACATATTTTTAACAAGGACATGTACCAGTTCAATCTAACTTCACTCAACTAACATGCCATTATGAACACAACTGCCTGGAGTCATTTTCAACAGACCGACAAGATGATCAAAGTTAAGGCAGATGAAACAACAAAATGCAGAGTCACCATGCAGAAAAACCTTCCCTATAACCTCTGTCTGGACACTAAGTACCTGTTTGAGTGAATTTAACTCAACCTTCTACAGTGATGATTCAAACTCTCACTTGGTTGAATTTCGGAGAGTCCACCTTTATCCTACAGTAGTTCTTTGGATACATAGTGGGTTGTACCACTGAACTGAAGGAGAGTATCATGGGAAACACAATCTTGTTTTCTTTAAGTCTTGAAAGCCATGATAATGTTGATCTCAACATGCTTTCTTGGCAGCAGAAGTGAAGCACTTTCAGAGATTTTGATTTAGTATTTCCCAGCACAATGACTCTGACTCTTCAAGGCAAGGATTCTTCCAACACCTAAGTATAGCTCCTCATCTATGTAGGAAAGGCAAAGCCTTTACTGCAGAATCAGTCTAATGACCCAAATTTTCCAATGAACCAATGACAGAAAATGTTCTGGTCTTTATAATCTTCATTCTATTAAAAGATATGGTGATATTTGGAGTTTCCTGTTACCAAGTTATTTCAAGTGTCTCAACTAATATATATTTTAAGAATAAATATTTCCTTCTTTAAAGGGTTTCATCATTGGATTCAATGTCTCTGAACTAACTTAGGTCGAAAACAATATAATAATATTTTCATTACCAATTAATTAATTGTCCTGGTAATATGTCATCACTGACCATTGCTTTTTATTATTGGATAATATTGAAGTCTATTAATCCTTGTTGCAGATCCCTAAAGGTAAAAGTATCCTGATCATCACTCTAGTATCATTTTCCACTGAGCTGGTAACATCACTTTCCTTCTGTTAGGATTTTCAGCTCCAAAGAAACATAGCTGTTGCTACTACTTCAGGTATCTGAAAGTCTCAGCAGAGTGCTTCAATGTTAATACATTATATAGTATCCAGTCTGCTAATCCACAGCTCTCACTCCAGGACCCCTAAAACCAACCAGATGTGTTCTTTTACATTATGTATCAAGCAAGTATGCAGATTATTTTGTTGAACAGAGCTTTTCATCTTGGAATAAGAGTTGTATTTGTACCTCCTCAGGCTGAGCTGAAACCTATCTCTAAATATCAGAGACAATGAATGAGGAAGGAAAGGCTCTGTGGAAGGCAAACAGAACCTCACAAGGATTCTACTTCACAGGAGATCTTTGCACAGGCTCCAAATAAGGAGAGGCTGATCTCCTTTGTAAAAGGATAAAGGGCTCCTTTAAATGTTTGCAAGAGTTTAATAGAATATAGAGTTCACAGACTCTCTCAGGTTAAGAGCCAAATCCTCATCACAAATTTTGAGCTCTACTTTTTCCATCCATGGAACAAATCTTAACTCAGAGGATTTGATGAGTCTTTGCTTTTGGTCTCTTCCCAGTTCTGTTACAAATGAGTCCTGGAATCAACTATTTTCCTCTTTCTTCTTCTTCTTCTTCTTCTTCTTCTTCTTCTTCTTCTTCTTCTTCTTCTTCTTCTTCTTCTTCTTCATAATCTAAGTGTTCTCTAGAATTACTATTCTATTCATTGTGTTGAAATCCGTTAATTACTGCACTTAGTATTGGGTACATGCTGCTTCCTTACTGAAAACCCCACATGTCACATAAATCACAAGCCATATTAATGTATGTATGGCCAGCAGAATGGGAGGCCTCCAAAAGACACAAACATTCACATTAATGGATTTTCTCATCTGTGTGACAAAATATCTGACAACAATAACTTAAAGGAAGTGAGGTTTACTTTGGCTCACTGGTGAGAGGTTATAGTATATTGTCATAAGGTGGCATGGGAGTGGGGTTACCAGGAACTTGTGACATCACTTCTCCTCTTGGAGGATCAGAAGGCACACACAGTGCTCTAGTTGGATCTAGAAAGTAATATCATCTTCAAAGCCCACCCCAAGTGGCCTACTTTCCTCAGTAAGCCCCATCCTCAAGCCTCTAAAACCTCTTAAAACAGCACTACCATCTGGAGACCAAGTGTTCGAACATGGGATCCAGTGGGAGACACATTCACAGAGCAGCATCCCCAAACATGGACTTGGCTGGTATGATTAAAATGTGAAGCATGAGACGATTGGAAGATGAGTTGGAATCACTAGAAGGAGACACTCTGAATCCTTTGAGTCCTCAGTGTGATCAAAGAGAGATCTGATGAAGAATCTGAAGGCTCAGCAGGGAATAGCATGGATCTACTGATGGAGCAACTAGGGAATGCAGAAAATTCTAGAGCCAGGTATTTGTCCTTAGTACAGCAATGAAGAAAATGAGCCATGGTCCTACAACAGCCAGACAGAGAGAAGGAGAGATAGAGAGTTCTACACTTGGCTAATTGAGACAGTTCATCTTTCCTTAGAGATTCCAGAAAGAATCTTTCTAATGCCTTGACTTAAGCCTGACAAGCTCTCTTTGGACTTCTGATCGACACACCTTAACTATTCGATATTCATTGCTGTGTGGTTGTTTTACCTTAAGCTGAAAAATTGTGATACCTTTTTATGACAGCAATAAAAAAATCAATCATTCTTAAGAAGAAATCAATCTGTATATTGAAAAGGTCTGTGTGCCAGAACGTTCTACTCTGCTCACCATCAGCAACTGGGGTCACAATTGTCCTCTGATAAGTGCTACAATTCCAAAATTTAATCATGAAAGTCTGTTATCTGGGACCTCCTCTGCTAATGACAAGAGATCCTTAATTATTTCCAAAGTTGAACTCAGGCCAAGGTTTCTGGGGATGCAATTCATTTGAGAAGTTCAGAAAGCAGGATTAAGACCAGAAAGAATGAAGCAAAAGTTCTTTGCTTTTTAATATTTTTTAATGTGTATGTATGTGTGTGTGTGTGTGTGTGTGTGTGCGTGTGCGTGTGTGTGTGTGTGTGTGTGTGAGAGAGAGAGAGAGAGAGAGAGAGAGAGAGAGGTGCAGGTGTTCATAAAGACCAGATGAGGATGTCAGATCCCTTGAAACTAGAGGCATGGGCGGTCTGACATAGGTACTAGGAAACAAACTTAGCTTTGGTCCTCTGGAAGAACAGTAAGCAAGCACTTCTAAACATTTAGCCTTCTCTTCAGTTCTAACCAAGACTCAGAGAATTCAGAAATGAGTTATACATTGCTATGTATTTCTGACACTGGATCTGGAGGAAATATATATATATATATATATATATATATATATATATTTTTTTTTTTTTTTTTTTTTTTTTTTTTACTTTGTGTATGAATGTTTTGCCAGTATCATGTAAGTGCCTCACATGCATGCAATGACCATGGAGGCCAGAAGGGAGTGTCAGATCCACTGGAACTAGAATTACAGACAGTTGTTAGCTGCCATATAGGTACTAGGACCTGAATCCCCATCCTCTCTGAGAATGGCCAGTGCACTTAACAAATTGCTGAGCCATCTCTTGCAGCCTCTGATAGAAGCTTCTGGAAATGGCCTGCAAAATACATTAAAGGGTGTTTTGTGTTTTGGGTTTGTGTTTCTGTTTCCCTAAGACAACTTTCCACATGCAGTGATAACTCCAGCACTTCCAGACTGAACGAGCCTGAAGGACAATTAAATTAGCAATAATTTACTTCCACAGAGATTGTATGAGTTGAGAGCATCAGTTACTGGAAGTCCAGAGAGAAGTGGAATTTGTTATATGGGAAGAGTGGTGGGCGGAACGATGAGGGTAATTCCAGTGGCAGAGTGTTTACTTAGCTTTTGCTAGGCAGTGACCGGATTTCATCTCCAGAGCAGGAAGACTAATTTTCTACCAAGAAAGGAAATAAACAAATCTCAAAACCTGCCAGTGTTAATGTCCTAAAAACTCCAAGGTATGATTTTGTTATTGTTGCCATTGCCAATGGACGAAAAAAAATGTCAATTTATGTAAGTGAATAGCTGATCAGTGAGCTCAAACTTCTTGGCTAGGTCCAAGATGAGTTCATTAGGGGTTCTTCTTACATTTGAATTACTCTTATTTAACTTCATTTTCCAGTAGACAGTAGAAAGTACATCACATGCATGACAGAATTATGTCCTGTCTTTTATAACCACCCCAGCAAGAAGCTCCCATATTCTGAATAGTTCCCACTGATCCATGCCTGATTTCCATTGATGACTTCGGTCACAAGTCTACTGCTTGGCCAATCCATGCAGATGATGACAGGAAATATCCTGATGAGTAAGGTCTGAATAAATTGTTTCCTACTAGAAACTCAGGGTAGGAGGAAGGTAGAGTCTAATCCCATGTAGTAGTTTGGACTGGAAATGGAGGTGGTACCAAAAGAAGGGAGAAGTGATTATTGTCAAATATATATATGTATATATATATATATATATATATATATCCTCCATAATGAAAGATTGAGATGTTGTGTATAGAAGATAAGATTCATAGAAGTTTTGGGGTCTTATGGATCTGGCATTTTAAAAATTGAGGTCATTTCAAGGATAGAAAATGTAGGAGTCTTCAATGAAATGAAAAGCTAATGGATTTACATTTGGTTGGATATAAGCTGTATTAAAAAAAGTAATAAATGGCATTTTACCATATAAATAGTTTTCAATGGGAGATTAGGTTAAAAGTTCTTGTTGTACTCAGAAAACTTTATATGACCATTCACTCATTCACTGAAGTCTCTTCTGCAGTCACCTAAAAATGTATAGGGTGAGTAATGAAGTGGCTTGCATTCTCTCATTTAACAATAAACAATACAACAATGCATAAAAATATGCATAAACAAATGAGAGCACTCACTATAATCTAAAAACTGATACAGAACCAGGCAAGAAAACCAAGTCCCTGTCTGTGTTCTAGTAACAGAGCACAGAACACAGGTAGTGTTAGAATTCCGAGTGTTACTTGAGATTAAATGCAAAGAAGGAAAGCACAAACTAGAAAAAGACTAGGATGGTGGGGACCTGTGGCTTGACTGGTGAGCCACAGGGCAGGTCTCATCGGTGAGATTCCATTTAACAGAGGAAGAAATGAAATATGGAAAGCAGAAACGACTAGATCAGGACACAGTCATACACACATGGATCTATACACTATTCAAGCAGAGGAAGGGTGAATCTCTCTACATAATATATTTTCAGAAGCTTAAGAAGTCAGGCCTGAGTTCCAGCTACTCAGAAGAAGGAGATAAGAGAACTGTAAGTTCAAAGCCAGTCTGAAAAACAGAGTGGGTTCAAGGTCAGTGTGGATACTTGAGTGAGACCCTACCTGAAGAGAGATCTGGGGAAGAATATCAGTAGAAGAACACCTACATAGTATGCCCCAGGCTCTAAGCTCAACCTCTAGCACTGCAAAAAGTAAATAACGAGTAAATATTTTTAAATACTCAATAAAACAGTTGTATTAACTTTCACCAAGTCTATGGAATTTCATCAATTTAACGTATTAAAGAGATAAGGAAATGTCAGTGTATTCTATTAAGCAAATATGTCACAAGTGTTTTCAGATGAACATATAATACTTTTTGAAATTTATCACAGCTTACAATTTAATACTAAATTTTATAAATTAAAAATTACTTATAAATAATTCTCAGATCATTGAGAAAATTAAATCTGTGATTTCAGTCTATTTAATAATTATCAGAAATTATATTTTGAGCTAAGGACAATAATAAAATTCAAAGCACATGGTAGTCTCTATTATTACAATAAGCAAAACATAAAAATAAATCAGTAAGAATTGACCAGAAGTGAATAGAAAAAAAAAAAATAAGAGGAAAAGGTGAGCAGTACTGGAAGAAAAAAATCATAAATATGAAATCAGAATGGATGAGGCAATATAAAAATTTGATTTTCTAAGAAAAATTCATTTGCTTTCGCACTTACTATACCTGAAATACTTAGACAAAACTATAAAATTTTAGGGACAAGAATGATGATGTCACTACTGGCCAAATTCATTTTGAACATGATCAAGTGAGTATGTATAATTTAATTTGAAGTTATGACTGTGCAGTATTATTTTATAGGGAAATATAAATTGCATAATTGTGCAGTTAAAGACATCCAATGATGTTAAGCTTGAAAAATGAAAAAGAAACAGGAAAAAATCGATAGAGGAAAGAGAGCCAGGTACCAGATAAATGTGTCTCCGGGGAAATCAGTCTCATGTTAATTTTTTAGTGATGTTGCATGAAGACCAGGAGAGAATAATTTGCACATTGTCTTCAGGACAATTGTCTTTAATCAGAAAATGTTCAAGTCCTAGTCTCTCAATGATATGTTTTTTCCAAACTTTAAAGGTCATCTATTGAAAAGGCTGCCAGAGTAACTGCAGGTAACTGCAGCTCCCTTCCACCGGCTTCTTTTCCTCTCTAGGACTCAAGTCAACACCCGTGTTCACATAAGGACAAAAGGTGCCATGGAGTCAATTCAATTAATCAAAATGAAGTCATTCAAGAAATGAAGCAACTTCCACTCTTGAGCCCAAGAGGCCTTATTTTCTTCCTACCTAATGACTCAGTATGTATTCTGCAATATTTGTTTGTGGGAAGGTGGATGGGTGAGAGTGTGTGTGTGTGTGTGTGTGTGAGAGAGAGAGAGAGAGAGAGAGAGAGAGAGAGAGAGGCATGCACATGTGTGAGTAGGCATGTAGAGGCCAAAGGCTAAGGTCAGATGTCCTCCTTAATCACAGGGTCTTTCACAGAACACAGAACTCCTCCTTAATGCACTAGGCTGGTTCACCAGTAACTGTGTTCTCCTGCTTCTGACTCCCTAGTGCTGAAATTATAAGCACATACCAATATACCCAGCCTCCCTTCCTCCCTCCCTTTGTCCCTCCCTCCCCCTTCTCTTTCTTTCTTTCTTTCTTTCTTTCTTTCTTTCTTTCTTTCTTTCTTTCTTTCTTTCTTTCTTCTTTCTTTCTTCCTTCCTTCCTTCCTTCCTTCCTTCCTTCCTTCCTTCCTTCCTTCCTTCCTTTTCCTCTTCCCTCCTTCCCTCCCTCCCTCCCTCTCTCTCTCTCTTTCTTTCTTTCTTTCTTTCTTTCTTTCTTTCTTTCTTTCTTTCTTCTTTCTTTCTTTCTTCCTTCCTTCCTTTCTCAGGACAATGTATATCTATATAGCTCTAGCTGGCCCAGAACTCACTATGTACACCAGGCTGACTTTTAACTCGCAGAGATTCACCTTCCTCTGCCTCTAGAATTAAAAGGTCTGTATCATGTAGCCTGATATTTTTGTACTCTGCTTTTAAGTAAGTGCTGAGATTTTAACACAGGTCTTTATGCTTGCATGGAAGCACTTCACCCACTGAGCTGTCTCTCCAGCTCCTCGATAATTATTTAATTATCCTTAATAGAAGATAATGTTCTCAGAACTATAGGTACTTGCCGAAGAAAACAGCCTCACAGAAACTTATAAAGTTTCACATACTACTAGGAGAATCTATTATCTTGTTCTTCAATTAAGCATCTATGGAACACTTATGTCTTAAAAGGATTGATTTCAGCTCAGACTCTAAAGAATAATGATAATAATCACACACTTGTTAGTAGAGAGCACATTAATCACACTGCTGGTGTACAGAGTTGGCTCAAGAAGATCAGGTTCTTAGAGAAGATTTTAAAAAGTGGGAGAGAGGTTTTAGAATAAGTGCCAAGGGATAATACAGCACTCTGTGGCAATTAGCAGCCATAAACACAACTAAGTATTCAAGGGTTAGCAGCAGACCCTAACAATGAAGAGTAAGGTAGTCATCTGCCAAGGTATGAAGTCCAGGTGTAAGTGATATCTTGGCAACGAATAACTGTACCCCACTTGTCTACCACCCTCAGATCCTGAAAATGGCTCTCAAAGGCCATGCTCAATCAAAGGGGAGGGAGCAAGACCATGCATTAATGCAATCTACCTGGTCTGCATTTTTTTGCAACCGAGAATTGGAGAAATGATGAGGAATAAAATACAAGACTAAATGGTATGTCCCAAGGAGAAAGTGCTCTTCAACTCTTATTTTCTTTGGAAATCTTTGGTTTCCTATATTTTCGAACATTATTAATATGCATTTTGGAGTCTGTCAAATGTTTAGATGTCAGGAACTACAGAACATACTATTTTGTGATTATGTTGTAAAATTGGCTTAGCCTCCCACTGCCGAGCCACACAAGAGTTACAGAACCAGCTTGCACATTCTTAAGTATTTGTGCTTGAACCTCTTCTGTGAATCTTTAATATCGAGTTGATTTATAACATTTACAGAACCTGGAGTATGGGCAGAACAGGAGGCCCATATACCATATGACAAATATTTAAACATCACTTATCATGCTAACACCTGTTAAAATAAAACCCATTCTTTCTTCTATTCTTAATGGAATAGTAACAAAATTCCAAGATATACTCTATGATTTAGCTTTTATATGACAGACAGTGTCAAGATACCAAAATGAGTGAATTCACCTGATACTGAGCCTGGAGTTCTGTTCATAGCTAAGAATCTCTGAATGAATAATGAACTAGAATATGCATAAATTGAAATAATTACGTATGCTACTAGCATTTATTTGATTGTATCCAACTATAAGCAGTTTCTATATGTAAAAAGTAAATTCACCTAAGGGTTATACTATCAATAGATATGATTTAAAATCTACTGAGAGTATACACAGTTAGTTTTAGAATTTTAATTAAAATTATATTTGCTGTTTAACAAAAATGAATACATGTATTTTATTAACATATCCAAAAATATATCTGAAAACAGTAATCTTCTACTGTTAATGTTTGGTTTTCATTTAAATATTCAAATGTCATCAGTTTGTTTATTTTTTATTTATTTATTTGTTTGTTTAGAAATGGGTTCACATTTTTAGCAAAGCATAGCCTGGAACATACTATGCAGCCCAAGTAGACCTTGAACTCTTGGAAATCCTTCTCCTTTAGCCACCCAAGTGCTGGTATTTCAGGCATACATTGTTGTTATCAGCTTTAGCAAACTTAATCAAATTAAAAGCTAAAATCCAGAGACTTAAGTAATGGTTTAGATGGTAACTTGTTTCCCTTGCAAGCATGAGGACTGAGTTTTATCCTGACATCATAAAACATCCAAACAAACAAATAAAAAAACAAGACAGGCATAGTGGCAGAAGAGATGTGATTGCATTGCTGGAGATGCAGAGACAGGCAGATCCTGGGGGCTGGCTGACCAGTCAAGCCTAGCCTAAGAGTGACCTCTCAGTCAATGAGAGATCCTGTCTCAAGGATAAGATGGGAAGTGTTATAGTCATGGTACTAAGGTTATCCTCTGTTCTCCATATGCATGGAGCCCCAAACAAAGGTTCAGGGTGTTTCAATTTGCTGGACCTTTGATGGAGAGCAAAATATGGGAGACACGGAGAGACACTCCCAGGGTGAGACCTGAAAAGTTCTCTTCACTGGCACAAATGTGAGGGCTGTGGAAAAAGCTCTGCTTGGGGATGTCAGCTTGTGGTGAGGCTCTCACATATTCTCCACTGCATTCATTGTGCTCTTAGAATCTGCAGAATCCCCTGATGCACAAGGTTCAAACAAAGATTCACTTAGAGGAAGCGACATGCCTTCAAATACATGTTTCTGTACCCTACCCACCCAAGTTAACTAACATCCCCATTCTGCCTCTACTGAGATGCTCACGCCCTTTATTAGCATGGAAATGCAGATATATCTGACAACTCTGTTTAACACTAGCTGTAAATCCTGTCAGGTAATTCTTGCAATATTTGAAAGATAGCAGTTATGCAACCAGTCTCCAACTTCATCCTGTTCAAGATCCAGTTCAGATACAAAGATACCAGGGGACACATAAGCAGCCACCTATACAGGTAACTGCTGAGATACTCTCTCCTAGCTGGAGGGTACCAGTTATCCTACTTTAGGAGACTGAATTTGGAAGCCAGGAGGAGGGATATTCTGCTCTGAAGCCTTTTGTTACTGTTGCTAAAAATGCAAACTCCAGATTTAGTGTTTCCTCAAAATTCAAATGTTTAGAGTTACAAATAAAAGTCTGTATCGTACAGCATTCACCTTACTTCACTCCAAGCAAGTAAGTTTCTTTTTCTTTTCTTTTTTTCTTTTATTCCTTTCAACTGGAAAAAAAAAAAGCTACAAAAATTCCAGGGGCATCATATTCTTCTCAGATGAGAATTTTGATATTAAACCAAATTAACTCGGTTGTATACTCTTTTTTCGAATTGTAGGTTATAATTGTAAGAATTTGGATATTGGCAGTTCTCTTTCAGTTAAGATAAATTGGGTAATTTCCTGAACTTGAAAAAAAGCTCTGATTCTTTATCCCTCCTACATCGTAACTACAGAAAATATTGTGGAATATTTACTTTTAAAATAAAGAGAAATACATGCAAAAATAGATCACCCAGCCACAAATTTTATGTATGAATAAAATGAGCAGATCTTAATCTATGGCAAGAATTTAAGTTAATTAGGAATCCCACACATGAAAACTTCAAAACCATACTTTTTGGTTTGAAAGATCATTTAGGGACTTGGAGTTGACCCAAATTTCCCATTAAAATTTTACCCTTTCTCTGGTTTAACTCTTTTTTCCAAGGGGGAAAAAAAAAGAAAAATAGAACAAGTATGATGTAAATTGCTATCTATAAATCTCAAAAATCTTACTGGCGATGGTGGCTCCAAACATAAATTACACTCACGAATGAAGACAAGTTGGAACAAAAGTTCAGAGTTGTTTTATTACACAGAGTTCATGGCCAGTAGCTGTTTAAAGTTCCTTCCTTATGTAATAAGGGTAGACAAAATGAAAAGGAGGAGACGGGCTTAGTGAGTTTCCTTCAGGAAAATCAACTGTCTCAATCACCTTGACACTATGCACTGGCCATCCTTGCTGATAAAATGTCAGGCTCTGCAGGGCTGAACAGTTGCACATTGTCTCAAAACACAGTAAGAAGTACCATTTGAACGAAGGCTCTCTACCCATTACCAAGTGGATTGAAGACACTAACATTTAGAATGATATAATTTAGTTATGAATCGAAGTACTATTGTTGTGCTGATTAGGGTATGTGTTTAAGGGGTTGTGTGATTTCGTTTGCATTTTAATACTTTAAAAGACCCATTTCCAGGAGTTTAAAAAGCCAGGAACCCACTGGCTATATTTGTCAAGCATCTTTATTTTGATCAGCTCTCAGAGTTATCCAAATATAGTAAAGTGAAATGTCTTAGATACTCCAGAAGGAGAGCCATTCAAAATATAAGGGAGAAATGTACACATTTATTAAAATAGTATCTCCTGTAGACCAGGGTAGCCTCAATCTCACTAATTTGGTTTAAGATGACCTGGAAGCTCTGATCCGCCTGCCTCTACCTCACGAGTTCTGGAAGTACAAGCAACACTACTCCTGGTTTTTATTAGCACTACAGATGGAATCCAGGCCTTCATCCAGGCTAGGTTAGCACTGTAACCCTGGAGCCACAACCCCAGAGCCTTGACTGATTTTACTATTAAATATGTTTTAAGAAAATGTGCTGATATGGGTAAATACATTGCCTTTCTGATTCTGTCTTTGAAAACCACTGAAGAGCTGAAGAGCTGCCTCCGTCATTAAGAGTGTTTCTTTCTTCTTCAGAGGATTGGAGTTCAGGTTCCAGCACCCACAGCAGGTGGCATACAATCATCTGTAACTCCAGATCCAGAGTATCTGATACCCTCTTCTGGCCTTCCTGTGCACCTACAAATAAGTGTGCATGCACACACATACACACACTCATGAATTTTAAAAAGAAATCTTAAAAAATTCAGAGTATCTGCTTGAGAATGTATTATCTACAGAAACTTTGATTCCAATGATTACGGTTTTCCTCATTATTTCACTCTGCATTTTTTATTAACACCTGCTCTTATTTCCCTAATTTCTGTCAAATATGTATGGCGATTATTTTACCTTACTTCTGAAAGAATTCCCAAATATTTAAGATAACCTGACCCAGGTCTTAGACTTAGAGTGGTAAACAAGTTTTCTCATTACCCTGAGAGTTTTAAAGTCCAGGTAGAAAGATCAGTAGAAAACTAAGAACAGAAAACACTAAGGTAATTGCAGTTATCTTCCTAAAAATGATATGTAAATATGTTATAAAAATGATGTATGAAATATGCTGTAAACCTTGCATGAAACACCCTTAAGCTCTGTAAGAATTCAAATCCCCACCTGCCTTTGTCTAAACACCCAGCTCATTCATTTTTCTGAGTTCATTAGTCAAGACTTCAAGATAAACTATGCAACCAAACTTTATTATTTTTTGATTCAGCCATGAATCTAACCTCAATTGTGAATTATGAAGGATGTGGGTGTGCACAGCCATCTTTGGTTGTTTTTATTCAGTTCATTTTAAGAGAACACTGTTAGCACTCAGTCCTAAGAATTAGTTCTCCATCTGTATTGGTTTTCTAGGCTTATGATGTTCAAATATCATAAACAGATTGGCTTAAAAAGAGACATTTACCATCTCACAGTTCTGTTTTAGAGGCCAGACTCTAAAATAAATGTTTTATTGGGGTAAGTTCCTTCTTCTTTCTGGATAGCCACTTTTACAATCCTTTATGTGATTTCCTTGTATCAGACTTCTGTGTAGGCATCTAATTACTTTATTATCCCAGTAACTTTGGATTAGAGCTCACATCAGTGAACTCATATTAACATAACTGTCTCTAGAAGGCCCCATCTCTAAACACAGACACATTGTGAGCTACAAGATTCTAGAATTTTAACACTCAATATCTTCTATTCAAGGACACCTTTTTACTGCCAACTTAACTAAGCAATTGTTTGCAGATACAAAGTTCATATTTGAATTACTTAAGATGTATTTTCTCTAGGTTTAAGGGTATAATTATTTGCCATTCTCCTTGATCTAGTCAAATACCAATTTATTTTTATTTAATTCTTGAGTGATAGACCTTTTGTTTTAACCAACTTTTACAAACCTGCCCATTTTATCCTTAACCCAAAAATGGAAAATAGACATTAAGACAAATAGGCTACCAATATTTTAGGAACCATGGCATTGAAGAAAATCAGTCTCATCTTCCTTTTGAGGACTTTTGATGGCTCATAGACAGTTGGAAATTTGTTCAAGAATAATTAGGCATAGAGGGTCTTTTAACTTTATTACAAAGAATCCTCCTTCAATAAGTTTCTTCAAACAACTCCACAGATATGACAATTCACTCCCCAATCTTTTATCTTTTCTTTTGCATTTTTGAAGGACAGAAAGAATGCAGTTGGAAATATTTGTAAAAATGCCTCTTTACTTCCAGTCTCCCTGAAATCGAATTCATGGTCCTGAATCTTATCTTCAGAGACTTTTCATGTTGACTGAAACAAGGTTCTGTTGAAGCCCAGATGGTTCTCACACTTGCTGTGTAGACCAGGATGATCTTGAACTCCTAATCCTCTTCTTTCTATGTCCTGAGTGTTGAGATTATATGTGTGCAACACAACACCCAGTTTTATGCAGTCCTGGAGACAGAACCCAGGGTATTGTGTATGGGCCTCAGATCACTAAGATCCACCCCCAGTCTTCAGAGGCATAATTTTAGCAGGAAAAATAGTAAGTCTGTTAATCCTTGCAGGTGCTCATCTGTACACAGTGTTCAGGTACTGGAAGATAACTCTCCTTCCTTTACTACTCACCCTGCTCCTTAAGCATTGACATTTTAAAAACTTCTAGACTCTCTATGGTAGTTTCTGACCCAACCAATACAATTTAGAACTATTTTTGTATGCTTATATAAAATGGATTCCATAAATTTTATACATTAAGTCTGAAAGAATGATCATTTGGATAATAGTAGGAGTGACTACACATACTATATTTATGATAAAATATATTAATATAACAAATATTTTAGATTTGTATAATGTACAAAGGTGCTAAATGTTATCTAGAAGGATGGGCAAGAAAAGACTCTCTTTAGAGGTTAAATTCAATGCACATGACCTTGGAATTCCTGGTATCTGAGTAAAGTCATGCTATCTGCTTCCAGTCAGTTTCCAACTCTGACATTCTGTTTTCCAGATTAATAATATTAAAGAACCATCAAGTTGATTAGTAACAATCCGAGAATCAACACTGAAGCCTACTGCCCACTATCATTGTTCAACTGAAAAGATAACTTAGGTTTAATGCAGAAGGTTTTAAGGAAATGTGCCTCAGACTAGAAGATAACTCAATGGGTAGAGTTTCCATGAAAGTGTGAGTGCCCAGAACCCACGTAAAAGACTGGCGGCTATGGTTTCTGCCTGTCATCGCGGCTTTCAGGTGCCAGGAAGAGGATAACCAGGTCAAGCTGTGTAGCCAAATTAGCCAGAAAAGGCTGAAGAGATTGTTGGAGGAAGGAAACTGAAGTTAACTTAAGGCCTACATAAATACACACACACACACACACACACACACAGATATGTATATATGAATGCATATACATCAAACACACATGTACAATGCAAAAATAAAATAAATAAAATGTGACTTTAAGATAGCTGCATTAACTCACAGAACAATATTTAAGCTTTTCTTTTCACAAAAATATTTTATTGTTTTTCATTTATGTGTATGAGTGTATTGCGTGCATGTTCAGAAGAGGGCATCAATTACTGGAGTTACTGCCAGTCATTAGCCACCATATGGGTGCTGGGAATCAAACTGGGTCTTCTGCAAGGGCAGTCAGCACTCCACTCTTAACTACTGAGCTACCACCTCAGTCCCATTTTTTAAAGTTTTTCTTCATAAATGAATAATGTGTGAAACCAATTTCCTGATCCCATCTTGACAGTCAAGCTGAGGTTATTTTTGAATACAGGAATTAAGAGATGGGGGAGGGTTTGGAGATGAGAGTTTGCTTGTATATGTTGATTGCTTGTCTGAATACATCCATCCATACATACTGACATCAATAGATTCATGCAAAGCTAAATTCATGCTTTGGTTGAGGTGAAATGTCAATAGTTTCAGTGCAAATTAGAACATAAGAACAACATACATGTTATTTTAAAAATGATGCCAAAATAGTTTTAATGACAAATAATGGTAATCTATTTAATTAAAAAAAATAAAGAAATTTAGTCATTCAGTAGAGGTAAATAAAAATCTCCATGAAACTCCAGTGGACAGAATCTATGAAGGATAAAATAAAACAAAAAATACAGTCCATTCAATTTTAGGATAAAATTCCTTGGGGGAAATTGAATAGAATCGTGAATTTAAGGAGTAACAATTCCCACTATATTTGGGGATATTGAAAAGCAGCTGGAGAGATGGCTTAGCAGATAAGGATACTTTCTAAACAATCACAAGGACTAGACTTTGGATTCCAGGAAAAACATAACAAGGCAAGTTTCCCCAAATGACACTTACTTTGGCTCCAAGTTTTCTATGTTTGACCTTTACACGTACATGCACATATACATTCATGTAGATGATCACACACAGACACACACACATTCTAATTGGATTTAAGGCCCAATTCATAAGATGTAGCTCTTATCTGGCAGTGTTATCAGAACTAAAGACCTTTGGCTAGGCAGATCACAAGCCATCTGGGAGCACCTCCCTCTGTTATCCTCCTAAATGGACAAACAATGAAACGAACTGCTAATGACTTAGAGTTACACCATAGTGCATCTCTCAGTTCTCACCAGAGAAGCTTCCACTTGCACAGTGATTAAAACAGAAATCTTCAACAAGTTCACATGCAAAAATTAGAGATTGGAATGCTTGGCCCTAAATGAGACACCTATCTCACACCCTCTGCTGAGGGATCATTGTGTAACAGGAGGCAGAAAGATTGTAAGATCCAGAGGCACTCGATAAATACAAGGAACTGTTTTGTGGACACAAGGCAGTTGGACATATGAACCCACAGAGCTTGTCACAGCATACAAAAGACCTACACACACCCAAGTCAGACCTAGCTTGCGTGGGGAAGATGAGCGAGAAGCCCCAGCCCCAGTCCTAGCCGAAGAGCTACAGATGTCAACTGAGAGCTGCTGGGAGAACAGCCAGGGTTCTTTAAGTGTGGACTGCCAGGTAGGTTGACCAGGTTCCAGGGAATGGACCCATATGGAAGAGCATTTGGGGTTACAGACTGTAATCAATAGGTCTTCAAAAAACATTAGAAGACCTGAAATGCGGGGACAGGTAGGGGTGGATCTGTGAGTGGATGGGAAATGGGGTTTGAATATGAATGAGGTATATGAATTATATATATATATATATAATGCATGAAATTTTCAAAGAATCAATAAAAATATTTTCTTTTAAAACTATATATATATATATATATATATATAGAGAGAGAGAGAGAGAGAGAGAGAGAGAGAGAAGAGAGGGAACTGGAGATATAGCTCATGTGCAAGAACCTAGGCTCAGTCTTCAGTAAAAATAGAAAATATGAAAAAATTTGTTTAAAAGAAAGCTATTTCATATAACACTTTATTATGATGATTATCAAGTAACTTTGAAATTTATATCATATGCACACAGAGAAAGAGAGAGAGAATCTCAGTATATAGACCAGATCAGCCTCAAACTGGAGATCCTTCCTAATTTGTGCAATTACAGATATATGTCACCATGCTGGGAATATATTCTGTCAATAAATGTAAAATTATGGTGATTAGACTGACGTTGATATTTAAAATATCAATATTTACAACACTCTCAAACATTTCCTTTGCTATTTTTAACAGGATGGCAGGATAAACGTTAACATGCAGTTTCAAAATATTTTGGTGGATTCACAGCTCTTCAAAGAGATTTTTTAAATTAATTAAGAAAGTGATCTTAGGAGTTGTGAAAATCAGCTGAAAACTCTCACTAAACATACATGGTGAACCTCCGTCCACTTTGAAATGTTGACCTTTCTTCTTATCATGCTCTGTACAGCAACTGTAACCCATCAGCTGCTAGCTTGAACCATGTGGGCAGATGCCCATGGGTGCCGGAAGAGGCTCCATTGGTATTTTATTGGCAATAAGTCAAAGCTTATTAAAATCCAGATGGAGAGGAACCTGCAGTATACTGAAGTCCGTATGCCCAAGTGGGCACTGCACCATTTAATCGCGTGCATTTCAGTTGCAATTCTGTTGTCTTGTCTTACTTTGATTTTTCTCCCAAGTGTTTCTGTAATCTTTCAGTGGATATGTCCTTGTATCATCTTTAAAACATGTTCCAATGCTCATTTGTAAAACACTTAGGTTAAGTCCTTTGTTTGAGATTTTACTATTTTTGTATTGGTGTTAAATGAACATTGCACCGTGAAGAGGCCACTGGGTGAGTCATTTATGACTCTTTCTAATTTAGCTATTAAATTAAAAATGTCTGGTTTTTAATTCAATAATATCTTCCTAAACACATTAGGCTTATTACATACACATGGCATGCCGTCCCTGCAGTTTGGGTCATTTACAAGAGACTCCTGCCATTACAAATCTTGGGTTCTTTAGCTTGATACCTAGAACAAACCTCCTGGTAGTTAGTTAAGCCAGTAGTGCTACTCATGGTTTTAAATAGCAAGAAATCAAGATAATTAACAAGCCATTTGCCCCAATAGCCAGGAACCGAGACCTCATAATTCTACACATAGCCATTGGTCTGATTACCATCATATATACCGTCATTAACACTTGGGAGAATTAGCCCACTCACTGAGCCCAAATTCAAATCCTACCTCCTGTCTTAAATCTTTATACCAAGCCAAGGATTCTCCTCTCCATGCATTCCTACTGCATTTTAAAGGTCTTAGCATTCATTTCCACTGAATTCTCTCCTCCAAATTGTCATTTATGGTTTCTTAACTTCATCTTGTCCCTTAACCTTACAAGCTCTTGGAGATCAAAAGATCATTGTGCTCTTCTGTGGCCTTGTGGAGCCTTTGTGGTTCATGTCTCAGGTCTATGATAACTTAGACTAGGCTGTGTTACATTCTTCTGCTTACTGCTCTGCAGCCTGTATAATGGCATATCTTTAGAGTGGTGTCCTAGTCTCTCTCTCTCTCTCTCTCTCTCTCTCTCTCTCTCTCTCTCTTTCTTTTTCTGTGGGTGTGTATTTGTAAGTTTGCTTTACATGAGTATATTACTAGTTCTTGCATAACCACAGAAGTATAAATATAGAGCACACTTACCCCAGAAATTTGCTACAGTGAGCAAAGGCAGTGGCTATAGATAGATGTCTGTCACATGATTGACAGATAATTGAGCCTCCTGGAATGCAGTTCGGTCTCTCCATTAAGCGCACTTGGGAAGGAAAGTAAGCAAATGCTTGTGGAGATAGAAATACTAATTATTTCCATTGATTGTTACACATTACATGCATATATTGTTACTCTGTCAAGTTCCATAAATATGTATAATATAACTATTACATTTTCTAAATAGGAAAAAAAACCTATACAGAGGAAAACTTGATTGAATTTAATTTTAATCCTAGTTCCATTCATTCCTAGTTCTGACATGAAGCTGAGAATTGTCCTAAGATCTTCAAAGACTTACTAGGATATGATACTTATAACTTTGAAATTTAAATACAGAGAAATGGCTTGATAAGTTAGTGATACCACAGTAGAGTTACAGAGAAACCAGAAGAACAAAATAGGTTTGAACAGATAAAAGAGATGCAAGTGCTTGAGAGGGCTAATCTTGGTTATCAACTTGATCCATCTGGATGTAGGAACCTTAACTGATCAGATAAGTCCATCAGACAGATTGGCCGGTGGCCACATTTGTGGGGCATTTTCTTGATAGCTAATTGTGGTAGGAGGGTCCTGCCCACTATGAGCAGTATCACTCCAGGCAGGTGGGCCTGGGCTGTGTAAGAATGGCATTTGCGTGTGAGCCTGGGGACAGGTCAGTAAACAGTTCTCCTCTCTGTGGTTTCCCATCCAGGTTCCTACCTGGAGTTGATGCCTTTACTTCCTTCCTTGATGAACTGTGTCCCCTAAGCCGAAATAAATTCATTCCTCCTCAAGCTGGTTTGGTCATGGTGTTTATCACAGGAACAGAAAGAAAACTACACCAGTCTTTATATAAGTGCTTACATTAAAATTGTCATTTTTAATAACCCAAAAAATCAAATGTAAGCAATTAGGAAAAACAAGAGATGGCAACAGAATTGTAAGACACAAGCATATTGACCGTCATTAGAGACTAGGGATAATTATGATTGAGTTGATTGGCAAAGTGTCATTTGTTCTTATCGTGATAGAGTCATGTTTATTCTATCTGAGTGATTTTTTGCCCATGAAATCATAGGAGGCTGATGAAGGCTATACGTAACTGGAATGCTAGTGACCAGGGCTCATGGGCTGATATGCATCCCTGTTCATTTTGAACTATGAGCAGAAGACTTTGGATGATGACTCAAGGGCACGCTATACTCAAAAATAGCTGAATACCTCTTACGACTCCATCCTGAACCACATCTTTTCAGAACCTGCACTATTACGTTGAATTCAGTGATTGCGTTTTCACATTCCCTTAGAGGAAACAGATTTTGACCATGCAGAACAACGGTGCCACTCCATGAATTAGCCAATGATAAGCCTGTTTTCCCTTGTTATATTATTTATAATTTATTTGCTGGAGAGAACAGGTGTTTGGTCAGCATGTTTTTCCATAGTCCTGATTTTGTTGACTGTTTCCATGGTGAAGTTTAACATGGCCCCCTGCATTTCCTGAATACTGGAGGTGAGTTTGAGTGTTTATGCTTGGTATGATTCTGGTGAATTGATTTTTAGAATACTATGTCATTGAGAGTTTGGTTACCTATCAGGGCAGGAAACTCACGTTTCTGGGGGCCCTTTACTTCTAAAACTGCAGAGAATGACTCAGTAGAAGTTCTCCAAAGGGTTTAAAGTTGAAAATACTTTTCTGGATCCTTTCAAGATTTAGAATTAATATCATTGATTAACAGTAAACATGCCATGAGAACATAGAGACTTACTGGAGAAAATAAATCACTGGCAGTGGCTCTTCAGAGTTGTAGCATGGCCCAACTTCCTACTCAAGCTCTTGTTTCCTGACCTGCAGAGACAGGAGGAACAAACTGCCCTGTGAGCTCCCACAGCCTTGGATAGGGCTCCAGGTATCAAATATTCTCCTTCACAGTGAACTGTGATCCCTGAAACTGTGAGCTAAAATATCCTTTCTTCCTAACCTTATATTTACAGAGTATTCGTTAGAGCAATGAGAAATTTACTAATACACTTGATCACAGATAAAAAGATAATTCAATATATTGTTTCTAATTGGAGGAGAGCACAGATGGGACTGACATAAAGATTTCTGAGGACATTGTAGACACGGTATACATGTGCTCAAATTTGTGTATGTGTGAGGGAGGAGAAATTGTTGAATCATAGGGAGCCCTTACTTTAGATTTGTAAATACTGTACATTAGTCAATCAAATTAGACCAATTACTTGCCTCAAAGCAGAGCATGGTACCCATGGATTGTTCTAAACATGGGCAATAAGTTTTGTTATTGTTGCTGATTTTGTTGTTGTTGTTTTCATCAGATATGCTGGAAGGCATGTTATGCCCTCCTATTTGTGATATTTAGTTTATATATCATTTATGAATAAAGAAATTAAGCTCTGCCTCCTGTGTGGACTTAGCGTAGACTGTCTTCCTTCCTCAGTTGCTCATTTTCCTTTCTAACCAATGTTTATCTAGAATTTTCTATTTGGTTCATTGAGTTTTAGGAGTTTTCAAAAAATGATTTATTTATTTACACTGATTTATTAAGATGCTTATGTATATTTATTTACATATACTTTAATATTTGTTCTTAATGTGTCTGTGTGAGATAGATGTGTCTGCATGCAAATAGATGCCCACAAAGGCCAGAAAAGGGTGCCAGAACCCCAGAAGGGACAGGTGGTTCTACGAGGCTGATGTGGGTGATGGGAAACAAATTCTGGTCCTCTTCAAGAGCAGGGAGTGCTCTTAACTGCAGAGCTATCTCTCCAGTCCCAATGTTTAAGATTAAAAAAAATAAACATTAATCACATTATTAAGGTAGGAGAGGTTTATGTGGACTCACAGTTTGCGGGGAGACAGCATTGTGGTAGGAAGGCTTGGTGGCAGTGGCTCCACAGAGAGAGGAAGCTACGCAGCAGCTGCCTGTTCACAGCTCTGTAGAGCAGAACAGGAAGCAGAAGGAATGCTGGAACTCAGTGAGCTTTCTCCTTTCTCCCTCTTTATTCGGTCTGTGACCCCCAACCCATGGATGGAGCTAACCACATTCAGAGCATGGCTTTCTTCTTCAATAGATTCTCTGTGGAAAAGCCCTCACCTACATGCCCCAAAGTGTGCCCCACTAACACCCTGGGACAATATTTCTTAATCTAATTAAGCTGCCAGTTTGTCACACTGGCTATAGGAAAGCCCATTCTTACTCTAAGGTCTAAGTGCTACAGGGTTGTGGGAACTTGGGTTTTTCATAAATCATTTTTTAATTGGTTTCCTATCCCAAATTTTACCTAGATATACTTTCTAGATTTATATGGGAAATATAAAAATTTAAATATTATGTACAGTCCATAACTCATAGGCCAGTTTCCAAATAAAATGAAATTAAAAATAATTTTATTATGAGATCATTTTCCTATGGCTCGCCTTACCCAGAGGTTTGACTTCAGGGGAGGGTAACATACTTACTCAGATGGCAAGCGTACCTGCTGCAGCATGAACTGTTTTCAAGAACAGGGGCAGGTACTGCCTGGTATCAGACACCGAGTGCAGCATCACTGAGTTAGCAGGATATACATTTCACAACCTTACCAAGCCCAGAAAGCAAGAAAGCATGAAGCGCCCAGCTTTTGGATGATATCCCAAAGCAGTAGCATTTTGTGGAGATTCCTATAGCTGTGTTCAGGAATACACTCCCATTAGAAACACCAGAACAAAAATGTTAGTTTCATTTTCCATAAGATTCACCAAGATGCAACTAGACTATGACAATTACTTCATTCTCTGAAATTGAACTCCACTGGGAGAAGCCTTTCCTACTTCTGTTAATTAAGACACTATATACAGCATGTGTGTGGGAAAGGACTGACAGCAATTAGATTCTACATACTGTGTCCTTGGTTAACAGAACAATTATATGAAATAATATTGCTGGAATTTAATAGGTGCCAGACACAAAGTGTCTTATATGTAGATTTCTAATAAACTCGTTCTTATTCATTTTATTTATGTTTTTAAAACCTGAAATAGAAATTGGCTAAGACACTCATCCATGCATACAGAAGTGGTTAGCAGTTTTGGCTGCCCTGGGTAACATCTTTTAAATGTAGTTTCCTTTCTCCATTTCCTTTTAAGTTATCCTTCTGAACTCTGTTGTTATGCTAAGTATTGTCTCTCGAGGGATACAACTTCATCTCCTCCCATGAACCAGCATATTTAGTTATCAGTCAGAGAACTGATATGCTACAGTTTTTCTTGTAAGCCAGAGCTCTGGAAAACTTAGCTCAAAGCAAAGCTTTGCCCTCATCCCTACAATCAGTATTGTTCAAGAAAAATAACCCATGGATTCCTGAAGGTGTGTGACTGGGTTGTTTCTGCAGCTTCTTTCCCTAGAATCTCTTGAGTCCAATATTTCTGGCATTGATATTACACAACACTGACTGTCCTTGCCTTTTGAATATTCTAAGTTTGAATGCATTTCTTCATGCTCCGTCTTTTCTTTGTGGAGGAGGTTTATGTTCTTTGATCCAGTTTGGTCCTGTGCCTGTGCCTAGCATATAGATCCTTCTCCAAAATCTATTTTTCCACTTTTGGGAAGCTCTTATTAAAAAGCAGAAAATGACCATGTCATTTAACATAAATATCTCTTATAATGCATATTAATAAACAGCATATATGAGAGAATATATATGTGAGAGAGAAAGAGAGAAAAGGAAAGAGAAAGAGTTAATCATAGGTGTCAAAAAGATGTCAGATAGAAGCTGGAAAGTGATCTTAGGTTGAAGTTTCATTGTCTGATAGAAACAAGATAAGGCATAAAAAAACACGAACGTGATCCAGCTAAGATTGAGATGGAGCTTACTACTCAGAGCAGGGGAAACCAGTAAATTAAGAGCATTAGAAATGAAAGGAATGAGCAAGACACCAACTAAAAGTAAAGTCAGATCTTCACTTTGTCAAAAGCAAAGTAGATGGACATGCATAGGGAAATCCCACATGCCTTGGACTTACATGGCAAGGGACGGAAGGCGAGATGTTTCTCATGTTCTGGCTTCTCCTTTGTCTGTGAAACAGAAAGTAAGGTCAGCTTCCCAGAGCAGAAGGGTTGAGAGTCAGGGTTGGCTAATTTCAATTCAAGGGAGTTAATTAACCTGAGATAACCAAGTAGAATTTATAATGACTAACAATAGAAAATAGAAGGCTGCATGCAGAGCACATGGAATGTTATGTACCTTGTGCCCAATATTTGATTGAGTTTTTAATTAGCTTTATTATATTCCTAGTTTCCCACATCTTATCTATCAATGCTTCATTTTTGAATACTGACTTCCATTTCTTTGATGCTGGGAGATCTATTAGGAGATCAATTTTATGTGTCAAAATCTGTGTCTATAGAGCTAATTATCTTTGCAATGAATAACCACAGTCCCTGATGTAAGCCCCTGGCTTCAACAGATTGTATAAGGGAGCAAGGAAGAATTATTTTCTCTGGCTGAGAATCTTCCTTTTCCATTTCTTTCTCACTTACATTCAATTTTAGATGAAGAAAAATCTGCCCTTTAGAACCTGGATCTGATTCATCACCTTGTTTTTCAGTGTTTTCTTCACTCCTGAGTCTCCACATCTATTTTTGTGACACTAAAATGGTGGTGATTACCTAGATCCTGGGCAATCTGCAGCCAGGTTCTAAAATATACTTTTTAAAGAGTAACAAGAGAAATGCCCAAGAAGAGCAGGGACTGCTTATCCGCTATTTCCCTTATCTCTACGAGGAGCGATTCCTATGAGGGAAGAACACTCTCCACCTTTGAAGGCAGTGTCTTGTTCTGAAGCCACAGCAGACTGAGCAGGCTGAAGTCAAAACTCTTGGTGTCAGCCCCAGTTCCTGGGTAAAGTTGAGGAGAAGGTGGAGCTGGAGTGGGGGAGGGGGGAAAGTTCTGTCTTGTCCATCAACAGGTGAAACCTAAATATTTCACTGGAAAAAGTTATGGAAGAAGTAACAGCTGCAAAGCTGTCTCAGAAGAGTCAGCAGAGTTCTTTCCATCTGGTGTCTGCTTCATGGGCAGATTTGTTTTTCCTTTTTAAATAGGGTTTGAGTTGAAAGCCCACTCAGCTTAGGAAATGCACACTCCTGGGCTACCAAGGACTTTGTGGCTGTCAATAGACCCCTTTCATTCTCTAGTCATATATCTCCCACTGGACTGCCACTGTGTCTTCAATGAAAAATAAAAAAAAGATCGTCTTGTGATTAAAATAGCTTTAGTGCAAGGTAAGACCTTTCAGAGAGCATGTGGCAGGAGATGGCTGCATGGACTCGGAGATAAAGGCGTGTTTCTTTCTATGGTCAATGTTCAGTGCCAGGGACATTGATGGACTACAAAGTATAGGGTTTGTGGAAAACATACATTCAATTGGCTAATTAGTTACTTCTCTTCTAAAGAAGCAACCAGGATCTGAGTGTATATGAGCAGGAAGACTGAACCAAGGCATTTTTCAAGAGTTCAGATAACTCTCTGGGGTATCAGAGTAGAATTTCCCTCAATGTGAAAACTGTGGAATTGAATATTACATGATCCTTTCAAGGAAAGCTGTTACATAAGAAGAATCTGGTTCTATAATCCAGTAAATAGAAATCAGATCTATGGGTGGTACAGTAGGATTAAGATCACATACAAAGATCAACCACAATAAAGCAAACATGTAGTCAAATAATTGAAAGTAACCTAAAAACCCTTATTGCATTATAGTTCTCAGAACCAATGAGAGGCAAAAAAGAAAAACAAAACAAAAACACATTTTCTGAAATCAACTAGTGGAAGTGGAAATACTGTCTATACCACCTATTCCATCACCATGCCAGAATCCTTGCCATTTAGAATTCAAGGTAAGAAGGACTTACTGTGACTCACGATTTCAGAGAGTTCAGCCTGTGATTAGATGGCATATCACTCTGGACTTCCTGTGGTTATACTACAAAACACTGTGATGAGAGCATGCATGTGTGTGGGAGTTCATACTCTTTACTGTGTGGAAGATCTAGGAGCAGCTACAACCTCGTGTTCTTATCCTCATCCAGTCCTGCCCAACTTCCTCAAGTTGCCATTACCTCCCAGGAGAGGGCCTCAAGCTAAGGGTCAAGTTTTCAAGGTGTGAGCCCATAGGAAACATTTCAAATTGAATTCATAATGTCCCATGCTATGCTCCAAAATCCCAAATGAATCTTATCATACAAGATGAATTTAGTCCATTTTCAAGACTCTCCAAACACCTAATAATATTCTTAAAGTTTAAACCAAATAGCTTCCTAATATTCAAGGCAAACTGTCAAAATCTTAGATGTGAGTCCACACGTGTGTGTGTATGTGTAACATACAATGTCACAAAGTAATATTCTCACTATGTAAGGGAAGACACAGGAAGGAAGCATGGGATCAAATCAAGACTGACACCAATCAGGGAAAATATTAAACCCTATCACTCCACATCTGACATACAGGCACATAGTTTTATGATGTATGCTCTTATGGGCTTAGACGGCCCTTCTCTATGTCCTTGGCTGCTGTAACCTACATAGTCTCTGTAATGCTATGGCTCTCCTTACTTCTTCAAGGTTCGCTCCACAAATGCTTAAGTTCTTGGCATCTTTATCTTCATTGCAGCTCAGACTTCACCTTTAGAGTTTCAAACACTGAAGCCCTCAGAAGATCCTTCTGGTATCATGAGACTGACCTCTCAAGCTTTCCTTTGAAATGCTGGTGAAAATTCCAAGCTCCTATAAGTCATATCTGTAAACAGTGCATCAGTTGATTGACACCAAGGTCTGTGTCATCTAGAGCAGCCTCCAGGTCTCTTTGAATCCTAGCTGCTGTAGCTTCTCAGTTACTGAGTTGTACTAGTATCTTGAGAAACATTATTTTCCTTAGTTCCAACTTTACCCAGGTTTTTCTGACTGAACTGGAAGTTTCCAAACCATTACACTCTGTCTTTTGCTCTCTGGTCTTACAACAAACCTGTCTAAAGGCAACTAGCAGTAACTATGCCCAAAACCGATTGCTTTTCTGTCTTGAAATTGATGAGACCATTTGTATGGTAAATACAGGGTTCTCTCTGAGTTTTTTTTATTTTTTCCTATTGGTTCATTCCGTGGCAAGTCCCGCCCTCTGACCAATAAGGGGACAGGAAGGTGGGGAGAAGAGAGAGAAAACATGGCAGCAAGCTGGAGAGGGGCACGTGGATTACTCAAAGCCACTCAGGAGGAAAAGTGCCCAGGTCCCAGGTCCACGCAGAAGGCCAAGACCCAGGAGGCAGCGTTCAAGTCCCTAAAGTCCTAAGGATCATGTGAGTGGAAGTGAAATGCAGGCTGGTAATGGACTAAGAGCCCTGTGCCCTGGACCTTACCGGCGAATCCCGGGACCCAGTAACTTTGTAAATTGCCCTAAATAAATCAATCTCTCTAATGAACATTCTCTATTCGTTCAGTTGGCTCAGACCTGGAGGATGGGTTGCGGCTGAATGTCCTGTCCTGCCATGAGAAAATTTTTGCACACCATTCCTATTGAAACTAAGCCTTCCACACAGTTTGAAAACATGGAAAAAGGTTGATAAAAAGTTCTGCTATAATGTAACGTGACCAGCTTTCTACTACATTTCCCAGAGTTCTTGCTCCATCTGAAACCTATGAACAGGGTTTTCTGTCCTCATTTCTTTCAGATTACTACTTGTCTTAGTGATAGTGACACCCACTAAGGTCTGCTTACTTCATCCTAATTCTTCTGTACACTCTTCCAAATTCCTCCAACACACTAGTTACCAAGCCCTAAGGACCACATGGTCAGTTTTGTCACAAAAATGTCTTAGTTGGCATCAATTTATTTTCTGTATTAGTCAATTTTGCATTTTTGTCTAAAAAATTGGAGAAAGATACATTTTTCATTCATGGTTTCAGAAGATTCAGTCCATGGTCAAACTCTCTCCATTATTTTGAGCCTCAGGTAAGGCTGAACATCATGGCAGCATGGCCATGTAGAGGAAGAGGCTGTTCACTTGATGATGGACAGGAAGTAGAGGGAGAGGAAAGGATCAGACACCCAAAATCCTTCAAAGGCATATACCAGCCGAGATGCTTTCTCAGCTGAGGCCCCGTTCCTTCAAGTTTTCACTACTTCCTAAAATGGCAGCAGTTTCTGGTCACAATTCAATATGTCAGCTTGTAGGTAGCATCTCGTCTTCAAACATAACTTCTTTGTTTTCAGAAGTGCAGTTTTCTTCTGGCTATCTGCCTCCTCATTTTCCTTTCTCCATTTAGGAGTGCAGGTAAATCATGGTAAACCCCTTACTGAATGATTGCTTACACATTACTTAGGTTATCATTACTTAGGCAAAACATACACAAATAAAGGATCTGAAACAGGCAATGGCTGGAAGCAAATCAAGGTTAAACAGAGGTAAAATTCTATGAAAATATCAGAATCTGCTACAAATCCAATTATCCAGAAAGTAGCTTCACAATCAGGATCAGTTTTTGAAACAGGAAAATTGATTAGCTGTCACTCTGAACAATATATTTCTATCTTAGAGATGGGAGAAGGGGTCTCCATTTTCATCTTTCTACTCCTAACACACGTGTTGTTTTAAAAGGTCAAATTTCAAGTCACCCCAATTAAGATTGTAGAGCTAAGGGGTCAGGTTAATCAGATTTAATCTGATTAAACAGATTTAATCACTGAGAGCAAAATAAACTTACTCCTCTGCACTCCTTCTGCATTTAAAGATCATCATCCCTTCTGGATTAGGATGCTAGCAGCTAGTCATCCAAACAAGAGTAACAGAAAAGAAAAGCAAAAAGCTTCTTACTCTTTTCTAAACAACAAATTGGTTCTTTGAGAGTTTCATATACGTACACAGAAAGTTCTGTTTGCTTCCATCCCCTTCTCATTCTCCTACCATGCTAATCTCCACTGCCATGCTAATCTTCCTATAGGTCCATTTCCCATATCCAACTCTTACTTTGTTTTGTGACCATTGATGTAACCAAGATCATGTGTGTTTGGAACTATCCACTTAAGCCTAGTAGGTTCAAAAAGGCAATAGCTGATCCTTCGCCCAGATCCATAGGTAACCAATAGTTCAGCAGGGCAGGATAGATCTGCATAAGCCACACCATGATCCATGACTGACTATTGACAGGTCCAGTTATGTTCAAGCTAGAAGCAGTCAAGTGCAGCTGCTATGAGATCATGTGAGCAATGACTGTCCTCTGGCTCTTAAATTCTTTGTGCTCCCTCTTCTGCATTGTTCCATGAGTCCTAGAGGGCTGGGTTAGTGTCTCATTTGGGGGTGAGTGGACAACCATCACTTACTCTAGATATCTTTCTATGGTTAGGAAATTACTGAGTGATGTTAGGTACCAAGCATTCATTTTAGAGGATTCCTTTTGGGAAGAACATTGTAGCTATATTTTTCTAGAAAAGAAAGTGTTTTGAGAAATTTTCTGTGCTTTCAGCTATGACTTCTATCATATGCTAAATTTGAAAACATTGCTGAAAAATGTTCAGAGGAGAGTAACATTGCTTGTTGAGCCTGTGGCCACACAATTGGAACTTAAGAATCATGCATCTTTACCCTTACAAGGCAGAAGACACACCTGGAGATCTGTCAAGATACATTTTCTGGATTTGAGTCTTTATCTCCAAAGCTCCCAGGGGACATCAATAGTGATCATCCAAGAAACACAAAAAGGTTCCTCTTCAGAGAAAATAATGTTTATAATTTTCTCTGCCCTGTTTTTAGTAGGCATAGAAAGAAAACAAGTCAGTTTGTGTAAAGAAATGAGTTATTCTGCATGTAGATAAGAAAAGGGAGAAAGACCAAAGTGCAATAAGAGCAACTGAAAGTGCTCAGGCTCTTGCTTTGTGATGCATAAAGGAAAATCCTTCCCCATTGATCACAGAGTATATTCAGTGTAAAGGAAAATCATTCTCCTTTGGTTACAAAGTATATTTAGTGTCAAGGAAAATCCTTCTCCATCAATCACAAAGTATATTCAGTGAAGCATTCACAGAGAAACTGGTTGGCCCTCAACTTTTCAACTGGGGTTGACTCGAGGAAACCAAGGACAGACAAATAACAAGATGAGGGCAAAATGACATCTGAAAATCAAAACCAGAATTATTGACACATATTGAGCCTTCACTTGTGTCAGTCACTGTATGTGCTGCTCAAATCTCACCTTTATTATTGCAACATTTTTTTGGAAAAAAAAATAACCCTAAAGCATAGAGGTAGGGAATATACCTCAAGCTGGGCTTACTAGTTCTCAAATGTAAGGCCAAAGACCACATTCAATTCACTCAAGGGCTGGAATGTCTATTTTCATTTTTAACTTGAATGAAGATAGAAAATCAATTTCCCTTCCATCTCCCTCCCTCCACCACACTGACTGAATTGAATAGAAATCTTTAAAAATTTCTTGAGTTCACATGGGCCCTGAGCATGCTGAAACCATTACTGTATGTTCAAATGAGCAGGATCTCAGGAGCTTGTAGGATTCTATTTCTATATGGTCAGTCCCCTCCTCACTGACTGATATAGTCTTTCTGCCATCTCTTCTGCAATGGTCCCTGAGGCCTGGGTGAGTGAAATTTAATATAAGAGTCCTGTCCTGGAACCCACATTCTGAAGATGCCTTATCTCCAGGATTTAGTCATTTGTGATTTTTTTGTGTGTGTGTTACTGAACATTTGTTGCATGCAGGAGCTTCATTAATGAGAGTTGAGAGATTCATTGGTGACTTATTTACCTGTTGTTCTATATTGCCTGAGCCTTGAGTGTAGAGGTTGCATTTAAGATGTGCCGCTAGGCATGGATAATTCACAGACAATGTCTGTATGTGATTAGCTGTGCTCTTCATTAGTCTCTGGCTGGTGGAAAAGCTTCTCTGATGAGTGGTGACTGAGATACTTGACTATAAATATAAGTATAAATATTTTGTACTTAGAAGAAGTTAACATTAGTCTAGGAATGTGAAAGCTTTGGGGATTTTTTTAAAGATCTATGACCTCTCAGTCACATGTATTTGATTATGATTACAGTATCACACATGAGTTTCCTCTCATTGAGTGGGTTCTAAGACTAATTGGGGCCACTGATTGGCCCCAAGATAAAAGTGCCTCTACTGCACCAGTGACAAATGCTCTGCTGGTCATCAATGTGGTTATTGGTCATGAAGCTGGTGTTGGGCTATCGATTGATGTTCTCCCTTGACTACTTGCATAGTGCTCTTCAGAGCTATGAATGCTAGCCTTCAGGAGAAGTGGCCTCCAGGTCAGTTCCAGCTGCATTGCTCCAAATCCAGTCTCTGAAGTATGTTCTTCAAGTTCTGGGAGGCAATCAAAGGCTATTGCAATAGCCTGTGGAATATTGGGAGTCTCTTGAACTACAATGGACAATAACTCAAAGGAAAGTTTCTCCTGTCTGGCCCTGTTTCCTGTTATGCAGCCTTCAGCTATGCACATTGACTCATGTAGAGATATTGTATGTGGAATTTGTCATTAGGTTGTTGACTAATATGATTCCATCTGATGTTTTACACTAGCTAGGCATTATTTATCTCTCTGGGGAAATGGGTAGCAGACCCCAACCTTTGCTTAAGAAATGTTACCAACTGGTTACTGTTGGGTGAGGATGAGCTAGTTTTCCTAAAGCAATGGACTCTGGGTAAGCTGACTAGGCCTCCATGTATGGACCTGCCCTGAGGTCACTTGGGGACACTGACTTGACACAATAGACCTTAACACAGATGGAAGAATGTATGGATTCCAGTTGGGCGGAGGGTCTATGAGGGTGCTGGTGGGGAAAAGGATATAAAAGTGATTAAGATTGATTGAGATGTTCTATATGAAACACAATGATCCAATTAAAAGATATGAAAAAAAAATTCCCAAGAGCTGCTTTTTATTTAACATTCTCTCACCTTGTGTAAAAGTTTTAGTTTTTTCTCCTTCATTTATAATCACACCTCCAAACCATATTAATACACCTGTTTTCTGTTAGGAAAACTCAGACTTCCACTGAATCACAGTTGATCAGGGTGGCAAAGGGAAAGTGATCCCAACAGAATTATAACAAGATTTATATATGCATTTCTTGCTTGAATATATTTGTCACCTAACTTAATAGACTAAATCCAAGATTGTTGATAGTCCCAAACATTCTTCTCTGAATTAAATCTGTCTCTCAATTAAATCTGTCCCTGAATAGGTGTTTTTCACTTTCTCGCTTTACATAAATGATATTTTAAATGTTTCTTCCTATTGGCTTCTTCCAATCATCAGTGCATTTGTAAGATTTGTCTACTTTGTAGCTGAAAGTCATTCATCTATTCACCACTGAATAAAGAGATGTTATTTCGGCTGTAACTGATTTTGATTCATCCATTTGTTGTCAGAAGGTGCACAGCTTGGTCCCAAGTTGCTATGCTATTGTTATCACCGAACCCACAACTTCCTCAATCTATTTTCTCCTGACTAGCCATGTCATATCCTCTCCCACCTCACTTTAATCCAATACTTCTTATCCTTGGTGACCTATTAGAATCACCTGGAGGGAGATTTTGCAATCTTTGATGCCCTTATTGCATTCAAAACCAAATATATCAGAATTTCTGGGGATGAGATTCAGTTATTAGTGTTATGTAAGTGTCTCCAGATGCAGACCATGTAGAGGAAGATTTTATAACATTGCCTTATTTCTACCTCATTTAGAAGGAAAAATTGCTCTCTTGGCTCAAGCTGCATTTAATATAATTTCCCAGAACACTGTCCTCAAAAAAATCACAAGTTAAAATGCTCCATCACATACATGGAAATCTGTCCTCATTAGCTGTTTTTATTTTAAGCTGCATGCCCATCTATCTCCTCAAGTTAAATGTGCCCAGGGGTAACTTCACTGCTTGATAAGCCTGTAATCAGTGTTTTCTTGAGGAAGCATCCTTGACTCATGGGATATTTGAGTAACTTTGCAAATCAAAAATCTTGTTTACTTGGGGTCCAAAGGTTACAACCTACAAGTTAGACCCAATCCTTTGACAATTCAAGTCAGGATGAAAAAAGCTAATGATAGCATTTCTTTCAAGATATAATTACTCGATGTAGGGTCAATGATCTGCTGTAAGCATTTGAAAAATCACAGTCTGACCATCACTTTGTGGTAGGCAGTACTTTCTTTTGGCCTCTAGCCATTTCTTATAGCAAAATTGTGATAGAAGATGAGTCAAAGGGGTATGTGGTGACTCAGCTCTAAGGAAAACAGAGAACTAGCTGATTTAATGTCTAAGAGTAGCTTGTCACCCAGTTATGTAAACCGTACACCGATGTCCAGGACAATTATCCAACATGATCTATGGGATGGAGCTAAACCCCTCATTATCCCAGTGGGACAGCATGAGATAAGGAGTAATTATTCATTTTTTATGGAGCTCAACAAGACAGTGGCACACTGGGCAGTAAGAAATAAACATCCTATAAGAGCAGTGTGCAGCCAAGTAAGTCTGCTACCTAATATCAGTCCCTGGTGATGAGGCTTCCACCACATATTTCTTGGACATTGTCTGTTTTGTTATTGGTGTTTTGTTGACACAGGATCTACCTGTAACCTCATCTGGCCTGGATCACACTATGTAAGCCAGGCTGGTCTCCATCTCACAGAGACCTGCTTGTCTCTGCCTCTGGAGTGCTGGGACTAAAGATGTGCCCTGACATGCCTAGTTAGAATTAGAGATTTTAAGAATTATCCTCATCCTTTTCTTCTACTCCCTAATATTTCTCTTTACTACCAGTTGATTTCTTTAAAAAAAAATTCTATCTTTTCACTAACGACAGATTAAAAGAACTTGCAAGTATAATTATGATCCGAGCTAGATCTGTTTCCTTCACTTATGATAATGAGATGTTTCCAGATATTTTAGTGCATAATGATTCTAGTACATATCCTAGAAGCCAATTTAGGCAATTGACTGCATACAGTTTATGTACTTAGGTCTTTTAAGAAAACAGTGACTTCAGTTCTCTTCTTGGGTAACTGAAATATCTTCCTGTTTCAAATTCTCTCAGCCATGGGGATTACCAAGATCCCACAAAGTATGCTTATTAACAAACTTTTAAAATTTCTATAACTACAATGGTGTGTTTGATTCACTTAGTTTCTCTATAGAAACGTTTGTGTTAGCAAACATTTTAATACGCTTACTTTAAAGGTGTGCTTTATCAACAGGAATACACCTGCTTTCAGATAGATGAGTTTTGAGCTATTTATACATTCTTAAAGCCTAGAGAATTTTATTCTGGCAAGTAAAAAGAAAACTTAAATTAACATAGAACAGGTAAGGCTAAGGTCTTTTGACTTCATTACTTTTTTTTTCTCAGAATGGAAATTAAATGACAATTTCATTATGAACAATCTACCAGTGATTTTGTCAGTCACCCCAGGTACTCTTCACACACAAATGCATGGCCTGGGGTAAACACACAGCAGTACATTCTGGGTGTTCCTTTCACTTGAATGAAGATTAAGAAGAACAAATAAGCTGGGTCTGGATTCATCACTTTTGGAAGCCAAGGCATGTTTGACACCAGCCTGGTCTACACATTCTTATACCTTCATTCAGAAAGCCAATGGTTATGTCTCAGTGGAAGAATATTTGCTTAGCATGTCTCATACCTAGATCCCTCTCTCTCTCTCTCTAATCTATATTTTCTAAATTCATGATTTATTCCTATATGTTTATTATGGATATATATTAGATAAAGTACATTAGATAAAATTATACAACATTCAAGGTTAAAAATACACACCAGAAGAGGTAAAGGGAAATATTTCAATAAGGAAGTCAGAAACAAAGTGTGACAATCAGGAGCAAAGTGGGACAATCACTGCTACTTATTTCACCTTTTTTTTTTTTATCAGAGTAGAGTTTATGCTTGAAAGTATGAGTAAAGAGACATGAAAAACATCCCATTCTCCTGGACAAGCATTGATTTGTCAATAGCAAAATTAAAGGAGACGCTACACAATTTTCATCTGGATGCTTTACATTGTAAATTTTTCTACTGGATAAGAAACTTTTCCAACAGCATGAAATCGAAAGATCAAATCCTGCCTGTGACCATGACTCTTCCATTCCAGATGTTCTAGATGACTAGTTCTCTCTTGCTGTTTACTGATGCTGTATGAACATACAGCACTCTACATTAAGGAACACCTTATATCAAGTTACTAACATTTTACTTATCACATTTAGGCCATGTGACCTGAATTCTAATGGGAACACAATGAGGAAATGAAATGTATTCTTAGGCTGTGCTTCATACTTTGAGGTTAGCCACGATTAAATTGTTTTCACTGATGGACTTTAATGGCAGAAGACTCAAAGTAAATGAAGCAATTCAAATTGCTGTTTTACTGCCTGTGGCCAATAGAAGTGCAAGATCTGTGAGGTTGCAGGCTTAATCACGGTTCATGAAGTAATGTTGTTTTTTCCATGGGTTACTCATGGCTCCTGCTGGATATTTCTCCTCCTCCCATTTAGTCTATTCCATAAGGGATGATTCGAAAGCAACAATGTAACTACATGATCATGTGTACACACACACAAACACAGTCACCGCTTAAATTAGGTCTCTATTCTGATAGCTAACCAGCCCTATAATCTGTTTATATAATACATACTCATCATGTACCATTGCTTAGATTTGATAAAAATCACTCTATTAAAATCAGAATTCATCAGAATCTTTTAATTTATTTGCCTACAAAGTTTAATGCACCTATGGAACCTAGATTTATTTCTTTCTTTTTCCCTGAAGATTGATTGATTGATTTTTGTGACACAGCACATTTTTTTAATTAAAAAAATCTGTATTGAGCTTTTAAACATTCATATAACAGTTCTTAACCAAATTTAGACACTGTCCCTCATCCATGTCCCTGCCAACACCCCACATGTTATGTCCTATCCAGTCGAGCATTTTACCCAGATGTGCTTTAGTGCAAATTCATCCACTGGACTTTGGTCAGGCTATCTAGAGTTTGTAAGTAAGGCATACTCTCCCTTTCCCAATAGTAATCAGTCTCCAAAAGTTTTCAGCCTAGGTATGGCCTGCCACCAATTTCTCTGGCTCCGCTCTGGTCCCTTGTCTAAATGATTTGGTGTGGATCCTGTGCTTGATGCCACCGTTGTCACAAGTTCACATGTGCAAGTTTCTAGTGGCCTGAAAGCCTCTGCTTCCCTGAGTTCATGAACCAGCCCTGACTCTTACCATCTTTCCGTCCCCTCTTCCACAATAATCCCTAAGCCATGGGAGGGTGAGGTTTAATAGAGGAGTCCTATCCAAAAATACACATTCCACAGTTCCTTATTCTTTAAAACTTGGCTGGCTGTGGCCTTCTATATGGATAGAACTATATTGCATAAGGAATCTTCACTGGTGAGAAATGAAGTATGCATTAATTTTCTCTATACCCGTCATTCCTCTATGTTCCATGAGCTTTAGGTATAGAGTTTCAACTGTAGATGTGTCACATAGGACTGGGTAACTCTCAGACTTATACTCTGTGTCTGACTAGTTGTAGAATTCTGCTATAATTTCCATCTGTTGCAAAATAAAAAGTTCTTTAATGAGTGGTGTTTTGTTTGCTTGTCTGTAAATATAAGGATCCATATTTAGTATATGTTTAGAAATTTCATTTGTCTAGATATGTGACAGAGATAGTGTTTTCGCTAGGATCTATGTCTTCTCCAACCATATGTATTTGGCAGAATATATTCCCATTGAGAGAGACCTCATTAAGCTATAAACTTTCTTTATAGCAAAAGAAACAACCAGGGAAGGGAAGAGGAAACACATTGAGTGGGAGAAAATCTTTGCCAGCTGCACACCTTCCAGAAGACTAATATCCAGAATATACAAAGAACTCAAAAAATATATAATTCCAAAATATATATTCCAAAAATATATAATTTATTTCAAGAAGCAAACAATTAAAACATGTATCTCTAAAGATTCAAAGCTAGCATTCACTTGTGAGGGAGAACAGGTGATTTTTCTCTTTCTGGGTCTAGGTTATCTATTTAGGATAATTGTTTCAGGTGCCATACATTTCGTATGAATTTCATAGTTGTAATTTTCTTAACAGCTGACTAATATTCCACTGTGTAAATGTACCATACTTTCATTAGGCATTCATCAGATGATGAACCTCTAGTTTCTTTTCATTTCCTGACTATTGTGATTAGAACATCAACAAACATGAATGAGCAAGTGTCTCTGTAGGAGCCTAAAAATTCCTTTGGGTGGGTGTGGAGATAACAGAGCGAGAGTTCTGATGATCAAAACCCATTGTATGAAATTCTCAAAGAATCAGTAAAATGATTTGTAAAAAATGAAACAAAATATATATAGAACTCTGAGTGCTTATATTTTGCATACAAGTAGATTACTGTCATGTTCTATAAGATCATTTTCTACATGTGAGACACAAGTATGCTATATATTTGCTGGGGGACAATATTGTCAGAAGATTTTTAACCCCATTTTTGCAATAGAATTTTGATGGCCATCTAAAATAACATGTTTTTTTCATATAGGAATTCATAATGTCACATGGGTACAAAATTTAACAATTCTTTTTTCGTACTTTGGGTTATGTATCCAGGATTAAGTGAAAAATAAGAAAAAAACCTTATCACCAAGAAGGTATTTCTTTGAAACCCATAGCTATAATAGAGTTCAAATTTGACACAGTCAAAATGGTTCTCTGTTTTACAATGAAGGTTATTATGATTCAATCTAATGGTCAGAGGGAAAGACAGCTTGCTGATTATTTTTACCGTTCTTGCTCAGGTGATTCAGGGACAATTGTCAATTTTCCATCTTGGTAATTTAATGTCCCCTGAAATGCTATATCCTGAATAATTAAGTATCATTACAAGTAGAAAATTGTATACAAAGCCAATACCACAGCAGATCATGTTTACTGAATTATGATTAAAGTAATGCATTGTGATAGCACTCGGTGGCTTTGTTTCTTATGCACAGTAAAGCAGGTGCTCTGTACAAGATCATCTCATTCCATTTATACCTGAGACGAGTAACTGAAATCATCCTTCTGGCCCTCTTTGTTGGAGCTTTATTCATTGTGTAAGCCTTTACAGGGGAATAAAAATAGGTGTATCATGTAACATAATACCAACCTCTTTCAGCACACCTTGAATTGTCTACACCTTCGTGTATTTGAAATGTATTCCCTAGACAACATTTCCTCTTGAGTCTAATTATATTTGCTTCTGTGCATTTACAAACAGGAAACAAAGCTGTGACCTCAGAATCTTCCACCAGATTCTCAATTAGCACAAGGTGTTGATATTATTTGGTCACTGAACCAAAGATAGTTTCTTTATCTTAAAGATGGCAATCATACTATTTTCATACTTCTACTTGAAGAATAGAGTTTTTTTAAAGCCATACTGGCCTTTGCAATCAATCACTTGATAGGAATCATAGTTCAGAGATTAAATATCTTCAATAAACTAGAAGGAGAAACTTATTGATGACAAATGACCTGGAGAAAGTCCTGTTGGATAGCAAATAGGATGTAGATAAAAGCAAAACAAAATATACACATTCTCAGTCTTCAGGAAGCTGTGTTCACCTGTAAACTGGTAATGTCTTCAAAAGCTTTGGGAAAAATATCTAGCATCACACCCATAAAGAAAACCAACCCTTTCTCTCCCAGCACTTATTGATTGCCAACAGTTCCCCAGCCAAGGTTGGGGCTTCTTCTCCATTTCCACATTCCATATCGGAGTTCTGTCTGGCCTGCGCTTTTGTGGGACTTCTGCAGTTTCTCACCATTAGCCAGGAGTTCATATGAGTTAACTTCCTTGCTCTTCAGAAAGCTCTGTTCCCCTGTGGTCATCACCATCTCTGGTTGGTGCAATCTTTCTGCCCACTTTCCCACAATGGACACTCAGCCTTGGGAGGCAGAGGTTTGGATACAGAAGGACATTTGAGGACACAAGCTTGACTCTATAGCCCTTAGTATATGTGAGAGAGTACTTGAAATATGATGGGCAGGGCTAT
Source organism: Eospalax fontanierii (assembly GCA_035773235.1). NCBI lineage: Eukaryota > Metazoa > Chordata > Mammalia > Rodentia > Spalacidae > Eospalax > Eospalax fontanierii. The sequence goes on along the minus strand of CM069531.1, from coordinate 90,034,884 downwards.
AAAAGGCATGCCCTTATAGGGTCTAAATATGAACAAAATATATTGTATGAAATTAGCAAAATTTCAATAAAATATTAAAATTCGTAGGAAAAAATACTTATATGTACAAACAAATTCATGAAAACCTGGTAGAAATTCCAGGATGATTCAAAAATAAAAACCAAATTCCTATCATTGAGAGTAAACCAACACAATTTTAATAGTGCCTCTTTAGCTCTACACAATGAAAACTATTTTCATCGAGGTAGATAAATCTGATTTAATTAGAAGAAATTCTATGATCATCTTCTTTTTATTTTTTGTTTTGTATTTATGTTGTGCATTTCCGTTTTAAAATATATTTGTATTTATTATTTTTTATGTGTATTAGTGTATATTCCAAACTGGTATGTACATACTCTCATGTTGTTCAGTACCCTCAGAAGTCACAAGAGGGCAGTGGATTCTCTTGAAACTGGAGTTATATATGGTTGTTACCTGCCATGTGGGTGCTGGGAATGGAATCCGGGTTCGCTGAAAGAGCATCCTGTGCTCTTACCTGCTGAGCTATCTCTCCAGCCCAGGTTTCCATCTACATGGTGGTTCTAGAGATTGTCCTTGTGTCCTGAGGCTTAGCTGCAGCCACGTTTATCTGATGAAGCATTTCATCATCTCTATCACCAATCCCTTTGCAATTCTCTTTTTATCTGAATATATATATTGATATTATTAGGGGAATGCTTTTTCTTTGGGTATTACTAAGAATGCAAGTTATGTAATATTTAAGAGGTCAAACCACATTATTAGAGATTATGTGGTTATAAATTAAAAGAGCCATCCAGATGCTAGTAATACATATTGTACTATGTTCTGATTGTGTTTCTGATTCAGCACTAGCAGCCTTAGAACTGGGCATATTCTTCTTTCTGCTCTTCTTCAAGTAGAGCAAATAATAGTATGCCTTTTCCAACCCTGAAATATTGCCTTAGCAATTCCTGCTTGAACTATCATTACAATAACTCAAATGTGACTGTAGATTGGATTTGCTGAATGGGGGCTCTGATGGAGATTTCCATGTGGTTTACCAATATAACATTGAAAATTAGCAAACATAGCATATTCTTTAAATGTCAGCCTGTTCTTCATCTAGTTGCATTCATTAAAATGCTGTGATTCTTGGAAAGGCAGTATCAGGAAACTCTTGCTAGGGAATCAAGTTAATATTCGAACCTAACCTCAAAGTTTCCTGTTCTGCCTTTTTAATGGCTTATATTGCATGTGACACAGAAAATGTAATTTTGAATTATCAATCTGTCTTCCACTGTTGTAAGTAAACTTGTAATATGATAACTATATGGAACAAAACCACTTTTTCTTTATACATTAAACCAATTAGTACAGAAAATCATTTAGTATATTTTAAGCTAACAATACTAGCGAAGAGAAACTATGTCCAAACATTTTCATGTAATTTTATGGCCATTGATGTTAGCTAATTTTCTTGTCAACTTGATTAGATTTAGAGTCACCATGGAGGGTGTTTCAGAATTATTTAACACAGCAAGGAAGAGCCACTGTAAATGTTGGCAGCACCATTGAAGCAACCATTTACCGAAAGGAGGAAGGAGCTGAGCATCAGCACCTATCTCCCTGCTTCCTGACTGTAGATGCCACATAATTAGCTCCTTCCCATGCCTACACCATACACTAGAGCCAAAATGAGCCCCTTCTTTCTTAAGCTGCTTATGTCAAGTATCTTGTCACAGTGAGGAAAAAAGCAACTGATATATAATTGCTAATTAAATTAATGTATTATGTACTAGAAACTGTATTAAATCTATTCATAAGGATTTTTTTTTCTATTTCACTAGTAGTCTAAAAGATAGCTATTGTAATTATCCTTGTGTTAATCAGGAAGAAGTAAAAGTCTAGAAACAATAATAATACGGTCATGACTACAAAGCTGGAAAGTGGCAGAAGCACTCAAAGGAATAGAAGCTAATCTCATTTTACTGAAAAGAAAATGCTGTACTCTCTTCTATTGTAGTTTATTTATTTATTTTTTCTCTGTGCCCTGGACTGTTGCTTTACATGCTGGGATGATGAAAGCATCATTTTTCTTTTCAAAAGGCCAACAATTCCGGCAATATAAAATCAGAAATAGAAGCAATGGAATTGCAACTGTAGATAATATTTTCAAAAAGCCTCAGAAACTTCTGATGTGGAATAGGAAAAAAAAAAAGGTGTGGAGAATAGAAAGGCAGGTGCTTTGGAAGTTCTCTGGGCTTCACATAATTAACTATCCACATAGAGATGAACCAGGTAGTTAATGATAAGAAAGTTAAAAAAAAAAAAAAAGACCCTACATAAGGAATGGCTGATTGTGCAGAACACAGTGAAAGGAGACAGGAAGCTTAAGGGCAGTGAGGGCCATTTTCTTTGGAGTCACAGGTAAAAGGGAAGAAATATCCACATAGTTGTTAAATTTGTAGAACTGCCCTTTCCTAGTATTTTTCCTAAATCAGAGAAAGATGGGCAAACAGATTCTTATCACTTAATCTGCTTATCAGTGGACCAGGTCCTCACAGTTCCCAGGAACACTGACTCAAAGGATATAGAGTTGAAAGCCAGTCATTTGAACTTATATTTCTATAATCATTCCTTTAGGTTTGGTGGTTCAATTTGGAAGATTCATTTATTTTAAACTCTGGGATGTTGGCATTTTTGAAGTAAGAATCTATGAAGCAAAAATTGGTATCCCAAAGACTTAGCACATGCACTACCCATCCTGTGTTGGGAAACTTAAATTACAAATGATATCAAAGGATATTTCAGATTCTGGAGAAATGATACAAGTAAATCATTTAATAAAAACATTTTAAGTTTATTTTTAGGCAGACTGGACTGCAGTGAATGAACTTGTACCAAGGGACACATAGAGAGAAATGCTTAACCATATTGCACTAAACATGTATGACAGAATACCTGAAATCTGGTTGGGGAGAGGACTGTGGGGGGAGGGAATGGGGGTCTAAATTGGATTCAGATGTATGATAAGAAATTTTCATAAACTCAATAAAAATATTAAAAATGAAAAAATGTTTATTTTTGCTGTCTTTTTAATTTTGAATTTTTGATGCTAGATTAAAACTAGACCAATTAAATTTGGCTTACTGGAGATATTTTCATCTTAGTTATTTTTACTGCACAGTTGAAGGTAGTTTTGAAATATAGTGTCTTAGGGTTGTTTTTTTTTGAAACAGAGTCTTACTTCATAGGCCAGGCTGGATTTCCATGTGTGACCACCATCTTCCTACTTCAATCTCCAATGTGCTAAGATCACAGGCCCATGCCACCGTATCTGCCTGTTTCTGAAATGCATTATGTAAAATCTCCTGACTCATTCACCTGCAAAGCCCATCTTCTGAAGGCGTTTGGTTTTAGTCATAAAAGAATCCACAGTGAGCTCTGCAGGAGTAGAATAAGGACAGATGCTTGTTTTTGATCATGCTTGCTCTTTGTGGCTCTGGAGGAGTAACCAACGCCATCTACAAGAACAGAAAGGATAGCACAGTCCCTCCACCCTGCCCTGTACCTCAAAGCCTAGCAGACGAAGATTTTAACACTATAAACATTTAACAGCCCAAGTGAATGAGATTTCCAGACTTCTGTACTCGTGCATGAACTCAGGCTTTTAGGGCGGTATCTAAATAAACTTTGGGGAAATTGACATGATCTGTGACAGCACAGAGATTTTTTCCATCTGATTCTTCATGTTAGCCTGAGGTAACAGGAGAGACTGTAGTAAGGAACGAGGGTCAGATATTCGTGCAAAGAGCTCTTGTCGATGTCTGAGGGGCAGGAAGGTGGCAAGGAAATAACTCATAAACTTAAATGGGGAAGCCAATCACATGAGTTTTCTTTGTATAAAAAAAAAAATCAAAGCCAGGGACTGAAGCAAGTTATAGACAATGTTTTAAAGAGGAAACCAGAAAAAAATGCTAAAAGAAAAGGAAATGTGGTAACAGGACTTGTGGAAGGATTTATGGGCATCAAGTTGAGATAATATTAGGAAGCCCTAGCCTTTCTGGCTCCTGTAGCCTTCCCTCTGGTTAGATTAAAAAATCGTTTCAAAATATCTAACCCCTAAGGTTAACACTGTGATAGATAGGAATTACAAAAAATAAAATAAAAACAACCCCCCCAGGCTTATTTTGAATGAATTAGAGCAGCTGGAGGAAGAGAAAACCAAATAATGATAAGAGCAAATCCTGAGAATGGACTGTACTCCATTTGAAAATTCTAGTATAACCCTGAACATCAGTTACACAGCATTTACAACAGGAACCCTCTGCAGCCTCAAGAGTCAACAGCACTTTTCCATTCTTCACTTCTAGGGGAAAAAAAGGAGTCACACAAAAGATGTTCTCTAGTACCAGTGAGAAGGTGAAGAGGACAAAGGTGCTTGTAGCCAAGCCTGACCCTCTGAGTCAATCTCTGGGATCCACATGGTTGAAGGAGAGAACCACCTCCCTCAAGTTGTCCTCTGTCCTCCATATATATGCCATGGCATGTGCATGCACACACACACACACACACACACATAAATAAATAAATAAAACAATGAAAAGCATATTCTCTTACTTTTTGCTGGTCTTTTATTAGTTCTTTTTGAAAAAAAAATCATTTACTTTTTTATGTGTATGAGTTATTGCCTGCATGTATGTAAGAGAACGTGTGTCCTGTAATGCCGAAGGAGGTTAGAAGAGGACTACAGATCCTCTGGGCCTGGAATGGTAGATGGTTGCTAACCATCACGTGGTTACTGGGAACCAAACTCAGGTCCGCTGAAAGAATAGTCAGTGTTTTAAGCACTGAACCATCTCTCTAGCCCTTCTGTTGATTCTTATTTGAGGATAGTTTTGTTATTTAAATTGAAAAGGAAGTTTTTTTAAACCGCTCTTAAGAACCTGCTTCTGAAACTTGATGCATACTTCTAGAGAGCAGATATCTATGTCAACTGCAGTGCTTCGTCATGGAGCAGGCTGGCTGTATTGTAGCCGAGGAAGCGTGACTGGGGCTTCCGTGGCAGGCCTTCTGCTGAGTAGCTGGTTGTCCTTAGACAACTGAGTTTCTCTGAGATGGAGGGTGCGATATCATTTGTATTTCTTACAGTCACCTGATGTTTGGAGCCTCATTCTCACACTTATCCTGTAACACACGGATGCGACTACACTCATCCTGTAACAGAGTTAAGGGCACTGGAGCAATGATTTCCTAGAACACACAGTGAGTTCTCAACAGCTCACATACATTGCTGCTTCCGGTAACACAACACCATGCTTAAATTCTGTTAAAATGCGCAACGATCATAAAACATACGTTATTATATAGCACATGAAATTGGGTGGTGCAGTAAGGGGATGGTAAAAATAGCAGGGGGTGTCCAGGCACAAACGAAATAGATTGTACGAAATTCCAAAACTAGTAAAAGAAGAGAGTGATGCTTAAGCATCTTAACAATAGCCATAGAAATGACTCGGGTGGCTCCGAAGTCATACCTCAAAGAACTGTTAAAGAGGTTTCCCCTCTTTGTTTTTGGTAAATGATTACTGAGTGACTTCAGAGGAGCCATCCTATAGCTACAAGTCTTTTGGATAAGCTTGCAATGTAGTTGATAAAATCACAAGCCGCAAGGCAGGATGGGAGGATAATCTCTCTTAGTGGGGACAAAGAGAAATTAAATCAAGGGTTATGATTACTGTGTCATATCGCCAAATCCCTCCAAAAATGTAAGTCTCTTAGGTACTTTTTTCAGTGCAGTGACCAAACACATGACAGGAGCAACTCAGGAGAGGAAGGGTTTATGTGAGCTCATGATTGTGAATTTCGTCTTGAGATGAAGGTGCAGTGGTGGAAGAGTTTGGGACCCAGCCTGCAGGGGCATGAGGCTGCCCAGTCACTGCTCAGTAAAACAGGAAGCAGAGAAGGAACTCCCTCACCTGCATGCTTTCTCCCTTTCTCATTAGTATTCAGTCTGGGACAGGATATCATGGTATACAATAATATAATACATAATAATATAATGGAATAGTGCCACCCACATTCAGAGCAGGTCTTTCTCCTTAGTTAATCCTATAAATGTCTGCAGAGACAGCAGTAGCTGAGTTTCACTAAGGCCCTAGGCATTTTGTGATCCAATTAAGTTGACACTAAGGACCCAAACCAACTGTCATGTTGGGACAGGAGAGATGGCTCAGCAGTTAGGAGCACAGGCGGCTCCTGCACAGGACTTGGGTTCATTCCTAGCCCCCACACGGCAGCTAACAACCATCCATAACTCCAGTTTCAGAGGATCTTACATACCTACAAGCAATACACTCATACACATAAATAAAATAAAATAATGTCACATAAAATAAAATAACCATCATGGTAAGGGAACATAACTGTTGCTGGAGAATGGGGATATAGGCCATTTGGGAAAAATTCCTGCAGTCAAATGCTTTGCCCCTGAGCTCTGGTCCCAAAGGAGAGATTATTTCTGGAGAGTAGTTAATGTCTTAAATTGTCAGTCTTCTTTAAGATAAATTCATATCTCTAAAAAGTTGCTTAAATATATACATATATTTTTTATGGAAGCATTCATTTAGCATTAATAATTTTGTTTCTACATTTCACTTTTAGAAATCATTAATTTATTTGAAATAGTCACTTAAAAATTGGTAACAAACTAAATATTCATTAGATGTCAAAAGCTGACTGATAAATGATGATGTCTACCAGTGTTTCGCTTGCTGCAGATACATGAAGTTGCTATACTAAAACTATTAATTTTTTGTGCTTATTAACCATGCTAACTGCTTATTAAAAAGAAGGTATAATTCTGCAATGTTGATGGTACATTTCACTTTATTATTTGCATGGTGAAAAACAATGATTCTTATTTCATTATAAGAACACTGTACCTACACAGTAGTCAAAGTGTCTGGAGCCATTTGCCTGCCTTGAACTATGCCCCAGTTGAGGACTAAGCAGAAGTCAGTCATAGAAGTGCTGTGGGAGCAGAATGCTTTAATATGAAAATACTTTATGGTTCCTGAATGGAAGTCTGCCTTGGGCCCAAGGCTGAGGACCATTGTAAGACCATTGGCTTGATTGGTTCTGCCTATGTAAATGCATGTTTGTTTTTGCTTGGAGCTCTTGATTTGTTTTGCTCCTCATGCAGCTGTAAAGGTATAAATACACTGACCAAAATAAAGTCTGGGCCTCAGTATTGACTGACAACCCTCCCGAATCTATCTTTTCTTTCTCTCTCTTTATTTCTCAATCCTCACTCCCCCCTTCAGGTACGGTTCGATTTCTGCCAGCGGACCCTGGCATCAAAGGAAGACATATTTTTGGTTCTGCAGAAGCTAAGCATTAGCTTGGACAAAAGGTAAAATTTTAGTACCTGGATTTTGGTCCAAAGTAGTGATTTTTATATCCCCAATCACATTTGTCTAGCCCTCTGAATTATTTATTGACTAAGTTCTTCAGCAAAGTGAATTGTTTTCTGCTTGTCTGGCATAGTCCCTATCTCAAATTCCCTGTCCAGGGTTAAAGAACCTCTTCCTTTTCTGATACTTGGGCTTAGTCATGAGGCAAATTGTCTATAACTTTTCAATTATATGATAAACTTAAAAGTGCACAGGCAAGTAGGCTCCAGCTGCTAGGTAGGAAGGACAGGTGTCTAGTGCCTCTTGCTTTTCTGTGGTTTACTGATAATTTCTATTGAACCTCATTCTGGAAATGGACCAAAATTATTATGTCTTACTTTATTTCAGAAACAAGACCCTATCTGAGATCTTGGTTATGGTAGGTCATTCTATCCCATGTTAATTTCTGAAAAATATTTGACTTGACTTATTTCTTTTGAAGACTGGTATGATTGTCAGATTTTGTGTGTGTGTGTGTATGTGTTTGTGTGTGTGTGTTTTAACCTCTCTACGCAGGAGCTATAAGGTCATGGAGAAAGTCATTTGCCAGGAATCATTAAGCCATAGCCTGAAAGCTCAGTTGCTGCCTTCCCAGGAGGGTCAATACACTCTCCACACTTGATTCTAAATGTGGGATGTGTCATCTTAGTTTTCCAGGGATGTTTAATGGAATAAAGTATTAAAGTTCAACATCAGGAACTAAAAGAACTTTTTTCCAGAATGACAAGTGGGACTAAAGTCACAGTGCTCCATCAATCAAGAAAATTAATTTTCTGTTATATACAATGGACTTGGGGAATGGGACTATAGACTGGAAATCTCAATCCAATTAGAAAGCTTTTCTCTGAACTTGGTGTAGAAAACTGTACTGTAAGAGAAACCATCGATATATGATCAACATATTGATGATTTATAGATAGGTTGGCTCTATGAAAGATGGTATTGGAATGACTTTGAAATATGTAGCTAAGGTGCCATCTGAGATCAAACACCCTGTGGTGTTGAGAGGTTTGACATTTGGCAGACTTTTCCAGAAATTTAATAAATTTCCCAACCCTTTTAGGAGGTCTCATATAACTAGCTTCTTATTATATGAATCACATATGTCTGTTAATTCCATATCTAAAATAAGTTTTATCTCCAGTCAGTCCACAGCCACCCCTTAAACACTGCTATGGTAGGAATCTATTCTCTTCATGGATTCCAAATTCCCATATCCCACTTTCCACTGTCCCAGTATTTTCACTTTTCTCTCTGTCCACATCACTCACTCTGACACTTTTTATCTCATTAAATTCTTTTCTTTTATATTAACTCTTTCCTAATTATTCTTCTTCACTCATGCATCCAATACCTGCTAGTGTATAATTCAGCACAGTAGCTTCTGTTACTCACTTTCAAATTCTTACCAATAAATACTTTTTCCATCTTCTCTCACTGCAAAGGGAGGGAGTGGACAGAGCAGAGGGCTGAGATGTGGAGTGTACCAGGAATACTATTTGTTAATACTCAAAACATCCAATAAAGGTTACTCGGGAGACCATTGACAGTCAAATGGCTGCATGGACAAAGAAGTCTTGAGGAAGCTTCACCTTTTGCAGAAATTAGCAGGGAAAGCGAAGATGCCATACAAGAGGCTGTTTAAATTAGAGCAGACACTGAGAGCACACACAGAGCAAGGCTTGTTCGTTTAGCTCTCCCATTCCTCTAAGGCCTAGTGCAGCCCTCATATATTTTAACATTCTCTACTGTGCATCTGTCTCTCTAGGAGCAGGCTATCTATCTATAGTCTGGCTTTGCGGGTGGTAGTGAGGGGCAGCTCCACTTGCAACCTTGACTTCAGATCCACATATGCCAGGGGTATAGCTGCTTGTATTGGATGCTTTCTCAAAAAGTAAAGTTTATCTTAATGCTCAAACCTAGCCAGCAGGGAGGAAGCTTCCTGACCAATAACAAGTTGTTTTCTCCATGTCCTGTGGCCAAGGTGTATAGTTTCTTCAGAAGAGGGTCTTCTTGTTTTAGCTTTTGTTTCTGGAACTCCATTCTCCCCCTACCCAATGTCCAGGTCCTGTTCTTCTAGCCTTGGACACAGGTCCTACCATGTAGCCCTGGATAATCTGGAACTTGCTTTGTAGACCAAGCTGGCTTGAAATTCACAGATTCATCTGCCTCTGCCTCCCAAGAACTACGATTAAAAGCATATGCTACTGAATCTTGTTCAGAGGGGTCTTTAACAAAATAAAAACAACAACAAAAACATTCATATTGATTCTATGAGAATTCCAATACAAGGCATTTTGGTTATATTAAGACCGTCTCCCTCTGGACTCCATTCCCCTGTTTTCTCTCAGCTCTGCTCTACCTCCTTACCCCGTTCACTTCATGCCCTCTATTCTTTTCTTTTAAGGTTTCTTGAGTCTAATTTGTATTCCTGAAAATTGTATGGGTCTATGTCCTGGAGCCTGGTAAGATACATTGAAATCAAAAGAGACCAATGTAAAAATAACAAGGAAAAGTATGATTAAATATAGTCTAGGCTATATTCATGTGTATATCAACAGAATGTCAAAATGTAATCATACACTATGCAAGTTTCATCACTTAGCACAGAGTGTCTAGGATACAGTGAGGCAACTTCTTGTGCCTCTGTGGTTAGATACTAGACTGCTTGTGGGAACTTCCACCAGGCTCTGTACATAAGCAGCTCATGTGTCCTGAACAAGAAATAAACTCTCAAGCAAACATTTGCAGGTGTTTACAATAAATAGCCTTTGATGAATAATGGCAAATTCTGAAAGTATATGAAAGAACCAACAATATTTATGACAGGAAGTAACAGGGTCCGTTTTCATATACTTTCTTTTGTATCTTTGCAAATCATGTTCATTCAGTTCCAACAAACCCAAAATTAGGCCCTTGGGAACCAGAGAAAAGGGAAATCTACCTAAAACAAAAAGAACAATGTGTGGAACAATGCAGATTCTCTCAAGTGAGAGAAGGGGGACCACCGGAAATCAAGAACACTGGGAACAGGCTAAGTAACTATGCATTTACACGGGAGCTGCAGCCAGGAATTACTCCTTAAGAATGAAGATCAGCCTCTGTCAATGAAAGAAAATCAGGTTATGGCAAAGGAACTACTGAAAAAGCTTTAATACTTGAAAGTTCCCAGGAAAGGGGCTTGGCTGGGGATGAATGCATGTCAATTCCAAACACGTAGATCAAGGCTAATCAGAGGAAAAAAATCGAAAATGTAAAGGAGCTGGGCTGTGCTCCCTTGGTACAACCCTTGCCTTGGCATACACGTGACCTTGAGTGGCTTCTCACTACTGAAGAAAATAATCAAAGCACAACAAAAACAGTTAAGTCCTAAAGTGTTAAGGGGGGAAAGTTAGACTATGTTAGGTGAAGCACCTATTGAATAAATGCTGATTAATAGATTTCTTAGAAGAAGAGGGGCAGATCTTAAATCCACACTATTAACAAAGTTATTACAGAATGATTGCACAATCTGCCAATCTCTGACATGAAAAGAGTTAAGGAAAGGACAAAACCCAATTTTTAAAAAGGTGGGAAATTCCTAAGACCTGTTACGGGTGTTGGTGTAGGAATGCTGTGTGTATCAGAGGAGGGGGCAGGTATCAGAAATCTCTTTGAGAGATTCAAGTCAATGTTCCAAAATTATGATAATTATCATAAACTGAGACTATAATGCTCTTTCAACATGAAGAGTTTTATGTAATTCCAGCATTTTTTATAATTTAAAGGACATTTCTTTTAAGTCTTAAATTTGATGACGTTCCAGTCTCCTGTGTTTCAAGTAAGAAAGACGGTTACCTGGACATTGGATCCATCTTGTTTCTCCATGCCTGCCATGCTTTCTAATTCTTGCCTCTAACTTTAAATTAAACTGGTTAATTTGACCTCCAAGCGAATTATATACCTATTTAACAACTTGACACATCTTTGGGTCAATAGCCTTCCCTATATTATTTCATAGTATTCTCCACTTTAATTTCAATTGAAATGAAGGACTCAGTTATAATCAAGATGAAGGTGAGAGGGACACAACTGCCTGACTAAGGCTTCCTGGAGAGAGGCCTCACCCATGCCAGACACCTTGACAAAAATTCTAAAGTAGATGAAGAGATAAACATTTAGTTTTTGGCAGAAACAGTGAATGAGCAAAGACCAAGATATGAAAATGTTATTCAATTAGTGTAATTCCATGTTACCTGAAACACTGTAAGTCCTCTGAAAGTAGTGGAGGAAGCTTGGGGATATTGTTCAGTTGGTAGAGTGTTTCTAAGTACAATCCCCACTACCACATGTACCAGAGACAGTGGTGTATGCTTTCCATCTCAGCACTAAGGAAGCAGAAGTGGGAGAATCAGAGGTTCAAGGTCATCCTTGGCTGTGTAGCTATGTGGTGAGTTCAAAGCCAGCAGAGTAACAAGGCTCTGCCTCAAATTAAAATAAGGTGAAAAAGAAAAAGAAATAAACAAGATGAGAACAGTTTACAGTTCAATATTCCAACAGCATGCTGTTATGAAAAAGCTTTGATCAGTTGTAGTAGAGATAAGGCCAAAATTTAAAATTAATTTGAGTCCTGTTGAACAAAACTCACTTGACTCTATATCGAGGTCCTCCAAACAAAAAATCAGATACTGACTTCTTTTTATATATGATTTTTATAGCTGAACATGAATGTCTTTCAAGTTATAGGCAGTCAAACTTCAGAGGTTCTTTTAAAGGGTACTGATAACATGAATTTGTAAGATATCAGTTATCCATTTCATCTTTTTAAAATCAGGCCCTTGAACATTTGTAAGATGTTATCATTACTCCTCTAACTAGATGGTTGCAGATCATTCATTTTTCTCATTTGTTGGTAAGGACATTTTCACAGGATAATAAAGATTATAATTCTTTTTGGGACTTAGTTAAAAAAAACATTGTTTATGCATAAGATTTTAAATGTCCCTGTTATGATATGCCTTAGTCAACACAAGGTAACAAGAACAGGAATACAGCATTCATAGTTAGTCTTCACTGTGAAGTTATAATTCTCCTGTAGAATTCACTTGAATACAAATATAAGTTGCTAGAGCAAGGGAAGAAATTACATAAACGCGGTAAGCTCAGGGTAGAATTAGAAAATCGGTAAAACAACTTTAAAGAGCAGTATCTCTACAGACACATCCTACTGTTCATGGAAACTTTCTAAGGTATAAAAATAAAACAAGCCAATAGCATTATAGAAAATGTGATATCCAAATAGAATTGTTTATAAATAGAATGTTTTTCAAAGTTTCCATGAGGCATCAGCTGTTCTTTAACCCCCTGCATGCTGACATTTTCCAGCTCACTGGCTAAATTAAGGCATAGGAAAAAATTACCTATGCATTGTCTTTCGAGGTGGCGGTTGGTCTATTTTTATGTGCTGTGGATATATGTCATCAGTCACTTTCAGCATATCAGAAGATACTCAACCCCAAACACACAGAGACATAAGGCAAGCACACACATGCTGGCATGATAAGGAAGGGGAAATGGTTCTTGCACTTTGATTTCCCAAGCAAAAGAAGTGATCAGCATGCTTGGTTTTCCAGGTCCACCTCAGGTACAGTTGTCCTCTTCTCAGTAACAAGAGCAACCACACTGATTATTTTCAAATGTGTTTCACTAGCTGATTAGCTTTGTCATAGACCTAAGTGTGAGACAATGTATTTGTGAATTACCTCAGCTGTCAGGGAATGCTTGGTAGAAGTTTTTCTAGCAGAGATAATATCACTCAAAAGCAAATTTCTAAAAGATTTACAATTCTTTGGAATTATGAAGCTTATTTTCTCCCTCGAAAGGTAGTATTGTTTAAAATAATTTCTCTATCTGTTTTTTCCTCTTTTTTAAACACACACACACACACACAGCTGGGATATGGTTTGCTACAAAACAATGACAAATATCATATTCTAAGCTGCAGTGTCCACAAAACATTCTTCATCTAAATCATTCCCAATTTTGTTCCCATGGTCACTTTCATGAACCTCTTTGTCTTACATTCACTTTATAACATGGATCTGAACCCAGAACAAGTAACAGAGGGTCTACTGCAATATCTGGTTATGGTTATCCAAATGAAAATTGAATAGAGCCACCTTGATACATGCCAATAAATTACCCACTTGGAAGGCTAAGAAGGGTGGTAGTGAGTTCAAGCTCAGCCTGGGCCACAGTCAGAACCTATGTTGCAAAAAGATAAAATATAAGAAAAAAAAGATAGAAAAAGAAAATAAGAATTCATTTATCAAAGCATATTGATAGTATTTTTTTCTTAAAGTAAATGTGCAATGTTCAATGTACTTGTAGATTTGATACTCTCACATGAACCATAAAAAGAATAGATATTTCTAATTATGTCAATGGTGTAGTTTATTGACATAACACTTCTATTTCTGGTGCTTTCTTGCCTTTGCATGTATTCTTTCAACCTTGAGAAACAAAATGTGGTATCAATATCTTCCTGAAAATTAGATGATAATTCATGAAATCTGAGGAGTAAATTAAATGCTCCCTCCAGAAAAGAATAAACCAGTATTAAGATGATTCAGAAAAACATGATTTCAAAGTCAAAAAAAGCTGTATCACATGTTTAGAGAGAACCTTTTGTGTGTGTGTTGACTTGGTGAATGTAGCATATTGAACATGGACTGTTCTCAAGTGGGCCAAGTAATACTGAAAAATTCAGGCTAGATGTGATAAATATCAATGAGCAAATTGAAAACTTATGAGGTGCAAGAGTTCTGGCCTTTCTGTCAATTACAAAAGAGCATTGCTTTGAAAATAAACTTAAAATAAGCATTTTATGGGTGTCATGACAAACACCTTTAATCCCAGCACTCTGTAGGCAAAGGCAGGTAGATCTCTAGAAGTTCCAGGTCATCTAAGGTTACCTGGAGAGGCAGCCTGTCTAAAAAATAAATCAGGACTGGAGAGATGTTTTTGCAGTTAAGAGCACTGGCTGTTCTTGCAGAGGACCCAGGTTTGGTTCCCAGTACCCACATGGTGACTAAAAACAGTCTGTATCTCTAGTTCCAGGGGATCTGATGCCCTCTTCTGACCTCTGTAGGCATTGTACAAAACAGGTCCACTTACATACATGCAGGCAAAACATTCAAATAATAATAATAGTATTTTAAAAACAAACAAACAAATAAATCTAGAGTTTTCTAGGACACATGCTACATGCCAAGGAAACAGACATTTGGTCTGATCAGTTGTGAGTTCCCATCCCACACCTCCAGACTTAAGCCATGTCCCCTTCTGTGATGGCATCTGTGGATTGTCAAATGACACACTTGGGAAGAAGGAACCTCCACTGAGGAACTTCCTCCATCACACTGACTTGTCGGCATGTCTGTGGTGGGCATTTTCTAGATTACTAATGGGTGTGAGAAGACCTAGCACACTATAGTTAACATCATCCCTGGACAGGTAGACCTGAGGAATAGAAATGGACTCACAGGAGCAGGAGAGTGCAAGCCGGTGAATAGCCTTCCTCTCTGGTTTCTCTTCCCAGGATCCTCTGTCTTGTCTTACTGCCTTTGCTTCCCTCAATGTGATCTGGAACCTCTAAGCTGAAATGTATACTTCCTCTCCCCTCTGCCCCCATTTTCTTGTGGACATACCATTAATCAGACCAACAGAGGGCAAACTGAAACTCCTTTCTGGGTCCTTGTGGTCCTTGTGAAATTCTTTCCCTGCCATCTGTAAAACTGTTTTAACGAGCTGTTCCTCTACAGGTCTCAGTACTGTGAATGGACAACTCCATAAATAGGGAATATTCTTTGTGGAGAGAGACTCCCTCCCATTCTGTTGCAACAGGTCTCTTGTCTTTAATTGCTATACATGTTTATAATGTAAACAGTAACTTGAATTTCTTACTCATTACTCAATTGATTTTTGTTGTTGTTGTTGGTGGTGGTGGTGGTGTTTATTTTTTCCTTTTTATAAGCCAGATAGATCAAGTGATCGATCCTCACTTATGTTCTTGTATTTTTTGAGTTGGGGGTTGGGGGAGGGGTTGAAATGGTTGACGTGTGCTTGGTGCATGCATTGTGAATGTGCTGGTATGTGAACCCATGTTCCTGCATAGAGACATCACAGTAGAACTTTGGATGGGTGTCTTCCTTTTAAGTCTTTGTCTTGTTTCCTTGATACCAGATCTCTCATTGAAATGGAAATTGACTATTTTGACTAGGCTTGCTGGCCAGGGAGCTCTCTGGATACATCTATCTCTTCCTACCAGTATTGTGGTTGTAGAGATTCATAACCATGCCAGACTTTTAGTGTGAGTTCTACAGATTTGAACTCAAGTCCTCATGCTTACCCACTGAGCCTTTTCCCCGGTCCGTGTCCTCACATATCTCCTAATTTCTACTGCTGACAATCTTAAACTGTCTCTCTTTCATCTACCTACCTTTTAGGTAAACTGCTAATCCCTTAAAATGATTTCTATTTTCTCAGACATCTGTTTTTCCTATAATCATTATAATTATCTCTGCTGGGCATATTTAGATGTGACCTTGGCTTTGGGAAAGCAGAATTCAAAATGTTCATAGAGAAAAAATAAGTCTGATCCCATGGCAGAGAAATTCTTTTTGAAAAATAGGATTTTGATTTTTAAATCACAAATAGTCCGATGAGAATGAATTAGCGACAGAAGGATTAGTCATCATGGCTTCTAGACAATTCCAGAACAAGTTTTAGAAAATGTGCCAAGCACAGACTGATCCCATATATGAAAAAATAAACATAAACAAACAAACAAAAATCAGATAAATTTGAAAGCCCTGAGATCTAGTTACAGAAAAGTTGTGAAAGAATCAACAAGTTTCTTTAGAGGAAAAATGAAATTTCAAAGACCGTGTCTGGAAACCAGTGCCCATCTGACTTGTGACAGAGAAGGCAGAGCCATGGCACATAGATTTCTTTCCTAAGGTTTAAATATTTTCTATATGTGCGGGGAAGCCAGAGGAGACCAGAGCAAGCTTTTACATGATTTAATCCTCATTACTACCCAAGAGGAAGGTCTGACCCATCATTATCCCTACTAAGCACAAACAGCTTGTCCAGGACTCTTAATACAGCACAGCTGAGTTAGTGTCCAACTCTAAATCCTCAGGGGAGAAAGGAGAACATGGAACGTGGACTCCTCCATCTTCTGTTATTCTTAAATGAGTTGAAAACTTTCTTGGGGTATTTTTGTTTCGTTTTGTTTTTCTTCAGATGTTTCCAGAATTGGGTCTTCTTGGCCCGTATCAGATCATATCCCAGGAATGAGAGGTCAGTGATTGACTTGTTAAACGGCATTTCCCTCTCAGCAGAAGAGTACCACAAACACAGAAGAATGTGCCCTGGCCAGCAAGGTGCAAAGAAGCAACAAAGAGTATTGAAAGGGATGGAGTGATGGAGTGTGGGGCACACCTGCAATCCCACACTTAGGCCTTCCTTGTACAGAGTGACACCCAGCCAGACTGGGGTACACGAGAACCTTCCTCAAAAACATTTAAATAAGCAAAAGCAAAAGGCAAAATTATCAACAGCAACAAACTCAGAAAGGACCTGATGATTGGAGTACGATGTGCCTGTAGAAAGTCTAAGCTTCAGTTTCATGCAGAACATATACTAAAACCCACACAGAGTTGCTGAAAGAATTAAATTTAGGCCTTTTTGACATGAATTAGCATGATGAAGCTATAGGTTGTCTCTGGTCAAGGTCATCCATGACATAGTTGTTGAGGGACTCGGGACGATGGACAGTGTCTCTGGGAAACTGTAATGGTTCTGCCCAGAATATCACCCTTGTATCCCCTGGCACTGCCAAGACTGAGGGTGAGGTCATCTCAGACCTAAACACAAAGCTCTCAGACATGATCTTCTGAGTCCCCACCCCCAGTGTGTCCCTCATGGATCTGACCTGCTGCCTTGAGAAAGCTGCCAAAGATGATGACAGCAGACGGCAGTGAAACAGACATCCGAGGGCGCTCTGAAGGACATCCGGGACTATACTGAGAGCCAAGCCGTCTACTCTTCCACCTGGCCGGGCAGACCTTGCCTCCAATGACTACTTTGTCTACGTCCTTTCCTAGTCTGAGAACAAATTTGGCTGTAGCAAGGGTGCAGTGAGCCTCATATCCTACCTGGACACCAAGGAGTAAAAAGCCCTGGATCCACACACCCCAGGAAGAACAGAAGAGGAGGGAAGCCCTCAGCTGCTGGGGAAACCCTTCCCCAATTCAGCCCCTAACACACTAGCCTCCCTCAGTTTCCATTCTAGACCAAATGAGGGGAACAGCCTGAGGGCTCGCCATTCTCCCAGATACCATCAACAAAGTCCCCTGTGCACAGAAAATAAATAGTATGTCAAAAACAACGAAAGCAAACCATATAAAAACAATAGAAAGATAAACTCTCCTAACTTGGCAGTTACTTGTTTTCAGTAACTCAGTGATCCTTGCCTTTATTTCAAGAAAGAATGCATTTTATGAGCCCACTGTGACTTTAGAGTCAGAATGGATATACTGTGTGGTCTTGGGAGATTTTCTTTTGCTGTTATTATTAGTGTTTTATGTTTAGTTATTTGGGGATGGGAGGCACATGTGCCAAGGTGCCCATATGGAGTTCAGAGTATGTAGGGCTTTGAGTGAGAATATCCCCCATAGGCTTCGAGTATTTGCATATTTTGTTCCCAGTTGGTCACACTGTTTTGAGAGGTCTTAGAAGGTGTGGCCATGCTGGAGGAAGCACGTCACTGGGGGCGGGCTTAGAGAGTTCTTCAGCCTTTCCAGATCTGATCTCTTGTTGCTCTTTGCTTCCGGTGCCTGCTTGAAGATGTGAACGCTTAGCTGCTGCGTCCACTCTAGCCACCTCTGTTGCCGTGCCCCTTGGCCATGGTGGACTCTTCCCCTTCTGAAACCCCAAGATAAATAAACTTCCTTTTATAAGTTCCTTTGGTCAGTGTCACTATCATAGCAACAAAGTAACTGATACAGAGGACAGATAACTAGGATGAGTAGAGTCAGTTCTCTGCTTCTGGGATATGAATCCCAGGGATTGAACTCAGGTTGTCAGGCTTGGTGTCAAGTGCCTTTACCCTCAGAGCCATCTCTAAGACACTTGGGCAAATTTCTTACTTTTTCTCATCTCCAGATTTCTCAAAATAGTTAAGAAATACAATTGCAGTCTTAGAATGCTGACACCTTCCCAGACTATCAGCCACAGAGAGTGTCTGATTGGTGTGAGGAGGAATGAGATTTATCCCTGGCTGTTTCAAGAATAATGATAATAAAAATAGAGATATAATGAAAAGTAGCAGCCGGAAAGAGGATTTCATTGCAGTATCAGAAAGGGCTTAAAAAACTTGAAGCAATCCAGTGACCAAGTAGCTTGGGTTTAGAAGCAGTAATCGCACTGTCACCTAGAACTTCAAAGCAGATGTGGGCTTCTGTCTGATCAGCATTGTGGAGGAGATTCCTACATCAGAGCATAAGACAAACACAGTGGTCTGTTTCTTCCTTCCAGCATTAAGATGAAAATTTGTGGAAACTGCATAGATGGGCAGCTAGTAGATTCATTTTACCATGTGGAGTGAATGCATACAATTCTTCATCATTTAACAACTGAATCAATAGAGTAGGAATATATTTCAGTGGTAGAGTACCCAGCACACACAGGGCTTTGGGATCTTTTCCCTGCATAAATGAAACAACAAGATACAATCACATAAAGAGATGAGTTCAAAGGAAAATAGTATTCTCAATACAGCAGCCTGCAAAGCTCAACATGTATTTGAGAAACATAAGTCAGAACAGTGGGCATTTTCAAAGGAGAGCACATCATAGCCAGAAGTGTGCTCCAGAAGCCAGCTGCTCCTAGAAAATGCATGACATTTCCCAGCTTGGCATGCGAGCCTTGTGCTTGCTGTCCAGGGAGGGGAAGAGGAATGGGGTTTTAGATGTCCGTAAATAACTAAGACCCTGACATCCTGAAAATGGCCAGCTTCATCATATTCCACACCCAAACAGGAATTTGTCACCCTCTCCAGATCAAAAGTGAGAGAGCTTTGCCCACTTTTAGAAATCTCCTGAGAATAATTTAAAACTTGATTATTCAGTTAAGTCTAAGCAAAGTCCGTCACACTAAATCTTGAGTTGATGATGCTATCTTTGAAGGCTAGGGGAGAGGGTGACTATTTACTCATCATCCATGGGGAATGTCAGTCAGGAAGAGGATGATGAATCTAATACAACTTTGTCTACATAATCTGATGTGAGACTCATGTTCCTCCAAGAACAATGCCATACACCGGTGGACTTTGTTTAAAAAGCTTCACGTTTGCACGTGCAGCCTGTAAAACTCTCACACGCTTTTAAAAACTCAACTTGCCTTCCATGAGGAATTTTTCTTTCATGCCTCTTTAAATCATTTTTTCCCCTAGGTCTGTTGGAGTCCAGGTTTTCTTTTCTCCTCACTTTTTAATGATCTTTATATGTATATGTATGTGCTTGTGTGTGCATGTGCACATGTGTATGCACATGTGTGTATACGTACTCGTGGAGGCCAGCACTCAAACTCAGGTGTTGTTCCTCAGGTGACATGCTTTTTGACATGGTCAGTCACTTGCTGTTCTGGAACTCCTAATCTCACTAGACTAACTGGCCAGCATGCTCAAGGTACCGTTCTGCCTCTACCTACCCAACTCAGGGATCACAATTGCTCCCACTACACCCAACATTTTTACATGGATGCTGGAAATCGAACTGGGACCTCCTACTCACAAGGCAAGTCCTTAAACAATCGAGCCATCTTCTAAGCTCCTCAACTGCTTATGAAAGTGCTTCGAATTCAGAAATAAATTAATAATTTTCTTCTTATCTTTAGAGATCCAAGAAGCATTACTAAGCTCAAGTTTGTTAAAGAGCTATAACCATATGCTTAGTATACATTTGATACATACCTCCCCAAAAAGTTTCTTACACTTCCACGAATACCTTATATGTTGGAAGATAATTCACATAGCAGTAACATAGTTCCTCAGGGATGATTGCACCTTATATGTCCAAGAAAATTTCTGCTTCCATTCTGCGCTCCTTTTTAGATAAATGCATTTTTGTTTTCTTTGAGAATTTCATACAAGGTGTTTTGATCGTATTTCTCCCCAACTCTTCCCCTCAATCCCTTCCAGACCCATTTTGATTTCTTTACTACCCTCTCAATTTCATGTCCTCTTTTTACTTAATGTAATAACCCATCAACTGCAATTTGTGCTGCCAGATATTTCTGGGTGTGGGGTTATCTACTGGAGCATGGTCAACACACCAGTGGCCACACCCTTAATGAAAACTCCCTCGGAAGCCATAGTTCCTCAGTTAAGGGTTGGGAGCTCACAAGCTCCTTCCCTGTCTATGCTGAAATGCTGACTGGTTTGGTCTTTCACAGGTCTTGTGTAGCTGATCACAGTTACTATGAGTTCATGAGTACTTGTCCTGTCATGTCCAGAAGACACTGTTTTGTTCTTGTCCTCCCCAGTCTCTGGCTCTTTTTCTCTGCTCATTTTAAAACCACAGTCATTGGTAAAATAACCAGGTCTATCCATAAATGTATGGTTTTAACTGACTCAATCATTCCAAAGTGAATTCTCTCATTATATAGATACAAAAATTTAAGATTGCTTAAAATATCTTAAGCCAACTCCTGAAACTTGTCTTTATTTTAATCCATCAGCGTTCATTTAAAATCATTTGGAAAAAATGTGGAAAGGTCAGAGAAGGATTAATTGAGAGTATCTCTTTCAGGTTCTTTATGGTAGTGATTTTAAGAATGGTAGTTCATCAAATTCTCCTCTAAAGCATTTGAGAATGGCATATGTTGTCTGACTAAATTCAGAAAGTCTATATCATTTTCTAGGACAAGAGAATCTGGAGTCTTTCTATTTTTCTCTGTAACTCCCTCTCCAGGTAACTCTGACAATAATTTATTCAGGCTCAGGGGCTGTCTGTCAAGTTAAGGAGGTCAAACCACACGTAAAAATGAAAACCTCATAGGTGCTATTAAAAGTTTTACTATTTAGAGACAGAGAGATAGGTAAGTTAGTAAACTGCTTACCACGCAGTCATGAGGACTGGAGTTCAATGCTCAGAACCCACGTAAAAAGCCAGGTACAGCTGTGCCTACTTGCAGTCTCAAGACTGGAGAACCAGAGGCAGAAAGTTCCTTAGGACTTCACAGTTAACCTGCCTAGCCTACTTGGTGAGTTCCAGGCCAGGGAAAGATTCTGTCTCTAAGAGTAAGAGAGAGTAATGAGTAAATGAGTAATCATACCCATGATTCATCAACTTCTAGTTATATTTTGAAATATATTTGAATATAATATATATTTGAATATAATATAATATTTGAACACACACACACACACACGCACACATACCTACCTACACATACACACAAACACACACAAATTTGTGTGCATATAAGCAAGTATGCATATACACGCATGTATACCCACAATAAAATAAAAAAAATGTGATATTTAGGTTCCATTTAAGTCTTGCTTGTGCATTGAATACAGCTGCCTCTGAGCTCTAATAGTAGAAATAGTTGTGACAGTGACCTTTCATTAAACAGAATTTGTTATAAATTTCAAAATGTTGGAGATTAGATTTTTAATTATTTTAATTAAACTTCCTATAATGTATACCTAATCTAAATATCTAATTGTACCCCATAATATATACATCTGTGATTTCCTTCCATTACAAATTAATTGAAAAAATGTACAGGTCTATTAGTTCTGACAATTTGGAATAATCTTTTGGCTGCCTGTCCAGTCTAGTGGTAACCGAAGCTGCTGTTTGCTTTTGGAATGCATTGAGTTCTGTGCAGACATTTGCTGAACATTTTGTTGAAGAATGTACTTTTGAGTACATATTGAAATTTAAAACCTTGCCTACAATGATGCGGGCCAGGGAGATTCACAATAGCTAAATAACCAAAGTCCTTGTTTGTTAATTCAATTTAAGGTAATAGCTATTTAGAAAACAAAACCAAGACAGTACTATCTAGGGAAAAAGGTTAATTAGCTCAAAGAGAACATTATGTCAAAGACTCATGAATTAATTTGCTTCTGCTACTATAAGTTACCAACACACACAAAAAAATACTGAAAACAACAAAAAGTATATTAATTTAATGTTCTGTATTTCAAAATATAATTGGGTTAAAATGAAGGTGTCATTAGAGTCTGGTTCCTCCTGGAATATCAAAGAAAACTCCAACTCCATACCCTCTGTTTTACAAGTCTCTAGATGGTAGCTTGCATTCTTTGACTCTTCCTCTAAGTTCATATACAGCCTGCCAAGCGCTTCTTAGCGTTCGTCATTCCTTGGTCCTTCTCATCTGCTTATCTTGTGATCACATGAAGTTGTCTTGGAGAATCCAGTGTAAACTGTGCGAATTTACCATGCTTGTTTTTTCACAGGCTTGTTTTCCCTTTGCCATGAAACTCACCATAAAGGATACAGTCACAAGACTCAGAGATTATTGTGTAGGCATCTTTACAGACTATTGCTCTGTTTGCTTCACTACAATAATGCTGTACCCAAGGAACCTTGGGGAGAGCCACATGTAGGAGTCCATCTTCTTTTATTGAGGTATTTTACTTTGACTTTGTGTCACAGTTTGGTCCCCAGGGACTAGAGAGATGATTCAGAAGTTAGTAGCTGCTCTTGCAGAGGACACAAGTTCCCAGAACTCACATGGCAGCTAACAACCATCTTCAACTGCAGTTCCAGAGGATCCAATCCTCTCTCTGGCTTCTCTAGGCATTGCATTCATTCAGTGCCCTTACACACACACACAGGCAAAACACTCACACACAGAAAAGAAAATTAATTTAAAAAAAGACCCCAATTCCCTTCATCTAAACTTATCCCCAAGTCACAGACCAATTAGATGCACCCATCCTGTAATTTGAGTCTTGGTAGGATGCTTCAGTTGTACTGAGGGAGTTAAATATTATACACAATCTCAGTGGAAATAATATTGGAGAAAAGGTTAAAGGTGTGGTGAAGACAGCAATAGGAAGAATCCAAGGTGATGGTTTCAAGCCTTAGTGGTCTCAAGCCTAGTGGCAATATTGGCACTATGTGATCTTGCCCTTATTTCTTTGTGCCTCAGTTACTACTTGCTTCCCTTGCTGACATTCA
Source organism: Eospalax fontanierii (assembly GCA_035773235.1). NCBI lineage: Eukaryota > Metazoa > Chordata > Mammalia > Rodentia > Spalacidae > Eospalax > Eospalax fontanierii. Next base: position 90,011,162 of record CM069531.1, on the reverse strand, counting down.
TTATCAATCCTTATGGCATCTGGTTGTCCAGGCTTTGACCAGCTCATATCATCGTGATCTGGTTCTTTTCTTACTTTAGTCAAGTTATGTGACTGGTAACCAAGAATTTCTACTAATGGGCTAATTTAGAGGAAGACCTCTCAGTAAAATTTCATCTTAAATGGATTTATATTGCTAAACCTGCCTGAAGTTAGCGAATTCCAAAACTAGGAAATTCAAAACTCTTGGTCCTGGACTCAAGGGGGCATGGAGTTGTATTATTGGATGTAAGAAGTATATTAAAAGAGATATTAATGCCATAGACAGGCACACAATAGCGTGACAGGTGCTCTGAAGAGAGTTCAGACCTCAGAGCCAAAGCCAAAGTCCCTTCTTATATAGTTCTCTGAGAAACAGGGTGAATTCTCAGCAGGGTCCTACAGCCAGGTTCTCTGACTCCCTAGCAAAAGCATGGATTGAATGGGGTGTTACGTAAGAGATTTCTTAGAAGATGTTTCAACTCCATATCTACTCACCTCAGAAAGGAGCCCTCTACAGTCAAAACGGTTTCACCAAATCCAACTGGGAGAACCAATTTGTTTTACTGTGGTTACTAGCAGGAATGTGCGTGAGCCATTATTTACAGGAGCAGCGATGACTCAAAAGCAGCTGCATCAATAAAAACCTGACCCAACACAGGTGATGATGCCTGAAATCTGTACCCTCTAGAGCTCTTTGAAAGTATTGCAGGAAGCACCACGGGTCCGAGGAATCTCCTCTGGGCAGCTCTATTGGTCAGAGCTTCCCACAGAGCAGTTGTTCACTTCTATAAAGCTGGTGAGACAATTTTGAGACTCATGCAACTTTCCACTTTCCCAGACATGTGGCATTCTGTTTACCTCCAGAGTGTTTCAATTTGAAGGAAACTGCCATAAATTGTGCCCCTCAATATCCCTTTAATGTAAACCCCCTCACTCATGTGAGAAATCCTGGCAACTGCAATTCTGTTAAAGAATCACAAAAATTGCTCTCAGTAGGGTGCCTGCCTGTTTCTATGAGAAGAGAAAGGGCTGTTTCAGGTACTGGGGCCTAAGCCGTCTGCTATGGATTCTATCCTTCCAAGAATACATTATGGGCATAACATCACAGATCACTCAGTCAAGAATGGCCTAAAAGAACTGATAATCCGCTAAAATAGCCCTCAAGATTGCTGCCTATGAGAAGGGGAAAAGAGTCAAGTGAGAGTTTAAGGCCAACTCTGAAGATGAATCGGATCAGTCTTGATAATCAAGGGTATGAACTGAGGGATTTAGATATAACAGTATAAACTTAGGGTAGAAAAATCACATGACATATGTATTAGCAACCTTGGTGTCACTGCATCCATGTACCCAGCATACACAATTTCAGGGATGAGAGGTTTGCCTCAGTTCATGTTTTCAGAGTGATTTCCATCCATCATAATGGGGTTGGCATGGAGGGTATGTGGTGGCAGGAGCTTGTAATGCAGGCTTCTACATCATGAAGAAACAAGAACCAGGGGACAGTATATCTGTCAAAGAGACACTCCTAGTGCTGAACTACCCTCAGCCATTGTCCACCCAAAGGCCCCACAGCCTTCCATTAATGCTGTTAACCAGAGGCCTTCAATGCTTTAACCTTTGTGGGATATTTCAAACTGAAAGTATATAGTGTGGCACTTTTCTTAGGGAGGTATAAACAAATGTCTGTTCACTCCAGATAGGCCTCGAATAATAGATAAAATAAATAATTCCATCCAAATCTAGCTTGGTGAATCAATGACTTTCTTGGGTTTATTTACAGGATCATGGTTGACACCAAACAGCTGCATCACTGAGAAGTCCCACCTGAGTGCGGATGGTGCCTTCCACAAGCTGTATAGATGGAGTCCCCCCAAGTCATTTCCATTTCCTATAAACTCCACCATCTCCTGAGGCCAGGCCCAGCTGGGCCGGGATTACATATGACTTGAATGGGAGAGAAGGTTGTAAAGAAGGGAGACAGAATGATTGACCTTTTAGAGTACAAGCAGATTCATTAGCTAAGAACCCTGCCACAGCACTGCCCCCTCCACGACTCAGGAGATAAAGGAATTGGGAATCTCATTGCAGTCTTGGGTCCATAGGAGAGTGTATCTTCCTTTACAGAGTGGGATTTTCTATGTTTTTCTCCATTCTGGGAGGGGGAAATGGTTTGGAGTTAAAGTTGCGTCATCTCAGGTAGGTATAGGGTGGGTTTCTCCAGTATGAGGAGAGTCAAGGATGCAGGACTCTGGTCCAGTGAGTACCCTGTGATTGGGATTGAGTCGTATCAGGGGGGTCACTGTAGGGTGGATGTCTGAGACACAGTCTTTCCTGAAAACCTCCAGGGAGTGATGACTATGCCAGAAGTCTTCAGGATGTAAGATTTCTCCTTCAGAGGGTATTGCACAGGGATGAGAGATTGGCTGTAACTGTAGATCAGGTTCAGAGGACCTTCCTATACTCCTAGGAAGGCCCAGCCTTGTGAGAGAGTCTCATGTAGGCAGTCACAGCTGCTTTGATTTTGAAACAACAATAACCATGTCATGGTTGAAGGACAGTTTCCCAAGACAGCATAACAGTATCATTACTTTGCATTTCATAATTAAGTAACTCACGAAAAATGCTGCATCTGTCAGCACAATGATCAGAAGCCAGCTATTTGTAGATGCTGGGAACCTGACTTGAGGCTACAACATCAGTACCATGTCAGTAGAGACCCAGTGATTTCAGAATTTCAGATGATGATACTGTTCCGAAAGGTTGGGAATGAAGACATTTGCAAAAAGAAAGGACTGAGACAATCAGAGACACTTGAATAGACTCTACCAATCTGATTCCAGTAAATAGATGGAATGTTTTAATTTGGTTGGAAACCAAAGCTTTTTTTGTAAGTTCTTATATTCCTTTGAGATTAAGCAAAGCTGAACCCCGAGTGGGGTTTCATTGTACAGGTTTTGATGTGAAAGTTGCCCAAAAGGATTCTGACTATTCTGTATGTTGAAGCATTCTCAGAGTAAGACCATGGAAGTTGAACCCAATGTCTTCAGTAGAACAGAATACAAATTCTTACAACACCTGGACCCCTTCACCATTTTCTGGGATCAGCATTCGATGTGCTTTTGGTTTTCTAATATGCTTGGGCTCAAGGAAGTCAAAAGATATTTTGAAAATATTCTGAAAATTCCCCTACAGTGTTGATATCAGATATAGAAAAAACAACATAGCAAAATACATGGGTATCCTGAAGGCAAGATGCAAAGAAAGTAAAGTATGTAACAGAGAATGCATTTGTGTAGCCACATATTAGTTGAGTTATCATTTTCTCATACATCTGACAGCTATAGTCACAAGTCTGGAATAACTTCATAGAACAGCGTCCTGAGAGAGGAGAACTGATGGTGTATCCAGGGCAAAAATACCCAGATCCTCTGCCAGAGACCTGCAAAATGCTCTGTTCTGCCTCATGTTGACTCATTCAACTACTACAGTGGTGTTTTTTGACCCCGTGGGATTCTCTACCTTCTTTGGTATGAGTGTTTCCCTGGTTATGTTTTCAGGATGCTCTGAAGGACACAAACAATTACATTATAAAAGAAAGGACACAATCCTCATTTCAGTTCCCATTGGGTTAAGCTCAGCTCGATTATGTTTCTTGTTCTTCTGTTGTTTGTTATTGCCCTTCCTGTATTTGTTCCCAGACACCTTAAAAACATGAGTCAGGATCATTTTTTAGGTGTTGGGAAGGTGGGTAAACGGAAAGAGAGTCAGTAATAGGGCACTAAGAATCCGGTCTTTTCCTGTGCTAAATTTATTGAACTTGATATGAATCCAAGAATTTGAGCTGTACAGCTGCTGTTTCTGTCATCGTTTGCATAATTAATTTCTCAATAAGTGTGCAGAATCTCTTGCTGGCAGTCAAGCAACACTGTTTTCACTGGGATAGCACATTTTCTTATTTAAAGATCATCTTGATCATCTTTCTATATGACTTGTACATTCCATTTTTTTAAATGCTTTGATGGTTCCTTGAACATAGGTCTGTAACTCACAGTGAGGAAACAGCCCATATGACTTTTATTTACTAGGATTCTCTCTTTTCCTCTAGTGTGTTAGGTATGTGTGTGCATATCTTGCTTGTAATATATTATCTTCTTTATAATATATCATGTAGTCATAGACCTGATGATATGAAATTTTATATGGGAGGATGTTTAGTCTAGAATTTTACCATCATTTGAATCAGTAACAGCATTTTTTTCTTCTTATAAAGGTCAGACAGTAAATATCTTCATCTTTGCAGACCATATGTTTTCTGTTGGAACACTATATTATGAAGCCACCACAGACAATGCACAAAGGAATGAGTGAATCTATATTTAAATTAAGTAGGCTTCTTATTTGTTTATTTTCTTGAGACAGGATCTCTCTGTAGCTCTAGATAGCCTGGAACTCACTCTGCAGACCAGCTGACTCTATGTCATAGAGATCCACCAATACTCAAGAATGCCAAGATTAAAGGTATGTGCTACCATGTCCAGGAACAGATTTAATTTTCAGTTGAACAGGTACTTGGTTAATTTTGAATCACTGATTATCATTTCCCTATCCTGAAGTTTGACTCTCGTACTCAAAGTAGACCTAACTGTCTAAGACAGAGATACAGATAAAAAGGACGAATATATATATATATATATATATACATACATACATACACTATGTATGTTTACATATATGTGGAAACCTAGTAATTTTCTTCAAACTTGAGCTTTATGAAGATTCAGATAAATAATAAATTGTTTGAAATTTACTGGAACCATTCTTTAAAGGAGAAGTGGTATACATTTATTGAAAGCAAAGGACAGCTGGCTTCATCATCATTCTCCTCCTTCAACAGATATGTCAGCCTGTAAGCTGGATAGGGAATGGGCTGGGTGTGACCAACATGCTATGGCAAAGAATTTCTGGCATTTTAATAAATTTCAATGACATGGATAATTCTAAATGCCCTGTATGTTGCTGAGACGGGTGAGCATTACAAGATAGTGATCTTGTGGGCTGCAGTGTGATCCATGCTATTCTGTGTTCTGAAGGTTAATTGAACTTATGTGGTATCCGTACTTGGAAAGTTTGCCTTATTATCGAAAATGGAATCAAATATAGAAGCCATAACGGGCAAGAATTACATACTGTGTATAAAAGTATTAAACACATCCTGAGAGCCACTTCCTCAGATGCAAATGAGAGCTTGGAAAAATATCCCATGTTCATTATATACAACATGTGCTTTGTCTGTTTATTCAAAGTCTTTTTCAAATGCCAGAAAGAAAGAGAGAGCATTCAGGACCTAGAACTAGAACCAGGACAATCATGAGTTTGCTATCAGCTTTGGCTACATAGATCTTGTATTTGAAACAAAAATAATATAAAGATTGAGAAATGGATGAGACTGCACATGTGGGTTAGTGATATGTTGCTCCATGTGTGAGTCTCTGGGCTTCATCCACAGCATTACAAGAAAGGGAAAGAAGACAGAAAAGAGGAAGAGAAGGAGAAGAGAGGAGAATGGAGAGGAGGCAAGGCTAGGCAAGGCCAGAGAAGAGGAAGAAAAGGTAGGGGAGGAAAGAAAGAGAAAGGAAAGGAGGGACAGGAGAAGGGATAAAAAGAGAGCGTAGATGGCAGAGAATGGAAGCCAAAAGTGGAGAAAGAAGAGGAAATAGAGGAAAGAATAGGCGGGCAAAGGAAAGGTGGTTGGGAAGGCAAAGAACAGGAGAGGTGAGGAGAGGAGGGTGGCAGAAAAGATGTGAAAGGAAGGAAGGGAGACCTCCTCCTCGGTTTCACTACTCAGTACCGGGCAGGCAACATCAGCATCATCAGAGAGTGTGCTAGTGAGATCTCTTCTAGAACCATCTGAACCCAATTTACATTTCAGCAAGATCCCCCAGGCCATCCACATACTTATTAAAGTTTAAGAAGGTGTCATTTAAATCATCTACTTGTCTAGCTATCCTAAATCCTTTTCAGACATATGTGGATGAATAATAAATGGATAAACAACAGAAGGAGTAGATGGCTGAATAGATAAATGTCCCACTGCATATTCATTCATTGAGTTAACCTGGAAAGGTCTCTGGAATATAAGTTAAGGTCCTGTAGTATAAAGGCACCTCTGTGAAGATGAAGTGAGCCTTATGAAAGGCTCATCTAACTACCTACAGAGACACAGAGCGGAACAATCATCAATACCATCTCATGATATGTTATTAAATGCAGAAATCTGGTTGTGAGTTCTTAGAAAGTTGCTCCAATATATGGACTCATTTATTTTGTAGAAATAGCATAAAATTCCTTGTCTCCCTTGGAGATGCATAAGAAAGTATTCTCTAAGGACTTTGGTGAATACATAAGTTATTGTATACAAGAACCCTTCTAAGTATTGTTCCTTCTGTGTGAATTGTATTTTTTTTCAGTAAGAATCCTCTCTTTCTATCAAACACACACAGACACACACACACACACACACACACACACACACACACACACACACGATGCATGCACATCTTCCGGTAAATTCACACAACTTTCAGTGTCTCTTCCATCCTGATTTGACAATCAAGCAGCTTCACCTTGGAATACAGCAGAGAAACTCCAGCTGAAAGGTGCAGTAGATTGAAAAATCTGTTTGAAGTGCTGACATTTTCAGTGCTTTGGGATGAAAAGTACATATTGTTCGGTAGAGAAAAACCATGATCTTAAAAAGAATAGATTGTTCCCCTGATATAAATGTTCTTTGGGCTGCTTTTAGGTAAAGATTCACTCCAATCTAAAGATCAAATTGCACTCTCTATTTTAAAGCTACCCAATCACATGGCTAGACACTACACTATGAGGGAGAAAAAGTGGCAAATAAAGACCATGATTTGTCCTTCAGTGAAGAAGACAGACTTTCCAGAATTTACTTTGTAGGTGCTGGTCACATTAATAGTTGTATGCAATTTTGTATTGGGAATATACACTTTGGGGGTTCAATTAACTAGAGAACAATACAGGGTGAAGAACAGTCGATCTCAAATACATTAGCAGTTGGTAGAAGAATAATCCCATATTAAGAGTAAGTGGGAAAATTCCTATGAAGAGCTGTGCAGTTATTTATACACACAGGAGAACTCAGAAGTAGTTGAAAGGAGGTAACTCAAAAAATAGGCTGAACATTTGCAGCCGATAACGGTCAAGAGTGAAGCCAAAGCGTATATTTTAGGTAGAAACTAAAATTACATATTTAAACTGTTTGTGCAAACCTTATATCAAAAAACATTTGAAGTGGATGTATTGCTGTTATAACACTGAAGCATTTCCAAGATTTTAGTGCAGGGGTATTTGGTAAGCTTTACTAATTTTCTGACCTTCTGAATACATATGCAATAAAATGTGTGACAACTAGGCATCTGGTAAACAACTCAGACTAAAGGAAGTAACAATGTGCATGAGATGGTCCATCCCATATATAAAATTATTCAAGGCTGTAAAAGAAATGCTATTTTCAATTTAATGATACTTTAAACTAACTGCATATTGTTAACTAGAATGTCAGGATGTTGGCAATGTTCCTTAGTGCTGCTGGCACTAAAAATTGCTACAAATATTTAAGCAATATATATGAACTGTGTTTCGAAATGCTAACCTGATTTTGGGAATTCGTAATGAAAGTAGAAGTGTTTGCGGAAGAGTAAGTCGGCTGGGTATGTACTAGTAACAAGCGCTAGTAATGAGACTAGGAAAGTGAGAGACTGTCTCAGCAAGACAAGATGGACAGCATCCTGAGGAACTCTGTTCTCCACGTGTTCACGTACACACAGAGTACACAGAACAACACATATATTCAAGAGTACACACACACACACGCCAAGTAAGCAAAAATCAAACAAAACAAATGGATGGGGACATCTGTTACATTACAAACTCGCCGATTCAGCAACGTCACATGAAACTAGGTGATTGTTACACGCACCCTGTAACGATGTGGAAGCAATGGTGGTAGCAATACAAGAAAATAAAATCACCCCAGTGAAGACCTGATATTCACAATGAATATAGCAAAAATGTATGAAGCAGCTCAGCTTGGTGGTAGACACCTTTAATTCCAACACACAGGAGGCAGAGGCATGTGGATGTATGTGAGTTTGAGACCCCCCCACCCTGGTCTAAGTAGAGAATTGACATATATATATATATACATATATATATATATATATATATATATATATATATATATATATATAAATTCTACAAGCCATTTATGAAATGAGGTCAGCTGATAATAGCATTTATATACATAACAAACTACAAAATTATTTACTAAAATCTTTGCTAAGCAGAGAAAAATGAGCAGGGGGATTAGCCATCAGATATATCATAAATCTTCCATCATTAAAACTGTGATATCGATGTATAAACAGACAAGAGAACTGTAGAAAATAGCAAAGTTCAGAGTAGGATAAATATGGATGGAAATTTAGAACACGGTGACACATGATCTTAAATCTGTGTTTCAGAGTAACCATGCCATTAAGTCAATAAGAGCCTTCTAAAAAATAAAACTCAACTCAATTAAGGAGATAAATAAAAAAGATAAAGAAATTCTACAAGTAATGAGAGAAAATATGAACAAATTAGATTTTATATTTATTTTTCTATGTATATTTTTGTTTGCCTGCTTGTCTATGTATATCACATACATGCAGTTGTCTGCAGAGCCAGAAGAGGGCTTCAGATATCTGGACTGGAGTTAAAGGTGGTTGTGAGCCATCAGATGTATGTACTGGGAGCCCAAACTGGGTCCTCAGGAAGAGTAGCAAATGCTTGTATCCTCTGAGTTATCTTTTCAGCCCCTGAATTTCTTTTTAAATTAGTTGTAAGGGAGGACAATTTATATATCAATTTCAAAGGAAAATAAAGAAAATGATTTAAAAGTTTGACTATATAAAAATAAGGTTTGGGAATTATTGTTCTCTTGTGCGTAGAAATAGGGAAGTGGATAAGAAGCCCCTAATATTTGCTGAGGAACGATTGGCTACTGGAGGAGGAGAAGCTGGTTTTATTTAACTGTATGAAGCTGGATAGGTTGAACAGGCTCCAGTAGATGGACCCACAAGTAAGGACATCTGGGGATAGAAATTTGACTCAATAGTCTTTGATACACATAACAGAGTATATGGAATCAAGCAGAATGCATTATGTGGGGTACTATTACGGGAGGAAGTCTGAGTATAATCAAAACATACTGCATGAAGTTTGCAAAAATGCAATACAAATGAAAAAAAAAGTTTTCAAAATAAAATAATACAAGTTTTTCATTCACATAAAACTCCCATAAACCTATTCAAAAGATAATGGGCAAAATGGGAGAAATTATTTTAGCAAAGCATATCAAGGACAAATAGTTACTATACTTAACACATGAAAATTCTTTTTGAACTCCATGCAGAGTTTGGAAGCAACACTTTGACAGAAACATATGAAACATATAAACAGACAATTCTTAAAATAAAGTGGATAATGGGCATTTAACTTTTGAGAAAACATGCTTTTACTCAAAGATAAATACAAATTAAAAAGGTGAGATGCCACCTTACCCTGTTATAAAATATTAGCTAGTGTTAGACTATAATACATTCAGCGATGACTCAGCAAGTCTGATCATTGTTATTTAGTCAAAAGAATTTTAAACAGCGACTGTGGAATAAGAAGATAGCTCAGTGGAAAAGTACTTGCTGTACAAGCCTGAGGTGCTGATTCAGATCCCAAGAGCCCATGTAAAAGCCAGGCATGGGTGTGTGTATATTCATAGCTCTGTCCTGGAGACAGGTAGATCTTGGCGGCTCACTGGCCAGCCAGACTAGCCACAAAGGGAAAACTCCATTTTTCACAGAAGTGTGGGTTAAGCTTTATGTAAGGACTTTCAGTACATATCATATTTAGCAAACATTATTACATGTTTTCAGTCACATATATATCTGTATACTGACATATATATCTACATAAATATAAACACGTATGGAGGCCAGCATGCTTCTAATATACATCATTCTTTGAGCTCTGTGCTGGAAATACTGTTAAGAATAAAAGTTTTTTTTTTTTTTTTAAAGTGGGTCCAAGAGCCATCCACATCTTAGTTCCTAAGCACCAAGCTCCAACAAAGCAAGCAGAACTTGCAGAAGTAGTTAATTGTAAAATTGGAAAAGAGAAAAGGCGAGGGAGGCCAGCAATTACTCCTCAGGCCATAACCAAGGGAGTATTCAGAAAAGAAGTCCATGAAAAGGGTACAGGGGCCGTCCTAGGTTGGTCTCTTTTGCTGTGATGAAGACCATGACTAAAAGCAGCTGGACGAGGAAAGGATTTATTTCCTCTTGAGCGTTGTGATCCATCCCCCAAGGGAAGCTGCTGCAGGAACTCAAGAAGGCAGGAGCCGAAGCAGAAACCAGGGGCGATGCTGCTCATCTCCCTGACTCATCGGCTAGCTTTCTTATACAGTCCAGGCCCATCTGCCCAGGGATGGCACTGCCCACGACGAGCTGGGCCACCCTATACCAATCATCAAATAAGAAAATTCCCCACAGACAGTCCCATTAGCCAATCTGATGGAGGAAATTCCTCACTTGGACTTCCTTCTTCCCAGATGTCTCCAAGTTTGTGCCAAGTTGACAGCTGAAGCTAACTGTGATAGGATCCAAGTTGAGGGGGTCCTAACAGTCAAATATTGAGCAATCTGGACCACAAAACTAATAACAATATTGGACCACAACACATAAAACAGAATTCTTCTCCAGGAGCTCACAGTGATTTGAAAAGCTGGATGAATAACTGAACACAGAGAAGAGCAGGCATTTCTCCTGGAGAAGTTCTGTTACCACTTCCAGGGAAGAAAAATGGAGGCTCAGCATTGGACAAACACCACAGTAACTATATTGTAGACAAGATCTGCCAGTGGATACTGAAAGGCTGAGCACATTTTTGAGAACAGGATGTTTTCAAAGCTGCAAAATATTTTCCCCAGAGGAATTAATATCTTCCCCAAGCTAGAAAGGGGAAAAAATCACTTTGTAGTAGATAAACTTAGCAGATAACGCAGAAGCCGAAGGAGTAGAGTTGACATCACCCCAAAGCTGCACTAAGCTCTGTGTGATGTTTTTGCCAAAGTATGTCCCTTCCTTAGACCTCAACTGAGAAGCATTATATCAAAAATGACTAGTATTCATCTCAGGCCTGGGTTAATGGCAATGGGAGACTGAGCACCAGACAGGTGGTTGTCAAAGAAATAAAATGACAATAAAAAGTTAAATATACCATGGAATTCTAAACTGAAATATCACATTAATTGTATTATACTTGATTCTGATAACTGTTTTTTTTAAGACTGAGTCTCACTATGTAACCCTGACTTACCTGAAATTCACTATATAGACCAGGATAGCCATAAAATCACAGAGATGATTCTGCTTTTGTCTCCTGACTGTGGGGATTAAAGATATGTATTACCAGAGCTAGCCATGGTTTTGGTGAGTCTTAGTATGGTTATGTAAGATGATAATATTGAAGGGTACTGTATTAACAATTAAAGTGATTTTTATTTTATTTTTTGTAACTTTTCTGTGTAGCTAAAACTAAATGAAACTAAGATTTAAAATACTATGATTTCTCAAATCCATGGCTAGCTACATATCTTCAATATTTGCATAAGAACAAAGAATAGTTGAAACAATTGTCAGAATGACAAGTAATCAGAGGTTATGTCTCTATACACACATGGATATATGCATATACAAGAATGCATATGCAAATTTATATAATTTGCTTACTTTTCCATGATCACGCACTACACTCCTACTCCCCTACTAAAATGGATCCATGATGCATGTGTGACTTCCTGTCTTCTTGCCCTTGTGATAATTCTCCAATAAGGTGCAGGAATATCGTGAAAACTTAGTGAGGATCTTAGAAAAGCAAATATGAAGCTGTCAATAACCTTAGTAATGCATTATTGGATATAATACTCTTTTGCGTGAATAATTAAGCAGTATCTCTCCTCCTCATCCCCTACCTGCTGCCCTCATTGACTCATTTAGCCATCTCCTGCCTGTGCCTTGGTTCCAGAGATGTCTTTCCTGCACTGTTTACCTAACAGCCCTTGTATGGTGCTTCTCAATTCTCTCCCAACCTCTCTGGATTCTTGTCTTAACCGTCACATTTTATCAGTGATGAACTAACCTCAAGAAGAGCCTAGACTAGATCTTAGGAGTCAGTCTTCTCTTCTGTGTCTTTCCCTGGGATCTTTCATTTTAGCCTCAGGGAGTAAGTAGCTAATGGAGGAATGGAAAGTCACCATAAAATTCAGCTAGTGAAGACTTTTAGAAAAGAAGGATAATTATTGCATATTATCTGCAAGCACATGCCTATGTAAATGTTAAAAGAACTCATTGTTCTCTGTTTTGCTTTTAGCAGAGAGAGAATAACCATCTGAAAGGCATCCTCAGGAAAGTGAATCCTGAATTAAATTTCACAGTTTATTATAATCAAAACCATTCCTTAGAAAGAAAAATCCAAAATCAATAAAGAAAAAAAAAGATTATCTCAAACATCCAGAACTAGGCCTACAAGACAGTTTAGTGGATAAGGGCACTTGCTGCTCATGACTGAAGATTTACTTCACTATGATCCCCTGAACCCACATAAAGGTGGAAGACGAGAACTTACTTCACAAGTGTTCTCCAACCTCCACATATGCACCACGGCACCCACATGTCCACCATAATAAACGAAGAAAATAAAGATTTAAAAGTAAAATAAAGCGGGTTGGAGAGATGATGGGTCAATAATTAAGAGCACTGACTGCTCTTGCAGAGGACTCTGGTTCAATCCTCCACACCCACATTGCGGCTAACAACTGTCTTAAATATCCCATTCCAAGGTGCCCGATGCCGATGCCCTCTTCTGACCTCCAAAGGCACCGCACAAGGGGTGCACTTGCACACATACAGGCAATTCACTGAAACACATAGAATAAGAAATAAATAAGTACAAAAATAAATAAAATAAAAAAGATTTTAATGCAGTCGCTGCCAATTTTCCTTATTACCAGGGTAACATCTGCTAAAGTGAGCGGACACACAGAGTTCTTGCAGTTTTTTCATCCACACTCCACCTACTGTGCAGGACTAGAGTACACGTGTGAGTTTATTAGCTATACCATCTATGTAGACAGGTTTATGCCACTTTCTATCAAATTTTGATGATTCTTGTCTGCATTGCCTTCCTGAAAACTGTTCCATCATCTAGAAGAAATTTCCAAAGGCCTTAGGTCTTTTGCTAAAGATGTCTATCATTGACTATTGTTACTGTGCTGGTTGCTAGAACATGTCGCCCTCGGGGGGCTAGGAACCTCTCCATGGGTCAACCATCTCACCCTTCCATCGTCCTTTATATTTCGGTGCTGAAATAGATTGTCTTCCTGCTTCAGATTGAAAGTGCTTCCTGTGACTTCTATTAGGCTGAGTTGTGAGTCCGGCCAGATGTAGTGTTATATATCTAAGATCCCAGTGCTTAGGAGGATGAGGGAGGAAGATCATGGATTTGACACCAGTCTGCCTTAAAAAAAACACAAGTAAGGGCTAAAGAGATGGCTCAGTGATTAAGAACACTGGTTGTTGTTGCAGAAGACCCGGGTTCAAATACCAGCATCCACGTGGTGGCTGACAACTGTCCGTAATTCCAGATCTAGGGGAACACTCTCTTTTCACCTATGCAAGGACTGAATGACACAGTGTACTTACACACATACAGGCATAACACTCACAAACGTAAAGTACAAGTAAATAATAAATAAATACTTTTAAAAAGCAAGCAAACAAAACATCCTGCAAATTCCTCCCTGGCTGATGCTTTTCAATTATTCAATTTGCATATCCAAGCTATTTAGATGTTGTTTAATTGTTGTGAGATAGTGCCTATATTTGTACCTCTTTCAGGTCCCATTAGAGAAGTCACTTCTGTTCTAACCTGTCTGAAACATCGTTTTATACATACACAATAATCTTATCAATGCCTGGCTATTTTCCTTCTTGAAGAAATGACCAAAAGTGGTGGTGTACATTTATAGTGTATTTTTTTAGCTATGCAGATAGGAATATAGAGGCTTCCTAAGCAATTTAGTTTCTCTTGTTTCACTTTCCTTGCTTTTTCTTAAATTGATATTGATTTTATAGAACTTTCTTCAGTAGATGAGTTATTCATAAAATAAAAGAGAGAGGGAGGGAGAGAAAAAGAGAGAAAGATTCTAAGACCCTTAGTGAGTTGTAAAGGAAGTCACAGTAACTATTGCTCTCCTTGTCAGTATATGCTAGTTATGACAGTTCAGCTCTTATTCCTCATATAAAATATTTTGGAATACATACCCTTCCCACAAAAATACAAAGCCAACTCATCCCAAATTTCTCAGAGTCGAACCACCACAATCTTGATTCCTGGATGTTCACAGGGAGGAAGTCATTTCTCTGCTCTCTAGTTCATTTTACTTAACTCCACTGTTCCATGATGGAGTAAACCGTGCATCCTAGAATGATGTTAAAAATGCTCATCTGAAACTGTACAAAGAGTAATCCAGCTGGACAATGGGGAAAACGCTGAACATGCGTCGTGAAAGAAGGTACACAGATCACAAATAAGCACATAAAATCTCACAGGTTCCTAGGACCTTACTCATTGAACCCATAGCAATGGTGTCATCATGCACGAGACCCAAGCAAACTCAGACAGACAAAAACCCAGCACAGAACTGGGGAAATGAGGAGCAGGCTCCAATCTTCATCAAAGAATTATTGGCACCTGATTCCTGCTGGGCGAGAAAGAGCTGATCTTCTCAAAGCCTGACTGGACCACAGTGGGTGGACTTGGCCTGAGGGATGTCTGGGGACACTAACTTGTCATGATAGGCCTTCACACAAAAGACAGGATGTATTTATTCCAGCGGGGAGACTATGGGAGGGTGCCCGTGGGAAACGGGGAATAAAGATGACTAAGATGTTCTGTATGAGATACACAGATATTCAATAAAAATTTATAAGTATGGATGTCACATGGTGTAACCCATCTGAGAAATACGTGAAAACAATGCAGAGATGCCACTGCATGCTTGACAAGAGAATCCAATCAAAGCAAAGCAAACAATCAGTCAAAATCACTTCTAGTGAGGGAAGCAATTTGAATTCTTATTTCTCGCTGGCCAGAGTGGGGGATGGCAAGACAGCTTTGGAAGACAGATTAACAGCTCTTTATAACTAACCATGCTTTTCCCATATAATCCAATTACCATGCCTCCAACACACTGATGTATACATGCCTGCATACATACATATGTGTGTGTACACATATAGAAGTAATTTCTATTCAACCATGTTTTACACATCCCATTTTTCTTTCTTTCTTTCTTTCTTTCTTTCTTTCTTTCTTTCTTTCTTTCCTTCTTTCATTCATTTCCTTCTTTCTTTCTTCATTTCCTTCTTTTTATAGGAGAGTCTCTTTCACCCCAAAGTCTTTATATAGCTACTGATAGCCTACACCTTCTGAGACAGGGATTACTGGTGTTTGTCACTATGCCTGGTATATGAGGTGTTAATGATCAAACTCAGTCTTATGCCTGCTGGCAAACACTCTACTGTCTCAGCCTTATTCCCAGTCATACCCATCATTTTCAAACTTAAGGATTTTCTGAATGCCTAGCTTCATCTTTCTGGAGGAAATAGTTAAATATGTTTGTGTATAGCTTATGTTTAAACAATCCCTAATGGATGAGACATATATACATATGTATACATGGAACAGTTAGTTCTTGGCAAAACCAGCAGTTGCTCATGCTGTTTTGAGCCAAAATTTTAGTACTCCTGAACAATTACTAGTCAAAGTTGACATAAACTTTGATGTCCAGGCTGAGCAATATGAAGTGATTAGCTATTTTGTACAGCTTTAATACTGTGTTTGTTTGTTTGTTTTTGTTAAGGGGAGATTTGTGAACTCAATTTTCTCATACTGGAAAGAAAATTGATCTAGAGTGTATAAAATAACTCCTTTCAAAATACAGCCATACCATTCTAAGTCTAACCCAAGAAGAGCAGGGAAAGGTCAGAAAATATCACTTTACAAGGCAGTACACCAGACAGACTTTACTTTGGACTTAAATGAAGTAGTTTAGAATATTCACATCATAACTTGCTGCAGGAACTCTGGGAAAAATAAATAAAACAATCATAAAACCCCTTCAACTCTAAGTGCATTCTGTGAAACAGGCATCATCGATTTGGTTTTGGACACTAGCTGCTCAAGTTATAGTAGGTACCATGTGTTGTTCTTATTTGCATCTTGTAGTTACATTAGTCATGCTATAGAAGAAACTGCCTGTCATCGTTTCTGGTGTTCTAATTACATGAAAATGTGGAATTGGTTATTGTTGTAGAAGAGTGAACAGACTGGGTTATTGGTCATTTAAAAGACACAATGGAAAAAATGGTTTGTGAATCAACAGACATCTCTTTGGTTTGATGCCCAAGAATGTGATCCCTCACTTTTTGCTTTTACAAACCTAATGTTGATTTATGTTTGTGACTGTACTTTGGGTCGTTTTTCTAGGCTGTATTCCCAATGTCTGCCTTTAGATAACGGTTACATATGTATGTATTTTGCAATATTTCCTAAGTGTTAAAAGAAAGAACAAATGAAATAAAGAGGATGAAATGCACATTGGTTTTCTTGGGATAAATTCCAAACCAACTTATTCCAGCCAACTAATTTTTCATTTCATTTGCGTGTGCTGCCTTCATTACAGTGTTCCCTCCACTTCTCTGAATTAACTCATTCTGCCATTTGGTCAGTAGGTTAGTATGTTGACTCTAATCCTGACAGTGACTAGAAAGTAAAGACAAATAATGTAAAAAACATCACAGCTTCAGTGCAGACTTAAGTCCATTTTCAAGGATCTTGCTAATAGATGTTTTATGTGTCCAAATATACTGTAAATATGAAAACATTGTAAATCAAATGAACTGTTCTGTGCCTAGAAAATCTGAATATTAAAAGATACAAGATATATTTTTCTGCTTCCCAGATGTTAAGAAAGACTACAGACATTAAATCTCAGCCTGGTTTTGTTATGCTGTTATTGGATTGGAAATGGGACTCTATCCCTCACTGACTGTATTATCTTAAGAAAATCGAATTGGAGTTCCATATGTTTAGTAAGGCAATGGTCTAACTTCAATCCCTGTTCTCCCTTTTGGCATTTGGATAGGTTACTTTTCTCACTGCTGGACAGAAGCAACTTTGAGGGTCCAAAACTGATAATATTAAACGGAGAAAGATTAAGGAGGGTTTACAAAGACCTATTTACAGCGTGAGCAGGTAGGTTGAGGAACCACAAAGATAACCCAATGAGAACAGCAAACTTATGACACTGATGTCAAGATTGCAAGAAGAAATATAGGAGGTACTCAGGTAAATCTGAACTACAGGTTAAAAATAAGTTAAGGTTCATCCCTGTGTCAGAGCTAAGACTAGTCTCTAAAATGAATGGAGGTAAAGAACATATAGAACAGTTTGGAAAGCAGTAATTAGAGTAACACAAATGAGATATTTTAAGAAAGAGAAGATGTAATTCGAGAGAATTTCAGAGACAGAGGGACCGTCATCTCAAAATATTTGATCTCTGTAACTAAATCCCAAACAGGAAAAAAACAATAAGTAAAAGATACATAAAGTGAGCCAGATAAATACTCGCTCAAATACAGTTTCCATTTATTTCAAATACATAGGTGGGACATTAAAAGGGTCTAGATTAGGGAATACAGGCAATAAGAAAATGTGAGCTCTAAAACTCAGAGAAACAGAGAGGTGAAGATTATATACATTTCATTGAATGTTCTCCCTGGAATGAAACTGTTTTGAGATTTAAAGAGTGTGCTTAAACCTTTTCAGAATTGACATTCTATAATATTACTAAACACACACCCATCTCTGAAAGATAAATTCAGAAAACAATGACTTTGCTTATAAGTAACTATAAATATAGGACTGTATGGCATTATGCAGTGTGAGCCTTAGCCAGGACACCTGCTATGAGGAACAAGAGAGCGGCTCCTGGGGATGTGGCGCTCCGCTCTGGCTAGGCGTGACACCAGCTTCTGCTCAGCATCTGGAGAGAACTTGCACTGAGATGATCCACCTAGGGACAGATTACTATTGGCTGCAGTTGGGGACCACCCCATAGGGCGATTCACTAACCAAACTTAAAACTCTGTGCACTTCCTTGAATAAACTGAGTTTGCTGTGGCTCACCCACCACATGCTTT
Source organism: Eospalax fontanierii (assembly GCA_035773235.1). NCBI lineage: Eukaryota > Metazoa > Chordata > Mammalia > Rodentia > Spalacidae > Eospalax > Eospalax fontanierii. The sequence goes on along the minus strand of CM069531.1, from coordinate 89,992,753 downwards.
TAACCCAGCTTCCAGTGTCTGTTTGTTGACTCCACACCACACACCCCCTCACAGCCGAGACCCTTCATCTCCCTCAGGCTGGCCCCAAGCACAGGGACCCCAACATAGGACTAATACATGACTATTGTGATCATAATTTTATTTTCACTCATTTTGTGGGGTTTTCACACCAAATGGTACTGTGTCACTGATTAAAAGCTTACAGGAGGGTAAATGAGATAACATAATAACTTTTTTCCTTTTACATTATTTATGATTCCAATATAGAAATGCTTCCGTAGACGGGTGTATTGATTTGAAGATAACACATTGTCTGCACCGAGCAGACAAACCCCAGAGAAAACTGCTGCCATCATTTTCATCATAAATGGAAAATATCTGTAGTTGTTGCCAAGAATGAAGCTTCATAACTTTGACTTTGGGCTCAGACTGTATAATGAATACCACTGTCTGCACGTGCCTTGAAATGTAAACATTTCAGATGCTGTCACAGGGCTTTGTGAACCAGGATCTCATCACAACAAACACCTCTGTGTACAGTGTCCTGTGTGAGTCCGAGGGACACTCCTGGCCTGATATCTCAGCTCCCGTATTCAGCACAGTGAGGACTGAGTCTCCATAACCACACCAAGTGCAGGGAAAGGATGAATAGTTCACAGTAGGGGACACGGATTTGGCACCATTCAGACCATTTCTCAACATTTCAGTAACTGGAATTTCTCATTTCTCTGTGTCGACAGTCCTGAGTAACACAGTAGTACCCAGGAGATCATTTAAAGTATCGTTTTTTTAAATAGGTAGCTTTTCCAGGCAAGCTTAGCATTTATTTTTATTTTAAGCCCTGTCATCACTCAGAAGGAAAAAAAAAACATACATGATGCATTTTCTTTCATTCATCTAGTTCGAATTTTTGAGGTCATTTCTTCTTTTCCAAATATCATTGAGTGAAGTTTACTTTTTCCCCCTTCCAAGTTTCAAGACCTTAACCTTAGTAGACATCACACATTTTCTTAAAGTGCCAAGATTTACATTTTTCCTTAACCCTAAGGTTAGTACTGACTTTAAGAAGTGGTTATTATACAGAAAATAAATATCTGAGGGTGTATAGGTTATGAACCAAAGCATGGAAAGTTTTGTTTTTAGTTCTGGTCATTGTAACTGACTTCATGTATTTGAGGTCGCACATAGTCAGAGGATCCTCTGTCATGTTCGTCTAGGTCCTGTCATTAAGGATTTTCCAACAGATTGAGGTCCTGTTTGGTCTCCTTTCTGATGCTCTGATAAAATACCACTACCAAATGCAACTCAGGGGAGAAAGGGTTTACTTTGGCTTACAGAATTTCTGGTTATCATTGAGAATAAACCAAGACAAGAACTCCGAACAGCCAATGACATCTCAATCACAGTCAAGATCAGAGAAGGAATTCGTGTGTGCTCCCCTGCTTGTTTGTGCTCGACTCGGTTTTTCCTATCTCATTTACTTCAAGTACTTGGCAAATGGTGTGACCCAAAGTATGCTGGGTCTTCCTATACCAATTAACTTGATTGAAACAATCCCCTACAGACAAGTCCACAGACCAACCCTGTATTGACAACACCCTATCCAGAGTGTCTTCAGAGGTGATTGTGTCAGGTTAACAAACTCACCATCAAAAGCCTTCTCTCGTTCTTTCTGGTCTTTCATCAATAAAAGTAACTTGCATATGCACATGTATGAAGGAAGACATATATATTCTCAGAAAGCTTATTTTAGGGGCTGGAGAGAGGCTCAGTGATTAAGAGCATTGCCTTCTCTTGCCGAGGACCCAGATTTGATTCCTAGTGCCCTCATGCTGGCTAGTAACTATCCTAACTCCAGTTTCAGGGGAATCCAAAACCCTCTTCTGACTTCTGCAATCATCACGGGACACAGGTGCACTTACATACATGCAGACAATATAGTCATACACATAAAATAAAAATAACAAATAAAATATTTTTAAAAGAATGCTAATTTTAAGCTACTACTCTCTGACTATGGGCATCATCCATCATGTTCAAATGGCAAACAAAGACCTCCAAGAACATGATTTGATCATGTTGTTGGAACACTATGCAATGCTCCTACTCCAAGACATTCCTATCAAATATCTCAGAAGTACTAAAGAAAATAGAAATAAAAATGAGCTATTAGCCTTTCTAGCTGACCTAAATTAGATTAAAAATTGTGTCTCCACATTCTGTAAAGTAATTGACATCAGACAGTTCTCAAGTGACCCTCTTTCCAGACCAGTGGCTGGAGCTTGATTTGATATAGGGAATATTGAACTATGCTATATCATGAATCTTGGGTTAATTTTGATAAATAGATCTGTTGTTTAGAAGGCACCTAGTCTCTGGTGCTTTGTTACAGCTGTGGGAACTGGCCATGGCAGAAGATCCCCCCAAAAACAGATGTGCTTTCACCTACATGCAATCAGCTGCAGTGATCAAAGTCAAGTCTGCACAACCCACTTTGCCCCTCTTTGATTCATTTCTGCTTGGCTTGTACATTGCAACTTTAAAGGTGATGAACAGGTGTGAAGTGCCAGGCATTTGGACTTTTGAGAATGTGTGAAGGAGCTGAGGCACAATGGATGCAATCTGCTGTTATTCTAACATATATATATATATATATATATGAATATATAAAATATTTAAATATATATACATATTGAAAAGAGTTGAATCCTTTAGCAGTCCCACAGTACTACCGCACTGAATGTGTTTACATTATTTAAAGAACGAATCTGTGAGATACAAACCTGATGAGTACTAATGAGTAATCTACAAATGGACAGGTTAGGCTTACCACTCTGGGTCAAAGATAGGTATCCATGAAGATTCATGAATAATGCAAGCTTTGAAGCTCCTCACAAATCCCCACCACACACATAACATACGACACATACACAATATTTAAAAGAAAACATTTTAAGGAGAAGTGACCAGTTAAACAGGGCAAATGGCCCATACACATTTATTTCTTTCTCCTCAGTAAAATAGCAGCATGCCAATATAAAAAGAACAGCTCTGATCATGGCTGTTCTGTCCCTAAGAGTTGCTACATCTAACTGTAGTTATTAGGTAATTTGTGCTCTGTAAAAATGCCCTTCCATATTAAGTGAGGCTGAGGCAGGAAATATTAAAAGATGCTTCCTGTGATATGAGAGAAGAGAGAAAAGGCTTTAGTTTTTTCTTTACTGGGTGATGTGGACACAGATCAGGGAGACCAAAACCAGGTTCAGAAAAGGCATCATCAAATATTTTAAGGAGAGGACTTGAGGAGATGACTCTGTAGGTAAAATATCTGCATGTAGTAAGTCTAATGACCTGAATTCAGATTCCCAGTACTCACGTAAAAGCTGAGCCTGGTAATGTGCCTGTAATTCCAGCCCTAGGGTGGAGGGGTTAGAGACAGGTAGATCCTGAATTTCATTAATCAGCCTGTCTAGCCAAATCAGTGATGCTTCAAGTTCAATGAGATACCCTGCCACAAAAAATAAAGTTGGAAGCCAATGGAGGAACTACATCTGATGCTGACCATGGGCTTTATCATGCATGCATACACATATACACATGTACCTACATATGCAGGTACACATCCACACCAACAAGAATACACACCACACACATAACATACCACAAATACACAAAATTTAAAAGAAAACATTTTAAGGAGAAGTGACCAGTTAAACATGGCAAATGGCCCATGCACATTTATTTCTTTCTTCTCAGTAAAATAGCAGTATGCCAACATAAAAAGAAAGAAAAACAAAATGACAAAAGGGAATTGGAGACTACTCCATAGCAATTCTGCATTTCAACAGATTTTCAGAAAACCACAGAGGAAAGAAAGGAACTGATTCAGCAGATTGTAAGAAATTTATAACCCAAGAGAATAGAGAACACGATGAAGAATCATACCATTCAACCTTATGACCTTCCTAAGAATTCAGCCTCTTCGAGACTCAAGGTCCTATTTAGACATAGGGAAGGTGCTGGGTTTATAGAAAATCATAGGTACAAAACATCTGGACATCAGCATATTACCTGTCATCATCCTCCATTTAGTGTTGACCAAGGTGAGTGCCTTACTTGAAGAAATTCAAACAGAGAAGCACTAGAAAGACGCCAACAAAGAGCTCAGATATCAAACCATGTAAGGGAACAATCATCTGTGTAATGGAGAGATCCTGAAGGAAACCCTCATTTCCCAGGACTCCTGTTGTCTAATGTTGAGGTTTCTGTAACACACATGGAATCTGTGACTCACACAATGAAGGTGACTGGCCTCCTGTGGCTTGTGGTCATAAAACCTGTCAGGATTTTCAGTGTTGGATGCAACTTGCAGGTTCAGAAACCCCGCAAGTGGAACTGGTTGCATATGATGATTTATAGCAAAAATAATCAGGCAGTCTTGTAGGGGAAAGATCCAGATGTGGTCTTGATTGATTGCTTGATACCTATTTCCTAACACACATACATTAGGTAGGTCAAAAGACTAGAAATGGAACACTATAAATAAATATATATATATATATATATATATATATATATATATATATATATATATATGGTTCTTCAGTCTCACTACTGGGTATATATTTAAAGGAAATGAAACAGTATCTACTTATCTACTTCCATGTAGATTTGCAATAGTATCTACAATAGCCAAGACATCCAATCAATCAAAATATCCATCAACATACAAATAAACAAATAAAAAGAACTTGTTATATAACTCAAAGACAATAGTTAGCCATCATAAAGATGAGAGTCTTACCATTTGTAGCAACATGGGTAAACATCAGAGGGGAAGCAACAGGAAGGATGTAGTGTTAAATGACATAACCTATGAGAGGTAGTGAATATCACATGATCTCACTTATATGTGCAAATATAAAAAGTTGGTCTCAAAGGAATTGCGATTAAAATTTGAGTTATCAGAACCTAAGGTACCTGTGAGTTGGGGAGATCTTGCTCAAAGCATGAACAATGTCAGACAAGAGAATTGCTGTCTGTTGCAGAATAAACAAATTATTCTCAAGCTGAGAAAAATAAAATAAATTTGAGCCTAACTTTGTTCAAGAATTTTAGGTCCCAATAATAACTTCAAGTTTATCTTTTCTTATCCTTTGCACACTATCTTCAATGTGAGCTTCTTTCTTCTAGACTGAAGTAACTGAAAACACAGAAAAACACACTGCTAGACGTGGTCGGTTTTAAGCAGTCACTGATAGTGTTGGTTGAAAGGCGTTTCACTATTACCTACATTGGTGTCCCGAGTAGCCTAAGTAACCTGGAATCTACAAATTCAAAACTTAAAAGCAACCCTGTGCATAGCTAAGGAGTTGTATTCTTTCTGAACAGAAGTTGGTATTTGAATTTTTTAGTGATTGGGAAAAAAAATTCTATTTCCATGTGAGATTCTTGAATACGTTGATTGATTTAGAATCAGTGGTTTGTGGAAAATACCCAGCATACGTTGATTCTGCAGTGAAATATGATCTAGCAATATTTCCAGCAATCCTCAGTCTTTATCTTGGTCACGGGGCAGAGTGGGGCACTCAGGATATTGAGACATAATAATTTCCTAGGCGTTGCTCTGGGGAGGAAAAGAGATTTCCATTAGGTTCAGAGTTGCTGGCAAGAAAACACAGAATACAATTTCCTAGTCCTTTCTCCTCATTTCTATAATTTAAAAGCCACATATTTATACTTTTACATTATTTTACTTGATGCAAAACACTTGATATCACATGAAAATTTCTATTTAAAAATCTTCTATCTTCTTAACAGAGTGCAGTTCCAGAATAGAAAATATCTGTTGATCTGCTGACTGTTTAATCTAGGTACCTAGATAAATGCATACTGTATTAGAGTTACTTAATACATACTTATTAAATAATGAATCAATACATTGTAGATGAAAAATTTCCAGCTGTTATCAGAATTGTCATGAACATATAATCAACTGGGGATTTATTAAATATCATTAGTGATAAACATCTGCTTCCAAAGATTAATAGATTAATAATGTTAGTAAGCACTAAACCACATTTCAATTTTCTGTCTCACCTTGATGATCTTGACTGAGAGCTCAGGTCTCCACTTAGAATTCTGGATTCATGTTTTAATTCTACGGCTCACAGCATATATGGACCAAGGAAATCAATTCATGCAGTGAGTTTTACCTGTGTCCTACGGGACCCATCTTTTCTGAGCTGGTATCCCCAGACCCCAGCTGCTCTGAGCATCACAGAGCTTCCTGTCCCTAGAAAGTTGTCCTCTGTTAGATAAGACCTGCTTCTTTCCATAATTGGCTGAGATGAGATAAAAAACCAGGTTCTTTAAGACAAACCTACCTCTGTGGTGCCGCTTATGTCCCTGAGTTTCTCACGGGATCAAGTTGAAGGCAGTCTCCAGGAGACATCTCTTTTGCTTTGTTCTTTTCTCCCTGACCCAAGCCCCATCTGAGGGCTTGTTTCAGGGTCTGCCCTGCTGCATAAAACCTAAGATACATAACCTCTCACCTTGGTATCTGAAACTTCAAGTTCAGGGAAGAACTCAATACAGTTTTTTTCTATAAATACATAATAAGGGATAAGTGGGATAAGATATAGTCATAACCATGTCTTGTTCCTGAATATTCTTGGTTTTCTTTTATGCTGTATAATTTCTTAGCATTTTTATTTTTCATAGAGTCTTCGGTGGCTAATCTTGGCTGTCAGGTGACACACCTGGGAAAGAGGAACCTTAGCTGAGGAACTTCTGTCAACACAGCTCCATAGCCTGTTAGTGAAGTGAGTCTGGGACAAGGGAAGCAAGCTGTAAACAGAACTCTGATTTAAGTTCCTGTCTTGGCTTACTTGAGTGATGGACTGTGATGCAAGCTAAAAATAAACCCTTTCCTCCCCAAATTGCTTTTGGGTGCCATATAAGTGGCAATCTAGGCAACTCTGGCAGATAAATTGGATGTAAGGATTTTAGATACAGATTACCTCAAACATCAGAATACAATTTATAATGTTACTATTTAGGAGTTTATAGAAGCCAGGCAATAGCACCCACCTTTAATCTCAACCCTTGGGGGTGGGGGAGGGTCAGAGGTGGTCAGATCCTGTTTGAGGCCAGCCTGATCTATAATACTGGGTTCCAGGCCAGTCAGGATTACATAGTGAAATCCCGCGTCAGAAACAAAAGCTTATAAAAATAATGTATTTGTTTACTAGGGACAATATTCAATGACTTTTAGAGAAACACAGATGCTAATGGCTCAACAGAAGTAAATGATATCTCATCCTCATCATAATGAAGAGTAATAAATTACTGGCTAGATGATATTTAGTGGGTAAAGTCCTACTTCTTTTTCAATTACTATATAAATTTTATTTTCACAATGAAATATTTTCCTTCTACTTGTTCATTTGGAAAAAGAATTGCATGAGATTGTATATTGTTTTGATTCCAATGTGAACTACTCAAAAGTAGAAATAAGATGAGTAATATTTGCTTTTTTTGTAATTTTTGTAATTTGTTGTTAAAAGCATTTTCTGGAGTGTGTGTGGGGTAAATAGGAATATAATTACCTTCTATCTTCTATGAATTTCTTATATATTTATAAAACTTATTTCTGCCTTTTAAGTTAAAATCCTTTCCATGGATCTTTGCTTGGTATAAAAAGATGGTTTCACCGTGAGATCTAATTCATTATCTTTTTATTTTTTCAGATTATCATTTTAAATTAGTTGTACTTTGTAAGATGATTCTGGCAAGGTCAGGCAGGCTCCCGGCCTGCTGGCCTAGAATGAGCTAGAACCGATATTGAGCATGCGTGCGCGTGAACATTTCTTGGGATTGAACCTGGGCAGCTCTCAGGCTAGTAGCCATCCAGGACCAATGGGAGCAATGAACTTCAGATCGTCAGGTGTTCAGGTCTTACCAGAATGAAGCACCTCAAATGACTAGATAAAGACCTCCCCTAAGCCTGACAAGAGTATAAATCCTGTTCCTTTCTAAGATTAAATGAGATCGTGGCTCCACTTTCTCCTTACCCTTGCCCCCAAGGGACCCGGCCGTGCTAGCCAACAGTACTTGAGAAGCAGATGCATTGATCTTAATACATTCATGACATTTATGCAGTGATTTTTGGTTTTATTTCTCTTCCATATATTATATTTTACTTTTCCATCATTATTATGTTGGTTCATTTGGGTGATTTTTTTCTAATAATGTATATAGGCTTTTGTCTTTATGATTAGCTAATAATTAAAATATAAATTGTACACATTTCTATATCTTTCAATAAAAATCCACTGGTTCCCTCTTGAAACCATAATAAAAAATAAGATATTTGCACTTACCAATACTCTAAACTCACACTTTCAGTTAGTCTGATTTTCTCTTTTGTGCCTTTAGATCTGTAGTTTTAATTCCCTTTGCTACTTGCAAAGATCAGACTGATCTCATACACAAGACACACAGCTTTAAATGTCTCCCTCAGCTTCATGTAACCTGTTTTCACTCTAGTCAGTCTATAATGTTTCTGTATCTGCTTTCTCTATGTTAGCAGAGTTGTCTTGTTTAGTGCTCCAAGGTGACAAGAAATGCAATGTTCACAGTGTGTTCTGACTGTGGTTCATCATTCTTCCTTTGGGTATGATAAGCTCTAGAATGGATTCTCTCAACAATAGGGATCAAGTGTGTCCTTGTTGTAAATCCTTCAGACAGAAGAGGGAGGCATGCCAAATGGGAAGTGAGTTGGATGGGGTGGAAAGATCAGAACACATCATTGAACATTGATCCTCTGTTCCTGAGATTACTTACTTATACATTTTAGGTAATTGTATCAGTTACTTTTCTTGTTGTTATAACCCAATACCTGACAAGAAGCTAGCTACTTGGGCTGTCAGATTGAGAGAAAACACAGTCCATCATGGGAGAAGACTGGCAGCAGTCGGGACCCTTGGTGTCATGGATGGAGGCTGGTTGCTGGTGTCGCGTTTGCATCCACAGTCAGTGAAGATAAAATGAACAGGAAGATGGGTCCACCTATAAACCCTCAAGACCTGCCTCCAGTGACTTGCTTCCTGCAGTATACTCTATCTCCTGGAGACTTCATCACCTTCTCAAACACTGCCACCAAATGGAGACCAAGTATCCAAAACGCATGGACACATTTTACAGTCAAACCATAACCATGATGCTTTATAAAGCCTTTATGATTCAATCTAATTTAAAGTCAGATGAAATTGTTAGAATGTGTTAATGGGATTGTGCTGCTGATAAGTAAAATAGTAACATTCAAGTCTAAGTTCTTTCTAGGGTTTATGTTATGTTGAAGTTAAGGTTATCTAAAATTTTAACCTGTTTATATTACATATAGTTATTTTACCAAAGGTATTTCATTCTGGCTTACCAAAGTAAATATGTAGTGATTAAAAAATACTGCTATCTGTCCTAAATTTATATTTATATATCTGAAATTTGTTATCAACATTTTAATCACCAGGTGTGTACTATTTTTTTTACTATATATTTTCCACAATTTTTTTTTTTTTTTTTTGTCTTTTTCAAACAGGGTCTCTCCGTAGCCTCAGCTGCCCTGGAACTGACTATGTAGACCAGACAAGCCTTGAACTCACAGAAATTCACCTGCCTTTGCCTCCCAAGCCACAAATTCTTATAAATGCAAAACTATATTTTTTATGAGGAAAGTTTTCCAATATTGTTTTTGCTATAAAATAAATCAAAAGTCCAGGAAGTCAATGGTACACAACTTATTAGTTCTGGTGCCCTCTTCTGGCCTCCAATGGTACTGCACACATGCTGACAGACCACTCCTACAAATCAAACATAAATAATGTCTTTAAAAAACAACGGGGGGCGGGTTCCATCAAAAAAAGATAGTGTTCTTTTATTTTTAAAATGCTTTTGGACAGGAAGGAAAATACCACCCCTTTCTTTCTTTGAATAAGGATGTTCACACTCTTCTTTTGAAGATAAGAGCTTATTCTATGATCCTCTATTACAAAGACAAGTGAAAATTCCATGATGATTATGAAATTGAACCTTCGAAGTTCTTTTTTAAAAATTGGAGAAATGGAGGTGGAGGGATGGCTTAGTGGTGAAGGATACTGGGTGTTAATGTGGAGGAGCCAGGTTCAGTTCCCAGCACCCACATAGCAGCTAACGAGAATTCATATCTCCAGTTCCATGGTATTCAATATTCTCTTCTTCCCTACCAGATATTACACTTATATACATACATATAAAATACTGAGACACATAAAATAAAAAGCAAATAAATACATTTTAACTGGAAGACTTTTTCTTTTTTCCCTTACATTTAGCAATTTCATTTTTATGACAATCTCAGTGTCCAGTGATTTGTAATAATCTGATGCTGTTTGTAGACTTCTGCAGACAGTCTCAGGAGACATGGTGACAGAACATGTTTGAATATCTTATATTTAATTTCTAAAATTTTAAATACTTTAATCTTATTCCTACAAAAATTAATAAGCAATTGTTTATAGGAAAAATTAAAGTGATTTAGTTTGCTAATTTATCTCTAGATCTATGATTCCAAAGGCAGACCATCTTTTCACAATTTGTCTTTGAGACATTAAAGAAGGAAAATATTAATTTTTTTCATCAATATACTATCTTTCTAGTAATATGGTCCATGTACAGCCAAATCTATTTATTTATAGGATATGATAGTCAAATATGTATTATTCATCTCACACATTGTTATATCATATGAGCTATGATATGATTAGATATTCCATAAGGGAGGGATCAAAATATTTAGTGTTCAAATACCAAGAACAAGAATTGATTTCTAGGATTAGAATAGATTTTTTATCACCTTGAGACAGGGCTGTACATAGCAAGCTGCAGAAGCAGATACTGGATCTATTAACTAGAATATGAAATTTCAAAGAAACAATTAATTAGATAGCATATGTATCTCTGAATGAAAATAAATTCACCATCAGGAAAATAGGATACATAGGACATATGGCAAACTGTGTACACTGACCAAAGGAAGATCTGACAGAGATGTCAAATGACTCTAGTTCTTATCCATTTTGTATAGGAAGGTTCATTGATGAAACCTCTTTGGAAAATTATCTGAAGGTTAGCTGCACTTTTAAAATGAACCAGTACTACAAACTAGCCACTGTAATCTTGGCATTTGCTGAAGTATCCATCCTTCCCAAACTGTGAACCTGATTATGCAACTTTATTTTATCCCAAACTGATACCATCTGTCCATTCATAAGTAAATGAATAATGCAGTCCAACCAACCAAGTCTCTCTCTCTCTCTCTCTCTCTCTTTCTCTCTCTGTCTCTCTCTCTCTCACACACACACACACAAACCCACAGACACATTACTTAAGCAATAAATAACGGTTTATAAGTAAGGGCATGGTTAAACCTTACCATAATTATGGGAGTAAGTCATTAAAATGTCTAAAATGAGTATGAACAAATGATTTGATTTATGAAATATTCTAGAAATTTCCAACTGCAATATAGACAGTGAAAAAAAGACTGCACATTTAGGGAAGATGAGGTAGAGCAGAGGTGGGAAGAAGATCCATAATGGGGTGTCAGAAAGTTTCAAGTTTACTCTGTGTTCATCATTTTCTCTATGATCATCATACCCATCAATTAAAATTTATTAAATTTCACAATTTAAATGTGTGTTGGTGATTGCACTTCAATAAGGGTATTAAACAATCCTATAAGTAGCTGCCACTTGGGGAGTCAGACATATAAAAAGGATCAAGAGATAGTTTCTGAGGTAAGGAAGCATTATATCCTTAAGTAATATATTGGCTAACACAAATATTTTTTCAGTACAGTTCAATAAGTTGAAATGACATTATTTCATGTTTTATACACTGTTGACCAATGTTTTGTTGTATTTCAAATACTGGAGCTAAGATATTTACATATGCATATGCATATTAAGAAACTACAATTTATAAAATGTAAAGGAATTGCCATAACACACATGGATGTTATTTTAAACATTTATTACTATTATTATTATTTCATGTCTATGAGTAATTATTTGCATATGAACCCATGTTCCTCAGTGCTCATAGAGGTCAGAAAAGGGTGTAGGATCCCCTGAAACTGGAGTTTACTGTCACATAAGAGCTGGGAACTGAACTTCGGTCCTCAGCAAGAACAGTGTTCCTAACTGCTAAGTCTTCTCTCCAGGCCCTTATAAATGTTATTATTTCTCCTTCAGTGTCAGCTAATTTTGGTCTTAAGCAATAAGGCATATTGGTTAATCTGACTTTATAGTTTATGTAGAGCTTAGATTTCTTTTTGAAATTGAAGTCCATTTCTACTTGTTACACATTTCTGTAGGAACTGTTTCAAAACAATAGTCAAAAACATGTCCATGAATACATATCTCGAGCAGCCTTACCAGAAATGCATGCATCACAGAATTATCTGTTCCTGTCCTGCGGATTTATGGCAACATCTGACTGGATGGCCACTGGGAATAGTAACCTGGTCTATTATTGAACATTATGGTTTTACTGTAGTCTGTGACCATTACACGCAGTGCTTCTGTCATTCTCTGAGCTAGAATAATATATTTATTGTGTGCATTTATCTTGTTTTGCTTTTCCATTTTGAATTTCACTCTTACTTTCTGCATCATAGCTAGGAGTCTTCTCATTCGGTTTAAGATGCTCCTATCAAGTGTTGTGTAACAGTGACCAGAAAAGCAACCAACCCAATGTTCAAATAAATTTAATTTCTTAATGAACGGACTCCTTTGCTCTAAGTGATTTTATTCTGTTTGTCTGTCACTTACCTTCTACACAATTAACCTCTGACTCCTCTTTTATGGCTAGAGAAATGCTTGAAAATTGTCTAATACACATGGAGGCTAAAGAGTGTTCCATTTTATCTATATGCTCTTGTGAATATATATGTTTATATTTCATTTTCTTTAACGATTCATCTATAGATGGACACACAGGCTTGTTCTGTATACTGACTACAGGGAGTAAAACTGCAAACTAGAATAAACATGAACATTCAGATACCTGCTTGACATAGTGATTTTTATTAGAATTTATCATTTATTCAGAAACATATTCAACAGTGGAATTGCTGGTTTTATAGAAGTACTATTTTTAATTGTAAAAGATTTGTATTGATTAAATTTTTACTTATTATAATCATTTAAGTGTGTGTGTGTGTGTGTGTGTGTGTGTGTGTGTGTGTACTCATGCATGCACAAAGACCAGAAGAGGATGTTGGAATCATCAGGGCAGTAATTACAAGTATTTGTGGGATACCCAGTTTGCTTAGTGGGTGCTGTGATCCAAACTCTGGTCCTCATTATTTCATACCAAGTGTTCTTAACTGTTAAGCTATGTCTTTTAATTTTCAAAGACTCTCGTACTGGTTTCTATAAAAGATTAGGCATACCGATATTTGTCTAAAAAAGAATGAAATTCTGACATTTGTAACATAATCTAAAAGACACTGTATTGAGATAAACCAGATGCAGAGAGACAAGTGTTGTGTGGTTTATTTATAGGAGTAATCTTTGAGAGCTGAGATCAGAAAGCTCTGTGTGGTCTCCAGAGGCCAGTGGTTGAGGGTAGGGACTGGACATGTAAGACGCATCAGGCTGCCTATGATAATAATGTGCTGCATAATTACATTACATTTATATTACATCTCAGATATTTCCTCCACACGATAGCAGTATGAGCTGATATACATGCAAATGAGGTTGATTGTGGTAAAAACTGTACAATGAATATGTACACAAAACACCACAGTGAAGGCCCTGATGTTCTCTCTTCAGAGACCCTGCCTACTGTCTGAATCAGGTACTGGGAGCCCGAACCCTTGTAATTCTGTTGTGTCTCTGTCTATCCGTGTTGTTAAGAACTCTGCTAATAATCTCCTTACACCCCACCCCTCAAAATCCCAATATGATGTATACTCTGGACATAGGTACTTTTTGTTTGTCAACTATGGTCTAAATAAAGCTGAGAGAAATAAAAATTATGCTGTATTTGACAAACAACCCAGTGACCTAATTTTAAAATATGGAACATGGCTTTGAGAGAATACCTCCATTTATTCCTTTAACTCGATTGATTTTCATCCATGAGAAATGCCATCACTTACAGTATTCCAAGATAGTCTGTCTATAATCAGGCTGCCTCTAAACTTCTCCAAATATAACATTGTACCTTGGGGATTTGCTAGACAACACCAATTCTAAGATTTTAAAAGACTGCATCTTAGATTCAAAGAAATTCTCTAAACAGCAATACCGATAACTGTATGAATATTTTAGTGAGACATGAATTAGGGAGATGAATGTCTTCAGTAGTTCACCAGTATCTAGGTGATTAACAGACAAATCAATTATGTTTAATGAGAATGACATTTGATACTAATCATCTTACTGTAATTAAACTGAGACAAGATATGTTGGCATTTCTTTGGGACAATTCGAGACTCTCATATTTAGTAAGCCAATGAAAATGTTTTCATTTATCAAGAATCCAGCAAATTATTTTAATTCTGTAAAGTGCACCAAGTCACATCAACTTGGATATATTTAGCTTCTCTGTGTCAAGGTTTCCTCATGTGTGTTGTAAATTTAAACAGAACAGTCCTTTGTCATCCTTTCAATTTAATAATTAGGATGCACTTAAAATTATTATTTTTTTGTTAAACTTACACAAAGGACAACACTGTCCATTCAACAGGCAAAATAGTCCTACATCCCCCAAAATACTTTGCTAGTGTACTTCAGAATTTTTTATTCATTTTGAAAATAAAAAAATAATACATTGGGAGGAAAATGTCTTTTGGAAAGTTTTGGACTTTTTCCTTCCCTGTAAACTTCGTAGTACTGGCAGTTTGGTGATAGTTTTATATTTTCTGGGGAATAAGGCAATGGAGAATTCCAGCAGCAGTGCAAGCAACAGCCACGCAGAGCTCAGGAGGAAACTCACATGTAAGGGGAGGTTGCCTGAGAAGAGCTCATGGCTCTTCTCCATGGGAACCCTTGACAGGTGTGAACACAGCAGACAGCATGGCGCAGAACAAACATTTCTACACAATTGACCAGTTATTATGATTAACCAAGTTGAAATACTATCCTATAATGAGCTAATATTTACTAAAGACCTATATTCCCTATTTCAAACCATTGAAACTTGACCAATCGAGCCAAACTTGATGCCCTAATTTCACAGCTAAAACAAACTCAGGTTCAGAAAACACATATAGTTTTAAAAAGACAAAGCCAGTCTTTGCTTCTATTCTATGACCCATTATCACATTCTTTAATCTTTGTAGTTATTTGACTTATATGTGTGTGTTGAGTGTTTTGCCTGTATGTATGTAAGTGAATCTTTGTCATATAATGGCCATGGTGGCCAGAAGAGGAAGTAGAATCATTTAGAACTGGAGTGACAGTTGTAAGCTCCTGTGTGATTGCTGGTAATTGAACCTGGGTCCTTGTAGGATGATTCAGGCTAGGCCAGGCAGGCTCCTGGCCTGCTGGCCTAAACTGGCTAGAACATGCATGAGCAGTGAATGCTTCCTGGGACCTAACCTGGGGAAGCTCTCAGGCCCTAGCAGCCATCCAGGACCAATGGGAGTGATGAACGCCAGATTATCAGAGGCATTCAGGACCTTCCAGAATGAAGCACATCAGATGACCAGATAAAGACCACCCCTAAGTCTGGCAAAATATAAAGCCTGTTCCCTTCCAAAATTTAAACGAGATTGTGGTCCCACTTTCTCCTGGGTCTGTGTCATTGACTCCACGCCTCCTTGCCCCCTCCCCTGAGGGATCCCCTAATGCCCGCCAATATCTGGTGCCCATGGCCCCCAACAGGTCCTCTGCAAGAAAACCAGTGCAAAACCTACTTCTGCTTTGTTTTCCGAGACAAGGTCTTAAATAGGCCCATGTGGCCTCAAATTCATTTAAGATTGCCTTGATCTTGTCATCCTCCCTTGCCTAGTTTCTTAGTGCTGAGGTCACAGATTACAAACTTATCCAAGGGATGTGCCAGACAAGCAATCTCATAATTCAGTTACATCCCAAGCTCCGAAAAGTCTACTTCAGTTAAATAACAAGGGAAGGAAAGGCACTCGATCCTAAATATATGGAAATGTGTGGAAAAAATGTGAAACTCAAAAGGGTTGCATTATTCACTTGTGGCAATCAACAAAACATTCAGATGACTTTACTATTAAAATCATATATTTTCAGAAAGGTTGAAAAAATTTACATTAACCATAACTTTATAGAAACAATCTAAGACAACAGTGAAAAGTGGTCAGTCTTGTAAAACTGTATGTTTGTGGTATTGCCTCAGTACTCGTCAAAACATTGTTTAAATGCTGGCGTTATATTTTAAACGTTCTTTTGAAGTCATAGTTTCTTCCTCTGTCAGTGCAGGGTGTTGAATTGAGGGCCTTGTGCATGGTAAGCAGGCAATCTAACACTGGTCCTGGTCCTCAAGCCATGTTTTCTGCCTTTGTTAGATAGCAAAGGGTGCTGTTTTATTCAGCTTTCTTACATGATTTAAAAACCTTTAAAAATTAAAGGTAAAAGATATCTAACGCATTGATCCAGGAAGAGGCTTAAGCAGGAAAGCTGCCTGTGGCCAGGCCTGAGAACTGCACTCGGAATCCTGCACACACATGCTAGAAAGAGAAAAACTGACTCCTATAAATGATCCTCTGGACTCCACATGTGCATGCTGGGATACATGTCTGTGCATACACATACACATACACACAAACAAACCAATCATTTTCAATGCAACACATTCTACTGCGTTACAAAGATTAACATATTATAGGAAGAAAAAGCAGCAAATAGTTTTCCAAGTCTGTAGACCTGAGATGTGATTTCAGAGTCAATCTTGCCTGTGGCTTGCTTTGCAGTGGTGACCCTTGCTGGGAGACTGTCTTTTTCCATTCATCCTTCCAGGATTTCTTTCCAAAAATACCCTGTGTAATCCAAGGAGTAGCCAGAGCTCTGTCTTTGATGGCTGGACCTATACATTTCTTAATCCAACACTTCTCTTGAAAAAGAAATACAGAAAGCATATTGCAATTAATAGTAATGGGATACTCTTTGGTTTGTGGCGAACCTTGGAAACAATCTACTATTCTTTTAAATCCTCTGGCTGAAAGGAAAACAACCCCAACCCAGGGAAGGGAAAGGGATCCAGGAATTAGAATTGAAGCAGGATTTGCAGAGTCAGACTCCCTCACAGTCTTTCAGGCTGGATGTCATGTTCTTTCCATATCATTTAAATATATTTGTTAATAGAGTCATAACATTTTCAGGATTTTCTAAAAGTCCCGCAGCCCTGTAGGGTAAATATGCTACATCCCAAGCACAACTTTCTCTGTTTGCTGAGTGAGGCTCTGCTTATCAGCACTCGCTGGCACCACAATAGATTTAAATGAACTTTTCAGTCTGTATTCATATTCTTTTACCTCTTCCTCTGTCTTTTCTAGGAAATTATATCTACAGCGCTTGTCATGGTTGGCTTTGGTTGTAAATTGTCACACCTGGGAAGAGAGAAACTCAACTGAGGGATTTATTCTATCCTATTGACTATCTACATCCTATTGACTATGCTATTCTATTGACTATCTACATCCTATTGACTATTCTATCCTATTGACTATCTACATCCTGTCCTGACTCTGGGTGGTGATAGGGGAGGGCCCAACACACTGGATTGTGCCATTTCTGGGCTGTTTAAGAAAGAAGGCTGAACCTAGGTCAGAGGAGTAAGCCAGTAATCAGTGTTCCTCCATAGTTCCTGCCCTGAGTCCCTGCCTGACTACCCTGAAAAATGTAGCGTTAAATGAAAGTGTAAGATGTAAGAAATCCTGTCACCCCAAGTTGATTTTGGTCAGTGTTTTTAGACAGCAACAGAGAAACCAGGTAGAACAATATTTTATAAATGGAAGCTCAAAAGAGCAATATCAGGCTGGACATGGTGACATGGTCTTTAATTCTAGTACTCAGGAGGTAAAGGGAGGTGGAGCTCGATGAGATCAAGACCAACATGGTCTACATAGCAAGTTCTAGGTCAGTTGGGTCTACAGGGAAAACTGTACACACTATACAGCAACAGAAGGAGAATTAATCATTTTAATTCTAACTTTGGAACAATTTCTAGGAAGAATATTCTTGCATTCTAAGATAATCATGGAGTTCTCCAATAACTGTTTGAAACTCCAAGAGGGCATCTAAGAGAAGAAGGGACTTGAATTGGTTATTAAGAACAGGTAATGTTGACTCAATAATTTAACCCGACTTTATCTAACCTTTTACTATTTACTGAGTGATAACTATGTACAAAGGAGAAAGCGCTGTCCTCCCCTGAGGAGAACAATAGGACTTACTGAGGATACACAAAAGTGAGATTGCACAGCATATAACAATGAGGAAAATCCTTCTTGTATTTGAGAAGCAGAAATTCATTTTAAATGCTGTCATAAAAAAATGTTAGAAGGCATCATTAAGTTTAAACAACCCAGACTGTGACGGTCTAAGTTGCATAGATGGTGCTTCACAAATTACTGATAGTTCATAGTTTGAGCATTAGGCAAAAGGTTATTGAATTTATGTTGCTTTTTCCTAAATTTCACCCTTGTTCTGTAACTAAGAAAAATATAGATGGTGCCTCTTATTTTCTGTATGTTGATTGGTTGTGGGTCTCTGTTTCATCACCATCTACTGTGAGAAAAAGCATCTCTGATGAGGGTTTAGAGACACACTAATCTATGGGTATAATGATGAGTCATTAGGAGTTGGTTTAATCCTATGTCCATTTAGCAGAATAATAGTAGAAGATTCTCTCATAGGGCCTATGTCTTACCAAGCTACATTTTCTTAGCGCAATAATGACGACAGGTTTGGGCTCCATCTCATGATTTTGGCCTTAAATCCAACCAGACTGTGAGGTTCCAGGCCCCAAATGATCATCAAGAAAGAGAGGGTGAAAAGATTGAAAGAGCCAGAAACAGTGGATTACCACAATCAAACCATTTTCTGGAAGCGACAATGGTGCGGTTGCATATATAAGCTCACCTCAGTTTAGATAGCAAGCACAAGACCTGCAAAGTTTCAAGCCAGCTAAAATCTCAGCATGGAGGGGCCAGAGGAGCATAAAGTCCCAGCATTAGCTGGGGAGCTGCTGGCAACTGACAGCTGCTGAAGAAGGGAGCGTCAATTTCCTTTAAGGATATAATTCCTAGCTGGTCAACTATGCCCACACCCGGAGTATTGGGAAACATAGATTGGAGTCAATGGGATTTTTTTCAAAGGAGGGCATGATGTTGGGTTTATAGTGAGGTGGGGATAGAGCTAGGAAATGTTGAATATGAGCAAGGTACATTGTATGAAATTTCCAAATAATAAAAGTATTGTTTTAAAACACCAATGATTTGAAAACTTGTCCCGACCAGCAGGACAAATAATGACACACATGACAGATGTTACTTCAGGCTGCAGCTCCCTCCTCTTTATTTTTCCGCCTTATATACCTACACAGTAGTAAACAACCTATGAGCCAACCAATCAGCCAAAAGGTCGTCCTTCAACCAATCACATTAAAGGTCAGGTATTACACCCTAGGGATCACATGCTGCTCATGTGCTGATCATGCACCTGGAACTTTCTCTGGGCCTGTTGTTCTGTACTTCCTCTTCCTGCCATACCACCTCCTGGCTACAGGCCAGCCACTTAGGTGCACATGTTGGAGCCGGCTGGCCCCCAACAAAAACTGTCTATTCAATATTAGAGTCCTAGATTGAGAGATTTCCCATTAAAAGATATTTTACAGAAAAATGCATTCCAGTGTAGCAGGGCCCTAAATCAACCTCCCATTCATAGAGTTTCCATGATTAAATAATGCTCAAACAGCAATTACACTTAGCAGCTATTAAGTCCATCCAACAATGTACCATGTCACTACCCTTCTACTGAAGGAAGGGAACTGGGACAGAGAAAAGGTGAGCTTTTTGCTTCTCCTAATCCTTTGTTGTAACTCAGGGAGGACTATTGCACAGGCTGAGTGTGTGTGTGTTCTTCCACTGAGCCAAGCCCCTGATTTAGTTTGGTTTCTGTTTCTGTGTTGAAAAGACTCTAAGTTAAAACAGTCGAGAGGAAAGAGTCTTCTTACCACGCTCAGGTGACAGTCTATCACTCAGGGAAGTCAGGGTAGAAGCTCAAGGCATGAACTGGGAGGCAGAAACAGAAGCCAAGGCCTGGGAAGAGCACTGTGCACTGACCTTGTTACCGCTTCTTGACTTCCTGTGTTACCTTTCTTATGCAGCCCAGCCTACCTGCCCAGGGATTGTACTCCTGGCTGGAACCTCCCACATCACTTATCCATGTAGAAAATGCCTCACAGACATGGCCACAGGCCAATCCAGTGGAGAAAATTTCTCAGCTGAGGTTCCTTTTTCCAAGATGTCTCTAGTTTGGGTCAAGCTGTAGAAATCCAAGCAGCACACCTCCCAAATCCAAGAACAAGAGTAATAAGGTAGTTGAGATTTAAAAGCTAGGTCTTAAATACTAATATTTTTGCTCCATATACTCAAGCTTGGTTGGACCCAGAGAAGGAAGGAGGAGGAAGCAGATAGATACTGAGAGCCCAACCTATGGGCAGACAAAAAAGATGATGTTTGAAGGTATAACTATGCAAGAATGTCCTACCTTGCTGCTTATTTTGCATTTTCTCAAAAGACTTTAAATTATGAATTGACTTACTTCCAAATTCAGTTTTTGTTAGAATATCACTATTTTGAAAGCCAAAGAGATGTGGAATTAAAGTAGGATTAAGTTCAGACTTGTGATTTACTTGTCTTACAACTGTTTAAGAAATGATTGCTCTTGGGAATGGAGAGATGGCTTCATGGTTAAGAACACTGACGGCTGTTGTCAAGGATCCAGGTTCAGTTCCCAGCACCCACATGGCAGTTAACTGTCTGTAATTCCCATTCCAGAGAATCCAACTCCTTCTGACTTCCATGGACATTGCATGACACAGGAAAACTTACACATGCTCATACATAGGGAAAAAAATAAATAAAATAATTTTTGAAGAAAATCTCTCCTAACCTTGAAGAGAAACAGAGCTTTCAATGAATGACAACTGTGAAAAAGAGTTTTATTTTCCAAGAGAAGAAAGTGAGCAATACTGTAAAAATCAAGTATTTTATGAAGATGCAAATAAATGTTAAAACAGGCTCAGATGCGAAAGTGATACTATGGCAACTAGAATGGTCAGTTGAACAGAATTCAAAATCACCTAGAATTCAAAATCACCTAGGAGACAATATTATCTAGACTAGTTTGACCTCTGAGCATGCCCCCTTAAGGGATTATCCAGATTAGGTAAATTGGGATGGGAAGTCCCAGCCATCCTGGGCAGCAGCATTTCATGGACTGAGGTCCTGGACTGAATCAAAAGGAGAAAGTGAACAGAGCAGAAGCATTCATCCTTCTGTGCTTTTTTACTGTGAGTATGACCAGGTTCTGCCACCAGACTGTCCCTGCCTTGGTGAACCAGTCAGGAACCGGGTCCAATAAGAAATCTTTTCTTCCCTTGAGTTGCTTTTGTCAGGATAGTTTATTATAGATACAGAAAAGTAACTAACAAGCATAGCTGAGCTGAGAGATGTGCAATTCCCAGCAATGTAGAAGACTATAGGCCTTACATGGTAGGACGAAGGGGTTCAGGAACAGGAGGATCACTGAGGGCTTACAGGTTGCCAGACTTGCTCCAAGATCAGTCAAAGACACTGTTTTGAGGATATAAAATGGAAAGCGATAAAGCAGGCTGCCCAGTAGCCTCCTCTGACCTCTGCATGTGCATGTATGGGGATGCACAACCCCACCACATGCATACACGTGTGCTGGATAGCTTTTGTTGTCAACTTGACACCCTGGTTAATGAAGCCTCAAGTTAGGAACTCCTTCCATTGGACTGGCTTGTGGTCATATCTGTGGTGTGTTTTCTTCATTGTTTAGTGATGTGGGAGGGTCCATCTCACTGTGGGCAATGGCACCCCTGGGCAGGTGGTCCTGTGTTGTACAAGAATGCAGGCTGACAGTAGTCCAAAGAAGCAATCGAGTAAGCAGTTTCTCCATGACTTGTGCTTCAGCTCTTGCCTCCAGACGCCTGCCCTGAGTTCCAGCCTTGGGCTCCTCTCCCTCAGTGATGATCTGTGACCAAGAAGATGTAAGCCCAATATACCCTTTCCTCCCCAAGTTGGTATTGGTCAGAGTGTTTTGTTACAATATTTTAAGGCAAACCTAGAGAGCACACATCACACCACACACATGTATGTGCTCAAAAGAAACAGCTATACAAGAGTCAATGTTCTAGTCATAGAGAAAAAAGATATAACAAAAAAGTTTATAGAATATGCTGGCTTACTCCCCTCCCACCCATGTCCTATCCGGTGGATGCTGGCTATGAGGGTTTGACATGTTCCGATAACCCACAGTCAACCACTCCTTAGTGGACTTTAGTGAAGTGATCGCAGCAGGTAACAAAGTGATTCCTGTTTCAAGAACAGACTTTGGAAATGAGGAAAGGAGGAAAAACGTGTCAGATAGAGAGCTGGGCACCTGACCTTTAAGGTTATCATCTGTTCAAAAATTCTTCCTTGAAGGAACACAGCTTTCTGAGGAGTGACAAGGAGTGGACCGTGTGACAGTTGCGCTGGCTGTCTGTGAGGACTCAGCACATCCTTCAAGCTCCATTGCAGTCTCTTCCATCACCGGTGCTATAGACGCTTCTCTGCAAGGTTCCAATGAGTTGTCAGAAAATTCCTTGTGCTCAGCCCTGAAATGGAGAGAATGTGCAATGAGAAGCAAGTCCAACATAATAAAGTCTCCGCCAATTTATAAAATTCTTCATTGTGTTTTTAGGTGTGAACCTGACCCCTTTACCGAAGACTGTGCCATGTGTTTAAACTGGAAAATTCATAGACATCAGGAAACTTGATAGGAGTCATGAAGGGTGCCTTTTGGGAGGGGAGATAGACTACAGTGATGTAAAAGGAGAGAGGGCAATAATGGAGGAGGATGGTTAAACGGGTTAGGAGATGGGAGAGCTGTTAAGGAGTGAGTATGGGAATGAATAACTAACACTACAGGGATTTGAAAAAGTCGTATGGAAAGTTACTACTGGAGAGGCTTTAAAAATATATACAGATTTGTATATGAAGAGAATTTAAATGAATTCACCCTACAGCAGGGTGACGGCACACCAGCAGACAGCATAGGCTAATCAATAAAAGTCCAATGCCAGGAACGGTCCTCTGCCTTTACAGTTGTTGCTCAGGGAGATCCGCAGTCTGCTCTTGGTTGCCCTCAAAAACTTGAGGGTGAGACCTTATTGCTGAAGAACATATGTGAGCCATAGAAGAGACGTGGGGACATCAAGCTGGTGCTGGCCTTGGAGTTCATCTCTACTGCCTAGCTTTCGGAGTTCTGGAAGTTGCAGTGCATGTCACCAGGATAAAACGTGATCATTAACCTTACCTAGCTGTGAACTTTGTAAGCTGCAGTAATATCGGCTGACCTGCTGTTGTCCCCCCTGGCGCCGTACTGGCGTGGATGTTACGGGAGTAACCAATTGCATTCTGATTGCATTTAAGGTCTGCTTCAAAATATGGAATCCTTACCTAGTACTGCTCTCATGACGAAGAAGCTATGGCCAGATAGATCAC
The DNA here is from genome assembly GCA_035773235.1 of Eospalax fontanierii. Taxonomy (NCBI): domain Eukaryota; kingdom Metazoa; phylum Chordata; class Mammalia; order Rodentia; family Spalacidae; genus Eospalax; species Eospalax fontanierii. Next base: position 89,968,932 of record CM069531.1, on the reverse strand, counting down.
AAGTCGCACAGGAGAGCCTACTACCATGATATTTCCCAATAAACACAGTATTAAAGTTACTCCTGGTGGCTTACTGTCTGTCATATCCACAAATTAGTGAATATCTCAGTTCTTATCAGGGAAGCTTCAATCCTAGAGCATCTGGCGATAATCACAGAGATCCTCCATTGGCCAGCTTGTAGAGAACAAGAGAATACAGATGGCTCCTCCGTAAATAGAACATGTGTATTCTTCCCTCTCCTTCCAAGGCTCTGGGATCATGGAAGGAGAGAGACCATAAAGATTGTAAGAGTCAAAGATTGTGGATGAATACAAGGAAATCATGTTGCCTGTTTGCAGCAGGGCATTTGCACATACAGACCCAAAGTGCTAGTGTAAGACCTACACAAGCCCAAACCAGAGAAAAAGCCAGCACTGGGGGGTGTGGAAGGGGGAGTGAGTTAAAGGCTCTCAGCCATAGATGACTAACTATTGGCAACTGAGAGCTGCTGGCAAATGATCAGTCCCTTTTCTTTGAGGGTCTGACGCTGGGTAGGTTGACCAGGCTCTGGGGTATGCACCTACATAGTAGTTAATGAAACATAAGTCAGACTTAAACAAAAATAGAAGAGATGATGTAAAGAGGGCTTAACAGGGCAGGGGTGGGTCCTAGAGGGGACAGGGAGGGGTTCCAAGGGAAATGGCCTCGATAAAAACGTTATTTAAAACATTCTTAATTTGTAGGTAGAGCAGTCCTTGGGGGAGTAGGGCAAAGTCAAATATGCTAATTATTGACTGTCTTGCATTGAAATCTACCAAAGCTAATGGTTACTTTGAGTAGATTTACTCACCTGTATTCTTTATTTTATTCCAGGGGAAAGTGTAATTTCATATCATGTTTCATTGTGTAAATATAGTGTGACTTGCTAAGGATATGATTTCCTTTATTCCTTCACATATTCAATTAAAATGTACATGTGACTGAAAACTATTGAGGTTATAAATGCTTAGTGAGAAATTTTAAAAGATAAGTGAGAAAGTATGTAGGAAACCTGAAGAATGTACATTTTTTTTATACCAGGGCATTTGACTGCAATTCTAAAAGTTTAGTGGAAACATTTGTGCTTGCGAAGCTTCCCTCACTTATAAAATGAGAGCATAAAGTCTGCTGATCTCTGAGTGTCCATGTGAGCTGCCAGCACTTATTTCTGTTCAGTGTCTTCAGCTCCACCTTTAGTTCAGGAGAGGACCAGACTGAAAAAAGACGGCATATTTTATCTTATTTTTTTTGCATTCTCAGTTTCCAGTGCTTGCCTATGGATGTATTTCTGAAACAGCTTTTTTATTAGCCTAATTTCTGCTTTTGCTGCAATTAAATAATTAGGTCACTGTCCTATCTATGTTAATTTGAGGCTGAACCTGTAATGTAATAGGAAGTGGTCTATTTGTAAAATATTTATATCCATCTTATTTTATTGCCAATTTTATCTCGAATACCACTGCAGTTTGATTAAGTTATCTTGTACTAAGAAAGACGTGCAACCTTGTGACTAAACTTTTGGATGGAGTGTGTGGGAAACTGAATTTTTTTAAAAAGTACCATATCCTTTGCAGACAGAATGCTTCCAAACAGAATAAAATTCAGAATCATTATATTCTACAATATGGCTTGATGATGATTTTATATCTATACCCCCTGGCCCCCACTCCTGAATAGCATCCAGCCTGATTCTTCTAACTATATCCAGATTGGATATTTTCAACTTGCCAGACTTTCTTAGCAAGCAGGTCCAGGTACGGAAGTCAACATGGCTGTGAAGAGGTTTTCATTGCAGTTGCCCTGAAAAAGGAAGATCTAGAAATTTTATGCCACTCTTCTGCCTAAATTCACCCTAGACATCACCACAGAAAGAAAAAATTGACTGACTATAAACTGTTCCTGCTTTTTTAGGCATTTGGACATGTCTAAATTCTTGATTTACAGAGAGTGCCGTCAACCATGCATTGGAAGCTCCTCACTGTATACGTTGTCAAAGTTTCAGAATGGCTTCCCATGCAGGCTGCTCTTCTCCTACTGGCTTATATAAAACAAAATTAAAGACTTTCTGCCCTCCCCTTTTGCAGAAAAAGTTAAGGCTTGAAAAGCAATTACACTTACGCTTTGCTGTGTTTGGCTGAAAGTTTAGGCTTGAAATAGAGTTGAAACTGATAGCCGCTGCATGTTGCACTGCATCATAATTGTCTATTTTCTGGAAGCCAAACAGAATCTGAGAATGACATTTATATCATGTTTTTTTAAAAAAGGTTTCATTTGATTCTCTCATTCACTCACACTCCATACATAAAGCCCATCTAGAAAGTTTATAAACATTTCATGCATAATTCAAAGCTTACTTTTAGCTGCCTGGGTGGTTAAAAATAGGATTGATTTGTTTCTTTCTACTCTAGAAAATTATCTTTCTAAAGGAAATTTGTTCTACTTGAAATGTCCAAAATATATGGGTCTATAATGTTTAGAAACAGTATTCTTTGGACTGCATGGATATTTCTTAATTATCTTTCCATTAAAAAAAAAAACTAGTAAATTAACCCATCATTGACCACTTAAGATTTCACAAAATCAGAAGCAAAATGCTATCAGCTAAATTCACTGAATAATTACCAAGGGATTTGAAAGTAAACTAAAATAACTGAAAACAGTATTTGATTCTGGAACAAAGGAAAGATGTCTGGAGTCATGGCTAAGGAAGTTCAAAGGAAGACTCTCATCATGGTATACAAATGCTCTTCTTTTAAAAAAAATGCCTTAACTGTATGTATCTGAGTGCTTTGCCTGAGTGTCTGTTCGTATATGCGCACAGACAGAAAAAGTCCACAGAGACTAGAAGAGGGATATAGATTCCCTGGAACTTAAGTTATGGATAGTTGTTGACTACCATGTGGGTCCTGGAAACAGAACTCAGGTCTCAGGTCCTCTGGAAGACCAAGTGCATTTAACTGCTGAGCCATCTCTCCATTTTCTTTTTTTTCTTTCTTTCTTTTTGTTCCAGAACCTTTTTCTTGAATTTGCAAATTTCATACAATATACTTTGGTTGTTTTTAGAAACCCTTATTACCCACCATCCAGTTTCATGCGGGTCATTTTATATGTGTATGTGTGTGTGTGTGTGTGTGTGTGTGTGTGTGTGTGTGTGTACATAAATTTGTGAATTTGTGTCCCCAATGGCCTTTGATGTGGATCCTCATACCTATATAACCATATTTACCTACCAAGAGACACACCCTTGGGAGAGATAGACTTTCTCTTTCCCAGCAGCCATTGGTTTCTAGTAATTACTTGGGTAGGGCTGGGACTTCTTACCCACTTACATCATGCTGGGATTTTGTCTGGCTTAAGCTTACTTGAGCTTGGCACTATGGTTGAGTTCATATGAGTAACTTTCCAGCTATCTGGAAAACTCCATTTCCTTGTAGTCTTCCACTTCCTCTGGCCCTTACAGTCTTTCTGTCTCCTTTTCCTCCTCTTCCACAATGATTGCTGAGCCTCTAGAGGCAGAAATTTGATATAGATGCCCCCTTAGGGTATATTCTCTCCTTTTGTTTCCGGAAAGCAGGATTGTGCTGTATTTTCCAGGCTGGCCTAAAACACAAATCCTGTATTCATCTCCCAAGTGCTGAGATTGTGAACATGTGCCCTCATACAAAGCTTAGTCACTCAGACTTATAAGAAAATATATGCATTTTTCTACAGTAGTGCTAATAAGCATCATAATAACCATATAAAGGTTGTATCATTTCACAGATTTATATGATTTTTCACAGTAAAGTCAATTAATTGAAAAGAGGAGGATTCAAAAGTAATATGCATACTTTAAAAATATTTATTTTATTTTAAATTACATGAGTGTATGTGTGTGAGTGTGTGCGTGTGTGTGTGTGTGTGTGTTTGTGTGTACTTTGTTATGGGGGAGACTTGAAGGGTGCAGGAGAGGGCATGGCCCCTAGGGCTGGAATTACAAGTGGTTGTGAAACAGCAGGTGTGTATGTGTGTATGTGTGTGCGTGCATGTGTGTGTGTGTGTGTGTGTGTATGTGTGTGAATCTGTGTGTGTGCTTGGAACCAAACTCTGTTCCTCCACAAGATAACTGTACAGAAATAAAATGTATTTATCTGTGTTTATGTGTATGTTAAATAAACCTAAAACTGTGTAACTCAGACTTCCGCTGTTCTCTCTACTTTGTGGGCAGTGGGGCACATCATAGGCAAAGGAGAAGTTAAAAGACTCAACACCCTATGTGTAGATGTTTACAAAATAAGTAACAGGAAGTACTTGCCATGTGTGAAGCCCACTGAGCACTTTGCCCACAGTAACTCAGTGATGAGTGCTTCATTCAGCAATGAGTTAATTTACAGGTAGTACACATTCAATGTTTAAGGAAGCCTAAAGATCTCATAAAATACAGATTTCTATCACTGTTTCCCTTCCACATGAGTACATTTTCAACTGTCCTACTTCATCTCCTAACAATTGAACTAATATTGAATATTGGCATTCAGTTTTATTAATGAAGGAAATACAATTTCTTTGTTGTTTTTGCTTTTGTTTTAGTTGTTATGTTTTCATGACAGGGAGTTCCTGTAGCCTCAGCTGGCCTGGAACTCACACTCTAGACCAGGCTGACCTTGCTTTCACAGAGATCCTCCTGCTTCTGCTTCCTGAGTGTTGGTATTAAAGGCTTATGACATCATGCCCGGCTAAGGAAAGACATTTATAAGGAAAACTCATAAGAAGCTGGGATGAAGTACATTATGGCATTAGGTCTTATCTTTAGCTGATTCATCCTAGACAGTGATTCTCAAATTGTGGAGCCAGTACCCCCAAATCAGCATTAATCCACAACTTGTAAAAAGACAAATCATCCTGGAAGTACATTACAAGCCAATTGGTCTGGCAGGTCCCAGCAGTCTGTGCTTGAACCAGACCTCTTTGGGAGACTCTTGCAGGAGCAAGCTTTGATAGCCCTCGATCTAGATTAAGAAGCAGAATATATGAAAGCATCCATATATTTTTTTTTCTATGAAAACTTATACTAAGAGTATTAGGAAAAATGTTTCCATCCAATAAAATTTCCAAGTAATCTATTTGTGATTCATGCTTATCTGTTTCTGTAGATTATATAACCTATGCAGCTAACATTTCTACAGGGATGACCTAGATGCCTGTACTGCTTATTATGTGTAGTTACAAGAAAGTTGTGTGATACTACTGTGAAATAAAATGTGGGGTAATGAGCTATTTTTATTGAAATGCCCGTAACAGGATGACTGATAGAACAGTACCCATTGTTGTTTCTCAGTCTCCTGTCACTATAACAAACACCTGAGGAAATCAGTTATAAAGAGGAAAAGATTTATGTTAGTCTACAGATTGGGAACCTGTAGTCCATATGCTCCAGGCTTTTGGACCTGTGATGAGACAGCAGCAGGACTCTGGTGGTGCAAAGCCTCTTACTTCATCGACCAGGAAACAAAAGAGATGGCGGAGAGAGCTGGACTGCAACAACGCATATCAAAGGTGTACTGCTAATGATCAAAAAAGTAACCGTGTTTTCATACCTTTTAAAAGTTCCACCCTGGGGACCAACACATGGGTCTGTGGAGGGCCAGTCAAGACTTAAGCTATAGTTAATGTGAACCTTCAGCCTTTAAGCAGCAGGATGAACACTATGAACATCGTCAGCTTGCCATTCAAATGCATCAGTGGAAAGTTTTATGGGAACACAATGTGCATCTCACAGTGGATCTAAATTTCTACATATACTGAGTAGCAACATGGATTTAGTTTTCAGCAGAAGCAGTGCTCCATTTTTATGCAATTAAGCACAACCTTGTCATTTTGTTGCATGGTAATGTAAGAAATTTCCACAGATCTTCTTCTTATGTCTGTAACTTTTAGACTTTATTTCAGTAGGCGCAACTTTCTTTGTAACAGGAGGTTTTGGTGAAGGGAGGAAACTGGAGTAAGTTGAATGGTGATTCAGTGAAATTTCAGAATGTGAAGTTCTTGAAATATGGTGTTTGTTCATCTAGGTAGAGCCAAGTGTGGTCATGATAGCTTATCGGGGGTCCTAAGTCCAATGATCAGTGTCTTTATTAGAAGTTGCAAAGAGTGGAAGTCCAGATGGAAATAGAGACAGAGTCATGATTAAGAACACACCAGAGAAAAATAGTTTTCCAGGAACTACCAGAATCAGAAGGATTCTCCCTTAGAGCCCAAGTGGGAGTATTCTCTTTTATAACCTTTCCCAAATTTTATCTTCTGAGACTGAAACTTTTCTGTTATAAGCCATGTTTGCTGTTGTCTCGGCAGTTCTGTGAATCTAATAATGAAGCAATAAAATAATACTGATAATAAATATTAATCAATTCCATGAAAGAGGAGCTTTACTGGGCTCCAAGGCCAGATCCAGTCAAAAGACGGGAGATGCCTCCAGCAAGCTCGCAGCATTCCTAAGGAGACAACTGCCCAGGAAGGCATGGGAACCATGCCTGGAGACTTCTCTCTGCTTTTGGCACATCGGGTACGATTTTTCCAAAACTTCAACTAAATGCTTTAAGAAAATGTTTCCTTTTGTTTTCCTCACAAAGGCAAACTGTATTTCACTAATCTCTGGCTCCATATGATTTTAATTAGTGATCAATAGAAAAGAAAATTTCAAAGAGGCATAGTCTAAAACTTTGAAAATTTTTCCTGTTAAGTCCTTCACTTGCAGTGTCTTTTGCATCACCAGAATCCAGAAGATCCTGAGAAGAATTCAGGCTAGTAAATATTACACACATTTGGAGAAATAGACAGTAAACTTCGAGAGAAAGGGAAACCATTCTTGAAGGAGGAAGTCCCAGCTTGAACACACAGGTTGGTTCCGTCCTGTACCTCAGTTTTCTCCTTTGAAGATGAGAGACCTTATTTTCTCTCTCCATGTCATAGATGATTTCCCGAGGTTCATCAATCCTGATGATGCCACCTTAATGCATAAAGATGTCTGCACCCTCTTCCAATATCAATATCGGTTATCCAGTTGGTTAGTAAAACAAATCTGAACAAAGGCTGACTCGTACTTAGGCGCCTTGAAAAGTCAAATAGAAGACTATATAGTTAGATGACTGAATTTACATCTGGCTCTCTTTTCAATTTACTAACAGTGTGTTGAAAATTCAAGACAGTTTCTGTTTAAAACCTATATGAACTAAAAGAGAATCGCATTCATTTGAATAGCTAATGATATTTCCAACAATACTGTATTTACCTCCTTGGCAATAGTTAAAGAAGTGCTCTCTGGGTGTTATTTCATGTTCGTGTTGCCTTACATCTTCCAAACCATAGAAAAGGGAAAACACATCCACTGTGCCCTTCTTTTTGCCTGCCATGTTTCTTTTAATACTTTGTGTGTCATGCAGTATGCTGTTTTCAGAGGAGAGATGATACCTACATGTCTGTGTGCATAAGACTTAGTAATTTAGCAATGACATGATGGGGCACATCACTGGAAATTCTGAAAACATTTTATGTTTCAAATTTAAATATCAAATGAAAACCTTTAATCTATACATTTGTGTATATATATATATATTTATATATATATATAAAATGTGTCATAAACACATAAAATTAGTTTCAGTACTGTATACCTATACAGAGATGATGTTCCTTTAGTAAATACTATCATTGCTCTATAGAAATGTATTTTTAATCATATTTTCAACTGAACATTAAGCACAATGTTTATCTTTTTTAGAAAGTCTCTGACTCATAGCAAGTATACTCTGGTTGAAGCAAATTTGGTATTACTAAGGATTTGATATACTAAGAAATTGAAATTCAAATAGACACACACATACAAATGATACTGAACCAGAAAACATTTTGCCTAATTTTGGTTAACAGTGTTTTCTACGAATTAAGTATAAACTTCTACTTTTATGAATATAATGTGCCTAATTAAAACACACACACACACACACACACACACACACACACACACACACACTGCTGTCACTTCTGTGTGTTGAACATAATTTGAATTCATCTCTCAGGATTTTAATGTTGGAAATGGGGTCCTCCACATGATGATGTTAAGAAATGGTGGAGCTCGGATCTGGAGAGATGGCTTAGTGGTTAGAGCACTGGCTGTTCTTACAGAGGACCTGGGTTCAGTTCTCAATTGTTCAGAAACTCTATTTCCAGAGGATCCAATGCAGAAATTGCCTTACTATGGGTGCATTTATACACTTGCAGTCAATTCACTCATACATAAAATAAAAATAATAGATAAAAAACTTTAAATGATATAAACATTAAAATGCAACCTCTTGGGAAGTCTTAGGAAGCATCAGTCATTGAGTTCTTAGATGGGACTGAATAGTTGTCCTCAGACTCCAGCGAGGTATATGAAAACGTATTTCTAAAAAGAAAGAGAAAGATAGATCTCTTCTAGATGGCCTAGTGTATTTCCATGAAACACTTCCTCTCTGACACAGTCCTGCCTTGTTGTCACCCATACAGAAGTCCTGAGTAAGGCAGGCCCACAGCAGAGCAAGCACCAGAAACTTTGGACATTCAGCCTCCCAAACTGTAAGGCCAGTGAAACTTATTTTTCCTGGTAATTATTTATAGTAACATGAAAAACAGTCTAACACACACACACAGACACACACACACACACACACACACACAGTTATAAAAGTATATAAAAATGTTTAAGCAATGTTCTGAAGAAATGCAATATTTAAATTATATGATCAGTTTGTCTACATGTTTTGCATTTTCCAGTTAATTATTAAATTCTGTGGGCTTAGTTTATTCATCTCAGAATGACTTTTTAGCTAAAAAATGCATTGAATATTTATTGCAGCTCTATACAGATTAAACAGACTTTTAAAAAATGTCCAGCAGTATCTAGTTTCTCATGTGATTTTTCATAATATATGCAAAGAATGACTTATTACTTGTCACTTATAAAAACACACATTTCCTTTAACGTTGGGAATTTCATAAAACTGTCTCTAAAAAAATATTGCATGTCCATGTGCAGGCAATGTGTAAAGTAGACTTTGGATGTTTTGCCCTGATTTTCAGTATATATTTTGGTGATGTATGCCAAAATTCCATTCTCTTTACCAAAGACATCTAAATTGTTAATGCGGGATATTTTAAACACAGAAATTCATCCTGAGGGTTTTTTTTTTAATATACATTTATTGGAGAAAGAAGTCAGAACCTTCTTAGTTGACCCATTCCATCTGATTTATTCACCAAGGAACCCCAAACTGCGTCATTAGACCATTCTTCATTTAGTTCTTGAGAGATTAGTGATGGCATTGTTTTTGAATTTATAATCCAAATTGAAGAGAGAAAAATAGGTTGCGGAAGATTAGGCACCTTTGTAGTCTCTGTTGATATAGGACCAATTTTGGGTCACCTGGAAATTTCATGAGAGAGCAAGGTTGAGTAGAATCAGATAATTAACCCGCTATACCTTGCAACTGTTGCTAGAAACATGAAGTTGGTGCCCTAGAATTTCTGCTTAAAGGAACACAGGCACTTTTTGAGGATATGGTGATTGCCATCTTTCCAGAGCTGAACTTGAGCCATGCAGACATGATGGGCAGAAGGCTAAAAACAGATTTTCACCACTTGCTGCCATTCCAAATGAGAAGCTGTTTCCAAAGAGTCTTCCATGGAAAGAAAAGCAAGTTACTGAAAAGGAGAATTTCCATGGGTTTATGAAAGAACAATGCATTCTTTCCAGGAGGGCTGTTAAAACGCCCGCCTCAACCACATCTACGAACAACAAAAAGAACAACAATGAAACATTGATTAAAATGTATTTTTAAAAGAAAAATAAATCCAGGATAATAACCAATAACTCTGAATGTTACTGAAAAATGTAATATTTGCTTTTCATTCTGAGATATCTAAATAAATCTGTGTTTATCAGTTGTCTTTGAGGTTTGGGGTTTGTCTATTTCTTCTTTCATTATTTTTGTATATGCTGCTTAAAATTAAAGGAGTATTCACAGTTTACATACATGAGGAGAGCTGATTTTCCTATCCAGATGCTATGTCCTGTGAGCCTAACATCTCATAAGAATGTTTTACAATCATGTGTAAGAAAGTGGGGATGAAGTGAGACCAAGGTCGCTCCAAGGCATAGATTCAAATCTTTCCCTTGCCACTAGCCACCCACATTATCTTGTTGTGGCTGTGAATAGCAGATGAGTATTCAGTCACCCATCTGGAAATGCCATGAGTCTATTGCAACCTCTTCTCATCCTGCCACCTTCCCACAGCCCGGGTCCTTCTCTTCTGTACCTGTGGGACACCCCGCAAAGTTTTCATAGTTTCCCTCATGTGTAATCTAACTCAGGGGCTCACTGGTATTCAGGGTCCCAGCAGATCTCATTTATAATTGAGACATCATCTTAGAAATAGGCTCTGGTGATTTCAAGGGTCACCTTGAGAGGTGTGATCTCTGTGATGTTAGTAAGCTACCTCTCTTCTCTGCTTCAGTTTTGTCATAGTTAGGAATAATGTGGTAACAACCATGAATTACTTAAGGAACTGCCTGATGATTAGGGGCTACAAAAATCTTTACAATCACAAGTATTATCTCCTGATATACAGCAAGAGAAGCTGATGATGAAATTATTCAATGCTTTCCATAAAGTGTCATTCAAATGTAATGAAAGACTACAGAATGAAAGGTGGATCTAAATTTATCACAATCCACAGATAAGACGCTTAGCCACGCAAATGATCAAAGATGTCAAAATTAAAACATTTATATAGTATATACTTTGAAAAGAATTGATATTTTCTATGCAGAAAATGTGTGCTATGATCTTAAATCATTGGAAACAATTAGGCAAATAATAAATGATTTTTAAAGCGTTTCAAGTTTTTAAATTAATAGGAAAGTAATTTTACATTAGGATTAAAGTACAAAAAATTTAGGAATAAATGTAAGAAATATTCACAAATTTTAAAAGCATACTGTAAAAATATTAGACATATTGAGCTGTTGAGTGGATGGAATAATGTTATCAAGACATCAATGTGTTATAATCTCATCCCACTTAATGTAAAAATTCTTATTTAATTAAACATTTTCTCCCTGCTATCTTCAAATGACAAAATGTTTCTAATATTCCTCTAAAGGACTAGATTAACAGAGAAGTAATTTTATGTAGTTCATCCTGTTAAGTAAAAACAATGCGTGCAATTGGGCGAACCAAGAGGTGTCATCTTTAAGCTAATAGAATGGAAAATTATTCATAGCTGCAACTTTACAACCAGCTACAAGACGCATCCGCGTGCCCTTTGTCTGACATTTCTTCATGTCCTGTGTCCCCCTCTTGCACTGGACACTGGGAACCTATTTAACAAAAGAATAATATGGCTACACATGACTTTCTACGTCCCGCATGATAGATACAGTGGGTGTGTTGTGTTCTTTGTATTATTTGCTTTGAGACAAATCAGCTACTGTGTTCTCTGAGAAAACCCAAGAGATCCTCCAAATGCTCTATGTGGCAGAGGAGTGAAGTGCCCTCTGATACTCGGAGGCATCTTGCCAGCACGGTGAGAGTCACTTTGGAATTGGATCCTCCAACTCAGTCAAGACCTCAGTTCTTCACATCCCTGGTTCCATACTGACTGTACCTCTTAAAGGAGACACCAAGCCAGAACCATTCTGGTAAGCCGTGCCGAAAATCCTAAACAATGAGATAGGAAATATTTATTGGGACCTGCCTGGGGAGATGACTTAATGTATGAGAGTATTTCCTATACAAGCTCCAAGACCTCAATCTGAATTCCCCTGCACCCATGTGCAAAAACAAAAACAAAAACAAAACAAAAAAACAAAGAAAAACAAAAACAAACAAACAAACAAACAAAAACATAGTTTGTGCATACCTGCAACCCCAGTGCTAGAGGACTGGGATAGGTTTATCCTGAAAGCTTACTGGCTATACAGCTGGCCACCTGAAATGACAACCTAGCGATTCACTGAGACCCTGTCTCAAGGTAGTAAGACAAGGAGTGACACCAGAGAACACCATATGCCTTGCTATAGTCTCCAAATGGGTGCAGACCTACACATTCATGTGCATGCACCTTAAACACACACACGCACACACACACACACACAGACTCATGTACTGTTACTTTGAACTATTAAGTAATGGTGAAATTCACCTTGCACTATTAGATTCTTAATATATCCAAGTGTGATGTGTAAGGACAGATAACGATACAGAATGCACCTCAGTGGGAGTGCATAAATGTCAATTCATAAAAACTGTAAGTTGCAAATTGCAAAACAAGACTAATTAAAATTAACCCTGAAGTGACTGGCTGATTGGGATTGCAAAATAGATTTTTAAATTATGTAAGTATGTAGAGAAAATTACAAAGTGCACACAGAAGTTTCTGTGTCTGACATATGCTAAAGACCATTAGAAGTCCTAAGGAATATATTTTTTATTTAACATTTTAAGTCAAACACTGAAAAGAAGATAAGGACAATGGGATGTATACAAATGGAAAAAGCAATAAATGAATTCTGCCCTATCAATAGAGGTTATAAATGCTCATAGAGAGCAGAGAAGTCACAATATTAGGAGGCAAACCTTAGGCAATTTGGCTGGATACAATCAATCACAGAAATTATCTGTACAGCTACACATGAGAGAGAAATGAAAAAATTTAACTATAGATATAAATCAATACATACCTAAGCACAGATGGTACAAATGCTCCTTATAGAGATATTAATAAAACATTCTAAGGTATTAACCTGCACCAAAATGAAAAGATGCTCTTGCCATCATGGAGATATCTACAGACTAATAATGTTCATTCTACACAGATTGATCTATGATCTCTGTAGGATTCCAATATAAGTATAATAAGCTGCTGTTTTATACTGTGTGCCACACACAGTCATCTGTACTTGATAGTCAGAAAAATAAAGCGGAGGACTCCCCTTCAACACTGCACTGTTATGATAAAGATACCAGGTTTCTAAGAATATATATCACACATGTTTGTGACTAGAAAGAACTTATGAATTCTTTGGCTTACTAAACTGCTGCAGACTTGCAAAGCAAGATTTTGAAATAGATTTTGCAAATATTAATTCAATTATTTTTCTTGTGTTGGCTACTGTAATAATGTGTCACACACTGGATGTCTTAAAATAACAGGGATGAATTTCTTATTTACTTAGTTTTCTGGAGTGTTGAAACAAGATTTATGGATCCTGAATGTTGTTTGTTCTGAGTCCTCTCCCTGAATCATGCTGATGACCTTCTTTATTTGTGCACAACTGACTAACAAAAATATGCTTGTGTTAAGTTTTCTAGCTAGAACCCAGGCACAGCCCTTCACATGTGATCAATGATACCTAAGCATGCTTGGAATTATTTGGAATAAATCTAGAAGCTTCTACAAAACAATGACTTCTAGACCACATCTTCTCTTCTACATTTTGTGACTCAGAGTCACTGGATACACATCTAATATTTTAATGACTTGAGTCATATATAAGTAGGATATAAAAGAGAGAGGACTTAGTATTTGGGTATCATGGCTTTGTCTACTTCTCTGATGTGTTCTTTTTTATATAACAAATGCTTTATTCTTTTCAGCACCAATTAATAAGAACAGCTAACTGAATCCATGGAAAATTTTAAAATTCACATTGTTTCTATAATAATTGTAAGTTCAGTCATTAGAAAATATCTACCAAATGTGAAATGTTTTTAAAAATAGCATGATTTGGGCGTTGGAGAGATGGTTCAGCAATTAAGAACACTGACTTCTTTTGCAAAGGACTTGAGTTCAGTTCTCAGCATCCACATGGCAGCTAACAATTATCTATAACTCCAGTTCTATGGGCTCTGATGACATCTTCTGACCTCAGAGGACATTGCACAACATAGTTGCACTTAGATACATGCAAGCAATCCATTCATACACAAAAACTAAAAATAATAAATAAAATATTTTTCAGATAGCATGGTTTTAAATCACTGCTTCTAAGGAAAATAAAATGATATTATAAATGAAGACTTGTAAAAGGAGATAAAATATTTTTATTTTTTGCATGCAACACAGTTATCAAGCTTATGATTAAACATTAAAGTTAAACTGAAGAAACTACACAGATATGTGTCACATCAACTTTAAACAATAATTCTTGACAACAGCATTAGCTAACTAGGAAACACAACTCATTTGGTCTATATCCTCTTTTACAATTAGCCCTCTGTCAGATTTGCTGTTTATTAAAGTACTATGTTAATTGGTACAATAGATAACTAATATTTAACTTATCATCCAGTTAGTTAATTATGAATCACCCTCATTATGGATGTAACACATGAGAAACCCACTGTGAAATACAAAGTGACTGAGGGTATTTCAGGAGGAAGCCATGTCACTCAAACAGAACACCTCCTTTTCTTCACACTGCTGGGCTGGAGAGAAGACTCAGCAGGTAAGAGCACTGATTGCTCTTACAGAGGACCTGGGTTTGATTCTCAGCACCCACATGGTGGCTGACAACCGTGTCCTTAACTCCAGTTCCAGAGGAACTCAACACCCTCTTCTGATCTCCGCTAGCATTGCATGACATGGGTGCACTTATGACTTCATGCAGGTAATGCACTCATACGCATGCACGTAAGAACAGTAAACAAAATGTTTTTAAGAGTTCATAAAATGAGTAACTGGCAGGGGCAGGTCTAGTCCCGGCGGTAAGTTCATAAACCAAGGGATAATGTGCAAAAAGTTGGGAAGAGTTGTCATCACAGAAAGTATGTGAGATAAATAACACAGGACCAGAGGAATAAAAGTAGTGATCTGGAAAATTAGTGGAAAATTTGTCCTGTGAAAATAGTTGGAAAAAAAATATCCTTTTCCCTCCGTGATTTTCCATACCATGATTCATTCAAGCCCTACTCTACATAACGTATGAAAGCCTTCAACAATGCTCAGAGCATCATGAAATTGAAATGGCATCCTAGGATTTAACAGTGAATTTGAATATAAACAGGCCATTGTTCTAGTCCTCTGCAATAGAATCCTCTCTACTTCCCTCAAATTCAGGATGGGGTACAGATACTGAAAATGGAAGGCACAAAAAACACCAGAGTAGAAGCAAATGGAGA
Source organism: Eospalax fontanierii (assembly GCA_035773235.1). Classification (NCBI taxonomy): domain Eukaryota; kingdom Metazoa; phylum Chordata; class Mammalia; order Rodentia; family Spalacidae; genus Eospalax; species Eospalax fontanierii. The sequence continues at coordinate 89,953,716 of CM069531.1, read as the reverse complement.
CAATACCTCACATGTTTAATCCCTACAACTATCAAACAGCCAGATAATAAGTCTTTTACTTTTTATGGCACAGCCATTTCCTATCTTTGAAGAAAGAAAACAGGACTGGTGATATAGCTCTGTGGTAGCTAGGTGCCTACCAGGTGTGAAGCTCTGGATTCAGTTCTTAGTACTCAAAATCATTGAGAGAGAGAAAGAGAGAGAGAGAGAGAGAGAGAGAGAGAGAGAGAGAGAGAGATATTAAGCAATAACAAAAGAAAGAAAAAGAAAGAGGAAGAAAGAATTTCCAACTCTATATTTCTCAACAAATTTACATGGTCATGATGGAAGTCATTAGCATTTGAGGACATCATGTTCAAAGACACCAGTAACAAAAATTCAATACTTTCTAGATCATTATAAGCCAGAAAATTTCAGTCATATGGTCACAGAAGAATCCTGGGATGCTTTCTCCTGGTCTGCTGAATGACTTCCTTATCTATTGCTCATTGCTCTGAAAGTGGCTGTCAGAATATTGGGAAACCTATAGCATATTAAAGAGTAACAGATTCTCTCTCTCTATCTCTGTCTCTCTCTGTCTCTCTCTCTCTCTCTTTCTCTGCCTCTCTCTTTGTCCCTCCCTTCAAAGAGGTGGTTTATAAGGTGAACACCAATAAGTAACTTTTGAAATGGGTACAAGATAGAAACACAGCTAGGGTGAGGAGGACATGGAAACAGATGAAGCTGTGAGCAGAGGATTTAGTTCCTGAATGACTTTGGTAAAGCAGAGGGACCAAGGAAAATTTCTGAAAGCAGACATGGCTTGAAGCTGCAAGTCCCTAGACAATTAAATAAGCAATGTTAAATGAGGCAAAGACCATCTTCCAGTCCAAATATATCTGATCCTCTTACATACTAAATCTCACTTTGATATATGAATTTTCTATTCAAAAATAGAAAACAACCATTGTCCAGATAGGGAATACAATACCAATAGTTTTAATTTTCACATGATTTTTTTCCAAGCATTGTTAATCTATTTTTTATGATATTTTAAAACCTATTTTTCTATGTGTCTTTAAATGTGTCTGTGTCTTTAAATGTGCCTGTTTGTCTGTACACTATGTCAGAGTACAGATAGGGGAATGGTTTCAGTACTCTTCTTCTATCATGTGTGCCTTGGGGATGGAATTCTGGTTGTCAGGGTTGGTGTGAAGCATCCTCCACACTCTGAGCCATCTCTTAGATTGTCTTCAGTATTTTAAGTGTGCAATTTGCCAACGGTAAACTTATTTATTGTACCTACTTTCTTAACACCAGTGGTTATCATACTGTTTCATTTTGGATGTCGTGTCTTTAGTAAGCCCTGTAATAAAATTCCTGAATCATAATAACAGCTTGAGTCATTCTAAGAGAGTGTGTTTTATGGATGTGTTTGGAAATTTTAAAGGTAGAAAAATCAATCATTACTGAAATAAAAAAAGACACCTTGAAAGAAACTAGCACTAGCTTTTTGTTTGCTTGTTTATAAAAGGGCTTTTGGTAGCCATCAATCACAAATGAAAATTTAATTCTGTCTTTCAAAGTCGAAAACAACAGATTCTAAAATGATTTTGGAAGTCAGTCTAGAATCATAAATATCTTTGAAAAATCTATAAAAACAAGATTAACTTCTTGGGATTATTTCTGGTCAAATATATGAACAATGAAAATTTAAAACATCCTTCCCAAGCCAACAAATAACTTGAGATATTTTAGAATTTAGGATGTGAGTGGAATAGGCAAAATTGAGATTATCTAGGTAAGATATCACAAAAGTTGGAATGGCTGGATTATAGTATCTCTTTCCTCCACTTTATATAGTCTCCAAGCTTCCTGCTTCTATGACAAGAATGCAACTTCCAGGATTCCAGTGAAAGTTTCCTGGGAGGGGTTGTCCACTGCTTCAGTACAAAGGAAAGACAGCGTGTCATAAAATAACACTTTCACGTGATTTCCACTGTCAAATTCCAGTCCATGGAAGCATCCATGTTATACGTTTTCTACATGAGGGGGTGGCCATGGAACTATTTGCAGCCCTAAATTCTCATGGGATTCTCCTCTCTCTCTTCATCTGCTGCCAACCGTGTCTCTTGCTCTGGATTCCATCAGCCTCTAAAATCCTATCTCTGCTCTGTGACCCATCTCCTGGAATTGTGCCATTTTTTGCCTCTCGGCTGTAGTGAAATGCAGTCTTTTTCTTCAGAGTACTGAACAGCTCGCAGCTTATCTCTTGAGTATTTCCCTCACACTGTGTCTCATTTTTTCAAAAATTCTGAAAAATGAAGTGCAGTACTTTGGTGGATGGATGAAGAGATAAGACACTGCTCTGCAAAATCCAGCCTAATCTTCTAAAATAATTCAGATCCAGACATTTCATTACTCCAAATCATTTTCACAGCTACAGTTTAATGTATTATGCCATAGGAAATCCAGATGGACTTTTCTGACTCTGTAGGCATTGCATAATCCTGGTGCACTTACATACATGCATGTATTGCAATAAAATCATACACGTAAAATAAAAAAAAAACAAAATATTATAGAAAATAACTATGTGTTGTCTCCAAGAAACACACCTAGTTAACAAAGACATATTAAAAATTTCACTAATAAAGAACTCAACACAAATTGCCAAGCAAAGAAAGATGTAAAGACATAGAATAGCTATTCTTTTATCAAATAAATCAAGCTTCAAACCAAACCTAGCTAGAAGAGATAAAGGAAGCTGTATGTTAATAAAGGGTGCAATTCAATAAACATATAGAACAATAGTAAACATTTACATACCAAATACTAGAGCTCTGGATTTTATGGGAAAAAGTACACTATAGCCATAAAAGGACATATAGTTTCTGACAGTGAGAGTGGGGGCTTTGATGTCCACTCTCCTCTCTTATTTTTTTAATAGATCTTCCAAATTAAAAAACAAACAAGAAATTTTAAAAGGTACTACAGATCAATTGATTTAACTGAGCTTTAGAGAATATTACACCCAACAGATGTGGAATACACAACTGTTTAAGCAGCACTGAGAACATTTTTCCAAAATCAATCATATCATAGGACACAAGGCAAATCTCCATAGATAAGCAAAAACTGAGATAATCCTGGCATCTAATCAGATTACTATCTGGTCAAACTAAAAATTAACAAGAGAAACCACAAATATGACAAAAATAGAGACCAAACAATACACTTTTAAATGAGCAATGGCTCATCCAAGTAATTAGAAATGAAATTTTAAAATTCTCTACAACAACGAGAATGAGCATACTGGGGTTGGAGAGATAGCTCAATGGTTAATAGTAAAGGCTACTCTTCAGAGGACCCAAGTTTAATTCCCAGCACCTACATGGTAGCTAACAATGACCCATAATTCGAGTTCTAGGGATCCGAAGCCCTCTTCTGCTCTCTGTGGGAATTACACAGCATGTGCACTTACATACATGCAAGAATACACTCATACACATAAAATAAACAAATTAAATAAAATGTTCAAAAATTATAAGAGACTCTAACCTATCAGAAACTCTGGAACTCAGCCTAGGCAGAATGAAAAGAGAAGTGTAGAATGATGAGCACATGCATTAAAAAAATCTGAGAACTATCAAATAACTAACCTAATGATGAACCTCAATTTGGTTATTTTATTGAACTTTTGAGATCTTCCTATAATATAATTTGATGGTATTTAGACCCCCTTGCCTATTTGCAACTACCATTACTGTCCTCCACCTAATTTAATGTGTAATGTGTTATAGAGTCTAATTCGTGTCCCCGAATGACCTTCAGTGTAGTACCATTCACTGCAGCCTGATTAACTTATCAAGAGTTCCATCCTTGAAAGAGATTTTTTTCTCTAACCCTCCCAGTAGCCATTTGTTGCAAAATTTTCATCAGTTGGGTAGGGATTTCTTCCCCAGTTCTGCATGTCTATGCTGGTATTTTATCTGGTTACATCAAAGCTATTGAAAAGCAATAATCATCCAATCCTAAACCCTGCAGAAATAACAAGTATTAGGAAAGAAAGCAATGAAATAGAAACTGAAAGAATAATTCAGAAATTAATCAGAGAGTGTATTCTTTAAAAGAAAAGAAAATCAGCAAGTCTTTAGCCAATTTGTCCTAAAGGTAAATAAATAAATAAATAAATAAAATAAAATAAAATAAAAAACCAGGGACAATCTGAAGATACAAGCTGGAAAAACAGTAGCCTGTTCAGTAAATAGTGTGTGCAAGAAACGAGATGAAGATCAACAGAAGAACAAAATTAGATTCACAAATTTCACCTTGTGCAAAAATCAATTTGAAATGGATCAAAAAACTTGATTTATTACCTGAAACTAAAGCTTCGTGGTATCTGGGAAACAAAAACTTTACCAATTGAACATCACTAGCAAAGGAATTACCAGCAAAAATCAGCAATTGAGACTCTATGAAATTTAAAAGCTTCAAGACAACAATGGAAACTCCACAGAACACACAGAGGAGCCACAGAAAAATCTTTGCCACCTACACCTCAGACTAGGAACTAATGTATAAAGAACTGCAAAGATTAAATACCAGGGAAGTAAACTTCCAATCAACAAAGAGGCTAATGAATTCAATATTAAAAAGTGTTAAACATCCCTAGTGCAATTAGAGATGCCTTTAAAATGTAAATTGATACAAATTTGAGATACCAACTCATAACAGTAAGAATGGCTATCATCAAGAAATCAGACAGCAAATGTTGGAGAGGATGTTGATGGGAGGTCAAACTAAGATACTCATTATAAAAATCAGTTTCAAGGCTCCCCAAAATATCAAGAATAGAGTTATCCTATGATCCAATTATGGAATTCCAATTATGGGATATGTACCCAGGATATGCCTTATCTTACTCTAGGGTTATTTCTACCCAAGTGTTTATTGCTGCGCTATTCTCTACAGCATGGAAACAGAATCAGCTATCAAGAGATGAATGGATAATGAATGAAAAACTGGTATATATAAAAAAGAGAATATTATTTACTTCTAAAAAAAATGAAATCACAAAATTCATACCAAAATGGTTACACCTAGAACATTCAATACTAAGTGAGGTCCTGCAATTTCAGAAAGTAAAAACAAAACACAGTTTCCCTCAGATGTGGATGCTGGCCTAGAATGTATACAAATGTCAACAAATCCATGTGCAAATATGCTATAATATGGAGAACGGAGAACAGAAAAGGGTAATTTGACAAGAAAAGGAGCATTGTTTATCATAGTAGGTGACTGAATTCAAATTGCTGTGTATGGAAAGGAGGGACCATTTCTACACTCTGTAAGAGTCCAGTAAGCGTTGAGACTAGGGCTTTCTTTTGATTCCATTAACCATGACTTGGGGCCAGACGGGATTGATGCTGGTAGACAAATGTTCTAGGATTCAATTGATTCTTCCCAAGCTCAGATTCTTGTCAGTATCTTGAAAGAAGTATTTGGTAATTGTCTTTAAAACCATCCTCAAAGACGCAGTATAGGTTTGTGGAGTTTTCTGCAGCTGGACCTTCATCATTGACTGGGTATGTCTGATGAGTTCAACCCCTAATTGTGTGTCTCACTTTGAAACAGCAGAAAAGATTGGGTCACAAGGATCATGACTTGTTTAGACATGGTTCCTAATGCAGAATTAATTGTACTTAAATGAGCATTTTTTTAAAGTTTATTTGGGAGGAATTTTTAAAATTTCATTCTTTTTTTTTTTGTTTGTTTATTTTTGTTTGTAGGCATGTGTCTTTCTATAGTCCAGGTTGGCCTTGAGCTCATGATCCTCCAATCTCTGTCTCCAAAGATATTAGGTATCTTTTTTATGATAGATTCAGCAATATTTTCAGTTTATAACAATGGAGTTAAAACCAGGTAGCTTATAATAAACTTCTTTGCTTCTAAACCAATCAAAGTCACTGAAGAAGTCATTAAAAAGATTCAGCAAAATTGAGGCATTAACTTGGAATGCAGCATAGTATTTATCATTAAAAAACATTATTTCATAATAAATGTGATGTGTAGAATTTTTGTTTAACTACTTATTGTGAATATTTCACTTCATTTTTAACGTTTTATTTTATTTTTAATTAGATGAACAAGGGCATTAAAAAGAAAGCCCAACTTTCACAATCACTGTAGTTTATAATTATTGTCAATGCTACCTGGATGATTTGGACTTTCTTATTAAGAGCTAATATTAGTCTTAATTTTAGAGTCTTTCCTGATAGTCCTTTTTTAAATTGTGCATTTTGAGGATTATAACATGGAAAACAAAAAAAGCTTCATTTATAATATTCAATTATTATTTGAGTAGACTTCTAAATACTGGAATTTTTCTTTTCTTCTTTTCTTTTCCCAGGTGAGTTTACAAGATGCAGCCTTGGCTGATCGGGAGCTCACTAGGTAAACCAGGCTAGCCTCAAATTCACAGAGATCCACTTCCTCTGGCTCCCAAGTGCGCACTACCATGCTGAATTAATTGGAATTATTTTAATTTTTTGACAGTTTCATGTATGTACATATATAATGCCTTGTTTTTATATTTGTGCCCTTAGGCCTCCTATAATCCCCCTTTTTCCTGCTCTGAACCCCTTCTTCACAACTATTTCCACAATAACTACACAGTTGAAGAAAAGGATATGTTAATCCAACAAAAATCATTCACTGTCAGTAACTCCTCAGGAAGGGGTGGTACCTCATGGGGCCGTCCTCTATCTGTGATGTGATTTTTTTTTTATAAAACAGATACTGAAATTTCTTGCAATGAATGCCATCTCAAAGTCAAATAACCATTGTAGAAATCTTCTTTGGCCAATACAGGCCTAGATAGACTTTTGAATATTCCCACCACAAAAAAAATATCAAACACCTCGAGTGTACTTGCCAGTTTCCCTGAGCTGATCATTGCCTATTGTACCCATACGGTGTGATATCACACAAGGTGCAAATATGTACAGTCATGATATGCTGAGTAAGAATTAAACATATTTAAATAATTTTAAATTTGACGTACTTTAGATTGGACATAAAGAGAAGTCTGTCTTCTAAACACAGTCAACACAAGCAATGTACTCTACTGCAAACCGCATAGAAAAGTAAGGCAGAGATTAATCTCATGTATCAAATATTCCAAATAGCCCAAGCTCATGTCAATAGCCACATGCTCTCACCAAACCACCTCCCATTGAAAAGTAAAATTAAACAGATCAAAGAGACAATCAGGAAGCACTTGACATAATGATTCAATCACAATAAAATATTTATGATTCTTTTTCATTCAGGAAACTATTTGATATCATTATCTACTGAAAAAAATGGGAAGCAAGGAAGGAGGACTGACGTCAATGCTCGTTATATTAGTAAAATAAATACTGAGGGCTCAGCGAGAGAATCCCATGACAATGAATGGGTCACACATACTCTTTCAGCTAGCACACCAGGAAACTTCCACGGTTTTATCTGATAATTGATGCATTAAAAAAAGAAACTTTTACCTGATATTGGGAAATCAAAGGCTTCGTTTTATCTTTGTTTGAAAAATACTGTTAAAAATCCTTTAAAAGCCTCTTACATTTAAGTTATTGTCTGTTTTTTTTAAAACTTTATTTCACATCTTTTGTTTTTGTGTATGTGTGTGTGTGCACATGAGTGTGTACTGTGTGTACACACAGGAGGAGTTGCAGAGTGACCATGTGATGATCAGTCTCTCAAGTTCATGATCTCTTTTTTTATTATTATCATTGTTTCATTGTTACACACATACACACACAAACACACACACACACACACACACACACCCTACTGAGTCCACTTAGCATTCCTCTTGTGTATGTATAGGGCTGACCACTGGCTCTGAATAATCCATCAGAGGACCAGGTAGTACATCCCTGAGTAAGAGTGATTCTTCTTCCCTCAGCAGCCATTAACTGCCTGTAGATCTTCATATCTGGAGGTGGGCCTTTGAAATTTTCCCATCCACCTGGGCACACTCAGTGGTGTTATCATTATACAGATCTAGTTTAGGTATCATTGTTGGGATTTCTTGGGTACAGAATTACTGTCTTGTCTAGAAGACACTGTCAGGCATCACCAATTCTAGTCTTTCTGTGTATACCTCTACAATAGTTCCCTGAGCTTTAGGCATAGGGGCTGCATTGTAGATGTACAAATTGGGGAGGATCATCACATGGTCACTTGTTGCCAGCATTTTGACCAGTTATAGATCACTGTAGTAGCTATTGTCTGCTGCAAAAAGAAGCTTTTATTGATGAGGGTGAGCAGTGCACTTTTCTGTGTATAAAGTATTCAGGATGGAGTTAGAATTTATGATTTAGAATAATGTCATTTAGTAGGTTCTCCTCTAGAGTCTATGACTGTTGGTGGGGTTACAAACTAATGCACTCAAGAAAAAAAACCTTTATGAAGACCTTACAAAAAACGAAAACTTCATTTACAGTAGGACCCAGTGACACCAACACTTTGCATGTACCAGAAGATGTTGATATACTATTACAGAAATATTTGCCTAGCCATATGCATTGCTGCTCTTTTCACAATAGCTAGTATATGGAAACAATCAACACATCCTTCTGAAGATGAATGGGTAATAAAAATGTGTGTGTGTGTGTGTGTGTTGGAATTCGATTCATTTTTAAAGAAAAATGAAATTATGAAAATTGCAGCTAAACAAATGGAGCTGTAAAATATACTAAGTGAGGTCACCAAGACCTAGAAAAGCACACGAAGCATATTCTCTTTTAGTTGTAGTTTCTGACTCTGAATCTTTAGATTTGAATATATGGCCTGAAGTACCCATGGAGGCAGGGAAAGCAGGAAGGGGCCAAGTTAGAAGGGGTAGAAGGAACTCTAGAGGGGAAGAGAGTAGGATCTTTGAAGGAGCAAAAGGAAAATGGGAGGAGGGGGAACTCTGGAGAAGAGGCAGAGGGAAACACAGAAGGAGAGGGAGGACAGAGGGATAAATAACACTAAGGACATTTGAAAAGACCGTGGGGAAAACAGATTATCTTACAAGCTTGATTAAAGATACATTATGTCTGTGTGTGTACATATATACATATACTTTAAATGGAACTATGCAACATGGGATGCTAATATTCCTCCCAAGAGTCATACACTATCTAACAAAAACTTCCAAAGCCAAACAGGGGAAACCAACACCCCTTTGAGCTGCGACTCACGGAGGTCCAAAAGACGAAACAATGTAGACTATTGCCATTGCCCTAGGTTACCTCCCACACTGTTGCTGAAGAAACCATACACTTTACACAGCAGACTTGGGAGATTTGAACTGACCTGGAAGCCTTTTCTTCTCTGAGAACCAATAGTCACAACAAGCTGTAAAGCCCACGAATCAACAGTGATTGACTAGGCATGATGTCCTTGATGGTACCATAGAGGCACTATTATCTTGGGAGTAACCAAAAGCTATTTAACTGGACTTGAGGCTCACTAACTAGGAAGAAATTCATGCCTGGTAAGGTAAACCTAGCCAACTGTCCATGGCTGGAGGCCTCATAGACCTTTATTTTGCTATTACATTTCAGTAATAGTTTGCATTTGATGAAGTGTTTTCCTTTGGTGGGAGGAGCCCCTAAGTCCACTCCAGAGCAGCATGTGGATTTAGTGGAGAGATTGTTGGCTTCTTGTACTTGAATCTAAGAGATTTTTGAAGCCAAGATTTCCTCCCTTGACCACATGCTCCACTCTGTCATGTGTGTACGCCCACTCAGAGCCTTCAGGTGTAAAATTAGAATGGACAGAAATAATTAAAGCATGAAACATTCGAGATAACGTGTCTAAAAATAATTCTTGTAACAGGAGCAGTTGATTTTGAAATTTTCCAAGAGTGTGTTAAGTCCTCTCCACTCTGGATTTCTCAATGGTTCTTTCTCAGTGTCGATTCTAGGAGCCAACCAGGACCTGGCATTTCTCAATGAACTTCCTGTGTCTTCTTAAGATTGCCTAATGCAACGTGTAACATTTCTTTATATATCCAAGATAAGTACATGTTCTCAGTGCACTTCCTTCATTATTTACTTCCCACTTTCACGTCTACTCTTTACTTCTGCCCAACGGGCAGAGTCAGATTTTGGTTATGCTTTGATAATTGCAAACTTTCCTCCAGTATTCTTCGCTTTCCAGACCATGTCTACAGCCATCTCACAGGAAAAAATAGTAACCTCATTTTTGGTTTCTCTTAAAAACTGATAGTCAGATTTCTTATCCACTTCCCTAAGCCAAACCAACCTAAGGGACTTTTGGGCACTGATGGTTGCTGGGAGGAGAAGGGAGAAGTTCCTAGAGGGATGAGACTCTTGGCAGGTTGACCAGGATCCAGGGGGCGGACCATACTGAGAGGCAACTGGGAACACAAATCAGACTCTAGAGGCCATATTGTATATGTTGGCGTAAACTGAACTGGATGGGGAGAGTTCGGGTGGTGCAAATTAGGGAAAGTGCTCTAAATACCATAAAATTATATTGTATGAGAATCGTAAAAGCCCAAGAAATGATTTTTATAAATGATATTCTGATTGATCACTGAGAAATCATTGGAAAAGAAGATTTCAATCAGAAAGAGGAAAAAAAATATGCTTTGTAAGAGAAATAGCCCAGGAACAGCAAAGCTGATGTTAGAAAAGAGAATGGAGGCCAACTTACAGCACTGGCATGAAGGTTGGTTGGAGTGGATTATGCATCTCATGTGAGTTGGGACTCAGAGTTAAAAAATAAAACAAGCATACATTGGAAAGTGCCAATGAAAAGATCAATGCATTATCATGTTGTAAGACAGGCCAGAGGGGTAGAGAAAGGAAAAACACACAAATTTCCCTTTATCTGGAATCCTTAAAATGAATCTAGTATCTTTCATCCTTTGTCCTTTGTTTATATAGATGTCTTTTTCCATCAGCCAATGAGATCAATGTCATTTCCATTTAGAACTTTCAAGGGGAACCCAGCTTCACACAGATGTGGAAAGTCAAACCGAAAGAAGAGGCCTGTGTGGTGAAAGGAACCTATATTTGTTGTTTTTCTGTTATGTGATGAAACACTACAACCAAGGGAACTTAGAGAAAGAAGAGTTTGACTTACAGTTCAGAGAGACTAGAGCCCATCATGGCTCTGAAGGCATGTAGGCAGAGGCTGCCAGAGCAGAAAGCAGGTACAGGAAGGAGAGAACTCTGGAAATCTGGCAAGGCTTAAGAACTCTCAAAGCCTGCCCCCAGTGACATGCTTCTTTCAGCATGGCCACAGCTAAATCTCCTGAAACAGTGCCACTTTCCGGGGACAGGATGTCTAGACTCTTGGAGCCTGTGGGGACATTCTCATTCAATCCACCACAAGACCCAGTAACTTTTCCTCTCATGCTCAGGCTTCTGCTTCAACCACACTGTTTCACTCGGTCTTCCTCTAATGCAAAGGTTCCCTAGTGGGACATGGCCTCCTGGGAATGTTTGTTCTCTCTGCCTGACTGGCTCTGTCTGGCATTCATGGGATTTTTTTCTTTCTGCTTTTTCTCAATAACGTTGCAGCTTCTACACCTGTCATTTTGTCTATTTTTATAGAGGTGCAAAACCTGTACCAGAGATGAAGCAATCATTCTAGAAGTCTCCTTCCAGCTTATATTTGATTCAGCCAGTGGATGGGAATTACTTTAGTATAATTGACATCCTTAAATATTTTCTTAAGGGCTGAGGAGATAGCTCAGTTGTCAACATACTTGTCCTGTATGCATAAAGACCTGAGTTGGATCCTCAGAATCCATATAAAAAAGCTGAGCATGTTGGCCCATGCTAGTACTCCTAGTGCTGGTGAGGCAGACATAGGTGTGGCCTTGGAGTTTCCTGTCCCACCAGGCTAATCAGTCATCTCTAGGCCAGTTATAAACCTTCTTGAAAAAGATATAAATGTGAAAGAAAAATGTAAATGGTATCTGCCTTCTGGCTTCCATACATGTAAACACACACACACACACACACACACATACACACACATACACACACAAAACAAACACAGACACATACCTGATACTCTTTTATATCTTGCAATTTTAAAAATTATATTTACTTTAATATATTTTATCACCAAGTCTTTAACTTGACAGGCAGGTATCTCCCTTCTCCCACACTTTTATTGGTATTTACAGCTTGCCTTTTACCTTTTAAAAACATTTATTTTTTTATTATTTTAGGTGTATTTGTATTATTTAGTGTATTGCCTGCATGTGTCTAAAAACACTGTTGTTATGCAATGTCTGAAGAGATCAAGGGAAGGCATCGGGCCCCTGGAACTAGAGTTATAGACAGTTGTTAGCAGCAATGTGGGTGAGTCTTCTCTCCAAACTCACAGCTTGCCTTTTAAAAACTTGGCATGCATTCATTCTGCACACCAGTGGGTTTCATTAGGACACTGCATGTAAGCATATAGTTCACCTTATATACCTTATATGACCAAGTTTGTCCTGACTCATCTTACGAACCATTTCCTTCCTCTCTTCATTCTATTAGTCCCATTCACTCCTTTAGACTGCTTTTGATTCTATTTTATGTTAATTATATATACATGATTTTATGTATCTATTTAAAATCTAGGACCATAAATGAAGAAAAAATTTCTATATTTGTATTTCTGAACCTGACATATTTTATTTTGGCCAATATAATTATCTCCAGTTGCATTCATTTTTCTGCAAATGACATAATGTCAAATGTTCTACTTTGTGGATGAATAAAATTCCATTATGAATATTTAACACATTTTTTTATCTGTTGCTTCATAGATAGTTGTCTAGGCTGATTTTCTAACTTAGTTATTGTGAAATGGTACTAAAATAATCATTAATGCCCACACTGACGTCCAGTATGTCTGTAGTGTAGTAACACAGAGTCTTTCATCTACTTACCCAGGAGTGGCATAGATGGTTTAGATGGTAGTTCTATTTTGTAGATTTTTGATGATTGGCCATATGGGACTAGTTTACTTTTCCACTAGTGTTGTGTAAGGTTGCCAGGCTTTATTTTTACTCATTTTTGTCTTAGTTTTTCAGGAATACCATTTGTCAGTTTGACATGTCCAGCGCTCCACTGACTGATGCCCTCACTCTAATCTTGTTAATTCTGTTACCTTCTTCCCACATTTACTTCTGATCAATTGTATCTAGTTATGTGGTTAGAAGAAAAGAACAGTTTCCTCAGCCAGGTGTGGCAGTACAGGTCTTCAATCCCAGCACTTGGATGACAGAATTAGGCAACTAGAACTCTGTGAGACTGACGCAAAGTGAGTTGCAGGTATGCAGTGGGTTCAGGGAAACTTTGTCTCAAAAGCAAAACTGCATACAACACAAAACTAAAAGAAAGTCTCCTCAAACACAAGCTTCATTAAAAAAGCAATCAGAAAAGCATTTCCTTAATAATCATAAATAATCCATTCCCAATGGTATACTATATTGTTATTACTCCCTTTAAGATACGTTCTATGTCAAGCAGTTGAGGCATGAAGAGATGTTGGGTAAGGGACAAAATTTCTTTTTCAGTACAGTTCATAAAAAATCAAAGGAATCAGAGTGGAGAGTGCGTCATGATTTCTCAAATAATACTTGTTATCTCTGAAAGGACACGTTGCAGAGTGATGCAGAGGGCCAAAGAGAGCTGGCCTTGCAGTCCTTCCCTCTTTTGGAGAGGTTGCGTTTTCATTCAGTTCCCAAAAACAAGAAATGCAGAAGCAGCAGGTGTGGTAGGCTGCTGCCATCCTGAGATAACTGCATTTCACAGGAAGCAACATGACATAAGAGTTTGGAGAAGGACTAGAATTGAGTTAAATCATCCTGGAATCCATGATGACATTATCTGCCTAGACTTATTGATTGCTGAATTCCCTCCATGGGAGACTGAAGCCCGGAAGAAACAAGCAAAAGCGATCTAATCATTGTTGTTTTTCATCAAGTGAGAGAGCAACAGCTACCAACTTACTGTGCTTCAAATGATCGCTAAGAAGTTGCACAAGAAGTATTAAGGATTTGGTGCAATGCAAATTACTTCAGCTTTCCAAGGATCAGGATGGCTGATCCAATCATGAAAATCATAAGCATGGAGTTGTCTCCACCTCAAAACTGTAAAGACATGGTCCTCAACATTGACTGCGTACAACTCTAAAGACAACTAAAATGCTCTATATTGCTATGAGAAGAAATGACAAAAACAAAATAATAATCATATCAGTGGTTGTATTTCCTTCTTTGAAAACTGTGTTGGCTGATCTATTACATGCATAGTGTAGAAAGCTTATGTAGTTTTTAATTTGTCTGTGGTGGATGCATGTATGTGCATGTGGGGGAGGTTTGAGGAGGTGATACTTGTCCCTCAGGACAAAGACTGACATCAGGAGGCCAGAATTCCTAAATGGTTCTGAGGGCTGAAATCAAGTCTCTGAAGGGCTGTTTTGCTTCTGGTCACTCCAGAGGAGAATGTGTTTTTCTGTTTCTACAGGTATCTGAAGCTCAGATGCACTTACTGATATGTGGTCCATTCCTGTGTTCCTAAAGCAAGCCATTCAATCGCTGCTTCCCCCATCAAACCATCTCCTCTCATTCTATTGTTTAGCACTTACAAAGGCTCCTAAAAAACTGGGGTACATTGAATAATGGGCACAATATCTCCAATTCCAAGACTGAAGTTAGATAGTTCTGGCATGTTCTCTTTGTCATGCCCAGCAACATAATATAATGACTGATTGTAGAATGAATGGCATCTTTGGGAATGCTGCATACCATGCATTCTATCTCTGAAGATGCAGGTCCAGCTTGCAGCAAAATATATTCACCTTCTCCCAACATCCTTCATAGTCTCAGCACATGCCAAAGTCTATTGAAAATTCCCAAACATTATCAACACAATCACTGAAATAAGATATAGAAGAAACTATACAAACCACGATGGAGACAAATTACTCCATATTTATGAAACTAAGAAACCAGAGTTTTGTTCCCCAACTGCAATAGATCACACATAGGATAAGAGCTGTTTGGGTTCCTGATCTAAAGAGAAGAGAAATTAAGAGCAAAAAGAAGTAACCTGCCCATGAACTTTTAAAATCTAGCTGAGCAAATTCCATTAGGATCCAAGTCATCTATAAACAGAATATTTGCCCCAATGGATTCCCAGGTCTGTCCTCAGAATCGTTCTTCATTTTGTATGAAGGGTAGTAAGTATTGGCAGTTGTTTCGTTTTATCACCCTGTTTCCTGCCTACATGATGTTTGGGGTCCTGCTGCCTGAATTCATTTCCTCTTGACTGTGTCTCTTTGCTCTAAAATGTTTCTGTTGGAAGGTATAACATTTTCAAAGCTGCTATGTCATTAGATAACAGGCTCCTTACATATCTTTGTCAAATAATCGCATCAAAGTTCCTGGCTTCTTTTAAGAAGGTGGGTGGGATTCATCCATCTTCCACTTATCTGTGTTCAAAGAGTACTCTGACCCTTTATTATAGGTGGGACACTAGCTCTGTCTTTTCCAACTACAACCCCAGCCTTCTATCCAGAGCACATTTTCTTGTTGGCCTATCTCCTGATTTTTATATAGTCTAAATCTGCATAAGCTAAGAATTCCTTATAACCTAAAGTCTTGATTATTTTTTTTCTTTCTTTTTTGTACACAGTCTCATCCCCACTTACCTCCCTCCTTCTTACTTTACCAGAAGCAATAAGAAGAACTTGAGTTAGAATTTGCATGTTCTTTCTAAATCTTTTCGTGTGAATTTCCAAATTTAGTATTGACATGTGTTGCTTGCATATACTTCAGGGCAAAGTTCCACTCAGTTTTCTGCTAGTAGGTAAGAGGGTTCTTCTGTCCCGTTGTCTCCCATGACGTGGTATTCATCTCTTCTGTACTGTCCACAATAGTGGACTGTGGATTGCTTCCTATGTTCTGATTGCATTGATGCAGTTATGTTCAGCAGGTGTTAAATGTTGTTTTGTCTTATAATCTAGCCTTCATGCCCTCTGTCTTTTAATACCTGCACTTTTAGTGTTCCTTAATGGCCTGTTGATACAAGTAAATGGCTCCCTGAGATGAAATAGGTTACACTCTTCTTCCAACCGGAACCCTTATCCATGTCCAAAACAGTTCTACACATTCCTCAGACTTCTAGGTAACATCATTGATACATTTACCAATTGTCTGTCATTTCCACCCATCAAGGACGGCACTCTGTAGACAACTCAGGTGTCTTAAGAGCTACCTAAGAGAAAGATTCTTAAAGATAGCACAAACATGTGAAACTTGTTTTAAAACTTTTTTGTTTTACCTATATTTTATGTGTATGAATATTTTGCCTACATGTACATAAGTTCACCTGACTGTGCAATCGCCTTGGAGACAGAGAGGGCATTGGAACCCCTGGAACTGTCGTTATAGACTGTTGAGCTTCCATGTGGGTGCTGAGAAACAAACCTGGGATTTCTGTAACAGAATCCATTCCTCTTAACTGCTGAGCCAGTTCTACAGCCCTCAAATACTATTACCTATAATTTTAAAATGACAGACTTTGGAGGCAGATAGATGTGGACTCAAATTCTGCTTTTATTTCCCCTTAGCTTTATTTTTTTCTGGAAAAATCCTACAATTAAAAAAAAAATCTCTGAATTTCAATCATAATTGTTTTAAAAATAATTAAATTTTTTTTGAAATAAAGCATACCAATTCAGATTGATGTTATTTCCTTTTCTTCTATTCTTTCTTTTTTTGAATTTTTATTGTATTTATTTTCTGTGTATGAGTGTGTTACCTGCATGTATGTAAGTGCACCTGTTCTGTGCAGTGTCCACGGAGGTCAGAAAAGGGACATTCAATCCCCTGGAAATGAAGTTATGGATAGTTGTTAGCCATCATGTGGGTGCTGGGAATCAAACCCAGGTCCTCTGCAGAAGAAGTCAGTGCTCTTAACTGACAAACCAGTTCCTTTTCCTGTCTTTTTATTGAGGCTTACATAAAGCAATATATATATATATATATATATATATATATATATATATATATATATATGTATGTATATGTATATAGTGTTATATTACTTCCCATTCAGTAAGATTTATTAACCACATTTTAAAATATTTATATCAATATATGTAATTAAATCATATGGAAAATAGTTTTGCCAGACAAGAGGAGAAAAATGTAATAGGAACTTTTGGTAATGGAGAACAACGGATAGATTTGGAGACTTAGTTAATGCAGCTGACAAAGATTTTAGAAAGACCTGTGGGAGCTGAAGATCTCCTTGTCTGCTGTAATGTACACATTTGGGAGGTTGAAGCAGGAGATAGGAGTTCAAGCTCTCCATAAGATAAGCTACAAAATGAGCCCCAAGGCAGCATGGGATTCAGTAGACCCTACATCAGCTATTAAAAATTGAAGGAAGGAAAGAAGGAAGGAAGGAAGCTGGCCTTTTATGGTTGAAATGCCCAATGCCTTCTGTGTCTGTAGATATTAAATTACATGAAATAATTTGCAAAAAGTCAGTGGGCTCAGCAAAGTTCTTTTCAATAAAACCTCTAGCTTGGAGCCATGTACTCCACGTAAATTTAGTGGTAAATCAATCCTAATACTAGGTAAAACAAGAAACTGTTGTTTCAATCTTTAATTAATTCAAATTTATTTTACCTCTCTCTAAAGTAGTTTAAGAAAAAAAAAACCCATCTTGTCAGTCTTTGGTAGTTACTTTACTTTGTATTTTTTAAAGTTTTTTTTTTTTTTATGTTTATGAGTGATTTCCTATACGTATGTAAGTGTACTCATGTCAAACCTGGTACCCCCAGAGGCCAGAATTGGGCATCAGAGTCAGTAACTGGAGTTACAGGTGGTTGGGTGGTAGATGATTAGAAGGTGCTGAGAACTGATCTGTGATACTCTACAAGAGAGGCCAGTAGTCTTAACCTCTGAATCATCTCTCTATCCCACAGTCTTGGGTCTTAAAAACAAAAAGAGGAAAGTTATGGGGTTATATTTATGACTCTCCTCTTCAAAAAAAAAAAACATTGTTTAAAGCAGTAAAAATCTATATAAGCCAAGCTAGGAGCCACCTCACAGCTATTTTCTTGGAATTTGTCTGAGAATAGAAATTTTATCACTTGTCTTTTATAAAGGATGTTCAAGAACAATTGTAAACTGTACTTGGGAATCCTTATTACCTAACCTGTTGACATTTTTTTTTTGCAGCTCAGTTTTTATACTGTGGGAAAATGAGACAGTTAGTTTATAATGCAATAAAAAATGTATACTATACTAAAATTTCCAAATGGCTATCATTTATGTGGATCTAAAATAAGAATTACTAATGGAAATGTTTGCTTTCCCTTCCCTGTCAAAGGGATAGGGGGTGGAGGGTGCTTGTCACTAAGATAAACTTTGGCATCAAAAAGGCCTAATTGCCATTCCAGTAACAATCCTGCTGCTTTTAAGCATTGTTTAGCCTTGTTGAGCTTCTCACTCTCCAATGAAATGGGTATAATTGTATAATCAAACTCAGGCAGTTAAATGAGATAGTATATAAATCCTGAGAAGGTGATTAAGATTTTCATTAGTCTTGATTTTCATAGTCTTTGGTACAGTTTAGGGAAATTGTCTCTCATTCTAGTCAACTGTCAAATCGATACATATAAATTTCTGAGAAAAGTCAAAGTCCTCAGTCACCCTAGGATGTGGCCTCACATGTTTTTCCTTTTCTAGTCTTTCCCTTCTGTTTCTAATCTGAATTTCTTCTGTAGCACTAAGCAATGTTAGCAGTGCATTTTCTGTACATTTTTAGTGGTTGATGTCTGTCTCTCCAATCACAGTATAAGCTTTTGACTAGGAGAATTCACATCTGGCCTCTAGAATCACAGCACTAAGTACAGAGTAATATCTATCAAGTAAATACTTGCAACTATCAATAGGTATTATATACCATGTAGGTAATGGAGTGATTTTGGTTGATAGCCTACTCTGGGGGAAATAACTGATGCTTATTTTAATGATATAAAGTTTGTTTTCATTTTTCATTTCGCTTTGAACACATTCAACAATTTATCACTTTTCTCCATAATAATAAGTATTGTCAAGACATAGAAACTCAAGGTGACAGTAGAGATTCAAATTAAAATTCTTTTGTATAAAGAATCTTGTTGTTGGGCTGGGTCAGATGGCTCAGTAAATAAGAGAGCTGTGCCTTCCTTCCCCCAAACTCTAGAGACACAGAGACAGGAGGATTGCTGGTGCTTCCTGACTACCAGACTAGCTCCAGTTTCTGTGAGTGTGATGGTTTGAATGAGAAGACCCCCTATAGGCTCCAAGTACTTGGACACTTGGTTCCCAGGTCAGGGTGTGGTTTGGGGAAGGTCATGGAACCTTTAGGCTGTGCGGACAAAGTAGAGGAAGAAGGTCACTAGGGATGGGCTTTGAGAGTTCAAATCCATGCCCACTTCCAATCTGTCTCTCTCTGCTTCCTGTGCCTGCTTGAAGATGTAAGTGTCCAACTTTGTGCACCAGTTGCCTCCTGTGATGCCTCCTCCCCATGATGGACTTTTACCCCTCTGGAACCTTAAGCCAAACAAATTCTTCTTTCTATAAGTTGCCATGTTCATGGTATTTTGTCTTAGCAACAGAAACATAGTAGAGAAGTTGGTACCAAAGAGTGGGCTGTTACTGTGAAGAACCTGACCATTTGGGTTTCTGAGGCAATACGGAAGACTTTGGGAGGTGCGAGGTAGAAAAGAAGTTGAATGCTATAAGCATAACAGGCTGTTCTCATAGGAAGAAAGTAGTCATGAGAGCAAGATAGCTCCAGAGGGAAATGACGAGTTAGGCAACAATTGGGATATTTTGGCAGAGTCTGGCTGCTGTCTGCCCATAGCCTAAGAGTTTGCCTGAGGCTAAGTTGAAAATTAATAGACCAAATTCAGTGGCTTGGCTGTTAATGGTTCAGATCTACAGTGAAAAAAAGCAAGTGTGCAGAAGGAAATACAGAATCTACAGTTTGGAGAAAAAGAGAGCACTGTGAAGCTTAATGATGTTGGTGCCAAGATACCTGCTGAAGGGGAGGCTGTCTTTGTTAAGGATATCAGAGGGCTCCAGATTCGTACTTGAATGAAGAAGGAGAACTCTCAGGGGCAAGGCTCCTCCTAGCTAAGCTTCCTTGTGAAATAAAATGGTCTAAGGAGTTTTCAACTATTGAACTGAAGTCCTTGAACTCTGCTGTGGATAAGAAAGCCAAGATTCATCCCTGGCTGTCAACCAAACTTGGCAGTGTTCATGTGCTGCTGACCTTACAGGGATGAAAGATGAAAGAGTGAAGGCAGTCATTGGTTCTTTCTCTACAGTTTCCAAGAGTTGCTGAAACCAGGCAGCAGGGGATTCCCTGTGCAGGAAGACCTGGTAGGCCAAGAGACCCATTATGTATAGGTATTAGGATGAATTCTGGTTGGCAGTGGAGACACCAAGATGTTGGAGATGTTGGAGCCATGTGCCATCTGCTGAGAAGAGTTCTATAAAAGTGGTACTATCCCAAGAGAGAGAGATGTTATGCTGCATCCTACAAATCTGGAGCAACTGAAGCATTTAAGGCCTGTGGCAGTAAAACCCCAGACATTGGAGACAGAGCTACTGGATTTGGCGTTTGCCCTGTTCGTTTAAGGTTTTTGCTTGGTCCGGCATTTACTCAATGTCTCCATTCCTTCGTTTTGGAATGGGAATGTATATTGGAAGTATATAATTTGATTTTTTCAGGGGACATATAGTTAAGAGATTGCCTTGAGTTGCAGAAGAGGTTTTGGACTCCAGACATCTGAACAGTGGTGATATTGCTAAAGACTATGGGGACTTTTAAGGTTTTACTAGATGATTTTCAAATTATGATATGGTCATGAGCCTATGGAGGCCAGGGAATCAAATGCGGTAATTTGAGTGAAAATGTCTCCCACGGTATTTGGTTGCTTGGTCACCAAGCACTACCACGGTTTGGGTAGGGTTATGGAACCTTTAGAAGATTTGGCCATGCTGAAGGAGACTTGGCAGCACAGATGGGCATTGAGAGTTCAAAGTCATGTCCACTTCCAGTCTGTCTCTTTCTGCTTCCTGTGCCTGCTTGAAGATATCACTGCTCATTTTTCGGCCCCAGCTGCCTCCTGACATCATGCCTCTTGCGCTTTGATGGACTCTTACTTTCTGGATCCTTAATCCAAATAAGCTTTTCCTTCTGTAAGTGGCTTTGTACCTGGTGTTTTATCACAGCAACAGAAAAGTAACTATTGCTGTTATACTACATAGAGACACTCTGCCAAAGGGAAAAAGCAGAGCGTATTAGAGCAGGATGTCCAGTATACTCTTCCGGTCTCCAGGCACACACACCCACACATTCGTGCACCCACACACCACATCACACACACACACACACACATACATGCACACAAGCACACACTTCCTTTTATGCTGACACATGACTACTTAATGCATGTGGCAAGAGATGAACTTGGATAAGCTGAACATTGCATACGGGGAGGGGCACAAGGCCTCAGAAACCATTGTGAAGGAAAGTTCCCAGAAAAACATTGCATCTTCAAACTGAACTTTTTTGCAAGGCTGATTAACTGATTAGTGCTCTGGAGACTGCGGAGAGCCTGGAATGTTGCAGGTCCAGAGCCTAACTACCATTTATCTCAGGCTATCTTTAGCCCCTAAAGAGTCATTTCCTTTCCCACCTCTGATTCTGCCCTAACATCTGGAGACTTAAGAGATAAAAAAAAGTTTGTGAAAGAGATATTTTAACAAACCTCCAGGTCCCACCATCCAAAATAGCTAAGAATGTCATCAGCTAGCATCCGCGACCTAAAGCAGAACTCTCCCTGTTTCGCTATGGGATACCTACTGAATATATCAAGATATTATGAAAGTGTCTTGATTTATGACTTTTCTTTGTTCTGTCACTATAAAACTTCATGAAACTGCTTCTACACTGGAACAGGGAATGTGGGGTAACCAGAATCTGTTCCTAGGCCGTGGTCCCTCCTATTTGATTCCACAATAAACTGTCTCTTAACCCCTATGAGAGAAGAGTTATGCTTTTGCATTGCTTAACTGTTTACATGAAAGTTGAAGATGCTTGGATTTCAGTTGCATCCTAGATGCCTCATGCCACTCAGAACACAGAAAGGATGAATAGTCAACGTTCCTCTCTATCCCTCTCCACTGGAAAACTATCCAGATTCTGCAGAATGGCCTTCTTTACAAAACTCAGGTTTCTCTTATTTGTTTTGTCTTCCTACCCAACTGGATGAACCACTTACTCCTGTCTCAGAGTGTTAAGTACTACCTTTATAATTGTATTAATTACTTTACTGCTGCTGTCATAAAATACTGTGACCCAAGAAGCTTAAGGAAAAAAGGGCTTGTTTTGATTTGTTTCCAGAGGGATATTGTTCATAATGACAGAGAAGGCATGACAGCACTTTCCATACGCACACAGGAAGCAGAAAGAGAAAACAGGAAGCGATGTGAAGCTACAAACTCTCAAAGCCCACTCTCAGTGATACACTTCTTCCAGCAAGCCCCCTCCCTCTCCTATAATTTCCATAATCTGCCCAAACAGATCCATCAACTGGGGACCAAATGTTCAAATGAGGCACACTGGGGGACATTTCTTATTCAAATAACCAAATTGAGTCTTGAAACTACAGTGGGAGCTCACTCTTCCAGAGTCATTTTCTCAGCAACCTCCAATGTCAGACTTCAGAGAGCATGACATTCTGTTTCCACAACAGGCACAAAATGTTTCTTGGCTGTGCTTGCTAGTTTATGTCAACCTGACAACTTGCTAAAACTTGTGAAGAAGGAACGTCAGCTGAGGATGTTCCTTCACCATGCTGGCCTATGGGCATGTCTGTGGTGGCATTTTCTTGATTGTTAATTGATCTAGGAGTGTCTAGTCCACTGTGGGAGGTTCCATCCCTTGACACGCAGGCCTGGGCTGCATGATAAAAGTAGCTGAGCAAGCCAAAGGAAGCACTCCAGGAAATAGCTTTTTGCTGAAGTCCCTGCTTCAGTTCATGTGGAAGAGTTTCTTGGCTGACCTCAACAATGAACTGTAACCTGTAAAATGTAATCATACATTTCCTCTCCAAGTTGCTAGAGATCAGTGTTTTAGCACAACAACAGAAAACCCTTTCTGGAACATCAACCAACCATTTCGATCCCTCCCTTCATTCTCAGGACTCCTTCCATTTCTTTCATGGAACATACAGGATGCTTTAACATGGAATACCACGGAACTTTCAGTTTAATCTACCTGTGGTGCCACAGTAACATGAGCTCCAACAATGAATCAAAGCTGAAGGAAGTGCTTAGCACAGTTGCTTTGAAAAGAGTATATGTAAGTAATTTCAGTCATCATTTTCAGAAGACAGTCTCACTCCTGCATAAAGAGCTCCAGAATTCCTGCTGCTCAAGGACAGCATGAAGCATCATTCGTCTTCATCACATAATCAATTTGGCAAGCCTAACGTTCGGCCTATGAAGACTTCTTACTGACTTTCTGAGCTGATATGTGACTTGTGGATGTTTGTATTCAGCTTTAAGAAAATGTACAACTTCATTCATGAGCTAAATCACGCACTTTCCTGGCGGTTTTTTTCTCTTTTATTTTTTATCTGCCTGGTGTGGGTTCACTTGCTGCCAATGTATTGAAGTTCAATAAATATCCCTGTGCTACTTTGCCTGGCTTCAGAATCTACTTCTGAGTTCTAGACACACCTCAAATAAATATTTGCAAAGTGATTCAGTTCTTAAAATGCCTCATTACAATGATGCATTTCATATATATACATATATATATAGGAAAAAAACACATTTATAAACAGAATTTTCAGCGTGTGTTCTGTGTGACAGAGTGCCTTCATTAAGGCATTCAGTGAGTCAATCCACCTTTCCAATGTATCTCTCATACTCCGAAATCTTGAGCTAAGTATAAATGAGGTTTAATATCCTGAAAGTATATTTGTATTTGATGGTAGGTTCCTGTGTAACCAAAGAAAATTCGGGGAAAATGAGCTTATATATTACTTCTGACAGACCCCATTACGGTGAATTCGGAATAAACTACATGGCAAATATTACCTTTGACTTGGCAATTTGCCGGATCCAGAGAATGTTGTAAAAATTATACTCAAGACAGAAAATGCTCTTAAGAGCCATTCCCGGCCTAGATTTTTCTCTCTAGACAGCTTGGCTGACAAGGTCATCTGGTGACATTACAGCAAGGAACTCCTTACATTCTTGACGTTATGAGCGCCTTTATTTCCTGAAAAGTCAGGGCTGCAGTGTTACCTTGTTATCTCAACAGTCAAGTGAAATCAGGAAGACATGAAGACAGAACCAAAGGGAAACTGGAGCTCCGGGGCCGGGAACATCCATCACTTCCCCGTAGTGGTGACTGTCACAGAGACACTTGGCTTCTGGCCTTAAGCTTTGCTTAGCATCCTCCCAAGGTAGTTGCAGCCATTTCCAAATTCTAATTCTCAGTGAGATTAAAAGATGTCTTATTAGATTAAAAAAAAAAAGTCTCTCACATTCTCCCCTCCCTGTTCTTACATCTGTCCTTGTTTTGCAAGATTCATCAGTATTTTTTTTTAATTTATAACCCCGAATCCAAAGAATAAATGGCTTGAAAATTCATTGAAATACCATTATGAGGGTACATGGTTTAGTTCCCAGAGAGGAGGGTGTGAAAGTTGCTTTGGGTCTTGGTGGCAAGAGAATGATCTAGAATAATACTCAAAGAAGGAACAAAATGCCCTTTCAGAGACTAGTGTGGAACTTGGTCATTCATCAGTTTAACCAGCCTTCCTTTTCCTCTTTTTCTATCTCTCTTTTTTTCTTGAGAAGTCCTTACATCCCAGTCTTTCTTATCTCTTGTGTATAAAAGAACTATTTTATTTTGTTCCATTTTTCTTAAGACTTCTAGTTGCCTTACAGGAAGCAAAATCTGAACACATTAAAAAAATACATGTAATTCTGTTTCTGAAACAGAAAGTTGTGCTATTGGTTTTGGTGACAATTCAAAGGGAGAAAGTGAATTATCTTGACTCAGTACCAGGAAGAAAATATGGAGTGTTTATAGGCTTTGTAAGTTACATTCCTGTCATAAAATCTATCTTTATTAGAGACCTTTATTATGAAGTGATTGCTTTGTAACAAAAGGAGTCAGGTAGTATTTTTATTTCGAAACTGTGGCATGCAGATCATGTCTTTTCCATCCAGACACAAGCTGCCTTGATTGAAAGCAAATAAGAAAATAACAAAGGTCAACAGGCAACCTTGCAATGTTTCTTAATGTGGCTATTCTTAAATCAGGAAAATAAGTGAATATGGGTCATAGTTCATGTCAATCAAAATGGCAGGTAGAATATCACATGCACAGGCTCTACCTGCTCTGCAGCAGAGAAACAGCATTTCTTATCTTGGATTTCTTTTCTTCTTTTCTTCTTCACTTTTATTGGTTCTTTAAGAGTTTCATAAAGTGGATTTTGATCTCTCCTACTTCTTTCACACCTCCTTCCCTCCCTCCCCAAGTGGGAGGTGGGGGCATGTGGCAGCAGTGCTTGTGGGGTTTTGAGATAGGTCTCACTATTGTCACAGGGGGCCTGGAACTCACAGGTATCCTCCTCCTCTGCCTCCAAAGTGCTGGGATTAAAGGTCTATGCCACCACAACCGACTCATCTGGGATTTCTTGAAGTCCACATTTTCTGTTTGTCTATTTCAAGATAAATAACAGGAACGTTTTTCTGTTTTTCTAAAAATATGTATAATCCATTAGGAAAGATTTTGACTATCTTTCATGGAAATTTCTCAAATAAATGACAGAAATATTCATAGAGGACACAGAGGTGACACCAGTATTCACCAGTGTTTTGGATTCTTTTCTCCTATTTCTGGTTCTAGGGACCAAATAACATCAAGTTAGGTTTATCCACATATGGGGATAGCATTTCAATGACTTAGAAAGTGAAAATGGGAATGGGATTAATTTTTAAACATAAAGGAGAGAGAGAGAAGAGAGAGAGAGAGAGAAGAGGGAGAAAGAAGAGAAAGAGAAAAGAGAGAGATCAATTTGTATTCTTAAACGTCTCATTGGGGGCACTTCCTGATTTTGACAGGATGAGCAATAAGAGGACAGAGGACCAAACAGACTATTCTTGTCTTTGAATGTGGGAGTTAGTCCTGCTTGCTTCCTCTGTAAAACCATCCGTTCTAGCTCCAACCACATCTTGAAAAGTTCTCTCTTGCACAATAGGTTTGATCTGACAAACCATCAGGCAAAGACATTGAAGAGCCTGGCCTTCCTCTGGCTCTTCTTCAGGCTCCCCAGTAGGATGTTGGAATGCTTTTTCTGAAGGATTTCTGGGAGATTACTGTACAGGAGGCCATTTCCATAATAATGAGCACAGAGATCCATTGGTTAAAAACATTAGGAATCTGCTTCTGCATTCAGATGTTTGATAAATTCATTTTCTTCTTCTGAATGCTGGGAATGAGCACAAACAGTTGCCTGATTTATGTAGATGTATGCAGAGGCTCTGCCAACAGGTACTTGTGGGAGAATGGAGGTCTGCTGCCTCCACACAGGCCTTTCTTTGCTGTCATCTCCACTCCCTCGAGTGAGGAGCTCTTAATTCATTCCATTACATTTAAACTTCTGTTCTTGCCATTTTCCCTCATTTGTGGTTCCTGCCCCTTTATTCTTCTAGAAATCAAATTGTTTTCTTTAAGTGCCAACTCAAATCCAAGTTCTTGTAGAAATTTTTCTTTTCAGGACACATTTTAGTCTCTCATCCTTGAAGGACTTAGCGTTATCGAGGTGGATGGGGTCTGAGGGGTGCCTGCTGGGATTTTCAGGTTCTCATGCCTTGGAACATAGAATTGGACCAGGTACATAGGGATAGAGGTAGACATAGAAGCGATTTATAATGTGAGAAAAGCATGCCCAAGAAAAGTAGCTGGCTGGAAAGACTGGGAAAGGTTAGAACTTCAAATGGAATTGGGCCAAGGAAACTATGAGTATTCATGAGTTGTTTATCTAATACCCATCTTCGCCCATATCTGTAAATTGCTTTTGTTTCTCCAACATGCTAAGTCTTTTCCTGTAGCAATGTTGGGAGGTTTCCAGGCTTTCTGCTCAATGGCTTCCTTCATATGTAGATCTTGGTGCTCCTTCATTGAGCTTTTCCTCTGCTACATTATTCATACTGGATGAGAATGTTTAACAACTGAAATGATGATATTTTTGGAAACAAAGGTAATAATAAATAGGAAGGACATGCAAGGGATATACTCTGGATGTTATTAATGGCTGGTTCTTAATCGTGTTCCCTGAATTAAGGTATGATCCTTCAACACTTATAAAGTCAGTACTTGGAGTATCCCAAATTTTCAAAACTGAAACCTGAAGCTTAGAAAATTTTTAAAGTTTTTATTTATGTGTATGTATTTTGTGTTATATGTGCATGCTATATGTATGTGGGGGTCCATGGGCCCAGATGATGTTATAAGATCCTCTGTAGCAACAATCAGGCTGTGAGCCACCCTATGTGGGTACTGGGGACAGAATTTAGGTCTTCTAGAAGAACAGCAAACACTCTTAGTCACAGAGCTGCCTCGTCTCTCTAACCCGTGGAAAACTGAAGTTTAAAAGAAATTGAAAAATTTTGCTTAGTTACACGAGATCAGACTAAATGATGAAGCTAAATTTAAATGTGAACACATTCTTCTTAATTTTTCAAATTCTGGAATATTTACTCCAATTCTGACATCTAAAGATGATGAAAACAAAGCCTGGGCATTTCTGAAACAGACAAGAAGTAGAGAAGTTTGCCTCAACAGCAATGGGAAACTTCAGTCTCAAATCTGTCTCTAGTGGAAGAAGGAACGTGGATTTCTATTTGGTTTTATGGGAACTATATAAGACAAGCCCTACCTTGCTTAAGATAACAGAAATAAGTATTTTTGAATGAACCCTACTTTTGAAGTTTTCTCTTCCAAAGTTTCTTATACCTTATTCTACTTTGGCAGGGAAAATATTCAAGTGTAATACCTTTGCATAGTTTGACTTCATTCCTCAGTCAGAGCTAGAAGCCCAGTAGATTTCAGATATTTCTTTGTGACAGAATGAGGCTCAGGCTCTACAGAAGTCTTTGTATAGCCCCAGCAATGTTGCCCATGTTAGGGTATTTCTAACTATGAGTCAGGCTGTCGAATGGAAGATTACTAATAGAAACCATTGAGTATGGCAGTCAAGAAGACTTGCTCTCCGGTGTGTGATATGTGGGTTGATTTTATTGAGCTCTAACTGTTCTGAAATGCTGATTCACTCACTGTTTGGGAGGCTCTTGAGGAGACCAGGGTAGCTGAGGCCTCATTTGTTTATCTCAACGTGCAAGGTAGAATAGTTCTGTCATGTGACATCATAGGAAGCCCTGGCATAAGAGTGCCCAAAAGACCAAGGAGCTAGAGCCAGGGACGACATAATTCTGTGAGCTGAAGAATCCCCGTTGGGGAGTATCTGAATCTAGTTTCTACGATCTTCTCTACACATATAAGGAATCCCCCAAGGATATAAATGGGGATGACACTGTAATTTCAGAGTAAATCAAAATGTAGTTAACAAAGCTAAGGACTGGAAATCTGGTCCCCCAAGAAGAATGGGAAATGCTTATGCACATTAGGTCTGTATTTTCTCTCCCCTTAGATCTTTCAACCCAGGCAGAGTTGTCCGAGTGGACAGAATTATGGGAAAGCATACTGGCCAAGCTGGTCAAGAAAATGAGCCTGTGGCAAATGACCTTTCAAATGGTTCACTGACTGTAGGTGAAGGAATGTCCAAAAATAAAGGCGTACACAGAAAGAAGACCTTCAAAATGCTGCCCTAAAGCTTTGAACTTGAGGCCACCCGAAGGAGAATATACAGTCTAACTTGATGAAAACTTAGGGTAAAGCAGGTGAGCCTTCTTGGCTCAGACATGAATTTGGAAAGTAGCAGAAACAATGTTGCTGATCCCTTGACCTAGAAGCAGGAGCCGCAGTGAAGGGCATGTGTTGATGTGGAAGCACAAGCAGGCTGCTTGGAAAGGCTGTACTGCCTGACCCTTGGTCTCCACCTTCACAAAAGCTTTGGAAGATTGAGTTAAAGCCTTTTTGGCCCTTCAAAATGTAATATCTTACGCCCTCTGGTGGTTGTTCCATTACAAATTAAGAAAAGAAAACTGGATGAAGAAATCGCAGAAGGAGAGATTCAGGAGTAGCTCCTGTCCCAAGTGCCGCTTATCAGAGCTAGGTTCAGGATGGTGTAAGATTTCATTAACAGCCCGAGTCCTCGAACAGGAAGGGTTTCGTCAGATTTGTATACTTCTGGGAAGTCTATTTTCGCCTCCTTTTCTCCATCACTTTTTCAGAAACTTTCTCACTGTGCTTTGGCCATCATAATATTCAGAGATTCCAAAGGTCCTGATTTTGTTTCTGAAGAATCTGCGGTCTCCACAACTCTTCCAGTATTTTCATTGAAAAGCTTGTTGTGACTTGAAAGGGGGAGAGATTTCTTAAAGAAGCTGCAAACCGTGCAGTGACTTTAAAGGGGTAGTTGTACAGCAATACCTTGAATGATACCTGGCAACGACTTGACCTACTTGTCTGCTCCTCTTTTTTGTTGTGTCTGGGAGACAGGAAAAGAAACTGGCTATTATTATGCCAAACTATCATTAAATTGCATCAGGTACCAGTGTTTATGAACTGACACCTGCCTGACTGCAAAGAATAGGAAATGCTGGACTGAGGGAGAACTGCACTGAAGATTAGATGTTTTTCAGCAATACATTTTAACTATCTAGATATTACACAACTAAACTCCAATTACATTATATATGACTACGCCACATGTATTTGTATGATATTCATATAACTAGGTTATATATATCTAATACATGTAATAGGACCACATATGTTTAAAAAGTATTTTTGAATAAATTAGTTTTTAAAAGCCCTGGAGTTTGGATCTCACTTTTTTCAAAAGTGGAATTTCGATCAGGTGACATGGTATGTGTTTCTGATTTGAAGGACAGAGAAAACCAAAAAGTGAGTGGTGAACTGGACCACATTCAAAGAGTTGCAGGCAGTAGGAAGGATTAACTGCAATGAGAAATGGAAGGGGAGGGCAGAGGAGGGAGTACATTGAGGAATGTGATAGTGTTAGTATAGCAAGCATCATAATTCAATTGGGAAGCTACTGACACAATACAAATCCATGCAAAGAGTTGCCTCATTCTCCCATGTTGTCTATAAGTCTCTCTCTCTCTCTCTCTCTCTCTCTCTCTCTCTCTCTCTCTCTCTCTTTCTCCCTTATTGTTAATTTTACAGAGAATTACATGTAATTTTTTCACAACTAACTTCTGTCTACATTATCCTCAACAATGTGATGTTTGAAATGGTAAGTAATGTTAACCATAAGCATCTGGTCTGGGATCTATTTTAACATCAATTTTGTTATCCAGGAGCACTCATTCAGATGACACTAATTTATTATTTTAATCAATCCTATGGCTTAATTGTAACCAGTAATGGTATGCTCTGTCAACCATGTTAAATAGATTAAATAGAATCATGCACTTGACTAGCTCTTATTTTAATGTGGTAGGTTCAGGAGACTTTTAAACTTAGGAATATCTTGAAATCCAAGATGTGTTTTTACTCTAAAAAGCTAAAATTGTTAAATATGAAAATAAAGTAATAAAATCAACCCCAAGTTATTAACAATGAGAGAGAGAGAGAGAGAGAGAGAGAGAGAGAGAGAGAGAGAGAGACATAGGGATGGAGCAGTGATTTAAAAATATATGCAATGATATATACTTAATATAGTGAAAGATGAATTTCAAAACATATTTTTAGTAAAATAAGGCAGACACCAAAGTGTAAGTGCTGTATCATCTTTAGTACACAAAGTACCCATTCATGGAAAACTATAATTCGCTTTGTGTTTGTGGGGGTGGAGTGTGTGTATTTATGGTGTGTGTGTTCATATGTGTATGATGTATGCACATATACATTTGGAGCCCACAGATTAAAGTTGCGTGTCTTCCTCAATCACTTGTAACTTTATTTTCTGAGATAGAACTCTTACTGTACCTGGAGCTCACCAATAGAGCAAGAATTGCTGGCCAGGAACTTCCAGGGATCAACCCGTCTGTCATAAGCACTGTGGCTTTATGTGAGGTTCTCGTGCTTGTGCAGCAAATATTTTACTGACTGACTGTTCCATTGCTGCAGCTCCATGCTTGGTTTTCAAAGACAGAGTTCTGGACACCTCCACTTTGATTCCGACATCTTAAGAGGCACTCGGAGCTCTTTCTAAAACACAAATATGAGGATAAAGTCACATCACCAGAAATCTTCTATTCTATAGACTTACTTACCAGTTTTGGCAGAATGACTGTCTTCCATATTTTGAACCCATCTCATCCAGCCTGTCAATACTGTGTCTTTCACTTTCTCAATTCAACTTTCTTGACTCTTAACCCTGTTTGATCCTGTTCAAGTCCTCTCTGTATTCTCAAACTGTGGTGGGATTTTGGATCCCAGGATCCCCAGTTACTGTATTTTTCATTTAATTCTCCAGTTTTCTTCTCCTCCTTTGGGGCCTCATATTCTTCCTATCTGGTTCAGAGCCTCTTCTAGTTGCTCTCAAAGTACCAGATGTTGTGTTCAAATTAACAATCACCACACTATTTTACAGAGTGTATGAGCTTGTATATCCATCCAACCCCATGCTCAGTGAATGAGGAATTTGTCCATCTCCACTGTTAAGTCTTGTGGCTGGAATTCAGCCAGACTCTAGGTATGTATTTGATATACTGGAATTAGATTATTTCTTGAGTGAAAGTTCTGAAAGATTAAGGTGCTTCATTTTCTTGTCTTTATAGGAACATTTAGGGCATCTATTTGTGGGAGAATATTAAACAGTTATTATGAAAGTTACACAGGGGAAAAGAGTGATGTTATATTCTTCTTGTGACAAGCTGCATTTTTCAGGTATATAGAGGGCGTGCTATCTTTTGAAGTTTCACCATTAAGAACTGTTAAGAGAGACCAACCATTTTCTCTAAGAGAATATGAGACCCACCTTAAAGCTGAGTTTGAATCATTTGATTTTCTAGAAGTTGAATACTCATGAAATAAAACGGGAACCAAAGGCCATATGAATGATTCACAAAATACCCACATAGATTGCATACACATGTACATGAGAGATGACAAGTTACATTAAGGAATGACAACAAGCCATGATACAGTGTAACTGACATGTTACAAACATTTCCTGTACAACCAACATTTTGTGGCTGAGGATGTAGCTCAGTTCGTAGAGTGGTTGCACAGCGTGCACAAAGCCCTGGGTTTTATCCCCAGCACCATGTAAATTATATGTGACATCACATCTGTCACACATCTGTCATCCTCACATTGAGGACTAAAAGGCAAGAGGATCAGAAGTTTGAGGTCATTTTTGGCCACATAGAGAGTTCAAAATAAGCCTAGGCTACATGAGGCTCTGTATCAAAGAGAGCCTCTATCCTACTACAGAGATACCAGCTCATCCATGTGCATGGCCTCTGTATTCAACATAGCCAGTAAATGGAAGCAGCCTAGATACCCACCCACTCCACGGGTGAACAGATAATGAAAATATGCGACATTTACATAACGGAGTGCCATTCCACTGCTAAGAAAATGGAAATTGTGAAATTAATAGGTAAATTGATGTATTTAAAATCAATCATCCTATGTAAGATCATTCAAGGCTGGAAAAACAAAGACTTCATGTTCTCTATCGTATGTGAATGCTAGATTTAGATCTTTAGGTGTGTGTGTGTGTGTGTTTCAGCTGGAAATTCAAGAAGGTCAGGAAACTAGTCTGGATCCGTGAGTGAGTGGGAATTTCCTGACAGGGCAGAGAGAATGCAGTGATATAAAAAGGGAAAGGGACTGATGGAGGAGAAAGGGTTAAATGGCATGGCGGAGGGGGATGGCAGGCTTAGAAGAGAGGATATGGGGAAGCATAACAACATGAACGGCCTTTGAAAAAGTCAGATGAAAGCCTACTTCTGTATAAGCATCCACACACACACACACACACACACACACACACACACACACACGAGACAGAGTTTAAATCTCACTGTCCTACATACAACAAGGGGACAACTCCTCTATCAGACAGCACACAAGCCAGCATATAAGATACTTAAACTATCCAAAGCCAGGTATGAAGTTCCTCATTTCGAGTTGTTTTCATGCACAGTCCCACAGACCTTCACACAATGCTGGCTATTTCCACTGCTCTTGGTTACCTGTAAGAACTTAAAGGTAAGATTGTCTTGGTGAAGACACTATGTACATGAGCTGTAGAACAAACATGGAGAAATCAAGCTGGTGCTGATCTCAAAGCTTTATCTCCACTGCCTAGCTTTGATCATGCTGGAAGGTGTGGTGTATGTTCCTGGAAAAATGGAGTCACCATCAGCCTCACTCATCTGTGAACACTGCAAGCTACAGTAATGACTAGAGTGGACATATATGCCTACTGGTGCGATAGTGACACAAATGTTATGAGAGCAACAAACCAGTTCCATTTGGATTTGAGGTAACCAAATATTAGATGCCATTTCAGGCATGCAATAATTTCATTTTAAAATTGAACCAGAAAATTAGGCTTGCCTTCAAATGAAATTTGGACTGACTACTGACAAAGCCAAGTCAGTCATCACTGAGGAGTGAATCGTGACTCTCCTAATTAAAAGCATGCTAGAAAACAAATACATCTTTCACGTAGCCTATAGGCCCCAATGTGTACAAAGTTTTCGATCTATAAATGAAGGAACAATTCAGTTGGCATGTAGTTTAAGTCATCTTTGAGGCAGCCTGGCCATCTCCTCTATCAACACTAATGTGTCAGTCTTGTCTCTTTGAATGCTCACAGGCCATCGCCTCAGCTCCGTGCCCTTTCAGCAGCCCCTGCGCATCCTCCACACTGTTGGCCTCCTGCCATGCCTCCCAGCACTCTTAAAACAAACTATAATTGGCATTTGCCTGGCTGGGATTCAGCTTATTTTACTGCTACCTTCCCCATTTGCCTTAACCATCGGATGTCTTGACAGTTGGCAAATAGAGACTGTGGTTCTGATATGTCACATAAAATCTGCTGTGTGAATATTTTCCTCTAGGAAAAAGTGAAAGTGAAATCCCATGCCGGCCCACCCTCTTTCCAAAACAAGAAACATTTCCTGGCTTCCAGAACTCTCTAATCATTTAAAGCAGTACAGTTGTTACAGAACGCACAGCTGAACTTTAGGCTTGAATGGACCATCTGTTCTATTTAGCTTTTTTTTTAAAGCAATGGAAGTGAGTAGCTCTTTGCAGTGGGGTAGGGATCCATTAAGGAAAGTGGTAAGGCCCTATGTCACAGAAACATAGAATCTGGATTTTCTGTAAAGATTAAAATTTGAAACACTGAAGCTTATTGCAAAGAAAATGCTCTTTTCCCAAATACTTATGTACCGTAAAACCTTGCCACAAAGCCTATGACTTAAAATGTAGGCACAAATAAGATATAGTGATAGAAGAACCTTATTTGTTTTATTCTTCAATTTTCTCAAGATAAATATTCTGTTATTGAAGAATATCCTAAATCTAAAACTTAGCAAAATACAGACATTTTATATTCAATGAATGACGTGAATTAGACAGAAGTAAAGGCAAAGATATTTTATTAAGTGAAATTTTCCCAGGAGTCTGAACCTGCAATGTTGCAAATAATGCAATGAACATTTAGTACTAAGTCAAAGATTTTAGTATAAGAATGAATACTTCTGGTTTAAAGTTAAGGTTGGACTAAAGCAGGCTCTGTATAAGATATACAACCTGTGACCTTCAGCATGTAGAGAGAATTTAGACAGAGATCTCAATCAGAGAAGACAATGTTTTTGTAATCTTATATCAAAGAGATCAGTCAATGCCAAGGGTTTAAATAGAACCAATGTCAGTGGTAAAAATTACAAAGCAACAACTGGTTATAATTGAAAAAAAAACTTTTCCAATGTCAGAGCATCACTAAATGGCTGCTCTAGTGCTTTTAAGGCACAAAATAAAACAGATCTGAAACATTAGAAAAGGAACCTGGGGTGATCTAAATGATATTCAGATGACAGATTTGACAAGATCTTCTTGATTCTAGAGTATTGAGCAAATTATGTGCTAAAACTTTTGTGGTAAGGCGGGGTACCTTACATTCATGAAACCAGAGAGAAAATCTCCTTTTTGTATCACTGAGAAAATAGATACCTCAAATTTTCCATAAAAGATCACTAATTGAAAAAAGAAAGTGTAGCCATATCAGGTCGAAAGGTGATTTTTTAACCAATGATAAAGGAAAGAGATTGAAAATGGCGGCATTATGTTGTGGAATCATGAAAGCTTTTACTTTTAGACTTTATATTGGTAAAAACAGAAATTATTTAGAATCTAACTTAAAGAAGACTGAGAGACCTACGAAGCTCAGGATGAGCCAAATGGGTCCAGAGTTACATAGTACCAAGTAAGATGAAAGTTATACTGTGCATTGTCTGTCATGCTAAGAGAAAGGCCACGCATAGAGCAGAGCAAAGGAAAAAAAAGCATGATTAATATGACTATAAAAAGTGATATGTAGAAAACATACTTCCCCCTACTCTCCTTTGATGTTTCTTTTAGCATTCCATCATTCTGCTAGCATTACATTGGTTTCCCTACAAAGCTACATTCCTGGCCTCACTTGCTGTCCTAGTTTGGTTTCTATTGCTGGGATAAAACACTGAACAAAAAGCAACATGGATAAGAAAGGGTTTATTTCAGCTTACAAGTATTTGTCCATCTTTGAGGGACACTGGGGCATTAACTCAGTGCACGAACCTGGGAGCATCAGTTAAAGCAGAGGCCACAGACGAATGCTGCCTACTGGCTTGCTCTTCCGGCCTGCACTCAGCACTCAGCATACTTTCTTTAATAACCCACGGCTACCTGCCTAAGGGGTGGCACTCCCCACAGTGGGTTGAGCCCTCCCATATCATTCAAAAAATCAAGAAGATATCTCACAGACATGCCCACAGGTCAGCCTGCTGAAAGAAATTCCTCAATTGAGGGTCCCTCCTCCTAGGTTTCTGTAGTTTCCATCATCATCAAAAAACCAATCAGCATATTTGCAAGTAGAGATGAACACTGTGTTATATTTTAGCCAAGAAATATGAATGAAAGTCCCCAAGGTGAGTTCCTCCAAGGATCTCCTTAAGGGTTCTGACAGGGTTGACAATCCTTATTCTTTCCCCTCAGTCTTCCTTTTTGAAAATAAAGAGGCCAATACTAATGCATAAGAAATAATATACTAGAAGGAACAGAGTCTGTGTTCTGCTCATTGTGTGTTGGCTGTAATAGTCTGGTCTGCTCTACTTTAAAACTTCTTTTATATGATATAAATACAAACTCTTAGTTATTTACTATTGGTTTTCAGTCTTTGAGTCCTGTCCACTCTCAGCAATTTCTAACCAACAGTAATGACATGGATCAGTTGACCCAATGTTTGATTTTCAAATATCTGCCCTGATTCTAAGACAAACAAACAAACAAAGAAAACTAATTCTCAGTTTTCAGAATGTGGTCATCTTGAATATAACATGGTTTGTTGTTTCTTTCTTTTGCTTTGTTTGAGGTAAGTCTAAGCTTAACAAAATTTGTCAAGGATTCCAAGACTCTGTTGCCTAACAGAAGAATGACTTCATTGTCAGGATTTATTTACTCTGAGTTGTGTTAGTGAAGATGCACATATGTACTCACATTTGGGGACCAGTGATCAAACACGGGTGTAGGTCCTCAGGAGTTGTCCTTGTTTGTGAGACAGGATGTCTCATTGTTCTGGAACATATTACGCAGGCTAGACTGGCTGGCTAGCAAGCCCCTGGGTCCTTCTGACGTTTCTGATATTTCCTCCCCACAAATGTGATAGCAAGGCTGCATTATCTCACCTGAATGATTGCATGGGTTCTAGGGATCTAACAAAGATAACATGCATTGCTATCAGGCTTATTTGAAACCTGTATAGTCAAGACAGACCATCTTAAGAGTTTGCATTGTTTCGTCTTTGTTTCTAAATTAGAAACAATGCATGGAAAATTCAGCATTGAGTACAAAGAAATCAGCTACTAAAACATAGGAAAAGACTGAATTGAGAGCTGTTGAAGGAGATTAACAACTCTCCTTAGACACCTGCCAAAGAAATAAAACTAAATCCCCAAATTGGAAGTTTTATTTAACAGTGAGCATCATGTCTTAGAGGTTGATTCAACAGCTAAGCAGAAACGGTGGGTGGCATTTAACAATGATGATAAGTATGACTAACATTGATCGACCTTTGAGTCAGGGCTGGGCATATTCTGTATTGCTTATATGCGTTAGCCATTTAATAATAGACAGTAATTCTATCACTGTATCCTGCTCCTCTCAGTCAAGAAGCAGTGAATAATCTGCAATCGTAGGTAACAACTTTAGAAAGGCTGAGTAACTTACTTCACATGACAGGCAGGACAAGGACAGGAGGACGTCAGAAATCCTGGCCTGTGAGATCATGTGATCATGTGAAGGAAAGAACTGAAATCACAACATTCAGAATCAGCCTCATTCAGATCAGAACCCAATCCTCCTTAAACCAGTAAGAGCTACTAATCTTCAAGTAACCGCAGACTCCATTAGGTTCAGAGACCTTGAGAGGTGTAAATCTGACTAGTCTTTCTATTTTGGAAAGCGTTGCCTTGATACTGACCCAAGTGACCATAGTTATTTTCTAAAAATGGCCATGATAGTTTTCTATAAGTAGTTCCAGGCAAATTATACAACCCAGGCATTACAAATAGAAGATTCCCATATTCATCTGGGCTTTCATTCTAAGACCACCAATGGCTGAACAAGAAGGGCATAAAAGGTGCATGTGAATATGCTCAGTGTTTTGGAAAAGTAGTCCTTTTGTGTGTTGTGTATCCACCCAGGCACTGATTAAGGAACATTTGTCTCAACTCCACCTGCCCACATGGATCAATAATCTGTCTTAACACTCAACTGCAGACAATTTTACACTTTCTTTCCATTGGGAAACATTCCTTGAAATCCAGACAGTCACTTAGGATGAAATATAAAGACTGTTTTACTGCCATTTATAGAAACATCAGCTCAAAGTACTTAATGTTTCAGGCATGAAGTAACAATAATAGAATAAAATGGAATCTGCTCATTAATACCTTTAACTATTCAGTCACATAGGTTTGTAGTCCATTAATACACACACACACACACACACACACATATATATATATATATATATATATATATATATATATATATATATAGAGAGAGAGAGAGAGAGAGAGAGAGAGTCAAGGTTTTGCAAGAGGCGATTTCAGAATCAGATTTAGTCAAGAGTATTTCAGAGTTTGTACCTGTAATTATGTGGAAAATGTACATGTGAGTATCATACATTTTTTTTCATGTGTGATTAAGTCAACAGTGAGTATCTAAAATGATTTTATTTATCTTCAGATAAGTGAGATAAATAATTTGGAGACATGTTATCAGAGTCAGAAAAAAATCAGTATTCAATAATAAAATATATTTCAATACATCTAATTGAGCTTTGTATTGAGGAAATTATACTTCTCTCCTTCCCTCCTCTCTATCTTTCTCTCTGTGTGTATGTATGATAAAGAAGAGAAAGAGAGAGGGAGAGAGAGAGAGACAGACAGACAGAGAAAGAGGGAGGGAGAGAGAATAGCTAAAGTGATCTCAATCAAAAGATAATAATGATTGGCTTCTTTCAATGTCAGATTTCCACTGGAGAGTAAATGAATGATAGGAAGAGGAATTAAAAAAAAGCATTAAGACAATGTTCTGGAAATTTCTTTCTAGTTCATTAAAGTCCTCAAAGTGTTCAAATCGCTTGTGTTGATATGGAAACAGGAAAAATCGTCTGTGGGCTTTTCCCTCACTTATTCCTGTTCATTGCTTTAGTCCTTGTAAGAAGATGACGCCCTATCAACTGGGTGAAAAACTAGAAAAGGCAGTGAAATGGGTTCGGTAAATCCTGCACAGCCTGTTTTAAGAAATCATTAAGTGTTGGGGCTAGGAAGGTAGCTCGGTGGATAACGTGCTTGCTGAGCAAGCATGACGATCTAAGTCTGCATCCTGAGTACCAATGTGAACCGGGCTGTGGTTCTGCAGCCCAGGTGCCAAAGGTGGAGACGCATGCTGGCCAAGACCGTGAAACAAGCCAAGCTGGTGAGAGCCAGATTCAGTGAGAAACCCTGTCTCAGAAAGTCAGGTAGCAAGCTAGAGAGGAGGACACTTGACCTTGACATCTAGATATCTCTCTCTCTCACACACACACACACAATGTCCACCCCCATTCCACTATCTCCCCCCCCCCACAAACACTGCACAAGCAAGTTACAGGTACACACATGTATTCACATAGGCAAATAGACCTGTACACACACAAACATGTCCCATACACAGACACAGAAATTATTCAGCATTATACAACAAAGCAGTATACTAAAATAGTGAATGAAGTATGTGTGTGTGTGTGTGTGTGTGTGTGTGTGAATGTGTGTGTGTGTCCATGTGTGTAATTAGCTACATTTTATGGAAAGAATGTTTCCAGGGATGCAATCACTCGGCCATAAACAACATAAATCAGTGGAACCCTAATGCAGAGCAGAAGTTGGTCCTTAAGCCGTGTTGATAGGCAGAGTACTGCAGAGTGGATTAATTTCTTCCACTGAAGCTTCTTTTAGCTCTCCCGCTCCCATGATCAGCTAGCTACTCGTATTTCAAATGAGAGAGCAGCAGAAATACACTGTAGACTCAGTTTGTCAAGAGAGAAGTGTTCAGCAGGTTCATTTTCAATAGAACAGTTCCGCTGGAGCATATGCAAAATTAAAAACATGTTCATTTGATTAATTATGTACTTTAAGGGAGACAGACAAAATATCATTGAATATGTGTTAAGTAGCTGATATTCTGAAGAAAAGAATGTCATCTGGTCTGTGGAAAAATAGACACTTGATTAGGTCAGCATTTGCCTATGTAGCCTCATCAGGACAACTCTATGTGGAAAACTGGATCTCTTCCCTTCATACTGAAAATACTGCTATTCCCGTTTCAAATTGGGGTGTTCCTTTTCACTGACATACTGCCTACAGTCATTTAGTTTTCTACACTGCTTTATTAAACACTTCCTTTTGCACCCAGGACTTAGATTTAGACTAATGCATCCTTGTTCTTGGTAAATAATTAATCCAATTAATATGCCGGATGAATTTAACTTGCAACAAGAGAAGACAGGGAATTTGATACGGTTTTCTAATTTCTTTCCTATTATAGAAAGTTACAGTCCTATTCTGACGAGAAATAATAGTATATTCCGAAATTTTAGTCACAGACCTTAGTTTTAACAAAGAATAGCTATAAAGATTTCACCCTATTTTGAGAAGAC
The DNA here is from genome assembly GCA_035773235.1 of Eospalax fontanierii. NCBI lineage: Eukaryota > Metazoa > Chordata > Mammalia > Rodentia > Spalacidae > Eospalax > Eospalax fontanierii. The sequence goes on along the minus strand of CM069531.1, from coordinate 89,913,033 downwards.
AAATCTCTTTATTAAAAACCTAATGATTTCATCTGTATGTCAGAAGAAAGTACCATTTTTGATATTTTTCAGTATTGTGAAAAATTTAAAGTGGACAAGTCTAGATGTTTTGTTCAATTTTGTCAAGGAGACACTTCTTTGTTTTCCTCAAAATTAAACATCTTCCATCGGGGAAACTTGAACATGTGTGAATTCTGCTACTTTGTCTTTGTTCTTGTTCAGACTGAATTCTCTAGCAGGTCTCCTTGATCTTTGAAGGACAGAACTACTTCTGCGACTTTCAAAATTCACTGTAGAGGTTAGACTATTCCGTGGAATATTAACACTTATGACTTTTTACTTCAACTATACTGGCATGTCTCTGTCCCCATGAAACAGGCAAAGAATTATGTAAACTCCCGAACTGTCATTTACTTTTAAAAGTATCATGTAATATAGCATTAAGTATAAACTTAAGGCAAGAATGATAAAATAAATACAAACACATCAGTCCAAATACGACAAAGTAATAGAAAGCTCAGATCTCTGTAAGAGATCACGTCCTCAGTGTCTTCTTCCCCTTACAGTACACATGTAATTTTCAGGTGGCAGATTCAAAAGAAAATTTGCAACTATTTCAACTTAGGCAAATCATGAAAAGCTCAACTTCACAGAGAAAAACACTTTTTAGCTCAGATTTGCAACATCAAGTCTCATAAAACAAGTCTAAACTCATTTAACACCATTTCAGTACCTTCTCAAAAAGTTTAAACAAGGAAAGTTTCTCAGTTTAATTTGATTTTAATAAGTACATATGACTCTGTCTTCAAAGGTATGGTTTGTAGTACTGTACTTCAGTTATCAGGCTTATTAGAAATTATTTCAAATTCAATTTAATCAATGTTTAAAAGCAGCCAAATGGAAAGTCAATGGTGAAATATATTTCCATAATGTAAATATTTATATGTGTGTATATATTTTGTATGTCACATTGATATTATATCATTTTATATTAATTACATTTTATTATCTTATATTTCCTGGCTTAAAGAAATTGAAGCCTAGAAACATTCAAACCACCAATTAAATTTCATTTCCTGCCCAATTATAGCTACAAATGAAATACTCCTTGAAGCCAAAAAAAAAAATGTGTTCACTTAACATTTAACAGAAGTGATAGAGAAAGTCTCAGAAGAAAAATGAACAAATGAAGTCCCACAACATAGGAGAGAATTCCAAAGAAATCAGCAGATTCTTCAAAAAAGGGAGTGGAGGGAAAGGAGGAAGGGAGGAAGGAATGGAGGAAGAGAGACAGAGACAGAGACAGAGATAGAGACAGAGAGACAGAGACAGAGAGAGACAGAGACAAAGAGAGAGAGAGAAGCTTGAATTTCATAGCACTTTAATGGTTGCTATGTGGCTGAAAGTTTGAAAAACAAGGTTGCAATCGGGAGTTTGGGACAGTTGTGGAGGGTCTAAAACCATACCACATAGGCGCATCTAGTGTTGTTTTGTACAGAAGTTGTCTGGTTCCCTAAAATCATTCTTTCCAGTTACATATTTAATGTGGGAACTGAACCATCACTGATTTGACCTTAAACAGTATATTTTCCTCCTGTACTCAGTTATATGATTTTAAATTATGCTCTTTAGCTGCAGTTTAAGAATTGAAGTCTGGATATTCTGATTTATATTAGAAACGTTGTTGTTAGTTCAGGAGTGGTTTTGCATGCTTGTAAGCATACTACTTGAAGGGTAGAGGCCAGACATTCAGGATTTCAAGATCATTCTTGGTTATATAGCAAGTTCAAGATCAGCCAGAGCTACAGGAGATACTGCCTAAAGATAGAAATAAAATAAAATAAAATAAATAAGCCGAACCAAACAACAAACAAACAACTACACAAAAACTCAAGGGGCTGAACACATCTTGCCAGCATCTAGCCACATTGTTAGGGTCACAAATGCCTGTAACTCCATCTCCAGGGAATCTGATGCCTTCTTTTAGTTTCTATGGACACTCACTTTAACATGGTATTCACATACACAGACACAGACACAGACACACACACACACACACACACACACACACACACACACACAAATAAAAATAAATCTTAAAGAACAAAAGACCTTTGTGTCTATGGCAAGGAGGAGTATAATGTGATTAGATGGTAGATTCATTTCTACATTTTTAGGAGTTCTCCACACTGTTTCCCACAGTGGTCTCATGAGTTTGCAATCCCACCAGCAGTGAGGGAACGTTACCCTTTCCCTGGATCCTCTCCAGAACTTGGTGTCATATATTATATTGATTTTAGCAAGTCTAAGAGGTATAAGATGAAATCTTAAATTTGTTTTGATTTGCATTTCCCTAGTTACCAAGTATATCGTACAATTTTTAAAGGTGTTTCTTAGTCATTTGTAATTCTTCTTTTGAGAACTCTGTTCCGATCCATAATCCATCTTTTAAATGGTTTTGAGACTTTGTTTTATGAGTTCTTTACATATTCCAGATTCTAAATCTTTGTCAGACATGTAGCTGGGGAAGATTTTCTCCTACCCTGTGGGCTTCCTCCTCATTCCTTTGGTTGTTTGTTTGCTGTAAAGAAGCCTTTTTGTTTAATGAGGTCCCACTTATTGGTTGTTGACTTAATTCCCAAGCAACTGACCTTTCCCAATGTTTTGTAGGTTACTGCCAATGTTTTCTTCTAACAGTTCCAGAGTTTTGGGTTTCACATTGAGGTCTTTGATCTACTTGGAACTGACTTTTGTACAAGGTGATAGATAAGGGTCTAGTTTCACTCTTCTTCTGGTGGAGATACAGTTTTGCCAGCACCATTTGTTGAAGATGTTATCTTTCCTCAAGTGTGTATTCTCGGCATCTTTGTCAAATATCAGGTGGCTGAGGTTGAATGGACTCATATTTGGATCTTCAATCATTTCCATTCATCTATGTGTAACCCTACTTCAGAGATACTTGCATATTCATGGTTTTCTCTAGTCTTTCCACAATAGCTAAGAAATGAAAGAACCTAAATGTCCCTCAGCAGATGAGTGGATAAGGTTCAGGGATTAAGAGACCTTACTTGTCATTACCAGAATCCACATCAAGCAACTCACAACTACCAACAGCAACTTCAGTTCCAGAGTCAGCAGCACCCTCTTCTGACCTCCACAGGCTCTTGCACTCACAGAATAGACACTCACATTATCCTGGGCACTAATATAAATAACATAATAACAAGTTTTGAGAAGGATATCAGGCTTTCTATTTATTATGAATGAGTACTTAAATTTAAATTGTTAAGTAGAAATTATATATGTGTAATTTGTTTTTACTAATTACCCAGGCCTTGGTTTTGCAATCCAGAATAAAATTAAAGAGATCTTTCTTTTCTTCCTCCCTCTCCCCCGTCATTCTTCCTTCCTTCCTTCCTTCCTTCCTTCCTTCCTTCCTTCCTTCCTTCCTTCCTTCCTTCCTTCCCTCCTTCCTTCCTTCCTGTTTTAATTAGGCATTACATTTTTGTATGTTCTCTAACTTTTTTATTAATCAACTTTGTTCATTGATAATTTCATATATGCTTGTAATGTGTCTAGTCAGCCCTGACCCTCTCCTACCTCTCTAACCATCCCCTGCCCCAGACACCTACCTACATACAATAGGTTCCTTTGCCATGTTCCTATGTTCTTGTTTTGTGACCCCCTGAGTTTAAACCGGGGCTTCAATCATCATGTTCATAGAACCATCCAATGGAGCCTCATGCGTTCACTGGAGGACACACAATTGAAGACAATCTCTCCTCTTCCAAAGTCCACAGTAGGCATTAGTTCAGGAGGAAGGCTATATCCCCATGATCCCTTCCTCCATCCATGGCTTACTGTTGACAGGTCCAGTCTCCTGCTCAGGCCTGAGGTTCAGGGCAGACTACCACAAAGGCTATGAGTTCATAGCTGCAAGGATAACATGACGTTTTGCTATATGTATACATGACAGAATGACCAAGGTAGACTGTTAAATATATGTACTCCACACCTATGTATCATTTTGTGCTTGTGGTGAGACCATTAAAATATCTACTCTCAGCAGTTTTCAACTATTGTATCATACTGTGTCTAGCTACTATTATATATAATAAATGTTTTGAATTTTGCAACTGAAATTTTGCAGCCTGTGGAAAACGCTCATCAATCCAGTCTCCTCAGACCACATCCACTGTTTCATGATTGAAATTACAAAGAAGATACTTTTTCAAGACTTGAAAACTATATATGTGTACGTGTGTGTGTGTGTGTGTGTGTGTGTGTGTGTGTAGTGTGTGTGTATGTGTGTGTGTATGTGCCAGAACAGGACCAATCCTCCAGAAAAGGAGTTACAAGTAGCAGCAAACCACTTGACACTGGTTCTGGGAACCAAACTCTGCTCATCTGGAAGAGCAGCAAGTGCACTTAGACACCGAGCCATCACCCCAGCCCCTAAAGAAAGCTGTGTGGTTTCATGACAACATGGAAATACTAACATATCAGACATATGTTGCAACATGAGCATGTTTTTTAATTTCCTTTCAGTTAAAAGCCTTGTTTATGTTTTGTTTGATTTGAGACGGGGTTTGCATATAGCCAAACTGGCCTAGAATTCATTACGGAGAGCAGGCTGGTCTCAGTATGAGGACCGGGATCAGTCTGCCTCTGCCTCCCAAGGGATGGGATTGAAGATGTGAGCCACCACATCTTTTTGAAAGTTGGTTTTTTAAAGAAAAAGCAACTTAAACCATTTCAAAGTAAGAATTAAGGTGCATACAAAAAGGTAGCACAGGAATATTGGGGAGTTTTTTATCATGTGAGTTGGATTCTCTTTTTCTTAAGTTGTTTATTGAATTTTTGCAAATTTCATACAATATTATTTTCAACGTATTTAGAGACCCTTCCCTGTCTACACCCTTCTTATTGACCTCCCACAGCTCGATTTCATGGATTCTGTCATTCATATTAATACCTAGCTAGTCAGATTCATATCTGCAAATGCCTTCAGTAAGGGTCCATCCACTGGAACCAGGCTAACCCATCTAGCATCACACCTTAAAGAAAACCAATTCTCTCTCTCTCTCTCTCAGCAGTTATTGGTTTCCAATAGCTCCTTAGCTAAGTTTGGGGCTCCCTACCCACTTCCCCGTTTCTCTGCTGGGATTTTTGTCTGACTTGAGCTATGTGAGTTTGTGCATGCTGTTACCATTGCTCTGAGTTCATAGGAACAACTGACCAGGTATCTGGAAAACTGTTTCACTGTGGTCATCCACCACCTCTGTCTGTTACAATCATTCTGCCTTGTCTTCCACAATGATCCCTGAGCCTTAGGTGGCAGAGGTTTGATATAGGTGTCCTATTCAAGGATAAGCACTCTCCAGCCTCTTATTCTCTATACTTTGACCAGTTATACTTTCTGGATTAATCACCCTTTGCTGCATGAGGAATTCTCTTTGGTGAATGTTGAAACATGCATTAATATCCACCCATCCATCGAGCCTCCCAATTTTAGGGAACTATTTTTTTAGGTATTGGACTCTGTTCTCAGCACCGTAAGATATCAATAGAAATGTCCCAAAACATGATCCCAGGAAACAGGGGTGATCTGGACTTGAGAAGAATCAGAGAAGAGTCAAGCACAGAGGTAGGAAGTGTCAATGAGTTCAGAGACCTAAAGAAGGTTGAGTATCCAGGCCCTTGTAAAATGTTGCAGCAACTGTCCAGTGTAGCCGCACTGGGAAGCAGGGCACTCCTGATATATGCAGTGGGGGAACTGAACTCAGGGGAGTGGCGTATTGCCATAAATTCAAGAAGTTCTATGCCGCAAATGCTTAAAATATCAGGAGACCAGAGAAGCTTTCCTTGCAAGGTCACTAGCAAGTAAACCTTCTTAATTGGAAATTTAAGGTGAGAATGTAGGTCCATAGGAAAGATGGCTCACGGTCAGCCTTCCGACCCTCCTGTCTCCAGCTCCTGAGTGGCTCGATCACATGTGTGTGTCAGCATACGAGGCCACAGTATAAACTAGTGTGTATTCACCAGAACTTTGTCAAAATGTTTAGCTTTTCTTAAATTCCTTCCTGCTGTTAGAAGAATAAGTGCTACCATCTGTTTAGACATGCACGTCCTTCTGTCTATCTATCTATCTGCTAATCTAAGTATAGCAATGAGTTAGAAACTCCCAAGAAGGACTCAGAGTCGGCCCCTGAGACCCATGCAATATCTAAACAATGTCGTCTTGCATCCACAGCATTGGGTGTGTCGGAAAGCCCCCATTTCTGCCCAGATTATTGTTTAGTCATAGTGTCCCATGTCCACACCTGTCCTAATTAGTGGTGTTTAGTCAAAAGGATGCGTGGCCACCAAGATGTTATCCCTTAGAACTGTGGTGTTGCAACACGAGAAGAGATATATATACTTAGATTATAATCTAAGTATGTATCTATCTATCCTAGATCTGTCAGTCATCTATCTTTCTATCATCTAGCTCTCTTCTGTTGTATAGTAGTTTTCCCATTTAAATTGTATTCTTGAAGACAGTTTCTCTTTTCTGCAGAGCAGTATTTCTGTTTCCAAATGCTAAGAGAAGGCCAGCAGAGGCATCTGCAGAATGAAGTGTCTGCTGTTTTTTCTTTTGCTGATGTTGTTCAGGTTTTCCTTTGCTGATCTAAACCCAGGCACACATAGGCATGTTTCTCTTCTCGTGTTGCGACATCACAGTTCTAAGGGATCACATCTTAGTGTCCACGCATCCTTTTGACTAAACAGCACTAATTAGGACAGGTGGGTACATGGGACACTATGACTAAACAATAAATAATTTGGGCAGAAATGGGGTCTTTCTGACACACCCAATGCTGTGGATGCAAGACGACATTGTTTAGATATTTCATGGGTCTCAGGGGCCGACTCTGAGTCCTTCTTGGGAGTTTCTAACTCATTGCTCTGGTATAATTTTTCTCTCAGCCGTGTCCACGTCAGACTGCTTTCTGCAAAGTCCCCGAAATTGAGAAACCAAACTTGAAACCTGTGTCTCAGTGGCATCATCTCTCTAAATCTGCACTCCTCGCTTTGAGCCCTTTCTGCTAGGCCCATGCATACTGAAGTGTTTCCTGATCTTCACTATAGATTTCCCTCTTTCTTAAACATATTTGGTACTTTTTTTTCATCGTTATAACTTCTTTATCCTAATCTCCTATGTGGATGGATTGATATGGACATATATGTATACATATGATCGCACGGGTGCATACATGCACATATTTTCATTGTGGTAGTTTGAATGAGAAATATATCCCATAATCTCACATATCTGCATACTTGCTGGTGGTCCTGTTCCAGGAAGATTAGGACGTGTGGCCTTGATGGAGGAAGTAGATCAGTGGAAGGGGCTGTGAGACCACTGGAGGGGCCTCTGAGAGTTTATAGCCTTGCTCTTCTTCTCACCTGTGGTCTCTAATTCCTGCATAGGAGTGAAGACATGTGCTCTTAGCTTTCTGCTCTGGCCACCTCTTCACACGCTTCCCCAAGCATGATATGATCTTATATCTCTGTAAATGGAAACCTAAATAAATTATTTTTTCCAATAGTTTGTCTTGCTCATAAAGTAAAATGCCTTTTTCTCTTTGATGAGTTGGCCATTCTTCATTTTTTTGGTGATCATAACTTTTATTAATAATTTTCTTTCATTTTTTGTCTTTTGTGAATTTCATATACAATATTTTGGTCATATTTAGAAGTCCTTCCTTATCTGCACCCTCGTTAAAGTTCCCCACCAAATTTCTGAACATATATATATATATTTATATATATATATATATTTATATATATGCCTATAGAGTCAGGTTTCCCCTTATGACTTCTTGTGTGGGTTGATCCACTGGAGCCTGGTTACGTACTGGAATTCTCACCTGTAAATGAGGCTGACTTTCCATTTCCCAGCAGCCATTGGTTGACAGTAATTTTTAATTAGTGTTAGGGTTTCTTAACCACGTGCTCATGCCTATGCTCAAGTCTTATCTGGCTTGAGCTTATGTGGGACTTGTCCATGCTGTCAAGGTTGCTATGACTTTCCTTTTGGACATCTACCTCCTCTGACTCTTACAATCTTTCTACCACCTCTTCCATAATAATCCTTGAATCATGGAAGACAGAAATTTGATACAGATTTCCTGTTCAGGAATAATTCACTCTGCAGCCTCTTTTATCTTTTACAAGTTGGCCAGTTGTGGCTGTCTGTGTTAATCAACATGAGAAATATTCTCTCCTGAGAGTTGAGAGGTGCATTAATCTATGGGTATAACAATAAGTCTTTAGAATTCAGTATAATGCTATACTTAGTAGAATAGTTGGGTTTAGTTTTCATTTTCCTGGTGATTAAATATGCTGAACATTTCCTAAATGTTTCTCAGTCACTTATGGGTCATCTTTAGAGAAATCCCTATTCACCTCCTAACCCAAATTTGGTTCTTTATATTTTTGATCTTTAAGTTGTGTGTGATTTGTATGTTCTAGATACTAACTCTCTGTCTTTTATACTTTTATCAGAAGTACAGCTGGTAAAAATTTTCTCCATTCTTTAGGTTGTCTCTTCACTCAAATCATAGTGTCCTTTGTTGTACTGAAGTTTTTAGTTCCATGAGTCCCCATTTGTCAATTGTTAGACTTAATATTTGTGTTATAGGTATCCTTTTCAAAAAGTCCTTTCCTGCGCCTATAAGTTCAAATTCCATCCTTTATCTGATTTGGAGTAGGTCTTATGTTGAAGTCCTTGACCTTTTTGTAGTTGAGTTTTGTGCATGGTAAGAGATAAGGATCTAGTTTCATTCTTCAACATGCCATTATTCAGTTTGAACAGCAATGTTTGTTGAACATACTGTTTTTTGTTGTTGTTGTTTTCTTCGGTATGTAGTTGTGACTCATTTGTCATAAAACAGGTGGCTATAAAAGAATGGATTTAAATTCCGGTCCTTGGTTCTCTTCTATTGAGTATTATTTCTATTTTTATGACAGTATCATGCTACTATTATTACTATAGCTCCAGGATGCATTTTTCAGATCAGAGATAACAATGCATCCAGCCCTTCTTTTACCGCTCAGGATTATTTCGGCTATCCTGTGTATTTTGTGTTTCCATATGAGATTTGAGATGATTTTTTTCAGTCTCTGGGAAGAATTTGTTTTAATTTTAAAGGAATTGAATTATTTTGAAAATTGCTCTTGGTAGGATGGCTATTTTCACTGGATTAATCCTAAGGATTCATGGGCATCGAAGTCTTTTCATCTTATGGCATCTGCTTTAATGTCGTTCCTCGATATCTTTAAGCTTTATTATATAATTCATTCACTTCCTTTGTTAGATTGATTCCAAGATATTTAATGGATTTTGAGTCTTCTGGTTGCACACAGGTGCTGTGGCAGAGTTGAGATGGCGAATTGAAGCCCTGTGTGTGTGGAGAGGGATACTCATCAAGGCAGGTCTGGAAAGCTCCCTGATATGACCTAACAGAGCAGAGATGGCAGGTGCAAGGAGCTGTGGGCATGGGTGTATGCTGAGTCCAAGGTTGTTGGGGGGTCTGAGATGAAGGATTAGCAGCAGGGAGGTGGAGGATGGGAGACTCATGTATATTGGTCAGGGGAAACTTAAAGGTTCTGGATGTCCACATGGTCCTACAAAAGCAGAAATGGTTGGTGCAAGGAGGTGTGGAAGAAGCCTCCTTATATTTTTAAGGTTTTAAATTTACATCCCATTTTAGCCATGCTTTCTCCTACACCTAACTCTGAACTCCTCTATACCTTAAGTTTTACTGAGAAAGTCATAGACATATTCCTGCACACTTAGAACAGAGCCAACCATTTAAGAGTCACCTGTTAACTAGATCCTGAATTAATGAACCTACAATGAATGCTAGACTTAGAAAGCAAACATAAAACTAAGCAGGGTTGAACACATTGGAAAAACCTGAATTTGTGAGGCTAAGAAAGGGAATCCTAACTATATGGCTAACCTGGGCTACAAAGTTATACTTTGACTCAAAAGCTGAAAGAGAAGTAAAAATGATTGTTATAAAATAAGAGAATACATTTTTGCTACTTGGATTTTATAAGAAAATGGAAAATCGCATTGGATTTTCTTCTTTTCAAACGTTTTATTTATTTTAATTTTATGTGTATGAGTGTTTTGCCTGCAGGTATGGAAGTGTACAACATGTATGTAATTCTTGCAGAGGCTGAAAAATGGCATCAGAGTCCTGGGTCTGGAGTTACTGGCAATTCTGGGGCCGCCATGTGGGTACGAGCAAATAAATTTGGGTCCTTTCCAAGAGTAGCAAGTGCTCTTAACTACATAGCTGTGTTTTATTATACAGGATGAAAAGTGAGTTCATAGCTAAGTGTGTCTTTCTAGAATATGAACAGTCCTTAATGCCACCACACATTATCTCCTCAACATACCTGAAAATAATCACCTCCATGATAAATTTGAAGGAAGGAAATTGTCCTGTTATCTGGAGTTTAAGTAACTATTAAATAATCAAATGAGTTTAAATGGAAGATTTATTCTCTAACATCCTGGCACTTTGACCACTGAAATACCTATTCCAAATGATAGTGCTATAGCCTTGACAAGTTTGTGTTAGACATCAAACTGGCACATGGTAACTTTTTAAGTAAATAATATATAGCCCCTCCTCCACAGAAGGTGAAGCTTAGAAAGAGATATGAAAGCAGGAGGGTGAGGAAGGAGGATGAGATTTCTTTTTTCTTTGTTAAAATTTCTTTATTTTATATTTGTGTGTATGAGTGCTTTGGCTACATGTACAGATATAAGTTCAGTATATGCGTGTAATGCTTTTAGAGGCTAAAAGAGGGTGTCCCATGCCCTGGAACTGGTGTTACTGAGGATTATTAGTTGTCATGTGGATACCAGGCTCTGAATCTGAACCTGGGTCCCCTGGAAGAGCAGTCAATGCTCTTAACAGTTGAGCCAACCACTTCAGTCCCAGAGGATGAGTTTAAAATAACTAAAGGCAGAATAAAATAAATACCTTAATAGTCAAAGTGATAGGCTGACTGCAAAGATGGTCAGATTTAGGAAACAAGGATGCCCAGTTCTCTTTCCTACATAGGCAGACACGTGTGGCTCTGAATGTGTCCGTTCTGCCAAGTAGTATATAAGAAAAGAAGCCTGGCACAGATACTTTTGCAGCCTATGCCTTTTAGAGTTTTTATTCCAGTAGTGATTAAGAGAAAGATATCATCTCTGAGATACTATTGGCCCACAACTCTTCTGAAGTAGCCAGTCTAAACTCAAATGAAAATGTTTTCTACTGGGCTTGATGGTAAGAGAACACAGTTGAAAATGCATTTACACAGTCAGTGTGCAGGACTGTACGCCCAGAGGAGGTGGTCAGCATGTACTTTAATGCTCATTTATGCTAGCAACTCTTTCTCTTCCTAGGGTGATATTTGGAATAAAAGATTAAGCATAGAAGAGCAAGGGCAAGGATGCTCACATCTGGATGTATAACTGGGGGATCTGAATTTTATAGCTACATAATTCCCTATAGAGGAAAAGGTGCTGTTTGGAATAACTTGGAAGGTGTGACTTTGCTAAGGAAGTATGTCATTAGCAGAGAGTATTTGAAAGTCCAAGCCTTGCTCTGTTTCAAATTTCAAATTCTCTCTGTGTTTCATGCTTACAGTTCCAGATGTGAATTGTCTTCTGTCTGGCCTTGCAGCATGATGGACTCTTAGGTCTCTGGAATCACAGGCCAAAATAAACTCTGTCCTCCCGATGTCATTTTTGGCCATGATGTTTTATAAGAGCAACAGAAAGTTAACTAATGCAATAAAGAGAGGATAGATATATGATAACATAGATAAATGATAGATAGATATATGATAGAAAGATGACTGGTAAATGATAGATAGATAGATAGATAAATGTAGATTGAGAGATGGTAGAAAAATAAATCAATAAATAAAACAAAAATTGAGTACACAAAAAGTTGACCCTGAGTCTCATTTGGAATTGAATGGAAAGAGATGAAAATTCACTCTGAGAAGACAGCCAATTCTTATTGAACTTGGATTTCCTGGGTTCTGTCATTTTATTTGATTGATTTTTCTCTCTACCTTCTTCTTTCTTCTCCCGTCCTTCTCCCTCCCCCTCTGTTATACGTCCCCTTTCCTTATCCTTCTCTCTTTTTCTCCAATTCCTACTCCAATTCTTATTTCTGTGCATTCAATGGGCTTGTTCTGAGAATTTAAAATTGGCATGAAGATGTTCCAAACAGTCATTGACTCCAGCATGTGCCTGATGCCAACATAGCCTTAATCAACTCAAGGGAATATTGATTGGTAGATAAACATAAGCTGATGCCCAGACCAGGTCTCAGTATGAAAGTTCACTAACTATGAGAATCCTTAACACCCAAGTCTTAAGATAATCATATTGAATACTTACAAGGAATTTACCAAGTATTAACAGATATTCTTTCTCTTCCCTTTTATAGGAAACCGAATCAGAGAACAGGATTTAGAGGAATGTAACATTTAAGCTTCATGTATACATAGATCATGACATTTTTCATTAGTCAAATTTTGCTTTATTAATTAATTTGTCTATTTATTTGACAATAGGGAGAGAACCAAGTTTCTCAAGGATACTAAGCATAGGCTCCACTTTTAACTGTAACCCCAGCCTGGATTTTTAAATGAATTACAATATTTCCTAACTCTAACCAATGATTTCATTCTTAATATTTTCTTGATAAGCACTTACTTTCTTAATGTAAGTTTTGAGTTCTCAAAAACATTAAAATTGAAGTCTTCAGGGGCTACAGAGATGGCTTAGTTGTTAAGAGCATGTACTGCTTTTCTGGAGGACCTGAGTTTGGTTCTTAGAAACCACATGGAGGCCCACAACCATCTGTAACCGCAGTACCAAGATATCTGATGTTCTTTACTGGCTTCTGTGATGAGCAACTGAACAAAGGTAGTCCACACATATATGCATGTAAAATACTCATATTTGCAAAATAAAAAAAATAAAATTAATCTTTTTTAAAAATGCAAAAAAAATGTCACAGACAATGTCTGTCTGTGAACAGCTGTGATGCTCTATGGTAGTCTCATTCTGGTGCAAATGCAGCTTCTTTGATGACTGTTGACTGTGATACTTGACTGTAAATCAAGGATATATATTTTGCATTTAGTAAGAAGTTACATTAGCCTAGGGATGTGACAGCCTTGGGGACTTCCCTAAGTTCTATAACCTCTTCAGTCATGACTATTTGGCTATGATTACAGTACCACACATGAGTTTCCTCCCGTTGAGTGGGCTCTAAGATCAATTAGGTAGCAGTTGATTTTCTGCAAGATAAATGTGCAACTGCTGCCCCAGTGTCAAATGCTGTGCCAGGAACTGATGTGGTTATTTGATGAATAAGCTGGTGTTGGGTCATAGATTGATGTTCTCCCTTGGTTACTTGCATAGTGCTTTTCAAATCTGAGAGCTAGCCTTCAGGAGTAGTGGTTTCCAGGTCAGTTCCAGCTTCACTGCTCTTTCTTGTTATGTAGTCTTCGGCTATGCACATGGGCACATGTAGAGATATTGTATGTGGAATTTGTCATTAGGTTGTTAGACTAATATGATTCACTCTGCAATTCAAACTAGCTAGGTATTATCTCTTTATCTCTCTCTCTGTCTGTTTGTCTGTCTCTCTATAACCTTCCTTCCATGCCTCCCTCACTTAAAGTCTCACCATTTTCCCCATTTACTCCCTTAAGAATACCAGACTCCCAAGGCCCCAACCCTCTTGAGCTCCTTATGTCCCTTTATTTCTAAGCAGTTCATCTACAATGATGTTTCTACACCCAAGGCTCATGCGATTTAGAACAATGGGTAAAGAAGTCACCAATGAATCTTTCTACTCTCGTTAATGAAACTCCTTCATGAAACAAAGGACCAGTAACACAACAGGTCACAAATGGCTAAAGTATGGGACTGGGAATCTGCCGAGTGTGGGTCCCTGGACAGAACTCTACATTAAGCTTCACCCCGCCCTCCACCCCAGAGCTCGGGGACCACTGAAGAAGAGGAGGAGGAAAGGTTATAAGAGCCAGTGAGGAGGGGACGTGACCATATGGAAACAGAATCCGACAAGCTCCTGGGACCCTGCTCATAAGAACTCAAGGCAATTATTTCCGAATGCTCAACACCTGTGCAAACTCAAGAGGGCACAAACCCAGCATGTAACTGGGGAAGTGGACAGCAGACCCCAAAGTTTGCTTAAGAAACCTTGGTAACTGACTACTTTTGGGTGAGGATGGGCTGATCTTCCTAAAGTGAGGGACTCTGGGTCGGCTGACTAGACCTCAGTGGATGAACCTTCACTGAGATCATTTGGGTACACTAACTTGACACAGATGAAAGAATATATGGATTCCAGCTGGGGGGCCGTGGAGGGTGCTGGTGGGGAAGGGGTATAAAGATGATCAAGGCTGATCGAGATAATCTGCATGAAACACACAACAACTCAATAAAAAAATAAGAAAAACTTCCAAAAAAATGACAGAATTTCCACTAGCTAGTTTTTAAGTGCCATGCACTTGAAAAGTGTGAATTCCATGCCTTCTTGGTATTTTTGTCTATTTCTATTTCAACGAAAGATGATTTTTAGAATTGTGGTTTTGATCTATATTTTTCTTGAGAATATATAAGCCTCTATTCTTGCTATTACACAACTAAAATATTTTTTAAAAACTTGTAAGTGAAAGATAATTTCAAAATGTTGAATTCTCTTTTAATCTGCGGAAACAAAAATCTTTGTCATTAGCAAGTCTTTAATGAAACTGGTATTTAGGGTTCACACGGATGAAGCACAATTACCTGGTGAACTACGCAAGATTAGATAAATAAGACCATATTAGAAGAATGTGTTTTCAATAAAAATGGTATGCATGCCAATGCACCAAACTGATTCAAGATGACAAGCTATGCTCCATACCAATGTCTCTAAAATCATTTTGCTTACCGTGGTTGTAAGGAAATAATAACATTGTTCAATATATGAAAGAGCTGAGCAGAGTCATATTCATTGGTTTCCAACGAAGGGATGTTGCTCTTCTTACCATCCATTCTGGAGGAGCATTAAGGCCTGTTAACTGCAGTAGTTCATCAGGTGTTAATTTTAGGGTTCTATTGTCCTCTTCATTTGGCAAGTATTAAATAAATGAATACTCCCCAAACAGACAGCAGTCAAACTAAACCAACTACTTTGTAATTATTTAACTTTCCATACTGTGTGACTTAAGATAGTTTACATAATTTTCCTGTCTTTTCTTGTTAGGTTTTAATTTTATTTTGGCAATTTGTATGATCATAGTGAAGCCAGTCATAGATCCAGTTTCCAAGCTTTGCTGTTTCTTAGCTGGGTTAATGTTATCATTTTAGTTCATTATGTCTCTGTTTTGCATATAAGATGTATCTTTTTCAGATTGCTCATTAAGTGCCTATGTGCAGACGTATTTGACAAAGCTGACTTGCACAAAACAATGGCTGCATAAATGTTAGCTGGAATTAATCTGACAAGCAAACAGTCAAGTTCTTTTCTATTTCTCACCTGAATCTCATGAGGTCCAGTGATAGCTCTTGGGTATTCTACAAAGAACAAGCATCTTAAAATATGTTTGTCTCTTGGGTCTCCAAGGAGCTCATGAATACTGCTCCTCTAAAATATGAGGAACAATGATTAAGCAGGATTTGTTTGTTAAACTGGGGATAAGGACTTTGTAAGAGCAATAAAAACTTTGCAACTTATTAGGCTCAGTTAAAATCCATTGCTTAGTTTTTAATTAGGCATAACGGGAAGAGTGTGAGACTATTATCTAATTAAGATGGGAAGCTTCACAAAGCTTGGTCTCCTGAAATACTATATTCAGCACTTTAAAACTAATTGCCTTTAAGCCAAGTTTCTGAGGAGCACAGCAGAAAAGAGTTCAGTGTCTTAACTTAAAAAATTAATATTATTGATGCAGCATTTATGAATGAACAAACTTTCATAGTTTAGACCAAGTGAATATTGATGGCATGCAAAATCAAAGCTTATACATTGTGTACAGAAAAATAATTAAAAGATACTTTGAAAATAATATATCATTATTTTAAGAACATTTAATTTACATATGCTTAATTAAAAGACCTATATGGAATAGTGTAATTGTTTAAAAACAACATGACCACATACTTGTGGTTATCATTAGAGACTGTGTTACTAGTCTGTAAATCTGTTTCTCTGTCTCTCACACATGAAAACATATTTAAAAAATTACTTGGGGAGGCGGGCAGAAAGATGACTCAATAGTTAAAAGCATCTGCTGCTCTTCCAGAGAACCCAAATTTGGTTCCCAGCACCCACCATAGCAGTTCATAACTCCCTATAATTCCAGATCTAAAGGGATTTGACATTCTTTTTTGGCCTCTGTGGGTATCCACACACTAATGACAAAAAACATACACACACACACACACACACACAAATAAACAAATACATATATAAATAAAATGCTATTGTCCCTTCTATGATTTGTCCTACTGACTTATATTTTCCAATTTATAAAATTATTCCTAATGCAATGTATTTCAAAATGAATAGTTTTGTATGATATCTTCAACTTACATTCACTAGAAAATCCATTAAAAGAAATTTATGATGCTTCCTCACCGTGTTAGGTAATGTTTTTGTAAGGATGTGTATGATCATCTTTATATGCATTTATTCCTTAGCTGAAATTTGTCAGGTGAATCTGAGTCATGTCGCCCATGACAAAGTGAGGGCTCATTCCCTGAGTCTAACTTCCTATGCGTTGTGTCTATGATACGGGTCAAGCTCATGTTCTTTCTGGCTCAGTTTTGGTAAACACTGGATAGTATGGACAAATACCAACACAATTTGCAGGTCTTAAATTATAGCTTGAGGAGTTCTACAAATTTAGTAAGCTCCCTGAAAACTAAAGCCTAAATATAGAACATTACCATTGCCCCAAAATCTTCTTACTTGCCATTAAAGGAAAGCAATCATTGGTTCCAATTTCTAACGTCAGATTTTTTTTGTCTATCTTATGGATTTATATAAATGAAACCATAAGATGTGTGCATTGGAGAGTCTGGCTTTTTTTTCTCAGCCTCATGTTTATGATGTGCTTACGTATGTATCACTCTGAAAGCACTAGTTTCCAATTCGATCTGTATGCCATTCCATTCCATGAGGACATCTCAATTTATTCATTTTGCTGTTTGTGGTCAAATAACCATATGGTTTGTAGATTGGAGATAATATGAATAATGTAGCAACAATACCTTTTAGTTACTGAATTTGTATATATTTCATAATAGACATCTTAATCATATATAGACTCCCCTCCCCTAACTTTGTCCTCATATGCCCCCCCCTGGATTTCATACACTCTGTCATATATGTTAAAGCCTATTGAGTCAAGTTTGTGTCCCCAAATGTCCCTCAGTCAGATTCTATCCACTGGAGCCTGGTCAACCTATCTATCACTCCCTTAAAGAAGACCAAGTCTCTAGCAGAGATCAGTTGCCAATATTTCCACAGCTAAGGTTGAGGCTTCTTACCCATTTCCCGAGTTCTATGCTGGGTTTTTGTCTGGTTTGAGTTTGCATGGGTGTTTTGCATCCTGTCACTACTGCTGTACGTTCATATCAGCAAGTTCTCAGAGGCTGGAAAATAGTGTTTCTCTGTGATCATTCACTATCCCTGGCTCTTACAGTCTTTATGTCTCCCTCTCCTGCGATGGTTCCTGAGTCCCGGGGTGGCAGAGTTTTAATACAGGTAGGAGTCCTATCCAGTGACAGGCATATGGAGTCTCTTATTCTGGCCATTTTTGTTATTTGTGGATTTCTGTGTTAATCACCATCTGTTGCATGAGGAAGCTTTCATGGTGAGAGTTAGAGATGCAATAATATTCTCTCTGCCCCTGTCCCACTATGTTGTCTGAGGCTTAGATGTAGAGGTTGCATTGTAGGTGGGTCACTTAGGGCTAGGCTTCTGACACACAGTTATTCTCTGTGTTTGACCAGTTATGGAATTCTGTAATATTCCTCATGTGTTGCAAAAACAAGTCTCTTTGATGAGTTGTGAGTGATGTACTTGCTTCATGCCTCGTTCTTATTCAGCATTACTTCCAGTAATTACTTCTGAGACAGTCAAGGCTAATATTCTATTACATACAATATATTATCAGATACTCCACTTGACTGAAAGTCAGAAGGAATCTTAATCTTTCTTTTACAGACCATATGATCTGGGGAAATTGTCTCATCTCTCTGAACCTCAGTTTCTTTGTGTGCACAATGAATGTGATAAACGTCACCTATTTCACTGAATTTTATTCTATTCGTACCATGTTATTTATCAAATATTTCATGACCAAATTTACTTTGCCTTTGTGTGTGTATAAGAAGCTATGTGCTTGCCTGTGTGTGCTTGCAGAAGCCAAAGAATGTTATCAAATATCACTCTATCCTCTCTACAGTATTCTCTGAGGCAAGGCCTCTCACTGAACCTGGAACAAAGTTGCAATCTAGAAAGCGGAGGGATTCTCGGGTCTCCATCACCCACGGCACTGAAGTTACCTTCAGGTTAACTGCTCACCCGAATTTTTCACACACCTGTGGGGATTGAAACCCAAGCACTCATGTGTGTATAGCGAGTACTCTTACCAACTGCAATAACCTTTTAGTTCTTAGATTGATTCGCGAATAACTTAATAGTTTCTACCTTTGGCAGATATGAAAACAATTGTATTAAAAATATACCAATAAAGAGCTTAGAGTAGGTGGCATCAGCTTTGACTCATAAACAAAACTGTAAAATTTTATTGGAATTTAGCCATGTTCACTGATACGACTTCTCTCCCCTTCAAGGACAATACAATGAAGTAGTTGTATCGAGCAATGAATAACCCACAGTTCCTCAATATTTACCAGACCCTTAGTGTGTCATGACTGAGAATACTACCTCACATAACAATTCATGTCCATTGTTGCTCTACATAATCATTTTCCAAAACTCTCCAGATCTGATAAGGTTAACAATTATTTAGGAAAATCATTATATACATGAGAATTTTACGAATTCTTCATTGCAAAAGTGGGTTTGCAAACACCAGATTTGCTGGTATACGCCTCATTCTATGACTGAAAACAAATGTCTTCCATATTATTTTGTAATTTAAGGGTAGCAATTTTGAGCAGCTGGAATAAATGCACTTTGCATTTGAATTAAGTGATTTAGAAAGTCTATTAAGAATTGTTATTTCTAGTTTGAGTTATTGGACGTAATATTAATTTCTCTTCTAACTATCTTCTAAAGTCAAGAACTTCTTATTCCAAATAAAACATTTACTAAAAAGTCAGGCAATTTCTTTGGTATGTTGTATATGAGAACGTTAAATTGGCACTCTACTTCCATTTCAAATAGTGCAAAGAGTGATAGTATAAAACACACACACACACACACACACACACATACATATATGCTAAAGATGTATTTACTTTTATGTATAAGAGGGTTTTGCTTACATGCATATACACGCACATTGTGGGTACAAAGCCTATAGATGCAGGACAAAGGCATTGAACCCCCTGGAACTGGAGTTAAGGAAAGTTGTCAGCCCACTATGTGGTTGCTGGGAACTGAACCCTGATCCTCTTCAAGAGCAGCCAGTGCTCTTAAGTGCTGAGCCAACTCTAGTCCTGGAAACAATATTTTTAAATGGCAGAAATAACTGCTGCCTGTGGTCTACTGTAAGAAAGAGACAAGTGTAGTCCATTGTAATTGAAACTGATATTACATACAAAGAAGGAGTTTGGTCCAAACAGAAAACTTTAGGCCTCTTTTTCAAGTTATTCCTGGAAACCACCTTTTAAAACAGTTCCCATGAAATGTTGGATCATAACCAGCATGGATCCATCAAAGGGTATTGTTGTAACATTTAACACCAATAGCAAGTGCCACAATGAGTCACTAGATACTATGTAGGACAAGGAAGTACGTTTCAGTTTTTGTATTCATTTGTATTCATTTTAGAGTTGCAAGTGTTATACATAAATTCTCATTGTACTCAGGCAGGACATTTAATACAAACTCGGTAAATAATTGCTTAGTGAATGAGAATTAAATTGCTTATGCATCATAAACCAATCTCTATGGGGAAGAATTTCATTAACCCCAGCAGTCCATAACTATTTTAGCATGGCAAAAATATCAATACAATTGGAAATATGAACCATATTCTTAGCTCTCTAAGATATAATGAGATACTATGGAGCAAGGAAAAGTTATGAAAAACTGTCTAGGAAAAATCATTAGAACTCAGTGACTAAGTCAGTGCAGAAAGCTAGTTTAATGAAAGGACAGGTCTAGGGACATAGCACAGTGGATAATGTGCTTGTTCCACAACCTTGAGGTCTGAGTTGCAATCCCTAGAACCCAAGTGTGATAGATTGTACTGCCAACTCGCCACAGCCTAGAGTTAGCAGAGAAGAGGGAACTGAGTTGAAGAATTGCTTCCATCAGACTGACCTGTGGAATGTCAAGGAGTTGATGATGATCTATTTGGGAGCAATCAGTCCTCTGTGAGTAACAGCATTTCTGAGTATGTAGACCTAGCTTGTATAAGAAAGCTGCCTGTGTGAGACAGAGAGCAAGCCAGTGAGCAGAGCTCCTCCCTGATTTCCACCTCTGGGTTCCTGCTTGAGTTCGTTTTGAATTCCTGCAATGACAGACTGTAAGATGCAAGCTGAAATAAAACCTGTCCTCTCCCAATCTGCGCTTGACCAGATTTACAAACTAAGAAACATAAGGCAATCAACAGAAAGACAATACAACTAGAATATCATGTAAATTTGGGTGTAGTTGTACATATTTTAATCCTAGTGATCCTATAGGAATATGGAGGACAAGATTGAAGGTAGAACAGGAGAATGTCTGGGTGGTAGTGAGCGAGACAGGCTGGCATACACCATGGTGGCCAGAGAAAGACCCTGCTTCATGCAAGGTGAATATTGAGGACCAAAGACTCCATGTTGATTTGTGACAAATGTATGCCTGTACACACACACAAATACACAAATACATTCACACAAGGATCTCTGTTTTTTTTTTTTTTTTCTGTTTCCAGAATATTCCTTCCTTGACAGGAAAGAAGGCACCACTATGATTCAAAGTGGTGGGGTTTTGTTTTGTTTTTTTTTTTTGCCTAATTTACCTGTTTTTAATTATAGGGCAAATTAGGTATAAATGTGAAATTTAGAAGCAAAACCAAATTGTGGTTGTCAGAATAAGACTGAGATCTGTGAAGACTGGGGAGGTGCAGCCTTATGAACCCACCTGCTTGACATCCTCAAGAGCAGATATTATAATCTTGGCTGTCTCAGAAAAACCAACCAACCAACCAAGCAAACAACAAACAAATAACAGAAAGGTTAATTATGTGCCAAAATAGAAAATCAAAAAGAGCCATGAAACAAAAACAGGGAACCTAAGGGACTGGAAAGATGACTCATCAGGAAATGTAGGTACTGCTGTAGCAGAGGACCCAAGTTGAGATCCCACATCATTGGAAAGTTGAGAGTCAACTTTACCTTCAGGTCCAAGGGGGATCCAAGTGCTAGTTCCTGAGAATGGAATGAAGTAATATTAAGCTGGGCTGTGAGGGCAAGCTTCGCTGGAAATGGACAAGAAGGGAGAAGAGGGAGTCAAGTATCATTTGGCAAGAAAGACTGACTAGGCTACGGGAAGTACATCTGATGAGTTTCAGGAAAGGAAACGTGTTATCAGGGCAGAGCAGTTTGGGCTAGAGAGACCGCACCAGAGTTAGGCTTGTCGACTGCTCTTGCAGAGTACCTGAATTGAGTTCTCAGCATCCATGTCCAGGGGCACACAACTGCCTGTAACTGCAGCTCCAGGGTCTCCAGCACCTCCCCAAGGCACCTGCACTCCTCCACGCTCCTCACTTGCCCCCAAATTTTATACATAAAACAAATCTTTAAAAAAAGTCTTAATGAGGAAATGCAAATCAGATGAAGAGATCATGGAGAGAATAGATTTGGAGAGCCCTAATCTTTATTGTAAGCATACTCAGGTTTGATTCTAAGTGAATTTGGAGTGCATTACCTGTGTTCTGTGTTGGAAGGAGCATGCTGGTTCCCGTGTTAAGGATAGAATGTCTTCAGAGAAGACAGAAACAAGGCTAAGAGGGTTTCCTTACCCAGGAAACGGGAACTAGTGTTTGAATAAAGGTAGATGCACTGGCTGTGGTGGGAATTGAACACTTTATGAGATAGTTTGAAAGGACTCCGGAGGTCTTCTTACTACTTGTCTGTGTGACTACAGAAGGTCTGGACTGTGGTAGAGCTGACACGTTTTGGAACAGACCTGGGAGAAGAAAGGGAAGATTTCAGCATCCAATAGCAGTCGGGCCTGGGCAATATGAAAATGTTAAGAAGCAGTATTTCCCAGAGAAAGAGGCTGTAACATTTACTAAATCTCATCCTTAAAATTTCTTGTGTTCTCTTTGAGTACTCATCTACTTTTCCTGGTTCTGGCACCTTACATGACACATCTACAATGGTCTTTAATATGCTCCTCTTCTTCAAGTAAAATCCTCATTTCCCATCACCATCTAACAACAAAGAATTCAGACTCCTAAGGATAAAAGTCTGTTTTATAAATGATCAAACTGGTCCTAAAAGATGGCAAGGTTCAAATTAGTACAAAGAACTTCAGATACCATATCACCGGGAAAGAGCTCAGGGAACCTATGCTTTTATAACTTTCCTCTTTAAGACAAATTAGACCTGAGCTGTTTCTAGTAGCTCACAAAATAAGTATCTTATAAGAGCCTGTTCTGGATTGGACTGTGTAATATCACTTTATTTAACACAATATGTATCAATTTTAGCATTGTCTAGAAAAGTTTTAAATAATGTCTATGACTATGCTGTTGTTATCAAGCTGTTTCTTTTAAAAATGTTTTGCTTCTTACTTTATATGTATGCCTGTACTGCCAGCATGGATGTGTAAGTGCACCTGTGTTGTGCAGTGCCCGAGGCAGTCATAAGAGGGCATCGGATCCCCTGGAACTGGAGATACTGGATACTTGTTAGCCACCAGCTGTGTACTGGAATTTGAACCCACGTCCTCTGGAAGAGCAGCCAGTGCTCTTAACTGCTGAGCCATCTCTCCAGCCTATCCAACTGTTTCTTAACTGTGTTTAAAAATTAAAATGTTGGTTAGGTGTACTGGGCATAGTTTCTATGAGAGAAGTGATTATTATCATACTATTAAAGTAATTTCATTCCCAACTGCCTTATATACTCATCCTTAAAACCATTGGTGAGAGAATTTCTCACATATCATCAAAGAAACTTCATTTGAAGGAGACAGAGACCATTAGAGAGATCTAAAATGTGTCAAAATGCAGAGGGTAAGTGGCCACAGGCTGCCCTGCCCACAGGTGGCACAGCTATAATGCAGCCCTTTCCCTAAGGCTCTGCAAATAACACAGAAAATGAAGTAGAAAGATTGTAAGGGTCTAAGGACAAGGACAAATGTGGCATGATCCTGTTTACTGGAGAGCAAATGACTGTTCCTCCTGTGAACTCAACAGTATGGCTGCCTGCACAAGATTTGCAAAGATGATCAGTTGGCACACCAACTTGGATGGAGGGAAGTTTGACAAAGACCCACTCTTAGCCAAAAAAGCTGCAGGCAGTCAGCTGCAACTGAAGGAGGAAAAAACCAGGCTGCTGTCTCTCCTCCTCTTCCTCCTCCTCTTCCTCTTCCTCTTTCTCTTCCTTCTCCTCCTCCTCCTCTTCTTCTTCTTCTTCCTTTTTGTCCTACAGAGAACAACCCAATCTTAACAGATATGCCCTAAACAAATACAAATAAGGTTAATACTAATATGATTTTGTAGGTTTACAGATATATATATATATATATATATATAGAATATATATATATATATATATATATGGAGAGAGAGAGAGAGAGAGAGAGAAATACATGTAGTTCACACATATAAAACCAAAAATAAATAAGCAAAAGGTCATGAATTCAAGAGAGGAAGATTTAAGGGCCGTGGAAGAAATTAAAGAGAGAAAATGTGGTAAAAAGGATGCAGATACTCATGTATGAATTCTTCAAATAAAAATTTAAGTAAACAAGAAAGTAAATTAAAAATATATTGCTAATTAGTATAGGAAATAAATTTACTTCCCCTTCTCTCGTCCTAAGAATTAGTCACCAAGTATGTTCATTTTCAATACACGAATTAACTTTTGTCACCTACTTGGAAATATTTTCAACAAAAATAAACATATATAGCCTCTACTAACACAGAAGACTTTACTTATCTCCTCAGCCCATCTCCAACTCCCTGACTTCTATTTAAAAATATCTATATAGAAAACTGGTGGGTTATATCTTGACTAGGTAACTCCAAGAATAGCACTGACACCAGGTCATCTCCTAGTCCCCAGTAATGATTTTGCATGTGTCCCCTCAGAGTAATTCACAGAAATTGTACAATATCCCTTCTGCAGAAATAGTGTTCCAGATGTGTATCTTCAGTCAAAATAGAATAGCACATCAGGCACACCCAAACTGAGAAAATTTACAAAAAGACTCTTACTCATCAAGTACACTGTCATGAAAGCAATGACAGCCTGCAACGTTAGCTGTCACATTTTAAAGGAAGCCAGGAAGACTCATGGACTAAATGCACTGTGCAGTTGATTGATGTTCATTGAATAGGAAAAGGAATTTCATAGAAAACAAATCAAGCATAAACAGTTAAACATTCTGAGTTGCTGTTCACGTTTTGATTTTCATATTTATTCTGTGTGAATTGTCCACATTGGGGGAAACGAGGAAAACCAGTGGAAAACACTCAGTTAGTTCTTCAACTTCCCCCTGTATTGATAATTACTAAATGCCAGGGTAAAGGCCAGTGTGGATGAATATCTGATGCTCTGCTTCTTCTTTGTGTAGGATCAACCATCCACAACATGGATATAGAATGTCAAAGCATTGAACCCTCTGACTTGCGTCAATTGCATGTTGCAATGACTAGGAAACGTGTTAAGTTTATGAACTTTCATGAATGAAAAGCTAAATTCTTCCAAAGGGTTGTCTCCTTCACACTCTACTCAATGTAATAGGACAGTATGTTAAATGAACTTTGATTCACTTTATGTTTTTACCAGTTTTCTTCATTCTCTGGTGAAGTGGATGACTTCTAGGAAAATCTGAAGAACACTGTGTATATGGAGAGACTTTTCATAGATCAGCTACACCTCCTTGCTTTTGTAAAATATATTTTATTTGGTTTTTAATTGTATGCATATGACTGTAATGCTTTCATGTATGTAAGTGCACCCATGTCCAACAATGCCCTCAGAAGTCAGAGGAGAGTGTTGGATTCCCATGGCACTGGACAGTTAGCATCTGCCATGTGGTCCTGGAAATTACTCTGGGTCTTCTGTAAGAGCGGCCCATGTTTTTAACCATTGAGCCATCTCTCCAGCTCCCACACTTCCCATTTTTAACATAGAGATTATTTTTCTGAGTATTAATATGAGATAGACCTACAAGGAAAGATGCAACGAATGAGCAATTTTATTTATTTATTTACTTACTTATTTATTTATTTATTTTGCCAATGAGGGAATACATTGGATCTATATAGATCACCTGTTAGAGTTCTTGCAAAAATGACTTTGAGAAGCTATTGAAGGTTCCATGATTGTAGCTAACAATGTTTGAGAAATATTTATTCCAGGAAAGTTTTAGAACAAGAAGAGGGAGCTGAAGAAAGGTTTTCTTGGCTTTAAGAGTCTTCATTTCCTTAATGGAATAATAATATGTGCTGAATCCCCCTGGGGATGATGGGAATGAGCAAATTTGTGATTATAAAATATCCTGCAGTTGGAGCACAGTATTTTGTTTTCAGTGCCTTATTGGCAAACACAGTGCTGAAAGTTGAATCAGTTGAGAGTCTTCCTTTCTTTTCAAGACATGTGTGGGAGAATGAGATAAAAGGCATACAGGAAATGTACAGCTGAAAAAAGGAGAGAAACATTTTAAGCGAGGACTCTATTTGCTGACGCAAAAGAACACTTCGCTGCTTTTGAGGACAGAAATTAAGTGTGAAGAGTATAACAGTATCAAGGTAGTTGGAGGAAGGTCAGGCAAATGGCAGAGGTTAGAAAGGAGTGCACATGGATGTACACAAACTTACTGATCCCTGAAAACCCATTTATGTCCAAGGAAAACTTACTGACAGGGTTGGAGAAAACTCATCAGAGATCTACAACACCTCTAGTTTGACATTTTGGAAGAGAAATAAAGATGATTTGGAATTTTCTAAATGAGTTTGCCTTAAGACTCCAGTCGTTATATACGACAATCTGACTGTGTTTATTTATAACCATATTGACATTACACATAATGTCATTATACATTATATATAATTGGTTTCTCATTTCCATATTAAACATTAAGAAAAAGAATATTTGGAACCTGGAGCTACCTTCCTAGAAATAAACATAAACATATATCTCCACATTGGAAGAATGACTACTGTGATTTGAGGTAGTTATTGGATATGTGGAGAAATACATGCTACGCATTAAGAAGCACCAATTAATTTTTGGTCATAAGTAATGAAAAATACCATTGAGACTCCAAAGGGCCACGGCTTTATCAAAATACCTGAGGACTTAAGAAATGATTTGATGTTCAAAGGGCATCCATTTCCAATTCATGCTAATTATGAGGATTTTCAACCTATTTCCTATGAGTAGAAATTGGATTTCTTGATGAAGGAAAAGGCATTTCTTAAGAAATTTGCTTTATAGTTCCTTTTGTGGGAGCTGAATGTTCCTGGTTAATGCACAGAGTTATTACATTTTATACATAAAATGATTTTTATTTAAGCGTTATTTCTATTTTCAGTTATCTCTATTCATATGTTTCTCTGTGGGAGTATATGAATTTCAGTGTAGTTGTTCATGGAGAACAGAAGAGGATGTTGGTCCTCCTGGAGCTGGAGTTACAGGTGGTTGTGAGTTTCCCAGTATGGGTGCTGGAACCCAAATACAGATCCTCTGCTAGAACAGATGCATCAGCAGTATGCTTTCCTAACACTGAACAATTTTCTAGCCTCTGTATTAGAATTATTTAAAAAATATTTTTATGTTGTTTTTATTTATGTGCATGAGTATATTGCCTGCATGTGTGTAAATGTACCCGTGTCATGCAATGCCCAAGGAGGTCAAAAGAGGGCATCAGATCACATAGAACAGGAGTTAGGGATGATTTTTAGCTACTGTGTGTACGGGTACTGGGAATTGAACTTAGGTCCTCTGTAAGCAAAGCCAGGTGTTCTTAAGTCCTGAGCCATCTCTCCTGCCCCTGTTTTAGGATTCTTAATGTGAGCTTGCTTGAGAAAATAAGGGATATCTTTCTCATGCCTGAAAATCCCCAAAGATAGACTGAGCTTATGATTGTCTTGATTATCAAACCTACCTAGAATTCCATGTCCATCTTTGATTAGAACTCCTTGAAGCAGTAGGCAGCAATCTGTGTTTCCTCATTTAACTAAACAGGAAATAGAGTGCTGATATCCCAGAGATATCATAACAAATTCAACTGTATGGAGAAAAATAGGAACAGTGCAGTTTTGATTTTTCTTGGTGTGTTATTTTTCCGGATAGTCTGGCAATACACATGGAAAGACTTACAGTACCATAAAGAAGACTGTTCTAGTTTCTTTCTGTCTCTGTGATAAAACACTGTGCCCAAAATCAACTAAGGAAAAGGTTTATTTGGCTGGCACTTCAGGTCATAATACGTCATAGAGGGAATCAAGGCAGGAACTCAAGACAGGAATTTGAAGGCAAGAATGGTAGAGAAACACTGCGCTCCAGCTGGCTATGTGGCTGGCTTTCCTGCTTTCCCAGGCTCATTCTCAGCTCGCTTCCTCAGAAAGCCCAGGACCATATGCCTAACAGTGGTGCTGCTCACAGTGCACAAGGACCTACCTACAACAATCAGTAATTAAGCCAATCCCCAACAGATATGCCTACAGGCCAACCTGATCTTGCTTATCTCGCTGATCTTAGCAATTCCTCAACAGAAGTTTTCCTCTCAGAGTGCTCTAAAAGCTTAGTCGTTTAACCAGTGGGGACAAGCCCAATATTATTCACAAAAGGAGGATGTTTCCATGCCCTGATGGGACATGCATATTTGAATCCAGGATGCCAGCTTCTGAAACAATTCTTTTCATATAACACATTAAAAATAATTAATTTGGACTAGAGATTTCAAAATGTGAAAATTCCTTTAGAATTCATGTAAAGACCTAACTTTTAATTCTATGAGGAACGTAAAAATATCCCTTTAAGATGAAAAGACATCATTGGTAGTTATTACCTAAGCAACAGTTATACATCCAGGTAGACACAAATTTTCTTTTTATCTCTTGTTTTTAAAGGACCCCATGGCGTTTTCTGATACTTTCCAGAGTTAAACTTGAGTCAAACAATGGGATACAAAATAATAAATCTTGACAGAAAAATGGAACTTTGAATTTGCTAGTGGTGATTGTAGGTCCTATTCGGGTCAAAAAAGCTTGATATTGAACATAATAGGAATGAACCTCATTTACTTGAAGTACCATAATTTTAAATTGTGAATAGCTTGACATGCTAAAGGAATTTGTTGAAATTAACTTTCATAATAATCTGTGAAAGAAAATACATAAAGTAAATTAAAATCATGGACATTGTAATTTCTTTCTTCCATTGTGACTGCTTAATTTCCTAATTAAAAATCTCTCTTATCTACTCGCAAAGCAATTCAAAACTAGAAATAGCATTGCAGCTGAGTAAGCCTCTTCTTCGCCAGCCTGTGTGCAGGAACTGGAAGATGCTCGCTAGATAGATGCTTTTAAAATTCCTTCATTATTAACTACGATGACACAATACTCCTTTCATTTATTTAATATGGTTGCTAACTCAGAGTCCCCTCTAAGTCTTGGAATTCTTTGTCACCTTGCCTCAGAGGACAGGGAGAACTTGCAAGGTATTTCTGGGCCTCTAGCAATGAGGAAAGTGTGCAACCAAACACATATTTTATTCATAAAGTATGTTTTCATTTTACTTTAGATAACGATAGGAGAAGAGGGTAAAGATCCTGATTTAATGAACAGTTAAAATGTATCAGGGTATGTTGGGAATTTAGGATATGCTTCAACCGTACAGTGAGCCTCCAGACACCTAATTTTATAAGAAGAACAAAAATTAGGAATCATCCAGCAACTATGTGGTTGGTTTGGGCACTGACCTCAGATTATAGACTTTATTTCACCCCAGCACACATTTACTGCATATATACTGCCTATTACTATTGTTTTAAAATTTTTATTATTCTTACTTTATGCATATGAATATATTGCCTGCATGTATGTAAGTGTACCCATGTCAAACAATGTCCACGGAAGTCAAAAAGGGCATCGGATTCTCCTGAAACTAGAATTACGGATAGTTGTTAGCCATCATGTGGGTGCTGGGAATCAAATCCGGGTCCTCTGCAAGAGCAACCAGTGCTCTCTTCTGCTGAGCCATATCTCCAGCCCCTATTATTTTTGACACTTTCAGAAATCCAATTCTTCAAAGAATAATTGAGCAGTTCTCTACTCACATGGCAGGGGAAAAAATGAGTTTAATTGTAATCATCAATCAGATGGAAAATGTGGTATTGGGATATAGAGATTCTTTTTATTTTATTTTTATTTCTTGACACAGGTTCTCACTTTGTAGCCCAGACTTGCCTCAAGTTAGTGATCCCCCTGCCTCAGCCTCTTGAGTGCTGGGAGTACAAGCGTTCACTAGCACAGAATTCACTCAGTGACCTGGAGGTTGGTTCCCAACAACGTGCTTTTGGAAGTATGCTTAGCCCTGTTGCTTTGGTTATCCTAAGAAACCATCAAGGAAACAAGGAATATGGTGATTTTTAATTTCCTTTCCCCCAGTCTTTCTGAGAGAACAAGCTGAAAACAGTCAGTTTCATTCATCACTAAAACTCAATGCTCCTATCAACATCTGGAACTCCCTGGTTCATGAGATATGAATCTCATACTATCTTTCGAAGAAGCCCATTGTAACTGTAATGCTTGATACCATAAGAAGAAAAAATACAATTTCAAACAGTATTTAATTTTATGTGTGTGTGTGTGTAGTTTGTGAAGATTGAACCAAATGAAAGTCAAGATACTTGTCATAAAGTAGGACCATACATCAAAAAACATGATAATATGGTGCAAGTTACCTGAGAATAGTTAATTAATGCAGGTGTTTAATCAGCACAAGTGATAAGTGAGCTGCAGAAACACACAGACAGCAAATCCACTTGGTTTCTGCCCCCTTCCCCCCACGGTCTGTTTGCTCATGCGTTTTTTCTGCTGTGGTTCCTTTTCTTATTCTATTCTTTCGAGCCTGTGAAATCTTATGATAAATTCTGATGTTTATTCTCTTGCTAGAATAGACTAACAAAACCTTTCTTGATTAATTAACACAGCACCAAAGCCACAACCGAGAACAATACTTTATTGTGCTTTGTCCTTTCTGTTGGGAAGGGACTATAAAGCACTTTGTTTGGAAATGAATGATGATGTGCTTCTCAATGGGACACTGTTTCAAAATCTTTTTATCTCTGGAACTAGGATTTCATTTGTTTTTCAGTCAGATGGTTGATCCACAGTAGGTGCCAAGGCAAAAGGCAGACTTGCCCAACAATAGAATATGTATTTGCCTTGAGATCTCAGGAGGAGTTTCTCTCCTGCATGTAACCTATTATAGGGGGGACTTGTAGAAACTGACCTAGAATGAGCAATTTTGTAGCTTTGAAAATATCTTGGGATGCTTTGTGTCACTCATTCAAATATCCAAAGATTTAAAATGCAGTTGCACTGTGAATATCTTATATTTATTTTCCCCATAGTACTTGTTTTAACATACTGCTTATTTTTTAGCAAGAAAAAAGGCAAACAACAACAGCCGACACATACTGAATACATATTTTACCTGTTCATTGAACTACTTTTTACATGTTTCTTAGTTGATTATTAAATCATTACCATCTGGTAAATACTATTAGTAACAGTTTTACCTAGGAAATGAAGGCCTGGGACGTTAAAATGGCTTGCCCAGGGCCCTGTGGCCAATGTGAAGATAAATCTGTGATAAGAGACTAGCAAGTGTGAATTTTCATGCTCTCCTTATGAGCTGCCAGTAACATTTTTTCACCCTTTCATTTCTTAGCTATGCTCATTTTGGCTTTGCAATTATCAAGATTAGAATACACTGTTCTTGTTTATAATGTCCCTGCCCCAGAGAATTAGAGCAGATAGACACTTGTAAATAAGTGTACTCTCTCCTATGAGCACTACTCCCTTTTAGAATGTCATCTTTTCTCTTCTCTTCTCATTTAAAAGGTAATGTAGGACTCTTACTTTAAACTTCAACCACCCATGACTCAGAGACCATTGCAGAAGAGGAGATGAAAAGATCGAAAGAACCAGGGTTGGTCTATGATCATAAGGAAAAGAATCTTACAGACCCTTGAGAACTTGCTCATCGGAGCTTACAGCAATGGTGTCAGCATACACAAGAACCATGCAAAATCAGACAAAAGCCCAGTATAGAACTGGGAGAATGGGCAGGGGGCCACAACCTTAGCCAAAGAACTATTGGCTGGGTGAGAAAAAGTTGATCTTCTTTAAGGGAGAGACTCTAGATAGTTGACTAGACTCCTGTGTATGAACTTGCACTGAGGGACATCTGGGTGTACAAACTTGACTCAATAGGTCTTAATACATATGAAAGAATATGTGAAATCCAGTGTTGACATGTGGGTGCTACAGGGAGTTCCGGCTGGGAAGGGAGTATAAAGATGACTTAGATCTTTTGTATGAAGTGCACAAAATGTCAACAAAATACCCATTGAGAAAAAGAAAATCATTTTCGAAATTTAATTGTTTTACTTTTATTTCATGAATATATTTTTCCATGTAAGTAAGTCCATCTGTGTATTCAATGGCCATGGGGGCCAGAAGAGGGAGTAGGATTCTCTAGAACTGGAGTATCAATTGATTGTGAGCCACAATGTGGATACTGGGATCTGAACCCAGGTCCTCTGCAAGAGCAGCTGGTGGTTTCAAGCACTGAGCCAGCCCTCCCTGCTACCTCTGTTTCATATTTTTGTCTTCTATCTGGAACAGTTGTTCAGGAAGGCTTAGGATCACAGAATCATCTGTAGCCTCTAGTCCTTATTTGGTCACACAATTTGTTTGAAGAAAAGACCTGATTTCATTAAACAGGAAATAAAATAAACATTCGATCCAGGAACAAGGAATACACTAATTAATAGGGTAACTAAGAGTTCAGATAGCAGCTCCAAACAGGACATTTACCAATTATTTCCTTTGCTTGTCTACATTCAAAGACACGCTGCTTAAACCATGATTCATCTCAGTTGGAGCTTGGAAATTTGTAGCCTTCTTAAAGAACAACCCTCCTTCCCACTCAAATTCTGGAAAAATTGAAAAAATATCTGACAGAAATGAGAATATGGAATTAAAAGTTTTACCTGGATTGGTGATAGAGGCAAGATGTAGTATGCAGCATAGTGTCTGAGCCCAGTCGACTTATAAATGCTTTTCAGACTGAGGCATGAGAGTCCCTTCTGGACATAAAAAGAACTTAAGGATTATATCTCAAGCATGGAGGAACTTAGTTATTGACTTTCTGGAGGAGGGGAAATGAGGAGAAGAAAGAACGAAAAGAAAAATAGAAAAAATTGAAATCAGACTATCTTAATTATTTTCCTCAAATTTACTAATTAGATAAATAATTTCATTTTTCATGATAGAGCAGGAAACTACAGAAACTTCAAATCCTCCCAGAACATTCCTCTGGGTTCTCAAAGTCATGGTCATTAAACTTCTTGTATGCTGGAAAGGATCATATATACAGATGAACAAAGTGTCAAATTTTTAGGACTGTCTTATGTACAGTTACTTGAGCACCTCAACCCCAGCCCCAAAGTGAGTGATTGACATTATCTTCCAGAAGTAACTAAAATGAGGAAAAATAAAATGCAAATAAACAAGTAAGGTGACATTTATCCAAGGATGCAGTTTCTCACCTTGATCTCTTTTTCCTCTGAAACTATTTCCAATACCATTGTCCAAAGTAACAGACTGAAGCACTGCAAAAATGACAAAATGGCAACGTTATGATTAATAATAGTAATAATAATAATAATAATAATAATAAATTTCCAACAGAAATTCCAGAGGGGACTTAAATACTATTATCCCCCTTTTTAAATTTAAGGTTTCATTATTCCCATAAAATATATTAGTGTCCTAAAGAACTGAGCACAATTTAACTGTCTTTTCTTTGCAAATTAAGTGTTACAAATCAAATCCTACAAACTCTTGGTGATGTACATTTAAGTATGCACATCACACACACACACACACACACACACACACACACACACACACACAGACCTTTGATCCAATCATGATTTTTGTCCTGTTCAAATTTAGCTCAAGACTAATGATGATCCAACATAGTTATTTTTATTTTCCTTGAGGAGCTTCAACTTGAGATGTTTTTCTCAAGAATTGGTTAAGATTTTCTGGGAATTTGTTTGCTAAATGCATTCAACAATAGAACTAATGCCCATGACATTTTAAAAAGCAAAAATAAAGTAGAAATAAATTCATAATTATCATCAAATATTTAGAGAACAAGATAAGGATAGTTCTGAACCCCTAGAAATTTATTTTGGAAATACTTGCTTTCCAGAACATCACTTTAGGCATTGCCAATCACTAAAGGAGACACCCCGTGTGGTGTGAGAACACCCCAGTTTAAACCTTACCAGACTGGCTCTCAGTTCATACATGGTGCCTAGAATCTACAATATTTAACTTTGCTCAGCTGGGAGTAAGCTCCTTGCAAAAGAACCCTTTTGTGACATATGTAATATGTATTTGTATTAATGCTCTGATAATTTTAAACATGTATACAAGGTGTTTTGCTTAATCCACCCCATTCTCTCTTTCCAACTTCTCCAAGACTATCTCTCTGTGTCCTCAATCCAACTTCGGTTTGAAGTCACAGTTCAAGTAGTGCTTCCCATACATGTGTAGGTGTGGGGCCTCCCAGTGTTCATGGCAGGGGCCATGCCTATGACGGAAACTGACTTTCATTCCCAAGGAACCATCAACTGCAAATAGATCCTCAGTTAGGGGTGTGCTTTGTGAGCCCTCCCCATCCCTCCTGGATTGTTACTGGTTTCATCTGGTGCAGGTCTTTAGTTTTTATTCTTCTTTTTCCATTTAAAAATCTTTTAATTGCTCATCCCAAGATGCTGTATTTCTATGACTCTTTTCTTATATATTCATATTTCAAAGCATATTAAAATTCCATTTAATCCCCTCAGCCTTCTGTTTCTGCCTCCCATGTTTCAAGCTTTATCTCCAGACAGCTACTCTCTTCTGAGTTTAGGCAGAATGTTTCTTATTCTGTGTCAAAGAAATCTTGTCTACTGCTAAGTAATTCTGAATTACATATCCCCAACATTCTAGGGAAAATCTCAGTCCCAGTTCAGAACCTAGGACTGACTATTGAGAGGTGATTCTGGAACTGCATGCCTAGCCATGTTAGCAAATAACCCTTTCTCATTTTTTTTTTTTTTTGGAATGAATTAGTATTACCTACTTGGGCTTAAAATCTCTACTTGAAAGCCAGATCTTAGTAATGTACCCAGAACTCAGTTAGGTTTAAAGACATGCAGTTCAGCCCATTAATCATGTTAGCTTTCAATATAATTGATATTTTGACAATGACCAGCTACACTGCTAAGGTTCACTCTGTGATCTTGCCATTGAGGTTTTCCACACATGATAAATGAAATTTAGAGTCTCTGATGAGTCTCATACTCAGTCTGGCTCTGTGATGAAGACCACCACCTGTTTGCCTAATATCTCCAGAGACACTTTTCAGGACTCCATAACTTAATAACATCATCAATATGGTCTGTACACCCCGCCTGGTGCTTGATGTTGTAGAAACTTTCTTAAGCTCTCTATTGTTCAATGCCATGACTTTGGATGAAGATCTTCCTTTTTAGAGTAAGCAGTGTGTGAGCATGTGGAGAGCATGAACAGAAGGCCTCCACAAGCAGCACTGTGCACTTAACTCAGGGGACTGCAGGATGGAAGCAACTAAGGCTGATATGTCTTTACAAACCACCAAGACGAGAGTGTTCCTCCCACACGCCGGTTCGGGCCCTCGACCCTCCTAACTAGGGTTGTTACCTAGGAAGCTTCTTCTTGGGTCTTTTCAGTTCTTTAATTCTTTCCCTTTTCTTTATTTCTCAGAATCTCTGCTGGCATCTCTCAGAGTGTCAGGCAGTTGACATCCTTGTTCTTCATACATTTCCTGGTCTAAAAATGGTTGAGAGATAACATGTAGCAGGAAGTCCCCAATCTCTGCTGTAGATTTCACGTGGATATGGAAAATCTGCGTCGCCATAACCAATAGTCTTTTCCTTCTTTGAGAATATGAAAAACATCAAGAGAATAAAAACATGGGAAAGCTTTAATTTTGGGAGAACTGAGCCTACATGCTAAGATGTCTCTAGGCCAGTGAGAGACACAGTTTAGGAGAAAAACAAACAATAAACAATGGAAAACAAAGTAGAGTGGTCCTAAGGAAAAACATATATACACACACACACAGACACACACACATACACAGTCACACACACAGACATACACACATATGAGTGCTATTTAAGTGAGAGGCAATGCAAAGAGGAGTCCATCTGGTATCTGGAAAACTGGATTATGAGAGATCTCCTGAATACTATGTGGGTAGGAGAGACAGGAGACAGTTTCCTCTGGGAACATCCCTGATTTTGCAAGTTATTTTCTGAAACAGAGAAGCAGAAGTGGTCGCCATGCACTATTTGTGGTCCATGAAAGAGCTGAGGACTGTTTTCTAGTCCAGTAGAGGATAGGAGCTTGGGAGGATGAGGCGAGGATGAGTGGCAAGAGATGCAGCTGAATATCTCAGGACTAGGGAAGGACCACTCAGTCCTCATCCTGAGAGGTGAGTCCTAGGATGAGTTCTACCTGTTCCAGGCTTTCCCAGTGAATGTTAACAGGAAAAGTGCACGGCAAGCATTTTTCTTATATGATTTGCCACAAGGACAGACTTGGTTATGCTGGAAAAATATGTAAGACAATAGTCTTACTTATTTGGGATGACTGCATTTTTCTTATTATATACATTCTAGGTGAGTGTGCAAGTCTCATATTTTTCCATGATTTCTTATACAAGTCAAGTCCAGATTCTCTTGACCCATCAACTTGTATGTGTAGTGATTTTAATTAAAACGTGACATCTTTTCAATCCTGAGCATCTTTTCATTGGGTCATTTGTTTTTCTTCTTTGTTTTCTGAGTTCTTTATATATTCTTGTTGTTAAACCTACCCTTTAAACAATAGCTAAGGGATGGAAGCAAAAGTATCCCGCAACTGATGAGTGGATAATGAAAATGCGGTAGATATACTCAGTGGAGTTCTGCTCAGTGTTAGAGAAAGACGAGATCAGGAAATTTGCAGGTAAAAGAATGGAACTAGAAGTTGTTGTACTAAATGAAGCGACACAGATTCAGAAAAACAAACGATGCATGTTCTCCCTCACGTGTGGATTCTAGCACCAAATCTTTATATGTGAGTATGCATCCTGAGGTAACTGCAGGAACAAGATAATGGAAAGGAATCAGGGAGGTAAAAGGAAAGAAGGAAGCCGAGAGAGAACAGTAGAAGACTGGTGTTATTAAGGGAGAAATGGGGAAAATGGAGACACTTTAAATGGGGAGGGCGTGGTGGGAGGGTTAGTCTGGGAGAAAGAGTAGAGAGAAAAATAATGCCTAGCTAGTGTAAAAGTAGAGAGGGAACAATTTTAGTCCAAAAACCTAATGGCAGATTACATATACAATATATCTATCAGAATCCACTATCATAGCTTAAGACTGCATTACAAGAAACAGTGTCAGACCGGAGAAACCTTCTTCTGAGTTGTTGGCCTGGATAGGCCAAGTGACTCCCAAAACTACACAGGCTATTGCCACAGCCCTTGATTGCCTCTGAGAACTTGAAGGTAAGACCCTCTTGCTCAAAACAAAAGATACTTCAGACAGAGGATTTGGAGCAATGGAGCTGGAATTGACCTGGAAGGCGTTTTCCTTGAAGACTGGGTGTCATAGCTTTGGAGAGCACTGTGCAAGCTGCTGAGGGAGAACATTAATTGATGACCCAACCTCAGCTTCAAGACCAAATGATCACATTATAGTGCCTAGCAAGGCTCATGACATTAGTGCCGTAGTGGCACTTTTATCTTGAGGGCAATCAACTGTTACCTGTTCTACTAAAAGCTCACTCAATGGAGGAACCTCATGTTTGGTACTGTAGTCATAGTGAATGATAGCATGACTGGAGAGGTCATAGATCTTAGAAAAAACCCCAAGACTGTCACATTCTTAGACCAATGTAATTACTTACTATGTGCAAAATAGTTATCCTTATATTTACAGACAAATATACCAGTCACCACTCATCAAAGAAGCTTCTTTAGTACCAGATAGAGATTACTACAGAATACCACAACTGGTCACACACAGACAGTGTCTATGAATTGCCAAGCCCAAGTGGCACATCTACAATGCAACTTTTACATCTAAGACCCACAGAAGATAGAACAAAGTATAAAGACATCACTAATGGATCTCTCAGTTCTCATTAATGAAGCTCCTTCATGCAACAGAGGACCAGGAACACAAAAGCTCAAAAATGGCCAAATCATGTTGATTAAGAGTCTGTAGAATGCTTGTCCTTGGACAGGACTCCTATATTAAACTTCACCCACCCAGGGCTCAGGGACCATTGCTGAAGATGGGACAGAAAGATTATAAGAGCCAGGGAGGAGGACCATGACCATATTGAAACAGAGTCCTACACAGCTCCTGAAGCCCTGCTCATATAAACCTTCAGCAATCGTGGCAGCATGCATGGGACCCATGCAAACTCAAGCAGACAAAAACCCAGCATAGAACTGGTATAATGGACAGCAGAACCCAACCTTAGATTAAGAAATATTTACAACTGATTACTGCTGGATGGTGAAAGGCTGATCTTCCTGAAGTGAGGGACTCTAGATAGGCCAAATGGACCTCAGTGGATGAACTTGCACTGAGGAATGTCTGGGGACACTAACTTAACACAATGAGCCTTAACACAGATGGCAGAAGGTTTGGATTCCAGTTGGAGGGCTATAGAGGTTGCCATTGAGGAAGGGGATTAGACCATGAAACTTGATCGAGATGTTCTGAAATAAAGAAATAAATAAAAAACACGATTTTAATAAATACTTTATTGAGTCTGGGAATTTTATGTAATGCATTTTGATCATATTTACCCTCCGCTCCCACGTCTTTCTTGATCCATCCTCACTTCTCTACCCAGCCGAATTCACTTTGTGTCTTTTTCCTTAAAGCCCATCAGATCCAATTTTTGTTACCCAAATAATCTTTGGAGTGAGTCTATAACTTTGAGTGCTCAGCCCTGAATGAGACATATATATCAAAACTCTTCTACCCAAGGCTCAGAGATTGACATGGAAAAGGGACAGAAGGATTGTAAATTCCAAAGGTAGCAGAGGACTACAAGAAATCAGTGTTTTCCAGAAGGAGCTGTACAAAGGAACTCACAAAGCAAACAATAGCGTGCATAAGACTTGCACAGCATCTTGCAATTTATACTACTAGGTATGAAATAGAGTGGAGTACAGCATTCGTAAACAGCAGTGACGTATTTTTAAAGAGATATACATCTAACAAAGTGACAATATTATTTTAGGCATGGTAAGTGGGCAAGACACTTAAGAATTGATGTCACTGTGCACCTGAACTTTGCCCGTGGAGGCTGGCAGTTGTGAGTTGCCTTGAAGCAGGAAATGAGTGTTCTCTGAATCCAGAACGAGAGCTGTGCTATCAGATGAGTCTGTGTGACTATCATCCTTATGATGCCTGTGGTGATGTATAGCTAGATGACTCCCTACAGCTGAGTATAGTTTTCTATATTAATATGATGTATCCTCTGTATGAAATTATACACAAACAAATGAAAAACTGTGTTATACTCAAATTAGTTTTTAGCATACCAGTCACATTGGGGAAAAACTATTCATTTTCAAAGCAAGAAGAATTGACAATATCTTATTTGCAAACCCAAATTCACTCATCTTGTGGCTGCTGTGGAATGGCATGCTTTGTAAGCACGGGAGCTACCAAATGTAATGGCTACAGTTGCAGATTTAGGCCAAGGGTATTGACCTAGAGCAATATCTAATGGGGAAGAGAGAGCTAGAGTCCTCGTAAGGAGAACTAGGGCATCCCCATAGAATTACTCAACTCTGGATAACTTGTATGAGAACACAGACAACACCTAAAGGATCACTGTGTGTTTTGAAAGTAGGAAGAGGAAAAAGAACAGAGAAGGAAAAGAAACCAGCCTCCCCAGTTCTTAGAAAGCACAAAAGAGATGTTGCTGGCATTGCATGGCCTTGAGACAGACCTGCTTTTGTCTTGTACGTTTTGCAAAATAAACACACAGTAGTTGAATAAAATCACTGTTTACCAATTTTTATCAATAAAAGTTATCAAACTCATATCTCTTGTATTTCAAAAATCAAGTCCAAAGAACCATTTCCTCAGGTTTTCTTTCTGTTGTTGCCAAGAAATCACAAAGCAATTCAAAATAGAACATAAAGGTTTTTTTTTTTTCATTTAATGTTTAACATATTGGATATGGAATGCACAAGTTATCTCTGAAAGCAAATTGTCAGTCACTGGTGGCAAATGCTTCAGTAAAATATGATTTGTTAATAAAACTGCTGTGAAAAGTGTGGCAATAGGACCCCAATAATAACCAGA
Organism: Eospalax fontanierii; assembly: GCA_035773235.1. Classification (NCBI taxonomy): domain Eukaryota; kingdom Metazoa; phylum Chordata; class Mammalia; order Rodentia; family Spalacidae; genus Eospalax; species Eospalax fontanierii. Next base: position 89,872,861 of record CM069531.1, on the reverse strand, counting down.
GGGAATCGGTAAGCAGGAAAAATTAAATTTTTGTGCATTGCTGAAACCTTTTATATTTCCTTTTGTAAATAATCAGCATTAGTGGAAACATCTGTTTCTGTAGAGTGAAGATTCTTAGAGTTGGGACTGATTCTTCCTTCTATTCACATGCTTCCCAGAACCATCTGCAGTGAGGCATTGCTGTGAAATACATTTTGGACCAGGAGTTACTTGGCATACTGCAACCAATTAGCTGGCTACTCACCACACTTTGTGTTTTGTATCATGTAGACAGTCATTTTTAGAATCAACTCTAAATAAGTTTTCTACTGCATTTAGCAAGTGTCATGCTGGAGTAGGTATTCTAGAATTTTCTATTCGAAGTCAGGTTGTCCATCTCAGAGTCTCTCACTGGTCCTCATATCCTTATGGGTTGATCATTGTAACATGTCATTGTACACATGTTGTCCATTTTCCTAATCTAGGCCTTCCAATTAGGAATGCTACTTGGTATTTGCTCTGTTTTCTCATTATTTAACCCAGGATCAAGTGCAAAGTCTCCTGGTGTCCCCCTTAATGAAGGGAATGAATTACAACATGAACTCTGAACTGTCCTTCTTGAGGGTTTCACATATTGAAATAATCACAGAATAACAGCAACCTCTCAATTTTATTTCTTGTGTGCAGAGGCATAAAGATTCTGGACTTTGTTTCTTCCTCATTTTTAATGAACCAAATCAATTTAGGTCACTGGGAGTCTGTGAGTGAGGTTATGAACATTTGTCCAACGTGACTGTTTTTATTGTGTGGACTATTACAACCCTTCCCCAAGTTGAATCTGTTATATACTTTCAAAATCAAAGTGGAACAGTTGGGTATGGATGTAGGCAGGAGAGTGCTTCCCACCCACACAGCACTGGCCACGCCCAGTCCCTCCAAAATTAGACTTAATCCTCTTGTTTTCATATGCAGTCTGACTGGATCTGCATCACCAGTTTCCTAGGAAACCTCAAAAACCTATCTTTACATAATTCTCTTTACCCACTGCTGGAATGCAGCCACTTCTGGGGACAGGCCCAGCAGCTGTTCAGCTGCCTCATAGCAACACTTAACAACAGAGTGGGAAGAAAACAAAGAGGAGCAATATACTTAAATTAAACTGCCCTGGGGAGGGCGAGGTACCAGGGCAGAGGATAATAGTCAACAGACTTGCTCTGAAGGGGAAAGCAGTAAATTTTTAATGAAATCACAAGAAGCATTCTTTGGTTTCCTCTTCTGGTAGGAGAGCTATGATCCATATTTAAATACTAGCCTTTGAACAGACCTTTTGTTTTCCACACACTACCATAGGAGCAATTATATTTTTAATTTGATGGCTTTTATTTCAAAACAAAGCAATAAAAAAAGCCAAGCCAAGAGCAAATTATAAAAGTCACTGTATTACGTTTTTGCATAATTCCTACCATCCCCCCACCAAGTTCATAACATTTCGTCCAACCACCACTTGTCTTCAGTTGCCAAAATACGGACAATAATGAAGATACAGCACTCCAAACTGCCTCTATATGTCCTTCCGCAAAGAAAGAAGAGATGTATTAATAGTGAACCTTCCTTGAACCATGATTCACGAAATATGGGTTAGAAATGGGAAAGGTAAAGTCACACTTCAAGCAAGAGGAAATAGGGACAGAGAGAATTGACTGTTGTGCAATACACTGAAACCTCCCATATGAGGAAGCAAATGAATGCTTGGACTTCAACTGATGCCCTGTAAATTCCTCACCAGGAAACCCAGGAAACAGACTACCACTTCCTAAAGAAAGGGGTACCTGTTTTCCCCAGCCCAAGGGCGCCATCTCTTGGCCAAACCAACAGGGGCTGCTTTTTGCTTATATAAATACATATAAATACATATATATTGGACAACTATATATGTATTTATATATATAATTGAATTTTTGTTTATTCCATACCATATTTCGACCCCCTCTCCGATCTGCACCTCTATAGCCCTCACTGAATTTTGTGCATTCTTTCATATATGCTAAGACCTAGGGAGTCCATGAGTTCAGCTGCTGGTACTTAGTCAGCTTATCTAACACCACTCCCTTAAAGAACCCAATGTCCCCTCACCCAGCAGTGATCAGTTGCCAGTAGTTCCTCATCTAAGCTTGGGGCTTTGTACCTACTTCCCTAGTTCTAGGCTGGATTTTTGTCTGGTTTGAGTTTGTCTGGGTCTTGTGCATGATGACTGCTCAGTTTTCTTTTGCTTTGGGTGGGTTCTGGTCCAGCAGAAAGAAGCCTGGCTCTAGTAGAAGTCACACATGGAATATGAATTCACAGAGACTTCCGTGTGGAAATATTTCATTTTATTCCAGGAGACAAATGCTAAGTTGTTCTCCCTGAACATCATCATCATCATCAGGATGAACTCTTATGAGTACTAGAGTCACTTGTGCCCACTTTTTCTTTGATTAGTACTCTTAGCTTCCTAATAAATTTTTGGTGTTACTTCTAGGTTAAATCATGATAAAATGCACATCTCTGGTTAAGGGAGGGTGCTGGCAGTAAATAAGTAACAAAGTCACATTGGTAGTTACCCTACATAATTTTTCTTACACGATTTTAAGGAGGTGAGGTATAGTGAGTGAATTCTTTAAGCCAGATTCACAAAGCTTTAGTGATATTTGGTACCTTACATGTTTTCAGGCAACCGGTTGGATAATTAAGTAGCATCAATGACACAAGGGGAAATGGAACTTGAGTTTCGATAGGACTCAGGAAATGTTACCTTCCTATCACTGCTAAGAGCTTGGGAAGTACTGTATTTCTGCCAACTGCTAAATAATAGCCATCTCTCCAAAACCTTTCAGATAATCAACCTAGTTTCTACTTGTGAGTTGGATCTTGAGTCTTGTGTAAGATACACACGTCCAAATGGAGTTGATTATCAGTCAGTTCCCTTCCTCCAGCTAGGCTGTCGGAATTGGCTGCAGCATTCTCTCCAGTGTGGTGAGCTCCTGCATTCTTGTTTGCCTCCTGCTCCAGGTATTAGCTGGAAAATGAGTTCTTTTGTACTTTAGGGAGCAGAGAATCAGAGGGTGAATGACAGGAATGTGGACGATAATTTGCACGTTTTCTGTGTTGTCTTAGAGTCTTCTTTATCTCAACTAGGCTGTGTAGCCCTGGGTCCTCAGACACCAGAAGTTTCATGATTCATTGAGACCTATGACCTCAGAGCAGAAAGGAGATACAATGATAGTGATTTAGAAGGCAAGAGAGACAAAAATAAGCATGTCCCCTCAGGTCTGTCCTTGTCAGGACAGCTGGCTCCTCATTGCTATAGGGTGGCTGAGACTTGCTGAGGAGCTTTAGGATCTGATCTTTAGAATCAGCCCTTCAGAGAAGAAGGAGAAGCTGTGGCTTTCTGCTTCTAGCCACTGTCCTTAAGAGGTCCTCTTATGGGACATTGACCCCCTTGGAGATCCAAGGTGAGTATGGGTGAACACCAAGTAAATATTGGCTGCAGAAACCCAGAAAAGCTTGGGGGTCAGCAACACAGGTGCCTCCATTCTAAAGCCGCATAGGGCCAGCATGCTCCTGCACGCAGCCATTAGCCCAGGCACAAGTCATCACCAACCTGTGGTGGTATCTGAAGGGTGAGAAGATCAGAAACCTCAGAAGGATCAGCTGAGACTCACATGAAGTTTCCTCGGAACTTTTGGAGACATGTCAGTATGGGTTCTCCAAGTCAAGTTCAGATATATGCAGTGTGTGCTCCCTCCCAGCATCATAGGGTCACTTCCGTGGTACCACTCACCTCTCACATATTGGAATACAACTTCTCTCCTCCTGATAGTTTTTGGAGCAGGACTTAAAGGACTCTAGGCTACCTCCCTCTTCTACCCAAGTCCTAAGTTCATTCCAGGAATAGTCATGACTTCCTGGGTATGCCTCGAAAGAGGAACGAAGTCAGGTTTGAAATAGAGCAGCAGATATTCTAGGCTGTACCAACTGATGCAGCTTCCCAGAGTTCCTTTCCTATCCCCCACACTGCCCTGGGTAGGATATTGACTTTGGTGTGCCATGTTGTCAACATGGCAGGACAAAGCATTTTCATTGGAACATCGCTTTAAAGAATTTGTTCTTTTCTATTAAAAAATCACTCTGTTTGATGGCTGGTTTTATAGTGATAAATGTACCCAGCACCATCTGAGGCATATACTTTCTTCCTGCTAAAAGAGAATGCTCAGAGGAATGAGGAGATGCTGAAGACACCACAAATCGCCTCTTGCTAAATGATACCTCTGCCGATGTCTTCTCAGGCTAAGGACTAATCTCATGCTCACTGGAAATATTCCCATCCCTGCTGGGTTCAGAAAGCATGCAGGCCTCTAGAAAATTCTTATACATCTCAATTTAAAACTATTTAATAGGAAGCCATCAACTTTAATCACAGACTACAAGATAAAGGTAAAGTTTTTGACTTTGTCCTCACTCAGTGCGGTTTCTAGAAAAATTATACCACCATATGCCTATTATAACTGATGAAAAGTATTTAAGGTAAGCCAATATTTTTCTGATTTTTTTGTTGTTTCTGTTTTTAATCAGGAAATTTTGAGAGTAAAGTACAATACCAATACGATATATGCAATATATGCTCCATTTAACAAAGCTATGATTATCTAGGATGGGGAAAAGGAGATTCTAAACAATAAATAATGTAAAGTACAAAAATCGTGCTGATCTCAGTGGATATTGCATTACGGTCAGAGAGAGATGACAGGTGAAAGGGAAGACCAACCTGGGATCAATATTAGTGCCAGAAGTGGGCTGTGTACAAAGCTCTGTGAATGATTCATTTTCACCTCTGGAAATGTGCCTGTATGAAGCCAGGAGCTGGAAGGACAATGGGGACAGTGGAAATTGAGGCACTTATTCTTAAACATGCTCAGGTGTTGTTCAGAACAGGCAGTTCTCAGTAACTCTGGCCTTGGCCAAGCCAGTCAGCAAGCTATTGTGTGTGTCTATAATGGAGTTCATGAGGGGTCCAGGCTTCCTCCCTGAGGCACAGTCCTTCCAGATCATTCTTGGGGAAACTAATTTATGAAAACTAAAAGTCATTAGGGGCCAGTTTTGCCTGCCTTCCTAAGTGAGTCAGTCACAGATGCTGTAATTCACAAGAAAACTATCAAAGTTGTTGATTATTTTAATCGGACTGAAGAACTAGATAGATTATGCTAATGATCATGTGTATTTTGTGTCGAAAATGTCTATGAATTATATGGGTTGTTTTCCCACAAATAACGTTTTCATCACTCCAAATGAGTACTCCTTTTATTAATTCCAGACCAAGGATAGTTTTTAAGAAATCACAGACGCTATTTAGGATTTGTGTTCGCCTTGTTTTATTTAGTCGTTGCAATGCTAATGATCTGGAAGGAAACATTGCTTCATTATATTTCTCCCTCCAACAGAACGATATTATTTAATAAATAGCCACCTCAGCAAAGTCCCCATGCTTTGGAAGAAGCTTGTTAGCTAGCTTCGATGTGCTTGCATGGAGCAGACTCATTAGCATTAATCACCAAGGCAGAGGACTCTAGCTTCTGAAAATGGCTTGCATCCCAATTCCTGATTCAACTTTTCTTGGGGAAAAATTTCAATTTAAAAAGTTGGGTCATATTTCTTTGGAGATCATTTCTACCAACTCATGTCAGAGACAATGTGTTTCGACCAGAAACTTCTAGAGAGTACTTGGTGAACTTTCTTTACCCACAAAGACATTATGCATTTCTGCTTTCTTGAGTTATTCTTCTATTAATGGAAAAGTGCTTTTTTTTTTTTGAGACAGGTCTTCCAGTAGCCCCACTTGGCCTAGAATTCACTATGGGGACCAGGCCGGCTCAAGCTCACAGAGATCTGTCTGCCTCTGCCTCCAAGAGTGCTAGGATTAAAGGTGTGTGTCACCAAGTCTGTCTGGAAAAGTACTTTTGAAGAGGGGACTATGTAAGACCGTTCACTCTGTACCGCCCATCTCCATGGTGAGCATTCAATAACTCAGATCCAGTTGTAGGCGTTGGAAACTCACAGTAACATGCCAGGCTTTGGTCTATGTGGAATTTATATTTTTGGGTTGCTTTAATTTTGTTTTATTTATAAGGCAACACTGGATGTTGACACATTATCTCTCTGCACATCCCAGACTGGGCTCAAAGTTATAATCTTTTTGTCGTAGCCTCCCAAGTTTTGGGATTACAGGAATGCACCACTAATTCCAATTTCTACATAGTTTTTTTTTTTTTTAATTATTTACCCACATCTTTCTTTGTTACAGAGGTGCTTGAACTTAATTTTCTTAAAATGATTTATTGTAGCTTTAATTCTGTTCTGTTGTTGTTGTTGTGTGCGTGTTTGTTGGGGGTACTGTGTGTACACTTGAGAATAGGGGCATAAAGAGGCCAGAAAAGGTGTCAGATTTCCCTGAGCTGGCATTATAGGTGGCTGTGAATCTCCAAATCAAATTCTGGTCTTCTAGAAGAGGACCAAGCCTTCTTACCTTCCAAATTATCTCACCAGCCCCATCTGTCCTAAATTTTTACTGCAAATTAATTACACCATGGCAGTAGTGTTCCGAGAATTCTAGGACTAATTAAAGTGAGGTTTTTTTTTTTTTCTTTTTATACTTAAATTTTTAGAATTTTTAGAATAAGTGTTTTGCGATAGTAGAGATGGTACAGAGGTTCAGAGCACTGGATGCTTCTGCAGAGTACCTGGGTTCCTTTCCCAACACCCATACCGGGGCTTACAACCAGCAGTGACCCCAATCCCAGGGGATCTGACACCAGCTTCTCCAGCCTCTAAAGGCATTGCAGGCATGTGGTGCACTTATATAAATGTAGCCCAAACACTCATAAACATAAAATTTTAATTAATTAATTAATGAAAAGGAAGAATAATTTTTGATAAAGGGTCTCTGCAACTTCTAGAATTTTTAACATTTTATTTTCATTATAATTAGTACTTGACTGAGTGTGCTCATTCACACCTGTGATCCCAGCACTCGCACTCGGGAGGTTAAAACAAGACGATCAACACAAGTTAAGGTTTGCTCATTCACACCTGTGATCCCAGGACTCGGGAGGTTAAAACAAGAGGATCAACACAAGTTAAGGTTTGGCATTCTATATTTAATTTTGAGAGAACTCTTCCCAAAGTCTCCATGGACAGTGAGAACATCTTTAAAAGGTCATCAGTTTTCCAGCCATGCTGATCCCACATTTGCTGACTTAAGAGTTCCTAACTACTCACTGTAAGCATCTAGATTTCCTAACAAGCACCTGGTGAGGCTGAGGACTGTAAGAGGATTGGCCTTGAATCAGAGAAAGGAAGAACAGTTTAAAAGTTTGACTGGAAAAAAACAATCCATTGACTGAATAATTTTGCTTTTTACAAGCAATAAAGGCAAGGTCACACAGAAACATGCACATATATGCACACTCAAGCTCACGTGCATAGACACACACACAATCATTATAGAGTATGGAGTCAGAATGGGTTTATTAGAAACGCTGATAATTTTAATTTAACACATTTTTAAAGTGGGCTTAAATTTCACTTTTAGTTGTAGCAGGTGGTAGTAGATGGAGTCATTACTGCTTCCTGGCCTTCGCTTCCTCTGATTTTGAGACAGATGCATTTATCTGGAGGATAAAATGCTTACATCATGTTATGACTACTTATGCTGTAGGAAGAACAGACAGAACTAGGTATGTTATGCCTGGGTAGAATTTTCCCATGCACAACTTATTTGCTAATATACACACACCAGTGATTTATTCTACACTAATTGATACAGATTATTGTGGAAGTAACACAGACTATAATAAATAAACACGAAAGTAGGTATATGTGTATGTATTGGTGTAAATATATATGCACGAACATTAGAATATTTATGCAGATGCCAAGTCCAATGCTACTCTGCCCTCTTGTGGCATGAAGTTTGACAGCCACATTATTTTCATGAGCAATGAATTCCGATGGCCGGTGTCCTACGGCACCCTTTCCCCCACATAAATCAAACAAATGAATTGCAAATATCCTCAAAGAGCATTCTTATTTGCAAATGTATAATTTAGTAACCTTTATGATCCTTTTTGGTAGATGTTTAGATGTGCTTTTTGTCTCAAACCAAGCCCATTATTTATCATTTCCTAATGAGTAGTAGATGTTCTGTAAAACTCCGGAAGCACATAGGTCAGCAAGAGCATCTGTTTGTCCTTAGGATATAACTGAAGGTCTTACTGTTACAGTATAAGGACAGGCTGCAATTGAAGGATATGTGGATATATCTGGGCTGAGACCTTAGATACATGTGGCCAGAATGGATATGCAAAAACAGAAGATGCTAGAGCTGACCCTTAAAAGGTGGAAATTAACCAGGCAAGTGGAAGTCAGGGAACCCAGATCAGAACAAGTGGATCATGGATGAGGGGATATCATGTGCTAAGGAGTGGCTTTAACGTTTTTAATTTTCTTGCTGTTTATTTTTATTGTCTGTGTACAAGCATGCATGCATGTATGTGAGTGCCTTGGTGGCGTGCCATGCCTGCAGAGGACAGAAGAAGTCCTCAAATTCCCTGGAACTGGAGTTACGGATGGTTGTTAGCTGCCATGTGGGTGCTGGGATTCGAACCTGGGTCTTCTGCAAGAACAGCTAGTGCTCTTAACTGCCTTGCCATCTCTCCATGAGCCCCTTAACTTAAATTCTTAATACATTCATTACAGCTTTGCCCAGCTTACCATTAAGTACTTAGCCTACCATTGTAGGCCGGGTCAACACCGTCCTGCTAATGTTAAATTGCACTTCCCAAGGGAGGAAACGTGATGGGTCTAATAAGGTGAGGGGTGTAGACTGGGCTGAGGCAAGGGGTCTGGACCTTGACGGTGAAAATGTTCACATTCCAGCGATGACTCCGCACCTGTGCTCATGAGGGCAGCGCTAACTGCACATATTTTTAAAAGTCATGAAGTTGGGAGGACATGCTGAGCTGACAATACAGGACGTTGGAGAGAGGAAATGTGCATAAGACGTGATCATGTTTCACTAAGTGCCTGTATCGAATTCTCAAGAATAAAGAAAAATATTCAAAAAGAAGAAAAATCAGTAGGATTATTGAGTTTTGAGCAGAGTGAGCACCATGTTGAATTTTCCTTAATGAAATTAGTGCATGAAGTAAAAGAGTCACCCAGCTATGAGGAACAGATGGTGGGATGAAAGCCCTCGGTAGCACTCGGACAGCATGACGCACAGACGGGGTCTTCATGTCACCTTTCCCGAGAAAAACAGAAGGAAGTGTTATGTGATTATAAAATGCACAAATAGCACAGCGCATGCCGGCTGTTATGAAACGAGGCTAGATGCAGCAAGTGCCACAGCAAAACCTCGCTCCCGTCTCCAAATATGCACCCGCTAATCTCAGACCTGTGAACACAGAACACGGCCAAGGTAAGAGGGCGCAGAGGAAACTGAGACTGTCCATCTGTGGCGGTCCTAGCTTGTGCACGTGAGTCCAGTGTAATTATGCAAGCCTAAAGTCCAGGAGTGAGGAAAAGAGAGTCAGAGGTGGGGCAGGAGGAAAAGATCAATTCAGCAGGTGCAGAGAACCGGTCCTAATGGCTGACTGGTTTTGAGGATGGATGGAAAAATATTATGAACTGAAAAATTTCAGATGACCTCTGTAAGCCAAAAAGTCAAGGAAGTCGATTTATGCCACCAAAAATTAATTCCCATTCCAGAAATATACAGGAATGGAATCGTGAACTACGTAAATCTTTACATAAGATTCTTATTGCTGTGGGTGTGTCTCTGTGTGGGTATGTACTTGTGAGTGTAGGTACATGGAGGTGAGAAGAGAGCACAGGGTCCCCTGGAGCTGGAATTGCAGGTCGTTGTGAGCTGCTTGAGGTGGGTGCTGGGAACCGAACCTGGTTCCCCTGCAAGAGCAACAAGGGCCTGCTGCTTTTAACAGCTGAGCCAGCTCTTCAACCTGGGCTGGCTTCCTTTAGGTTAAGTTGTTGAGATGTGTGGACATATGTTTTCATTTCTCCCCATTCAATACTAGAGGTAGAACTGAGGGATCATACGGGAGATCTCGAGATGTGGGTTGACACTGTAAGAAACTGCCAAACTGTCACCGTAAACCATTCATCCCTTTTACATTCTCAGTAGGTGTGTGAGGATTTCCTCTCTCTGAACTCTTCCCATCACCTTTTGTAGTTAGTGTTTTTAGTTTTATCCAGTCTAACCTGTGTGGTGGTCTCCGACTGTGGTTGTTACAGCGCGTCCCTCCTGATACTTGTCATTCTGCAGCACCACAACGTAGTGGCTATTCCGACTTTGGTACCCTGCTTAGCTGACTTGTAGAATTCATTTAAAAACCGATGTGCATTGTTGCCAAAGATCATGTTTCTAGATCCTTGGATCCGAAAATCATCAGCCATTCAGGGAAACCATATGATTTTCAAATTTCGGCATAAGGAAAGAACTTTCTCCATGAACTCACCGACAACATACCACCAAATAAGCTCAAGCGTGCGCATACACTTCCATAGCGGAAATCAATCCCCTCTTGACTTGGACGTTAGCCATTCCCTTAATTCAATAACAAAATCCTTGTTGAAATAAGCTTCTTTCTTGAAATCGGGGACATAGTGCAAGAGATTCATCCTTTCCCTTACTTAAAGGAGTGATAGACTCAGCTCTTCCTGACTGGTGTCCTCTTTTTATTCCATAATTTCTATGTCATCAATAGTTCGTTTTCATTCCTGTTTTGTGACTAAAGAAGGATTTGTTCTTTCCATAGGAAGATGCTATTTTCATCAGCATTTTTGATAAGCTCAAACTCATCCTTGCCTCACATATTTAATATTTATGATCATAAACTAAATCTTTACGTATTCTTAATCCAACTCTAAGTACTCAACACTGTTTTCTTTGTATTTCTAGACTTTGTTCTACAAAAGCAGATGCTACTTAAGATTCTTCAGTCCTCACAGTCTTACACAATCTTGTGTATTATGTAGGAATCTGGCAATGTGATCAGGAGAAGACTGCATTTTATATCATTTTATGGGGGAATCCTTTCAGCTTTCCTGTTTGATCATGGAACACTTTCAAAAAATATTCTCAGGCTTATATAGAAGGAAAGTATAGAAAAAACAAAAACACTGAGAAAATGAAAGGTGAGGGAGGGTGTAGACAAGGGTTTTCCTTCATAGTCAATCTATGGTTTTTGCTTCTAACTTAGATCTAGATTTGATGTTGAGAGCAGAGATCTTGCTTTTCTACCCTTCTGCAAAATAGTGCTATGCAACTGGGAGACAATGGATGTGTTTGTGAACTAATGAATTCATTCAGGAAGTATCCAAAACAGTAGTTTGAATCTTAAATATTATCTCAAGGGTCCCAGTCTTAAAACCTTGCTTGCCAAGGTGGGGACAATGATTGAACCTTTAAGAGGTGGAACTTTGCACAGCATCTTTATGTCATTGGTGGGCTACTTTAAATGGGACCCTGTGGTCCCAGCTCCAGCTTCTCTCTTCTATGTGATTTTGCTTGGTCACAGGCTGCCATCATGATGAATTGCCTTGTCCAGGACTCAAAGCCATGAGTCCATTGGCCTATGGACTAAAATTTCAAAGACTATGAGCCAAATAAACCTTTTCTCTTTATAACTTCATTATTTCAGGAATTCTGTTATAATGATATAAAGCTGTGTAATATGATTTATGTCATTTATTTATTTGTTTTTTGTTGTTGTTTATTGGTCTTTTGGAGACTGGATCTCCCTGTAGCCCCAACTGGCCTGGAGAACTGGCTATGGAGAACAGACTGACCTCACTCACAGAAATCCACCTGCCTCTGCCTCCCAAGTGCTGAGATTAAAGACCTGCACCACCAATCCTGGCCTTTCCTATGTTTTTATGATTAATATAAAACAGGATTCTTTAACTCAGTCAATTGCAAAATTATTGGGCCAGGAACTTAGCATTTGAAATGGCATTTGAAAGCTAAACATAAAGTAACAGTGTCATACACTAAACAAAAAATTATCATTTCCCAAACAACTGGTGTGAATCTCGAGAGGTTTAAGTCATTTTGGTGAGATTTCTCATATCTAGAATCCTTAGACAAAGAACTATCAGCAGACTGAGAGGACGCTATTTTAACATGAAATTCTGTGTTCGGATTTCCTTGGGGGGTTACGTGTACTGATTTTTTTTTCCTTTTATTCAACTTTTTCATTAAACTATAGTTATCTTAACTAGCAGTTGACTCTTCCCACCCCAAAGTGATCAAGGAAGGGCCACTCACGTGTTAGAGATGCCTAAAAATGAACTAGAAAGCAAAAGACAACACAATGTATTACTTACTCTTCAGTTGGTATGTTAGAATATGCTGAACAAGTGGGAATAGGGGAGGGAGGGTTTATTTGCCTTCCACTTCCAGGTCACAGTCCATCATAGAAGGAAGTCAGAGAGGAATTCAAGCAGGAGTTGAAGAAGAAACCTTGGAAGAATGCTGCTTGTTGACTCTCTCCCAAACTCATGCTTCTTAAATATTCCAGGGGGTGAGGAGCTAGACAAATGGTTCAGTGGTTAAGAGCACTGGCTGCTCTTGCAGAGGAGTTGGGGTCTGTTCCCAGCATCCACATGGTGACTAGCAAACGTCCCTAACTCCAGCTCCAGGGATCCAACGCCCTGTTCTGGCTTCCATGGGCACTGCACGGCATGCATGCAAGCAATGCACTCATACACATAAAAAAAAAAAAATAATAAATAAATAAATAAATAAAATTCTTTAAACAATTCGGGAATGGTGCGACCCACAGTGGGATGAGCACTTCTGCACTGATTATCAAAACAATACCTCACAGCCATACCTGAGGCCAACCTCATAAAGGAAATTATTCATTGAGACTCCTTTTTCAGGTGATTCTAGTCTGTGTCAAGTGGACAGTTACTGCTAAGCAGGACACCTAGAAATCCTTAAACTCACATCACAATCCAGGTTACAGGCTAATTGCAACAGAGTCACATAGTGTGCTGATGTCATTTTCCTCCTTGTCATTTTACAGATATCAAAATAACAAGGGTGAAGGTTGCAGGGATTGTGACGAATGAAAAGGAGACATGAGCTTAAATGCGGGGTGCTAACCTGGATTAGTCCTAGAACAGCACTCGAATAATTATAATCCTTGAAACCAATGCTGATGAAATGCAAATGAAGACAGAAGTCAGGGATTGATAAGAATTGATAATACTACACTTGATTTCATGGATTAGTCAAACCATTGCTGTATAAGATGACAATAAAAGGACAAACTGTATTGATCTTTTCAAGTTTTCCATGAATATTTTCTCTCATGGAAAAACTGTTTCTTAAAAAGTTAAATATACATTTAGAAGAATAAACACAGTCTTCAAGAAGTGAATGCATAACTTTCTAAATGATTGTCTTTTCAAAAAGTTTACAATCGGGTCTGTGTGTGCGGGTGTGTGTGTGTGTGTGTGTGTGTGTGTGTGATGCATGGTCATGCCATGGGGCACATGTGGATGTTAGTGGAGTTGGTTTTCTTCTTCCCCTTGTATTTTTTTCCAGGGGGCTTAATCCATGTAAGGAGCCCTCCATAGCAAGTTCTATCACCTGTTAAACCATCTCACAAGGTTCAACAACCTTCCCCCTTTAATGAGCTTATTACCACTTCTACTGTGAAACCATCTTGCTTATTACATTGGGTTCACTGTGAGTAACTCTCTTCTCTCTCGTTTGTGGATCCTGGCTCCAAATCTTTAGATGTGAGCATACATCTTGAAGTAACCATGGAAGCCAGGAAGGTAGAAAGGGACCATTGTGGGAGAGGGGAAAAGAAACTCCAGAGAGGGGGATAGAAGGATATAAGGCTGATCAAACAGGAAAAGGGGGGGTGGGTTGCTTAGCAGGGGAGGGAGGAAGGAGGGCTGTGCAAGAGGAGAGGGAAAGAGAGTAAATAATCCCTCGGGGATGTGAAGCATCACAGGAAATGTATTATTCCATAAGTTACTGAAAAATACACACACATTTATGTATCTACACATATATAAATGTATGTGCATATATGTGTACACATATAGCTAAAGGGTAGGGAACAAAAATTACCGTGCAGGGGAAGGGAAACCTCCTTTCAGGTTGATGCAGGTAGTTATCCAAATACTATAATTTACTTCCACAGCCCTTGATTGCCCCCAAGAACACTAAGGTAAGACCCTTTTGTTGAAGACACATCTTTGGGCAAAATACTTGGAGCAACTGTGCTAAACTGACATGAACATCTTCTATTGCAGGTCTAGTTCTCAGTGTCAGGAGGTACTATGTAAACTACCCAGGGAAAAGGCCAAGGGAGAACCAGAACAATGACCTACCCAGCAAATTATCTCTATGGTTTCAATAGTGGCAATTTCATCTCAGAGCTCATCAACAGCTGTCTAATTAAACTTAAGGCCATCTCTTCAGTGGGGAGGGGCTACCCATGCATGGTACTGTAAACAGCCATGTACACACAGTTAGAAATGTTCATGAACTATAGAGAACCTACTACGGTCATTTTCCTACACCAAGATAATTTCTTACTGTATTCTGTATTCTAAATACATATCTTATATGAACAGACAGGTATAGTCTTATCACTCAACAAAATAGCTTACTTGTACAATAGACTGAAACAATTACAAAGTTCCAAGACTGGTCAAAATGCACAGAATAAATTACTGAAGGGTTCCCATCCCTAACTGATGGGTCTACAAGGCAACATCAATCCCAGTAGCTCAGGGAACATTAAAGAAGAAGGGATGGAAAGATTGTAAGAACCAGAGGAACAAGGCATTTGCTGCTAAATACCACATGGTAGGCATGTTAGGGAAACCATACTCAGGAGATCCCAACAGTATAGAAGTCTAACACAATACACGCAGTGACAAAACCAGGTGACAGCCAAGGTGAATGAGGAAATTTTCACAGGGTCTCCCCTCAAGATGGAGAGCTACAGAAAATCAATGAATATTGAGAGTGGGAATATCAGCTTTCTCCAGGCACTAACTGCCTGATAGGTTGCCTAATCCCAAGTGGTCATCCCTAACCACATTTATACATGATCACCATAGAATGGACTCTGCATTATCTCTAACCATGCATGTTTATAAATGTATGTCAGTATATATAATAAAAATAATCAAAAAAGAGACCAAGAAATTGAGAGATTTGGTGGTACGTGGGAGGAGTTGTTGCAAAGGGACTTAGAAATGTGGAAATAATACAAATGCAATGGTCAAGTATGAGAATCTTTACAAAAAAATATTAATAAAAAAGGGATCTTCCAAGTTTGGAAGAAAAAGTAAGCTCTACATTCTCGCCACCAGATGGTAGCATGTACTCATCGATTAAAATGACATCCTGGAGCTGGTGAAAACTACCCATTGCAACAACCAAATTTCAAACAGTTTTGTAACGTGATACAAAGATACTGACAGTAGACGAAAGACTTCCCAGACTGGTGATGAAGATCAAGAAGGATAGAAACTGGCTGCGAACAGGACTGCAAGAGACAAAGGTTGCCAAAAATAAAAACAGCTCTGGGCCATTTATTTAAGAATTTCCAGACACAGATATAAGTGCATTTTTGTAGACAGTACATCTGGGGAGCGAGTGGACATCTGTCTCTCCCCAGATGTGAGTGCGGCATGCAATGTCTGGAAATACCAACCCATGAATCACTGCACAGATCCTTGTGCTGGGCCAAGGATTCAGTGAGGGCAAGGTTCTTCATGCAGGCCAGCAGTTTAGCTCTCAGAAAAGAGGCTTTTTGTTTTTGTTATGTTCACACATATTCTTTAGTTTTGGTAGTCACAGTTTATGTGATGCTTTCTGTTGTAACTAATTGACACCATTCGTGTTCAAACACATTGAATATGATTGGTTTGATTTTCTCCTTGGGGGACAGTTGCAGTATCCCCTTTTCTTATTTTCTTCATTCTCATGCTTCTGGCCTATTCAATATTAAGCTCTTTTTGTAGCAGAATTCCCAGCAAGTTCCATTCTACAGGCCACTATTCACAAATCCAGAGCTTGCAGGCTTGGCTATGCAGTTCGAAAATGTTTTAACCCAAATGGAGGTCTTTCTAAATTGTTCTTTTTTGGTCTGACTGACATTGCTTCTGCTTGCTATTTTCCCAGTGACAATGAGCATTTGAGGTCATCAGTAATTTCTTGCCAGGTTTGAAACCATGGCAATTCAATAACTTTAGTCAAAGGACATTTAGATCATGACCCTGGTAACTTAGGATATGGAAAGACAAGGAAACAGCGAACAAGGCAATGTCTTGACGGTAGGTGGCAGTACAGCCGATGCCCTCAGATCTATCCCGGGAGGACACACAACCTTAAGGCCCTGTTTAAGAAAGCAGGAGATGCTGGTGGTGTGGGGGATGACACATTCGCGATGTAATTCCTTCATACTAAAGTGCTTTCCTGTGTCACACGATCCCTGTAAAGGAAGAAAGCTTCAGCCTAAGTTGGTGGCTTTTGTTGTTTGTGTTCTATTCTTGTTTTTATTTTCTTTACAACAGAGTAACTGAATTACTTGATATTATACTTAAAGACGTGTATATCAAATTCATGAGAAAATAACACTGCAGTCTACCATTGACATTTTTAATATATGTGAAGTTTGTTTCAGGGCAAATACAATGAATGAAGGGGAAATAATTTTTTGAACTGTTTGTTTTGAGGTTTTATTCTTGGGATTTCAGAATTACCATATAAAATCATATTTTGCTTGCAAAAAAGAAAAAAAAAAAGAAAAAAACCAAAAAGGGCTAAAGGATAGCTGGTACATTCTGTTTTGTTTTTGACCATTGCTTAACTAACTTATTTTAAATTCTGTACACATTCCCTAAAAACAGCTTAATTACAGATGGACTTCTGGAGCCGCCTTCTCAACAAAAAACAAATGGTTCCAAAGAACTTTATTATTTTAAGTGCTAATTACCTGGTCATTTTGTTTAGTGTTCGTCTGTATAGTTTCTCTCCACTGTATACATTCATTTCTTCAGTACAGTGCACTCTAGTCAATCATTGTGTAAGATTCTTTGAGAATCTGCTTTTCTACTTCATTTTTACTCCTTGATAGAAGATTATTTCATGGAAAAGCCACAATCTTAAGTATCATAAAGCCAAACAAAAATCTCTGGAAAGCAAACTCTCATTGGACACTTCTAAGCCCGAAGGCTCTATTCTCAAAGGGTAGGTGATCGGGGGTGTTGTTATAAAGATCTAACATTTTCCTCACTGGGATGTAGTCTATGCCTGATGCCAGAGGGATAAGCAGAAGAGAAACTAGGATGAATTTGCCAAGTCAATGTCTGAAGAACATTTCAAGTCTCTTTCAAAAGGAATAAAACTGACAAAAATACAGGCAAGTCAAAAATGTAGTGGACCTCACCCTTGGACTAGGTGAGTGCAAAAGACCCTTTGCCTCTCCTGGCTGTGAATAGGGAAAGCTGGACCATCCCTGAATTCACAGCCAGGGTGGTCGGGCGTCTGTGTGCAGAGCTTAGAGCAAACAAGGGTAAGCTGTAGCCAGATGTGGGGGCTTTCGGGTTCACTGATGGCTCCCAGGGTACACGGAGTGAAAGCCAGGCAGTCCATGTTCCTGGTTTCCACAGGGAGACCAGGAGACAGGAAGGCAAAAGGAATCGGATCAGTCCCTGGTTTCCAAATTGGACTCTTTACCCAATTGTGCCTGATCCATTCCAGGAATCTTAAGGAAATTCACATGCTTTTGAAATATCAGCAAGAGTTACAATGTCAAATTGCTCCATCAGATCTGATAAGCTAACAGATCTACCATGTGGTGATATCATCGTTTAACTTCAACTTTATGGGAGCTTCTAAAGACAGATCACCAGCTTTTCTAATAAATAAATGAGTAGAATTTTGTCATTACATCTTTGGAAAAATAGAGGACTCTTTTGTCAAAGACATCAAGTTTATCTCCTCTAACTTGTCTCCATTTTCTTGTCACAATAATCAGGTAATTTGTGATACTGATTTCTGACATTTTCCTCTATTATTTTTATTATTATTATTATTATTATTATTATTATTATTACTTTCTCATGAACCTCAAGTCTCACTTAACAAAAATTAGAAATTCAAACGAGCATACTAACACGGTTTTGTAATGTTAAATCAACCTTTGCCAATGAATTTCAGGAAGACCCCAAATCCAGTTTTATTTTTTCAGAAGATGTAGCTCAACCTGTCTTGTGATTGATGATTATGAACTGAGGGTCATTTATTTCATCTTTGTAAATAAATTGACAGTCATTTTATCTCTAATTTTTTTTTTTTTTTGCCAAGGTTCTTTCATCCGTTGTTTAAAATGCAAAATGTGATTGCCAGCAGCAAATTCATTTCATAGAACTGTGGACTGGATTTGCAAATACTTCACTTTCCAAGCTAGCCTTGAACTAATCCTCGAGCTGTTCTCTATGTACTGTGCAAAATGAAACCAAACGTATTTGACTCCCTTGAAAGTCTGTTTACTGATGTCACTAAATCACCTTGCTTCTGACCTCAGCTCGAGGTTCAAACACTCCAACAGAGCCAGTGGTTTTGTCGACCCAGCAGATGTGTACTCTGTGACTTAATCTTTTCCAGACTGATGCTACAACAGGCCTCCACCTGATGTGCGCTCTTGTCACAGTGCAGGAAATCTCATTCCTCAAATCTGATTGGCCCATTTCATTTGTATATGAAAAACTCAAAAATCACAGTTTTCACAAAGAGAGAGCCAAGCCATAAGACTTGATGTCCTAATTAAAATGATCTCTGGCACCTTCCACTGAAGGATTACCAGTGACACCATTCGGTAATTTCAGTTTATATATTTGCATCAAAGTCACACACACACACACACACACACACACACACACCACAATTTTTAATTTATTCACAGTACTTTCCAAGCAACACTTGATTTTGTCACTGTTCATCATTTTCCATGTGAAATCATAAAAAGGAATTGCCCATATAAAAATCAGAGTAGAAAAATTAGATAAAGTCAGAAACAGATTAGTTATTATTCATTTATTTATTTGGCTTCTGGTAGGTGGAGACAAATTTTATCTCATTTTGAGTGATAATCTTGATAACTAGTTTACCTTTAATTTTGAAGTAATATGTAAGGTTAATATTCCAGTTGCTTATCAAAAGTACTTAGATCTTAAAATACATATTTATAGTGACTGATTTGATTCATACAATCAACTGGTCAAAATTATCAACCCATTTGCCAGATGGGGAAGAGGAGGAACTAATGTTTTAGAAGAGTCAATCTTCTTTCTGTATTCTATGAATATGCTTCGTGACTCGGTCTTTGTGCAAACTTGAATATTTTTTTTTATCAGCCCTAGATTTGATCTTCTAGCTACAGAATGACTTTGGGAGTCTAGATGAATCAGTTACCCCTCAGAGAACTGGGTCACATTTCCCTTTATTCTGTAGATAGTGCACGTAACGTATGCTTTGTAACTTTCTTTCCTAGCTCACTCCAATTTATAATATGTGGCAATATGAGAAATAATCGCCCCCTTCCTCAGATTTATAATGTGTGAAGTTATAAGAAATCTGCCTGAAGGGGAGCTGGAGGAGAGCTCAGTGTGTATGAGCACTTGCTGCCCTAGTATGAGAACCTGAGTTCAGCTCACCAGCACCCACAAAATTGGCCTCAAGAATAGGTATAACCCCAGCTCTGGGCTCAGGGTCAATACAGGACAATTACTAGGGTATGCTGGCCGAACAGTTCAAGAGAAAAACTGAAGCCTTCAGGGTCATCAGATTCCTAGGCTCAAGGTGAAGAGTAATAGTTTAGAGCATTCCACATCTTGCTCTAGCCTGCCTCACTCCATGGGTGCGCTCAAGCACACATGCGTAGTCCACATATAAATAAAAAATGAGCAAATGAGTAAATAACACATATGTGGGAAGAGGTAGGTGGCATTTGGAATCACGTTGCTTTTACTGTGCCTTAGAAATAGCATAACTAGCATTGATTTTCAACTGAAAATGTGAAATTTAAAACACTCCAAATTTACTGTTTCTAATTGGCAAGTCCAGCTGCCAACAGATTGCCAGCATTTTTTCTGTTGTTTACTTCTCCCTGAACTCTCTGTAAAAGATTTTATTTCTCCAGGCAACCAGCTGGTTTTTCACATAGATAAGGTCAATTAATTTGACCTTTGGTTCAATATGAAATGCATAATAAAAGCTGGTGCCCCAAGAACCGGATGTTAGCCTTTCAAAAAACCCAACTCACCAGGACAGAGAACAATAATTTATTACCTCATAAAAGCCTGCTGAAACTCTCAGCACTGCGCAAAGCAGTGACAGGGAGTCTGCTTCCCCCTGTTATTATTTATTTATTTATTTATTTTTGTTCTAGGTAATAGAAGAGAGATGACTGGGAAAAAAATGAAACAAGTACCTGCCGTATTTGGTGTTAGGAAATGGCAGAAAGCACAAAAAGAGGCCGTTATTTCTTTAAAACTTGCTTGTAGGACTCCAATTTGTGTTCCGAGCAACCCCAGTCATTAGCCAGAGGACTGATCCACAGACTCCGGAGAGTTTACACTTTTGTCCATCAGCTTTGGTCATTGAATTATATTTTATCAGTTGAATTGTGAGAGATGTAGAAATTCACAGTGTAGCGAATAGAAACGGAAAATGAATTTGCTACACGTGCTTGCCCACCACTCAAAATGGACCCCCCCTACAGCTCTGCCTGAGGGGTCCCTGTGAATCCATTTTTAATGAATCTGTGAAGAGATGAACTTGCATGTATTGGTTTTAGAGTATTTTTCTTATTCCTCTAGCAACATTTTTTTTGGTCTTTTTGAGATAGGGTCTCATCATATAGCCCTGGCTGATCTGGAACATGTATACCAAGCTAGCCTCCATCTTACAGAGATCTACCTGCCTCTGCCTCCTGAGTGCTGGGATTAAAGGCATTGTTGCCAATCCCAGCTGTCAATATTTTTTCTGTTATGATGACGGTGTCTATTTTCTGTAAGATTAATTTTTTTTTATTTAGGTGATTTTATGTGTGTGTGTTTGTGTCTGCATACGTGTGTGTGTATGTGTGTGTGTCTGTGTGTGTGTCTGTGTTTGAGTGTCTGTGTCTGAGTGTGTGTCTGTGTGTATGTCTGTGTCTATGTCTGTCTGTCTTTGTGTGTCTATGTCTGTGTTTCTATGTGTATGTGTGTCTGTCTGTCTATGTTTGTATCTGTGTCTTTGTGTGTGTCTATGTCTGTGTGTGTGTGTGTCTATGTCTGTGCTGTGTGTCTGTGTGTATGTGTGTGTCTATGTGTCTATGTCTGTCTGAGTGTCTGTTACTGCGTCTGTATCTGTGTTTCTGTTTGTCTGTGTATCTCTGTATCTGTGTGTCTATGTCTGAGTTTCTGTGTGTGTGTCTGTCTGTATGTCTGTGTCGGTGTCTGTGCCGTGTGTCTGTGTTTGTGTATGTGTGTGTCTATGTGTCTGTGTTTGTCTGTGTGTCTTTCTACATGTGTATGTGTTTCTGCATCTGTGTGTATGTCTGTCTGTGTGTGTGTCTGTCTGTGTCTGGGTATCTATGTGTACGTGTGTGTGTGTGTGTGTGTGTGCCTGTGTGTGTGTCTGTGTCTGTCTGTATGTGCCTCTGTGTATGTGCGTCTGTGCATGTGTGTATGTATGTGTGTGTGTATGTATGTGTGTGTGTCTGTGCATGTCTGTGTCTGTGCTATGTGAGTGCACATAAGCTTGTGGATGACCATGGTAGACAGACGAAGGCATCACACTCTCTGGAGCAGTAGTTACAGGCAGTTCTGAGCTGCCTGGCCATGGGACCTGAACTTTTGTCCAAAGCAGCAATGGCTCTTAACCGCTGTGCCGAGCCTCCAGCATTGCTTAACGGCTGTGCCGAGCCTCCAGTGCTTCTTGCTGGCCGTACTTGTTCACTTGCTTCTGCTAGAGCTGGCAGTTCTGCCTTGTTTTCCTGTGTTGTTTAAATGTCTGGAACTCTGATCACCTAAACCTTTGATCGCACCCTGATGACATGATATCGTAGAAATGAGTTATCTGATGGGAAAATATATAAATACCTTAAAACTCACTGAACACTGTTTTCTCATTGTAGGCCATGGTTTTCAGTCGTCATGTTTGTATAACCAAGTTGAACTTGTTCAACTCCATACTAACTAATGCCACCTGCGAAGAAAGATCAACTTAGGAATTTCCTCCATTTGCTTGGTCTGCGGCCATGTCTGTGGAGCAATTTCTTGATTTCTAATTGGTGTTGAAGGGCCCATCTCATTGTAGGCAGTGCTGTGCTTGGACAGGGGGGCCTGGATGGTATAAGGAAGCTAGGAGAGTAAGCCAGAGGAAGTAAACCAGGAAACAGCCTTCCTCTAGAGAACCTGCCTCCTTGTTCCTGCCTTGAATTCCTGCCCTGATTTCCCTTAGGATGAACTGTGGCCTTGGAAGAATTTTCCTTTTTATCTATTACAGTAGGACATTTGGTCCTCATTGAATAATGGATTTTAAAAGATACCATTGAAAACATGTGATCCTCAAATGGCAGACTTATTCCCAAAGCTAGTGTTGCCTCATCTTTAGAAATGCATTTGCTTGGGACACTGTAACACATAATGAGATACAAATTTTGAAGTCCCAGTGGGAATTTTTGATAAGGATGGTTTCTAAGTACTAGTAAAGTGTGTTATTTTCATATGACATAAGAAGATGCTACAGTACTGTATATGGGCATGGATTAGATGACTCAGAAAGTACCAGACAGACCAACCAAAATAGGCAGAGAAGCTACAGGAAGATTACAGAATAGAGCAAAGTCCTGAAGACAGCCAAACCTATTATAAGTAGTTCACCCAACTACTCACATATCATCCTGGTGAGAATACAGATTTGAACATTTTTAATGTCTTGGGGATCAAAGTTTAGGAATGACTCCCAGATTGAGTTACATTCTCAGTCCCAACAACAAACTTGTCAATGGTTCCATCAGAAAGGAAGACTTCATTGAAAGACTGAATCAGCCATAGTCTATTCCCCCAAAATTGAAATTATTTATTTTGAAAGAAAAATGTCGTCAATAACTCAATCAATTATTTAAGCAACACATAGCCCACACATGTAAAATCTATCTAAAATCTATTGTTTCATTCCAGATTTCAGAGAAAAGGCTAAAGAGACAAACTATGCTACATAATGTCTTCATATCCACTTCTTTCATCTCCCACTAATAGCGGATTTTCATTTCTACTGCTGAATTTTCTTCATTTTTAAACTTCAAAATATAAATGTAGATAGATGATAGATAGATGATCGATAGATGACAGATAGATACATGTATAGATACATTGATATACATAGATACATAGATAGATGATAGATAAATAGATGTTATAAATAGATACATAGTGTTTCAGAGAAAATTTATCCAGTTATTACTTTACCCAAGGATGATTCAGGATTCGATATTAAGTTAGCTTCCACTTTCTATTTCTTAATGGAGTCCAAGATAGGGAACTACAGATAGTTCTTTTTCAATGCAATTCAGATTAAGTAACTAGACTTTTGTTGACTGTCCTAAGAACCTCCCACAGTTTATTTTATGTTTGTAATTGTGGAAACTTCTTTCAAGTTTCAAACAAACAATCTAACAACAAATCCAACTAGTGTGTGTGCATGTTGGAAATCCCCTAGTTTTGTTGTTTGTTTTTACTACTGAAAGCGAGTTGGAGCCCTGAAGTCATTAATTGCCTGAAAGAACAAAAT
This sequence comes from Eospalax fontanierii, assembly GCA_035773235.1. Lineage (NCBI taxonomy): Eukaryota > Metazoa > Chordata > Mammalia > Rodentia > Spalacidae > Eospalax > Eospalax fontanierii. Next base: position 89,848,950 of record CM069531.1, on the reverse strand, counting down.
ACCCAGAGCCAGAAATTGTAACCAGGTCTGCTTTTGACCTTTCCTTTGGAAAGAATGTTTCTAGCTCATCAGTTTTGTAGACCATTCTACAGAGATTTGTTTATTTTTTTTCCTTTCAATATATGTTTTATTGAACTTTTGTGCATTTAAATTATCAGTTGAATGCACGAATTTATTGATATGTTATATTTTAGATATAAACCAATTCTTCATAAAATAGAGTAATCATATTTAAGCTAGTTTATTATTTGACCATTAGTTTCTTTGACTAATTGCAGGAAATCTACAGAAGTGCAGCATCTCTCCAGAACTCCCACTCCAGAGTTGGAGCTAGCCCAGAGAGAGATCAGTACCTCTAGGGAAACAGCCTATTGCACAAAAGAACACACATAAAATAGTTTTCTGTGCTTCTGTAGTACAATCCGCGATAGCCAAATTTCTGACTATGTATTTTCTTACACTTACACATGATTCTTTACAGTAGTTGTGTCCAGTAGAAAGGGGAGGTTAAGATCTCCAGTAGAAAAAATAAAACAGGAAGAGGAAAGATGCTTTGAGTCTCAGGAACATAAAACCTCCAGTCCTATGCAGCAGAATTCACATGACCCCAAAGCTGAACTTTGTAAATTGCCTTGGCATCAAACCCTTGCCTGGAGAAAAGAAAAAGAAGAAAGAGGCCCCCTGCCCAGCTCCAACGCATACAGAAATGCACACATGTGCTGCATGCAGGCAGCAGTTAATTTAGTAAGAGCACATGGAACTAGCCCACTTCACAACACAGGACAAGCTTTCCTTCTACTGACCATGTCTTCTTTGATTGTATTTCTGGACTCTCTAACACAAGGCTTCTGAGCCAAGTGCTCAATATTCTTGCTAAATGGTATGAGGCTGGGTGAGGTCGGCCATTTCTGTTTCTGTTTATTAAAAGGCTCATTCTACTTAGTTACTGTTATAAGCTTTCCAGGAGGCAAGGCGGAGCTAAGATGTGTGAATAAAATGCAGGACTTAGACTTTAGTTAGATTTGAGCCTCAAGTGATCTAACTTACACAACTTAAATCTGAAGTCATTTCATGTTTTATATTTTTAAAGAGTGAAAATGGTGAATGATTGTGTATTTTTTAATTCTGAGAAACAAAGGGCATGCCTAGCGGAAGACACACTGGCTTGGAGAGCTTACCTCCATGCCTGACTGACAGTAAATATAAGTGGACACTAAATATTTCAGACATAATCTCTAGGGTTGCTGATGTTGTGAAGAGGGTATTCACTGAAATAATAGACTTAGAAAACACCCCTCAGTAGTCATCTTAACCTTATCCATTTCTAGCTTTTAAGTAAAAGAAAAAAAGAGCTCATTTTAATTCACAGCAAGAAGCATCCTGTTTTGCGCTCTCACATCTGCAAGGTTAGGAATATTGACCTATGACCTTGTTTAACCAAGAACTGAGGTTTTCATCAGATGGTTTAGAGCTAATTTTCCAACATCATTATTGTAACATTTCACAGCTTTGATTCAATTTGATGAAACTGATACATATATCTATGTGCATGTTTATTTCTATGTATATGTCTATTTTCATATCTCTCTATATATCTATATGGCATTTTCTTTTTTTGTTATTGTTGGTCTTTTTGAGACATGGTCTCCTTGTAGCCCCAGCTGCCTGGGACTCACTCTGTAGACCAGATTGGCCTTGAACTCACAGAGATCCACCTTCCTCTTTCTACCTCCCAAGTGCTGAAATAAAGATGTGAGCCACCATACCTGACTGTATCTTCTTTTTTACATATTTTATCATTTTTATTTTATGTGCATGACTGGGTATATTTTTATTTTATGCATATTACCTACATGCATGTAAGTGCACCCATGTTGTACAATGTTTGCAGGGGGCAGAAGAGGGATTAGGATACCCTGGAACTGGAATTATGCACTGTTGTTAGCCACTATGTGGGTGCTTGGATTGGAACCCAGGTCCTCTGCATGAGCAGTCAGTGCTTGTAACCACTGAGCCATCTCTCCAGCACCTGCGTTTTCTTTTGAGGCAGGTTCTGACTGGGCAGGGCAGGCTGACCTCTGAGCAAGCTCCTTCTGCTTCTGCCTCCTCAGTGCTATAGCACAACTGATCAATCATATTCTATTCAGATACCTTTTGCTCATGAAAGCATTGAGAGCTACAAAGATGTTGGAACCTGATATGAACGAATACTTGATAGACTTGTCATAGGAACATAGGTAGGTGTGCATTTGACTTTTTATCTGAAAGGTTTGTAGATTTGACTCAGATTTCTATTTGAATGTTGAATATAACCAACTGTTCATTAAAGACACAATGACTCAATTATGTGATAGTAACCGTCTTGGATAATTCTGAATAAGAAATTGATATGCCCAGTTAGTAACCAGCTTATTTGTGATATAGACATTCTCTTGGCACTTGTGGATCCTGGTTTGATACTAAATATGGCTGGTTTCAATAACCGCTAGAGACTCAAATCTTGTGTCAGTGTTTTATTCAGATGACTTGATAATCCTCATGCTGGTCACTCTCTAATGCTATTTCCTAGTCGATAAAATGGCATCTGGAGGGTCTTTGTTTTCTGAGTGACTATTATCTGTAGATATGAGCACTTTATCCCCTCTTTCACGTCATGAGAATTCCAGGTTTTACTGTCACTGACTTTTTTTTTTAATCTTGGGAATATTCTCTGAGATTTGGTCCCATTTCATGTTAGATCTCACAATTGCATCATGAGATTCAAACTCATGGTTTTTCATCAGCATTGACATTTGATCATGATAAAATCACTGTCCTGTTCCTCGGGTTAACTTTGATGTCCACTTCTCTCTCCACAGATTCCTTACCAAGCTTCGGAGAGTAGACTTTCCTGCTGTAGGTATTCAAAGGCACTTGTAAAACTCATGTGATGGAGGGGGAAATGCAATTATTTCTCTCCTCTTCACTTCTCATTATATTTCTTTGCAGTTCAGTAGGTGGTTGTCCTTTCCATTTTCTGGTGTAAATCCTTTTAATCTCCTCTGGCCCATTTCATGTCTACTTCGCAGGCACATCCAATTATTTCAGCTTTTAAGAATTGTTCTCACGTTTATTACCATTCCCCAATAATTTTATCTTTCTCCTTTAGAGAAATGCACCTCTCCTGGTTTCTGTAGACTATATCCTTTGCAGTACATGCTTATTGAATGCATATCTACATACACGAATGCATATGCAAATAATTAAATATATAAATGGATTGTCATCAATGGTGTTTTCTATAACTTACTTTCTTGCAGATTTTCATTATACACAATATGACATGATTCTTTTAAAGGTAGGTACATTGAGACTGGAAAGATGGTACAGGGATTAAGAGCATGTACTGTTCTTGTGTGCAAGTTTGGTGGCACACAATTTTTATGAAACATAAAGCATGTCTGCCTCAGTCATTCAGCAGATATCTTAATAATGTTGAAATTATTCGTTCTATAATCTGCTGATTTACCAAGTTACAAATTTATGTAACTAAAATTAAGGTTTGCATTTTTAACTCAAGATTTTACGTGGTTTCTCCATTCCTAGGGAGAACTTAGATATAATCATTTTGAAATCAGAGTACCATTAAGAAATTCTCATTAAAGGAATGAGAGATGGCTCAATTAAGAGTTCACTGCTCTCACAGAGAGCTGAATACAGTTTTCAGCACCCACATCACGAGGCTTACAACTACCTGCTACTGCAGCTTTAGGGGATCCAATGACCTCTTTTGGCCCCAATGGGCAATTGCATTCACATGCACACACACACACACACACACACACACACACACACACACATATACATACACACAGATACACACAAATCTACATAATCAAAGTTTTAAGTAACCTTTTAGAAAAACATTTATTTTATTAATATACTAAAGCAACAAAACTTCAGGGGCTGGAGTGATGGCTCAGTAGTTAAGAACACTTTGTGCTCTTGCAGAGGACCCACATGGTGGCTAACAACCATCTGTAACTCCATTTCCAGAGATTGCAACATTCTTTTTTTTCAATGTATATTTTAATTAAATGTTTTATTTCACACAAAACATCTTTATCATCTTTACATCTCACCCTAGCTGCACCCCGTGATGCCCCACCACTGAATTTCATGTATTCTGCCCTATGTTAAGGCCTAGCAAGTCAACTTAGTATACCCAGGCATACCTTAGTACAAGTTCATCCACTAGAGTCTAGTTAGGCTATCTAGAGTCTCTCCCTTAAAAAAGATTAACTCTCCTTCATCCAGCCTTAATCAGCTGCTGGTAGTTCTTCAGCTAAGGTTGGGGCCTGCTACCCATTTCTCCAGTTCTGTGCTGGATTTTTATCTCACTGAGTTGGCATGGGTCTTGTGCAAGCTGACTCCATTGCTGTAAGTTCATATGAGCAAGGTCCAAGAAGCCTGTAAGAAGTGGTTTCCTTATGGTCATGCACCTCCTTCCCTGGGCTCTTATAATCTTCCCTCCACTGCTCTGCAGTGGTACCTGAACCCGGGAAGGGTGAAGTTTAATAAAAGAACCTTGTCCAGGGACCCACACTCTGCAGACTCTTATTCTCTACACTTTGGCCAGTTGTAGCATTTTTGTGTTCACTGCCCTCTGCTGTGTGAGGAAACTTCACTGCGTTGAGAGATGCATTAGGATTCTCTCTACTCTTGATCTACTAGGTCCCATGAGCCTTATTTGTACTGAGTTCATTGTAGATGTTTCACTTAGGGTTGGACAACTCACAGACACTTGTTCTCTGTGTGTGATCAGTTATGAAATTCTGTACTAGACTTCATCTGGTACAAAAGAAGTTTCTTTGATGAGCAGAGACTGGTATGCATGCCTATAAATATAAGGGCTTATATATTTGATATATAATGAGAATACATTTGTTTCGGGATGTGAAAGATGTAGTGTTTGCTCTAAGATCCACAACCTCTCCTTCCGTGTGTATTTGACTATTTTTACAGTGTTGCATATGAGCTCTCTCGCATTAAGTGAGATTTAAGTTCAATTAAATATCTGTTGATTACCCCCCCAATATGTGCTCTTAATCACTAAGCCATCTCTCCAACCCCTTGATGTGATTTTTCTAAAAAAGCAAATCTATTGAACAAATCCGTTTAAATTAGAAATACTTAATTTGGTAATAGAGCAAAACGTAAATTGTAGGATAACATTATGGCCAGTAACTGTCACAGCCTAACCTACTATCTAATCCTTTACATCTAACTTAAAAGAAATAAGTGGGACAAAAGAGACAAGGTTTAAGCATCCTGTGCAGGTGGAGAAGATAGAAGCCCAGCTTTACACAGGCTTTCTTTAATGTTTGAACTCATTTTTCATCCTTAATATCTGTGAACATAATCTTTCCAGTAAGATTAAAGAAGTGTGTTTTTATCTGCTTGTCCAGAAAAGAAAAAGTTTTTCCTCCAGTATTTAGTATTTTGGGCTATGATTTAAAATAACAAATAACAAAAGGAAATATAAACTTACTAAGTTTTATATATATGCACAAAAAGAGATGACACAACTCTGAGGCTCTTACACCATCTTAACAAAAAGCAATATATTGTGGAGAAAGAATTAGAGGAGACAAATGTAGGAAAGTATATACCCACGGATGGGGAAACTATGGTGTAGTTTGTTAGGACTGTGTTAGATGGAAGGTGAATGGTGGCTTCTTCATTGATGAATGTCATCTCTAAGAGTGACAGTTGACTTCCTTTTCCAATTAAGGGAAGACACCTTTCTAAATAGAAGTTGCTGTTACCATTTCAGTAGAAGTGTGTGTTCTATTTAGACAGAAAGGCAAGGGAAGGGGTAATTCTTGGCACTGGCTCTTTCTCACTAGCATCTACTCAACACAGTCTAAATCTCAAGTGATGTGTTCGGAGCTGGCTCACACCAGAAACCGCACCCCAATTTGTCTCCATTTTTCTTTTTCTTTTGTTCTCATTGAACACGCATTCTGCAACTTCTCTGGGACCTTCTATATGCCCTTGTGTATGTAGTTAATCTTGCATGTATTTTATCTTACCAGCTGTAGAGGTTTAAATTAACAATGTCCCCCATACGCTAGCATGTTTGAACTTGGTCCCTAGTTGATGGTACTGTTTGGGAAGGTTAAGGAACCTCTAGGAGGTAGCTACCTGCTGGAAGAGGTATTTCCCTGGGGGTGGGCTTTGAGGATATTTATCCTCCTCTCCACTTCCAACATGCCCTCTCTCCTTTCTGCTTAGTTTTGAAGATAGTCCAGTTGGAATGTTCTGGTTGTACACACGGGCTCCACAGTTCAGTTTCCAGAATACATATAAAAGAGATGATCATGGTATGATTTTATAATCCTGGCACTGCACCAAAGATTCAGGACCAAGAGAGTAGTTGGGGCTCTGTCAAGCCTGATCAATGGGAGACCTTATCTCAAGAATTAAGGTCCATGGCACCTGAAGTACAGCACCCAGGTTTGACCTCGTACTACAAACCAGTGAGCATTTATAGTTATTTTTTGTGGGTTTTTTTTTTCTGTATTTTTGAAAAGTTCATACATTATATTTTAATCATATCCAGACCACGCTCCCCTGTCTGCACACCTGAGTGCATGTACTCTTCATATATATTAAGGGCTATTGAATCAAATATGTGTCTCCAAATACCCTTTGGTATAGCTCCATCCATTGGATACTGGTTAACCTGTTTAGTGTCATGTCCTGAAAGTAAACCAACTCTCCGTCTCCTAGCAATTCTCAGTTGCCAGTGCTTCCTCAGCTGAGACTGGGGCTTCTTACCTACTTCCCTGTTCTGTGCTGAGAGTTTCCTTAGCATTACGTGGGTCTTGTGCTTGCTGTCACCACTGATGTGCGTTCATATGAGTAACTCTCCAGCTGTCTACAAATCTCTGTTTCCTTTTCTTCATCCACCACCTCTGGCTCTTACAGTCTTTCTGCCTAGGCTTGCACAATACTGCCCAGGCCTTAGGTGGCAGAGATTTGATATAGGTACCTTATTCAGAGCTACACACTCTGCATTCTCTTATTCTCTGTGCTTTAGACAGTTGTGGCTTTCTGGGTTAATCACCATCTGTTGCATGAAGAGACTTCACTGGTGAGAGTTGAGAGATGTATTAAATATTCCTTCTGCCCTCTGTTCTACTCTGTTTCCCGAGCCTGAAGTGCAGAATTTGCATTGTAGATGTGTCACTTCAGGATAGACATTTCACAGACACTGCATAACAGTTAACAGTTTCCATCTGTTGTAAAAATAAGCTTCTTTGATGATTGGCGAGAGGTAGACTCGTCAGGCTCCTGGAGCTCCCCCCAGCTTGATCTGGCCTAGTCCTAGAACAGGAAAATGCCCAGGGTCTGACTTACATTCTATCATCTTGTTTACAAAATAAAACTTCTATACTTATCTCTATACAAACATAACTAAATCTAGAATAGGAGATTCCACTTTAAGCCTTTGCACACTGGATGTTTCTGATAGCATGGGTAATGTTCCTAAATAAATTCAGTCTCCATCAGAAACAAGGATTTTGCTTGAAAAGCATAGAATTGATGAAATTCGTTTTTGAGTTTTACTTACCAAGGACAGCAGAAGATATAAAGCATAAAATACAGATTATTCAAGTTTTAAGTCTGAAAATTGATGTCACTTGATCATTGAAACCTAAGTCACTTTTCCAGGCTTTTCTAAAGTCTTTCCTTTTCTCACAATGTTATTCACAATTGGCATGGTCTCTACTCGTTTGTGAACTAACATATCCACAGAGAAATTTGTGCAAGTCTTGTGAATTCTGATAACCATTTGGCTTATACTGCATGTCAGTTGTTGATGAAACACAATTTTCACCTCAAAGGTCACAGACATAGTTTACTATGAAGCCAAATATGAGTGTCATGGCCCAGGAAAACAGATCCAGGTTACCCAGAATTTCATTTCCCAATATATAAGCCATTTCTGAAGCTTTTATAGTCACAGAACAAGGAAGTCATATATAAAAACTTTTCAAATATATTAGTGGAAATAGGTAGCTGGGTTAAAGCGAAGCCATTGACCTTCTGCTATGAACTTCATATGCTTTCGAATGACATTTTTTTTTCTTTTAATTTTGCTTTTTGGTTGGTAGAAACTAGGGTTCTGTTGATACATTCCAAAAAGTTGTATCTGTTAGTCACATAATGTTAGGTCAGACACAGACGAGGAGGTGGGTAAGAAATAGCTAAATATGGGATTAAGGATAGCCCCAAAGAAATTGTAATTCAGCTCTGGTCCTGAAATATCCCAACTTCTCCATAATCACTGAGGTTTTAATGAGCAAATGATTCTTGTACAAGGTTCAGTGGCACGTACAGCAATCATTACAAGGTTAGCATTTCTGCAGATTCTAGTTCGCTTTTTCTTTCAACACTTAACACTTATTATTTTATCGTATAGAGATTGTTACACTTGACAGTTTTAACCAGTGCTGTGTCATCTATTTTCTGTGATTTCAATTAAGTCCAACCAGAGACCAGGAGTGTTAAAAAAGCGATAATAACCACATGCGCACCCACACAAGATCTGCTGTGCACTTGTTTAAACAATGCCCAACTTTCCTTCCTAGGATAAAATTCACCATTCTCTTTCAATTTAGAAATTCTCAGTGATGGCTTTGCTTTAATGGGTGTTGAGATTGGTGAAGAATGAGAATATGCACCGGAAGTTATTACAATAACAACATGACAGCCAGAGGCACCCAGTGAGTCTTCAGCTGGCCAGATAGCATAAGTTAATGGATCCCAACTGTTCTCTCAATTTCTGTTTCCACTGGAAAGCTGCAGAGAGTAGTTCAAGTTGAAGCATTGGGATTAGAGCTGAAGAAACAACACAAAAAGTTAAATCACATAAGAGCAGACATTTAAAAAGTACACATATTTTTTTTTAAATGGCAATTTTAATTAAGCCTCTCTTTTCACCCAAACTGGGTCATAGTTTTGATGATGATGATGATTCCCATTGATTGGAGGTTTTATCCCACTTACTTGTGGCTGCACATTATTCATTTTTTGTAAAAGTATTTCGTTATATTAGAAACATTGAAACTCAGAAAAAGAACCAGATTATGATTACAGAGGTAAAGTATACAATATCCAAAATGATAATAGAAATCAGCAAAAGGTTGCTAGAGTGATGCCCTATTAGATAAAGTATTGGCCCCTTTATAAGAAAAGAAAAAGTAAAAGAAAAAAATATCTTGCCATAGAGGATGAAGAAATGACATAACAGACATAGAGCAAGCAGAGAATTCCATGTCCCACAGCCCAAAAATGGAGAAAGAGACGAGAGAGAGAGAAAGAGAGAGAGAGAGAGAGAGAGAGAGAGTTGACATTCTTCCTTGGTAAAGAAACATATTGGAAAAGTGGAACTGTGTGAATATTGACTAAAGGGTTGTTACCTAGAGTCTTGATATCCACCAGGATGGAGAATTGTACATGAATCTTTGAAGCTATGGAGGGTTGGACTCAAGAGGTGAAGCATAAAGTAAGTTACATTGATTTACAGTTTCTAAGTCCAGTTCTGAAGTTTACATCAAAGGAAATGGAATTTTGATTTAGGACCTCAATATGTACACAAAACAATAAATATAGAAAGTGTTTGTGGGTACTTTATGTTATTCTCCCACTTTTATAAAACTTATTTCCATCAGGCACAAATTCAAAAAAAAATCCTTTCACAGATAGGAGATTTGTTGCCAAATCCATCAGGCTGCTGGCAGCAGGACTGGTGGGATTTTATGGGAATAAATGGTACCCAGAAGGACCTGTTGATAAATTGGGGGCTCAGGCTTTCCATCTCTCTCTCTCTCTGTCTCTCTCTCTGTCTCTCTCTCTGTCCCTCTCACACCCCCCCCCGTTTCTTTCTTTGCACATCTGTGTCACTGGAGTTTGGCCCAGAGGAAGAACACACAGTTGAAACTGAAGGAAGTGTGCCAAGAAAGACCAACATTCGGATCAGATGGGATGCAGATGAACATCTGTGCGGAGCCCAGAAAGCCAAGGACCAATTTCTTCAAGAGAAACAACTCTGCAGCATTCTGCCTCTGTAAAGCAGTCTCTTTTTTCACATCATGATTTTTGTCCTTTAAAGAAATGATGCTTCTTTCTGGACTGGACTTAAGTCTTATTTGCGCTCTCCTCTGCAAACGATACGTTTGTTACTTTCTAGATTACCAATTCCATGGCTCAGGCAAATAGCCTTTTATTTAAATGGCTTTTTAAAAATAGACTTGATTGCTCTCTCTCTCTCTCTCTCTCTCTCTCTCATAATGACAGGCACACAGTGAAAATCTTGAACTGTTACTCATTTTGGAGACAGAATTATTTTGTAACAATGATCTTCATGTTCTCCCATGTTCTGTGGGCTCAGAAGCAATTGTCTTTATTTTAACAATTAAGCTTATGTGACAGCAAATGACAGGTGCAATTGGTCTCACTTATGAGGCAGGCTCTGTATTCCGTAGTATCACCACAGACTCATTCTGGCTGGGTGTCAGGAAATTTAAGGCATTGAATGCAACCAAATTTCAGTTTGAGGGCACATTTTCAAGTAAACAGACATCTCTCTGTGTGTAACACCATACACGCCCTCACCCCAAACACCAATAACTTTAACAAGGTTTGTAAAACATGGGTCTACTAGTTTGATAACTCTGAGAGGTATTTGCTGTGAGATAAAACTGGTCACATGTTGTCTCTGAAATCTAAATTTAGTCAGCATTTTCTGTTTAGGGTTGGATACTACTTGATCTTGACTATGTAGGCCATATGGTTTCTGTTGGAACTACTGAATTCTGCCCTGGAAATCTGGAAACAAACACAGACAGTAGCCATAATTTTAGTCCAATGAAGCTTATATTTCAAGAAATAAAAAGCAAGGGGCAAGTGGTCTATGGGATGATTTTAATAAAATACAATTCATTTTATTTATAACCCAATGTACATCACTTTACTTAAAGACCCTTACTCCCTGTTCAATTAGTAAAATATCAAAGTATGATTAGAGGTGTGAAGAGAGTAGATGTGGCTTAAAAATGTAAGACGTGCAGCGGCTTTATGGCTGACCAATATAACATAACAGATGATACCTCCATGAGGACTAGCTTCTCCATTCTGGGAACAATCTTGTAACCAGGGGAGAACAGGTATGATTCTCCAGTCTTGTGAAGGTCCAGTGTAAGCTCAGAGCTTGCAACAAAGTGAAAAAAAATCAGAATTTTACACTTTCCATTTAGAGTCCAAGTCAGTACATTTGGACCTGATTTTTGGTAGTAATTTTGACTACATAAATATAGTCCTTGCTCTTGATGGGCAGTTACTGTGAGAAGTGAAAAAGAACATATTTTCTACATTATTCAACTGACAGAGACAGTAAGACAGACTATGAAAATCCAGAAACTCACCAAAAGGTGTACTTTTTCAGTTAATAATTACATTCCTCTGCTTTAATTATAAAGGTATTTTTCTTAGCAAGCTACTTAGCCTCCCCTGGGGAAACAACACTTAACTAATTTTATTCAGGTGGTCTAAAATTCAAGACGTGTCTTTGCAGTGATTCACACCTGGCCAGCTGGCTTTACACCAATATGCTAGATATGCCCCTGGCTCCTGGACAGCCTTATGGTCACATACTTTATTACATAAAAGCCTAAAGGAAAGAGACTGTAGTATTAGAAGCCGTGGTAGAGATGTGGAGCCACGGGGACAGGAAACTGATCTCCTGGCTTATGTATACAGCTTTCCTTTCCGCTTCAGAAGTGTTCCCAGTATTGTCTGCTAACTTCCAAAACATAGATTTTTTTTTTTCTACCATAAGAACAAAATGATTTGGACAAACTGTCTAAAATATCATTACCACATTGGCCTGAGAGCAGAGTTTACAGTCTCCATTCTTCCATCTATTCTCTTAATGGCTCTTTTAATAAAATCAAGTAGAACTATTTCACAGTTGTGTGCATGCATAAAATATGAGGCTGTCACTCATTGTTTAGGTTTTTATGATATTGCAGCTATGAAGATATAAAGATCCAAGCTCCTACTGAGGATGCAGGTAGGTGGAAATGGGTGGTAGGTGAAGGCATAAGCTGTGGAGTCAGGTCTTCACACCACAAAGATGAGATTGCTAAAATAAACAAGGAAAACAGTGGAACAAGCATAGGCAGATGCTTTCATGTGTAAAACAGTTGCCAAAAGTATGGATGGTGTGGCTGGAGGCATGGCTTAGCAAGTAAAGTGCTCGCTGATCAAGAACATGGACTCTTCGCTGTCTGAGCCCTGAGGAGACAAAGTCAGAAGAATCCTGGGGCATGATAGGTAGCCATGTAGCCAGGGTGAGTTTTAGGTTCAGTGGGAGACCCTGTCTCAGAATCAATAATCAATCAATCAATCAATCAATCAGGTAGAGAGAGGAGGACAGCTAAGTTCAACTTCTGGCTTTAGAATGTGCGTACATATACACACATATGCCCTCCTCCACACATGTGCATGCACACACATACAACATACACAGCAGACACATACATACACATAAGAGTGAGCAGTGGGACTGAATGAAGGGTAGGAATTATGCACAGTGGCCACAAACCCTCCAAACCCATCCTGGTAAAGGAAGACACTATTTTCTGGAAAGCATCATTATTCAAAGAGACACTTTTTCACTACTTTGTGTACTTAAAGATACTCGGTGATACATTACCTTTGAATCATGACAGCCTATACTGAAATTCATACATGTAGCCATGGTGCAATGGATTCTTGGTACAAGGGCATGCATCATTTTTGGATCCTTTAGGTCTGTGCATAGAAAGCAAAGCTTTTCGATCTGTGTCTCGCTCCCTGTATTTAACTCCTCACAAAGACGCCTGAAGCAGTCGTGACAGACCTTCACTGGAGAGCAAACTTCTCTAAACACTTTGCAAAGATGAAGTGTGCAGCCAGCCTCATTAGTATTCTGTAAATCATCGCTGGCTGGTGGAGACTCTAAAATCAACATGTAAATACCAACATGGGTTCCAATAATTGAGTGTATGGTGTGGGGGCGAAGTACTGCGGCCAGCGCAGGGGGACAGAGTGAGGGTTGAGAAAGTTCCTTTACAAAAAGCTGTCAGATATGATTTACTGACCTGGCTGTCTTTGGGTAAGCCTCACTGAGCACTCTGAATCTGAGTGCTCTCCACTGGCAGACGTCTCCATAATCCAACAAAGACAGGGAGTTATAGGCAGTCCATAAAAGTGATGTCTTTTGTTTAGTCCTAACAGAGTGTCTCAACGGGGAGGCAGAATCAATGAAGTGCTAAATATAATATGAAATCAATTTCCCCTTTCATATCTCCATGAGATTAAGAAAAGATTCTTGTTTTCCCGGGGCTGCTAAAAGTCCAATTGTCTTCCGGTAGTTAGAAGAGAAGACCAAGAGAATTCAAGATTATTTTTAAATTAATTCATTTAGGCACTTCATTTTGAGACGGATTTAGCACGTTTCATCTGTTTAAAGAATCATCAGGGCCTGAGTGAGATTGGTTTTCCAGATATAACGTGAAATCGTTTGAGAGGGGTTAGATTTAATGAGGTCTACTTTGAGAAAAGCAATCATCTTAGAAGCCAAAGAAAGAGAAGACTAAGCTACAATCTAGGACCAGTGCCAAGCACTTAGGATGGTTTCTAAACATTCTGATGCAACAGCTAGTTGACTGCTTCAGAGCAGAGACTGTTGTCAAATGCTGAAAGCTAAACTTCATTGCTCATGTTCGAGTGTGGTGTTGGTGGTGTGTCACGGAATACGACAGCTCCAGGGATGTTTGTCACCAGAATGGACGATTTTCACTAATGAAATATAACTTCCCAATAAGGAATAGTTGATGGTGAGGAGATGGTGGAGGTGTGAATATTCTCTTGTGCTTTAGCATATGACAGGCAGAATCTTAATTGTTATCAACTCTGGACATGTTTCCTTTCTCTATAATATATAAGCATATGTATATATGGGTATAGTTCATCATATTTCTAAAATCATTCTTCACAACCTGTAGCTAATTTATTTCAGTTAATCTAAAATTAATTATAGCAAGGGTGATTATCTCTCCCATTGTTTCAAGTGATAATTTGCTTAATAGTATAGACAGTACATTTTTCTTTTCTCTCTCTTTTGCAGTACTTGGGGCTTGAACTAGGGCCTGTGACACATTGCAGTAACTACTCTGCTACCAAGCTAAACTCCTACTCCAAGCCCTCTGTTATGAACTTGCTGCAGATAAAAGAGATAAATAACATGAGCAGAGTGATAATATAAGAAAATACAGCCAAGAAGGAATTCGAAATAAAAAAAGATTTCTTAGAGAAATGTTTTAAAGGGCAAAGAGAGAGAGAGAGAGAGAGAAGACAGGTAGACAACATTTGCTATTGTGCAGGGCAAGCAGGAAGGAGTTTAGGGTAGGAAGAATTCATGCCCCAGGATAGCTCTGAGAAAACCTCTACCAGGCTAATGAGAAAATCCAAAGAGGAGGTTTGCATTGGTAAGAACACACAGCTCTGCTAGGCCTCCCCCCTGAACTACTACCCCACCATGCTCAGGCATTCTCTGGGAGAAGTCTGGAGGCCACCTGGCCTGCACCCCAAAGATTTATTAGTCAGAGGCTATCTATTTCTGATATTCCTCTCAATAGTCTATCTCTTGAATAACAATCTGAATTTCTTATTCCCTTTCAGACAACTCAGAAACCCCGTTAAGGGAATACTGTGGAATACCAATCTAGCAAAAATGAAAAGAAAAATCTGTGCATGTGATCATGCCACATTTCTGCCTTGAACATATTCTCAAACGCAGATACAAGGCATATACCAAGTCCCTAAGGCTAATTTACACAAATGAAAACTGAAACAGTGTACTCATGTATTGCTGTAACAGCACAGGAAATGACCGTTCATGTCTATGTCATCATTTGCAGTGCTAGGTTTTAGATTATCCCTGAGGTTATCAGAATTCAGAATGATAATCCTTTCAGAAAGAGTAGTATAGCCATCAGGTCTCATTTTAAAAAGCAAACAGATAGTAATAAAATGTTTTATATAAATGGTAGCCTGATAACTGTGTTCACCAATAGGAAAAATCTAGAAACCAAATGTATAAAAACATGTACACCTTTAACATTTTATTATTATGCCTTTTGAATCTTGATTTCCCTGTCCAAATATCCTGTCCTGAAATGGCCCCACACATGTTATGTGCTGTTCCTTTCTGACAAGCAGAGAGTACGATATCTCAAGGACACTAAGTCTTTCTCCAAATATTTCTCTCCTCTAGACTCTGCAATAGCATCTTACATTCCAATCACTGAGTCTTTTTCCTTGACAAGATCCAGAGCAGTGATTGGGAAGAATTATGTGGGTTATGGAAATTCTAGAAGAGAAGTGCATTCTCAGCCTGTCTCCAACAATGGGAATTTTATTTTTGTTTTTTGAGACAGGGTCTCCTTTTAATCTCAACTGGCCTGTAACTCACTATGTAGACCATGCTGGCCTCCATCTCACAGAGATCCATCTGCCTCTGCCTCTGGGATAAAGGCATGTGCCACTATGCCTGTCCCCAATAATGGGAATTTAATTGTAAAAATGTATGAGGTAGAAGGTGAGAATCAACAGTAGAAATGATCCACTGACCTCCAAATGGTCTCAGTGTCACATAGATGCTATCACACACACATGTGAACATGCATGCACACCCAAAGATTTAACATATATGCACACACACATAGCACTCATACTTAAAGGTTGAAACATGTACTCTGAGTTCGTGTTCAAGTACAGAGTATAGCATGTGTTTCATCGAGAAACAGATCTAGGTCTCTGATTTGTTTAGAATCTCATTACCTGATATCAAGTGATCAAGTGAGTGTCTCTCTAATAAGATCTATCTCCCACTCTCGTGTCTCCAGAGAAAGAAACTGAGTCAGTCTGTCTGGAGCAAGGCAGAGTTTTGGGCTGAGTCATTGGAGCAGTGGCCGCCCTGCTCAACCCCCAGTCTGCTGTGCTGACATGGCCTGCATTTCATCCCATTCTCCACTCAATGGCAGCTTTGCTAAGGAGTTTATTTTCTCATTGTGCACCCGGTATGGGTCAGAGCTGCTTGTGCATAAAGAACCTCTTGGGGCTGCTTTCTGTAGAAGAGGCCAATTAGAGTTTTATGGACTCTCCAGTACGAGTGTTAATGTTTGATAAAACCTAACTACATGGCTTCTCATGTTTAACTGCATTGAACCATTGTTCCAATGCTGATTACTCAAAGGGCCATCTTGCAGTACACTCTCAGTGCTCCCACCAGTCTCAAATCATGCTGAATGTTCTTTTGCAAAAGGCCAGACTTGCTCATCATCGGCTGGCTTGGGGCCTGAACTAATGGGGCCGCTCTTTGTGAACATTACCTTCTGATCTGCTCATGGCCTGTCACTTATGTTTGGAGTTCATGATCACAAACTTTCAAATGACAATTTGGCTCTAAACTCTGGTTTCTGTGTGATTTCTTAGGACACCCAATTCTTTGCAGTGTATATGTGACTCGACACTGAGAACAAGAAAGGGTGCAAGGCTCTGCCTGCCAATAACAGGAGCCCAATAAAGTTAATTGTTTCTCCGTTAGGCATTTTGCTAGTGCCCCGAACACATGGAACCCATTATCTGGTGCTGCAATGTTGTTAAATAAAATGTGCAAAAAAGAAAATACAATTATTGCTAAAGTAAAAACATACCACAAGGGGTTATTAAAAAAGCAAGATGTTTTACATTTTAAGGATGTCTCCCTGTTGCATGTTGAGTTTAGGGAAAACGATTAGCTCTGAGACACTGCTGTGCCCACGTTAACCTTTTCTTGCTGTTCCATTGTCTTGCAGTTGCCTGAAATAAATGGAAGCAGACTTTTTGATCCTCAAGGAAAAGAAAATCTTTAATAAAATTAAGGGCGCATTATGTCAATGTTGGAATACAGACCACTGACTTAAGATGCAGATTGACTGTAAGGAGCAGGATTCTTTTAAGTTCTCTGGACAAGTCTGAGCTGCCTGTATAATTCATTTATTCACAACAGGTTACAAACTTCATTTATTAGCAAAGTGGTCATCATCATCTGAAGGAACTGTGTTCCAGTGTAGAATGAAAATGAATGTAGAAGGATGCACTAAAACCAGACAAACGCAATCCTCTTTTGGTTGTGCTTAAAAGAACCTAAGAAGCCTAATAGACACAATGTGTTTAGAAGATGAAAAACCATCACCAACTTCTAAGTACCTTCAAAAGTTTGCTTCTTGCCAACATTTCAAATTGCATTATATTCTCTAA
This sequence comes from Eospalax fontanierii, assembly GCA_035773235.1. Taxonomy (NCBI): domain Eukaryota; kingdom Metazoa; phylum Chordata; class Mammalia; order Rodentia; family Spalacidae; genus Eospalax; species Eospalax fontanierii. Next base: position 89,831,553 of record CM069531.1, on the reverse strand, counting down.
ATGTAAGATGCATATTAATTCTTTTATTTAATTTTAAATGATTTCCGATAGATTTGAATGAACTGTGATCATATACTATTTACTGATGTCCAAAAGGGATGATTTGAAATGTTTTGTGAAATCTGTATTTGGTTTGCTTGCATTTGAAACACAGGCATTCCAGGAACGCTCAATTAGCACACTTAGCTTAACTGAGTTGTGTATAAAAGCCCCAATAGTCTTGAGATCAGAAAATAGAAAACACTATATTGGATTTTTAATATTGATGTCTATAATATTTTATATTACATTTTCTCTCTATTTTCTCTAACATGTAAGTACTATTTAAAGTACAAATATAACAAATTTGAAAAAAATGTATTAGAAACTGGCTGTTAATTGTCCTACCAAAATATATAGTTGTCTGTTTGTTACAGAATGTCCACCCTCAGGGTCTCCGTTCTCCTCAGTTCTGTATATTTATGATGAATAGGAAGAACAATTGGCTAGAGAGAAGTCTGGCATTTCCAGTAGAGAGCATGGATCATTCAAAATTATGGTTGTGTGTTTATTACAAAGCACAAACTTTTATACTTCCTAAATCTAACACTTTAAATAATTATTAGTTCTGAACTCAGCTTAGTATATCACTTTTTCACACTTAAAAAATAATCAAGGTGAGAAGAAACTTAAGCAGTTTCTGTTTACTAATTGTATCCTGCTGGATCATCATAAACTACTTTATGCAAAATCTACAGTACAGTCTGGATACATCCATGGGAAAGCAGGAATATTCCTTCATATCCTAAGGAAATTTGTAAAATCTGCTAAGTTTTACCCTCAGGATCATTGAGATATGATTATCTTTTAATCACAATTTTAAGGATTTATTAGAGGTATAATTATATATTTCTTTTATGTTGGATTTTATATTAGTCCTGGTGGAATCACAAGTAGGCTTTTCAGACTTCATTGATCAGAACCAAAAAGTACCCCAAGTTCTGTGATCTCAAGTTCGGATGGTGTTCTGCAGCAATAATGAAATCCCATCCTAGAGTGAAGCCTGATAGACAATAGTATGTTCTAAAGGGTAGTAGACAATTCAGTAGCCTCAGAAAGTCCCTGAAATTGACCAAGTTGAGTAGGGCCCTCTACCTCCAAGGGCTTTAAGCCCTAAGAACTTCTAAGAGACACTCTCAAATACATAACTGGAGCTGCCTAGAGGCAGCCGCACTGGCTGATGCACTGGTAATGGGATCAGACGAACTGAGCTGCCTGGAAAGGACAGTTTCCAACCTCTTGAACCTCCAGTGGGTTGTGCAGTGCACTCTGGGAATTCCGCTTTTGTAATCTGTCACTCATGCTGGGGTGCGCTTTGGTGACTGGACTGAATAGTTTTAGTTGCCCACTTGACACACAAAGGAAGAGGGAACCTCAACTGTGGAATTTTCTTTATCTGATTAACCTATGGACATATGCCGTGGGGCATTTTCTTGATTGCTGAGTTAGGTGGGAGGGCCCAGCTCACTGTGGGTGGTGCCACCCCTGGGCATGTGGTCCTGGGTTGTATAAGAAAGCAGGCTGAGCTCAGGACAGAGGAGCAAGCCAGTGAACAGTGTTCCTTCATGATGTTCCTACGTTGAGATTCTGCCTTGGCTTCTCTGGATGTTTTATCACAGCAATAGAAGCTAACTAGAACCATGGTGCAGCTGTTTCCAAGTCATTTTGACTTCTGTAAGTAGAAATTATATTCCTATAAATAACCCTTCACCCATATTCTTATATATTATCCTGATAAAACCCAAGTTGGATTCACCAAGTTGTACTTTGTTGGTATTCTGACTTTGATTTGTCATTAGTTCCATATCTGGAATGAGCAGACATCTGTTCTTGCCTTCCCAGGAACAGTGTCCTGAAACAGAGAACAGACAGAAGCATCAAATGGCCTGTCAGCTTTCACTCTAACTTGAACAGAATATATTTATAGCTACACAGCCACACTAAGTGCCATAACTTATAATGCCCTAGCATTTCCAGGAAGAGTTCTGGTGGGACAATAGGCTTTAGCTTCCCTTTGCTAAAAATTAAGTGAGCTGCCACTTGAAAAGCAATTTTATTATTAGGAAGAGTTCATCTTTTTAAATGAGATCATGAGCCACTATTGATAACCCTGATTTCTTTAAAAAATTCTTTATTTGTTATTTTTATTTTATGGTTACGAGAGGATTGCCTGAATGTATGTAATTACATTTGTGGTCTACAATGGCTGTAGAGGACAGAAGAGAGTATCCCCTGGATCCTGAGTAAGGACAGTTTTTAGCGGCCATGTGGGGCCTCTGAAAGAGCAGCCAGTACTCTTAGCACCTAAGCCATCTCTGCAGTCCCCCTGATTTCCATAAAATATTTTAAAACTACATTTTTTCAACTCTACTGTGTGTGTGTGTGTGTGCGCGCGTGTGTGTCAGGGGGTACACATGTACCATGTAGAAATCAGAGGACAGTTTAGGAGAATCATTTCTCCCTTCCACCATGTGGGGACAAGGGATCAAACTCAGGTAACAAGTCGCTTTCCCTCCTGATCTGTCTCATAGGGCCCTTGATTTCTCTGAAAAAGTTTTCAAGTACTGGAATAGGATGACTTCTCTCTTATTTCAATCCACTTGCTCACCATGATAATAGCATTGCTTAAAAAGGAAACTGAGATAATTGTAGGATCCCTTAAGTGATATAACTAGGTTTCAGCAACTTCTAAAATTAATTTGCATATTTAGTAAGCAAATTAAATCATCCACATGACTGTAAATATTGTGCTGAAAGTATTGTGATATAACTATTCAGCAGGTTTTAGATTTCACACAATGTGACTTATTATATAATATTCATATGGTTGTGCAACTTTTCTACACATTTCTAGTGGCTTGAAAGCAATTAAATGTGGGAATTTAATATATGAATATGTTGTATGGATATTACAACATTTAAAGAAAATGTGTTCTCTGGATGCGTGCCTCAGCGATCGGTATCAGGCTATACAGCTTGCCAGCAAGATATTTTACCTTATAAACCATCTCATCAGACCTAGACTTACTCTGCATCAAGCAAAAATTAGATGCATTTTAATTTTAAGGTGTTCAAGATTAGTTCTATGAGTTTCAAAGTTTTTATAGGAACATGTACTTTGTACGGAATCTTATGTAAAGTTCTAATATATAAAACAAGTAAAGGAGTATTTTGCTATGTCTATTTTGAAGCTTGATGTCTGCAATCTCAAGTAATTCCTGAGCTCTTCAATGCTTTGCTAAACAAGGTTATTTCTGAAATCATAGATTTAGATTACAGTGGTAGTTCTATCTATGCATTCTTTGTGCAAATTCTGTATTCTTATGTGACTGTAAGCTATTCAGAAAATATTTGATTTTCCAACCTTAGTATTCTTTGCTAACATTTGAATTGCTTCTCTACATTTTCAGCATCATATGTAAGGGATTGCTCGAGATTTTCATACAAAATTCTCAATTCAAGACATAAACATACTATCTTCAAGATGGGAACATTTTGTGGATAACACATTTGTGTTTGGAAAAAGTTTAAATAATAAATTATTATGTGTATGATGGAACTTAGAAAATAATGAATCGTAATTTTTTTTCATAGTCAACACAGTATTTTTGTGTAGAGTTTTCATATTGTCTGGATTATAGGATCTGGGAACTCTTTGGAGGAAAATAATAGTTTCACCCTTAGAATCTGTCATTGATTTAATAAAACCACTCATGGAAATTGTTTAGAATGAGCATTATAATAGAGGAAACTCTGGAATGTAACTAAGTGTGCAGAGCACCTGCTCAGTATCCATCTAGCCATGGATTGGTTCTCAGTACCACATAAATCAGTTATGGTGTCATACACCTGAACCCCGGCACTTGGGAGATGGAGGCAGGAGGATCATTTCAGAGTCATGCTTGTCTACATAGTGTGATTGAAGTCATCTTGAAATGCATGAGATCCTTTCTCAAGGAAAAAAAGGGGAGTAATGAACCAGGGATTTTCTTTTTGCATAGTAAAGAACAGCAAATGGCAGTTTATTAGCAAATAGAAGGGATGTTTCATTTTGTAAGAACAGAACACATAGTAAGACATGGTGGCCTGTCAGGTTTGCTTCTCAGTGAGCAGGCAAGAGGCAGGGCTTGGGTAGGACACAGGGCGCTGACCATTTAAGGATCCCCTTTGACATTTCACACTGTGACTTCTATTACCCCACCACTCAGAAATATGTAGCGCCATCCACAGTTGCATGCATCTGTGATTGATTGATTTAAACAAAGAAGAGAAAGCTGATAGGTCACATCTCACAGCTTAGATTTCCAGGCTATATGACTCGAAGCAGGTCAGTTGAGAGAGCCATGTTGGAGTTAAAGAATAAGGCCTTCCTGCCAGACTAAGAAGCAGAAAGTACTCCATTTTATTACTTCGCAGGGACTCTATTTCTTACTCGGAATTTAGTCCAGGTTCAAGAATTAACTCAATTTCTTCACTTCACATGGAAATCAGGGGCATCAGCTGGCTCATTATCCTGGAAAGGAGCTCGTGTAATAGAGGGACCCGTCCCTCCGTTGGCAGGAAGACTTACCTCTTAGAGTCCCTGATTCTCGGTACTACACCAGTAGTCTTGCAGCCAGCCTTTCTAGAGCTATGAAAAACAGATCAATTCTGGCTCAGGTTTTGCTCTAAGTATATGTAGCTTACACCACGTACTTAGTTGTTTGAGGAATTCTCAAGTGTTTTAACCAATCCCACCACCTCTGCCTGCTCCCAGGGTTCATGATTTTATAAACAGCCTCATTATCCTTTCAGTGAGATTTAGGGGGTACAAAAAGGGAAATGCATATATTCCATCCTATGATGTTTGACTTGAAATCTCTGTTTCTGGCACGTGTTTCTTACATATTTGATTGCATGTGCCCTGCTCATCTGGATATATCTCTACTTGTCAGGTGTGCAGAGGTTACATAAGGAGTGTGTGTGTGTGTGCGTGTGTGTGTGTGTGTGCAATGATCAAAGATTCCTGGATGCAGTGCCCTTATTACCTGTCAGGACTGGCATCTTTGATTAAGAACAGGTGCTTTGCTTACCGTCTCTGCATTTCTGTCTGCGTCAAATAAGAAGCAGAAGTAAGACTTTCTATGGGCTTTTAGCCTCTTTTCCAATTCTCTGGTTCAGGACAACATGCCAAGACACCGGCAAGGATCTGAATTTGTGGCTGACCAATTGTCCCACATCCCGCCACGACCCACACACATTTGCAGTTGGGAGATGGGAAGTTCTGATGTGGGTCTGTTGCAGTCCTATCTCCATGTAGTTTCAATTTAATCAGCTTCCGTACATGCCATAATTACAGCTTCCCTGATCTGTCCTTATTATTTGTGTGTGGTGACATAATTTATTTTGAAATCTCTATGCTTGGAAGGCAGCATCCCCTTATTTCTTAATCAGATACAAATGTTCTTTATCTAACTCTTGATGTATTCCTTTGATCATTAGATTGATAGTGAGTTAATGATGTGCCCCAATCACCTCTTCATATAGAAATTCTGATATTTCACATCATCAATAACTGTATGGGATCTATTCAGTCTTTCTGTGATTAGCCTAGATATAAGCTTATCCAATTGTGACTTAATTTAATCCTCAATTATAGCCAAGGTAATAGATGACTTAATTTTTCCATGTACAATGCTTGGGTACTTTGGGAGTCATGTTTAGTTCAAATCATCTCAGAAGGCTTTGTAAGGCTGAACCATATTTGATAAATTCACGTGAAAGAGGTAAGTCAGGAAAGCCATAATTGGGACTAAATTCAACAAAGTTGGAATATAGTTGATTCTAGGGAGATTAATTCATTTTTAATCATAGGAGAAAATTATGTTTAGTAGATAAATCATAATATTCCAAGCTTAAAGAAACATAAATGAGTAATAGTCTATCTAGCCTCTGTCATCAGAGCATCATGATTCAAAAAGTATGTCCAAAATGACCCTGAGTAGTGCTAAAGGCTGAACCCCAAAAGGCTTCAGATAATTGAGAAAGGGGGATAATAGCACCAGAAATTCCAGAATTCCGTCAGCAGGGAGCCAATGTTTAAACCTGTGGGTCAGCAAAGCTCAGCCTCACGGAAGAGAAGTGGCTTAAAGTGAAGGTGAGAGGCATGGGGAGGCAGTCCATACCTGGGCTTCTGAGCAGGATGGACATTTTGAAGAAGAGCTAGATAATTATCCTGGTTTCGCTGCTATCATCTATAATGTCAGTAAGCTAAAGGCAATACTACAAAACTATTTGCTACATGAAAAACTCCTGTTCAGATTGTAAAATCAACTAGGAATGTATTTAATTAAAGATTTCTAATTAAAGAGCCTCATGTCCTAGGACTCAAAATAGATTTTAACTTCTTTAAGCTCAGGCAAAGAATGTCTATCTTAATTTGGTAGAAGCTTATTTTAAAAGACTCAAAAGTACCATTAACATACCTTTTCGAGTTATAAGAAATTCTCATAAATTACTGTTTACCATGAGATAGCTAGAGATTCTTCAGTGGGAAAAAAATACTGAAGGACTCCTAATTGTATTTAATTTTAAAATGAAGGATTTCCAGCAAACACTTGGGATACCAATGCCTTCCGGGGACAGCCAGCTGGGAAAGAAGGAAGAGATTAATACAGAAAACCTTGTGGACCATCCCAATCCTATTCCTTAGGCGCTTGACTGAAGGCATTAAGTTTTATTTTATTAACTTCTTTCTTGCCCTCCTAGAGCTGAGGGTGCTCACTCCAGGGCTCCTGTAGAACCGCCCCAGGGAACCTCAGAGCAAAAGGTTTGGAATCACAGCTGGCTGTGATTAGGAGGATTGGGAGAGATCAGTGCTTGATTAACTTTCAGCTGCTATTGGTTTGCCCCAGTTCCTGCAGGAGAATTAATCCACAGGTTCGAGTAAATGTTGGATCTTAATGGATACCAGACACATAGAGGCCACCCAGACCACCAAGATTTTGCAACTCCTTTCCTCACATTTAATTGTACAAATGAATTCATTCCTCCTCCTCACCCAGTGACCAAAATAACTCAGCCTCAAGGGTTTTTCTCCCAGGGTCACTTTTGCCAGTCTTCTGTTCCAAGAGAGTGCAGGTTCTTCTGGGTAATGTCCAGTCCTTAGTTCTTGAATCTTGGGAAGCAGGAATTCCGTTGTTTGAACTCTGGGATATGTGCTAGATGAACAGCAACGCACCCTGCCCTCTGTATGCTCTGTGTCTGTGATATCATACAGCTTTAAAATGAATGTCTCTACTTTTTTGTTGATATTGTTCAGGGTTGGTAATTGAATTCAGGACCTTGTACATGATAGGCAAGTGCTGTATCTCTGATCTATGTTCCCATTCTCTCTGTTCTTCATTTCTTTGTACAATATATTTTCACTCTCCTCTCTGGTTAAAAATATGTGATTTCTAGTTCAAGGTTTCTGAAAGTGAAGAATGTGTATCACATTTCATCAGATCTTTCAAAAAATGTGTGTGTATGTGTGTTTGTGTGTATGTGTTCCTATGGAGGGTGTTTGTTCATGTATGAAAGTGTGTGTGCACATATGTGTGCATGCTTGTGAAGCTCAGAGTATGACTATAGGTCTTATTACTGAAGCGCCACCTTCTTTTTTCTTTAGACACAGGCTCTCTCATTGGCCTGGACTTTACCAAGTAGTCTAAGCTTGCTGGCAGGGAAGCTTCAAGCGTCCTGTTATTGCTGTGTCCCTATAGCCAAGATTACAAGTGTGTGCTACCACACACAGGTTTTGTTTTTTTTTTAACATGGACTCTAAAGATTGAATTCAGGGTTTTTAATTTAATTTTTATTTCTATATGTATGAGTATATTGACTCCGTGTATGTACGTGTACTGGAGTAGTTCAAGGCCCTTGGAGGTCAGAAGAGGGTGTTGGATCTCCTGGAATTGGTATAGACAGTTGTTAGCCACCTTGTAGGTGCTAGGAATCAAATATGGGTCTTCTGCAAGAGCATCCAGTACTCTTTAAGTGCTGAGCCATCTCTTCAGACCCTGAACACAAGTTGTATGCCTACAAGACAAGCTTTACTAAGTGAGTCAGCTTCCCAGGCTCACATCACATTTTAACACTTTATCAAGGTAGTCCGACAATTGTTTTTGTTGCTGTTTTACTGGAACCTAGGTGTCTAGGTTCTTACAGTCTTCAGGTTATGAATTTGTTTAGTAAGAAAGGACATTCTTTTTGCTTACTGAATGTTCTTATGTAAATGAATTTAGGAAGTCATTCTAAATGGAAGACAGCACAAAAGTAACACACAGATTTGTTTAACTCTCAGAAATCTTTTGTTTACGTCTTGAATTGTTGTGATCTCTTTCATCTACAAGAGTTACACTATCAATAGCCAAAATGTGTAAATGAAAATAAAATATTAAGCATTCTAAATAAGTCAATAATTATTTTCTCCCTGAGACAAAACCCATTTCACTCAGAGTCTAATGAATTTAATGAAGTCATTGAAGAGAGAAATAAAGGGAGGGCTTGGAATTTGCTGCAGTGCTCACAAAAATGTCCTTTCAGAATTCTGCTTCAAATGAAAGGCATACTTTCCATCTGTGACTTACTGAAGTTCCGTACTGTCTTCCTTACTTTTCTGTCACTGCAATAAAAGACCATGACCAAGGCTCCTTATAGAAAAGATGTTATTTGGCTTAAGGTTCCTGAGTGAGAGTCCATAGTGACGGAGGGAGAAATGGATCCAGGAGGTGACAAGTGACCACAGCAGAAAGTTGAAAACTCACGTCTTCAGGCAGGAACAGGAAGCAGGGAGAAACAGAATGGAAATAGGCATGGCTATGAACTCTCAAAGCCCACCCCCGTGGCATGCTTCTTGCAGCATGACCATGCCTCTTAAAGGTTCCATGACTCTCCCCCACAGTGCCTGGAACTGGGGACCAAGTGTCCATACATATGGAACCAATGACAGACATTCTCAATCAAACCACCATACTCGGTCACCTTTGTTTATAAATTTTATATATCCATTTTCTTCTATTAAAACCGTTTTGGTTAGTAAACATCTGCAGAGATAAGTGTTTATTAGGAATCATGCGAGTTGCTGGGGGTAGCATTTTACCCAGTGACACTTCTCTGCCACCCGCTGTACTGACTCACATCTGAACCCAACGTTTTCCTCAGGCCTTTCCTTGCGGAGGCCTGGCACTTGTTGAATTGAAAATTCATTTCTCTTCATAGATGAGCCCTCAGTTCTCCATTCTGCCATAAGTTCCCATTATTTCTCCTTTCTTGAATGTAACAGGCCTTGATTTCAGCTACACCTAACTTGTAGGCTATAATAACCATCTTTTGCAAAGAATTATTCATCCATTGTCAAGGTTTATTTTTTTCTTCTCCACCTCAGTATAGCTGCTTCTCCTCCTCCCCCCCCCTCCTCCTCCTCCTCCTCCTCTTTCTTCTTCTTCTTCTTCTTATTCTTCTTCTTCTTCTTCTTCTTCTTCTTCTTCTCTTTTTGAATCACACATTTAGCATTTAGCAAATGGTCCATTTGTTTGTCATTTATTATTTTGGGGAATTATCTGTTCCTTATAAACTGATTGTAACCTCTCAGTGTAGGAATGAATTCTTTTACAACTGCAACAGCTTTTAGTTCATATAAGTATCTTTTAAAATATTTACTCTTTATGGTACTCAAGATATTAATGAAAGAAATAATGTAAGGTAATTTTCAAGTTGTTTGATGCAAAACTTCCACCACAATCTTCCATGTCCAGAATAAAAATATCATTAAGATTTTGATATGTATGAATGCTGCTGAGTAGAGTTCTGAAGGCTGAATGAGAGAGTACATACAGAGTAACAGCTTCCCAATACATTACAAGTCCTATGGAAGCATAACTCATAATCTGGCTGATTATTACTGTGTTTCAGTTTCCAGCCATTGAATGGATTCAATGACTGAACAACTGAAGAAAGCATTAGGCAAAGTCAACTATAAAAATCAGTATTTCTTTCCTGTGCTTTATAAGAGTGTTTATGATATCTAAAAACAATCCCAACGGCAATGTATCTATGGAGATTGTGGTATAGGGTTTTATCTAGCTCAATTATCAGAGATAAACAAATGTTGCTCCCTTTGAGGAATAGACTTGTGAATAAATGCATTCTAAAATGCTTTAAGAATTAGGAAGAACAGAAAAGATTCTTTGCCTAACACTGACTTTGCCATCCACTTTGGCTCACAGTTTTCCTTTCCTTGATAAGCTAATTGGAAAAGTAGTTCAGTTTGAAGAAGCAGCAGGATATGGACAGCAGAGTATTTGTATCCTTTCACTTTGTCCCAAGAGGTTAAACAGTAAAGAATCATGTATCGGTTGTCTGTTGGAGATTCTAGGCCACTAAACTTGATCTGGAGTTGTAGCTGACAATGATTTTGGAGTCAGCACAACAACAAGCAGAGCAGAGAATTCTTCCTTTTTCAGGGGATGGGGTTAGTCAGGGTCTCACTTCAGAGACCTGGCTGGCCTGGCAGTTGAAATATAGAACAGACCAGCCTTGAACTACAGAGACCTGGCTGCTTCTGCCTCCAGGGTGCTGGGATTAGGGCATGCACTATATTTCTCCTCCTCCTTTTAGCCTCCTCCTCCTCCTCCTCCTCCTCCTCCTCCTCCTCCTCGTCCTCCTCCTCCTCCTCCTCGTCCTTTTCTTCTTCTTTTTCTTCTTGCACACTAGGTATAGGTGGCTTTTCTCATGTTATAAAAGACAAGGATGAAATACTGTAACTAGACAGTTGGTTCCTAGTCCTTGACTTTGCCTACCAACCCTTTAGATAGTTTGTATTCACATATGGAGAAGGAGATCCATTCCTTTGAACTTACCATCTGCCAAAGAAGAGCACAGAACTGGCCTAGAGGTGCCCACTACAGTGTTTGCTTAGACTTTATTTGGGTCTGTGGCTGAAAAATGGAATCAGTTAGGGAACGAGGTGGTAGGAAGCAGAGTCAGTAGGTCTCTGGCTTAAAAGAATGCTCCTGGAATGAAAGTCGCACATGGCTGGAGAGTGATGGATATTGCTAGAGAATGAGGATTAATGTCATTAAACTAGAAATGAATGACAGAAACAACCTAAACAAGGAGACCATATATTAGGGGCAGCAGTGGGACTTACTAGAGGCACCTCCAGCAGAGGGAGGCTTGGTGGCAACTAAGAATTCTAACCTTTCAGTCATATCTATTATCTTCTTGGCCTCTTCTAGTGAGTCCTCTATGAGATGCCTTCTTGATTAGAAGTAAGTTTGAGGCACTGAAAATAAAGAGCCATTGCCTCAAGAAAATCAAGTGGCTCCTAGATTTTCCCAGTGTTGTGCCTGTTTTCTGGAAGCCTGTTTTCAGGATTGTGGCTCTTTTCCCTGGAGAACAGTAGAAAGAAGTGTGATCTGCAGTTCATTAAGATCTTGTTTTGGCCTCATGAAGACAAGGAATTGTGACTAATGGAATATTAGTAAATAGAAGTGGTAACTCCAGCTTGACCTGTCAGAGTAGAGCAGAGAATAGATAGAGAGACCCAATATGGTAGAAAAACACAACATAAACCAGGACTATGTCAGAAACTTCAAGAATACAGGCCCAAACCATTCCACTGTGGAAGCAATCCATTATTAATCTTTAAAGTATTATGCAATTTGTACCAGTAAGCCATCAACTTCTAAAAACTAGTCTAAACTTTTGAAATGTGCCATGGTATGTCTCCCACCAGGAGCTAATGAGTATGTGCTGAGTTGTTACCCAGCACATAACTTTTCAAACACACCATACACCAGAATGCCATCCTAGCTTAGGCTACCTAGATGGAAAGTTGTCTGAATTTAAGAGGAAGGAGAGCCTGTTGGTCTTCTTGGAAAGACTGTTGCTATGTGAACATCTCCATCAAGGCCACTGACTCTCGTTTTGCTTATTTCTCCATGTTTTGAGAGCTTTTCCTTGTTGTTTTTTAGACATATTAAGACTCACTGGCAAGCAGTGGTTGTTTTATGGACACAAAGGTCTAGCGTGAAAGTGTCGGGGAGCTAGAATAACTTTCTCTTCCCCTAGCATCCAGCCAGTCAAGATTGAAGTCCATTGCCAAAGGCCTAGCTCAGCTGGAGGCAGTGCCTGAGAAGAATGGGGCAGTCTCTGCACTGGAGGGTGTCCCTGGCTGTCTCTTCTCTGGTGTTAAACTACCCTTTTCTAAGGCTACTGGCTACTAAAGCTTAGGAGCTTTCATCAGTCTGTAACCCACTTTTAATAACAACAAGCTCAGGGAGTCTGGGGAGCTGTTCACGAACCAGTGGGACTCTGGCAAGCAGCTCCTCCCAATTCTGCCCCGTGCGGTCCACTGCTGTTTCATGGTCTATGTTTCTTCTCCAGCACCAGTTCAGGAGGTGAAACCAAACATCACCTTAGGAATAAAACCCACAAATAAAAACAAATGAACCCACCTCCCCTGTCTGTCCCCTGTCTACCCCTGGAGGTATATTTTAGCCCAGTGCTTATTTTAATGTTCGGTTTTACAACTTTTGTGTGCTGAATTCTTTGGACAGCCCCTGTTCTCAGAGGGGGTGGGGCATTACCCTTCACCATTAATCATCACGCAGAGTTGTACTTCCAGAATCCCAGCACACCCACTCTCATCTCAGCTTGCAGTCCTGTTTCTTACAACAAACAGGCCTGCAGACCGTGTTTACCTTACATGTCAGATGTGGTTAACCTTGAAGGAGGCCTGCTCATGTAAACTATTCAGCAAGTCCATCAAGTTGGGCTCAGGCTTCTCTTCCTGGTGGAAATGACACCAGATCTTCAAGCACACTGATAGTGGTTTGAAGGAAATACTTGCTGATCAAGTCTGGAGATTTCAGTGATGGTTGAGCTTGAATTCAAGAAGTCAAAGTCCTGATCTAGGCACTTTCTTCAGTGATTTTTCTCAGATGAGGTGGAGAGACCAAAGCAATGAGGAGGTGTTTGGATTAATTTGCAAGGTTGATTTCCTGAGATTCATAGGGCTTCTGTTTCTCGGTCAATTTCCCATTATTTTCTGATGTGTTGCTCGTCAGTCAGCCCTCAGCCCTCCTTAGCACAGCAAGCACAGTCACTATAGTCTTTTTAGATCAGATTCTTGCTTTGTATCTTTCATTTCAATTTATTCTAGTGATTTCTCACTTTCTTGGAAGGCCTGTGCCACACCAAGTCAATATCCAAAAGTTCAGTATTAAATGTTCTCTGAGTATTTACCTGTATGACTATATTCTGATGAGCCAGACATTAGGACAAGAGGTTGAAGTTCAGCAATTTCCCCAGTGTAAGCTCAGTCTAAGAAAGAAAAAACCTATTTATCTGGTGAATTTTATGACTAATTATTGAAGAGTCCAGAATAAAAAGGATGATCAGGTAACTTCTGGATTTAATACAGACCCAGGAATACTTGGGACATCAAGGTAGAATTGCAGAAGTATAACTCTTTCAAACTTTCTGTATTGGTCAGAATTCTCTAAAGGAGAAGAACTAATAAAAAAATATACATTTCGAGGGAATGTATTGCATTGGCTTACATGATATGGTCTTGATAGTCCAACAACAGTAGTCTAGCACTGGAGAGACCAAGAATCCGGTAGTTGCTCTGTCCCTGAGGATGAATCTCAGCATTCCTAACCTGGCATCTAAGGCCTAGCTGATTTCTTCTGGTCTTTGGTCTTTGTCGAACCAGAAGAAGCTAGTTCTAGGATCAGTGAAGGAATGCCCCAGCAATGAGATAGATGAACTTGTCAGCAAGAGTGAAAGCAGGCAGGCAAAAATCAAAGCTTTATTCTTCTCTGTTATTTCCTTAGGACTGCTGTCCAAAGATGCCACTGACAATTAGGGTCAGTCTTCCCACCTCCAATAATCTGATCAAGAGAATCACTCCTGGGAGTTCTTAGTGTTTTAGCTGATTTCAGATCCAGGCAAGATGACAAATAAGATTAGCCATCACACTGTCTAACTCTTGTGCCCAAAAGGAGTCCTCTAACTCTCTAGTCCAGTGGTTTTCTTTGGGGTGACAATTGGCAATGTCTGGAGAGATTTTTATGTGGCATTGCTTGGGGAAAAGGTGGTACTGACTGCCGTAGGTAGTGGACAGGAAAGTTGCTGCACATCCCATAGTGCACACGGCACACCCTTATTTTGTTGCTACAGACTTCCAGGGGTGTAATTCTTGGCCCTGGAATGTTTCACCAAGTGGATTTGGTCACCCATGTGCAATACACCATTTACGGAGACAAGCAACAATGAAAAACCAGATACTTTATCCAATGAGTCAATTCCAGGAAGAGGAAGAAATGAAGAGATATGCTGAGACTGTTGTCAGGATACTGACACGAAGTTTAGGTTTAAATAGATGACAAGATGGTATGCACAATTAAGAATTCCCATCAAGGTGTAGTCCCACCGTCACTGGCCTGTCAATGTCTCTGCTCCCATAGTCAGTCTTGCAAGATGTTCTAATAAGCTTCGTAACTGTGAGAAATCTCTTACTGGGAGGCAAGCTCTTCCTCTGACTGGCCCCAGGCTTTAGCTTTTTTCTTGGGGAAAATCCAACTTCTTGGGGTCAGTTTTAAAAGTCTGATAGCCAAAGAGAGAGACATAACTGTCTTTCTTTAGAATATCCTTGGTTATGGCAGGGTGGTTATAATCTCTCCCGATGAAGAACTCTAGCATAATATGTCAATCATATTGAACCCGAGTGATCCTGCCTCAATCTCTGTAAACACTAAGTTTGGAGATTCCCTATATCAAACACTTGACGAATGCTGAAGGAATAAAGATACTTGCAAAATACAAATCTTGAAGCAGAATCATTGTTCGGTTGGGTCAATGGAGTGCCTTTGCTGATCTGTTTGACCTGGATCTTGTCAGTCTTTCTAGATTCACATCACATTCTATTCCTTTATGTCATCCCCAACTACCTCAGACTTGCGGGTTCCCTCCTAGGTACGTAACATTCATGTGTACGTGGTCCACCTTGGTTTGGCACTCCATCTCCAGCTGGATCGAGCCAGAGGACCACAGACACAGGATGAATAGAGGAGCCGAAATTACGAGGATCAACAGTCTCTACCACCTACTCTAAACAGTAACGTCATTTGATGTGTTTCGGCAACTTTCCCATTTCATGCCAGGCCCTGTTGACACAAGTGCTCTAGTTGTAATGAAGTTAAACTCAATATATTTTTTCCTCTGGTTATAACTGGCAATAATTTTGCAAGTTCCCAGCTACCGTGGAATCCATTTGGGGCAGGCAAAGAAAGCAAACAAGCTCTGGTATGAAATGTAATTGTGGTTACCACATGTGAAACAGGTTAGCTACCAACATTTCTTGTCACTCTTCCTCCAGCGTATGGACACTCGCCTTGCTGAATCCAAGCATATTTTACTAACGGGAAATGGAGACAATGATTTGACTATTTTATTTAAAGAAAAAAAAAACGGATTTTCCTGGAAACGTACCAATTATAGTGACAAAATGATACTTAAAATATGTTGCCAGAGGGTGCATTAATGTTTTCAGACTATTTATCAGAGAGATATGGAAATGCACTTTGTGCCCAGGTCTGGAACTCTGACTAAACAAAATTAATTGATGTACATATAAGTGGATGTACATTGTCCTCAAGATGTGCATTTCCCAACGTGTATTTCCCACATTTAATCTCTCCAGTGAGCCCATGAGCTGTGTAATCATATCTAACTTTTATATTTAAGAGTAGTGAAAACATGAGAGATACTGAGTAGATTTCAAAAATGAACGTTGCAAAGGGGTCTTAATTTGCCATTGGAATAGAATAGAATGGGAGACATAGATTTGTTAAGACTACACAGAAACCATAGTTATCACAAAGTGTGAACACACTCAATATCATGTCATGTCCCTAATTCTTAGGCTTCAAATAATAGAGGCTTCATCTTCAGCAGTGCCAAATTCGTACAGTTTTACAATTCTACATCTAGCCTTAGCCTGTAGCTCAGCAGTAAATAAGGCACTTAGCAGTGAAAGCTTGTCTTCGATCTGTAGTGTCAAACAGAAGATAAAGTTCCCCCACTTTCCTCACTTTGTTCCTTCAGTGAACAACGTCATGAAAAAAAATGCGAGTTCTCCCTAAATGATAGAATAATCAGATGCTAATAAACGGAATCCCCTATGACTTAGCATTCTGTGCCTCATAAAATATTTTGTCTCTAAGGACAAAATGCGAGTCAACAAGCCATGTTTCAGCAAATCTCAATCATGGATTTGTGAGTATAAACACTTCATTGTCTCATTAGGTGGAAACCCTTGGGTACTTGAAAACAAATATTTGAATGTAGCTTCATCAGAAAAATAAATGTTTCTATGGCGAGGGGTGCTACTCTGAGGGGAAACTAAAGGGAAAGTGGACCTACTCACAACTTATTGCAAGTTTCTTTCGTAATCACACTTAACTCATCTTATAAGGTAGCTCTATTTGTACAAGTGAAAGCGCATTTTATTTAAGTAGACCAATTTTCACAGAGCCCTGCACATACATCTGTAACCTACTATAAACACAAAACACAGCCTCCTTTCATACTTACTCTTTTTCATATATTTTTTTATTTCCTATCAAAGATTTCTACTGACGTCAAGGGAAGTCCCGGGATTAGAATGAATAGTGATGATTTTCTTTAAGTATCTCAGATCCCCACATAAAGGATCACCCATTTCAATCCCTGAGATTGGAATAAACTATACCAATAACAAAGACAAGAGAAAACGATATTGCTTTGGACACTTGAATGTTTTAGTTACATAGAAACTTTAGTAAATTACTATTTAACATAAGTAGCTTTTAGTCTGTGTATGTTGCATACATTTGTTTGGGTTTGTACGCCTGCATGTGGGAGCCAGAAGTTGACACAGGCTGTCTTAGTCACTCCCCTTATTTTTCTGAGTCAAGGTCTCTTGCTGAGCCTGGAGGATCTGCCTGCTTCTCCTTCCTGAGATTTGGAGTACAGGACACATCCTTACACCTAGCTTTTTACTTAGATGCTAGGATCCAAACTCTTGTCCTCATATTTGCATGTCAAGCAGTTTGGATCCTTCAATAAGCAATTTGACTGGGATGCCCACAATTACATAGGAAAGCTAAGTAGTATACACACACACACACACACACACAGACAAACACAGACACACACACACACAGACACACACACAGATACACACACAGACACACACACAGACACACACACACAGAGAGACACACAGAGACACACACACAGATATATATATATATATATATATATATATATATACACACACATATATATAACAATTCAGTGTTAAATTCACATTTCTATTGACACAAAAATATTTTATTTTTATTTTTTTGTGTGAATGTGTGTGTGTGCACCTGTGTCTGTGTGAACATAGGCCACATTGCTCTGCAGATGTTCTTGAAGACCAGAAGAAGGGTGCTGGGTCACTTGGAACTGGAGTTCAAGCATTAGTGAGCTGCCTGACCTGGGTTCTGGGATCTGGACTCTAGTCTTCATGACCCAGTAACAAGTGCTTTTAATCCCTGATCCACCTTCCCATCCCCTTTCCCTTGTCTTTCTGATTATAACTGATATTTTTTTATTGGACCAGCAAATTGAGTCATTGACTCAAAGACATAAAGGGCCCATTTAAAAGACTCTGCTTTCAATCCCCAAACCACCTTTTTCTGTTTCTGAAAGTTGGTCATACAGCTAAAGGAATAATAATAATAGTCCTTACATGAAAACACTGCCCTATTTCTAGTAAGGAATTAAGGAATTCAATTAAAACCTTCTATTATGTTTGACAGTGTTGAACTCATGGTTAGTCGTCATAGGAAATTTGCATGAGTTACAAGCCAGAGTTCTTGAAGTCTTTTAATAATACTCAGAGTCCTGGAATGGATGTGGTAGGGATGAAGTAATGTGCATTGTGTGCATGTGCGTGTGTGTGTGTGTGTGTGATCTCGTAACTCCTCTTGTACCCTGCTACACCAGAAGTAGCTGTGAACTTCTGCATCTAGCATCAGATATGACAATTCCCAACATCCACACTTATCTGTTATCTTGGGAGGGGAAGAAAAATATGTTGCTTTGAAACTGATCTGGGTCTTGGGCTAAAGAGGAATCGGCTTTCCAACGAGGAATCCCTTGTGCAAAACACTGCGCTGGGGAAGCCCACGCTTCTCTTTTTTCACTTCATATGAAAAAACAATATTTTCCCTGGAGCTTCGTGGTTGAAGTTGAGGCGGTCGAACTCACACGTCTGGATTCCGGAATGCGTTCCCCCTTTCCCTGGGCATGCGTCCCCTTGCTTCCATCTGTTGCCCTACCACCCAGCGTATTTGATCCCTGTGGAAGATGAATGGCCCTGACTAAAAAAATTAAACAACGGCAGAGCCGAAGTGCAGCCCGGAGCCTTGCGACCTCGCTGCACAGCACAGCTTCCTTTATTTTTGCTGTTTCGTCTGGTTTCTCTGCCATCTGTACCTCTTGGATGAAACTCTTTCCTTTGTTCATGTTTCTTTTTAGAACACTGGGAGATTATGGTCATTTGTCGTTCCTTACTTACAGATGGGAAGGAAGAGAGGCTGTGTGTGTAATCGTCCCTTAGACTCAGAGTGAAGGACCTCAGGTGCCTTGGCCACTTTCAAACACTGAGCTCTGGCTTTTAGCTCAGACATGAGAATATGAGTGTCCTCCTTTGCAGAGTGGGAGCAATGCTTGGTTTCTTTGATTCATAGGTGGCTGGGAGAACACAAACATATTATACAGGGATATGAATATATACCCAAACCTATACATATATGTGTACACAAAACATATACATATATGTATATATTAGTCCATGTCTAAGCAAACTTCTTTTTTTAATAGTAAATATAGTGTTTTTGTACATTTCATACCACAGTGCTTAACCAAATTTAGAACCACCTTCCATATACGCTCCCCACCCCAGCATTCAAAGGGCCTCATCTATTCCATCACACATGTTAAGTCCTATCCAGTCAAGCATATGTGCCCTGATATCCTTTAGTGTTGATTCATCCACTGGCATTTAGTCAGACTATCTAAAGTTCGTAAGTAGGGCATACTCTCCCTCTCCCAGTAGTCATCAGTCTTCAATAGTTCTCAGTCTAGGTCTGAGCCACCACCGATTTCTATTGATCCACTTTGGGCCCGTGTCTAATTTGAGTTGGTGTAGGTCCTGTCACATTACCACAATTTGATGTGTGCAAGATTTCTGTAGCCTGAAAGACTCTGCTTCCCTAAGTTCATGAACCAGCCCTGGTTCTTGCAATCTTTCCACCCCCTCTTCCACAATGATTCCTAAGCTATATATGGGTAAGGTTCCATATAGGAGTCCTCTCCAGGGATACATATTCTCGTCTCTTATTCTGTAAAACTTGGCTAGTTGTGCTCTTCTGTGTGCATAGAACTGGTTGTTAAAGGAAGCTTCACTGCTGAGAGGGGAAGGATGCTTTAGTTTTCTCTCTACTCCTTGTTCTGCTTTGCTCCATGAGGCTTAGGTGTAGAGATTCAACTGTACATATGTCACCTAGGACTTGGCATCTCTCAGTCTTATATTCTCTGTGTCTGACCAGTTGTGGAATTCTGCCATAGCCTCCATCTGTTGCAAAAAGAAGCTTCTTTGATGAGTGGTGTACTGTATGTTTATCTGTAGGTATAAGGATCTATATTTAGCATATTGTAAAAAATTTCATTTCACTGGAGATACGAACATATAGGGTTCTCTCTAGGATCTATGCCCCTCCAATCCTGTGTGTGTTAATGAGTCTACACTGCCACCTAGGAGTTCACTCCCACTGAAAGGGTCTTAGGTCCAGTTCCGTAGCTGTTGATTACCCCCAGGGGGGAGGGCCACTATGCACCAACAGAGGTAGTGTGCTGTACCGGATGTTACCGTTATTAGAATTTAGGGTTGGGTTGGACTATTGATTGATTTTCCCTCTTAGCAGTTTGCATGTTATCAACTGACATTATGAGAGCTAAAGTTCAGGTCGAAGGCTTCCAGGTCAGTTCCTGCTCCATTGTTCTGAGTTCTGTATCCCAAGTATATTCTGTCTTCAGCAGTAAGGATGTTATCTTTTAGTTCAAGAATTTTGGCAATAGCCTGTATTATTTTGGAAATCTGTTGGACCACTCTCACCAACCACACAAAGGGAGGGACCTTCTGTCTGGAACTGTGTTCCTTGACAAACTGCCCCCAGGTATACACATGCACTGATGTTTACACACTGTGAATTTCAGAGGGGGTTTTGGTGGCATCACATTTCCCTCTGGCTTCCTAGTCCTCCAAGATTTATTCATCTCTGTTCTTGTTCCTCCCATCTGCCCTCCCTCCTCCTTTTCCAGTCCCAGGACCCACATTATCCCTGTCCATCTCCTTCCATTCCCCACCTCGTCCTGACTTCCCATCCCCCTATCCCTGACCCATGGCCTCCTACATGCCCCTCCCTCCTCTACTCTCTTCTGAACACTCCACTTTCCACATCTCCTGGTAACATGTGTTCCCAACATCACCCTTTTTCGGGTTCTTCCTTTTCCTTTATCTCCCTGAACCCATTCTCTTTTCCTGGCTCCTGGTGTTATATATCAAGATCTATACTCACATACAGGGGATTGGTCCTTCAGTCTGCACATGAGGGAGAACATACGTTGCTTGCTTTTCTGCATTTGTGTCATTTCACTTAGTATAACAGTCTCTAGTTCCATCCATTTACCTGTAGGTTTCATCTTTTCTTAGTGCTGCATAGAACTCCATTGAGTTAATGTACCACATTTTATTAGCCATTCGTCAGTTGAAGCAAATTTATTTGAGTGCTGGGGCTTAAATGTTATATCTGGCAACTGTACTCTCTACTACTGAACCACACCTGCAATTTAACTTGTAAGTTTAAAAATGGACCGCACATAAAAGATACCAGATTGAAAATTAAAATTTGTAGTGTGTAACTTTAGAAAGTAGGTCTATGGCATAGAATTTTTATTTTTTTTATTGATTCAAGAATTTTATGCCATGTATTTTGATAATATCCAGATACCATCCCCTCTTCACTCTCATCTTTACACCCCCTCCACACCCACACACCCCTCACTACCAAATTCATGTTCCCCTTTAGCATATGAAAAACCCCATCCATCTTACACAATACATATGAAGTGGGTCCCAGAGAAGTTATATCTCATTAGAATGTCAGTGATGTATAATTCTTACACACGCACTATGTAGACCAGGCTGTCCTCAGACTAACAAAGGTCTACCTGCCTCTGCTTCTGCCTCCCTGCTGGGATTAAAGGCCTGCAGCATCAGGTCCAGTCTACAATGTGAATCGTTGAATATTATTGAAGGAAATAGTTTCTTTGGTTTCCTCAGTGACTGAATATCTCTTCAATATGCAGTTTGATTAGGAGCCAGTTCACCAGGGAAGCCTATAAGCCTTCCACTGCAAATCACCCAGACATTAAGTACCCATGAGCAATATGTTTGTCATGCAAGCAAAATGCTATATGAGCTCTTCCAAATAGACTGGATAATGGTCATCCTTTCCAATCCTCTAAACATGTTCAAGGAAGCAGGGATTGTGTAATCACATTTATCTAAGAATAGTTCATGCTCTTGAAGGCATAGTCAATTTAACAAGGTTCACTTTCTTTAATCAATATAAACACCATCCCAAGCACAGGTGGCCTTCAAGATACAGGGCAAGGTTTTGCATGATACACCATGAGAGGGAGAAAAAGACCCTCGTGACCATGAATGGGTCACATGGCATAATTCTAATGGAATTTTATGCATTATTAGGACAACCTGAAGAAATGGGATATTCCCATGCATGCAGGTCAATAATATCTCTGTATTTTAAAGCTTGGTTATCAGATGGTCTGTTGCCAAGGTTGCACATCTCTGAAGAGCTAGTGCTGGTGAATCTACTGTGAGAAAGTCTGGGCAGTTATGTTGCTAGGGAGGAGGAGCAGTAAAGAAAGTTTATACTGGCCTTTCCATTGGAAAGAGAAGCATGCAGACAAAGAAGGCTTCGGAGCCACTTAAAATCTCCGTATCAGGTAGAAAGGTGGAAGCAAAACGTGGAGATGATGGATAGACTTCTGTGATAGTTCATCTGAACTGTCACCATCTTTGGCTTTAGAGTCACCTAGGATGCTGTAAGACATATCTTTTGGTACATATGTGGGGACACTTGCAATGAAGATTAAATAAGAAGGCAAAACCAACCCCAAATGTGAGTGCATTATCCAATGGGTTGAAGCCCCCAATAGAAGAAAGTAGAATAAAGGAGGCCAAATGAGTATCAACATTCCTCTTTCTCTGCTTCCTGGATGGTGTGGATTCTGTTCCCTGCCCCGATGGGCTGATGCCACTGGAAACTGTGAATAAAAGAAGCATTTCCTCTTTTTAAAGTTTATTTCAGGTATTTTTGTCACAGTGATACCAATGTAAGACAAGTTGTTCTTAAAACTCTTTTATTAAAATCTGTGTTGGGCTGGAGAGATGGTTCTATGGCTAAGAGCCCGGCTGCTGTTGCAGAGGATTTGGGTTTAGTTCCCAGCACACACATGGCAGCTGACAACCATCCATAACTCCAGTTCCAGGGGTTCTGACACCCTCTTCTGACACCTGAGGACATTAGAGACATGTGGTGCACTTACATACAGGCAGGCAAAGCACACATACACATAAAAATAAAAATAAATAATTTTTTAGAAGCATATGTCTGTGATTCTTAGAAACATGCATTTAAAATCGGAAACTTTCAGAGATTAAGTAAACAAAAGACATCTGTAAGTATCAGGCCAATGTGGAAACTAATGGTATATAGGCAAAAGAAGCGGAAAAAAGATTGTGACATAAGAGGTATATCTGCAGACGTTGTCAGCTTTTAAGATATTTGTGTGAATGGTCCCTTGAAGAATGTTTCAGGAAGAACAAGATTCCTATGTAGATGCATGAGAATTTGAGTCTTCATCATAGCATCTGTGACATTTTGACTCAAATTTTCAAGACTGAAAGGGTTACGTCCTAGGCCAGTCTCCTTTATTTCATTTTCAGGGTTGTCTAACAACAATATGGTTAAGATGTGGCCACACTAGAGAATGGGTGCCATTGGGTAACGGATTTTGAAGGAGGCCACCAACGTAAAAGGTGTGAGAGTGAGAAAGACCTAGAGCCTTTGACTTCATTTATAGCATACTTCCCATGGCTAATTTTCTCTAAGTCAAATTTTGAAATCAGTTCATTCTGAACATATTTTATTTTATAAAACCATAAAGCACATTGACGATTCAAGGGATGTTAGATCCATGGTTCCCAAGATGGTCTCTTTAGTCACATATGTCCTCAGTGCAGTCTGGCTGAGACAATGGAAGGTCTTTAATCACTATCTTCAACATAAGCCATGACTTCAGGTCTTTGCATCCTCACAAACTTTGTTGTGGGTAGATCTTCTTATATCTCATGGTTTTGATGTCTATTTAAACTCAAGACTATTATTGTTCAGGCTTGAAGGCTCATGAACAGGATAGTTACATAAGTGACCTTTCTGTAATCTACACTAAATCCAGGATTGATGGAGAAAGAGAAGAATGGTTAGAAATTCGTGGGCATGTTGTCATACAGTTGGACTGTTTCATTTGGTACATAAGTGGAAAGGCCAAAGGAAAATGAAAAAAAAGTGCTTAATATAAATGAAAGCTTCAGTGTTTCTGCTCTAAATTATGCACGTAAATTCCTGGATAAAAAAATGAAGGTTATTTATATCTGAACGCCCTGTAGAGGAGAATAGAAGTGAGAAAAGTTGCTATTTGCCAAGAATGTCCTACCTAAACCAGGAAGGCACAGAATGTATGTTTGCCTAGCATTTTCCTAGTCCTCCAAAGAATCCTTTTTAATAGAGAAGTAATATATTCATATTTACTTAAACAACTGTGGTTTGGTGGTTTGGGAGTTGGATATAACATTGCTTTCCATAGAGATCATTTAGGCTAAAAGGAATGTTAAGAGCAGAGAGCTTCGAACTGGATTCTGCTGTCTGGGGATTCATTTGCTCTTCATTCAATAATAGTGTATCTGCTATGGATAATTTTCTGCAAGTTTTGTGTTTGAAAGCAGTTCATTCTAAGCGTATTTTAAAATAAAATATATGGTTGATTCAGAAGACCATTAAACCTATATCATCAATAAGACTTATAAAGATAAGTAATTTGAATAAATTCTCAGTGAGTCATCCTCCAAAACTGGTATGTGCTGGAAAAGAGATAGCAAAAAATAATGATTATAATGATATATAAAGAGGAAGAAAAAAGTAGATTATTATCATTTGATTAAAATACAAGTTGATTAGACATTTTAAAATAATAATAATAATAATATCATTTATGGACTGCCAGGGATTCTGTGGATGAGTCTGAAACTCTTTGCTGTCAGGAGCTTTGTACAGAAATGCACATTATCAAGGCCATTGCTTACCTAGCATTCAGACAAAAAAGGAGCCCAATAGTGCAGTCACCATGAAGATTTGGGTTCTAAGTGCATGTCTTCCTCGTGGATTTGTCTTGTGACACAAAGTTTAAGAACCAAATTAAAACTTCCTACTGGGCTTTGCTTATCAAATTTGTTATTAAATAATTTATCTAACATTATGAACAAATCAGGAAGACAAAAGTATTGATAATGGGTAGTGATGCCTGGCATTTTCTCTCTTTTTTTATTTTTTTTATTTTTTATGTGTAGGAGAGCATTGCCCACATGTATATAAGTGTACCTGTGTTAAGCAATGCCTACGGAGGACAGAAGAGGGCATTGGCTCCCCTCACACAGGAGTTTCTGGTTGATGACTGCCATGTGGGTGCAGCTAGTGTTCTTATCCACTGTACCATCTCCCTAGTCCTAAGCCCTGGCATTTTCATCAAAACAAAGTCCAGTGTTTCTTAGAGATGCCAAGGGCAGAAAGCTAAATGCCTAGTTTGAATTTGAACACACAGGACACAATACAGGAGACCCAGCACCTTGCACAGTCTCTGGTTGTGAAACGGAAGAAGCAGAACCTTGACACACCCCAGCTATTATCTGAGAACACTCAGCTTTCAGTTATTTCCTCTTCTCATATTTGGCAGTTAATCATTTGGCTACTTATCATCAGAACACATTCTGACTTTTGTAATAACAGACAAATGCTGCTTCTATAGACTAAAAGTAGATGCTTTCTTAATGAGATTATATATGGATATTAGATATAATATTGAAAATAATACATTAGCTGAAGATTAGAGATCTTGTAATACCTGTTCTAGTTTCATCTCTGATACTGCAGTAAGATATCCTGAGAAGCTAGGAAGGGGATAAAGGACACATTTTAGCTACAATTCCAGGTCCATCACTGTTGTGAGAGCGCAGGAATTCAATGCTGCTCAGCACATTACATCCATAATCAAAAGGAGAGGAATAAAAGCATGCTTCCTTGTGCTCAGAACCTTCTGCATATTTACACATTTTGGAATCCACTGCCTAAGGAACGGTGTTGCCTACAGTGCCCTGGGCCTTGCCCATGTCAATCAATGTGTTATCAAAACTATCCTGCATCAAAACAATCCACAGGCCAACCTGATCTAGATAACCTCGCACTGAGATTCCCCTCAGGTGGTTCTAACTTGGGTCAAATTGATGGAACTCATGATCACAGCATCATTCATTTACAGGCATTTTGTTCTGTGATCATTCAGTTAATCCCGGGTTCATTCCCATCATGGTGCTCTGTAGGTCACGGGGATGCTCTCAGGGATGAGAGAAATATCACAAACCAGTGATGAAATGTGGCATATGAAAAGAAAGCCAGACCTCCTTTCCTGTAGCACCTTCACAGATTCCAGTAGCTCATGGGGAAGCAGCTGGAGCAAATCAGGAGTGGAACCTTCTCCTAATTCCCTTCACATGACCTCCAGTTCCTTTTTCCTTTGTACTTTCTAGGCCTTGAATGGAATTCCCTACTGTGGAATTTCTCTCTTTTTTTTTTTTTTTTTCCTGTCTGATGAGAACAAAACGCTTGTTTCTGGGTAGCTCCAGGTTGGGATTTTGTCAGGTGACGTAGGAGTCCTTTCAGCTTGTCTTGCTTTGAACTCCTCAAAGTCCAAACAGTCACACTACACTGTTCTTGAAATGGAAATTGGTGCCCATTCACTTACCTCGGTTATGGATTGTGTAGTAATTTTCTCCCCCTTAAAATCTTCCATCTTGGAGGGACGCTGGGTCAACAGGGTGCTCACAGCAAGGTGCCTGAAAGGAGGGGACCACAGTGTGTTTTGACCTCGTCCTGCAGGGAAGCTCAGGAAGCTCAGGAAATACACAGCCCAATAGCTTCAGTAAGTCCCTAAAACTGAGCAGATTCACGAGGCCTCTCCCTCTACAAGTGTATAAACCCTAAAGACTGCTGGGGGAGAAGCTCTGCAGCCAGCTACGTTGCCTGGAAGAGGCCCAGACCGGCCAAGCCAGACAAGTCAGAAACCAACCCAAACACCGGGAAAAAACAGAGACCAGCCTCAAAGAGACTCAGATTATTCACCACCTGATGGAAAGGACACAATCCCACCTGCTGAGCTGCCTGCTTGTGGTACAGGGAACTCCAGGCTTCCTGCTTTTGTAAGCTGTGGTCATTATAAAATGCTGGGCACGGTGATGCTGATACACTCTCTGTGAGACATTTCTGCTACTCTAAGTAACCCCTCACTCATAGACCTGAAAGGAATCTCAGAAAAGCTCATTGGTTTGCTAAGGTGGATTTTCAGGCTATTCTTCTTTTGGACTGTCATTTGTTCTCTATCTGTGATGAGCGGATATTCAAGTATTCAAGTCTACAAGGAATAATGTCACACAACATTAATCTACTGACTAAGTCTGACTTAGAATTTAACTATCTAAATACCAGGTTCCTGTGCATCTAACACATGTCTAGCTTTAAAGATTAGGTTCTGATTATTCAGTTTCATTGTCTCCTTTAGCTATGCTTTACAGCAAGTAGGCCTGACAAGTGAGAAAGAGCGTGGCTGTGGAGATGGCTCAGTTGGCAAAGCACTTGCCTTATAAGCATGGGGACATAAGTTTGATCCCCAAAACATACATTAATAAAGCTGGGCTTGGTGCCTTGCCCTTGTCATCTTAGCATTGTGGTGGGCAGGGACAGGTGGATCCCCAGATCACACTTGTCATTCCAGCCAACAAGTCTAGCCAATGATAGACCCTGCCTCAACTACAACAACAACAACAAAAAACAAAAATAAAGGGGGCATCACATGAAGAACAACCCAGTGTTGACTTCGTACCTTCTGACAACGCATGTACCAATGAGCACCTATGTATACTCCATGCACACTTGCACACATCACCCCCACAGAAACATGTACACACACTCATACACCCACAGGTAAAAGTGAGACATATTAAACAGTTTCAGTTAAACCTAAGCCAAGAGAACACATACTTCCCAGTAGAAAATAAAAACATGGTTAAACAGAATTAGAATCACCTGAGTATTTGTACTATTTTGAATACACTTAAAGACATAGCCTTATACAGATGATTTTGAGGCATGGGGAATTTGAGGCAAGGTCTTACTACATAGTCCAGGCTAGAAACCAACTGGAGATCCTTTACTGCCCCGAGTGATGAGATTACACACGTTTGCTGCCCCGTCCAGCTCTCAGGTAGATACAAAAGCATTAAATTGGGTGGTATAAATGTGTTGTCCAAGGCTAAAAATGTTAGCTCTTGGAATGAGAATATAGTAATCATAGAATCTGTTTCATTTAATATTTAATTATCAACATGAAGCTTTATTTTGGATATTTTAATTTCCACACTTTCCTGTTGCCATCAAGTTTTCTGGCCCTGTCACTCAACTCCAGTCTATGAATGTGACTGTAAATGAGTGGAAGGGTCTATCATATCTGCTCCTGCTGAGACAGTCATAGTTTCCACTCAATGAGTTTCCCTGTAGTCCAGGAAGAGATCTTTTTGACATGAAGAGGCAGCTTAATTCTTTAAGCGTCTTTTGTATTACTTCCTTTCAATTCCTTCAGGATACTGGACAGGTTTTTTGACAGAATGAACTTTAGGCTGAAGAACAGGAATGTTTCATTTCCTCCGTTTTCCAAATCAGATCTTATTAGATGAAGTTCAACATTATTTCTGACACATCTCATTGTTCATATTGAAAAAGCACATCATACTAAAAATGTCACTCATCTTGGAACAAAAAGCATAAAGATGAGTTTCATGAGAGGCTGAATTGATCATTTCACAAAGTCTAATGATGGCGTTCAGTCGGACAAGAAAAAACCTATATTCCACGATAAAAATACCAGAATTTTTACAAGTGTCTTTCAAGTGGAAAATTGTGAAGCACTGAACTAGGTAATATCTACTTACCTATCTATCATCTATCTATCTATCTATCTATCTATCTATCTATCTATCTATCTATCATCTATCTATCTGAGACATAAGCATTAATTTCTTCAGCTCTGTTTGGTCTTTAAGCCAAAGGAAGATGCGACTGTGGTCTCAGGCTTGCAGAAGCAGGAAGTGCTGAGGAGAAATGTGTTCTCTTGGTAGGATATGAGGCATGTTCCACAGGAAGAATTCAAGACTATTAAAAATATTGTCAAACTCATAGCTAGGGAAGTCATAGGCACAAAGGGAAAATCTGGTGTTCTTGTGTTTAATGCTCATGTTGTCAAGCTGCCTTCCAAATATTTATCTTTATGTCCACAGATTTTTGGTCAAGTAAGTTTCATCTTGTACTGAGTAGCAGGTAATAGAGGTTCAGAACTAATCACATATTTTCACACACAAACAGTTTTAAAATTTTGGGATTTAGCAAAAGATGAATATTTTTCTAGTGTAATGGCTAAAGCCAGAAGGAGATCTCCCTTTCTTCTGTAGTACTTCCTGCCTCTCGGAGCCTGAGACCACAGTCACATCTGCCTTTGGCTTGAAGACCGAACATGGAGCTGCAGAAATGAATGTTTATGCCTCTAATATAATGAGCCCTCAGATTCAGGTTAATCTAAAACGACTCTTTTTTTTTTTTCCTCCGTGAATTTTACCTAAATGTCACAAGCTGTGTGCCAGGACAAGCTCTGGGTATTTTCCTTGCCACCCTCATCTGGCTTAGAGACAAAAACATAACTTACAGAGGCCAAGCTGCAGCGGAGAGTGGATCACTTCCCTGCCAAGTTCTAAAACATGGAAACTTCCATTAGCATGCTGGAGACATACAGGGGCCGGGTGTTTGAGCGGAGGATGCTTTACTCATACATCTTACAGTTCTGCAAATTCAAAATAACCATGATTTCCAACTTTGAAAATAATTTTGATGCCTCTGCTAGGTATCCAGGATGAAGGAGGTCAAGATCTTGAACCTCTGCTTATGTATTTCC
Source organism: Eospalax fontanierii (assembly GCA_035773235.1). Taxonomy (NCBI): domain Eukaryota; kingdom Metazoa; phylum Chordata; class Mammalia; order Rodentia; family Spalacidae; genus Eospalax; species Eospalax fontanierii. The sequence goes on along the minus strand of CM069531.1, from coordinate 89,801,979 downwards.
TTACAGTTGCGTAGATCCATTGCTCATTTCAGACCTCTTTATCTCCAGATCTTATATATTGTTTTGAAATATGTATTTTGTTAAAATCAAATAATAAGTTGCAGGACTTAGAGAAACTCACCTTGAACTGATCACGAAACTCTCCCTGGTGGCTGACTTTCCGATTGCTGCAAAGTGCTATACAGGCTGCCAGGAAGTAAAAGACATCAATAGTCTCCCCTAGCACTGGACTCTGCATGCTCTAATACCAGCCTGCCAGGCAAGCTGTGTCCACTGGAACAACAGTGGCAAAGCTGATTATGGGGGTATCCAGCCTCCACTCTGCTTTCTTGATTGGATTTGTGGAGTGCTCCACAGGAAGGAACAGAGAACTGCTGTTAGAAATATTGTCAAAACTCATGACTACGGAAGTCAGAGGCACAAAGGGAAAATCTACTGATGTTCTTGTGTTTAATGTGCTCATGTTGTCAAGCTGCCTTCTAAATATTTATCTTCATGTCAGTACATTCTTACTACCTCAAGCTTGGTCAAAGACATTTTGCATTGCACTGGGTAGTAATTAATACAGATGTTCAGAACTAAGCAAAGTGCTGAGATTAAGTGATAGTAAGTGCTAGAGCACAGACAGGACATCTATACCTCATATCCCTCTCTCCTCCACATGCACACACACACACACACACACACACACATCACACTAGGCTCAGGGAACATTGCAGAAGAGAGGACAGAAAAAAATGAAAAAGCTGGCAGATAGGGAGGAGAGCTATGGAATGCTGTCCTCTCCCTGAACACAACATGGCTATGATACATGTGAAATCACAGCCACCGTGGTTAGCTGCACACAATCAGCACAAGACCATTCTATTTAAAAATTTCAGCACAGAAGTGATGGGGCCCTCAAAGCCCCGACTTTAGCTGAGGAGGTATTGGAGGTTGATGATTTCTAGGAGAAGGAAAATCGCTTTTCATTGGAGGGTGGCCACTGACTCAGTGAATGACCCTACACCCATGCCCACGTTTTTTATTTATTAAAAAAAATAAATAAAAAGATGATATGAAGTTAGGAGAGAGAGGCATTGTGGGGGAGACTGGGGGAAACTGAAGAGAAAGAAGGGGAGTTGGATATGATGAAGATATAGTGTACACACACGAAGTTCTGAGTGAATGATACAGTCTTCAGAATAGATATAGCTTCCATTCTCTTAATTTTTATTGCAAAAAATCAAAACAATTACTTTAGTTCAGATGAGAAACAAGATTGTTGTTAATGCTGTTAATGTTTCCTGGGGAAATCAAATGTCTATTCAGTTCAGATGGTGCTTTGGTGACTAAGAAGTGTAGCAAAGTCTGATGCAGGTAGTCAGTGAGTTCATGGGGCTTTCTTGCAGAGCTTGGGCTACCTGAAAACAATATTCCACCAATGGGAATATCAAGTTCTTTGACAAATCTATACCACCAAATATTGTATCATCTTATGTCATCACAGATGATGGTCTTGTGGAAGTTGTATACAGAGTTCTCTTTTCAGTGGGATTTACGTTTCTTACATGCTTCAGTATCTTCCAAGATCATTACAGCTGAGTGTGGGGAGAAGGGTGGAGTATAAAGCTGGAATTCCACCCATGATGGTCCTGTGACCCTCCCCCTCTCTACTAAGCAAGGTTAACAGCTCCATCACCACAGACCTAGCTGTCACTAATATTGTTCCTTGTAGTTAGTTTCAAGGACCACCAGGCTAAAATCATTTATATTCCTAAATGGAGATAGAAAGATCATTGTATATCCAAGGAAAATAAACCATACCTCAACAAGGACCAAACCCACATTCCTCAACAAAAACCAAATATGATGTTTCTGATGCAGAGCTGATGATGGTGCTACCATTATTCAGCAAAAGCATGGCTAATTGCTTCACACTGAGCACATCTCTGGGCACTAAAACACATTTTTGTACAACAAAGACAATGATCTATGTTGTGGGTAGCCTGTATTTCAATGGGACAATAAATAAAGTAACTTAATTATTTATCATGGATCCCTATGCGGAAAAAAGCATTCATATACACTTGATGTCATGAAGGCCTTGTTTTAAAGGTAATTTTATCCTGTGCATTTAGGGAAAATGAGAGGTAAGGAATGTGTCCTAGGAATATCTCTGGTCGGTGAAAATATGCCAAGCAGAAAAAAATGGACTCCTTGGATATGTAAAAATAAGAAATATCTCTGAAAGACTAGAATATTTAACTGTTAGCAGCAGATGGGCATGAAGAAGAAGAATGAACATTATAGGCGAATGAATGAACTGCTGAGGACAATGCACCTGACAGATCATTGGTGTACACCCATCTGAAAATGTCACAGGGACTCAAGACCAAGGGGTGTGGCCTAGGTGTTGCCTATGTTCAATTCAACAGACAGCAGAGCTTACAATCAAAAAGGAGCCTTCACAGTCATGCACACTTGTGGATGAATGGTGCCCTAAATATAGAAAGTATAATGGATATTCATGGCATTAACTAAAGCAATACTGAATATACCTCTCATTTTGGTACGTGCAAATACAGGCAAAGATTAAAAGTGTGTGTGTAGGTGTGTGTATGTACGTGTGTGTGTGTGTCTGTGTGTGTGTGTGTGTGTGCCAAAAGTGGTGGACCAGAAGTAGCTGGTAATATAGTAATAAATACATACATAATACTATAATCTAAAATATCTAAAAAGTTAGGAGCTGGAGAGAAAGATGGCTCCATTGGTAAAGTGCTTGCCTTGCAAGCAAAAAGACCTGAATTTATTTCCCAAAACCCAAATAAAAATATATCACAAGAATTGTGGTGTGCGTGACATACTTGATTTCCCAATCCTGGGGAGGTAGAGGCAGTCTGAACAACTCGTGTTTGCTGGTCAGCCAGTTTAACAAACTCAGTCAGTTCCAGGGCAGTGACAAACCCTGTCTCAGAAAACAAGGTGGTGGCTCCTGAGGAAAAAAAAGCTGTGATTGTCCTTTGACTTCCACATGAAAGCACGTACACATGAATTTTTACCTTTAACACACAGGAGCATGAGCACACATATAAATGAATAACCAAAAATTTGGTATATTGTGTGTGCTATATGTTTGTATGTGTAGTGTATATAATGCATACACACAGATTTGGAGTCACCAGCAAAGCCAGTTTATGTGTATATTCAGACTTTCAAGCTGTTAGGGGCATGGCTGACAATCTAGGTAAGCAGTCTGAAGTCTGAGAGATATATCAGTGACAGCCCTGGTTGGAGAAAAAATGCCCAGTAAATATTTCACTAAAGAAAACTCTAACTAGTAAACAGAAGAAAGAGATTCATGAGGGTTGAGGGACTTGGTTAGAGGTGGGAGGGAAATGAAAGAGAGTGATGGGAGATCCAGAATGCATAGTGAACATGCATAGAATTACAGAACAGAAAAACTCGCTAAGAAACAAATGGAACTACTCGTAGTCTTGATCTATAATATAAGGAAGTAAATAATTTTCCCAATGTTTAGAATATTCAGTCTAAAATTCGATGTAAAAGCTGAGTGTGGTGGTGTATCCCTTTAATCCCAGCACTGAGGAGTCAGAGACAGGCATAGGCAGAATCTCTGTGCGTTTAAGCCTAGCCTGGTATACAAAGAGAATTCCAGACTATCAAGAGCTACCTAGTGAGACCCTGTTTCTGTAAATAAATAAAAAAGACATGATCCAAAACTCCACCCCAAGTGAGGAGATTTGGACAGTTGATGGCTTTAGGGGAAGAAGAGTTTGTTTTCTTTAAGGGTGTGGCTCCTCATATGGTGGCCACAGTCCAACATGGACCTGGGCTTGTTTGGTGATGATGTATGAGGAGTTGGAAGGAAGCATATAATACTAAATTTTCATGGAGTTAATGAAATATTTAAAAAAAGGCGCGATCAGAGTCTCCACTTTCCTACTCAGTGTTTGCACTGTTACTCAGCCAAGAGAGTAAAACTGTGAAATGAAACTGGTTGTCCTGTATAGTATGTGTCGGAAGAAGTTAATTTATTAACTTGGTGTCATGAACTAGAGTCACCTGGGAAGACGGGACCCAGGTGAGGCATTTCCTCCATTGGTGTGGCCTGTGTGCCTGTATATGAGGCATGTCTTAGTCACCAGTTGGTGTAAGAAGACCAGGCCCACCGTGAGCAGTGCCATCCCTAGGCCAGTGGCCCCAGCCTACGTAAGGTAACTGAGCACGTCAGAGGATGCCAGCAGGCAAGCAGAGTTCCCTAAGGGTTTCTGCTCCTGCCTTGGCTTCCCTCAAGAATGGACTGCACAGTGCTAAATGAAATTAACCCTTTCCTCTGATATGATGGGGTAATCACAACAACACAAAGCTGACTAAAACCTGTAGCCTAGGAAAGCTCTTCATGACACAGTCAGACAGTGAGCAGATCTACCATGTCTCATGCTTCTTATCGATATACACAAGCTGTCTGCTACAAATGTGGGTTTGGCCAGACTGACATGTCTCACAGTTTTGTTTTGGTTTTTCGTTTTGGTGTTCTAAGCGTCTGACCCGCCTGGACCCTTTCCTGTCTGGTGAGGTTTTATTAGATCATTGGTTGTATTAGTTAATCTAGAGACCTGCCCTTTTCACTGGGAAAGAAACCCATCTATGCCAACCTGTGGATGCTGAAACCATTAAACTGGTGTCCCCTAGCAATTCATTCTCATAAAATCAGAGTTAAAGCACATATGTATTTTCTTAAGATTTAAAAAATTGTATATGTGTATGTCTATATATATATATATATATATATATATATAAAATATAGTATGTGTGTATGTAAATTTATATGCACCAGATGCGTGTAGGACCCTGTGGAGTCCAGAAGAGGGCTTTGGAGTTACAGATGATTGTGAGCCACCTGTATGCACATTGGATTTTGTTCTCTCCCTTGAATTTCCTGTTTCTAAGATTCTGATCCTTCAGAAAAGCTACATTATCTTGAACACACTTTATCCCCGCTTTTTGAGGCAGGTATTTGAAAAATTAAAATAATGAAACCCAAAGTACCAAGGCCAGTGTACTTAGACACTGTCAGTTCAACCTGATTTGAAAGGTCATTTTCTCTCTTGTATGTATTCCACACTTTCCACATTCTGTTGCCTTAGCAGGACTAACTTGGGGCTTTTACCTGGCTCTTTCATTACCTGTGCCCTGTTAGCTCCATGTACTGCAACATAAAAAGATTTCCTCTATTTAACACGAAAAGCAAAGAACAGGCAGACTCTAGAATGCTTTGAACTTCTACCTCATAAGACTTGGTGCTCTGGACTAGCAGCCATCTGCTCGCATTCCCCTCAGAAATCTGTGTCTTAAACCTCACTAACATACGTATGAATCATGGGGTGAAGACTAGAGGGAATAATGTGCATTTATATGTAGACATGCAGTTGTATTAGGGATAATAAATGGAAGAAGTAGATGGCACAGATATCTACCTGACACCAAAGACTTTGATTTCTTACTGCTTTACTATCTTCCTTCCTAAACTATTTAACTTCCCTGAAGACATTAGTATGTTTAATGAACATTCTCTAATGAGCGGAACCTAATGTACTTGATTATATGTAGGAATTCAGGGTAAGTATGGCCATGTATTCTTACGTGACATATATATATGGTAGAAGGACTGTCTGCTCAGAATCAGTATCCTCATACCCAGATTTCTCTCTGGGTAGGGAGAAAAGCAGGCTATGTAGACATAGTTATAAATTCATCCCATTTTTTATGCAGACTTAGAGATACTCAAAGAGTAATAAAATGAAAGTTTTGAGTTTAGTCATTCAGTGTCATTCATAATCCAAAAACCTTCAAAGAGAGTTGAATTCAGAATAGAAACACCTAGATTCTTGTGCCTTGGATTCTGGGGACACTAGAGGCACAGTTAATTTAAATAATCATTTAAATGACTAATTTATGACTCACAGAAGAAAGTAAAGCTGAAAACCCATATAAAGATTTATTTTTCTTTCTGGAATATTATTTAAAATATTAAAAAAAAATATTCAGATAGTACCATGCAAGACTATTCATAAGAGTGGACATCTCTAAACAGAAAAGTGTTCATTCAAATTTCAAATTCTATGTTAGGTGGGATGGTGGTATGACTCCATGGCATAATGTTTACCTAGTAAGCACAAGTCCTTCCTTTGGTTCAGTCTCCAGAACCAAAGACAATTAACTGTATACCTAAAAATCATATAGTATATAACAATGCTTGTCACATGAGTATATTTTGTATTAAAATTTGGTGTGTAGCTTTCTAATTTGACACAGATGCTATATCTAGCTCCTTTTTTTAAATGACTGTATTGTGTATTATTATGTTCAGAATTATTGGTGCAAAATTTCAAGTTTTCTTAAAATTAAGAATCAGACAAGCATATCTATGCATGATCTATTCTTACATTTCTACAGGTTACCAGGATTTTAAATAAAATCTATGTAGAAATATTACACAGTAATAAAGGCATGAGTTAATTGCTAACTAAGATTTTTAATTCATTAAACATACAATATTTTGAATAAATAAAATTTTTTAACCATGCCCAAACTGGAAGCTATACTTGCTTTTCACTTTGGTCAGTTAGATCACTGGAGAGTATTGCTATGTACACATGTATCCTTTATTAGTAAACTTTAAGTGTTTTATCAGTAGTGAATAGTTCTATGAATTTCTGATTCATATCTTACTATAATTCTAATATTGAAATGCAATCTATTTTCTTGTGTGTGTGTGTATATTTATTGAATTTGTGTGTTTTTTATACAAAGCATCCTAATCATCTTTATATCCTTTCCCCGTCCACACCCTCCCATGAACCCTCTACTATCAGATCTCATGTATTCAGTCATTTATGTTCAGGTCAATTGGGTTGAAGTAGTTGACCCAAATGTCCCTCAGTGCAAGTTCATTCACTGGGGTCTATTCAGCCTATCTGAATAGATAAGAGTCATTCCCTTAAAGCACATTAACTCTCCCTAACCCAACAGTTATCAGCAGCCAGTGTTTCTTTAGCTGGTGTTGGGGCTCGCTGCCCATTTTCATAGTTCTATGCTGGACTTTTGCCTGCATGAACTTGCAGGCGTATTATACAGGCCGATACCATTGTTCCCAGGTACCTGTAAGTCTTGGTTTCTGTATGGTCATGCATCTCCTCCTCTGGCTTTTATGGTCTTTCTGCCACCTCTTCCACAATGATTCCTGAGCCTTGGGTGGGCAAAATTTAATAAAAGAGTCCTGTCCAGGGACCCATACTCCAACGATTCTTATTCTCTATGCTTTATCCATTTGTGACCTTTGTGTCCATTGCATTCTGTTGCATGAGGAAGCATGGTTGATGAGAGGTGAGAGATGCATTAGTATTCTCTCCACCCCTTGTTCCACTGTGTTCTGTGAGCCTTAGGTGTAGAGGTTCCACTGTACATGTGTCACTTAGGGTTGAGAATTTTTGCATCTATGTTCATTAAGCATATGGGTCTGTAGTTTTCTTTTTTGTTGTGTTTCTACGTGGTTTGGGTATTAAGGGCCATGCTGGTTTCATAGAAGGAGCTTGGGAGTTCTACTGTCTCTATCTTTTTGAATAATTTTAAGTAGTCTTGAACTACAATCTAATTCATTTATTTGTGCTCTTTCTGATGTTTTACTATAGGTACTTAAAGTGATAAGCTTCCCTCTTAGGACTGCTTTTAAAGTGTCCCAGAGGTTTTGTTCTGTTGTGTTACCTTTTTCATTTAGTTCTGGGAATACTTTTATTTCTGTCTTAATTTCTTCCTTGACCCACTCATCATCCAGTTCTGTGTTTTTTAATTTCCATGAGTTCATTAAGGTACTGGGACTTCTTTCAGTGTTGATTTTAAGCTTTATTGCATTATGGTCTGATAGAATATATGGAATTATTTCAATATTCTTTGTATTTATTGAGGATTATTTTGCCTCAGTATGTGGTTAACTCTTGAAAAATTTCCATGAGCTTCTGGATAAAAAGTATATTCTTTAGTGCTTGGGTAGAATACAAAAAGATACATTCTGTTTCTTAATCCATTCAACTATCCTGTGTCTTTTGACTAGGAAGTTCAGACTACTGATATTTAAAATTATTATTGAAAGACGTATATTTTTTTGTAATTTTAATTTGTTTGCATTCTTGATCTGATTTTGTGTTTACATAATCATACCTTTAGTTTCTTTCTGTTGCCCCTTTCTTCAGTCCCTTATATCATTTCCAATACTCTCAGAAGGGCTGATTTGCAGGCACGAATTCTTTCAGCTTATTTGTGTCATGGAAGATTTTTCTTTGCCCTTCAACTCTAGTAGATAGTTTCTCTAGGTAAAGTATTTTGAGTTCGCATCTATGGTCACGTAAGACTGGGGATATTTGGTCCAGGCTCCTCTGGCTTTCATAGTTTGCACTGAAAAGTCAGCTGTAATTCTGATGGATTTTCCTTTATATGTGTCTTGTTGCTTTTCTCAAGTAGCTTTCAGTCTTCTTTCTTTATTTCGTACATTTAGTGTTTCTATTATGTTATACTTTGAGGAGTTTCTTTTCTGGTCCTGTCTATTTGATGTTCTATGATCTTCTTATACGTGTATGTGTATGTCTCTTCTTAATTTTGGAAAATTTTTCCTTTTTTCGTTCTTTCAATTTTTGTGAATTTCTTTAAATTTGTTGAATTCTTTGATTATGTATATGATGGCTCTTTTAATGTCTGTGTTCTGGGTTATCTCTATGGAGTTCTCATTATAGAACTCTTCTATAGGACTGGTAGTGTTTGGTGAGGATATATTACTTGGGTTTTTCATATAATTTTTATTCATTGTGATTTTGGAATGTGGATTTCTTTTGTTGCTTGTGATTATGGCATGACACTCAAGCTTTCATTTTCTGAGTTGAAGTCTGATTCTGTTTGTATTCTTGATGTGCCTTAGTTGATTTCTGACTGGATATGAAAAGCTTCTGGGTCTAGGTTTCATGTTCTTTCTTTTGATTTTGTATTGGAGGAACCAGATGGCTCCAATGAATATTTCGTCTATGAATTTCTTATTCTTATTATAATTTTATTTTACATTTGAGTCTTATTTTATATTTAAATTATATATTTATAATATCATTTATATTCTGAGTCTTATTATAATTTTCATAATGACAGGCAAATGATTTTCTAAGGGACTTTCTGATTGATTTTATGCATTACAGGTATTAATAGGTAATTGTCAAATGTGCTGAAAATATTCTCCTTATTTATATCCCGAGGATCACTTTAAGGGTTGATATTCCCCTACTTCTTTTTATAGTACAATTTTTAAAATTTTAATTTAGTTACAGTAATTAATTGAAAATTTTCTTTCTTCTATTTGATCATTGCCAGTAGGTTTTGGAAAATGTCATAGTTTTATTAATTCTTCCATACATTCAATGTGTTTTGTTCATATTCATCTCAATTCCTTCACATCAGCACTAACCTCCCAGAACCCTCCCAACTATATATCCTTTTCTCAGTTCTTTTCTTTTCTTCCTTCCTTTTCATAACTATTTGAGTCCAGTTTGTGCCCCCTCAATACTTATGAGTGTGAGGCCATCCATGCATGCAGACTTACCTACCAAGGGCTACAACCTTAAAGTAATTTAGATTGAATTCTAATTTGAATTTAAAATTCAACACTGTTTAGATTTAGTTTTATGACATTAGAGGATTTATATTTACATTTACCAATTTAGCATACCGAGTGTCTGTGAAAATCAAGAACTTTTAAAAGTTGTGCATTTGTTCACTTGAATATTTATATTGGATGTCTGAGGGCTCAAAATGACAAGATTCTCCCAGGAAGATATACACAAGGGTGGATAATATGCAAACATTGTTAATGAATATAGATATCACATCTAAGAAATATATTGTACTTATATGGAAATTTGGAATTTTACCTATCTACCAAATATTTTAATTAATCTGAAACAAATAATTCCTTACCCAAAATACATGTCTTAGAAAGGGAAGAGTGGGCCCTGTAAAAATTTTCAGTAGATAAAGTTACTCACCATCAAGCCTGATGATCTGAGTTCAATCTCTAGGACCCACATGATGTAAAGAGAGAACCAAACACTGAAAATGCTCCCCCTGCTCTCACCAGTACCTAGGTGTGAGACCAGCCCCCACAGGCACACAGCACAAATACACAAATACAGCTTATCAGAGTTCAAAAGGAAAATGAAAAATCATTGAATTTATACTTCAAATGACAGCTTTATGATTTTGTGTTAAATGTGAAAGTTTGTGTTAATCTACGTATAGCCAATGTTGATCCATTTATAATCTTATAAAGATGCTGGCCTCCTGAACTAATTCAGTAGCCAACTCAAATGAACTTAATGATAAGGTAAATGGACCTGGTTACTTAAAAGGACATGTGCTGCTTTTTAAAAAGAGTTAAGTTGATGTTTAATCTCATGCTTGCTAATACCATTAACAGGCACAATGAAAGACTTCAGCGGAATCAAACCATCCTCAATTGATTTTACAGAACTCAAAGCTAAATTACAATTATTGTTTAGAGTCTGTGGGCTTAAATGAGTGTTCCCCATTGGCACCAAGTACTTGGATGCTTGATTCCCAGTTCTTGACATTGTTTGGGGTGGGTTGTGGCACATCCAGCAGGTGTGGCTTTGCTGGAGGAAGTGTTTCACTAGGGGCAGGCTTCAGCCTTGCTGTATATCCAGTTTTGCTCTGGTTCTGGCTTGTCTGAAGATGTGATCCCTCCTCTTTCTGCTCCTACCGCCTCATGCTGCTATACCTCCCAGCCGTGAGGGACTCTTGCCCCTCTGGAGTCACAAGTCAAATAAGCTCTTCCTTCTATAAGTAGCTTTAGTCATGGTGTTTTATCACAGCAACAGAAAAGTAACTGTAGGGGTAAATTTCCTCAAGGGACGTGCCTCCAAGAATGTGACTGACAGAGATTAAGTCCATAGACTCATCTACTTTCCAACCAACCAGTGCCTTGAGGAAGAGGGCAGAGAGGGAAAGCAGTGGAAGCTGGAGAGCAGACTCATGTTGGGGCAGTGGGTCGTCATCTTGGTGGCATGTACCTGAGGTCCACAGCACTTCTGATCAAAATGCTACCCCCCCAATGCGAAATTGCTATCTCTTTCCCTTGGGATGAATCCTTTGTATGTAAACCCAGTAAACTCTCATTCTTCTAACTGGAGAGCATTCTCCATTCCCTCAGTGGGTTCAGACCTAGAAGGGTGGCGCCAAACTCCAGACTTCACTATGGGAAAATTCATAAGACAGTAACTAATATAGGTTCATATATAAATTGATTTTGGCAAATTTGTTTTTGTGTGTGTGTGCGTGCATGTGTGTGTGTTTATACCTGATGTGTCATGAATCTACAGGACAACTTTCAGGAGTTAATTCTCTTCTTCTACCAAGGACTGAATACAGATGATCAGGCTTAGGGTCAAGGCACCTTGAACACTGAGTTTCATAAATTGATTTCAAAAGATGATTTTCTGTTCTCAATAATCTCTTAGTATATTTTCCTTCATGAAATTTTGGTGTTCTTTGATATTAAAGGCCAGTTATTCTCATTTTCTCCTGGGGCAATATCAGAGATTCACGTAAGATTCAGTTAAGTAAATTTACTGATATTTTCAAGATGTGAAATAAAACCAGAATACATTCTTATATGCTGTATTTGTCCCACAATTAGTTGCTGTAGAAAATACCTGAGATAACTAAGATTATGTAGAATAATAATGAACCTGAGAGTTAATATGCACCTTAGAGCCAAGATAGGCTATAAAAATAAAATACAGAATGACTCCACTCCAAAATATAAACTCAAAGATGAACCATAGTTTCTGCCTGTTAACCATATTAAAATAGATTCTAAAATATGCAGTATCCTCTGTCACATATTAAGCTAGGGAAACATGTAAAAGAGGTGAAAACATCTCTCCATGAATATTTACCTAAACAGTTTCTAAGGGAGTAGTTATAAATACCACTCCAGCAATATGAAGTGGGTTATTTTACTAAGTTGTGCAAATGGAAAAGAACATGTCTTTAGAACATGACTATCTTGAACATCCTCTTAAGATTTTTTTTTAACTTTTTTTTCCTTCCTGAGCTCTGCATTTTAAATTAACGGAGAGAAATAAAAAGAAGAACCAGAGAGAATAGCAGTTGCATGGTGACAGGATGGTTTTATTTTATGTATGAGTATAAATGAGATGATTTTTTTTTTTTTGAAAATGGATACCGTATTCCTTAAATGGGTCTGTGGTGGTCAAAGACCATTAGGCAACTTTGGAAGATTCCGCAGGGACACCTGGGGCCAGACATTTCAGCCCCACTGGGCTAACTCCACTGTTTGTCTTTCTGCATGGAGAATTAATAAATGTATCAATCTTCTACCAGCGGCCCTGAACTAGAAACATAAAGGAAACAGAGTAAGTGGGAAAGAAATTGCCTGTGTGCTTTTCTGTCCCCCACCTCCTGATCTCCGTTTTTCTACATTGAACTTCTTTTCCCTTCAGATTGTTTCACATTATTCTCTTTTTCCCTTGTTATTAGTTACGTCTCTTAGTGTTCCTGACGGCTTTGCACTTTGTCTACATTAAACTGATGTCTCCGAACATGGACAGCGGCGGTTATTTAATGGAATTGGCGACTTCTGCATACCTTCTGCTCTGAAGATCAGTTGGTGGCCTTCAAGTGTCAGATTTCATTAAATAATTTTAGTTTCAAGGGGGGAAAATATGAAATGGAAAGTTAAGGAAACCGGTCAGGAAGCATGCATGATGCCAGCAGCCATGGAGCTCGGGATTCCTGAAGTCATTTTAGCATTTCTGAACTGATAAGCTAATTAATTATTAAAACAGAAACACTCCTCGGATACCTATGACCAAGGTTAGAAATACAGCCCTTTTCAATTCCTCTTTCTTTCCTTTTTCTTCAGAGCAAACTAATGCCTGAACATTGCTCCAAGGAGAAACTAAGACGTCAATGGTGAAGGTTCCAAGTCACAGCAAGGGGCTCAGACTAGCTAGGAAGACATATAAATTGCTGTGAAAGAAAAAAAAAAGCTAATAGAATATTTAAACATTTAATGTTTTGCTTTATATCAATTGCTATAAATCTCTACTGAAGCAAAACTTAGAAACTTTATGATAAGCAGTGCCTATACTGTAGTCTTTGTATAAAAGCTACAAAGTTCTATTTAAACCGTGATAACCTCACTTCTTCAGTCCTTTAGAACAGGGCTCATGGGTAGAGTTATAACAGATAAAACAGAATTAAACATTTCTATAAATTATATGTTTCCTATCAATGGGATATTTGTGTGAATTTGTGTTATTAACAGCTAGTGTCTAAATTCCTCTTAGGGATCTGCTCTTCTTTAGGCAAAGGTAATAGTTATTTAATTGTAGGAAAAAAAAAAAGTTCCGGAAGCCACAAAGGGAAGAGCAAACCGATTATGAGAACTGAATTGTGTTGCATCAGAAAATAGCTGTGTAGTCTATTGTCTTTCTATTAGGAGAAGAAAAGCTGACTGGAGGTCATGACTAGATCCTGGAACGCAAGCCTATCTGAAGGGACAAGTCACCTTTACACACATATGGCATTGAGTGTGTGCATGCATGCATGTGTGTGTGTGTGTGAGAGAGAGAGATCACAATGATGGAAGACTATAAATTAACTTAAAAGTTTCTCAAAAAAAATAAAATAAGTCACTGGGCACAGTGACACACACCTTTAATCCCAGCACTCATGTATCAGAGAAAGTAGATCTCTGTGAGATAGAGGCCGACCTGGTCTACATAGTGAGTCCCAGGCCAGCCTGGGCAGCAGGGAGGCTGTCTCAGAAAACAAAACATAAATAAACAGAAATAGCTCTTCCGTATTATTCACTGTACCACTCCTGGGCAGTAACCCAAAGGACTCTGTGTCAGCATACATCCGAGATTCTTCCCAAACCATGTCTGTTGCAGCACTTTGAAGCATTGTGCACAGTAGCTAAGTTGTGAAACCATCATATGCAGACAGGAACAGAGGAATGGGAAGGGCATTATGATATATCCCTACAACAGAATGTCTTCAGCCAAAGAGAACTGAGCCTGTAGACATGTGCAACAGTTTGGTCCAGCTCTCAGTCATATTTTGACTGGTTGTAGAAATTCTAGAAAGTGGACCTAGGAAGAAGCAACAGGCCATTTGGGGGGGAGCGGCTTTAATATTTATCCCTCATACTCAATTCTTTTCTCTTTCCCCGCGTTTTCTTGAGATCATGAACTAAACAGAGCTCTCCTCTGCACAAACTCCCACCACCATGATATCCTGCCCAAATGCATTGCTCCAAGTATTCATGAACAGATCCCTCTGAAACTATGAGCAAAATTAATGTCTCCTCCTCCTCATCTCCTCCTCCTCCTCCTTACCATCTCTTCTTTCTCTCCTCCTCTTCCTCTCCTCCTCCTCCTCTCCTCCTCCTCCTCCTACCTCCAGTCCTCCTCCCATTCCTCTTCTTCCTCCTCCTCTTCCTCCTCTCCTCCTCCTTCTCCTTTCCTCCTCCTCCTCCTCCTACTCCCTGTCCTCCTCCCATTCCTCTTCTTCCTCCTCCTCTTCATCCTCTTCTTCTTCCTCCTCCTCTGTGTTCCTTCTCCTCCTCCTCATCCCTCTTCTTTATTTTTAATTTCCCTGTCTATTATCTTCAAATTGATATAAGTGATATAACACATTCATGATTGTACATGATCGGCTGAGACCACACTTCTTATTAGTCTAGTATACTTTTAGGATAGTTTGCAACTTGTTTACCTGATAAGTTAGGACAAAGCTCACCTCACTCTATGCAGTGTTCTAGGCTGGATGTGGCTCTTGTGGCTCTTGTGTCGATCATACTTATTTCATTTAGTAAAGTTAAGCTTCTATCCTCTCACAAAGAATGAAGGGTCACCATGTTTCTGGATGATGGCATTTCAAAGAGAGGACTCCCAAGTACGTAGAAAACAAATTGCATAATACAAAAGAATAGAAAGAATGACAGTTGATATTGATGAGAAAGGTCCCCAGGGTAGGTTAGACCACTTTTAATCCAGATTCATGGTTTATTCATAAAGTAGTTTATAGGTGATTGCAGAGGGTCAGCAACCAAAACTTTTATTTACAACAGGAAGCAAATTTATACATGTGGGACAGCAAACAGTACGGGAATGAGGCCCACCCTGGAGAGCATTAGAGTGTTTCTTTTCTTGTGTTTCCTGTTGTATCTTTATAGGAGGTTAGTGATATCAAAATTATTGGCTGATGCAGGGCCAGTTAGGAGCTGTGTAATTTTGTTCCCCAGCAATGAAATGACCATTTGGGGAAGATGTCCAAACCCTTGACCATGTTCAGTTTTAAGCATTTGTCTATGGCAGTGACATGTTACAAGTGGAAGGTCAGAGAGCAGTCATTTAGTGATCATCTCGGTGGGATTTTGTGGAGCATGTCATGCTTCAGATTTTTGTGGCATGTGGTAGTTTTGAAGATCAAGAAACATATCCCAACAGCAGAACATTCCCCATTTTTCACTGGACAGGAAGAATAAACTGTTGATGTCATTCAAAAGGAGAGATATTTCAATAAGTGAGCTGGTCTTTGTCTCTAACTTCTGACTAGCATTCTTTCCTTATTGTTTTAAAAATGGCTGTTCTAAAGAATGCGCAAGTCAGAAAGAGAAAAGATGTGTGTAGTCAGAAGTGAGGGAACATTAAGATTATCTTGGTCATGATGTAAAAACACAAGGAAATTCTCCTGTGCTTTCAAAGCTGAAGCTCAGAGGAAAAGGACTCAAACCCAAAACAGGAAGGCACAGGAACCCGCAGGTGAAAACTAGACTGGGCTCTAGAAGAAGCTGTGAAATGGGGCAGGGGCAGACACTGCTGTCCATAAACAGAGTGACTTTTTTACACTGTGAGAAAAATGGTGCAGCTGTCCCTATGTCCCCCAACTGTGCCAGCTCTGATTTGAGTCTCACTTTTTTGCGGAATCTGTCAAATAAAATCCAATAGAGGCAGAGGAATATTGTCTGGGCTACATGTTGATCCTGGGAAGACTAACAAACAGAATTCCTAGAGATGAGAGACAGTAACTCAGTTCATGCCAACCATCCACCTAGTCTAGCAAAGTAACCCCAAATAGCACAGACAGGAACTTAGAGAACTAGAAAGTAAGAATTGAGCCCTAACCTCACATTCCATCTAGGGACTAGAATGGACGTTTTTCCTCCTAGGGACTAGCAGTGTTGTGTCATATGCAGAAGGCAGAGGCAGATGGATATCTGTGAGTTTGAGGCCAGCCTGGTCTACATAGTAAGTTCTAGGACAACTGGGGCTTTGGAGAGATCTTGTCTCATAAGACCTGAAAGGAAAGAAAGAAAGAAAGAAAGAAAGAAAGAAAGAAAGAAAGAAAGAAAGAAAGAAAGAAAGAAAGAAAAAAAGAAAGGAAGGAAGGAAGGAAGGAAGGAAGGAAGGAAGGAAGGAAGGAAGGAAAGCTAAATGTACAACTTTTATAAATTGTTTTGTGCCTAATGTTTTATTAAACATTTTTATATATAATTTCAATAAGCATTATTTTATTTCACACATTTATGGGGTGTGCTCTGATCATCTGATACACATGTATCCTGCATAGAACCTGTTCAGGATGGTTGGATGTGCCTAGTGGAAGTGATACAAGAGAGTTTCAGAGTTTTTCTTTATGTATTTCTTCCCCTCAAACTTAAAATTAATTTCTAGAAGAAGAATGTGAATATTGTAGATGATTATTATCATTCATCATTTATCCTTTCCCCAACTAGCAGTCTAATAAATCATAAACACTTTTTTCTTTGCCCTATTTAATTGTACTAAGTATTTAAGAGCATTGATATTTGGAAATCATAGATGATTAAGCATGTTTTAATGTGGAGTCTTGATTGCTTTTTAAATGTAAACTCTCCTTTTATTCATAAAATGTCTGCTATCATACAGACTTTAGTACTTTTTGAGAACAAAATTCACCCAAAGTTCTTACATGAATTGACTCTCTGAATCTTTATAAGACCTATGATCAATACCAAATATTATTTGACACATGAGGAAAAGAGGCCAGAGCAATGTTAGATAGACTTGTGTAAGGTTTCACAATCAACTTGTTCTAGAGACTGTGCATGTTTGTATGCTAATACCTCTAGTTGTTGAGACATCTTGGGACACTTCTGTGCATCTAAGTTTTGGGGTGTTCAATGGATTGTCCTCATAAAATTCCTGTTAGAAACTGTTGCTGCTTCTCTTGTGAAATGAGGAACTTCAGGTGATGACAAATATGTCAAGTCTTAAAATTGGCAACTGGAAATGGCAATATTTGAAGATGGGCAAATCGCCTTCAGAATCTGTCCTGATGACTAATCTGCTCGACCAAAATATAAATAAAAAGACACTCTAATTGAATTTTTTCAGAACTATCCTGCAAGTTAAGCAATCAGGAGAATGGCTGTCATTCCTCGCTGCTGGACATAAAACATTTCATGTTCAGTATGGCAGCATCATTGTCCATAGAGAACAACATTTGTGTGGTAAGTGGTTAAAGCTGATTCTTCTGAGAAGTTATCACAGGGAAATGGGCATACCAAGGGAGAAAAAAGGTTAAAGGGTTTTGACTGAGCTCTCCACCGTGCTTGGTAGCAAGAGGAGCCTGGGACTTCCCTATGCTCAGCTTTCTTCCTAGACCCAAACCCACCTAGAACAAACACTCAAGGTGGGATTATATAGTGCACTGGAATGATTGCCAGAACCCCGCTAACTATTGGATTGTAAAGAGAAAATCTTATTTTATTCATGCCAACAAGAGGAAAAACATCTACGAAACGTCCAGAAGCTACATGAGAAAGAGTAAGGAAGCAATCGCAGAAGGGAGATGAAAAGATTCTAGAATCCTCATTTGCAAACTCCAGGAAGGGTCACGGAAATGAAAGGCAATTGCCCTGACTTCCAGGTCTTTCTGGTCCAGAGCTCCCTTCGCTGCCCTGTCTGCAGGCTTTCCAATACCCGAGGGTAGTCATATTTTCTTTCTCTTTTGGCGTCTTGTAGATTTAATGTTCATCTGTTGAGGCGCATTGAGGTGATTTGCCAAATAACTCCTTTTGGCAAAAAGAATGTACTGGGTTATTATTCTTAGTCCAAATGAGCCAGACTGACTGTCTACACTGTGGGAATATGCCAGATAATTACTTTAACCATGTCTTTCCCTTCAGCCGTGTATACACGGTCCTCACATTCTAGATAAACTTGGTTAAACCTTGTATGGAATAATTACTGGCAAGTAGCCATGGGCTCAGGGTAATTTAATGTTCATCTTTGGTTTCTGCAGGGTGCCGGTGACAAAAGCGAGTTTTGTTTATACATACGCTAGAAGGATTTTTCTTTTCATCATCCAAATGAAATCTCCAAAACACGAAGCAAACAGGCTCTCTACTAAAGAACAGAGTTTTCAATCCCAAACTTGACTCAGAATCACGGATACCATGCTGAGGAAAAGCTGATGTAATTTAGCTTTGAAAATCAGAAAGATGTTATCAAAGGCGGTGGTGTGTTCTCCCTGCCTAGCAAATCAAACAGTTGCTATTACATTTAAAACATGTCGACTCTAATACTGCTCCCCTTATGAAAATTTTCATTTTCATAAAGATGCATGCAGTCACATTTTATCGCAGAAAGTAAATTATGTTATTACAAGTGAGTTGCTGTATTTTTTTTCAGCCCTACACCATAAGAAGAAAATCTTATAGTCAAAGACAGGAGGTAGAGACTCGAATTCTAGCAGTGTTATTATTTTAATTTTAGGCCAGAGTCAAGAAATTTCGCATCCTTTTATTTCCTCATGAAAATAAGGACAGCAGCATCTTTGCATGACAAAGCAGGACTGTTAGAGCTGGGGAGATGGCCCAGCAGTTAGTTAACAGCACTTACTGCTTTTGCAAAGGACCATGGTTCAGTTCCCACCATCCACATAAGATAGCGCTCACTGTCTGAATCCGCATCCCTAGGGGATCTGACACCCTCTTCTAAACTCTGCGGGTACCTGCATTCATTCCCAACACTATAGACATACGATTTTAAAATTGTAACTATATCCATTTTTAAAATAGCATGTTTGTCAAGCATACGTTGGGAGACCCAGAAAAAAAAATTCAGAAGCTGCAGAAAATGGAATGTTTTATACTAAAGGACATAAAACACATTTTAAACTGGTTTCAAAATTTATATGTGTTTCCAGAATGAAACACAAAACCTGCTATGGTAGGTTAAGGATGGGATAGGATGCAGAGGACCGTAAGTGAGGAGAGAGGCCACTTTGGACAAGAAACGGGGATGAAAATGGGCACTGTGTTGTTACACATTTTCCTCCTCAATTTCTACAGAGGAAACTTAGGAATTTCTGAGAGAAGCGGGAAACCTGATTCGGAAACACATTTCCTATATGTATTTCAAGCTTGGAATAGCTCATTGGCTCAGATCCACTGTAATGTGGCTGTCTGAGGTTTGGTTCTCCAGTATGTGCAGAAGGAGACTTCAAGTTTTCAAGGGATTTTGAAAATTTACTCTGGATCAGGACAGTGACCATGGAAACCTTTGGTGTTCCCAGCACTGTCTTGTCCTCTTGGACTCACAGGCAGATCACAGTTCTAATTGTTCCTTCTTATTAGTATACTGGGATCAGCAAGAAAACATGGGTAAAAGCAACATGAGTCCTATCTGAAGAGACCTAAATGTCATTCTTCCGGACCTCCATGTCTTCTCCTCCTCATCCCCAGTGTCCACGGAGACCATTACTTCTGTGTCTCACTCCCAGTGAATAATTAGTACGTACATTTTATCTCTATGTTATAGTCCAGAAATATAGACGGCTCCAGGAATATGCCATCAAGTGGTCAAATGAAATATAAAGGAAATAATTGTTTCAATGGTTTATGCTGATAATTACCGATAATATATGGACTACTTCAATTTCTCCAAGATTAAAAATTTCATTTTTTTGGATTAAAGGACTAAAGGAAGTCTGTATTATTGGATTCAATTATTTCAGACTTGAGGACCTATTTGTCCTCAGTTGGGAATTGAATATTTAGCAATCCTGTCTTGGAGGTTTATAAAGTAAGCCATTTGTTTTGTGGTAAGGAGTAAAAGGGGAATTCTTTCACTCTGTGATGGACTATTTTATCATCTGTTGTTTTCTGGTGGAGATTCACTTCTTGTTACTGACAATATTTCTTTCTAATACTGTTGTTCCAAATTCTGTTTTTCTCCTAAGGACTCATTTAAAACTGATGGACACTGTTATGATTACCTACATCTCTATTTTGATTAACTGGAGATTCAGACATGCATTTTGAAGCAATCACTAGCTGTGAAAGCTTATTTTGTATCAATTCTTTCTGACAAAACTCCCTTCATATTATTTCCACTTCTTCCTAGAGTTTCCCGAGTTTGTAATTGAGTCCTATGTTTTATTTCAGATTTACTTGCTTTTCTCTGACCCTTCTCTAGGACATCTACTGATTATTCTGGTTTGATGAAAATGCTCGTTTACTTTTCATACTCTAAGCAGTCGAAGAAAGGGAGAAGTTTGAGAAATCAAAATCAGTTACAATGACCTACAGATTACATATGATCAAACTGAATGAAACCCGATTTACAAAACACACAGGAAGTTTTCTGGTATTGGGAGCATCATAGTGCTTCTCTCTAAATTAATTAGTTATGTATTACTTTATGCATTCGAATTTTAATATGAGAATGGAGATTTCAGCAATAGTTTTCTAAAAGGAATCAAATAATCTGCTTCACTTCTAATCCATTTGAAAGACTATGAAATCAACTCAGTGTTAACATAAGAACAAGTGACTGGTGGTTTAAATAAAATATAAACATGAGTACCTTGCCAGTTATTTAACTGTGATTGTTAAATTAAATTTGTCTTGATTTCTCCACTGGAGAAGAATGGAAACATTTAGAAATATGTAACAATATTTCCCTTTAATGAGTATCATCATCATTGAACTCATTCTTCACTTACTGGGGACAGAGTGTGGGGAAGAAGGAAGTACATTTTCAAGGTACAATTCCATTTAGTTTGGGCTAGCTCTGTATTGCTTGTTAGTAATTGCATAGCAAAAGAATGTCAATACTGTTGCATTACCTCATCAAATATAAAAGTATATTGAATATAATTTTTTTGAGATAGGGTCTCACTATTTAGCTCTGGCCAGCTTGGAATTCATAGAGATATGACTGTCTCTGCCTTCTTAGAATTAAAGGTCTAGGCCACCACCCTTGGCTGAAAATACTTTAGGATTTATGTGTATTCATAACACTAACCTCATTTAATGGATTAGTCAGGATTTTTAAGAAGGCTACAATGAATAATATACCCATATATGCATATATTTATGAACATAATTATAAAAGGATTTATTAGATTGGCTTATACCACTGGAGACTG
Organism: Eospalax fontanierii; assembly: GCA_035773235.1. Taxonomy (NCBI): domain Eukaryota; kingdom Metazoa; phylum Chordata; class Mammalia; order Rodentia; family Spalacidae; genus Eospalax; species Eospalax fontanierii. The sequence continues at coordinate 89,780,412 of CM069531.1, read as the reverse complement.
GATTGACCAATGATTACCAATATCAATCTGTGCACAGGTTTGCCTGCATCTCCATGTAACCCAGTTGGACTCGAACATATGACAACTTCTTGCCTCAGCCTCCTGAATGCTGAGATTTCAAAGGCACAGCTTTTATCATTTTCATATGTCTTTATTTCTTTTCTGGTCTTATGGAAGTTATTTTAAAAGAAATAAAACTACAAACAAAGTTAGCATGACCTGGCTTTGTTCCTTCCCTGTATTTGTAGATTTAAATTGCACCTGAGGAGCCCACTGCTCATTTCCCAGTCTACCGCATGCTATGCCGCAGCAAGGATATGGAACCTTTGGATCTCAGGATTTGAACTAGTACGGCATTGAACTGCAGCTTCAGTTCTAGTTTATGTTTGGGTTTTGCTGCTGTTGCTTTGTTTTCCAGTGCTGGGAACGGAGTGCAGAGCTGTGTGCTACATAAAAGATAACTTCTCTACCACTGACGTACACCCTTTCTATCCTGTCAGTCTACCTGGCCCTTTTCTTGTAGGAGGTTTCATGTCTCTTCAAATGTTTTCTGATCATGGCAGACCTTTTGCTTTCTCTTCTGTCTATACGCCAAGGACAAAAGCAATCCTTACTCTTTGATATCCCATGATGCCTCCTCCTTCTCTGTAATTTAGTTCTTTCAGACATCTTGAATTTCATTGTTCTTTGATGACTTCAAAGATGGGCATAACTGTTTATTCAATATTAGGAGAGAAGTGATAATCTCTTGCAAACTTCTAAGTCCTACTGCACCTGAAAAAACAATGAAGAGTTTAATCCATTGTTCTACTGAGTGGCATCTTATGAGTGATTGGGTATAACAGAACCCACCCACAGAACTTTCTTTTCAGATTCAGGTTTGTGGTTTCAAGGAATTCATTCGGTACCAGGCAGGCTATTTAAAGAGCATCTACCCATTGCCTTTCTGTGCAAGGCTGCCAGACTTTCTACCTCAAATATTAATAACAAATTTAAGAAAATTACCTCTACAGACTGGAGAGATGGCTCTGCAGTTAAGAATGCTTGCTATTCTTCCAGTGATCCTGGGTTGTATTCCCAGTCCTCAGATGGCAGGTAACAATCATCTGTACCTCCAGGAAATCCAATGCTCTTTTCTGACCTCCACAGGCATTGCATGACACAATTGCTCTTACGTACATACAGGTAAGTACACTTAGCACATAAAATAAAAATAATAAATGAAATATAAAAAGAAAATTACCTTCTTGGTAACTTTTCTTGTGATTAAAACATGACAAAGACTTTGTCTATGTTGTCGTTCTGACACAAGAAAAATACTGAAAAAACTTAATGTTATGGCTTTGGCAAAACTGAAGAGGATTGATCAAGGGGGATGAGAGAAAAGAAGGAAGACTTTCAAGACTCAAGATCAGATCCTGTTCAGTACACTGATTTATCAGTATGTAATAAAACAAAGTTTAACTTTCATGGAAAATCCTGTTAGATCCTGGCAATAAACTTTATGCTTATTTAAATGTGAGATGACATATGTTTTATTTATTTTTATTATTTATGTTTATGTATTTATTTGGCTGTTTCTTGCAGGTCACAAGAATATTTGCATTGGCTGCACAATGCTCTTTCTAGCCAGGCTCTGCTTTAAACACAATTGCATTGTCCCATTCTAGCATGTTCTTTTACTTATTTCTTCTTTTTATCTTTCCATCGAATGACAACACAAGCTCAGGCATATTTTACCAACATCTGTTTATTATTTTATTCAAATCCAATGAATGGAATATTATAGACATGCACCAATTTACAGGTTTATGTGGAACCTCAGATGACTTCTTTGAGTTTAATTTGATGATTTTGGCTCCAAAACCATCCTTTGTATTCAGTACCTTGTTCCCCTTGTTTTCAAAGCCAGGCACTTCTCTAAGTGGTACCGCCTGGATGATCACATCAGAATCTCAAACAAGCCAATGCGTTATGTTTTATGTCTGAAATCAACAAATATGTTCTTGGCTCATACAAAAGCCTTTACATCAAAGCCGAAAGGATGAGATCTAATTCAAATCTGCCACTCATTCTGAGGTTCTCTCAAGAGTATAGAAGTTATGCAGACATTGGATGTGCTGGCTTACTGAAACTTGCTACTAGGTGAATATAGTATTTAGTGGTGTGTGTGTGTGTGTGTGTGTGTGTGTGTGCGTGTGCGTGCGTGTGCGAGAGAGAGAGAGAGAGAGAGAGGACATGTGCATGAGGAGGCCAGAAGACAATCTCCATTGTTATTCCTCATGCCCTGATTTTTGTTTGTTGTTTTTGGTGTTTATGGTCATATGGTGGTTATAGTCATATGGTCATATAGTCATGTGGTGGTGGTGGTGGTGGTGTGTGTGACAAGGTTTCTCACTGACCTGGAATTCACCAATTGGTCTAGTCTGACTGGCCTATGAGTCCCCGGGAACCTGCTTGTTCCTGTCACCTTAGCAGTGGTACTTCAAATGTGCATCACCGTCCCCTTATTTTCTTCTCTTTTAAATGTGGGTTCAGGTCACTGAACGCAGGTCCCAGTTCTTACAATGAAAGTAACAACTAAGCTGTCTCCCCGGTGCGTGGCCTTTATTTTTATCTTTTAACTCTCTACAACAGGCATTGTTTTGATGACACCATATTCTTATACTTCCAAAAGCTAGTATACATTTTCTAGAAGAAAGTTGCAGAGATACTGACATCCCATCCCAAACCTATGAGGTTTAGTTGTAAACATGACTCAGTTTCCTAATATACTAATTTTCCTATGAATTAAACTTTCTGTCTTTAAGTCTTGGTCTCTCATCTGTATTTGGACAAGAGAAAATTTTCAGGATAAACCACAAAATAGGAGGAAGCCAAAAATTACCATAGAGAATGAACTTATTTTTATGTATCCCCACCAAGTTTGAAATGAAGATTTCAAATTTACTTAGTAAACTGAATAGAGGCCTGACATTTGTACAATTTGTATGGCAAATAAATTTTTCTAAATCATTTAAATTAAAAAAATTTCAGCATACATTTTTCTCTGGGTACAAACCAATTTGTGAAACACAGTAAATTATATAAATATATCTTCAGTACTATTACACAGTAAAACGTGATAATCCATGAATGTTAATAAAAGGAGATTAAAATAAATTTTATAGTAATAATTTTAATGAATATCTCTAATAAGTTATCTATCACTAGATAGATACACCCGTGGAAATAATATATTGTTTATCTAGTTTTACTATATTAGAAGAAATTGTATTTAAAGTGTTTGAATGATAAAGTTCAAGTTCTGAAACATTGAAGCATTCTAGATTTTTAGATCATGCCTATGGTTACGATTTTGTGGAGTCTGGAAAATACAAACTGTTTTCACTTGACCAAAAATTTGGGATGCAAATATATGAAAAATTTAAGATGGTTTCCAGTTAGCCTCATATATCTCTGTCAATACATCATATACATATGTGTTTCAGATGTAGCTTCATTTTACAGTATTAGATAGTGGCTGTAACACATCCATGTATTGCTCATACGAAATTGAAAACAATCTCTTTTATATAGTGAAGAAATAAACAGGCATTCAAGTCAGTAGCTCACCAGAAGTAATATACTTTAACTTAATAATGACTCATTTGAAAAGCAGGAAAATAAAATCCCAGCTATCTCAGTATTCCAATTCTCATTCTTCTGGCTGAAGGTGGCTGTAAGTTCTTCATGAGGCCATTGGCTCAGAATCAGAAAGAAATCAGTTCATGTACAAATTTCTAGTTGTGTGACCTCCCGAGGATGTTATTTACTAATTTTCTATGTTAAAATTTGAGGCTATCCTTCAACTATTAAACCACTTCCTTTGAATCAATGGTTAAAAAGTTCAATTGCAGATTGTTACAGGAAAAGACAATTAACTCAAAAGTGGTTCTGAACTGAGTGCTGAGACATTCACAAATACTAGGGGATATCTGGGGATGTCTGCAGGCTGTCTTGGTTGTCATAACTGGAAAATATTACTAGCCTCAAAAGTGTAGGGTTTTGCATTATTAATCAACCCCTACGAATCCACAAGAAAGCCCATGTAATTGGGAAGTATATAGCATCTTAATGAAGAAGTTTAGGGCTGAAAGTTCCCTAAAACATACACAACTTTCCAAAGTTAATTCACTCAAATACCTGAAGACAAAAATAGACTCTCATTGAGCCTAATAAAAATTCAAGTAAAACCACTAACTTATAATTATATAAAATGTATTTACCAACACTAACATCTGCTCATACTAAGGATTTCCAGCACCCTGTTTAATTTTCCTATATGATACTTAACCTGCATTCAGTATCATCATAACGTATTGTATATAGATAGATGTACAGACACAGATATAAAACCTATAATTTTAGAGGTACTTTTGTGTATATATATTAAGTAGGCATCCATGGGTGTTCATGCAATTTTGTATGTGTCTAGGAGCACATGCTTGTGTGGGTGTCAATGCACCTGTGTGGAGGTCTGAGATATCAGTCTCAGACCTTCCTCGATCTCTTTCTACCTATATATTTAGGCAGGCTCTCTCCCTTTACCTCAGAGCTTGCTGACTCAAAGTAAGCTTCTGAAAGCTTGACGCAACTATAAACAAAGCGTGACATTGTTTTAAACTGCAATGACTGCTTTCTTATTTAAGATTTCTTGACTGCAGGAATTTTTATAAGCATTTATTACATCATCAAGGGAGAACATACAGCAGCACCAATGATAGAGGCATTAATCAATAGTTTATCTGTGAAGACTATCCACAGAATGAAGTTGTGTGTTTTATTCTGGGACCTATTCGCATTCCTCTTCTCTGTGCCAGAAGCGAGAGTCATCTCAACATCAGGAATTGTCTCACAAATTCTTTCCCCCAGAAGATCTCTTAGACAAATGAACAAATTATTAATTTCAAGATCAGTAGGACAATAAAATCAGGCTTTGAATAGTTAAAGATGAATTATAGCCAATTATAATTTCAGTTAATAAGCAAAATTTGGAAATTATTTAAAGTGTTATCTAATACATAGTGAAGTCTTAGTATACCCAAAACACATGTAGTGCTTATTGTGCACCATGTAGGTTTAAGACTGGAGATCTGGCCTAGTGGTTAAGAGAATTGACTGTTCTTGCAGGGGACCCACATTCAGTTCCCAACACCCAGTTGGGGTCTAACAACCATGCATAATTCAGGTCCGGGGGATCCCATGCCCCCTCCTGCATTGCATGCACACAGTGCACTTACAGACATGCAGGGAAAACACACTTAAAAATAACTAAGTAACTAAATATTTTTAAAAAGAGTAGAATCTCATCATCATCCCCAGCAACTTTCTCTTCCTCATGTAAATTATAAGGAAAGACATAAAATTAGCATTTATCTTTCCCTTGTCTCTGTTCAAATTCATTGAAATTTGCTAGGATAAATTCCATGCTTTCATAGTCACTTAGTATTGTATAGTTACTTCCCTTTAATTAGTTTATTCAACAATTTAAAAAGAAGATTTTATTTATCATTTTTATTTTATGTATATGAGTGTATTAACTGCATGTGTGTAAGTACACCCCTGTCGTGAAATGCCCACAGAAGTCAGAAGGAGTCAAATTCCACTAACTGAAAATTTGGATGATTGTTAGCTGACATGTGGGTGCTGGGAATCAAACCCGGCTCTTCTTCAAGAGCAGTCAATGCTTTCAACAACTGTGTCATCTCTCCAGCCTCTCAACAAATATTTTTAATTTAAAAATATTTTATTGGCATTGCCATTTTAGAAGTAGAAAGGACTGTAATGCATAAACTGTTATAACACTCAAGGTAAAAATATGAATATAAATTTGAAAACCTCTATGTCAACAAATATTTTGGGGCCCAGTGCTGGATAATGGATTTGGACACAAAGACAGCACAGAGCAGATTCTCTGCTTCTGTTCTCAAGAAGCTTGCAGCTCTCAGGGGAACAAGACATGACTGAAATGATGGGTAAAATCATGCAGATGACTCTGTCAAGGATGTAGAGTGCACTGATGTGGAGTTAGCAGTGAACGCTTCTGTGGGGAAGACATGCCTGGACTGGATGCAAGCAATGAAACAGAATTCAGAGCCGGGGAACATTCATAGCAGGGAACACAACACACAGGGCTTCTGTCCATGGAGAGCACAACGCAGGTGGTAGAAACCCTACCAAGTCCAGGAATTGATGCAGTGGGCAGTGTGATCAGGACTCTACACACAAGGAAGTTGCACTCAGGAAATCTCAAACATCTGACTGCCTAAACAGGACCCAAATAATGACAGGAACCATCAATGTGCCAACCCAGACAGGTGATATTTCACAAGGTTGCAGCTCCTGAGGAGGAGCTACAGTCATTGGTTGCTGAGGGAGAAAAAAAATCATTGTTCATCAGGGGTGAGTTCTCTGATAGGAAATTCAATCCCAAGTAGTCAGGCCTAAGTGAGAAACTCTAAATTGACTTAGTTGGATATATATATATATATATATATATATATATATATATATATATACACACATTTGAGGGACAGGAAGTTAAGAAGGGGACATATGAGAGGAGTCTGAGAGGAGAGATGGAGAATGGAAGGGCTGTAAACACAGAACTCAGGTTTGAAATTCTCAAAAGATTTCAATTACAAAAAGAGACTCTATTGTCAGAAGTGCAGATTTTCTCTCTCTACAGTAATGTGATAAAGAGCCTAGCCTCTCTCTGACTCTTCTCGGAGAGTGCCTGGGTTTGGTTCCCATCACAAGCATGCTTGCTGAAATGGATTGTACCTCCAGTTCCAGGAGATCCAATGTCTTCTTCTAACCTCTACTTGTTTTGTATGGTGTAGGTGCGCTTGCATATATGCAGGTGAAGGCAACATGCACTCAAACACATAAAAGACTATTTTAAAAAGTAAAACAAACAACTTTTAAATCTTTGAAATGCAATGCTCGAAGAAAATATGTAGAAAAACCATTTTTGAGGTTTTTTTTTCTCTTTTCCATCTTCTTCTTGTTCAGGAAACCACTTAAAATTTGCAAGATTTATTCCATGCATCTGAAACAAAATACTGTTTCTTACATCAGATTTCTTTGAAGGATTTTTTTCAAGTCATTTGTCACCACTTGTAAGTAAAATAAAATATCGGGAATTTTCATACTGGAGACATTTTGTTCTGTTTTTCTCGAGCACACGCATTCTGAATTAGATGATTCAGACAGAGTACATTTCTTTTCACATTTATTAAGTATTAATTCAGCTGAGGCCTCTTTGTAAGTCTACAGAGACCTATTAAAAATTTCCCAAACATGCTATTAATTTAAAATGCAGAGAATCTCTCATCATGAAATAGAATAGCCTCAATTTCTTAAAACAATCTTGTACAACAACAAAAAAAATGAAGAAAAGAAACAAACATTTCCTGTTATGGAAAGGCTTCAGATTCCAAAGTCTAATATTCATGTGTATATATATATTATCAACTACTAATTAGAGTTAAGAACAAAATAAAATACAAATCTTTAATTTTTTGTGCCTGAGATGTTTAAGTGTGTTGTAGTTAAAAGGAAAGCTCCACAGCCTTACACCAAGTTACTCAACCCTACTGTCAGAGCCTGGGAAGGAAATGATGGGTCTAGACGGGAAAACGAAGACAGGAAAGGTGACGCAGTCCTTCTACCAAAAGGCAGCAGACACTACAGTCTGCCGTATTTTAAAAAAAGTATTGCATTTACTTATTTATTGTGTATGTGTGGGAGGATGCCGAGGGGACCAAGGGGAGGTCAAAGGACAGCTTGTTGGAGTTGGTTCTCTCCTCCACCCTATGGGTCTCAGGAATCACGCTTAGGTCATCAGCCTTAGCAGCAAACACCTTTATCCACTGAGCCATCACTAGAGACCTGTTGCTCCTAATTTATTTTAGTTTCTTTACACAGAGCAGTAATAAAGCAAGACAAAGATGGAGCTGCTCCAACATAATGGAGTCTGGAATTTTGATGTCTACTCTTTTTTAAGTTTTAATAATCTTATTCATTCATTTAATTATCTGATCTGCCTGTCTCTATTTTCCAACTGTTGGGATTAAAGTCGTGGCAACTCCATGCCCAGCTCAGTGTTCTGCCTTCATGTATGCAAGAGCACCATGTCTGTGCAGTGCCTGCAAAGGCCAGAAGTGTTGGATCACCTGGAACTGGTGTTACAGAAGGTCATTAACTGTCATGTGGGTGCTGGGAACTGAACTGTCTTCTGCAAGAGCAGAACGTGCTTGCTCTTAACTCCTGAGCCTTCTCTCTAGTCCCTGATCTCTACTCTGTATTCAAAGAGAAGAGATAATCCCATGTACATACTTGGAGTTAGATGTAGTAGGATTTGAATTCTGTTACCATCAGTTGTAGTGGTTTCACAGTCAGGAATCTAAAGTTGAACCTGAGTTTTTCACCAGTTCTAAAAATTCTGAAAGAATTTTGCAAAAACTTTTGCAAGAAAAAGTTCCCTTTCATTTCCTCCGAGAATCTGAGTCAATCACAGGTGCCTTTATTTTTTTAAACTTAAAAGCCTATTTCAAATGTATACATGCATGCGAAAGCAAATTCTAAGAATGTTGGCAGTAGCTCCAGCAAGCTACTGGAATTTCAAAGCTGTCACCTTTTCTTTTTCAATATTTCAAAGTCGTAAATCAATTTTAATTTTAGTTCACTTGTGACTTACATTTTTGGTTCAGAGATTGTTCCTCTGAGCATACTTATTTTTGACTTAAACTATAATACCATATAGCAAGACAGTATTTCGGTGTACATTTAAGGCATTGATTTCTTATCAAATGCAGCAGTCAACAGCAAGCCACAATATCCAGGCGAAAAGAGGTCAAGAATAGAACATTTCAGAAATCACTGGATTATATGGTTATAGGAAAACCTCCTTACATTTCATTACTAATAAAATCGGTTCACATGGCACTAATATTCTGTAGTCTCCTATAATAACTGTTATTAATTTTGCCTCCCGGAGGTTAGGAATTCCATGATCAACTTTGTTAATCAAAGTTCCTGGGAAGATTCTGAAAACATGCACACTCCCTGTGGCTTGTGATGTGAGGAAACAATCTTGCTGCCTTCAAATCCTTCAAATGACTCAATATTATCTTAAGAAATCCTAATTAAATAAATCTTCAAATGTAACTTCATTTTCATTTCTGTGACTTCATTTATGGTGCCTCTCATGGGGACCAGAGCACAGTGACTTCACATTAGATGGAATGTCACTCAAGCCCCACAAAATGACCTTTTCATTACCTTTCAAACTCCATACAGACCATGCACTTTTTTGGGTGACATCATATTATGCGTGCCACAGAATCTCGTGTACAAATCTACAAAGATCACCAAACAGTTGCTGCACCAGCACTATGGAAGCAGAAAATCCCCATGTTTCTATTACAGGAGGTCGGAACGAAGAAACAGCCCAGCGTGTCTACAGCACTACCATTTCTGAATATGTTAACTCGCATGATCACAATGATTTGGATTGAGTAAAGTCTCTTTAAGGACACATTGACAACTGAACATGTCAGAGTCACAGAAAGAAGGCCAACGCAGCTTTACAGCAGCGCACAAAGATAATTTCATGATTTTTAGATTTTCAAACATGAAAGTCGTTACCACAGTTCACAAAACGATACTCCATTTGAAGATTAAATCTATTGTAAATATGAAGTTATCATAGACCAGTTATGAAGTGAGAAACAGGAGCTTTAACTGTTTTGCTGTCCCCCTCAGATTTTCTAATACATGTGAAAGCAAATGTCTCTCAGAGGAAATCCAGATCCTCCTGTTCACCTCCCAAATGCTGAGATTAGAAGCCTGGACTACCATACCAAATTTTATCCCAGTTTCTTGCAATGCTGGGCATCAAATCCAGGGCTTCATGCATGCTAGGCAAGTATTCTACCACCTGAGCTGCATTTCTAGTTCCTAGATATCCCCTACGCTTTGCACCACACTCTCATTAAGACATCCTATTCAAGTTTGCAAAGTTGATTTCTCACAGTGTATTCTTATTATAACCACAGGAGGTTTTGGTGTTTTCTTCTTTTTTCAATCGTCTTTTATTTTTAGCTGAAAGAACATAAGATGAGGTCTTATTTTCTGCAGCAAACTCTTCAGCTGGTTGTTGCTATTTTGTAGATTTGTGTCTTGTGACTAATTTTGAAGACATTAGTCACAGTGCTTCCTCATTTGCCCTGAAAGCCACGCTATGTGGCTCTTTAATTGAGAGTAGGTACTAGAGTTGTAGGAGATTTTTGCTAATTATATCTAATTAATGGCATCTCAGAGCAATATAGAGGAAGGTGAGAATTCACAAGCCTGAAACTGTGAAAAACTTTTCCTTTCATTTAGTTTAATCTATATTTCAAGTTGCAGTTTAAATCCATGATAAGTACTATTGTATTTGTTTTTTTTAAATTTGCTTATTTATTATTTTTCAGATCCATGAATTTTTGGCTTGCAAGTGTAAGTGCACTCATATTGTGCAATGCCCCAAAAGACCAGAAGAGGGCGATAGATCCGATGGATCTGAGGTTATGGATGGCTGTTAGCAGCTATGTAGGTGCTGGGAACCAAACCCAGGTCCTCTCTAAGACCACTAAGCTATTTCTCTAGCCCAAAGAGTAATTACTTTTGAATAGAACTTGCTAATTTGTATCTTTCTCCCCAAGGACACATTAAATCCCCCAAGAACAAAGGTTTGCCAATTACAATTTAAAAATTAGTTCCTTAAGTATGTCATGCCCATCAACGACTATCCTAATTTCATTTTTGTTGCTGTGATAAAATATCCTGATAAAAAGCAATTTAAAGGAGGGTGTTTTATTTATTTTTTGTACATTTTATTGACCTCAAACATTTATATCCATAAACTAACTTCTATGGAAAGTCTCCAAATTCATATCAAGCCAATTCCTTATAAGGCATGACATGGACTCCTGGCATGGGCTTGGTAGAGGGAACACAAAGATGAGTAAGACAGTTTCAATTATCAGTTGGGGTTCAACAGGGGATAGAGGCAGGCAGCAAAGGCCGTTGAAATGCTCCCATCATTTGGAGTACCCCAAAGAATTTTCACCTGACATTCCGTGCCCACATAAAGAATGATGGAATAATTATTCAACACAAGTCACACACCTCTGCATGCAATTGTGTCTTGTCCATGTTCTAAATCATTGTACGTATTCATCAAAATTTCTCATCTCTGTTGTAGCATAGATCCCTTGAGAATGGGAAGCATTCATGATAGTTAGTCTTGGTTGCCAAAGTTACTGGGTCTGAAGTCCACAAGAAACATGCTTCTGAGTGAGGCTGTGAAGGTATTTCCTGGCAGTAAGAGCCTCCCGAAAGGTGGGTAGCATCTTCCAACAGTGGCCCAGGTAGACAGAGGTCTGAGAGAAAAACAAGGCTGCTTCCTTCTGCCTGTCATCTCTCCTTGCTTGTGGGTACAACTGTCTATCCTGTCACTGCTGCGACCACTTTCACGGCTCTCAGAACCCACCTTCTTAGGCTTTCTAACATGCACTGAGAAGCAATGGCTTTCTAGGAATCCTCCCAGCCTTCATCCCCAGATTAGAACTGCTGAGACATCTAACTTCGAGCACTAATCAGCTACTAGGTTTTCTGTTGCTCCTGCCTGTGGACAGCCATTTTGGACTACCCCGCCTATATTATGTAAACTAGTCTCCTTATAATATATATCCATTCTGTTGTTTCTGTTCCTCTTGTGAAGACAGAAGATTAAAATATAAGATCCCAGCCTCCAAATCTCTCATTTTTACCACTTACTGTCTCTACACTTAAACATTAATTATGCTACTCCAGCCTTCTTACCAAGTTATAAATTCTATAGTCTTGGGACTTCATGTAAATTTTACCCCTGAATCTCTAACAGAGAACAATACATATTTTAAGTGCCCCAATTCGTTCTTGACTTTATGTATTTTTCTTAGACTCTAACAAAGCCAACTGAGAAACTTCTCTTTGGCCCTGGGCTAGTCAATAAATAGATCTTTAATAAATTAATGAAGGTCTTCATATCATCAGCTATGATTTCAAAGCATGGTTTATTTTTCCGCTAAACTCTTTGCTCAAGAAAATGCTAAGTGGGATCTTAGTGTGCGTGGGTTCCTGTAAGTTTGTTCTTCTTACTCTAAGATAATGGTCCCACTGTGGCTCTAACTTAGCTCTCTAGCCTGAGCACATGATACCTTCTGTTTCTATTTAGTATTCCACACTTGTTTTTCCTCATCTTTACTTTTTGCCTCTAACAGATAATTTTATCTTACAGCTCTAGCCGTGAAAGACTGTTTTGATTCAGAATAAGAATGTTGCTACTTAATCTTCATCTCTCTGTAGTAGGATGGATTAGAATAGACTCTCCCAGGACCTTGTGTATGATCTCCACTGTGTTTCACAGATTCCCAGTTCCTATCTGTATGCTAATACTAATCTTAAGCCCACAGGGTGATTGTGAGTGCTTGTGAGTAATGTGCCCCACATAAAAACAAACAAACAAACAAACAGCCATCATAATAGCAATTACTAAGATTTGTTATTATCAATGCAATTTGATGCATTAATCAAGGAAACCAATCCCTGACATAGCATGACTTTCATCTGTCTCAGGAAATAAAAAAAATTCAATGCACGAAAATGCGTGCACTTAGACTTCTTATATGTATTATCGCATCTGTCTTCATGGTGCCAAGCACATTTCTATAAGGTAAGCCATCAGTCCCTGGTCTTCTGTGAAAGATTATTCACTCTGGGAGCTCAGTTCCTGCATTATTCATGTCATTCTGTGTGCAGCTAGATTTATGTGTCAGGAAAAACATACAAATGGAATCCGATTTACTTGCACGAGTTCCTGGACCACTTGATTTATGTTTGAGTAAATAAAGACATATGTCTTAATAGGTATTGGCTTCACTTCTCTATAGCAGTGGAAGTAAAGTGCTTTGGTTTCTTTTCAGTTTCTTTCCTTGGCAGGCATATGTTTTTGAAGCTTTGCAAGCAATGCAGCCTCACATTATACAGTTTCAGTTTTGAAGTGTGTTCTGTATTCAGCGTTTTCCGCGCCAAGACAATGGGGAATCTACAGCTCTGGATCACTGCAAAAGCATTCAATCTTTCTAACGTAGATGAAAATGATGTAAACAATTAAAATATAAAATTCAGATGTGATATCATTCCTAAACCTCTATCAAGAAACCTAGTGTCTTGGCTACAAATATCTGCTCAGTTCCCCTCAGCCAATAGCATATTTAACATGACCACTAAATCTTTCTTAGGAGGGTGCTAAACTGTCCTAAGTACCTTCATGTATACGTGGATATGAATTCATCCCCAATCACCTGAGGAATGTACATGTGGAGATTATATGTAATAATTCTTCTTCTTCTTCTTCTTCTTCTTCTTCTTCTTCTTCTTCTTCTTCTTCTTCTTCCTCTTCCTCCTCCTCCTCCTCCTCCTCCCCCTCCTCCTCGTCCTCTTCCTTCACCCTTCATTTGCTGCATTCTCTCTCTCTCTCTCTCTCTCTCTCTCTCTCTCTCTCTCTCTCTCTCTCTCCAGGTTATTATATAATCCAAGTTAGCCTCAAATTCACTGAACTCAAACCCGGTCTTTCTGCCTCTACACTCTAAATTCTGGGGTTACAGACATACAGGACATCTGGTTTTATGGAGTGCTATGACTCAAACGCAGAGCTATGTCCCTAGCTCTTGTAATTATTTTTTTTTACTCTAATTTTTAATGAAGTCAACAGAAAAGTCCATAGACAATCTATTTTATTCTTAATAATATGTATATTTTTAAAATACCAGGATCATAGAATATCAAGAAGACTGAGAAATAACCAAAGGTTCCCAGTGAAAAGAGAGTAATGAAAACTACTTATGTTGTGATGTTATACACTAGACCACAAAACAAATAATGGGGGGTTCGTGAGAATACAGGTGATGTTTTCATTAAGCCTGAGGTTCAGATATTTAAATGTACCAGTGTTGGTTTATTGGTATTGACAAATTTCCACTGACAATGTCCTTTTGACACATGACCATAAAGAGACACTGAAATTTGGTGAGTGGCTTTTAAGATCTTTTCATGCAATTGTTACAACTTTTCTCTGGTTCTTAAATTAATACAAAACACAGTAGTTTCTTTTTTAAAACAAAGAGGGAAATCATTTGAACACTAATTGTGAAGAAAAATCAAAATTTTTTGATAGACAGTTATACAGAAATGAACAAGATTTCAGCATGTGATAAAAAAAGGAAAAAAAAAAGGTTTCATTTTCCTTGTCTATAACAATGACTGACTCAGGAAAGAACTGACAACCTTTATTGTCCCTCCCTGTGACACAGCATTTCTTGAAATTCATCTGGTACAAATGAAGATTTACTTGTTTTTTTTCATGCTACCAAGACTGATGGGTTTATTTTTTTGGATGAAGTATTCATATCACCAAAATTTGAAAATGCATTTAATCAGTCGACAGACATAGAAATACCAAATGCCAGCATTCTAAGGCAAATTCTGAAAACCAAGAAAACTTTTCAATTATGATTATGGAAAATAAGGTTTGCTTAAATACCACACTGTAACAATAGAAGCAGAAATCATTGACCATTTCTGGAGTTAGATAGCACAAGATATAATCTTTTCTACCTACCTCTGTACGCAGTTAAAAGTGAAGAATATTTAAGGGTGGGAAGCACAGTGCTATTTTCACAATTAAAGTAGATAAAGATAATTCTATGTAAAATTAGTCTGAAATTTCTGTTACATGAAGTGCTGTTGATGAAACAATACTGGGTGGGGCAGAAGTGTCAGAGACTGGGAACTCTGAGTGTAGTGTTCATGCTGAGGCATGAGTCTGGGTTCACTATATAATACCAACATTACGTATATTTTATTTATTATTTTTATTGTATGCTTATGATATTGCCTGCAAGTATGTAAGTCCACTGTGTTATGCAATGCCTGTGGAGTTCAGAAGAAGGCATAAGAATCACCAGAAACTGGAGTTATGGACAGTTGTTAGGTGCCAAATAGGTGCTGGGAATTGAACCGGGTCCTCTGCCAGAGCAGCCAGTGCTCTAAACCACTGAGCCATCTCTCCAGCTCCCAAATTAATATTGTTTTTAAAACACAGTGACATCTGGAAAAGTAAGTTTGGTTTCCAGTAACCACATAGGGCAATTCACAACTCCATTTCTAGGGATCCAAGATGCTCTTCTGGCCTCTAAGGCTAAAACTGATTCTAAAGAGCTGTAAACCACATCTGCCCCCTAAGTCCCAAAGACAAATCGAGATGTGATTTCACCAAACTGCAGTCTGGGGAACCAGTGACTTATTTGTGCTTGCTGGCAAAGCAATGGGTAAGGGTTTGCTTACAGGATTGTGGAACTTCTCCCCCCTCCCACTGACATGGTATCATTTATACCAACATGGTATAAATGAGAGAAAACCTCCATCAGGCTTCCTCAGTGTATATAACCTTAGCTCCTCCTCCCAGACTACTTGCAACTAGGGCAGATTGATGTACTGCTAGGTGTGGGGAACACTCTCTGTCCCACCTGCTTTGTGCAGCATAACAGTCAAGATGTTGATCCTGAGCGGGTGCAATGAAGTTTGGGGAGCTGGTGTCTGTCCATGGTTTGTCTGTCTGTTGGAGGACAGTCCTTTGCAACAAACAAAGTCATGCAAAGGATTTCTGGAAAATTGCATGCCTTTGTAGAATTTACATAACTTTAGTTATATAATAAAGTGATGTGAATTTATGAGATTTGTATGAAAACATAAAGGATAGGCTTTCTTTTAATTCATGTTTTTTTTTTAAACTCTAGATTTATTCTTCAAGCCTAGCGACAAAACATAGAACAACACAAACATCAGAAGCACATACACTGAACTTTCTTTAGATACAGGAGAAGACAGCTGATATACAGCCCCTTTCTTTTCTCCCCTAAAGCCAAACAGTGGACCTTCTGTAAAGAACTTGAGTCAATTCTTCACATACCATTTTCACTTTGAGGAAAGGAGAGCATTTCTTAATGTTCTGTCTCTGTAGCAGCGTGCATCCCATCACTATAGAGGGGGAGTCACTCTTCGAGCACATGAGAACATATGCACCTCCTATTCTTTTGTAATCCCCTACTTCAGGGATTAGCATTCAATAGTCATGGATGGTAATGAATATTACCTGCCATGGTAATATAATGAGCCCCTGTCAGTGGGCTCTCGTCTTTCTGTGCTTCATGGTTCACCCGATTTACTTCTTGTTTCAGGTTTCTTCCTAAAGACAAACGGGCTCTCCCAGTGCCCACTAACTTACGAATCTCTATTTTCCCTTGGTGCTCCCTCATCAGACTATACTATCTACTACACATTGAACATAAGTAAATAGAGCTCTGGGGTGTCTGGTTCTGTCTCTGCTGGAAGGCTGGAGACATCTCAGGATCAGATAGAAAGTATTTTCAACTGATTTCATTCCACTAAATCTAATATTCAGACATTGCACTCAAAATTCTATTCCTCATTGAAAACACATTGTCCCCAGTGTTTGAAGACTGCCCGGAGTATTTCTATAGTCACTTAAAACTGGCACTGTGGTGGGGAGTGGGGTGGCGAGATGGCTCATCAGTTAAAATGACTGGCTGCTCTTGTGGAGGGCCCAGTTCAATTCTCAACACTCACATGGAAGCTAACAACTGTCTTTAAGTCCAGTTCCAGGTTATCTGATGCCTTCTTCTGACCTCCACACCTATTGCATGACAGGGGTGCATCCATAAATAGGCAGGTAATACAGTCACACACACACACACACACACACACATATATATATATATATATATATATATATATATATATATATATAAACTGGCATTGAGATGGCAGTAAGTTCTCAGGGGATTCAGACACATTTCATGAGATAGGAACCGTTTGTAATATTTACTGCTACACTAGCCCTCGTGGATAAACTCAAATAGGTAAACAGAGACCCAATTGTAGCAATCTAGTTTGTTAATGTCATTGATAAGAATGGATGCATATGTAGAGTACAGTGTGGAAAGATATGGACCTTCTATTTTATGAAATACATTCTTCTTCAAATTATGGAAGGCAATTAATCCTGTCTAGTGTTGTTTTGGAAATACTAATTCCTTGAAGAATAACTCATAGGTATAAGCACGTGGATTAGACGCTTTTCCTGAATGTGCACCATGGCTTATTTTCACAAAACAAATAGTGAGTACCAGTTATGGAACATACATCATGCCGGAAAATGAAGAATAAAGAACAATGTAATATGTTAGCCTCTATCTTAGAAGAAACAAAGTTAATTAAGAAAGATTATTCCTTTTTGGAACCTTTTTGCTGCTGTGATACTACAACTCTGACCAAAAGCAACCTGGGGAGAAAAGGGCTTGTTTGGGTGACACTTTCAGGTCACAATACAGCACTGAGGGAGTCTGGGCAGGAGCTCAAGGCAGGAAGACAGAAGCAGACACCGCGAAGGGGCACGGCTTGCTGCCTGGTTTTCGGCCTCAGTTTCCTGAGCTCATTCTCAGAGAGCTTCTTTGTATATCTCATTACCAACTGCAAGGACATGTCTCCTCTGTTTGGATGAGGACTCCTATGCCAATTAATAATCAAGACTGTCCCCCAATAACATGCCTACAGGCTAATCTGACCATGGCAATATCTCAATAAAGGCTTCCTTCTCAGATGACTCCAGCCTGTGTCAAGGAAGCATCTAACACTAACTAAAGACATTGAATGTGGTAGCATGCACATCTGTAATCCCAGCCTGAGGGAGGCTGAGACAGGAGGGTCAGGAGTTCAAAACCATTTATGGTATATAGTAAGCATGTGGCCGCATGGATTGTGTGAGACTCTGTTTCAAGTCCATCAAATACAAACAAACCAAGTCAGGACAGATCAATGTAATGAGGAAAAATGTGAAGGTGTGTGCAGATTATTACTGAGCCACTAAGAAAGTCTTCTGAATTTAGGAGAGGAGTTAGAGAAGCATCTTGTGTGATTCTTTGGTTATGTTTAAAAACATAGATATTAGCCATATTTTAGGACAAAAGTGTTCTGGAAAAAAAAAGAAATTGAGAAAATCAAAAGCTTGGATATCAGAAAATGCTTATAGTGGATAAAAATAATGTCTGCTTGCAGGATAATTCTTCAGACAGGAATTGGTAGAAAACAAGAATGGTAGAAGAGTGAGGGAGAAACAGTGATTTCCAGGTTATGGGAATAGAAGTTGTGGAAAGCTTTTGAGGCAGTTTGAGATGTAAACTTTGTGCTTCCCAATATTTAGGGTCTCTCAGAGGTCAAAGAAAGGAAATGTAGGACGATAGGAAAGTTAAGTCAGGAGGCGATTGATACCGACCAGGTCAAAACTATACAGGTCAGAGTGAAAAAAAAGTAACAGAAACCATGATCATACTTACAGATCATATCTAGATTAGCAGGTGTATCATAAAAACAATCAAGGTAATAGTTCCGCTTCACATAGGTAAGACCAACCCCCCCCCCCCCCCCGTGTGAGACTCCGGTCTTTGACACTGGTCTATTTAATAAGAAACTCTCCCAATTTCACGTTCCTTCCGACATCTCAGAATCTTTCAGTCTGCAATTTTGACTATTACTATTATCTTGTTAAAGAAAGAGAAGCTTACTCTTTGCAAATTTCTCCGTGAAACTAATCTAAGCAGAAATGTTCTCGTCACACATATCATTACCTTTTAAACACAGGGTATATGTGAGAGAGAAAAAAATTTGAGCGTGTTTGAAAAGACCTGAAGGTCAACCCCCCACACCACTGAAGATTCAGACAGATGCCTTTTCCCAATATAAATGAAACCTAAAAGGGTTGGAGTTGCAAAGGTGGGAATACTGACTTCCTTCTGTTTCCTTCTTCATATCTAGATGCAGGTCCTGCTTCTGACCTTCGTCCATCTTCTTTCATTTTGTCTTTCTAAGTGATTACTTTCAACAGTCTCCTCTGGCTTATTGCATAACTCTTAGGCCCATTGTTCCACTGAACGTTTGACTTGAATATTTTATTATTTACCAAGAATCCACAGTGGTTTCCCATTAAGAACTGAACCTCAGTGTTTGTTTCTATAACTAAATGAATAATCTTAGCACAGCCTTCATTTTCTCCACCCAAAGCAGAGTCCTTCATTATATTTCTTTGTCTGTTTCTATAAATGATTCTATTGCCTCTTTATTCTAATCAATGTCTCTAAATAATTGCCAATAACATTAAAATAAAATTTCACTACCTTATATCCTATATCATATGTTAGCTGCTGTACTGGGCCCTTCAGGCATACAGATGCGCTAAGTTGAACTGCACAACCACTATCATGTAAACCAATCCAATAAAACATCATTATAAAGCATGTTTTAATAATATATATATATATATATTCCATAGTTTGTATTGCTGGAAGGAACTTTAATACGTCTCTGAAGCTAAAGAAGCCCGGGTTCAGTTTCTTTGATTTACACACATGCTCTTCAAGAGCCTAAGACTGCCTGCAGCATATGCTTTTGTAAAATTGTCAGAAACAAATGAATACAAATGCACATTTGATTATGACTATATCTTTTCTCCACTGCAGTTTTGACCCTGCTGAGTTGCACTGGAGTAGCGAAACTGAAGACTTTGAAATGAGTAAGTGATGGTGCATGCTCATCTGCATGAATCTCCCATTCCCAAGGCTCAGGGGACATCCTGGGAGAGTTAGAGAAAGAATGTAAGAACCAGAGAATGATGGTCCTCTACAAGATCAGCAAGTGCTCTTAATACTGAGCCATCTTTCCAGCCCACAATGGCTATTAATTTTTTTTAAATAAAGAAGAAAAAGAAGACAAGAAGCTGGAGAAGTTGGGAAGTCCAGTGAGGACAGTGAGGACTAGAGGATGGCAGTATGGGGAGTGGATGGGATGAAAATATATTGTTCACATATATGAAAATTTCAGAGAATAGCTAAAATATATTTACTGAAAATTAATCATGTACGTTTAATTGTAGTTTCCTAAGTGTATCATTGTGGTCCCCAGGCCCTTCTGCATGTGTTTGTAAGTTCCCAGGAGCTGGGGTACAGCACTAGTTCCAGTAATGTATCTTCTGCCTATTGTGATGAAACCCCAAGGTCAGGAGATAGCACTGCATGGCCAGATGTGACATGAAGGTGTGCACGTTCCCTAAAGTGTCTTGCAGTGAGAGAATCATGGTTGCATACCTACAAGAAGCAATCTTTAAATATTCTTCCACATTTCCACATATCACGTTCTCTTGGAGTTTTTGTTGATTTATGTGAGCCGTGTGTGTGTGTGTGTGTGTGTGTGTGTGTGTGTGTGTGAGAGAGAGAGAGAGAGAGAGAGAGAGAGAGATAGAGAGAGAGAGAGAGAGGGAGAGAGAGAGAGGTGCAGATGCCAGTGGAAGTCAGAAACAGTTGTTGAATCCCTTGGGGCTGGAGTTACAGGTGGTTTGTGGTACTTGACTTGGGTGCTGGAAATCTAATTCCATTATTCTGGAAGAGCAGCAAGGACTTTTAGTACTGAACCATCTCCAGGCCCACATAGCTCTGTTTATCAAGAGCTTAATAGGTGGTCCCCATAACTTGACAAAGTTATTTATAATGCTAAGGTATCTGAACTAAGCTGCAATCCTTAAAGAATCTAGTTTTAGCCTATAAATAACAACTAACCAACCACATTAAAGGAATTCCTGAATTATCTTTACATCTTCCTTACAGAAAATATCTTTAAAATAATGACATGACAAGCAGGCTTTCAAAGAGGTAGAGGATATGCAGAGAAAAAAAATAGAAAAAATAGTATTGACGTTATTCAGGTTTAATTTTTGCATCTTATTTATGAGTTTTAAAAGGTTTGTAATCATTGATGTCTTCCTTACTCTAGTGATATTGAAACCACTTTTACGACATGTGTAGTTATGTTAACTTATATTTCTTAAAGGGATTTTCTAGAGGCTCCACATCTTAGAAATCCCAAATTTTCCTTCATTTGTAAGATAATTTTAGAAATCAGAATTACTTTGGCACTGTACTTGTTAAAGCTGAAGCTTTTCTGGAACCTTCTAGCACCCAGGGGTGGGAATGGACGTGTGTGAACACAGTCACCACAGAGACAAGGGGGGGGGACCAGCATAGACACTGGCAGCCTGAACCTGGAACTGCTCTAAATACCTGACTAGAATGTGCCTCTTCTACCCCATCCCCACTGCCTGGATGGATCTCACACTGTGCACTGTGTATGGAGTCATACACAACGCTCAGGAGCTTTCTGGCCACCTTCCGTCTGTGGCTTGCTTTATCCCCATGATAGGTTAATACGAATAAGCTCATCTGCTCACCTAGTGGAGACTTGATTTCTACCAAGAAACTTGTGCCATGTAATACAAACAGCATTGTAGTTCCAGGAATAACTGAAAAGGATATCCTTGATATTCTAGAAGATGATACAGAATGCCCAATATTTTAAGCAATATTTTAATTTTTGACCTGTGTACAAAAACATAGCGAAGTATATTTATTTTAAACTTTAGAGAAAGTATTATGATATCTGTAAAATATAAATATATCCCTAAAATTAATAGGGATATGTCAAAGTAGTGATTGCCTTAGCTAATCGGAGGCTTATATAGTTATTCCAATATGAATTCTGATTTGCAAAATGGAAGAAGCCCAAGTCTTACTTACTCAAGGTAAGACAAGATATAGAGCAAAAGATTAGAAGAGCACAAATATTGTCTTTCACTTTATTTAAAATTAATATACACAAAACATGTATATACACATATGAGCACAATGTACATCCAGTCATTTCTCTATTAAAACTATGTTTGAAATACCACTACTACAAATTTGTGTATAAATGGTAATTTCCATAGTTATTTTTTGGTGTATTGACTTTTCTGTATTATAGACACAGACCTCCGTTTCTCTTAGTTGGTCACTAAAATGATCAACCGGTCATGCTCCTTCCACAGCAGTGTTCTTTAGACCTCATTTCTCTCCTTTCCTCCTCCTGCTTCTCTTTTCTCTAAGCCCCACAATAACCTATATTCACAGTTGTGTCTTTCAGAAACAGTCAAAATGTACAGCAAGGGAAAACATCACAAATTTGGGGGAAATTCTACTCTGTATGCTGAATATGTACAGTCCACAAAGAATGATGGAGATTGCCAATTTTATTCTTCAGAATGAAATCGTGTCCACCTGTTGAATTCCTGAGCTATTAATACATGTTCAAGTCTGACACTATTCGTTTTGTATTTTGAAGGATAGCTTCTGTTTCAGTAAGTCAACTGGTATTGTGAAAAGTCATTGTCCATTTCTTTGGCTGTCTCTGCAAGGCACATCAATGGTTTCTTGGGCCCTGAACTTTTCCCTGTGTGGACGTTGTTGCTAGGGGCTTGATGGGCCATGTCATGTAGTATGAACTCTTAATACAATATCTCACAAAAGACAGCATCATTCCACTTCACAGATACTTACTGGATGGTTCAGAAACATCGAACAACTGGACAAACAACTGGTCTGAGGCAGATCATGCTACAGGAATCCCCTGCCCACAATGCCAGATGTAAGTTGGTGAAGAACGTTGGCCCCAAACCATACCTAAACTGTTCACTCCCTACCTGTGGGCTCTGATGTCTAGAATAAATATTGTAACATTACTAAACCACAGGTTTCTGCTTATAAAATGGAATTATGAAGTCCTGAAGAGTTTATATTTTGATGATTAAATGAATTAATATATAAAAAGAATTCAAATTTATACAAGTGATTAAGGAGCCACTTGGAGGAGCATCTAACTTGGGGATAGTCAACCCCAGTTCTTCTAAATCATAACCTCTTAAAAACCAGTCCATATATCTGAAAAGGTAAAACAACAGCAGAAAATAGTGCTAAATATGTAATGTTGTACCATGCTCAAACCTTGGCATGATGAAAACTAGCAGGCGCCTAGGGTCTTGTACTTCTACTTTCTTGTAATTGTGTGCACACACCAACCTCTTGCCAAGACACCTAATTGTATCATATTATACCAAGTACAATTTATCAAGAAAAAAACATTTTAAATGTAATAGTCAAGAAACATACCATGTACTTGAGCAAGCAGGGAAACTGGAGAATCTTAATTACAGACTTCTGTGTAGCCGACATTGCTGTCTTTCTTAAATGGAAAAAAAAAAGGGGGGGCTCAATGGAAAACTGACTTCTATATGTTAAAAAATCAAATTTGTGAAGATTTTATTACGAAAAACCAAAACGACTTTCCATTTCTGGTTTTAAACATAAAGCCAAGTGTCCCGTCCTTACAAGTTGGGGGAGGGGTAGGCAAGAGAAATGGAAGACCAACAGAGCTTTGAAAAAGGGCACTCAGTAAAAAGACAGACTTCAGTTGGTTACTTTGGTTTAACTGTTGTTGCTCTCTGTTGCTCTCATGGGGTACAGCTCATTAAGTAGTCTCATGGAAACAGAAGAAATTTTATCTGAGCATGACCATTCTACATTTTCACCGTCCCAAGCGAACCACAGTTCTTAGGTTCCATTAATATGGAAGAACCACTTAAATGAGCTTTCCAATCCTATCCAACATCCTATTTGATTTCTGGTTCTAGGAGAAAAGTCATGCAACTGTATATTTTAACAAAACTGATTCTAAGTACCTTTCAAAAAGCATTGAATTGCCATGTAGCTCTCTGAAAGTCAAGTGTGTCAACCCCCCCGCCCAAGCCCTCCTGTAATGATCAGAAGCAACTGGGTTTAATAACACATCTTTTCTAGTTCAGTCCTGGGTATTTCGTGTGATTCATACTCTGAAACAGCAACAGTATTCACAAAAGCTTCACGGTTGCTGCCCATGCCAGCTACAAACAGGTGATATCTAATTCATATGTAGAAAAGACTCTCAGGCCATATTTATGTTACCAAGATTATGTTAAGGTTCTCTTTTCTCTCAAGATCTCTGGGAACCAATAATGAATTTGGAAATGATAGGTGTATTAAGAGCTCCAATTTTTCAAACTCAAAAATTAGTAAAACTTAAGTACTTCATGATATTGGAAATCTTTGTGGTTTCCAAAGATGAATAAAAAAACAACTAGAAATGTGTATTAGTCCAACTGAGAGTTGGGTTTTACACTAATAGCCAAAACATAGAAGGTGCAGACAGAGAAATAATCCACACTTTGACTTCAAAAACCCTATTAAATAGGGGAGAGGAACTCTCTTGAAAGACATGACTATGATAAATGATGGTTTAATAATTTTACTTAAACTGAAAACCTAAGATACTTCAAAAGATGCATCCCACAAGAAACACTGATCTTTATCCCCCCATTAAAACAGTACATGATCACAGCTGAAGCTTTATTTAGATGATGACCTTGTGGTTACTGGTTTTGTATTTTATTATTTTAATTTTATGTATATGACTATACTGCCTACATGTGTATCCCTGTCATACAATGCCCTTGGAGGTCAGAAGAGGGCATCGGATCCCCTAGAACTGAGTTACAGATGGTTGTTACTGCCATGTGGGGGCTGGGAATCAAACCTGGATCCTTTGCAAGAGCAGCCAGTGTTCTTAAGCACTGAGCCATCTCTCAAGCTCCATGTTTGCTTTTTAAAATTAAAAATTTTGTTTTATTTATTATTTTTGTTTTATGTGTATGAGTGTAATGCTTGCATGTAGGTAGGTGCATCCATGTTGTGCAATGCTCATGGAGGTCAGAAGAGGGTGTCCGATCTCCTGGAACTGGAGTTACAGAAGTTTGTTAGACATCATGTAGGTGCTGAGACTCATATCTGGGTCCTCTGCAAGAGTAGTCAATGCGCTTAACTGCAGAGCCATCTCTCCAGTCCTATGAATAATACCTTTAATGTGTCTCCGCCTTTGACACCAAAGGATAAAATTCTATTTACAGTACTATATAGGAAATATACTTTAGTAGATAATGACAGCTCTGTAAACCAATGTAAATACATAAAGTCAATTATGAGTTATCTGTGGTTGTATGTGCGTGTGTGTGTTCCATTTAATATGCATGTGCACGTGTGTGTGAGTGTGGAGGTCAGAGGTAACCTCCTCAGTTATCTTTTAAATTCCCAAATAAACAACAGAAAAATGATTCTTGGCCAAGTCATCTATTCATTTAGATATATTTACCTTTGCTAATATAGTAGACGCAAATTTTTTGTTAAATGTTGCATTGTATTTAATCTGTTTTTAAAACTTGAATTTTTATTTTCATTATGAGATTATTACAACTGACATTATTAATATGCATATGCCTCTCCTTCCTAGTTCATTTCCAATACTGGTCAATTGATTGTCAAAAATCCATTGTTAATTAAACTGAAATTAGTTCCTCATGGAATTCTTTGTAAGGAAGTATGTTTCTTAATTCTTGGAGAATTTTGTACAGTGAATTTTGAACCTATTCACCCCTTAGTCTATCCCCTAACTCCTTCTAGATCCACGGCCACCTCCTTACTTCCCCCAAGTTCATGTCCACTTTTAGTTTTTATTTAATAACCCATCGACTCTGATTTGTAGTGTCCATAGGCTTCTGGATGCGGGTCATCCACTGGAGTGTGGTCAGCCTGCCAAGAGATATGCCTTTAAGCAAAACTACCTCTCCGTCCCTCAGAAGCCATCAGCTGCCCATGCTCCCCTCCGCTAACGTGTTGACTGGGCTGGGTTCATTGGTGCTACTGTCTCACCATGTCCAGAAGACAGTTTTTGTCTCCGGTTCTCCCCAACCTCTGACTATTAGAGTCTTTCCTCCACCTCTTCCAGGATGGATCCTGAGCCTTGGGAGAGGGTATAATACAGATGTCACATTTGTGACCAAGCACTCCTCAGTCAGAAATTCTTTAAAAGCTTTCTGAATGAGAATATTTCATTTTCAAATGACCTCCTTATGTTCGTTTATTACCTAATGTTTTTTTTTTCTGCATAATGTCATTTTTCCTTAGTTATTTATTAACAATTGTTGTGGGCTAAATGAATTTTCCAGTGTTTATAATTATACATTCCAGTTTAAGAGCAAAGAATCTTATCATTTTACATTTAACTTTTAATTGTTCCAATCTCTTATGATATATTCTGCTTTTTTTTTAACTCTGAGAAAAAAAATATCCTCATTTAAGATCAAGTCAATATTTAGTTACATTTGGGAGGGGTGATTCATTTATTTTGTTTTATATTTAATGTCGGAATCAGTGTTGAATTTATTTCAGTCTGTGATGCATGATCATGTTCCAGTGCATTACATTTTCCAATTTATCTCGTTTATTGGTTAACAATTTCATTTCCCACAGATTTTACTGCTCTATCTTTAATAAGAAAATAATGATATATTTACAAGTTTGAAATAGCTCTTCTATGTGATTGATTGGTCCATATAATCGTGCCATGTATCACACAATTTAAATTAACAGAATTTAACAAAATGCTTTAATGTATAATAAGAGAGACAAAGTCTTCATTTTGATCTTCTTTATCTGATTAAAGAAAATTTTTAAATATTTTTATTATTTTTATTTATTATGTGCATGAGTGTAGGTACTGTAGGTTGTGTAGGTAGGTGCCTATGGAGGTCAGAAGAGTGTGTCAGATCCCCTGGAACTGGAGTTAGGACAATGTTTAGCTGCCATGTGGGTGTTGGGATTTATACCTAGGTGCTCTGCAAGAACAGTCAGTGCTCTTAACTACTGAGCACTCCAGCACCTGACTAAAGAAACTATTAGAATTAAAAATGAAGCTCAAGCTTCTGGTGAAATCATACCCCAGATTATTATATTTAAATCCAAACTTTAGCTTGTGCATTTGTAGTTGTCAGAGGTTTATAGCTCTTTATACCCAAAACATCCCTTATGGTAGAACAGGACTTTCTTCCCGTCTTCATTGTCAGATGTGTTACAGGTCTGAGTGTTCTTCCCCTCTAGATCCCTGGGACTCACAGAACAGAATGATGGCTAGTTTTCTAACTAGCCCATTTCTTGGTCTTTAAGTCAGGGAGCACAAAGGAAGAAGAGAAGGAGAAAGAATCCACAGTCGGCCCTGATTTTCATTTGTGCTGTGCCAGAACATCGTCATTAAAAAAAATTCACTCCTTATAGCTAGCCGTGTGTCTAAGCAAGGGAGGGAGGGCAAGCTTAGCATGCAGGAGTCCAGGTTTAAATCCATAGTCAAAGATGGATTTCAAAGATGAAATCAAACTCTTGAATGGGAAAATAAAGTTACTCATATTACATATTATTCATATTACATGTTACATGCATGATCACTTCATTTTTAACTTAGAACTGCTACATTTCAAAACTTCTAGATTCCATTAATGTATCATAAGTAAAGATAAAATTTTAGTTGTAACCTTTATGTTGCCACCCGGAATCATATTTAGCTACATGTCCTGAAGGTAAAAGTTGATTAAACTTTACCAAAGACTAGAGCACATTAGAAAGAGATAAGCAATGCAAATTGTTTAGAATAGAAAAATCAAAGGATGGGAAATGACACTTTTGAGGAAAACATTAATCATAGTTCTCTGGAATTGAAAAATCTGAGTCCAACAAAACAATCTAGCTAGTTAATTTTATTTTAACCATGTGATTATGAGACACTGTAAGAAGTGTATAAAATATTTCCTACAGGAACCAGTTTTGAAATATAGAAATCATATGATTCGAATTTGCATTGTACAACTTGAAATCTACTTTAGTTTTGTTTCTTTTCAATACAACTCAGGTAATGGACCTCCACCTTTAGCATTGTTCTGAATCTACTTACGTCTGACTACTGACTGAAGTTTGGAGTCTGTTTTTTCAGGGTATTATTTCTTACTGATGTTGAAATGTCTCGTATTCTACTGGGCACAAATATTCCAAACATTACTCATAGAAATTAAAGGAAAGTGGACTCTATTGGAATGGAATTATTCATTCATTTCAATTCAGTCTAACTTGTCTAATTCCATGTGGGAGTCTTAAGTTTAAATAAACTTTCCACGGCAATCTATTTTCTGAAGACTTTTGCTTTGTTTGAATTCTTTTATAAAAGAACGTTTTCCTCCATACGTTTATTCTCACAGACAAATACAGGAAAAAGCCCACTTGCTCTCGTTGACCTTTTGAGCTTAGTAACTATTACTTTTCTTAGCTCAAAGGTAATTCTTTATTTGAGAGGGTCTTATTTTGAACACATGATAGGCGTTCAGGATTTTCCAGTAGCCTCTGAACATTACAGAGTATTTATTTACATTGTATAAAATTAAAGGAAATGAAGGGTATGCATTTGAAGGGAAGCTAATTCTCTTTATGGAGAGGTTTCAGTCAATACCGTTTTAAGGAGGGAGAAAAAGAACTCAGATTACAGAGATTTTAAACAATATAGATTTTTGTTACCTAACAATGAAATATATTATTCTGCTTTCTAAATAAGACCCAGGCTGTGAATTATGGGCTATTCCTAAGAGTAGGTTTTGTTCACTGTCTTAGACAAGTAAGATCTATGGAGCCATCTATGTCCACTTAACCCAAAGGAAAACTGCTTTGGGTAAAAATACTGTTCAAGAAGAACTTGGCTGCATCTGAGGAGGACATAGAACTCGAGAGAATTCTGTATATTTGCATTTCGATTACTCAAAAAAGAAAACCTTCCCGAGAACAAAGGTCATCTGATATGATGTAAATGAAAGTTGCACCAGGACCATGTGAATTAACAGACACATGATCTCTCATCTTCTATGATGCAGATTTATTTCGTGCAAGTTTAAAATCGGATGGGAGTAAGCGTGGTTGAACAGAACAATAAATGCAACCGGAAGGAAAGGGTGGAAACAGGCCTCTTGATATGTCTACATGAAGACCACAACAACAATGTTCTGCAGTCCAAAGGGCAAAAATAATTCATAGCAACATGTGTGGTGCCCACTCATAAAATAAATAAGTGCAAAGTACGAGGTAAAAGAAATCCTAGACATAAAACTCACTGGTAGTCACAGGAACATGTGCAAATTGGTTAGATATAGCTTTACCCTCTGAAGCTTTTAAGAAACCTAAACCTGGTACATTCATTCCGCAAAAAAGGTCAATTCACTTGTGCTTTCGAAAGTCTCAGTTGAGATTATGCAGACAGAGTCCCACTCTTCTCTTAAAGAGAAGATCTGCAGGCAATCAACTGAGCTGAGGAAGAGGGAATCAGGCTTCTCCAGGGACTAGCTCCCCGACAGGATGTCCAGTTCCAAGAGGGCAGCTCTAAACACAGGTAGGTAAGACAGAACACCACTAAATGGGCCCAGTGGATTAGATATTTGCATTTATAAATGTGTATATCTATAAGTAGATATCAATGTATGTATATATAGCAATAATAATCAAAGAAAAAGACGGGAAATTATCAGGGAGTTGGGGAGATGCGGAGAGTTGGAGGAAGACTGGGCTGAGAGTGAACACTGGAAATAAAATACCCATGCACGAAATTTTCAAAGCACAAAAACGAAATATTTTCCAAATCAATAACTTAGCATATCCGAACCTAGATATTTAAGAGCTCCCTATAGAATGCACAATACACAATTTTATACAAATACTCACTTATTACATGTTTTTAATTTCCTGAGCTCAGTGATGATTGCCAAAGCACTAGGTAAGTTGTGACATGGCCAATCATGAATGCATCCTGGGACATTAAAATCTATAATAAAGATATTTCCAACATAACTGAGTAATTATTCCTATTAATCCATTCCTAATGTAATTATTATGTGAAAACAGAGTAATAACAATTATAATTATAATTAATTATTAATAACCTATTCTTCACACATTAAATAAGACAAAGTTTTACATTAAAATCTGATTCTCACATATTCTAGTGAGTTCTATCCTCTTTAAGAACTCCACAAAGTAGCAAATGTAATAGTTCTGTGCACAAAAGTTAGATAGAGAAATACTATTGCTTGATTTAATATAAATATAAATATCTACTGCTTGATTTTCCATGATTACTTACCCATTTTCTCATTTATCAATGCTTTTAAACATGCATATGTATGTGTATAATTGCAAAATGTAATTAACACTTATTTCTGTTTGTATGGTATGTTTTCATGGCTCTTTTTCTCTTTTCAGTTTTTTATATATTGTCTCCTATACATATTGAAAGTATTCTTACACAAATCTATGTAAAGATTAAGAAGTACAGAGGCAGATACTTTCTGCATTAACACATAAAATGTGCTTAGAGTTGTTCTAAATCCTAAGGATTGTACTGTCATATATCTATTACCACGTATAATTACTATTCAATAGCATACATCTATTATTACAAGAGTATGTGAAACAAGCCCTACTCTGTAGGGAGTAGAGAAAGGTTTGGACTATGTAGGTTAATGATCATTCTTTATTACTATCATTCCATTGTGTACTTTTCACTATAACTAAACGATCTCTTCTTCTATCACTCTGTTTGGATCTTGGGTGCTGAGTTCTGCCCTTTCTAGCCCACTTTCATTTGTTGTTTCAGGTTCTCAGGATCATCTGTTACTCAACCAAGGCCATGGTCTCTCACGTATCACTCAACCACTGTCTTCATCTGTACCATCCATCTCAAGAGACTGCAGGAAGAAGGACAGCGTTATGCACTCACAGTGACTGCAGTGCGGCCAGGGCGAAGGACAGCTGCAGTGAACTAGCAATAGAACAGGATGGTAAGAATGATAGCATTCCTAGATTCAAAGGAGAGGGCGAGGGGGCATGCCCGCACACACACACACACACACACACACGCACACACGCACACGCGCACACGCACACACACACACACACACGCACACACGCACACACATAGAGTAACAGAGTCGCCCAAGGGACCTTATCCAAGGGGAAGTCAGCATGCGCTCACCGGGCGTCTCACGGATTGTAAGTGCATTTTTTTCTGTCTCCTTATGGTGAATCATTGTTTTTTTTTTGTTGAGGAATCTTAACAAGAATCTGAAATAAGTAGTACCTAGAAAACTTTCTTTCCTTGAGATGTGGTTTTTGATTAATAAGTTGTCCAAAGCATAGTTATGGAAATTTTGTGAGCCTCAAATGGTCTTGATAATACGATTAAAAGCAGAGCAGAATCTTCCCATCCAACAAAACATAAATGCCCACCCCTCATATAAACACAAATGTAATGTATATTTTGTGAAACTTCTGACTGCTTAGCCTGTCCACATACCTATATTAATAGTATTTAATGGATGGGATGGAGAACTGGGTCAGTGGTTAAGAGCACCCTTGCAGAGGACTTAGGTTCAGTGTCCTGTAACAACACGTGGTGGTTAAAAACCATCTGTAACTCCAGTTCCAAGGGATCCAACACTCTCTTCTAACTTTCATGTGCACTGCATGACATGGGTGCACTCATATGTGTGTATATATATATATACATATATATATATATATATACAGGCAATACACACATACACATAAAATAAAATTAAAATAATAAACAAGGTATTTTAAAAGCATATTTCATGGAATATTTGAAAATCTTAAGTTCTAGTCCTCCTTTAAAACTCAATTCTACATTCTTTTATGAAGTTATAAAGAAAGCAAAATAAAAATGTACTTTATAAAACTGTGTGGTTTCTGGACTAATCAATAGGTTGAAAATATATAAAACATTGAGAATTTACATTTATCAAGAAATTTGCATTTCACAACTGGATCAGTGGAGAAAGTCTCTGCAAGCATATGTAACGGTTAGGGACCTACAAAAATAAGTCAGTGTGTTCTTCTCACAGCTACAGTACAGGAGTTTTATATTAGAATAATATTCAAATAATAGTTTTATGTAGTTTCTTTATAAACTATCATTTTTCAGTGTAATACAGGGCAAGGATATACTCCCAGTTCATTATCATTTGTCTTATGTTTGCAATGGCTTTGTTATATAACCAACTCTTGTATTACAAACAGTTCCACATAATAACTTGGAAGTCAGTCATATTATGTACAGTTCTTTTTTTCAAAATGAACATTTTCAGAATTTGGAAACATGTCCGAGTATTTCTGTGTAATACCAAATTATATGGATAACTCTGATAGAAATCTGAGGCACATGCTTTATTAAGGATATATTCACAAATATCCAAAAAAAAAAAACTATACGGATCCCTATCAGGCCCCAGGGGAAAGCTAAAATGTGTGTAGCAATATAACTGTCAAATTGACACAGGAATGAGTCTGTTGATATTAGCCTGGCTAATCATTTTGCTAATTGGACAGCCAGTCAGGCCATGGCATGGTGAGATCAGCTTTCACTTTAACTACTCACATGGATGATGTTTGACTCAAATGTATTACTTTATATCAACACAGTGAATGACTGGGAAAATGATACCACATGGTGCAGCAGCCTCTTTTTAATAAGTGTCTTCCTCAATTTTCCCTGTTACAATAGAGATTTTAACACAAAAAATTAAGGGTTATTTAAAGGATATCATTCAGAGAAAGCACACCCATATGATTCCGGCAGTAAATCTAGCCACCAGGGCAACTCCACACATAACAAGCCTGTTACTTGTCTTATTTCAAGCCGCCTCCTTCAACCTGATCTGGGTCGTTTTCCTCTGGAAGAAGCAATGATGTACCTCCTTTCCTTCCTTCATACTTCTAAGATGGCTTCATCTTTTCCCCTAAATAATGTTTAAAATAAATGTATTCTATCTCTTCCCCTTCAGTTATATGCTTGTAGACCTTTTCATGCAGGTAAAGTTAGGAATCAGCCAGCCAGAAGCTCTGTTCCTGAAGAAAGTGCATCTACTCAGCTTGAAACTCTGCAGTTCGCAGTCTTCTTGCCTTGGGTCCATCTCTTCTTTAATTCATAATTTTCATCTCCACCATGAGAATTTTCCACCACCTGGTGGATTCCCAACTACAGCCAATGAATCATCTGGCAGCTAATTAAAACCAAACACATAACAGTAAGGAATTTCATTAGAGGGTTTAGAGAAAGCAATCATGATTGTGTTTCATATTCACTGATTTTCTGTGACAACAGAACGAGTAGGTGTTTGTCCTTAGGACACAGGAATTTCAAACTGAGAATGGGGTTTTTTATTCATACCAAAATAAAAGAGGAAGAATTAAGTCTTCATAAACGAGTTCTTTTCTATTTATGTACTGCTCCATATTCTGGCAAAGTAAAGTGTTCTGTCTTATGAATCCAACAACTGCAGAAATTGTGCTTTTCAAATATTTGTTTTCTTTTTAAGATAATTGTTTAGGATTTTTTTTTAGTCCATTAGATGTTTGAAATTCATGTCACTCTGTGATGTGATATGATTGCATTTTATTTACTTATTGTGCATATATATATGTGTGTGTGTGTGTGTGTATCTTTGGACACTGATATGTGTGCCACAGTATGTGTGGAGATCAGAGAACAACTTGGGAGAGTCAGTCCATGTGAGTATCAGGTATTAAATTCAGTTTGTTAGGCCATGGGACAAGTGCCATTATCTCCTGAGACATTTTGCTAGCCTGTAAGGATATTTTTAAATATTTATTTATTTATTTATGTATATGAGCATTTTGCCTGCATGTATGTAAGTTCATCTGCATGTGCGGTGCCCTTAGAGGTCAGATGAGGATGTCTGATCCTCTGAAAATGGAGTTATAGATGGTTATCAGCCACTATGTGGGTACTGGGAATTGAACCCAGGTCCTCTGCAAGAGCAGCCAGTGCTCTTAACCACTGAGCCATCTCTCCAGCCCCCAAAATGAGATTTTACACTGAAGATCAAAATTCCCACCACTTCACAGTGTCCTCTGGAATTTGGAAAAATTAATATAGTTAAGCTCTGTGCTTTCATTTCTCCTCTTTACAGTCCACTAGAGACACAAATGGACAATGTAAAATGCTGGAAAGAAAATGTCCCTGTGTCTGCATATCTTGATACTTTGAGAAAGCCTATTGATGTGGAAAGCACATTATTCCAAACAACAACTCATTTTGACTATGAACTAGGCTGAAGAGAATGCTTTAGTAAATTGTCCTTTTAGAATCTTTATAAAATCAAAAACGGAGAGAATTTAGACTCCAGAAATTCTCCACACCACAGTCATACATACTCACACTTGCTTTGCTTCTCGAGGCTCCTTATGTACCTTGCCAATACTGTTCCCCTTGTCTTGTTTTTCTTTCTACCTTCTATGTTTCCCAGTCCTCACCAAGCCTCGCTGTCTGACTCCAGGTTCTTGTCTAAGGCTGACCCTGTTTCCTTCCAATGACAGACCATATGCCATTTGCCCAGGTTCTCTCTGGAGGCTGATGGAAGTGTGTCTATGCATTTCAGAAGCCTCTCAGCAGATTCATACAGTTCCAAGTGCTTCTACCTTCCAAGAGCATCTACGTTTCATGGTTGATATCTCACCCTCCCTGTATAAAATTCTTGTGTAAGGAAAGGTAGCTGTGGTGGTTTGAATGACAAATGTCCCTCATAGGCTTCAAGTATTTGAACACTGTGTCCTTAGTTGATGCTAGTGTTTGGGAGGTGTGGCCTTGCTGGATGAAGCACGTTACTGGGGGTGTGCTCTAGAGTTTCTAGCCTTGCCCGTTTTTCAGTTT
Organism: Eospalax fontanierii; assembly: GCA_035773235.1. Taxonomy (NCBI): domain Eukaryota; kingdom Metazoa; phylum Chordata; class Mammalia; order Rodentia; family Spalacidae; genus Eospalax; species Eospalax fontanierii. Next base: position 89,745,645 of record CM069531.1, on the reverse strand, counting down.
CTTTCTCTTCTTCCTGCTTCTGCTTGATGTGAGACCTCAGCTTTCTACTCTGGCTGTCTCTTTCCATTCATGATGGACTCTTACCTCTCTGGAACAGTGAAGCAACTGGACTCTTCCTTCTATAAGTTGTCTTGGTCCTGATTTGCTGGACCAAACAGAAAAGTAACCAATACAATGTCTTTCAGCTTAGACTCAATTTTGTTCAAAATGGTATCTATCTTTAAGGTAATAGAACATTAACAAATGATCAGTGAAATCAATAGGCACCAATTATGGGACTTTATTTTTTTTAATTTAAATCAAATATATGTGTTAAATGTGCTTATATACGATCTGATGTGCTTTATAGATTATAATACAGTATGAAATATACAGTTCATACTATGTTAATTCAGAATTTCTTTTCATGATCTGACCAGATTAGTGTATTGATAGTCTTGTTGCAAGAGCTATAAACCTAGACTAAAACAATACTCTTTTCTTTTCTCAGCATTAACTGTTTTGCGTGATGTCATTTGCCCAGTCAGTAACTCAAATAACTAATCTATTTCTTAAAAGATTTTATCTTGTTTTTAATTACATGTGTGTGTGTGCATGTGTGCATGTATGTGTGTGTGTGTGTGTGTGTGTGTGTGTATACTCATATGTGCAGTGACAAGGGAAACAGGAAGAAATCACTGTGATCCCTGGAATTGGAGTTACAGGAAGTTGTGAGCTGCCTGGTATGGGTCCTGGGAATTGAAGTCAGGTCTCTGTAAGAACAGCAAACTTGATGGCTGAGTCACCTCTCCAGCCTCAAAGGATTAATCTTAAAAATGAGGAAAACAAAATAAGATCAAGTTTTGTCTTTTATTGACCTCAGTGGCTTTACATGGTGATATGTAACACGTGTTTATTACAATTGCTTTGAGGATATTAACTTTTATTTATTAAAGATATTAACTTTTATTTATTTGCTTTTAACATGAAGAATCACTTGTGCTGCCCCAATCTAAACAAATTAATGGACAAGTCATGTGATAGTTTTAAAGATCATTGCTGTTACTAGTTATATGTTTCATAAATAGATTAGTGTCCTCATTTGTCCTTTAGATTACATGAGCTGCTTAATTTAGGTGTATAATAAAACAGGCAGAAGGTAGAACAGTGTGAGAAAAGGGACATAGGAACCACAAGCTCAGTAGATCTTCATACCGTGTGGGTCCCCAGAAGCCATGCTCTCTTAAGAGTGAGCTCTGGAAAAGTCAGTGATCCTATGGAGCCCTGTCACATACTGCTGAACTTTTGGAAACAGTTTCTGTGAGATGGGTTGGCATGGTTGTCAAGTTGTGTACCCACTGGTGAGTCCAACCAGGCTCTGATAATTAGTTCCAAACCCAGGATCATACAGACAGCCTTGATGGATCTCTGTGGAACAGAAAGAAAACTGAAATTAATAAATTGGGGCAAGAAATGTATAGGGGCTCGTAGGGGCGGAGGGGAAAGGGTGGAGCCAGGAAGATCCAAAATATGTAGTATACATGTATGAAAGAGTAAAAGAAAATTTACTAAACATTGTACAGAAGGAAGGGCTATGTTCAGGGGCACCTCAGACTGTCTGCAGTCACAACCAAATATTGCAATCAGATGTGCTAGATGTAGAAGCCATACTCAACTGCATTGGGTGGTCCATGAGAAAACCATGGATGTTTAAGTAGTTCAGTGGTAGATTTCTTGACCACCATGCAAAGGGACTTAAGTTCAATTCTCAGTGCTTCAGAGAACACATAAACAAATGAGCATGAATATTCTGATAAGGCCTCCAATATATTATGCAAATTAGAGTTTGTCTGCTCTGTCCTTGATCATTATTGTCCAAACCAACCCCACTGTTTTTTTTCTTTTTTAAGTGTATTTGTTTCTCTGGCATGGTTGCTTGGGCTCTAATACCATTTGTGCTCTAATTATTTTTGCTCTCACGTCTTCTCAAATTTGACCATTTATTGCTAACCACCTCTAAATGCATACATTAAGCCTTCACTTTATCTTCTCTAATGACAAATATGCACATTGTATGTCCAAATTTTTTTTAATATCACCCAATGTTACTTGCATAACTCATTTGTCCATATCCAAAATTATCTAGTTTATTTTTATTACCAGTAGGATAGACAGATTAGAGATCTCATATCAAAGCTGTTGCGATTGCTTCCTCGCTGCCTACCACAATGTTCATTGAATAAAATAGATTCCTAAATAAGTACCCACTCCTTACATTTTTATGCCCATGGAATAAAATTTCTACTGTAAGTATGCAGAAGAATGTACATGGGAACTACAGCATGCGATTTGTTCCAAACTGTATTCCAAAGATCAGCAGTACATCGTCAATGACTTCGGTTAAATAAGAGTTGAAAAAGAAGAAAACATTGTTTTTAGCACCTAATTCAGATTTGGGAAGAAGAAAGCCTGTACTGTGAATAGTTCTCATAATTTGGTTGAAACTGGTCTGATGTGGACTTACAGTGCATTAAAGGGGTTTGGAATCGAAGACAAGGCTCTGTAAAGATAATATATTATTCAAGTCTTCATTGCTTCCTTAAAATTGAAACTGTTCCCTGTGACCCTCCTCTGGGAAGGAAGGCTTACCCTGGGCCGGAGTTCGTCTGCTTTTGATTGTTCAGCTGTATATCAACTCACTTGGGTTCAGCAGAGGTCTCTGCCATTTTGCATTCAATACCCCAGAAAATCACCAGCCAAACATCCTACAACAGGGATCAGGCTTCGGTTTAAGTGCTGGTCCTCTCCCATACGTGTATTCGAGGCATTTAGGAAACAGTGATTAAAAACCATTATGTGCCCTGACAGATGTGACCGCAAAGAATCTACTAAGTTTTTTTTTTTTTTTTAAGTAAAAAGGTGCAATGCATTGTGATGCTGTGGTGGTTAGACTAACTCCAGGAAAATATTATATGAGCTGAACCACACTGAACAACTTCTCCTTGATTGCTACCTTCTGTTTCAAGGAAAATACCACGATGTTTAAGAATGAGCTACAATGTTCTTACCCGGCCCCCTCTCCCCTCCCTTCTCTCCGGGTTCTAATGAGGAAGAAATTAAAGCTCTATGGCTGCTGAATTTCAAATGCTCTTCACTAAAGACGAATTATTGGATTGTTACCATCTTCATTTCCTTTGCCCACAGATAATTCAATCCGTGTGTGAAGAACATACAAAACAAACAAAATAAACAGGGAAATAATTTCGAAAACAAGATCTCCCGTGTTTGAAAAATCTCTCATACACACTAAAAGTTTGATTACTGATCTTAAGAAACAAGTTGGCTAATTTTTTTTTATTAAAAGTGTCCTTCCAGTTGACAGACAGACATTAATGTCTCAGAAATTCTTGACACCTTCTTAATATTGTTGCACTTAATGTCTCATCTGTACCAGATCCACAAATATGCTACTACTGAGCTGACAGTGGTACAGTAGTCAATGTCAGTACAACAGTAGAGTATCCCTGAAAGCCGTTATCTCCAGTATTTGTAAAGATGGGCACCTTTCTTCTATTCTCCCCTACAACATTACTCTGGCCTTCACAAGACAAATAATATAGATTTGTATGCCATTTCTTTTAGAAAACCAAATTTTTTAATTTTTTAAAATTTAATCCTTGTGTATTTCATACGGAACATCTCAATCAATCTTAATCATCTTTATAACCCCTTCCCAGCACCCCCCCACAACTCCCATAACTGGAATCTATATATTCTGTCTTTTGTGTTAAAGCCTACTGTCTCATGTTAGTGTATCCAGAGGTTCCTCAGTGCAGGTTCATCCACTGATGTCTAGTCAGCCTATCCAGAGACCCTCACTTTCAGGAGATTAGCTCCTCTTCACACAACAGTCATCAGTTGCCAATATTTCTTCAGCAAAGACTGGATTCTGTTACCCATTTCTCCAGGTCCATGCTTGGATTTTATCGGCTTCAGTTTTCATGGGTTCTGAGCATGCTGAAGGTTCATATGACCAAGGTACCAGGAGCTTGTAGGATTCTATTTCCATTTGATCATACACCTACTCACTGGCTCTTGGAATCTTTCCGCCCCCTTTTCCACAATGGTCCCTGAGCCCTGTGTGAATGAAGCTCAATAAGAATCCTGTCTGGAGACCCACACTCTGCAGACTACTAATCTTTATGTTTTGTTCATCTGTGACCTTTAGTGTTTCTGAACCTCATTTGCATGAGGAAGCTTCATTAATGAGAGATGAGAGATTCATTACCGACTTCTCTACCCCTTGTTCTATATTGTGTGACCTTCGGCTGTAGAAGCTGCATTGTAGATGTGGTGCTTAGCCATGGGCAATTCACAGACAGTATCTATGTGTGACCACTTGTGGTATTCTGTAGCAGTCTCTGGTGCAAAAGAAGTTACTTTGATGAGCACTGACTGTGATACTTGACTGTAAATATAAGGATACACATTTTGCATATAGTAAGAAGTTTCATTAGTCTAAGGGATATGACAGCTTTGAGAATTTCTCTAAGATCTATGAGCTCTCAACCACATGTATTTGATTATGATTACAGTACCACACATGAGTTTCCTCCCATTGAGTGGGCTCTAAGACCAATAGGTAGCCATTGATTGCTCCCACGTTAAAGTATCATTACTGCACCAGTGTTATATGCTGTGCCAGTCATTGATGTGGTTATTTGATCCTGAAGCTGATGTTGGGTCATCAATTGCTGTTGTCCCATAGCAACTTGCATCGTGCTCTCCAGAGCTATGAGAACTAAATCTTTAATATATTTATTTATTTGTTCTGTGGGAAAGTAGAAAAATATTCTATGGCACCGTATGTAGTGATAAGAGGACATTTTTTGGAAGTCTGTTTTCTCCTTCCACTATGTGGGGCCAAAGGACAGGTCCTCAAGCTTGCACAGTAAGCTCTCTTATCTACTAAACTCTGTCACCAGCCCTATCCTTGAACAAAAGACAGACTCTGTCAGCCTAGAAGTTGGACTACTAAACTAGGATTCGCTAATACTAGGCACAAACTATTGAATACAGACACTGGGGAAATAGTTCAGGGAGTAACAGCACGTATTCCACAAGCATGAAAACCGGAATTCAAATCCCAAGCACCGAACACACACTCTCACACACAAACACATATGAAACATTTCTTTGGAAAATTCATTACTATAAATGCTTATATTTTAATATTTTCCAGTGATCCCAGAATAAACACTCCTTGATTTTAATGTTGAAAAATGTGGGTTTTAGACAGATTTTCTTTACCATTTTATTTTATGTGCATGAGTATATTGTCATCATGTACCTGTACTTGTGTCACGCAATACCTACCGAGTCACAAGACGGTGCTGAGTTCCCCTGGAACTGGCGTTATGAATGATTGTTAGCAAACATGTGGGTGCTGGGAATTGAACCCTGATCCTCTGCAGGAGCAGCAAATATTCTTAACTGCTGACTCATCTCTTCAGCCCTTGAAAAATATGTTTTGAACTTGGATTTTATTTGTACTTGATGTAGTTTGAAGGTATTTATATTTTTCAGCTGTAGAATTCTATACCAGTGCTATTATATGCTGGGAAAGGTAACCATAATTCCCCTGTGTTGTAAAAAAAAAAAAAAATATATATATATATATATATCCAAGGTTTTATAAATTGCACAGTGTTTTGTTAAACTATTAGCAAGTTGAGGATAAAAGTTTAATAATGAGTATTTATTTGGTTTAAATTATATTCTGAATAACAATGTGGATACACAAGTATCCACTCCCTCAATTTAAATCGATTTGTTGCTTGACATCAGCCCCATGAACATAGTTCCCTGCCTCTTCCAACAGGAACCAGTTTAAAAATGACTTTAATGTTTGCAAATAATGGTGCCCTGCAATGGAGAGCTCCAGTGACGTGTGGTGTAGCTTTAATGCACTACACATTGAGTGCCACGTGACTACAACCAGGAGCCCTGGAGAGGCATATTCCTTCATCCCTGTGGAGAGGCATAGTCTCAGGAAACTGCTGTCAGAGAAATTATCAGAATATTGGGGTTCAAGGAGAGAACTCAATAATTTAAAATAATTTATGGTTTATTTATTTTTAATGTGTGTGTATGTGTGTGCATGTGTGTGTGTGTGTGTGTGTGTGCTGCATGTGTGTGCTGCATGTGTTGGTTGCTGGGGGAAGCCAGAGGATCTCCTGTAACCATGCCTGCAACCCTGACTTGATGATGTAATAATTTCAATCATTTTTGTTCTGACGGTGAATTGATTATTACCTAAGCCCTTCAAACAGGAAATGAGTTTTGATTTAGAAACAAGAAACCGAAAAAAAAAGTCCAAGTCAGTGGATTCAAGATGGCAGCTTTCATGAGAGTTCAGTATCTCAAATCCCAATCCATTCAGAAATCCAGGGGAAGCGAAAAGGCAGGCCATCACTGAACGTTGCTGGTAGAGATGTTGTAAAAATGATACATTCACAAAGTGTCTAGAAGTGATTCAGGATGATGCTAAGGCTCCCTGGTGAGTGTCTCAGGCAGAAGTCTGTCCATACACTTGTCACAGGGCTCACAAGGCAGGAAGCTCGATGAGACCCAAGATGACTTTTCTATCACTCCGACATCACTGTCCATAGAGAATCCCGAAGGTATGAAGGTGAACGGAATTGTGTTTAAGCAGGTTACTTAGAAACTCATTCCTGGACAGCTTACATATAGGATCTAACATAAATGACACTGAAGGATGTGTTAGTTTTCCTGAAGGTTGAAAATATCATCTATTAAAATTATTCATTCAGGTTCTTTTGATAAGGGGGAAGGAGGAGAATTTGGTGGGAAACTAGGAAGGACAAAACAATTGGAGTCGGGAGAGTGCAGCAAAAAATGGAGCAATGTGAAGAGTATGTCTGTCTCTCAGCTGCTGTCTAGTACTGGGCAAGTTGATTCGGCTTCTTTAGAATCTCATGTGCAACCAGAAATGACAATAAGGATTTTGAGATCTTTCTGTGCTCTTTTGACCAAAAAATAATACCATGAAATGGTGCCTACCAAGAGCCTCCTATGCCAGGCAAGATGGCACATATTTGCAATGTTAGTACTTGGGAGGCAGAGGTAGAAGGAAATGTAGCTCAAAATCAGCCTGAGCCACAGGACATTTGAGTCAGACACACACACACACACACACACACACACACACACACCCCTAAGGAAGTGTCCCCAATATAAGAAGATTTCAAAAAAAATTGTTGCATAAACTCCCTTTGTAAATTCTGGCATGTCTGTAATCCTGACAGAGATAGAGGGGGCTGGAGAGATGGCTCAGCAGTTAGGAGCACTGGCTGCTCTTGCAGAAGACCTGGGTTCAGATCCCAGCATCCTTATGGTGTCTAACAATTGTCTGTAACTGCAGTTACTGAGGATTCCACAGCCTCTTCTGACCTCCATGGGCATTGCACAACATGGGTGCAATCACATGCACGCAGGCGATCTACTCATACACATAAAATAAGAACAATAAAGAAAATACTTTTAAAATCAGAGACGGGATAATTTCATTTGCTCTTCTTACTGCCTTCTCTTTTCATAATTTACATGAGAAATATCATGCATCTAGACAGTTCGTAGTGAAGTCATGACACCCTTGTTCGTTCTCATGAGAGGAAGACAGATAAAGAAGGCGAGAAAGATAACCCCCAGCCACATTGTTCACACAGCGCGCACAGGGCCTTCCTGTGTTTGGGAATGCAGTCTGTGACTGTCTTTACCAAGGAACAGAGCATCACTGGGGGTGAGTGGCCTCCGTTGCCTGCAGTGCCGGATTGGGAAGCAGAGGTCGTGAACTCACATTCTGATGGAGCTGTGTGATTGGCTCATGGTGGAAGTCTTCACCAGAGGCACCGTGGCCGGAAGCACAGTACAGGAAGACAGGAAGAGGTCCATGGCACTCCAGGCTTGACCATCTGGGCTGAAGCCCCAAGAGAACCCTGCGCCAGCATCCAAGGACAACTTAACCTTAACAAAACAGCTGAGTGATCTTGAAAATATTTACTAGTGTGTTTCATGCATTCATGAAATAAGGTGCTTGTGCTGTAGTTGACTGCAGTTTTGATTTCAAGCAAGAGATACATAGATAGATTTCTAGGGCTGTACAAAGAGGCTGAAGATGTTCATGAATTCGGAGCTCAGAGTTGTGAACAGTGACAGCTTTACACTTTAAACAATTTGACAATTTTTAGAGTAATCAGCACTCTCTCTTGACGCTGGTATAGTCTCTTAAATTATAGATGCAGTGAGATATTTTCACAAATTTTGTAAAATGTTCAACAGTACCTCAACCTGTATGATCACAACATTACCCACTGGTGGGAGGCCTAGGCTGGTAGAGACCCAGAGTAAGCTACATTAAAATACACAACTTAGATGTTTCTCCTCTTTTCCCTACTGAAGACACTGGTATCACTCACCTCTAACAATATGTGTGTATAATAGGTAAGCATGTTTTACATCGCTTTAAGAATTTAGCTTTCTGTGACCGTGTGAGATGGCTCAGTGTCAGTGGATAAAGAAAGGTACAGGCTGCCAAGCTTGATGACAAGAATTCCATTCTCCGAACCCACATGGAGGAAAGAGAGAACTGACTCTCACTAGCTGTCCTCTGACTTCCACACACTGTACCAAGCACGCTCCCATAATAATACACCACATCGTCTCTCCCCTCTCTCTCTCCCTCTCTCTCTCTCTCTCCATCTCTCTCTCTGTCTCTTTCTCTCTCTCTCTCACACCACACACACACACACAAAGTAATGAAATGGTAAATTAAAGACACAAGTGACAACATATTAGCACTGATTTATTTATTATTTTCAGATATTTCTGCATTCTATTTATATACAAGCAGATTGGAAATAGATGTGAAATCAGTTCAAAAGGGCTTTGAATTTTTAGGCAGTTTGCACTGATAAAAGAGGCACAGGATGGCTAGCTTATTGAAGAATTCTCCGGAGTTAAACATGTAAGTGTCATTAAACATATCATAGATTCATATCCTGTATTGTAACTCTAAATCTTATAAATAGAATAAGACTCAGGGCTCCTATATATTCAGTGTGGTGGGCTGGGTATTGTTTCAAATACTTTACAGTACATGTATCTAATGTAGTTTATTGTAAATTAAAGTATTTAACAACCACGAAAGGATCAGATGAAGAGTCTTAAATGATTTTTCTTTTAAATAAATAGAACTGATTATAATATTTCATGCATTTCTATGTAACTAACGACTTCATGGAATCTAACAGGAAACCAGCTAATTTTCCATCAGTCGCTCTGTCGAAGATTGTCCTACTGTAATATTTTGGTTCGGAGGCATTAGGGCTGATTTCTAGCAGAATACTTGCATAGACGTATTCAGCTCTGACATGGTCATTCATTTCTGTCTGAGAACCCAGGTACATTTTAATAGATGGGATGAGAGAGAAAGGACTGTTTTGTCTCTGAAGGAATTGCTAAACCAGATGTTGAAAAGGGAGGGGAGGTTTTTAAATTTCAGCTGAAAGCACTATCCAAAGAATTAAAAACTGACATCTGATCAGCAACAAAGCCTCCAACCAGATAGCTCTGGGCAACTTCTGAATCCAACACTGGTCACTTATTTACAACTCCTGGAGGTGACTTTTCAGGGCACTTCTTATTGTATACTTGTGGAGGATTTGTGCTTGAAGCGAGCAGATGACCATCTGTTCCTAGATCAAAGGCACCATCCCCTAACTTACTGAAAACAGAGTCAGTGCTGAACTTAATTCATCAATGGCTTCTAAACAATTTGAACTTCTTGTTTTAAGGCGTTTCAGTTTTTAAAGTGATTTTATCTTTATAATATTTAGGTGTAAATTAAAATTACAATGGTACTCAGAAATTAATTTGATCTTCCCTGAATTATCATATTTTCTACTTGGTTTCAAATGAAGGAAAGAACACCTACAGTGCCACATGTTAAGAGACCTTTTTAAGGTCTTTTTTTCTGCCTCAGTAAGTAGATTTAAAAATATTATTGAACTATAATGAGATTGTTGTAAATGTCAAAACTTATTTTTCATGCATAAGATGTTTTTAATGAAGTTTCTCTGTCTTGAATTAATCCAGCCCTTCCTTAAACCTGAAATTGTTCAAGTTATAGTATCCTCAAGTTTTATAGGAAAAGTGGGAAATATGAAAACTATCTTTGGAAATGAGTAAACACATGAACTTCCACAGAATTCCAATAGAGGGCAGTAAAGGTCCACAGGTGTTTATGTCAGCGATGCCGTAAAACAGATCCCCAGACAAAATCTCTGAAGGGAAACCTGTCTTTACAAGCTACCTAAGGAAAAGGAGAGTTATAGCACTTAATTAAATTGTATTGACGCCATATGTAACCACATCACCCTACCTACACTTTTTGTATTTATTAATGGTTTTTATTAAAAATAAAGGAAAGACTAGCAGAGGCAATTTTCTTATAGGTTCTGTGGCTTATCTGGTACACATTAACCCCATGAAAATTATCCTTAAACTAAAAGTTAGTGAGCAAACAGAGGCCTTTCGAAGGAGACAAGTTAATGTTAATTATAATGATATCTACAGCTCAAAAGATGCCGCCAGAATATCTCATAAAATAGTAGTCTCCTAATAACAGTGTGTACTTAATTATATGATTTTTATGAAACAATTTTAAGACATAAGAATTGATTTTGCCAATGACGTGCATATAAGGGTTTGAATTATGGAAATCAGATGAATATAAATAGAAATAATATTCTTATATTCGTTAAAGTACTTGATCTTTGAATAAAATGCAGCTATTAGGATTGAAAGTGAAATTTTCCTTGTAGTTTGCATAACTAGTTCAAGTACAGCTTAACTCATTGTGGGGGGGAAAATATAGTAAAAAGTCTAATTGACAAGTATTTTAATATTTTCATGTCTTTTATTCTCTTCATTTGTTAGAATGTATTTTTCATGTCTTTTTTACAAATTTGATTTCTGAGATGTTATCTCACATGCTCCAAAATGCGCTTAAAAGTAGAAATACATGCTAATCATCATGTATGGGTCAGTTTTAGAATTAATGCCTCCTATCTGGCTTTTTCTTATATTCTTATTAAATTACTGCTTCCTTACCTTTTTCAAGATGTTAGTATTGTCTTTAAAATATCTGCTTAGTTTATAATTATAAAATAACTAAAAATAGTTATAGAGCCTTTATAAAATGCAGATAGCAATATTGAAAACAATCTTACAGGCCCAGAATTCTACTTCCCAAAGGCATATTACCACTCAATCTATATTTTCTCCGCTATTTTCAGGTTTATGCACCTAAGATATTTATAGATCTCACACATTTTGGTATATTTTCACTTATATAGATATACATTGTCTATACAACATAATGCACATATAAAACAGTATTATTGCCAACATAGAACTTTGTAATTTTTAAACATATTATACACTGTAGAATTTCCCAAGTTCTTGGTTCATTATTATATGATTTTATTTGGCTATAAAATATTGTACATCTGGACTTGCCATAGTTCATTTAATTTTTCCTTGTAGATGAATGACACATCTGAAACCTCTGTAGCCTGGAAACTGAAAAGCAATTCCAAAATCAAAATGTTCTGTGCAGTCTGTGACACATCTTTTGACCAGCAGGTTCTGTATTTTAAATTAGGTTCATGATTAGTCTACAAAATCAGCTAGTGGCTGCAAAGGAGATGTGTTACATGAGAGGGCCATATATTGGCTCTGTGTTTTGAGCAACAGGTGCAGATTTCAATGATTAAAGTTTAGGAACAAAGATAAAGCAGAGCTTGAGACACCTATTTATGTGAGTACTTACTACAGATAAATGTTTTGCTTAGGCTCAAGCTCTGTCCTTCTAACATAGATAGATGGTAGAACAATGCCTCTTTTTATACAATAGTCACATACCCAGAACTATTTCCAGTTTTTTTGTTTTATGGTCCTACATAAAATACAAAAGGCAAAATAGGAATTTCACTGTATCATTCTGAATCATGCACTTAGTGACTAAATTAAAGGTCAGGCACAAAATATTGGGAAATCTGACAAACCTGGGGAAAACTCATATGGAAGAAAAGTTACTTTTGGTGGAAAGAACTCTGTTTCCTGCTTCATTCCAGCCAGAGTTTCTTAAAAGCTCTGTGCTGATTCCCTGCTCCTTACTCATGTGAGAACATGTACACAATTGTAAAACAGCTGTACATTTGTGACCATACACAAATGAATGCAGCATCGAATGCACAGAGCAGTTGTTTCTATGCATTTATTTAAATATTCCAGTTACTGAAATAAATATGTTACCTACATCTCTATTATATATATATACATATATATACACATATGTGTGTATAGATACATGCATATATATATATGTTTCTTGAACCTGGCAGATTTGAAAGGCAGACGAATAAAACCCAAGAGCTTATATGAGGAAGTTTAGGATTGACTGAAATATTGATGTTATTTTTTAAATCCAACCATGTTGACATATAGAGATAAGAAATTAAAACTATTTCTTCAGTACCGGTATTAGCATTCATTCCGTCACAATATAAAATGTTTCTTTTACTCTATATGTATCATTGGGTAATGCCATATCCACTATTAATATGTAAATACATTACATATTAGTTTAATATATATGTATACACATAGACATATACAAACACATGCATATTTATGGTATGTGTATATACTCAACACATCTGTATCATGAATCTATGCAGATGTGTATATGTATATCTGTCTACCATTACACACACACACACACACACACACACACATATATATATATATATATATATATATATATATATATATAAATAGAGAGGGGGGAGAGAGAGAAACAAAGAGAGCATGCAGTGTAATAGTGAAAACAGAACCCACACATGTACATTGATCTTTTTACATGTGATAGTTTCAAGAATCCTGTATTTCTTTGTATTTCTTTATACACTGGCCTTTGGGCTTTTTCAAAAAGAAACATTTGGAAGCTTCATCAAAGCTTTGAATATATGAAAGAATGTCTGTTCATTTGAATTTCACAGGTTTTGCGTTTCACACTGGGCTTAAGCGAAACAGTTTCTTTTTCTTTTTTTTTTTTCATTACATTAAAAAAACTTGTTAACTCTTAGTTGAAGCTGCTGCTCTACCATGTCCTGTTCTTGTGAAAATAGAGTGTCCTTTAGTGAGTAGCTTTAAGGAACTCTCTTCCCAGAGCAATTTAAGTCCAAATCAGTTTAGAGACGTGACATATGGGCAGAGCAGTATTGGCTCGAAGGATGAGCTATGTGTGGACACAAAATAATGGATCACAGACGAGCTTCCTCTCAAAAAGAATCAGCTTGTTCATGAAAACCTTGCTCTCAAGGGGAAGTAACTCTACGGCTGTCCCTGCATTGTGTCGTGGGTCTAATGTCCATTTTGTGTTTCCTGTCAATAAGGAAGCCTCCCCGGGGGAGGCAGACACTTTCCCATCCGAGGGCTTCCTTGGATAACTGGGTGCATGGAAGACAACAAAACTAGAGATAATAGAGGGGCCAGTGCTGGGAGTTGAGTTACAGAGTTGAAGGCTCTTGCAGAGGTCCTGGGTTCAGTTTCTGGCATCCATATAGCAGCACACAAACTTCTGTGACTCCAGTTCAGGGAGTCTTCTGGTCTCTGAGAGTTTTGCATGCACTTGGTGCACATACATACATGCCGGCGCACACAGCTAAAATATAAAACAAATTTTTCTTGTGTTTGTTTAGTATTCATTTCCTTCCCTCCATCCCCAACTTAGCTAAGTTTTGTCCCTGTTTTTTTAAAACTATTTTAAATTTAATTTTTTGAAAACTCCATACACACCTCCAAGATACTGTAACCGAATTCACTTCCCCAATACTGCCTTTTGTCCCTCTCCCACTCCTGTAACCCATTTCTTCTTCTAACTGTGTGTGTGTGTGTGTGTGTGTGTGTGTGTGTGTGTGTGTGTTTAGGTCTTCTGAAGGTGGACATTGCTGTTGTGTGTTTGTGACTACCACAATCATGTTATTTCTAAGCAACAACATTCAATAGCATGCTTTCCGCCCCATCCCTCAGCCTCTTGCAGAATTTCCATTCTGACTTCTGTGATGTTCCCTGGGCTTTGGAGGGGCAGATACCAGTACAGAGTTCAGATGAAGAACAAACGAGAACAAGTGAGGGGTTTGCGAGATTTAAACAAATCAAGAAACAAAGTAATAGAGATATTTCCAACTGAGAAATTATCAAAAGAGTGAGCTGGCTGGTAACGTCAGATGTTATTATTTTCCTTTTTAAGACGCATATTGAAGGAGACAAGAAAGAAAGCATTTGATTTGACAGAGTTGCACTGCATTCCTCATTAGGCGCTTTCCTCTCCTAGAAAGCTTTCTGGACCTCTACGAAACAGACACTGCAGGGTGTGAGACTGTCAAATGTAGACAAAAGGCTTCCAAGGGGCCTAGCCCGGCCTTAGAAGGCACTTGTTTTCTGTCTCAGAATGCAGCTCACATATGATGAAGTCTGTTTTTTCTAAAACTTGGCAGCAGCTGACCAGTGAAATTCGGTCTTTGCCGGAAGTCTTAGCTGCAGTAGTGGCAAGGGTTAATATGAAACCCACCACAGCATTTTGCTAAGTCTCCCAGGAGGGCTCGCAATGGATTTCCACTGCCACTGGAAATAATGGCTCGCAGCTGCAGCGAGTCACGGCAACACTTGATATTCCCGTCGCAAGCAGACCAGGGCTTTCAGTAGAAAGGAGAAAATAGCTGGCACTGGACTGTATATTGTGGATGAGGTCAAAGTTCCTGAGCTGCTACCTAAAACAACCTTTCAGCCCCCAGTCCAGCCTCCCCAGCTTTGTGCAGGGACCCTTATCTGTCTATCTCCTATACCTCTATCTATCTATCTATCTATCTATCTATCTATCATCTATCTATCTATCATCTATCTTTCTATCTATCTATCTTCATCATCTATCATCTATCTATTATCTATCATCTATCTATCTATCATCTGTATCTATATCAATCATCTATCATCTATATCATCATCTATCAATCTAAGGTATTGATCTGCTTCTTTTTCAGTACTAAAGATTGAACCTAGAGACTCTATTGAGCCTGGTGACTCACGTGCCAGGCAAGCTTTCTATCACTGAATTGCTTCCCCAGCCCACATTTTTTCTTTTTATATTGAGAAAAGATCTCACCTAAGTTGTCCAGGCAGAACTCAAACTTGAAGTCCTTCTGCCTCTGTCTCTCCATCATGAAAAGTACACATTGGAAGGCATCTGAAAAGACAAAAGCTAAGGAAAAATGACTCTGAGAAATAAATATTTTTGAGGTAAGTGCAATGGCTTTTGTTTTTCATAGTATATTTTTTATCACCTTAAAAGGATCCTAAGTTTCTTCTTTTAAGGCTGTGGGATGAGTGGCTGAATATGTCATATAATTTAAATGCACCCACATGGTCTTTCATTCCCAGCATAGCTATGGCTCTCAAATTCATTTGTCCTAGTGCTAAAACTCCATGACTAGGGATATTATCCTCTTGGGATGTAACTTTGAATATTTGAAACAAATGTAGGAATCGAGCCACCTGCAGAGAAATACAAGCCATCATTTGAAAATTCTGAAGTATTCCTGAGACTCTGATGCTTTTCCTTCAGATACTCCATTTGCCACAGTAGAAATGAATAAGCTCGGAATCATTTCTCACTGACTGTGGGTGTTGCTTATTCCATTGCTACCCTGCATTTTTGGATTCACTAGATATTCTTGCTGAACTGTGAAAAATTGCCAAGCACAAAGCCAAGCTCATGCTTACGCCATTCTTTTGGAAAGTTGCTTGAGACTCTTAAACATGCGTGCACTGCATTCACACTAGTTCCATTCTTCCTGGTACCTTTCCATCTCCTCCCATGTCCCTGTCGTTTCCTCTAGAATTCATGACCTCTGCTTCTATTATTAAATATAAAATCTACTGTCTCTGTTGAATGCTTCCTTCATTGGCGAGATCCACAGCTTGTCAAAATGCAGAGAACAAATGACCATGAGTTGCCCAGCCTCCTAAAGGACATCAGTAACCCAAACCCTACATTAAAGGCTCAGAAAACATCACAGAAGAGGGGACGGAGCAACCTGAGGTCCAGAGGGACTGAAAAAATTTAGTGTCTTCTGTACAGAACAAGGATGTTACATCTGTGTACCTAATGCAGTCAGCTATCACACTGAAACAAACCTAAAGACTGTCAATAAACTGTTGTGTTTTATAATAAGCCCTATTGCTCTGAAGACTGTGTACCCACCTGCTTGTCTACCTATCAGCAATCTATCTATGTAGCTAGCTAGCTAGCTAGCTAGCTTCTATCTAATTTGATATTATATCTTTTATTTTGGATGACATGTTTTAGAATCTCACATAGCATTGTGCATAATGCATACACACAACACACACACACACACACACACACACACACATATATATATATATATATAAAATGTACATTGATGAAAGGAAGCACTGTAAGAAGGTTCTAGGAATCCCATATTCCTATGTAATACTAAGAATTGGCTGTGACAGAATGGTAAAGCCTCAGGAAACAGCTGGTATGGTACATGATGTCACAGAAGTCTCCTGAGAAAATGTAGTCACTGAGTGAACTGCATGTGGTGATAACAGTCTCCTAAAATAAACAGAACTTCTCCATAATTACTAAATTTCTCAGAAAAACAGAGTGCCCAAGATATTTGGTGTCTGTCTTCCTTGGAGTTGAATGTTTTCTCTCCACCCATTTTCTAAAATGTGGTGGTTGAAATAGTGCAGCATCACTGAAAGGAAAGAAAAAAAAAAGAATTGGAGGTCCCTCTGGAGCATGACCACAAATATTGGTTGTTAAATTTTCTTTTAGGCAGTTGGGGGGTCTCTGAAATAAAATGGGATACATGAGTTCATTATTTCTGGAAAATACAATGACTTTCAAATTATTTTGAATAGTATAAGTTCTTAGAGTTAAAGTAGTAATTAAACAGCAACCTTGCATGATTATCTGTCATCTACAGCTGTGTTCTATTCTCTGTATGATATGGGTATATACTTGGCATATCAGAGTATTTCAACTCTCTCTCTCTCTCTCTCTCTCTCTCTCTCTCTCTCTCTCTCTTTCTCTGTGTATGTGTGTGCAGGTACTATTTGGTGTCCTCAGAACATCCAGGATTCCTAAGGATATCAAAACCCAAAACTGTTTAAATTCTTTACACATATTCTATTCCTTTGCTCCCATATACTTCAAGTCATCTCTCAATTATTCATAAAGCATAACAGAACTGATTGTTATATAAATCGTGTGTTACATTATATTTTTAAGCTAATAAGCACAGAGAAAGAGCATGTATTTGCTCAGTACAAATGCATTTTCCTAGATGTTTTGGAGGTTGAGGGGGGTTAAGACAGGGCCTCCTTGTAGCCCCTGTGGATCCAGAATTCTCTTTGTAGACCAGGGCTGGCCTTGATTTCACAAAGACTTGCCTGCCTCTGTCTCCCAAGTCTCTGTCTCTCCAGTGTGTGCCACCATGCCCAATCCTGCTACTTTTGATAAGCAGTTGGTAGAATGTATAGATGTGGAAAGACACAAAGCCTAACAATACACACTTGCAGGTGAACTCGGCTCTTAGAAAGCATCACAGAGACTTTCCTACTTTTGCCTATTTGCACCCATGATTCCAGGTTGAAGTTCATCCACATGTGTGTCTCCAGATTCATGAGAGTATTGAAATGATAGCTATTAAACATGAACTAGAGTATATTTTCATTTGATTTAAATACAAACAAAACCAAACCAGATAGAGTTGGTTTGCATTCTTATATGTTCAAGATGAAGATGGAAGGTACCATGAAGAGGTGGCCTTTGGAGCTTTACCAAGAAGCCCAAGAAGGAGACTAGAAGGAGAAGAGGACCTTGGAAAGCACTGAAGCTGAAGGTGCATTCCAAGTATTCCATAACTTTGAACTTTGTTCTGGCTCTGCCTAGGTGACTAGAAGGCTCTGTGCATGAAACCCCAATCAACTGTTCCCAGTATATGGAGATAATTTGCCTCTGGATTTTAAACCAATGTTTGTGAATGAAATCATGTTCTTATTTAGGCATAGCATTCCTTTGGAAAAGATTTATTCCCATTATAAAGGCATAGGAAAGATCTGTGTTGTATTATTACCTGACCACTTTGCTATTTTCTGCTGTCTCTGAAAGGACTCCTTGGGAAATCCGTACCAAGTTTGTGTCCTCAACCCCACCCTCAAGCACAGAGCTTCTTTCTTTTGTGTTCAAATAGCATCCTGTCTTTATTGCCATCATGCTGTCTATTAGATATCTGCTGACATTAATTTTCATTCATTAATTTTTCTTCATTACCTCTACATTTACATGTCTTTATAGAAGAGAGGTGGGTTTGCAGTTATCAAAGCAGCTCATTTTCTGCAGACATGTGAATACTTGGTAAAATTTTGGGAGATGAATTAGCATGCAAAGATGAATGAATGGTCCCTGTTACCAGGATTTCTGGAATGCGTGGACTTGTGGTATGTCTGACTACAAAGGAGCTTGACTTGTGCTTTCTGAGCATGTGTGGTATTTAAGAGGCGTGCATGTAGCACGTCATATGTCTCAAAGGACACAGGAATGGAGGAGGCAACCACTCTCCCAGGATGCTGGAGAGGAATGTCTGGAAAACTTTCATTTTATAAATAATCTACCAAATTTAAACCTTGTTCAAATGTTTATAACAGAGAACATGTTTTTAGTGGTTGAAAGAGAGAAATGACCTCTCACATCTATTAATAATCTTCCAACTCTTGGTTACTAAATTTGTCATCATGGGGAATACTATTTTCTGCACCATATAGAATTTTTGTTAGAATTTAAACTAAATTTAGAGAAATAACATAGAGGATTATATGTAGGCTTCACTCGCATGTGTATAAAAATAAATACTGTGTGTGCCTGTACTCACGTATTTAATGTGGGGAACGATAACAGAAAGGGAGATCTTTACTTTTTTCATTAGCACACAGGGAATTAAGGATAACTTTTAAGCAATCTACTATTCTCTTTGGAATGCATTTTAAATGTTCAACTTGGGTTTGTATTGCTTTTGAAAACAAGTTTAAGAAAAGGACATAGTCACATTAGGACTCTTATTGGAGATGGAGATGGTAACTATTATTCTTTCCCATCCTGTTGCCTCTAAATGTTAGAACTTGTACAATGTCAGGAAAAGGGACTATCTTTTCCACCCAGAATCCTACACATCTACACATCTATGATTGCAATTCTTATTAAAGGTAGGATGTTAATCAAGAGTTCTGGACTTACCTGATTGCCTGTGAATCTTTCTTTAAACTAGGACTAGAGATGGTAGACAGAGATGCTAACAAAAATATAGGCTAGAGAAGAGACAGCATTGCAAATTCTCTACCACTGCATATTCCCCTTGATCTGAACGCAGCTGCAAATTTCCTCCTGGAGCAAGCAAACGTGGCTGGCAGGTGATCTGGTGGTTAGAGCTGTTGTTCATTTTGATTGTACAGAATATATCTTTCTGATTGGTAGTTGTTCATGCCCTACCAGTCTTTAAGCATTTTCAATATCTCCTCTGTGATTCAGTACCCATGTGATATTCTTGATACATGTGTATTGAAATCACATATTAAAGAGAGCTAACCCCAGTAGAATTTGAATGAATCAGTAATCTTATGTAGACAGTTTCATTATTGAGGGAGGAAAGGATATGAAGCATTCTGAAGTAGGTTATTTGTCCAAGTTTTATTTTTTATTAATCTTGTGTTTATTTAGCTTTATATCTTTGAGATTATTTTTATTAGCTTTAATTATGTGTATGTGTGAGCATCTGTATGTGGGCATGCGTAAATGAGTGCAGGTTTCCACAGAAGGTAGAAGCATCGGATCCCCCTGAAGTCAGAGTTAAAGGCATTTGTGAGACACTGACATGGGTCATCTCTAATAGCAGGATGTGCTCTCAACTGCTTAGCCAGCACTCCACCCCTTGCATTTATCTTTTAAATTTTTTTGTCCTAGGGATTCCAGTGAAATTTTATTTGTTTCTAATTCATTGTTACTGCCATTTTAAAATGATTTATCCTGCCCAGGGTGTGGAACAATCTACTTATCCTGTCGCAAACTTTCCCAAGGAACTAAGCTCTAGGCCACAGATGAATCAAATATTAACATTAATTACTTCTAGGTATATTCTTTGTAAAAAATTCACTTTATTTTTAAGAATTTTGTACATGTAAGTAATAAAATATGATCATGTCTACTTCCTGCATCTTCTCTTCAGTTCCCCCAATATCCTCCCCAACATACCTATCTTCCAATTTTATGTCTTTTTATTTTTCAATAGCCCATTAAGTCCAGTTCGTACTGCCCATAAGTAGGGGCCATCTTCTGGCACGTGGGAAACTGATCAGTGCTCAAGTCCTCAAAAAAGAATGGTGCTTCCTCCCCCAGCAACTATTCACTGCCAATAGATGCTCAGTAAGCGGTGTGGCCTGGGGATGATTTACCTCATTTATGCTGAGATTTTGGCAGGTTTGACCTTGTGCTGGTCTTGTACAGGCAACCACAGCTGTTGTGAGCTCATGACTGTGATCGCCATGTCAGGAAGAACGCACTCCACAGTTCTCCACTGGAGCTGACATTCTTTCTGTCTGCTCTTCCTCCTCATTCCCTGAGCCTTGGAGTGGGGTTAGTACAGATGCTGCGTTTAGCGCTGAGACATTCATATCACTTGATCAGTTCTGCATCTGTCTCTCCATTGACTACTGTCCTCTGACAAAAGAAGCTTCTCTGATGAAGGTTAAGAGTAGTCAAGATCTACGGATAGAAACATAAACATTCAGAAGGCAGCTTGACAGCATGTCCATTTAGCAAAATAACAATAGTAGACACTTCGCTATGTCCTATGACTTCCCAAGTCGTGGGAGTTTGATTGGGATTACAGTACCAGTCAACACACTTGCTCCTCTTCAGCAGGTTGGAATCCAATCATAAAGTTTTTAGTTATCACAAAATAGTCATGTGACTATTGCACCAGAAGGCACATGTTGTCTATCAGGTCAGTCTTAAAACATGGAGGGTCCAGAGATGGGTGAATCCATTGATGTCTTTTCTCCTCCAGCAGCCTGCATAGCACCTTCCAGCATGGAGAAAGTCCCTGTCATTTTGAGAATGATTTCTCTATGCCCTACAGTCAAAGCCTGTGGAGTCTTTAGCAATAGGGTCTTACCATGTAGTTATGGCACATAACCAAAGACAATAGTAGTAGCCTGCATTGTTCTGGAGGCCTCAGGAGTCTCCCCAATAACTTGTAAGGAAATAGCACATGCCTGACATTGTGATTTTAATTTAATAAACCATTTTTGGGGGGAGACATACTGTTCACCCATGCAGGATAATTCTGATTGAACTTTTCTGTTGTTTGTCTTTAAGGTATTTTTGCACTTCTCTTACTTGTCACTAGTGCGTGTCCACGTGCTTACTTTGTCACATGTCCTTAGTTTTGATAAACCTACCCACCCGACCACTCCTCCCCCTCCCCCTCCTGCTCTAATCCTGGCTTAATTTTTTACACCCCACCCCACCCGCTTTCATTTCACATGTATTCTGCCATCCTTCAACTTATTTTTATGTGGAATTGTAAGAGAGTAGTAGGCTTCCAAAATGTAGTTTTTAAGCTAGGATAGAATGTAGCAGGTTTATTTATGATTTATTTATGGTATCTTCCTGCATGCTTAGCTCTGGTTGATATTCCTCCCCAAGCACCTTCTCGTTTATCCCGTCTTCACGCCCCTACCTATAGCCTTCCTCGTCTAGAAGCCCCTCTTCAGCTTCCCTAGTTTTAGTATGCTTTTGAAGAATGTAACCCCGGAAACAGTGGCTGTCTCGACATGGTAAGTCACTCATGGCTCAAATTCATTCATTAAGTGACTCACTGACAATTGCATGCTGCTAGGGAAGAAGGGGTCCTGGCATCAGCGAGGGCCATTCTCCTAATTTAGCTATGAATTTCATTCTCACATCTCTGTTCTTAGGCAAAGTAAATGAAAGGTCATCCCATGTGTATGTGCAAAGGTAACTAAATGGAGTTTAATGTAATGAGATTTTGAATCTAATTTTTTCCTTCTCATTTTTGACAAAAACACAAATATCAGGAAAAATGGGGAAACATGATATTCTCAGAGACCTTGAAACAGGCAGAATCCTTTACCTGACATTTAACATCCACTTGAACAAATAAATGAAGATGGTACTTCACAAATTTCATATATATACTAGGGAAGCTGAAGAGGGGCTTCTAGACGAGGAAGGCTATGGGGGGGGGCTGCAGGAGAGAGACAGGCTATGAAGGTACACTTAGTGGCTAGACACAGCTGGAAATAATTGTGAATGAGAGTACAATGCAATCGAGTTTAAAAACCACATGGTCTCAACGATATTTTCATAGTGCTCCAAGCAATTTTCTTCTACAAGTCAAATGGTTTCAAGACTCTCCAACCCCCAAATTACCTATACAGCATAAATGCAAAAAAAGGGATAAACTGCAATGCATTAGGACAAAACAACCAGTGACCCTTGAGGAAATTCCTTGTCAAAACTGTGGACATTTTTGTAGCCCAGACAGCCCTTGCTCCATCTTTAACTGAAGCTGCTGGTTAGCCTTCTTTGCCCTAGTGAAGAGACAATGTGGTGATTCCCACCAGAACCTGAAAACTACGCTTGATTCCCCCGACTCTGTTTACTTCTGTGGCTGGGAAGGGAGTCCTGGGACGGAACATGTGGCAGGGTTTATGTCTGGTGACTGCTACAAGAAGGGTTCTGTGTAGAGGAAGAAAAATGTACTGCAGATTCTCTGAGTGCTAACGGATATGCTGTTCAAAGAAAGCCTTACAAGACACGCCTCAATATCATCATTATCACCATTATTTGAATAAAATAATTGTCACCCACCACCAAGAATTCGGAAGTTGAAAGCTTCCTATTTGGCTTACCTCTGTAATTTCAATAATTGAGATAACTGAGAGAGTTATCATCTAATGATATTCTTCACAGGACAATGTTGTACAAATCTGACATTTAAACCAAAAATAGGATTATGTCACTTCATGTAGCATCTAATGATATGCTAATTTTCCTTTAGGAGATTAGAAATATTAGCAACGATCAATTTATCATGTTATATGCAAAGAATGATTCTTAATATCTTACGTTCACTTACTCATTTTCTAATAATATGTATTTCATTTATTTGGGCGGGGGCATTGGGAAGTGTGCATGTGTCACAGAGTGCATGTGGAGGACAGAGGATAACTATCAGATATTGGTTCTCTCCTTCTACCATGTGGGGCCCTGCATTTGTTGTTGGTCTTAGCAGCAAATGCTGTCATCCACTAATCCATCTTTCAAGCAGTCTCCAAATAATTATTTGTTATGACAGATAACAATCCATTCTGAAGACCCTAGGAAAATAGTACAAGATCATAAAATTCATTGTTAGCTGGGATGATAGCTTCGATTTTCTATCTTTTTTTTCAAATACATAAAATGAAAGCCTATGAAATAAAAGTAAAACTAGCATAAAAATCGAATGATTCTCAAAATGAAAGAACAAAATATCTTACCTGACTGCCAGTTATCAGTTGCATGAAGGCCAAACATAAAACCATAAGTATTCTCCAAATTAAGACAAATTCAGATTCTGCAATGTAGGAAAAATAATTGAGACTTAGAACTATATGGAAAAACTCTGGTAACTGACATTGTCAAAGAAAGAGATTAAAATGATAGATGCCTAGAAAGAAGAAAATACTTAAAATGTGAAGATAGGCTCACTTGCATACATGGCAAGCCAATATTGTCAGAAAATACCCCCAGCAGGTTAAAAGAACAAATCTGGGGATTACTAGGTGCATCTACAGTATAGGGAGGCATGATCACATTGTTTACTTTCCAAAGATAGCTAAGCAAGGCTCTGGCTCCATGAGAAAACTATTTATTTATATCCTTGACACTTTACATTTTATTATTTGTCTTATTTTTTATTTAAATTTTCTGTTTGTGTGTTTGTTTTGCCTGGATATAATATGTGTACCGCATGCATGCAATGCCCGTGTAGGTAAAAAGAGGCCACTGGATTCCAGGGAACTAAAGTTACAGACAGCTGTCAGCTACCATGTCGGTGCTTGGAACTGAACCTGGATCCTCTACCAGAGCAGCGTGTTCTGAACACCTGAGCCAATGCTCCAGCTCTGGTTCTTGACAGTTTAGGTAAAAGTCACCAGAGTCAGAAATTAGCAAACTATAGAAGGAGAAATAAATTGTTACTCAGCCTATTTTTATAAATAAATATTTATTAGAAGACAGCTAGACTCATCCAGGAATGTATCATCTAGGGTGACTTCCTTACTCTGACAGCAAACTAGATATAACAGAGACTGGTCCACAAAGACAAAAATATTTACTGTCTGGTTCTTTGCAGAAAATTTGCCAACACTTGACTTAAGCAATTATAGCAGATTCTTTTTGAAAACAAGAAAAATAAATTAAAGACTACTGAATCCTTAGACAAAGGAAGACAGGTTTAAAATTTCATGCTGCCTTCCAGACAGTATGCTGTGTCCCAGTGGCTTGCCGTCTGTCATTGGATCTCCAGGACAATTATTACAGAGGACATGTATTTGGCTTAATAGTTGTAATGCCACAGACAGAATTCTCAGAAAGAAAAGAAAAGTCGCCAGAACCCATTACTGTGAGATAACATTTTATTGAGTCCTCACTCCTTTGCAAAATTTAGGTTTCCAAAGACCTTCTGTTTCTCTTATGAAGTAATGATATTTTTCTAGGACTTTAAAACCAGTCTCTATTGTGTTCGGGTATTTTTTTTTCCTCAAGACTGTTCATCGATACTGCATTTTATACTAGCATCATTACAGAATTAGCTGTTTCACAGGGTTCTGTTAAACCAATTGAAATCATCAAAGAAAAAGAAATTACTGGTCTAGATGTATTAGTGACCCATGTAAACATTGTCTGTCTCCATTTGGATTTGAAAATAAAAAGTTAAAGATTATGAGGTTTTGGAGAGCTTTCTCCCTAGCTGTGGATACCATCTAGTGCTCTACTACCTAAAATTGAAGATAACAAATTCCAAATTAAAAATGAAAAGAATGATCCAGAATCTCACAGACCCAACTACTCAAGGCCACTAGATAGTCAGGGTTCTAAAATTTCAGTTGCTAAGAAGCTGAAAATTTTTAGGGAATAATAAAATTATAACGGCACTTAATTTTATAGCCAATTATGTGAATATATACACTACGACTTTGTGTGGCTCAAATCATATTCCCCGAAGCAGAAGCATTCGATATGGTATGACTTGCAGTGGAAGAAAGTTCCAGATTGGCTTCAAACAGAAGTTTAAGCAGACTATGTATCACATTTGTGACATAATATACTAATATACCTTCCACTCTGTAATCACTTATATACTTGAAGATTTATTTATTTAAGAAAGAGCTGCACTGAGAGGCAAGGGGACGACTGCATCACTTTAGGACTGCAACAGAATTTGCTTTAAAAATTGTGCATCTGTTGCATTTGTTGCATGTAGGCAACAAAACAGTCCAAGCAAGATATTCAACCCTCTACTGTTCAAATAGGCTCAGTCTATACCTTCAACACTTTATGCGAACATAAAATTAATTTTTAATTTTTGTCTGGTGGTGATGAAATTACCACATGTGATGCTACCTAAGCCAAAAATTAAATGAATAAACTGTCTAAATTGATAATTTTATAATAAAAATATGTTCACTCACCCTTAAGCAGCAATGAAATAAGAAACCTGTAGGAATGAATGTGATTCTATACATGCTCTGTTTTGGAAGACACACATGCAAACAAAGCAAAAAATCTAGGATCTCGACTTGAATGAGCACAATTTACAAATCTATCTGTTTCCCAGAAACAAATGTGACCAGTTATATGACTCTTTGGTTAGATGTTTCATTAAGTAACCAGACTAGAGCTTTTATGCAGATTTCTGAGACACACCCATCCATTAAGAGACCACAGAGTACACTGCAAATAGCATACTCCTGTCTGTGTGGATGTAGATAGATCCTAGAAATTATTCAATGAATCTTCTATTTCTAGTTTGGGGAACGGTTTTATGTCTCAGCTGTTCTATACAAATAGGGAACTCCAACACCAATAAGCCCTTTTACTGTGCTGGCCTTTCACTCAACCACTGGGTTCTATTCTCTGAATATTTCTCTGTTTGCATCTACAGACCCACCTGGGTGGATTGCCTCACCTAGTGTCAGGGGTCCCTGTGCTTGGGGCCAGCCGGAGAGACCGAAGTGTCTCTGGCATGGGGGGAGAGGGTGAGTAGGCGCAGTGTTAGGACACAAACACTGGGAACTGAGTGAGAAGCACTCAGATGGCACTCCAAGCTCGTTTATTCAAGGAAGTGCAAAGGGTCTTATAGGTCTGGTTAGCCAATGGTCTTATGGGGTGGGGTCCCGAATACAGCCAATAGTAAGTCTGTCCCCAGGTAGGCAGGTTCTTTCCAGATGCTGGGCTGAAGGTGGTCTCAGGACTAGCCAAAGCAGAGTACCACGCCCACAGGAGTCATTCCTCTATTCCTTAGCAGGTGACCTGGCTAAGGTCCATCCTGCATTGTGCCCTACAATCTGTACTTCTAGGTTTTTAGTCTCTGGATGCATTTGACCAAAAGTAAGACCTGACAGGAGAGGAGAAGGCCAGGGTAGAGAGACAGAGGAGTTCATTTTCCTGACTTGTCATCAATGGACACCAAAGCTGTTACAGCTGATCCCCAACCTGTGGCCGTAGCTGCTAAGGGTTGGCTTCTTTGCTGGGATACTGCCCGTGTAAGATGTAGGTTCTGTCACTGTCTTCTGTATCCTTCCAGGCTTAGGGATGGAAGGTCATGGTGCCTAGTGTTCATCCAAGAACCGCCTTCTCTGAATAGTTCTTTTCTATTTGCTCATACTTCTGAATAAAGAAACCAATTCTTAGTTAGTTTTAATGATCAAAACAAAGTTCCATAGGCTGAGGGAATTAAACAGTGGAAGGCTAGTTTAGTTAGGTTCACATAAGGGGCCCCTCTTCTACTTTGGATACTGCCAATCTCTCTGTGTGTTTTAAATATGGAGGAAAAAGGACAAGATAGTTCTCTATGACTCCGTCTTTATGACCTTTAACCTTCCAAACATCCCACATTTTATACCTTCACATAGAATAAGATGTGCACATGTTAAATTTTGAGAGAAATAATTCTCTACTCCATAGCATGATTTTTACTCTCTTCACTAAAACCTTTTGGAAGTGTCATTTCTTCTTGAGGAAACCTGCCTGAAAGTGTTTATTGCATGCTTACACCTCATTACTTTAGATTTGGAAACTTCTACAAAAATACAAATTGGTTATTAAAATTAAATATAAAATAGGAAAGCAGAGTTTTTTCGCATCGTCTCTAGGAACCTGATCACACCTGAAGCTATACGCCATACAGAAAAGCCTGTGATGTTATTTAAGGTGGTGAACATCAGAATCCTTATTTCTTCATTGTATTTTGAAGTTTAGCATTGAACATTTTGGAAATTCAGTTTAAAATAAACCTATTGAAAGCTCACAGGTCACAAAAATTGTAACATCACCCTCTGATGCTAAAATAAACAGAGAGAATTAAAGATAATGGAATGATTTTGACATGAAATCCAATGCACTGACTAATGTTATTTGTGTGGTTTTTCATAACTCCATTAAATAGCTGTTCATAGACTCCCGTTAAATATTTGGTGTCTGTGTCTCAAAACTCTGATGCCCAGCAGAACTGGGGGTGTCTGCATCTTTTATCATTGCCCGGTGAACTCTTGCTATCAGACTCCATGTTATTGCAACCGACCTTTTCACATCTATGAGCATTCGCAGATATGCCTGCAGTCCTCTGGAGCTTAGGAATCTGAGCTCCAGGGGTCTATGGAACATATTTCAATCTGAGCGCTAGTCAAAGGTTATTGTGAATTGTGAAATACTTCTCAGAGACGCATTGCCTAAAAAGCAAGCATGTCCGCTCACACCCTCTAAAAATAAGCAACAATTTCTCCTGGACGACATATGGTCCGGTATTTTTCTCTAAATGACAACATCAGCGTTTATTCTTTAGATTTAAAGGATAACGACGTTTTTTTCCCCCTGTCAAGACCAGTACTCATGAGAGTGAACAGAATTATTTTTCTAACTGACAATGATGAAAACATATAATTTGACATTTAAAGTTGAGCAAGCATTTCTTCATTCAGACAGTATTTGATTTTCTTATGAAGCAGTTACAGCCATCCAATTAGTGAATCACAAGTGGCTTGAAACCACTGACAATGATCTAGAAAAAATGCATTATGAGTATTTCAAGATATGATCTCTAGAGGGCTGGAGTGATGACTCAGCAGTTAAGAGCCCTGGGTTCAGTTCCCAGCACTCACATGGTGACTAAGCTGTCTTTGACACCAGTTCCAGGGCATCTCGTGCTTTCTTCTGGCCTGCACAGGCATTACACAGCATGGCAGTACTTGCATGCATGCATGCAGGACACTTGTAGCATAAAAATACATAACTTGAAGCTGGAGAGATGGCTTAGTGATTGAGAGCACCAGATACCCCTGCAGAGAACCCATATGGCAGCTAACAACCATCCTAATTCCAGTCCCAAAGGAACTGATGCCTTCTTCTGATTTCCACAGGCATTGACTAACATGGGTACAGTTACACAGAAGCAGACTAAATACTGAAACACATAAAATAAAAATGACAAATAAACTAAAATAAATATATAAATTTTTAAAATTAAATATGCTTCCCTTCCTAGACCTGTGTGTGTCTGTAAGCATGCACGTATCTACTTGACATGCATACATATCAATTTTGATATAAGACCAGTGCGTGTATAATTCATGCACATACAGTATACTCTTAACAAATGGATTGTTATATTTATTATTAATAATAGTATGATAGTAAACCTTCTGGTTAATATACATCAAATATAATTGTATCTCAACCTTTACCTTCTGAAGACTCTGCGTAAATTATCTCAATATTATTAATGATACAAGCTTTCAAATGCTAAACCTGTCCATCCATTTCTCTAAAACTATCTGGATTTGTTAGTTTTTTCATAAATTACTATTTCTTCCTGCAGTAAGAGAGCAATATAGAGCAGACCAATGTAGAATGCTGGTTTACATACTTTGTCAGCTAAAGGTCTGCACTGAATGCACTTTGATTTCTTAGAAACCAACAGAGATGTGCAGCATAGAAACTAATGATATAAGAGTTCAGAGCAGGATGGTGTAGCATTTGCCACTGCTGTGACTGTACAAAAATGCAGTGTGTATCATGCCTTTATCATACTACCCAGCCAATGCACTTCATCAGATATTATATCTACTGCTATCTTCAGTCCCAGCCTTATAAAGGCCAACCTAACCAATCAATATGTAATTTCTTCATGATTAAGAACATATTCTCTTCCTGCCACTGAGAAAAGCATTTGTATATCATATTCCCATTCCAGAACATTGCCCCTGGCCAACGCTTTCTTCTTAACAACAAAAAAGTGAAAAAATTCAGAAAACAGCTAGTCCCAGAAAATTCCGTTTAAATGCCCAACATTCCTTTAATAGAAATAGCAGGTAGAATTTCATCTGTATTAGTCAAGGTTTTAGAATAACAGGTAGGCTATGGCTCTCGCTGTCAAATTTTCTAGGAGTAATTCAATTGGCATGGAATAAATCTGGTTATGTTTTTGACTGCTCGGTATTTCAAGGTTTCTTATTTTTTGCCATTGTGGAGATGGGCCCAAATATTAAAAGCATTTAGTAGTGGAAATTTTCCCCCACCAATGAACTAACCCCATGTATCCTTCAACAAATCTTACTTGAAAAAAAAATGCTGTGGATTTCTGGTTATACAGGATGGAAGGAATCGATGTATGTATGTGTTCTCTCTCCGCAAACTCTACAAGGAAAAGAAAATGAAATAGAATGACACAAACCATGGTGCTTAGCATATAAAATGGTTTATCATGATCTGCAGAGGCCTTGGTATTTGCAACCTGTGTAGTTCTGAACCAAATAACCCAAGTTTCTGCTCTTTTTCAAATAATTTGATAAATATTTTATGACATAGGCGATGTGTTATTGCTTGTTTATATTAGACTCTGAAAGCTGCCACTTGTCTCTCACTCTCCTCTTCTCTCTGCTCTTTGATTTCCCTCTTCTCCCTTCCTTTCCTCTATCCTTCTCTCACTTCCTTTCTCCTCATTTATTTCTGAGGGGGAAATAAAGAGAAGACCCTGTGGAGAGAAATTGGAGCCCATTAATAATATTTAGTGAGAAACGGCTTGCTACCAACCACATGAATGGATGTTTCATCCTTTATCTCTTCACTAAGCTCTGAGATAATGACAGCCCATGCATAAAGTGAAAGCTTGTCACCAATCTCACCAGATTCTCCGAGAAAGGACCCCCAATACAGCTCATCCTGACATCAGAACACTAGAGGCTATAGAACTTGACCAACTATTGTCAATCAACTACATTTAGAATGTTTACTAACCAGCAGCAGAAAATAAAGAATACACACACTTACAATCATTAAAGATGCTATCAGAACATACAACAGGCAGTGGAAAGAGGTAACAGAAATCAGATCCTAATAAGAAGTACCTACAGAAATTGCCAATGAAGAAAAGTCAATTTGTGTCATAGAGATGGGAGAATTAGTCATAAAAAATACCCAAACAACAGGGTATCAGTTGTGAAATCAAGGCAACTGGAGGTAAGTACAGTTGTGTATTACATACTAACGCTACGGGTGATGAAGGAACACAGACAGACTGATGGTCCCGTGAGATCATGTGGTCTAGTAACCTCACAATGAATCTTTTCTTGTGTAAGTACACTCTGTAGTTCACAAACAGCACCATCTCCTATGAGTGCTTTGCCCAGGATTTACCCACATTATTAAGTGACACATCTCTGTTTGTATAAGAAGCAGCCAGACCCTATTTTTTATGTCTCATAAGAGAGACAAAGAGAGAAGCTCCATTGCGTTTTAAAAGGAAACCAGACACTTTCACTGGGAAGAGCATCAGCAGGAAACTTCTGAGAGCTGCTGAATTGAAACAGGAAAGTCTAGTGAAAAATCTGGCTTTCAACTTAGGCATGTGCTATCTAGGAGCATCTAGGCATGTTGCAGGTAAGCAATGTGTGTGTGTGTGTGTGTGTGTGTATGTGTGTGTGTGTGTATGAACACACACAAATACATGCAGATAGAGACAGACACAGATATACAGACACACACACACACACACAGACACACACACTCACAGACACTCAGACACAGACACACATACATACACAGACACAGACACAGAGAATCTTCCATGAGTTCAACAGGGTTAAACTTCACCTTGGTGGTATGGAAGTAGTTGCTACTGTTTTCTAGAGTGGACGTCTATTTGTTCTCACCTACTTTTGTGCTTTATATGTAAAATCTGTGACTGGAAGGTGGACTTAATGGCACCCAAAGTAAAGGCTATGTTTTTCACTTTAATCTTGAAGGAGCTTGGATCTAATTATGTGTATGAATTGTGTAAGAATTGGCAGTTGGTTAATGTGTGAAACTAACTGGGAAGTATCTTTCATTATTTATTCATTTGTTTTATCTTATGTGTGTGAATATTTTGCCTACATGTATGGAAGCACACTCGTGTCATGCCTTCACTGAGGAGAACAGAAGAGGGCATCGGATCCCCTGGAACTGGAGCTACAGAAGGTCCGTGGCCATCCTAGTACTGGGATTCAAACCTGGGTCATCTGCAAGAACAGTGCTTTTAACTGCTGAGTCATTCTTGCAGCCATGGGGAAGTATCTTCAAAACAAAGTTATATTCTCTCCAATCCACTTTCTCTGCACTTCTGTTCCTTCTGTTCTTTTGTTTTCTTGAATTCCCTTTCTTATTTGTGGTAACTGGAATGCGGACATTGCATCTGGAGACTGAATGGTAAAGTTGAAACCTGAGTAGAGAGTCGTACCCAATGATGATAGAGCTGCCACATAGAAGCATGATCCAGTGCCAATCACCAATCACAACCTTCCATTTCAGCTCTTACACAAGGTAAATTTTGACTATTATTTGAGATTGTGAGCTAGCAGAGGCCAAACACAATCCTTTGGAATATTTTTCTGTATATGAATGTTTTGCCTGCATGTATGTAAGTGCAACATATTCTGCAGTTCTTGTGGAGGCAAGAGAAGGGTGTTGGATCCCTGGAGCGACCATGTGCTGGGAACTGAACCCTGGTCCTCTACAAGAGTACTCAGTGATCTCAAAGGCTGAGACAACAACTGCTGTGCTGTTTGCACCTGTTGGTCTCTAGGTAATCTCTCTATAAAAACTCATTGACTAAGTGAGTCAAGAGGTGAACTTGTGACACATGGAAAATGTCATTTGGAGCACGGTTACCATTTTGAAGAATTTTTAAAATGTGATGGAATGAGGCTGGAGAGACTCCTCAGCAGTCAAGGGTGTTTGATGCTCTTGCAGAGGACCTGGGTTCGGTTCCCAGCACCCATATGGAGGCTAGCAAACAACTATAACTGCAATTCCATTGGATCCAACACCCTGCTCTGGCCTCTTGGGCACTGCAGACATATGGTGCACATACATGCTACCAAACCAGGCATATACACATATAATATACACATTCTCTCTCTCTCTCTCTCAATATATATAATATATATAAATAAATATATATATATATATTTAAAAAGTAATAGGTATTTAAGAAAATTGAATTAACTCATCTAAGGAAAAACAAAAGCAAAATGGTACACAGATATCATTACAGACCTCTTGGCTGAGCAGTGAGTCCTGACACACAGGTATTAGAATGGTGAAGCATAATTTAAGAAGGCTAAATACAGATCAGTGGTAGAGCTCTTGGTTAGCATTCAGAAGTCTCTGGATTTGTTGTTTAACACCACCAAATAGAAACACAAATAAAATAAATAATAACAAACAAATAAATAACAGGGACCTAGGCAGGAGGATAAGAGATTTGAGACCAGCTTGGGTTACGTAGCTAGGCCATATTTTTAAGTGGTTTAACCAGAAAACATAATTGGAAAAATTAAATTTTGGACTGGTGAAGAGATAGTTCAGTGGGTAAGAGGGCTTGCTACACAAATATGAAGATTTGAGCTCAAATATTCAGTGCCCACATACAAAGCCAGGTGTGGCAGCGCGCCTGTCTTTAACTCCAGAGCTACTGTGGGTGAGATGGGAGAATCACTGGTTGTTTCTGACTGCCAGTATAGTACCAGATTCAGTGAGAGACCTGATCTCAAGGAAGCAGGCAGACTGCGATAGTGTGAGACACCTAATCCCCTCTTCTGGCCTGTGTGCAAGGGAGCACATGCATGCATACATAAATACGCACACAGACACAGACACAGATACATACAGATACACACACACACACACACACAGAAGCATATGTCACACATAGTCACACAGAAAAAGAAAGAAATTTGGAGTGATGATGATGCATTACTGTGTTAAATCTACTATCCAATTGTAGGAATTTTGCTGTTAAAAAATGGGTAAATTTAATATACGAGTCCTGAAGAGGGACCCACACTCTGCAGACTCCTAATCAAAATGTTTAGGCATTTGTGACCATTTGTATTCCTGGTCCTTGTTACATGAGAGAGCTTCATTAATGAGAGTTGAGAGATTCATTGGTGTCTTCTTTACCCTTGTTCTATAGTATGTGAGCCTTAGGTGTAGAGGCTGCCTTATAGATGTACCACTCAGGCATGAACAATTCACAACGTCCGTGTGCGGCCAGCTGTGATGTTTCAAGGTAGGCTCCTAGTGCGAAAGAAGTTTAACTCACTAGGGCTCATGGACCATTGCAGAAATGGGGGTGGAAAGACTGTAAGAGCCAGTGATGAGGTACATGACCATATGGAAACAGAATACTACAGGCTCCTGGGACTTTGTTCATGTGAACGTACAGCAGTGGTGGCTGCATGCACAAGACCCGTGCAAACAAGCAGACAAAAGCCCAGCATGGGCTGGGGAAATGGAAGCAGATCCCGACCTTTGCTGAAGAAATATTGGCAGCTGATTACTGTTGGATGAGGATGAGCTAATCCTAAATGGAGGGACTCTGGATAGGTTGATTAGACCTCAGTGGATAAACTTCCACTGAGGAACATTTGGGGACACTAATTTAATACAACAGACCTTTGGAAGAATGGGGGGGCTGGGAGAGGGTGCCAGTGGGGGACAGGGTATAAAGACGATTAAGACTGACTGAGATGTTCTGTATGAAATACACAATGATTCAATAAAAAAACTAAATAAATGGATAAATGATGAATTGATACTATGTATATATAAATTTTATTTCTATTTTCATTTTTGTGTGTATGTGTGTGTCTCTGTTTGGGTCTGAGCATGTGACTGCAGTGCCCACAGAAGCAAGACGAGTGGGTCAGATTTCTTGAAGCTGAATGAAGATATAGGAGTTTGTGAGTCTTCTGAAGTGGCTTCTGGGAACCAAACTCGGATCCTTGAAAGAGCAATATCTATTCTTAAAGGCCAAGCCATCTCTCCAGCCCTCAAATTGCGATTATAGGAAAATCACTGGGTTTTGATGTGAATGCAAATACTGTACCTTGGAAAGAGTTGAAAAGCTGACCCTGCTTACCTCTGAGAATAAGAGCTTTTATGCCATACAGACAATATGTATGCCTACATGTAGCATTTCCTTCCTGGGGTAATATCACTCACTTCTAACAATTTCTCTAATAAACTGGCACGAAATTTTTTTATTGAACTGAATTTCTTTTTTTTTCAGCACTGAAGTTTGAACCCAGCACCCTTCTCTTGGTAAGGATGTGCTCTATGAATGAAACCCATTCTCAGCATTCACATCTGCTTGTGAATTCATGAAGAATTCCTTGTAGTATTTCTCAAAGCTCAAATGATTAGCATTAGAGCTTTAACATTCTCTTTGGCTTACCAAAAATAAGCAAAGAGAAAGAAGGCTCTTGGGTAATTGGTGGATTATACTAGGAAGTCACATTTATTGACAAATACTTTCAGGTGGCAATTCAGATAAAGAGGTCATTGATCTGTACTTGATAATGTTTTTCTTTTTCTTTTTTTCTCCAAATGTCACATCAACTATTTATAGTAAATCGCCTCTTTCCTTGCTCAGGTATATTTAACTATTATTTATATTCACATCCTGTTTGATTTAGTCAATATGAAATGCTTCTTTAAAGCTCAGAAAGCCTTGTGATTTCTTTTGCTTCATTTTCTTTTTGGTTTTACCACCCCTGGGTTGAGCACAGCCATCTAGGGTCTGCCAGGTCTGGCCATATTTACTTAGGTACAGTTTTTCATCAGCCAAGTGGTCAGAGTTATTTTCATATTGGAGAAAATGTTGCAATATATAATATGTGGGGTGAAACATCCCATCCCACTGATTTATTTATGTGATTTTTTTTTCTTCCTTAAAGTATGGTACATGCCCAATGCCTTCTTACATGTATTAATTTAATGAAATGCCTCTTTACAAGAGTTTCTTGCTAATGATAGGATTTCAGTTGGGGCAAGCAGTATTTATTTTTAAATAGGGGTGATGTGGGTATTTATAGGCAAATGGTCCCATTTTTTCCCTGGAGAGAAGTGAATATTTTTTAAAGTTCTTTTTTTTTAAAGTATAACTTTCTTCCTGGGTGCAGAACAATTAAAAGCAAATCTAACTTCAAATAAATTTTAACATATCAAATATTTACATTTATAGTCGTCTCTCGTTTTTGTAAAGAGTCTCCGAAAGCCCCAGCTGGCCTGGAACTTACCATGTAGACCAGCCTGATTCCCATCTGATAGAGATTTGCCTGCTTCTTCTACCTTTTCTATTTAACCTAAGACTAGTAGTTAGTGTGAATGAATTTCTATAAGTTATACACAGGATAACGAAAACAAGCAGAATTTTTAAAAAGATGTATCTGTGAATCCATTTAAGTGTTTTTGCTAAAATAAATGTTAGTCATTCTAAAGGTTATCACAACTCTCTCTCTCTTTCTGTCTCTCTGTGTGTGTATACATATATATGTATATTGCATATATATTAATTATAGATTAGTGACAGCAACAAAATCTACAATTCTGATTTCTTCTAAGGGAGCATAATTAAGCTTTCTGAAGGTATTTATTCACCCAAATGAGGATTTTACAATGTGGATTCCACCTGATTTCCTTTCAATCAATATGTGTCAAACTCTGACTTTGGAGACACTACCTCATAAAGAGCAGACCAACAGCACAACACAAAGATGACAAAGGTGTCTCTGAGTATTTCTATTGGGGATGACCACCATGGTCAAGGATGAGCCATCGTGGTAAGGTCAATGATGAGATGGACTTGGCCAAAATTCACCAACTTAAACCAGTTTCCATCCAAGTCTGTCATAGGAGGTGAAGGAAATTTGGAGAAGGCTTCACTCTACTTGGCTTTGAATGAGTAACAGTTGGTCAGCGCATTGTATTTATGAGAGTAAGACCCTGGGCAAAATCCCAGCCCAGTCTAGTGAACGTCATTTATTTCCATGATCACCAACTGCACCATTAACCTTGCCAAAAATATTATAAATGTTCACACGTGGTTTCCAAGAAGATTGAGCAAGAATCAACTCAGCATAACTGTCTTCAGCAGTTTAGATACAGGCAGACGTTCATCAGGCATGGGATAGTTGTATCAATATTTGTCTATATGTATTATGTACTATGATTTTCTACTTCACATAAAAATACTACATTCTGTAATTTTAATTAAGACTCCCATGAAAATACTGTGTAAATTAGTGAAGTAAGATTAGGAATGAACAGAGTGATTTTGGCCTTGGTGACTCATGAATTGATTCCTGAAATTTATAAGACAGAATCCCTACATTAAGCAGGCTTAGATTTTTTTCCAATAAATGCACAAATATACAGCTGAGCTCTGGTGTGTGTGTGTGTTTTCAAAATGTTACATCTCTTATTCATTGTAGATTACCTCTTTTGTTGCATACACATATTTGATTACTTTTTCTCTATTTACTTTATTTCAAATCATTTTTTTCCTAACTTGGCCCATAAAACATTTTTGGGAGTATAGTAAAAATCCCCAAAGCAATCATGACTTTCAAATGTGAACCAGTTTGACTTATGGGAGTACACTTTCCACAGAACCCCATTCCTCTGGTTATTCTACATTTAAACAGAAAAGTAAGGGAAAGTGATGAAGACTGTTCATACCTGGGAGCCATTTCAATCACAAAAGTATCAACTTGCAACCTCTGTGATGACAAATTTTCATTGTCCACTTGAGATCTAGAATCAACTTGAGGAAGTTTCAGGGAGGTTCAAATGAGGGAGGAAGTTCAACCCTGAATGTGGGCAGTGCCATACGTGGGCTGGGGTCCTAGACAGAGTAAACAGGAGAAAGCAAGATCAGGACCGGCATTGCTTCCCTCTATTTACTGACTATGAGAACAATGAAATCAAGCCATCTCCTGCAGCCACGCCTGTCCCACCATGATGGCCTGTTCCCTCACATTGTGAGCCAGCACAAACCCTTCATTCTTTTCATTGATTTTGGCCATCAACAAGAAAGGTAAACACTATAGTGTAGTCATTTTATTATTTTATTTTTATTTTTTGTATATGAGTGGATTGCCTGCATGTGTGTAAGTGTACCCCTGTCAAGCAATGACCATTGAGGACAGAGAGGGCATCAGACCCCCTGAAACTACAGTCACAGTTGACTGTTAGCTGCCTTGTGTGTGCTAGGATTCCAACCAAGGTCTTCTGCAAGAAGAGTCAGTGCTCATACTGTAATTAATTGTTTTAAGATACTTTTTTGGTGCACTTGAGTAGGAGAAAATGGCTGTTACTTTTTTTTTTCAGTTTCTTCACTGAATTGTAGTGTTAGGGATGGCAGAAATGGACTTGCTGGTGTGGGGATTAGAAGTGATGGTCTACGATGGTGTCGGGGTCCTGATGTCCAAATGGATGGTAATATTCATTGGTGGTGGTCTGGACAGCTGAATGCCCCTCCAACCCGCCAAATCCTAAAAACCGTTAACTCCACTTTCCCTTCTGATTAATAGGTTTGTCTTTCTACTAGAGACCCACACTCCCTGTCCATCCCTACACCCCTCCCCTCATGGATGGATACCCCAGGAAACTACACCTTTTCCAAAGGACTGACTCATTCCCCAATCCCATTCCCCATAACTGACCTTGCACAGTGACTGCCTTTTCTGCCCCCTCACAATCCTCTGCTCTTTCTGTCACCCTGAAGACAGGCTATCACCCTGTCCTGATTGATCCACTGGACCAGCAGGCTTCCTGTTCTCCCCCAGCTTACTGCTGGAGAATGTCCCCAGCCAACCAGTGACAAAGCCCCTCTCTGCACATCTCGCTCCCCCAATTTCACCTCTCCCTCAACCTTTCTAGGTAATTTTTCCATCACACTATACAAAGCAGACCCTCTGAATCCAACCTACTTCCGGCCCCCAAAACAAAGATCTTCCCAAGGATAGTCTATTCTCCACTGCCCTAAATGGATGGCAGATGGAAAAGCCTCCTTTGGTTTTCCAGACCCCCTTGTCTGTTGCTAGACTCCTATCCTCCCATTTCCTGCTGGACTGATGCCTCCTTTTGTCACACATCTCCTGCCACTCCCTGGATACATTGCCCTTCATCCAATTCTGCCCCCACCCGGCTACAGAGTCCTTTCCCTCTTGACACTGACTTTCCCGGTTAACCTAACCCTCCACCCAACCTACATCCAATTAACATCCATCCTAAACCTCCCATCCCTCTCCCCCTCTTTCATCCAAGTGGATGCATTTCAGGCGATTGCCTAATTTGGGAAGATGAGATGACCGTCCAACCAGATTGCTCCACAACTTCAAAGTTTTCTGTCTCCTTACACTGTCATCCTCGCTCTGCCTCAGCTCCTCAGGAGTCTTCTTCCTCCGCGGCTCCTCCTACCCCGTCTCCCTGCCATTGGTCTGGTGTATGCACCTAGTCTTCCAATACCATGACATCCAACACCTCCCAAACCACCAGTCTCTGCCCGACTCAGGACATCCCTTCCGTCACTATCCCCCTCCCACCAAAAAAGATCCATTCAATCCCTTCCTGTTATGGCTGGACTAGGCATCTTCCGACAGCTATCTGAAGCCCTCTCGGACTCCCTAGGTGAAACTGCAGCCTCTACCATCACCCTCCAACATCAGCTAGACTCCCTCACAGGAGTTGTTCCCCAAACCGTCGCCCGTAGACCTGACTGCTGGAAAGGGGAGCACTGTCTCTTCTCCTGACTGCTGGAAAGGGGAGCATTATCTCTTCTCCTGACTGCTGGAAAGGGAGCACCGTCTCTTCTCCTGACTGCTGGAAAGGGGAGCACCGTCTCTTCTCCTGACTGCTGGAAAGGGAGCACCGTCTCTTCTCCTGACTGCTGGAAAGGGGAGCACCGTCTCTTCTCCTGACTGCTGGAAAGGGGAGCACCGTCTCTTCTCCTGACTGCTGGAAAGGGAGCACCGTCTCTTCTCCTGACTGCTGGAAAGGGGAGCACCGTCTCTTCTCCTGACTGCTGGAAAGGGAGCACCGTCTCTTCTCCTGACTGCTGGAAAGGGGAGCACCGTCTCTTCTCCAGGAAGAAAGCTGCTTCTGCATCAACCAGTGGGGAATAGTCAGAGATGCGGCAAAGACACTGCAGGATCCAGCCTCAGAGCTTCACAAGGTTCAGAACTGGGAGGACCATTATCCTCCATAAGACCATGGCTGCCCTGGTTGGCCAGGCTCTGGGGAGCCCCTGGTTTGTATCTTCCTTTTAGTCACTTTTGCACCACGCTAAATCAGCTGTCTCCAAAGATTCCTACAGACTCACAGACTTCAGTAGCCGGTACAATGGCTCAAGCTACCACCAAAGACGAGATCTAAACTACCTTCCTGCTCCTTGCTCGTAACTCCCCTTCCCTCCTCTTCCAATGGACCGTTAAGCCCCCAGCCCAGGATGACCCGACCTCTCTCAGCAGGATACAGGCAGACTTACTACTACCTCCCCACCCCAAGTTATTCCTTTTCAGGGTCCGGAATAAAGGGAGATTGCACAAAAAATCCCTGGGTGGTCATAAACCACCAGTCCCACTGATGGATCATACTGGAGTGTAGTAGGCCCTGTTTGGAGATATGGTCCCAGGAACATACAACTCCCAAGAATAAATTGATTCCTGTTCTGTAAACAGGTCCTTCCCAACAATGTGGTTCCTAAATTCTTTACAAACACTCCAACCCCCACAGCTATTTCTGTACACAAACATAACTCCACTGAAGCTTGACCAGTGTGGTTGCTGTGCTGGTTCTTGATGGTCAGCAACCACCCTTCATTGGCTAAAATACAGGCAATACTGGATCGTTGAGGTTGGTTGGTTCCCTTTCTGCCTCCTGCTTCCTATTTCCACTCTTATTCCCAACACACATGAGAGAAGAAAGTGAGATTTTTTTTTATAAAATGCGTGGTGCTGGTGATAATAGAGGTAAACATGGAAGTGGAAGTGGATGGCACAGAGGGGAAAGTTACAAAGATGAAGTTATAAAGAATGAAGACATCAGCTATGGAAGATGAATGTGATCATGGAGGTGGAGATGGCCTGAGAGATAGAGGCAGAAGTGCTTGAGGGAGACTTGGTGGAGAGGGTCATGTGGTGTCTCTTTTGAAAATATATCTTCTTGTGAGGAAGAGAAAAATAAAATTAGGATTCCTCTGTACAGTCATGCACACACATATCTACATATTATTTGGTTCCTACCACTGTGGAATAAGTCACCACAGACTCAAGAGTTCTAGCAAGCTTATCTTACAATTCTGCTCTTTGGAAGTTGAGGTTGACTTAACTGGCTTTCCTCCAGGTTTCTTAAGGCCAAAGTCATGGTAGTCATTGCTTGTCCTATTCTAGAGGTACTCGGGGAAAACCTTTTTTCCCTATCTGATCCATGAGTGACTTGAAGCTGCTAGTGAGCAGTTATTTCCTTGCTAGCTGTCAGTAGGCACTGACCTTTGTCTCAAGGGACAGAAGAAAGGTGGTGGACACGAAAAGCTCCAAAATTGCTTCTCATGGCTTGGTCTTTCTGGTTACCGTCCTTTATCCAGAGGTTGTGTAGGAGCCCAGTGAGTGTCTCTTCCTTAGTACCAAAGGTCTTTCAACCACCTAGGAAATTTCAAGGGAATTTATAGCTTTATGTTAGGAGAGACAACTTCAAATACTAACTATTCAGAAGAGAGTATGCTCTTAACATCCCTAAGCCCCAGATTACAAGGATTTAATTGAGCTATATGTATCAGGAACTAAGGCTGGAGGCCAGTATGAGTACATATCTAATTGGATTCCCTTCATACAAAAGTTGCTGTTTGGCTGTTATTGTTTCTGCTGTGGTGGGTGAGAAAAAGTCTCCCTGTAGCCCAGCTGACCACCAGATAACCAACAATGATCTTGTCTAAACCTCCTTAACTTAATCACTACTGAAGGTTCTGTCTGCCATGCAAGGCAACGTAGTAATAGTGTCAGAATAGCGGATGGGCATTTTATTTAAGAGAAATGGAGAATGCCTGACTACCATACAAGGAGGAAAGCTTTCAGAATTGAACTACATAGTTCTTGGCCCACAAAATGGCTAGCTCCTATTATTCCAGCCATATTCACAAAAGAGAACAAGAGAGATAAAGGTTTACATAAATATCCCTCACAGTGACAGAATTTATGTACCATGGTCTTGAAGAAAATCAACATATTTGACAATATTGGGTTAGAATTCCAGTTCAATATTCCTTAGAGATAAGAACTCCTGTGCTTTTATTTACCATAAAAGCCAGCTATATCATTGTAAGATGATAAACATTCATATGTATATGGAGGTTTATTTTTGCTAAATTGGAGCATAAAAATTCTATCTTATATTTCTTCTTATATATTTCAGTCTTTCACAAAAGCTTTCCTGATACACTGATGCATTTAATGGATTCCATAGAATCACAAATTATTATGTTATTTTTCTAATACTATTAGAGTTATTTTATCCTAATTTCTTTAAAATTTTTTAAATTATTTTTGTTGTATGTGTAAGATTGTGTTGCCTGCATGTATGTAAGTATACCCATGTCATGTAATGCCCATGGAGGTCAGAAAAGATTCCCTGAACTGGAGTTAATGGATGGATTTTAGGTGTTATGCGGGTTCTGGGAACTGAACCCAGGTTCTCTGCAAGAGCAGCCAGTGC
Source organism: Eospalax fontanierii (assembly GCA_035773235.1). Taxonomy (NCBI): domain Eukaryota; kingdom Metazoa; phylum Chordata; class Mammalia; order Rodentia; family Spalacidae; genus Eospalax; species Eospalax fontanierii. The sequence goes on along the minus strand of CM069531.1, from coordinate 89,703,056 downwards.
TCTTAACCACTGAGCCATCTCTCCAGCCCCATAATCTTAAATTTGTTGCATAATTTTATCTTGCGCTTCCCAGCAGTTCAGGTCCTCCTCATAACCAAGATAATTCCACCAGGATAAAATGCTTCCAAAAATGGCTGAATATTTCTAAGTTGACCAGTGTTCTTAATTAATGTCATCTTTCCCCTGTAATCACAGATGAATAATAATGTACAATAGTGTGTCCGATCATTTCTTGATTTTCAAAGAAATGTTCTCCTAACGTCTCTGCAGTTAGCAAGCTCATAGTCAAGGCTAGTGAGATGGCACAGTAAATAGAGGCACTTGCCATCGAGTCTGAATTCAATTCCAGGAACCCACATGATGCATAGAGACGAAGAGAAGACTGACACCCTCAAGTGGTTCTGTGGCCTCCACAGGCATGCCTTGGCACGCCTACTTATGTATATATATATATATATATATATATATGTATATGTATATGTATATATATATATATGCACACCAGAACACACATTCATAAATAAATGTAGTAAAAACTAAGAAATCTGAGTCAAGCATTCTAGTTAGAGAATAGAAAACCTATAGTTTAAGATGAAGTATATAAACCTCCTTAGGATCTTGCTCGTGTATAAAAATCTAAGTTTGTTCTATATATCCTTTCTGTAGACAGGGTCTGTCCTTGAAATTGGTTAAGTCAAGGAAATATGGCACAGTAGATAACCCAATGGGGTAAAATACCTGAGCTGGATTAATTAAATGTTAAAAGGACATGCCTGCAGGATGGTTCCTTGGAGTCACCAATATGAAATTTTATGCTCACTAATGCCATTATGTTGTAAGACATACCAGGGACTGGCTGGCTTCCATTCCTTTAAGAAAATGTGGTATCTTTGACATTGGGTTCCTTATCTTTCAATCAAGGCTGAGACTGTCGAATGAAAGTAGCAGCAATTAAATTGGCCAGGCTATTTCTGCATTCCAGAATCGTTGCTCAAGGCCTAACTACAATATTTCAAGTGCTCTTCAGACCATTTGTAGGAAGAAGATATTCCACTTCCATACATGGAAAACAAGGGCTGGGAAAGTTACATTTCAAGTTGGTCTTTAGCAAAGGTTGACAGGAGCCTATCACCCAAACTCCTCATCTTGTGAGTATTCCTCTTTAGGAAAGTAAAGAAAGATGTCAGACTTAAATGAAAGAATAATTAATATTGGAGAATATTTAAAGAATGATGATATACTCATGAAATGGATATAACCAAACCAGTATCTGCTTTTGGACCTAGCATTAAATAATTTTAAATCAATATTAAATACATTTTGCAGTTGTCTTCTGACCTGCGTTTATTTGCCATCACGTGTTCATGCATATACAAACACACACAAACCCACAAAAATTAATACCTTTAATAAAAAATTAACAGCACACATGTCTATATAGATATGGCACAGCAAATAACAATGGTTTTGCATGGGAGTCCTCTATTCTCATTTGTGCATTTTATAACGAAGATGGTAGTATATTTTATGTTACTTTCATAATAATTAACAAAAATTCATATATGCTTTTTTGCAAGGAAGGAAAGGTGGCTTACTGAAAACTTTATTGCCTCTTTCACAAGTGAGCTAAGAGAAGGAAAGTGATTGTTTTACTTTATTAATATTACAAGCACGGTGGTAGACACAAATATGTTCTGTGTTTAATTTGTAAGACCAATACAATTTATAATGTCTAAGGAGAATTATGAAGTCAGTCCATAATACAATTTATTTCTTTTTTGAATAATACAGTAAATATTCAAGTAGAGGACTGAAACATTATAATGTCAATTAGAGAACTCAAGCAGGGCTTTTGGAACTGCTACCAAAGATTTAAATTACCAAATATTTTACAACAGTCAACATACATCAAGACCTGGTTCTTGTGGCTGCAAACATGTGGTGATTACAGATGACTGAGAACACTTTTGTTTTAATCAAATTGTAATGGACCAAGGATCTAGCAAATGTCTGGAGAAACATTTGAAATGGCAGCAGAAATTGAGGCCCCAGTTTTCCCCTGCACTAGCTTTGAACATTGTGTTGATCTCAGCTCAGGCAATGAAAATCATGCCAAATGAATTCAATTTAATTTCTTTAATCTGTGAGCTCATGGAATGAATGTCGGTGAGGTTATTTGTTTTCAATGAGCCATTTAATATCATGGAGAGTTTTTGTAATCTCTAATTAATTTTTGCCCTCAGCCAACCAATTGATTAATAACCCACAGGAATGAGCAGTCAGTCACTTTCTCCTCCCGAGTAATTACTACTCACGTAGGAACGTCACATTCAAAATCACCGTCATTAAAATAATATCAAGTGTGAGTAAATGACGGTGGCATGAACAGGTCCAGCAAATTCCAATCCTTATTGATTAATTGGTAAAATTTATATCATAAGCACTGCAAATCTGGCTTTTTTAAAAAAAAAGAGCAATGGGGAAAGCTGTGGTTTTTATTGAGACTACTTCAACTATCCAAACAGATGTTTCTTTTTTTAGTCAGCAGAATATAATATAGGCCTGTGCAAGAGAACTGCCTGCTATATTTAACTCGGACAAACACATAACAAATCACTATTCTGTAGTGAGAAGGCACACCTCACAGGCTCCGTTTTCTTTCTTTCTTTTTCTTTCTCTCTCTCTCTTTTTTTTTTTCTCTCCTTGGGGCCTGGATATAAGACCACAGCCATCTAAATAATCCTCCAGAAATAAACCAATGAAATTGTGAGTCTGACAACAGAAAGGGTATTATACCTACAGCTGGTAAATGTTTCCATAGTCCAACCACCTTTCCAGTAAAAATTTTGTCCCGGGGGAAAGTCAGCAACTAAGATTTTTTAACTACTTTTCTGCAACAGAAAAGTTTACAGCAATTGAGCCTTTATGAATTTTAATATTTATGGCTTTTATTTTTCTTAGAGAATTACCCACCCATCAAGTATATTGTGAAAATATTACTACTGTATTACTATATTCCTATAAATAAAATGCATTTGAAAAAAATCCAGATGATTATATGATATTGCTTCTTAATGAAATAAATAAATTAAAATAATTTTGTTTTCATATAGAATTTCTCTTCATAATTATTTCATGAGTATTTCAATTAAATGAATATTGGAAACTTAAAAAAATCCTTGGAAAAGTCTTGGCTAATTGCTTCTAGAGTGAACCTCTGTAGTTTGTCAAGGTCTATTTAGACAGGATTGATTCCTAAACATTAGCATGTTTAGATCTTGTGGCATGGTGACACCAGTCTATAACCCAGCACTTAGGAAGCTTAGCCAGGAGCATTGCCTATAGTTATTCTCACCTATTCTCTTTGTCTGTAGAAATAGTTTTTCTTGCTGGGCATGGTGGCACATGCCTTTAATGCCAGCACTCAGGAGGCAGAGGCAGGGGGGATCTCTGTGAGTTCAAGGACAGCCCAGTCTATAGTTCAGCTGAGACCACAGGGAGACCCTGTCTCAAAAACACACACACAAGAAAAGGGAACACGTTTTTCTCCCCTTTGTTGTTCTCAGTATTGTACCCAGGATCTCACAACGTGCTGGGCAAGGGCTGCACTACTGAGCTATTTGCCCAGGCATTTTCTCCCTTTTTACTTTGAGAGAGGAGCCTATCACCCAAACTCCTCATCTTGTGAGTATTCCTCTTTAGGAAAGCTGCACTACCGAGCTATTTGCCCAGGCATTTTCTCCCTTTTTACTTTGAGACATGGTTCTAACAGGTTGACCAAAAAGACATGTACCTAACTCACTAAGGCAGACTTTTAACTTTTGATCATCTTGCCTCAGCCTCTCAAGCAGATAGATGTGACGGTAATTATTTCTTAACCAACACTGAGCCCATGAACATATTTTCAACAGAGAGAGGACACAGAATAATAAATGTTGCCTTTGGTATTGACAAATCTATAAGTGATAAGGGAAACACAGAACAGAACAACAAACAATAACCCATTCCCTGAGGTTTGGTAAGAATATACAAATTTACAATATTTAAAAGGATATTATATGTTATTTGTCAAAATTTAACATGTATATGAACCCTTTACCAAACAAGCAGACTTCTTGAATCTATTTATTATGCATACAGGTATGTTTGACAAAGATATATAGGTATGCGTATATTCATGGTTATGTTTATCATGATTATCTGTAATAATGGACATAATAATATGTGGAATAAAATGGTTTTCTAAAGGAAAATAAAATTTTATCCAAAGTTCTTCCAAGAAACACAGCTTGAGGAAATGACTTAGTCATGTTTTAATTGACTTATTATTTTGCGTGACATGGGTTTAGTTGCACCTATGCACACACGCACGTGTACGGCGTGGAGCATGTGAGGAAGCGTGGAGTTAGTGCCTTCCTTCCAGCTTCATATGGATTCTGGGATGGAAATCCGGTTGCCAGGATTGTGCCCAAGTGCCTTTTCACACCAAGGCATTTCACCAGCCCGGTTATGTGCTTCTTTTGGAACTTGGTCATATTTTATGGGACTCGAAACATAGGAATGATGTGTAGAGGGAAAAGATGGAGGAATCTATCCTAATGTGTGTTACTGACCGTCATCGATGAGTAAACGCCTTCATGTAACTTCTTGAGTGCTGGATTCTGGTGTTTTGTGCCTTCAGTAGTTAAAAGTCGTTTGTCAGTGCCTCAGTTCATGGCATCTTCAAGTTCTTTCTCATGAGGAAGAAAGGCTGTAACCTCACAACAGGTTCTCTGGTGGCGGCAGAGATGCTGAAGGCCAGGCAGAGGCTAATAGGAAGGCTTGAACACGATCACTAGCAGGTTCAAGCTGCACCCACAAAGGTGCAGAAAGTCTGTGGCTCTACCCCAAGAACACTGTGTGCTCATCTTTACTTTCACTCGATTGCTTAAAGTGTTGATTTTTACTTGATTTTCATTTCAATTAATTTTTCCTTCTTTTAGGAATAAATTAATTTCCAAACATTTTTGATTTCTGTTATTTTTATTGTTACATAGTTTAGTTCTACTTTGGGCTTCAAGCTTCTTTGGATTCTCTCACTAATTTAAAAAAAATATGTGATGCATTTATTTTATGTGCCTGATCGCTTGTTGTCCCTGCACGTGTATAAGTGTACCCATGCCATTCAGTGCCCCCGGAGGCCAAAAGTGAGCATCAGATCCCCTGGAACTAGAGATACAGATAGTTGTTAGCCGCCATATGGGTGATGGGAAATGAATCCATGGCCTCCGCAAAAGCAGCAGGTGCTCTTAACCACCGAGCCATCCCTCCAGCCCCCTCTCTCAGTATTTTTTATTCTATTTTATTTTATTTTTGTGCATGTGAGTGTGTGAGCATGTGCACACATGTGGAGGGAATGTGGTTTATGTGCAGGTGCTCACAGAGGCCAGAAAAGAGTTTTAGAACACCTAGAACTGAAGTTACAGACAGTGGTGAACAATCTGACAAGGGTTCTGAGACTCACACCTGGATAAAGTGCTCATAACTGTTGAGCCATCTGTCTATCTCTAAAGACATGTTTTTAAGGTACATGGATATCTGTATTCTGTACTTGGTGAATTATCATCATTTACAATTTGATATACTCTTCATTATTTCTGTTAATATTCCTGCAATGAAGTCTAATTAAGCTACTGTGAGTATAGTTACCTGAATTTTGTTCTGATGATCACAGATAGTGCCTAGTTTTATTTATCTGTGTTTTTATCTTACTAATAAATGTTATATACTATATATAAACACACACACACCACACACACACACAAACATACATATATATATATATATGTATATATATAGTTCTTCCTTTGTAAAGCTAGTCAAATCATTTTTGGCTTTCTGTTCATTAAATATAGTTCTTGTATATGATCAAAGTACATTGCATACATGTATAAAATTCTTAAACACAAATACAATTTACAAAATAATTATTGATTATTATCACTTTAAAATTTGACTCTCTATTCTCATAAGCAAATCTAATTAGAGTCATGTTGGACCATTTCATGTTGATCCGTTTATTTTAATTCTCTCCAGTTTTTTCACTTTTCATTCTATTTCTGTTTGTTCACTTTACGTTCACTTCTATCCAGGTCACTAATTCTCTCGCTAGCGGTATCAGAGGAGTTTATTGTTTCTGCAAATTGCAATGCCTTCGTAGAGCTTTCATCTCTTTTTGAAATTCCCCTTTACACGCACGCTTTTCCCTTTACATATGATAATCGAATGTTGTTAAACATCCATCTGCTGAAGTTTTCATCTTATAGCTCAACTACCTATGTCAGTGTTTTATCTGTTGCTGTAGACTGGTTTGCTTTTTTAATAATGTGGCTTTATTGCCTGTGAGGGCCTAATTATGTCTTTTTATCGTTATTAAACGTTATATAATTGGTAAATCATTTAGAACAGGAAAACATCATAATGTAGGACATCAGGCTATGACGTTCACATTACACTTAAGTCTAGAAATGCAGATGCTTTGTTTGTCAGTCTATAATTAAGGGGAAGGGGAGGAAAATCAGTTTACTCAAGCGTACTGCTAGGTTTGAATTTCAGTGTTGTGCTTACATTAAGCTCAGCTTCCTGAACCATAGGAATACTGGCATTTCTGTATGAAGGATTCTTTCCTTGCTGTTCTGCCTGTGCACTGAAAGATCTTTTCGAAGCATCCCTGACCGCTACCCATACTCAATGCTAGTGGCACTTTCTCACGTGCTATCACGCCAATCAAAACATACCTTGAGATGCCAGCATTCCCAACAGCGTCAAATCAATCGTTCTCCTGTTTTCAGATTCTTCTAACAATGTTTTGTTGGCAATGTTGAGCTGGGGTATGGAAATGTTTTCCATGCCTTCCCAGTGTCCAAAAGTAAGATGTGCATTAGGTGAGAAGCTTCACAGCATCTTGGACTCTTTCCCCTGTGATTCATTCTCTTCTGTGCTGATCCCACACAGGAGACTGTCTCTGGTTCCTTTCCCCACTTTGGATATTTCTCATCAGTACTTATTTGGTGTCCTTGGAAAGAAACTGCTCGTGGGCATCAGCTTCCCCTGTGTCTAGGGCTTTAATGAATGAGTCCCAGAAAAATTAACATTATGACCTCAGATCTTTGCAGAATGTCTTTAGGTTATAAAATGTGTGATCTTCCTTCTAATGTAAACATAACAAAAGAACAGCATTAATCTTGGAATATATTAAGAAATTCAATAAGAAAGAAACTGAATTAAGTAAAAGTTAAAATTAAACCTATACCGTATTTATCATCTTAATCTCTACACATTTTCACTGCAGAAAAAGATAAGAATTTAAAGAAGTTAGTGTTTTCATAAGTTTTAAGAAACTATCAAAGTATAATATGGCATGTTGTGTAGATACGTTCATATCATTTGTGCCACAGAACTTTAATAATATGTATTAATGGTTTTGTAGTTTTCCTTCAAAGAAAGGTAAGGGGCAATCAATATGGTCCATGGAAAAATGTGCCTGTTGTGGAAGCCTGATGAATTGATTTCAATACCCAGAACCCATATAAAGGTGGTTCGTCTACATACACACACAAACGCAGCAATATTAAGTGTATAAAATGTAAAATTAAAACAAATTTAAGGGAGAAAAGAGAAGATCCCAGAAATTGTATCTATGTAATAAGTCAACTTGTAATTTCTTATCCATTGGACTGGGAAGGTGGCTCAGTGGTTAAGAACACTGGCTGCTGGTTCTTGCCAAGGACATGGCTTCAATTCCCAGCACTCACATGGTAGCTAACAACCATCAGTAATTCCAGGTCCAGGAGATCTGGTACCTTCTTATGACCTCCATGAGCATGCTACAGCACGAATGCTCTTACATGCATGCAAACAATATACTCAAACACATAAAAATAGTAGATGAAATACTTTTAAATGGTTTAATTTTTATGAAATGCAATCTTCAACCAGTTTTATTGATGTAGCCTCAGATGGATGAATTTTTTTTCTACCTTCTTATGGTAACAACATCTAAATACATTTATTAGTAATAAGTGCTCCCTTGCTATATTTCAGTTAGTAATATATGTCCTCACTGCTTAAAAACAAAACTAAGCCTAACGTCCTCTGTGCTTCACCCACACTGTTTATGTTAACACCACAGTGAGCTAATAAAGTCCGTTTAGGTGTTAAAAGTGTCAATCCTAATAAACATGAGTTTACTATTGAAGGTAATTACTTTACGCTTGAAGGGGGAAAGAGGCGGAATATTTGTGAAAAAAGTATTTTAAAATGTGCCTTTTTGTTCTTGTCACTGTAAATGTTTTGACAAGTAGCCTCAGCTTTAGGTTGATATATCTTATACAGGACCTGCAGTCCTCCTGTCTGCAGATGTCAAAATGGCCTATGTGCAATGCGGGTGAAGAATTTTCAGACTCCTTCTGTGAGGTTGAAGGTGTTAGTGTAGATATAAAAAAGGTAAAGAGTCTAAAATGCTGCCCTGGGCACTTTTTTGACTATAGATTCTTTCTAACCATTCAGTTTTACCTCCATGTTCACGCATCTCAGGGTTTCACATTGGCTGCTATGATTCATTGTTCTGCCGTTCTTCCTTTTAATGAATTAAATATCACCAGACCGATGGCTGTTATTTTGAGAGTAAACTAAACACATACCTATTATGAATAGACTTGATTTATTACAACCAGAAAAATAATCACGATAAAAAATGGTTTTCATTATCTTAATCCTCACCTTTAGCAGTTTTGAATATGTTATGGAAAAAGCAAAGTAGGGATAAATAAATAAATAATAAAGTAAGTTTCCTTTAGGTTTTGGGGGAAAAAGATGGACTTTCACTAAATTTACATTTCACACTTTCTCGTGTTTCTCCTTGTGCCTGTTTAGATATTTGTGTCATGGCTGACTAGGGCTTACAGGTTAACTGTTTAGCTATGGAAACTCTTTCTTTGTTCAAATATATATATGGCCTAGTTAGTACATTTATTGGGTTAAATTTGCATTCTTACATGAGGAAATCCAAGGTTTTTACTAATAATTCCATTTTCAGGACTGTTTCTATTTCCTGTAGGCACAGAAAAAATAATTTGGTGTCACTAAGAAGCTTACTGAGTAACTTAGTTTGGGCACTGAAATACCTTGGAGTCCACAGTCTGAGCCAAATAGGTGTGTATCTTGCCTCTGAATTAAGAAGTATATTATATCTTAAAGATAATATTATATTATATTAATATTATATTATATCTTATATCTTAAAGATTTAAGAATCTTTATCTTTATTTTAAGATTTAAGAAATTGTTCTATGACAAACATCATACATGGACATTCTTATGTTATTCAGAATATGAAGTGTTATCTCATGGGATTTTATTCTAAACCTATTGATATTATATCTTACATGGGAATCAGTGCACACACACACACACACACACACACACACACACACACACACTGAGAGTTGCCTTTGATATATGTAAGGGGAAAAGGCTATATAGAAAAATAATAAAATCTTTAGGATGCTGTGATATGGCTTTGGAAGACCTGGCTATGAAGTTATTGAGAGAAAGATGTTCAGAACCTGGTTAGGCATCGTACTGGAGGACTCTTGATTTTGGAGCTGTAGGAATTAATACATTTGTAGTATGACAAACAGCTGCAAATTTTAGTGCCTGAAGGCAAAGGCCTTCTCCTGACTCTGTAATTTAGCACAACTTGATCATAACAGCATGCACTCTGCCATGAGGTATCCGCTGAGGCACTAAGAATGGGACTAGACAATGTTTGTTTAAAAAGGCTTGTTTGTCTAGTTAGGTAGCCCCGTCTGCTGACTAGGAGGTCCACTGAAGTTCTCAATAAAAAGACTCTGTTACTTGACTAAAAGACTCTACTCACGGCAGCTTGTGAGCCTCATGGTGTACCACATGACCAAAAGGGGAAGTTGAGGGTTAGAAGTTGCCATTTTACTCTTCACTTTGTATTCCACTGGTTATTCAGAGCACCTAAGCAGGTCCAATTGGAAATAACATGTGTATAACCTGTCATATTTATAACTGCATATTTGAACCTAGTTCTATTGAGGTTATACTAACACTGATGTCATGTGGCTACTGAGTTCCAGGTACTGGGATGCACTTCAAATTTGAACATTCACCCAAGAAGTCTTAGGGAGGATAACACAGGTAAGCTGACAGATGTTACCTCCCTTCCCTATTGAATGAAACGTTCTTACTCCTGTACTCCATCCAGGGACTTCAGGTGTTTTGAGAATCCATGTTGGAAGTGCTCTTCTATCTCTGAACAGTGACCAATGTCTACTACATGGATATAGCATGGGTCCATAAGTCATCAAATTGTCCATATTTAGTGCATATACCTGGTGAAGTAACATTATGTTTCAACATAGCTATGACACATCTTTTTATGGAATTTTTTGCACATTTCACACATTATATTTTCATTGTTACGTACTATAGAAAATTCCAGGACTTTATGACTTCAATGTTGAATTCTACTAGATGGCTAAACGAAAATTCATATAAGGATTGCTGCAAAGATTGGCAAATTAGAGACAACATATGTTTCTTGCTTTTCTGAGTCTGTGTTACTTCACTTAGTACAATGCTTTCTAGTTCCATTCATTTCCCTGCAAATTTCCTAATTTCATCTTTCCTTACCACTGAATAGAACTCCATTGTGTAAATGTACTACATTTTCATTATCTACTTCTCAGCTGAGGGACATTTAGGTTGTTTCCATCTCTTAGCTATTGTGAAAAGAGCAACAAAAAGAAATGATGAGGTAATATTCATTAAGATTCTAAATATTAAACTTTGATTCTCTCCAATGTCCTGACTTGTAGAAATTCCATGTAACGGATTTCACTCCAGTTGTTTCTTCTAAACAGACTGCCCTAACAGTAAGATGATTTTGCAGATCTCGGTGGGTCCTTTTCACTGTCCAAGCCCACTGCTTGCATGTGGGTTAGGGATACCAAACCATCCCATTAAGGTTCTGTTTTGCAATTCTTTCCAAGCCCTGCCTGCACCTTCTGTTCAATGGCTACTTACACTTTTTATATCTCTATTCCTTTCCACTTGAGAACGTTTTATAATAACTCAGGGTGTTACTTCCATTTTACCATTGCTTTTAGCAAATATCTGACACAAAGCATTTTAAGGAAAGAATAATTTATTCTGGCTTACAAATCAAGCACAAATGTCCATCTTGGCAGAGAAATCAAGTGTAGTGGCAGGAACCGATGGCAGCAGGTTACATTGGATTAAAGGTCCAGAGGCAGAAAGCCATCAGTGTTGTGCTCGGATCACTTTCTGCTTTGTATGCTGTTTCAGACTTTAACTCAAGGAAGAGTGTCCCTCCTCTGACCTCTGTGAGCACTGCATGACATGGGTGCACTTACATATATGCAGGCAATATATTCATACGCATAAAATAAAAATAATAAAACAAAAAAGAAGTAACTAAAACAACTCAAAACATGAACACAATCAAGAGATATATAATCTCTGAAGAAAAGATATGCTAAAATAAAACTTGAAATAAAAATTTCAGGAACTCACACTGGGTGTTGTGGCACGTGCCTTTAATCCCAGAGTCAGGTGAATCTCTGTGCGATCAAGGTCAGCCTAGTCTAAACAGTAAGGTACAGGCCAGTTGGGGATATGAGAGAGCCTGTCAAAAAAAAAAAAAAAACCACAAAAAACAAGATTCAGACACTCAAACAAACAAAAAAAAGTGGAGAGAAATGGAACAGAGAATATCAGATCTTGAAAATAAGCCTGGGGAAATGGGAAATGAACTGGTCAATTAAAGAAAATGTCAAATCTAAAATGAACCAGGAATAAAATATGGACACTTCAAAAATATCAACCATACAAATTATAGACCTAGAAGGAGAAAGTATTTTTAAATAAAACCATTAAAGGAAATTGCTCAAATCTAGGCAGAGATGCCTATCAAGGTAAAAGCGGACTACAGAACACCAAATAGACAGGACCAGAAAAAAGACTCCCCAGTTCATATAACAGCCAAAATTCCAAATATACAGAACAAAGAACAGATACTCAAATCTGTGAGAGAGAAAGAATAAGTCACATATAAAAATGGGCCCATGATAATAACAGCTGACATTTCAATGGAGATTGTGAAAGCCAGAAGATCTTGGATTAGTGTCATAAAGTTCATAACAGAACATAGTTTCCAGCCCAGACTGCTATATCCCAAAGAGCTCTCAGTTGTAATGGACAGGGAAATAAAATTTTCTACAATAAAAAGATATTTAAGGACTTTATGTCCACTATATTAGTTCTAAAGAGAATATTAGGTGGAATACTTCAGTCTGAAGAGAAGAGTAAACATTTCCAAGAGGGCACAAAAAGTAAATAAATCATCCCAGAATACTTAACCAAAGGGGTCTAAGTAAACGGCACTGCAACAACATAACTGGAATTAAACATTGGTCAGTAATAACTTCCAATATTAATGGTCTCAACTCCCCAGTAAAAAAGCACAAACTAAAGGGATTGATTAGAAAACAGGATCCATCAATTTTCTGCCTCCAAGAAACACACCTCTTCAACAATGATCAACACCATTTTAGTGTAAAAGGACAGAGAAAGATGTTCCACTCAAACAGAACTAAGAAACAAGCAGATGTAGCTCTTCGAATCTCCAAAAAGATAGACTTCAAACTGAATTCGTTAGAGGAGACAGGAAAGGTCATATCAGAGTCATTAAATGAAAAATACTCCTAGAAGAAATTACAATCCTAAACATATGTGCACTTCACATAGGGGCAGTCAATTTCATTAAAGAAACATTTTTAGATGTAAAATCCTCCACTGAATGCCTGCATTCAACCCTGGCAAATATTCTATGGTCCTGACATCTCCAGTACCCTGAGGTCTTCATTGCAACTGAGGCTTCTTCTTCACAGGGCCTCTCCTGATGAACTAGGGCACTTCTACCCAGTGTCTGGCACCTACTCCTCTAAGGACCTCTTAAATCTTGCATCTTTCTTGTCTTCAAAACCAGTACTATGTGGATGATGCCTGCAACAATTCCAAGTTTTGCTGTAAACTCAAGATATAGTTCAGCACCCTTGAACCATCACTATATAAGTTTGGTGCGATGATACATGCACTTTCCTGTGCAATTGTCCCAGTGCAATGCAAGAGGATTCTCTAAAAGAGACCTGCCTCTCTGTCAAGTATAACTGCATCTTCAGTGCTCTCCTGACTCCTCTTCCATCTTAAAATTTCTTTTGTTAACAGATCAGTCCATTATCTTTTAATTAAATCTCACTTTAGTTCTGAGGAATTGATCAAAACAAAGCAAGATTCTTGGATGAAATATCACATGAATATAGACTTCCTCGTTCCCATCTAAACTTCAGGAGCAAGACCCACACTGTCCATGTAATTCTCAGCCTTTTTGTCTTCAAAGGTACCACCAGAATAGCCCATTCAACTCTGGATCCACTATTTAAGAGCCCTTATAACCTAAATTTCCAAGTGATTCCACTTTCCATTCATAAAACAGTTAAAGTGGCATAAGATACAGGGTCAGCTTCTGCACAGCAACAGCCTGAGCTTTGGGTATCAATGTAGACAATCTTCCACTGAGAATCCCTTCCTGTTAAATCTTCAGTGTGTCAAGTTGACAAGTAAAACTAACCATTGCTATCAGAAGACTTGCACTGTTGCCACATTTTTTTGTGTGCAATCTTTTTCTTAAGTCGCATGACTCCATATGGCATCATGAACTACAGCCTAAGTAGCTGGGGTCTAAAGGAATCTTGTTAGTACTTCTGCTGCTAGACATCTACAGGTAATGTCTTTAGGACTGCTGACCTTGCTGAAACTTCAAATTTCATGTCCTGGATTTCCTAATTGGATCAACAATGTCTAGTCAATGTTCTTAAATTTCCTACCACTAGTTAGATTATTCATTAATAGCGCAGGCATTGGCATCTTAGAAAGAGTGCAAAAGAAAAATGTGTTTGTTTAGGCAGTGGCTTTCCCAGAGTAAACAGCTGTTCACTGACTGCCGTACCTCATTATGGTATATCCGTTTGAACAATCATATACACACTTTGTGTTTCCTGTGGCACAATGACTAAAAGGACAGTCTGGATGTGCATAGAGAAGACAAGCACCAGCCACATTACTGCCCTCAATAACTTTCAGGACTTTATATTTAACCTTTATTTCTGGTCTGCATTTTTCTTGTTTTACAGGCAACTTATGTGAAAATTTTAGAAAGGCCAATGTTATCTTTTTCTGCAATTTATTTGTTGTGGCATATCTAAATTGAGCAGATAGAGATTTTGCTTTTGGGTTTCAATCAGTCATTTTCCTAAGCCTTCTAATCCAATCTCATTACATACATAATGCCCCTAGAATCTCACCTTCAGCAAGCTGATCATGATGAATTTGTGTATAATACAATGCTCAAGGGGATTCATTTATCAGTATTATCTTGACTTCAACCCAGTCTAAAAATTGCTGTAATAATAAATACATTGTTATTATCTTTTAAAATTGTAAGTTAATTGCTGACTTTCTTTGTGAGAAAATTATACTAAAACCCTAACTAAACTTGAAACAAAATGATTCAGGTTTTCCTAGGACCACATAGTTTATATAAACTCCTGGATAATATAAACACCCATAAGTAATAGAGGTAGTTGAAACTGCATTTGATTCCTATTTCTATCACTTCAATCAGAAATTAATAACAGACAAAAGAGATAGGTCCTAGCACATTTGATGAACAGAATGTGTGTGTGTGTGTGTGTGTGTGTGTGTGTGTGTGTGTGTGTGTTTTGCTGGACCAATAATTTGCTTTTCAGAGGCGATAGAGAGAACAGTGAAATTTCTAGAATGGAATTAACATTGGAGATTCAGTTTTCCTCCTTAATTGTCTTTGTCATTAATAATAAATTTGATAGAATTTCAGTAAAAGTTTGTATGATCAGATTGATGAACTTTTTCCTTCTTTCTGGGATCCATGTAAGAATAGTTGTGAACGGGTATGTCCTTTCTTAATGCTTCCTATCCCAAAGCTTTAAAATGTCTGGCACAAAATACAGTCTTTGTAGTGATTGAAAAGACTGTAATTTTATAGTTCTGGATAGCTTCCTAATGTGAACTGTGTTCAAAGTCTTTTAGCAATAAGTATGTGGGTCATGATGCCCTTATTTCAGTGAGCAGCAATTAGGTCATTGTTAGGTATTGACTGCAGTGATCATACTGTAATCTGTCCTATATTCATCTTTGTTTAGAGCACACCATAATTTTGTTTTCCAAAAATTTATTTAACATTGACACTTGGGTTTTCCTAGATAGTATGAAGACATAGTTTAAACTCAAGGAACTCTCACTGTCCTTCCGTGTTGTAATCCCTGAGCTGTCTTCCTTCATGAAAGCCACACATTTACAAGTTGAAATGGGTTTTGAATATGCTTAAATGAAACACTGCTCTTATGCCTGGAAAATGTATTTCAAAGTTAGTAATGATCAGGAACACAGAATTAAGAAAGAAAAATTCTACCATATTGCAAACAAAATTCATTTTGAAGTGACTTTCACTTACTTAAAGGAAGAAGTGTTGTAATAATTAATACATTGCTTTTAATCTTTTAAAATTATAAGGGAGTGACCCTGTTTTTGAAGAATAAAGTAAATTCTTAAGGGCACCTGAGTCAGAAGCAGTGTGATTTGTCAAGGACAACTCATAAAAGGAAGATTTTCTTTGGGTTTGTAGTTCCAGAGAAAGAGGCTGTCATAGCGGAGAAGCCATAACAGGATTTGGGAGATAGAGGGATCACGTCATCATCCACATGTAGAAAGCAAAGTTAAACGGAAGCAGAAAGAGGTCATAAACCCTCAAAGCCTATCTACAGTGACAGACTTTCTGTAGCAAGGCCACACCTTGTACATGTTCTAAACTCTCCCCTAACAGTACTACCAGCAGGAGACCAAGTGTTCACACACTTGAGCCTAGGAGAAAACATTTCTCATTCAAACCATCATAGTATCTTATGATCATTTTATTCAATTCTCATCTTTCATAGAATTTTACCTTAAACTCGCAGAGATTACAGCAGTGTTGAGATATGGCCACTCTCTCCAGATGTAACTCGACCATCTCTGTGACGCACCAGACACTAATATGGTAACTTGAGGGATAGCTTAAGCTCCAGAATGTAACTAAGTCTATGATAGTGGCTGTGACACTGTTTTCCCTCCCTAGTTGAGGATGCTCGCCTGGCATTGCAGGCCCTTGCCCCAGTTTCACACCCCTTTGAGAAATACCAGCATATATAAGTAAGAATTTAAATGTCAATTGAAGATGAGACTCACAGATGCAGTTTTCAGGAGACTGTCTCCCATTGTGGAATGGAATTTTTCAGAGATTTGGCTCTTTGAGGGGGTCACCTACAGTCCTGTAAGTAACCTCTTAACTACACCCTGTAAGATCAATAAACTATGTGGTTCACATAGCTGGATTTGAATGAAATTGCTTCTTTGGTCTGTTACTAGTGCTCTAATTGGGGGTGAATACACAGTTGTTTACATCTTCCCAGGTGGGGGGATCACACAACAAGGAAATAGCAAGGTGAGTTCTAGTTAAAAGTATCACCAATTATCTGAACTCAGAGAAGTTCACCCTTAGAGCTTCAGGCACTAATGACATGCAGTGTTTGTAGCATAATGGACTGATCATAATTTGAAAATAAAAACAGGAGGGAATTGTCTTTAGTACATCTGATTTATCGACCATCATAACTCAGGAATAAAATCCTCTATGGAATACCTGAAACTAACTTCTCTATTAGTTAGCTTTTAATTGCTATGATAAAAACACTGACTAAATGCAGCTTGGAGAAGAAAAGATTTATTTTATCTCATATCTCCCAGGTCACAGTTCCTCAATGAGAGATATTAGGGCAGAAACTCAAGGCAGGAACCTGGAGGCAAGCGTTAAAGCACAGACCATTATAAAAGGCTGCTTACTGGCAGCCCCTAGTCTGTGCCCAGCCTGCTTTCTTACATAACACAAGACCATGTGCCCAAGGGTGGCACCACCCACAATTGCTTGAGTCCTCCTACATCACTCAACAATCAGGAAAATGTCCCACAGACATAGACACAGGCCAATCTAATGGAGAAAATGCCTCAGTTGAGGTTCCTTCTGTGGTGTCAAGTTAATAACTAAATCTACGCAGCACAATGACCATGGTCATAGACAGAAACGCTGCATTTCTCTCCCTCAGCTCCTCATCGTTAGAGGTTATCAAACCATATATTAGAGCCTGAGAAATGGTTACAATTCAAAATTTTAACTACACTATCACTTTTATACCATTGACAAGTCAAAATATAGGTTTATCTGGGGGGCAGGAGACCCAGGTTCGTTTCCCAGCACCCAGACACTTGCATACATGTAGGTAATATACTCGTACACATACAACTAAACTACTAAATAAAATATTTCAATAAGTTTAAGTCGAGTACTGCCTCTAATTACTCTTTTTTGGGATTTTACAGTTTCTTTAGTGCCAATCCTTTTCGCCATACTCAGAGCCTTTTCATTTTGTTTATTTGAGGTGTGGTCCCCTGATGAGCTCAAGGCAGACTTTGCAAACAGTGTGTAGCCAGAGTGCTTCCAACTCCACAGTCCAAACCATCAGTTTCCTCTGATGATCAGGAATTATGGCATCAGTCTTTATTTATGCTAGTCCTTCTCAGAACCACAGTCCTCTAGATCATGAATCCCATCCCAGACCTTCACCTGAGTCCTTCTGTGTGCTCCCATTAACACAAGCACTGTGCTAGACATCGTGATTATATCCAGTTTATCTTAATAAACAAAGCAAACATGATCATGCTGTTCATAAAAGGTGCAGTGAGACTTTGACCACATGCCTCTCTCACTTTATGGCTTTTCCACACTCTAGTACAATATTTGATTGAATTGATAACAGAAATTTTTATATTTACCCCTAAATAGGGCTTTTTATGCGTAGCATAAGATTGTAGTCCTCAAAATAACAAAATTATTCTAACATAAAAAGATATCTCACACTACACAGAGACAGAGATATAAATCACTCTAACCCACATGCCATTTTAAGTACTCTTTCACTTTAAAGTTACATTTGGGGCATACATTGTGAAAATAAAATAACTGTTGATTTACAGCTCTTAATAAGACACTGATCCTTTCTTATAATAGAAGTATTATTTATGTTGTTCCTGTAAAGACAGGAAAGTCTCTCCATGGGGAAGGAAGCTATTGATTTCCCTTTGGGGGTCTTAAAAGTGATTTTCTATCTCATAAGCTGGAAAAGAGCCTCCTGAGTATCATGTTTTATGCACCCTACCGTTATCTTCCCTTCAAAACCCATGGAATCCCACCATGATTTGTGTCTATGAATCCTACCATGACCTCTTCAACTCTGACTTTTCACTGCTGTAAACTAACGGAATGATTCCCCATACACCAAGGGACGGAGAAGCAAAGGGTACATCAGCGGAGTCCCTAAACTAGGAAACAGAGGTGCACACCAGAGAACGTGCCGAGGCAGATCTGAGGGATGAGCATTGCCAAAGTATTGGAAATAGAGCGCAGCCTTCTCAAAAAGAGGAAGTGGTGAATCCAAAGATAGGGTGCTTGCAGCCTGTGTGGTTCCCTGCTTGGTGAAGGAGGTGATGAACCAGGTTGCTCACGCTGACTTTCTGGTGTTTATTGAGAAGAGAATGGCTTTGAATGCTGTCAGAATGGAGAAAACAGGTATTCAACTAGTTTATTTTTGTTGTTGCTGTTAAAACCATCTCTTATTTTGTGTATAACAATACAGTGCATGTATGAAATGGCGCTGTGAGAACAGGTAAATCCCAATATATGGAATCTCAATGTTCTGAGTGTTCAGAGCAAATCAATCAAAACAAAATTTAAATTAAGGAGCATGGAAAGTTTTCTCTTTTTGATGCGTACAGGTAGATGCCTTCGTGGATGTAAGTGTACCCATGTCATGCAGGAGGTCAGAAGAGGGCATCGAATGCCAATGGAGCTGGAGTTCTGGATTACTACCAGGAATCAAAGTCAGGTCCTCTGCTAGAGCGCCAGTGCTCTTAATGACTGAAACCATCTCTTCAGCCCCCAAACGTTGATTTTATGCTCATTAATTTCCTCAGAATAGATATCATAAATATAAACTATTTGTGATCAAATTATCAACTGCACAATTCTCAGGGCTTCCAACAACCACATTTCCCATGGCTTGTTAGCTTCCAGTCATCTTTTTCCAGTTGAGTCTACAGGTTTCTCTTTCCACTTGAATGCATCTTCCCCTCTGGGTAGATCTGAGAGGCAGGAGTGAGTTCTCAGATCACAAATCTTTAGCGTCTCCTTGTACGCTTCATATTTTCTACCATACCATTCGTCCAAACAAGTCTCGTGATTCTATTTACATCCATAGTGAATGGACCAGAAAGATTCTCTTCCTATAGATGAGGGAAGGGTGCTGAAGTTAAGATATGGTCCCTGCAGTTGTTGCCAAGAAGTGGAAACTTTATAACGTTATTGCACTCATCACATAAATTTAATCATGAGTAGTACAAACTGTAAGGAAAATTAGTATCCACAGAGAGAAATCTTTGGGGTAGACTGGGGAGGTGTTAATCAAAGGAAGCACAGTTTTATTTAGATAAGAGGAATAAGTTCAAGTAATTAATAAGTTACTAAATTAATTCATAAGTTAGTAACTATGAACTTATACATTTGTCAAATAGCTTAATTTATTTGACCATGTGTATATAAATTGATATATCCTGTTGCAAGTTTTACGTATATACACGTTTCACTCATCAATAAAACTCAGTTTTCATAAAATCACTAATTTGAACATAGGTATGCATACCATGCCAGAAAAGCTTAGATTGCAGCACCCAAAGGAGATGCATCCCCTTTACTTTATTGTAGGAGGGAAAAAATATTTTACTCATATGTGAAAAATTTCCCATCCAAACTGAAGGCTTCCTTTTCCAACGGATGGAGACTACTATAGATTTCCACAACTGTTCACAAACGGAGAATATATGACAAGAGATGCCTGGTCTTAAGTGACACATCTACAGTGGAACCTCCACACCTAAGGCTCTTGGAGCACAGCAGAACAGAGAACAGGGGTAGAGAGAATACAAAAAAGTCCCTCAACTCTCACCAGTGAAGCTTCCTCATACAAGAGAATGTGATGCATGCAGAAGGCCCCAGCTGGCTATGTTTTAGAGAATAAGAGACTGAAGAGTGTGTGTCCCTGGATAGGACTCCTATATTAATCTTCACCCACCCCTGGCTCAGGGACAATTGTGGAAGGGGGGTAGAAAGATTCCAAGAGTGAAGGCTTGTCAATGAACATAAGGAAACAGAGGCTTTCAGGACTCTGGGAACTACCTGCATATGAATTTAAAACAATGGAGACAGCACACACAAGGCCCATGCTGACGTAACAGGTGGGGTCAGCTATGGTGGGCAAGGAGGTTGGAAAGGGTCTAAATTTGATTAAGATCTATTATATGAAATGCACGAAAACTGAATAAAAATGGAAAAAGTCAGATAAACCTACGGAGAGGTGAAAGGAGCGTGAGAGCTTTTGCTTTTTGCTTTCTGATTACTTTAGAGAAAATTGAATTGAGGAAATTCTGCTAAAATTTTCCCTAATGTGCCTAACTCAGAAAAAGTGAGGCCAAGAATTAATGCCAACCCACCAATCAGAAGTTGTATGAAATACTGCAAAGGGTTTTCTTTCTTTTCCTGGAGGACATACACTTAAAACAGTCTGTAAATGAGATAGAGCAAGCAGAAGGCCCCAGGTCAGGAGGTCAGTGAGCTTTCTTCTGATGAGAGAGAATTGCCATTTGTAGTTCAGGCAGAAGCACTAGAGACTCTTTGATGGACAAGGGAGGGAAGGCAAGCAGCGCAGCAGTAAGGCACTGAGCACAAGTGTGCAGACAGTAATCATCACTGTCAGCAGCAGGCCTCAACTCTCAACCGCTGAGGTGGTCGTGAACGGGCAGGTCTCCTACACCCCTTCAAATTAGGTGTGGTGCCTTGAGGAAAACCTAAGCACAAATGGATAATGAGAGGTAGGAAGGAAAGTTTACAGAAAATGGAGAGGAGTGTGTAGATTCCGGAATTCTGGGGCAGGGAAAACAAAAAGAATGGAAAGATGTTGTAGAAAGCAGGGAAGGGATCGTTTACAAGGCGGATGTCATGAAATCGCAAAGTACGTTAATGACTCATCTGGCAATATGTGCTCATTAGTGCAAGAGCATCATTAATATCTTTAGAGTAACCAACAACTGTCTGTTGGATTTAAGACCGAATCAACAGGAGGGAATTCATGCTGGGTACTGTAAAGCTGGCCCAGAACCCATGTCCACAGAGGCCATAGACCCTAAAGGAAAGTCAACCTCTATTACACCTGCACTTGACACATGAGACTGATGACCTGAATTTGATCCCCAGCAACCACAGTGGAGGGAACGAACCAAACCCTGAAAGTTATCTTTGAGCATGCCACAGTATGCATGGGGACACACACACACACACATACACACACACAGATATATATACACCCACATATACAAAATAGCACATTCATGTATGAAGGAAAAAAAGTTAGAAAAGCTAGATAGCTTCTGGATTTGCTTACGAAATTTGGGACAATTAATTGAAGAGAAAATTGTAATTAATTTATAAAAGTATAGATTTGAATGCTTTGAAATATTTTGAAGCACTAACTCTTTTTTATGTGGTGTGTATGCCATTTAACTTTGTTGTAAAAATTAAATACATGGCATCAGTGTGTACGAAATGCTGCTTTTCTTCTTTTATCTCAAATGCTTATGAATCCCAAATTTTCAATTAGTGGGTTATCAGGGTGATTTCCTGCACAAAGACTGAAGTACTATTTCGTGAAGGTTAATTTGGCTAGGCTAATTTTATAAATAAAGGTTTATTGAAACACAGAAACATGCACAAACTGTGTTTACATGTACCTGTGGAAACATTCCCTCCCCCACCCTTCCACTGTAAGATATCAACGTTTTATTACTGTGAAAGCCACTACTTGGCTTGAAACTATTAAAATATAATTGGTAATTGTTCATGTACTTACCTATAATACTTACTGTTTGCAGAAAGAAAACACTCTATAAAGCGTACTTGCCAGGTGAAAGCAAAGCTCTAATCTGGAAATAGTTCCCTGAAGATTTTGAGTTTTGCATAGTTTTGTGTGTACTCAGTACAGTGATATATATATCTGATTGAACTGCCCCTATGTCAAGCCTAAAAATCAGTATTGTCTGGAGAAAATAGATTAAAAGATTTTTACTATAGCCACATATTGTTTTCAGAAGTAACTAATGATTATTTTAAATATTATATAAGGCAAAAATTGAATATAAATGCTTATTCATGTGCATAAACTCATATACTTATATGCATATATGTATATGTATATATAATGATATTGTGAAAGAGTTATCATAGGAACACTATATCCAGTTAGTGATTCCTCTTCTTCTAAAAAGAAGTGATCATATACAACTTACGTGTCACATACACGTAAAGGGGACCTGAAGGACAGATCCATTGACCCTGAATGACCGACTGTTTCAACAGTTTGGTATGTTTTCACTGCCTCAGTAGAAGCTTGAAAATAGATATTTTTTTATTTGAGGAAATAAAGATTCAATGCATCTGTAAGATTACATGTGAGTACAGGCTGTAAATAGTTGGAAGATTTAAACCCAGGTCTTCCTGAATGAAATTCCGTTCCCTTGTTTCTACCTCCTGTATGTGTCTTTGGCATAGAAGTGGTCAGATTCCTCTCACACATCCAGAAAGAGGCAGCATTCTAGCTTGGAGACCTGGAGGCAAATGGAATGAAGAACGCACTTGTGAAAACAAAGTGATATAATTATCTAATTGAATTATGAAGGAAGAAGACAAAACAAAGAAAAAAACTAGCCCATTTGCTTTTCTAAACCAAGCAATGACTCAAAAAATTGATTATTTGAGCGATCTAAACATGATCTAACATGTTTAGCGATCTAACAGGGGAAAATATGAAAAAAGATTCATATGCTGAAAAGTTAAATACCATGGTCCAAAGTGGAGGTGGAGTACCTGATAGGCTCCATTGCTCTCTCTATTTTGTAAGTGAAAGTTTGATAGATCATGTTTTCAAAATAGTTAAGACCTTTTGAACAGGTGTGTGCTTTTCTAAGCTGCCATACCAGCAAACACCATGCCAAGGCATTTTCTTTTAATACAGCAGTAATTCAAGAGACAGACTAATCTTGTGTTTGGGTTGGTTTCTAATTGAATGGGAGGAAGAAGTGCTCTGAAGTTCACGAAAGACAGTCTACCAGTAAATTCTTAGTTTGGTCTCTAGGCCATACACATGTAGATAAATTCAGCTGGCCTAGGATTAAAACAAGACATGATTGACTCAAAGCAAAGATACTCAGCCCGGATTCCCGCCTTACTTCTGGCAGCTAATTCATTTTTATTGTATCTTAGCCAGGCCTTTAATGAACTGAACATCTGCTGTGGTGTACTCCTTGTTGTCGTAAAATCGAATGAGGGCACAGTGGGGACAGTATTCAAATTCTTGGATTTTTTTTAGCTTAATACTTTCATTGGATTTGTTAATACGGAGGGAAGAAAAAGAAGAAAGGGAGATAAGAAAAAGTTGCAAAAGCTACTTTTCATATATATATGAATTAAACCTACAGATAATAAAGGAATTGAAAAAATAATCCCCAAGCAAAAGGTACCAGTGATAATCTTCTATTCTGTATTGTCATATATATATGTATATTTACTTTTGGATATTTGTTTGCTTTTGAGTCAACTGGATTAGATCAGGAAAATGTAAATTATAGTCAGGAATGAGACCACATATCTTATTTAGCTTTAATTGTCAACCTGACACACTCTAGAGTTACTTGAGAAGGGAGTCTCAAAGGAGGGATTGCTCACAATGATGGGCCTGTGGGAATTTTCTGTGGGGCATTATGTTGGTCACCAATTGATACAGGAGGTTTGAGATGATTATGGGCTGCACTATTCTGTAAGCAGGTGGTCCTAGATTGTATAATAAAGCTAGCTAAGCATAAATCTGAAAGCATAAGTTACCTTTCAGAACTCTTTGGTGATAACATCATGTGTACAATCATACTATTTACATATATATACATATATATATATATATATATATATATATATATTTATGTTCAATTTTGCCTAGCATATGCCAGCAAGTAGCATTCCTCCATGGTTTCTGTGTCAAATTCTTGCTTGAGCTCCTGCCATCCCTTCCCTTAATGATGGACTGTGACCTCAAAGTGTAAGCCAAATAAGTCCTTTCCTCCCCTAAGCTGCTTTTGGTTGGAGAGTTTTAAGAAACTTTTAAGGAAGCCAGAAAGTCATGTATTTGCAGCTCCTTACATTCCCGTTTGTGGATAATTTAAGCTATTGTATAATGTGCCTCATTAATTTCTTTGTAGAAGAAGAAGCAACCCATACTTTTACTTTCTGAATCTCCTCATTACCTTTATTAATGCAATCCATAATTAGGTTCCCTTGAATGCCAGGCAACATGCCAAGTATAAGGACACACAATTGCCAACAATCCAGGGAGAACCCTTGCACTAATGAAACTCAAAGCTGCTGTGGGAGAATTCTAATGGTCCATGGGACCACTACATATAATTTCTAGCCAGAAGAAATGATGGTTTAGCTGATCTCCAGAGGATAGGTAAGAGCTAACACAACTGAAGAAAAGAAGGAAGGAAAAGCCTTCCAGAGGGTGGAATTGCTGAAGTCCTAGATCAAGCTAAGGTATCGAATGAGATGTACGACTGGAAGGTCTGAAGGAGGTGCTAGGTAGAGAAGGTGCTTAAATGAGTGCAAAGTTAAGGGTAAAGTCACCGCATTTTTATCCGTCTACTTCAGCAGTTATTTCCACTCTAAAAGCAAACATTGAAAACCGAAGTTTAAAGTTTTATCAGAATCAAGTGGTAAAGAATAGTAAGTCTCTAAGTGCACAGTGATGCCTTTTAGATGACTGACATTCAAGCATGCACTTATTCAGCTACTGTGATTCTAAAGTGACTTTGGTTATAGGCTTTTTATTAATAAGTCTCTCAGTACACTTGATACTGAGAGCTATACTTATTTTAAGTGCTCTAATATTTATTGTAAATTTAAAAGATCTCGATGGTCAGTCTGGTGACAGCTTCACATCCTTAAGATTTAGCTTGAAATTACCAAGGACCTTGGATGATAGTCATTTGTTAGGGTCATCTTCTTGGTTTTTTTTTTTTTGTTGTTGTTGTTGTTCAGGTTGATGAAAAATATGAATGTGGGTTTGACTATCAGTTTGTCTGCAGCCCTAGGGAGAATAGAGAGTTTTCTTTGTAACTTGGCAAGTCTAGAATAGTTGCTTCTGACATCATGGGTATTTTTAATGAAATATTAATGACTCTGATTTTAATAGAAATTTCAGCACAACCTA
This sequence comes from Eospalax fontanierii, assembly GCA_035773235.1. Classification (NCBI taxonomy): domain Eukaryota; kingdom Metazoa; phylum Chordata; class Mammalia; order Rodentia; family Spalacidae; genus Eospalax; species Eospalax fontanierii. Next base: position 89,677,416 of record CM069531.1, on the reverse strand, counting down.
AATTAAGCCATTGGAAAGAGGATATGGTCCCGTTAAGAACAGTAAAACCATAAGCCCTTTTCTTGAAGAGTAGCTATGGGCAGTTAAAGTGACAATCAATTTAACCAGGCCATATTGCTTTGTAGGTCTCTGAAGTGTGAAGTCCCAGCATGCCTGATGTATTTCATTTTAATTTCCTTTTGGACAGAGCTATGGTGAGTGGGGAACCTCACACACAAAAAGAAAAAGGAAAGTGTAGAAGAGAGGAAATGATTTAACCCTTTCAAAGGCCCGTGCAACTTGAAAAGAAAGTAAACAAGATTAGATTTCTTCTTTTGTTTTCAAGGAGAGGTAAATATGAGACTCTATGTAGTAAATAATGATGCTCACTTCTCAAATCTCTGAAGAACTCTGTTGGCATTTACTTTGATGACTTTTTTATGTTGCTGTTTTAATTTTTATTGTATTATTATCATTAGAGCATATGAGTGTGTGAGTGTGTGAGTGTGTGTGTGTGTGTGTGTGTGTGTGTGTGTTGGGGCGATGGCCAGCTTTGTGTTTGTTTGTTTGTTTGTTTTGGCAGGTTCTCCCCAGTCCCAGACCACCTGGAAGTCACTATGTGGCCGAGGCTGGCTTTGATCTTACAGAGATGCGCTTGCTCTGCCTTCCAAGGGCTAGGATGAAATGGGTATATCACCATGCCCCAGTGGATGGAGAACTTTGAAGAGCAGTTAGTCCCCTTCCAACCTTGGTTTCAGGGATCAAACTTAAGTCATCAGATTTTCATAGCAAGTGTTTTTACCTGTGGCATCATCTAGATGGCCCAAACACTATTTTGTTTGTTTTGCGGTTCTGAGCATGGAGCTTCAAGCATGCAAGGCAGGAACTCTACAACTGAGAGGCTTTCCCTGTCTTTGGTGTCTTTGTGTGTCAGGTTTTTTTTTCTTTATTTTTGTAAGTGTGTTTTAATTATTTTTATTTGTGTTTGTTTGTGTGTTTATTTTTAGACTGGGTCACCCTTTGTAGTTTTAGCTGGCCTGAAACTCATTGTGTAGAACCATGCTGGCCTTGAGGTAGAAAGATGTTCCTATCTCTGCCTTCCGAGTACCAGGTTTATAGCCATGTGCCCCCATGTGTAGATTTGAGCTTTGGGATCTTTTTTTGTTGCGGGGCGGGGCGGGCATTGTTGTGGTTTTTAGAAACTAGGTGCTCTGAAAATACACTGTCCTTTACTGTTTCCATATCCCTATAAATGTGCGTTATTTCATATAGTTTTCTATCTCCCTCTGATTAGTTATCAGAGGGATCTGCTGATATGTAGATGACATATTTTGTGAATAAAATCATGAGTGAATATGAACGTTTCTTAACTATTGAATTTCTCTTGCATACAACATGCTTAGTCACCTACAGAACTTCCTGTGAGACTATTTTATTCCAAAGAAGTTAGGAGGGATGAAGATTAGCAAGCAATGGAAAGTGAAAGATAAAACTGGATTTGAGACCCAAGGGAACTGGTATGCTTCTTACTAGCCTTGTACTGATTTATAATGTCATATTATTAAAGTCAATTACATACATTTGTATTAGTTTTTTATTCTCTAAACAAAATGGTAGGGTTGCCTTAAGTGAAAAGCACCCTCAAATAGTTTTATGTGTGCATGTAGCAGTTTTATTAAAAGTCTTTAGTGTTTCTGAATGTATGCCTTTTAATTTTCTTATAATTTGAAAAGTAGCTGTTTATTTTAAAATTATCTGCATCAATAGTTTTACCCAAGGATTATTTTAATAAAAGTAATAAGGAGCCCTAATCTTTATCTTTATACAAAGAATAATAATATAGCCTTTAATAAGAACTGCATTCAGCAACATATGTTCATGTTTCTGGGATGCATTTCTGCCAGTACCATTCACTTTGGTGAATTGATCAAGCATGCTCAGACCAAAGACCAAATTTATTTTCTATCCTGGTCTTTAACACATTTCAAGGCTGTGTTTTACCCTGAAATCTGCTTTCACAATATCTCTTCCTAGAATCACCTTACTACAGTACTTCCTCTGATTCTGTATTTTTGTTTTAGCGAACCTCAAGTTCTAAAGCTAGTGTTCTCTGTTGAGTCAATTCATTGATTGTAAGCAATTCCTTCTGGGTGATCATACTTAGTTCCCTCCAATGTTAAATCCCATGTGAAAGGTAAGAAGAATAACCTCCATGAAAAGTATGGAAGTGTTGGAATTAAATGATCCACATACCAGAAGCCTTGCCTTTGGTTTGTGTGTATAATTCTTTATGATTCTATTATATTATTTATGACTTTTTCAATTCCTGTTCCTGCTCTTCCATATCTGGGAATGTCCTCAGTTGGGTCATGTTCCAAGTCTAATTCACTAACTTCCCATCAGCAGTTTTGCCCCTAATCTTCTACCTGATGCAGTTTGGCTCAAGAAAGTCAGTCTTGTTTCTGTTACTTTTAACTGGATGAATTTACCTCACACAGATGTGAAAGTTCTTCAAAGTGGTTGCACGTACCTTTTTTAATTTTCTGTTGTCATTCTTTTAACTAGCTGAATTTGCCTTCTATTAAAATTCATAAACTATCCAGCCACCATAAGTACAATTGAAATACAAATGTCAGGAAAGATAATCTGATTCTTTCCCTTCAATTTCCTGTTTTGAAAAGAATGGATCGGGGACATGCAAACTCTCACCACCAAACTGGATGCCCTGAGTCCAATGCCCAGTTTGTACCTGGTGGAAGGAGGAAATCAATTTCTCTGATCTCTATGGGGGCACCATGGCATGTACACGCACACACAAACACACACACACACACACACACACACACCAACAAATTATTTTGCAAATTAATAATGCAAGGTTTCTCTTGACCTTTTAGTCCATGACTTATATAGTACTTTTATTAACAGTATGAATTCATGGGTTTTAAAATTTAGAATTGTTACTATTAAAGCTGTTTATTCCTGTGAAGAGCAGTGTTGTGGGAGCCTTTTTCAATATGATCTGAGTCTTTTTCACCATATCTAGTCCTTCTTGATAACGTCCTCAAGTCCTTTTACCTTAAGAGTCTTAAGGCTCCTTGAATATACTTCCTGCTGATATTTAGAACGAACCATTTCTTCAGGGAGATGGGTTGCTTGTGTGAATAGTTGAATCTTGAACAGGTAACCCATAAAATACACAGCACCTTCTGTTTTCTAGAGGCCTCAGGAATATTATTACACTCCCTTACTCTGATTTTAAATATTAAAGGTAACAATAACAAGGTAAATTCTTCACTCACTGGCTGCTTTGTGGAGACACATTTGATGACATTTATATTGTCACCCAACCATACAAACTGAGTCAAGTTAGTGAGCTGTCACAGTATCCTAGAAAGCACTGAACTAAATTAAAAAGCTGTTTCTAAAGTCACTGTAGAGAATCAGTTTAGGTTTGAATCATGATGTCTCGACTCTGCCTGAGTTTACAAAACAGAGATACCTCTTATACGGGAAACACGAAGGAGGAGCCAAATCCCCCATTTATGCCAGCTGCTGGTGACATGGCATTTAACACCAAGGTAAGCTGACTCTTCAGTAGTTTCGTTCTGAGTTTTAACTTTGTGGAGTTGTATCTTACTTTATTTTTGAGGATTTCATGCCTGAGTGTTGTATTTCTGTGATTTCCCTTTGTTGCCCCAAGTCCCCTCCAGCTCCGTCTCTTCCTGCTCCCTCTCAACTTCTTGACTTCCTCTTTGATTATTAGTCTCACATATACTTACATACACTATACATATTCATATACATGTATATGATGTCAGTTTGTTGGTGGCCATGTTTACCTGTGTTTAGGGATGCCCACAAGGCTGTCCACAGTCCCCACTTATTTTCAATATAGTACTTGAAGCCATAACTAGAGCAATAAGACAAGAGAAAGAAATAATTAAAGTGTGTACTAATTAGTAAAGGAGTCAAATTTTTTGTATTTGCAGATGATCTGATATTAGACATAAGAAATCACAGAAATTCCACCAGAAAACTTTTAGAAATCTTCAACATTTTCAGCTCAAAATGGTAGTCTACAAAACCAATTTACAAAAGTCATTAACCTTTTTTATATACCAAAACAAACAATCAGGGTAAGGGATCATAGCAATCCTCCCATTTAGAACACCCTCAAAAAAATCTAGGAATAAATGTTACAGAAGACATTAAGGGTCTCTACAGTAAAACCTGTAAAAATTTGAAGAAAAGAGTTAGGAGGACATTCAAAGAGTAAAGACCTCCTGTGCTCATGGATTGGTAGTATTATTATTGTGAAATAAACTTCCTACCAAAAACAATTTACAGATGTAATGCAATCCCAATCAATAACCCCATGACAATTTTCACTGTTAAAAAAAAAAAAGAATCCTCAAATCCAACCTTATCTTAAAACCAACGTGTCTATTATGTTCCTGCATGAGTACATAGTAAATTTCAAATGATAAAATACTGCATTAAAAACCATAACCTGCCAATAACCCTTTCCAGAAAACCTAAAGTCTCCAGGGAATACTAAGCCACATCTACACTTTTAGACCCATAAAGTAACGTGATTATTATTTGAACAAAGTCTTAAGAATTTTTAAAATTCTGAGCTTGATCTTCAGCTAAACCAGCTTTCCAAGGGGTACATAATTCTTTGGAATGTTGAAAAAGCAGGCAGTGTGGCACACACATGTAACCCTAGCCCTTACGTGACGAAGGTGAGAAGACCTGGAGTTTTAGATCATTCTTAGCTACAAAGTGAGTTTGAAGCAGCCTGGAATATTTGAGAATTTATCTCAAAGTTAAAAATAAATCACCTGGAATATTCATTATGCAGTTCTTGTCTAAGCAATCATATTGGAGATTCTTACATTTCTTTTCTTACCTCTCATTCCCCCTGTTTGACCCTCCTTCCCTGGGTAAATACTTGCCTCTTCCTCATTCCCCTCATGATAACACATCTCCTACAATGCCCCTGTCTGGAGCTCCATCTTGGCCTGTGTGCTTGTGGTTCCTCCCCGTTTTCCTGGTTCCTGCACTTACATGGGCTATATACTCAAACACAAGGATTTGGATCCACAGATGGGGGAGAACATATGTAGATTGTTTTTCTGAATCCTTGTTATTTCACTGAGTATAATAGTTTCTTAGCACCATCCATTTACCTGAAAATTTCATTTTTCTTTCCACCTGAGCAGAACTCCATTCTATAATGGTTCCACATTTTCACTGTCCGTTCATCAGCTGAGGAACATTGAGGTTATTTCCATTTCTTAGGTATTTTGAAAGGAACAGCAACACGCATGGCTGTGCCAAGTATCTCTACAGTAGAATGAGTTGTTCGGGAGTATGTCAAGGAGTGGTATAACCTGATCATATGATGGATTCATTTTCAGATTTTTAAGAGTTCTCTATTCTGCTTCCCACAGTGCTTGTAGCACAGTTTGCAATCCTTGTTTCAAGCTAAAAGCATTCAAATGCTGAGAAATTTTTTGATTATTGTATTTACGTATGTTTAGCTCTTCATTTACATTTGTATATTTAATACTTATCCCTTTGCTAAACCACTTGACCTCCTAATCTCCTAGTTTTCTAATGAAATTAGTATGAAGGCTTACCTAATAAGAAGCATTCTACTGACTTTCAAAGATTACATTTCATATCACCTACTTTCAGGAGAACTGAGATTCCTATATTTGATTTTAAATTTTTACATATTTTTAAGTTTCAGTGTTATACCTCTATGTATGTAAGTACACCCCTTGCATTGCCCAAGGAGAACAGAAGAGGGTATTTTGATCCTCCCGAACTTGAGCTACAGACAGTTGTTAGCTGCTCTGTGGGTGCTGGGATTTGAACCAAGATCTTCTGCAAGAATAACCAGTGCTCTTAACCACTCAGCCATATCTTTAGCCTGAGATTTTTATATTTCATCTTTGCTTCCAAAATTATTTTATTTGCCTCCAAGTTATAAAAATAATTGATTCTACAGGCTGCAGAAATGACTCAGTGACTAAGAACACTTGCTCTTCTTCCAGAAGACCAGGATTCTATTCTCTGACCCCTCTTGGTGACTACAAACATGCACAGCTCCAATTCCAAGGATATGACCCTCTCCTGGATTCTGCAGAGCATTGCATGCACGTGGTGCACTTACATACATGTGGGCAAAACAAAATACATAAAATGAAAATAATAAATAAAATATGAAAAGGAGAGTTTTAGGTTCTAAAAGACTAAAATGTTTTGTGACAGCATTTTGGTTTTCTCCTCTTCCTGTGCTATGAGAGTCTTCCGTACTTACTAAGGACCGATGATCAAGGGCCAAAGCACCACCAATATTGTGAATGGCTTTGAAGCATTACCAATAATTTTATTTTTACTCCCCTTCATAGAGCATAAACATTTTGATATTTGCTACATAATTCCACACAATAGCATTTTCTGTCATTTTAAAATAGAATTTCACACTCCTCGTTTCATTCATGTTTTTGCACCTGTTCTGTGGTCATCGTTGTCATCATTTCTGTAGGATCTGGAAGGTGTAAAGCAGCTTTAGGTGAGGCAGGACTAGAGAGCAAGGGACGATCTTGGAGCTATGCACCCTACACGCATTTAAAAATCATCACACTTTCTGTATTGTCCTTCAGTGGCTGAGCTCCTAACCAGGCAGTGCTATTCCCCAAACCCTTCCTCTAGAGCTGGCGCTCAGGGCTTCTGACTTGCAGTTTGGGTCACTCGTCTATGTGACAGAAAGCTGCTCAAGAAGGCAGGGAATCCTTTAGCTCCCTGCTGTGTTCACACATCAGCATCACTAAGTTTTGTGTAATCAGTCCATTGCATCAACCTTTATTTTTTCTCTATGCTTTGAAGTTACTCTCAACCTGCTGGTCATCCATAGGCTTTACCAGATTCAGCCCTGCCCTTTGCTCTGTGGACAAGTACCTATAATTTTGCCTTTCATGGCAAAGAACATGCATATTAAAATATCTGAGTCTGGCCTGTGGTAGGTGCTAAGGGTGGGATTTGGTGTGTGGGGGTGATAATTCAATCGCTTAAGAAGATTCAGTCAAGGACCATGTTTTCTTGAATTATTTTTCTTAACTAGCCAGTGTTTAAGCCTCCAAATAATGAACAAAGCATCCTATTACTTCTTAAAGGTAGCAGTTCTCCACAGAGATTGGAATTACTTGAAACTTAACAACTAACACAGTGCTCTCACTACTTGCATACCTACCAACACACACATATATATGTAAACATATGTGCATGCCTTCATGTATTTTCATATGTTCACATATAAGTCAGTGTGACAGAACCTGGCTTTCTTACAGCTGTCAGTTGTTTCCAGGTACCTAAGAAGGATAGAAAATGTGAACCTTTAGGGAGCCTCCTGTCTCAGTCTTCAAAGTGCTGCTGGCTGGATCTTCCAAGTTGGCATCTTCATTCTCCTAGAGGACACATTTCCTCCTTCCTATAATCAGCATATTGTCAACAGCTGGGCACATGACAATGGTGTAGAAGAAGTTTGGGGGCTGCAAAGATGGCTCAGTGGTTAAGAGCACTGACTGCTCTTACAGAGGGCCCAGGTTCGATTCCCAGACCCCCATGACTGCTATCAGTCTGTAACTCCAGTTCTAGGGTAGCTCTGATACCCTCCTCTGACCTCTGCGGGCATTTCACCACACAGGTGCAATTACAAATATGCAGGCAATACATTCATTCACATAAACTAAATATAATAAATGGAATATCAACAGAGAAATAATTTAAGATTCTTGTATCTTTACTGCTCTTCTCCATGATTCTAGGTCAACACAAGTACTTTATTTCTTTATATATAAATCTTATTTTCTCTTTTAGAAACAGGGTGTGTCAAATCATCCACAATGGAAACCACAAATTCTAGCACTTTGGTCACCGTGAAAGGACACAGGAAAAGACACCTGTCACAACTGAGCCTAGGCTAGGGGATGCCAATGTTAAATTGTTAGCTCCACAGCATGCTTACTTGCCATATTTGCAGAGATCTTCCTTGAAGCCTCACATACACTAACTACTTAAAGGATACATGTTGAAAGCTATGAAAATATAATAAAGAAAACCCTTGCAAATGCTTACTTTCTTAGAAATCTTTAGTATATTGTAAAAAGAATTACATTTGTGCTACAGTATATTTTTGAAAAACAGAATATAATTAATTGAAAAGAAAGGATATATAATTCAGTTAGTTTTCTCAGTATGTTTTACTTTATGCTTTTAATCAATAATTATGAATGATTCTTAATAATAGTGACCACACAGTCTGAGGTTTTTGTGCTTTTCGTCTTTGTTAACTGTAGACCCTGTTATTGAAATGGAAAGTTAAACTGACGTTTTTGCAAGTTTTTTTTTTCTTTTTTATAGTCTAAAGGTTAATGAGCTGTGGTGTGGTTTAGTGCTGCGTGTGCTAAGCTAGCACCTAATATGTTAAGTTGGGCGTGATTCAAGCTTTCCAAGAAAAGTGGTCTCAGACATTACAGGTGGGGGAGGGAGGACAGAAGGGAAGAGGCCCATGCTATTGTGTTTGTGTTATTACTCAAGAAAGGTGGTCCTGGGCAGAATGCTGTTTGGGACTTTATATACAAGCTGTTCTCTAAGGGAACATAAATTTCCCACATTCCATTTTGAAAGGTGCTGGGTTATAGGTTATTGACCAGTTTAGGGATTTATAGCTGGCGTCAGTAATTATTAAAGAAAAATGGCTTGACAATTTTATTATTGTGGAGGCCTGCTGGAAAAGCTAAACAGAGATTTGTCTAAGAATTGACTGATCTTAACCTTAACATATGCATATGTTATTATGTACATATGCTTTAGAAATGAAAACAGAGAAATCATAGAGAAATCTCATGTTATGACTTGATATGCAGAGGCTACAGATAGTTATGCTGAATCACCTTTGAAGATAATATATAGATCGCCATGAATAATTGAAATATTGACAAGTAAATCCTTTCTGGACAATCAGGAAATTGCTACTTTGCTTCGGACTTCAGAAAGGTGAAAAAAAAATGCCATGAACCCCAGCTACCAACCAGGAAGATGTTTCATGTGACAGCACTATATTCTTCAACCTCTACAATGTGTGCCAACACCATTCTTTTATTTTAATTTAGGTATTTATTTACTTAGTTAGCTGTTACTATGTGTATAAGATATGCCAGATAGGTTGGCACATGCCTTTAATCCCAACACTCTAGAAGCAGGGGTAGGCAGATCTTCCTGAGATGGAGCCCAGCCTGGTCCATATGGCGAGTTCTAGGCTAGCTGGGGGCTACATTGTGAGACCTTATTTCAAAACAAACAAAAATTTTAGTGCTCTTTTTTAGCCATCCTTGGGCCCAGCACTTTTGGTTACCAAAATAGGTTAGTTTTATATATTCTAAATTTTTGCATTATTTATTTATTTATATTTATTTATTTAGAGATGTGTATGTGTGTGCATTTGCCACAGCTTGTGTGTGGTGGAGGTCAGAGAACAATTGGAGGAGTCGTTTCTTTCCTTCTACCACATAGTACACATGACTATCAAACTCAGATTGCCTGTCCAGGCAGCAGGAACCTTTACCCACTGATCCAATTGACAGGTCCACCAACACAGTTCATAACCATGAATTAATGAACAAATTAATCACATAAGTTTTTAAAATCTATAAATGTTTTTAAAGCAGCTATAAATTTAATGATCACTTTTTTTTTCTTTCTGATGATTAACCTCAAAATGATTCATAGACAAAGATTTAGTTCTAAGAACTGTTTCAGTACTCACAATACGATTAGAATTTCCAGGAACCCCCTGGGCTGGTTGGATTTTATTGTCAACTGAAGACAACCTAGCATCACCGGAGAAGAGAGAGCCTCCACTGAAGGATTGCCACTATCAAATTGGCCTGCGGCCATGCGGTGGTTGATGATTAATGTGGAAAGGCTCAGGCCACTGTGAGTGACATCATCCTAGGCAAGTGGGCCTGATGTATGTAAGAAAGCTTGGAGAGTGAGCCAGGAAGCCGAGTTTCCCCATGGCTCTGTTCAGTTACTGCCTTCAGGTTCCTGCCTTGAGTTCCTGCCTCGATTTCCCTCAGTGATGAAGCTGAAATGAATCCTTTTCTCCCCAGGTTGATTTTGGTCAGAAGGTTTTGTTATTGCTAGAGACAATCAACCTAGGGTTACCTCATTCCAATAAACTAAAATAAATCTCATAGGAAATGTCTGGGGTTTTAAAATTATAAATTTCTGTTCAGTTGGCTCCTTTCATTAATACCCAAGGTCTGGCTCCTTAGATTAGAATTTTGCCAAGCAGTGGTAGTGTTCCATTTAGATTTCTGTAAGTTTCTCTAGAACTTCAGGGAAAGGCATGATATTTGAAAACAGGACCTGCAAGGCCTTAGCTTCATATTTGGAAATGTCCTAAGATGGTCATCGCCTTATCTTTGCCCGAGACCAGAGATAATAGAGGTGTTTAAACCAAAACTTCTCTGGTTCTGCCATGGCCAAAGGTCAGGTTTGACAGAAAGGGGGCCTGGTCTTCTCTGATCTCTTTTCCCTTAAAGCAGGTCCCTGTCCTGGAAACCATCCTGAGGACGTGGATAAACTTCCAGGCGCCTGACACCTGGAACGGGACCTGGAATAACAGTTCACTCCTCCTCTTTGTTCTGCATCACGCAAAGTCTTACAAAACCCAAGACAGTGGCCCTCTATGGTACTCTACCCCAAGGAACTCTTCTTGATAAGCAGAAGCTCTGCCTTTCTTCTTGCTCCCTATAATAAAACACTTCTCTCTGAATCTCACTTCTGTAATCTGCGAATTTCATTCTGCCAGTTTGGTACACAAGAACTCGAAAGGCTTGGGGAGGCTTTGCTGATTGTTAAGGTTCCAGGAGCCTATCACCCTGAAGTAAGCCTACCCTTGAGCCAAGAAAGGTTCCTTAGCTGTCAGAGACGTTCCCCTATTCCTATATGACATCTATTATTGTGAGTAGAAGTTAAAACACGAGAAAAGAAAAACAACACAGATAAAGAAGCAAATGTGTATTCTCTTTTAAAAGTATTGTTCAGGGGCTGGAGTGATGGCTCAGTGCTTAAGAACACTGGCTACCCTTGCAGTGTGCTCTTGCAGAGGACCTGGTTTCGATTCATAGCACCCACATGGTTACTAACAATTTTCTGTAACTTCAGTTTCAAGGTATCCGATGCCATCTTCTGACCTCAGCCAATATTGCATGACATAGGTGCACTTACATACATGCAGGCAATATACTCATATACCTAAAATCATAAAAAATAATAAAATATTTAAAAGTATGACTCAAGGGGCTGGAGAGATGGACTCATACTGATCTTGCAAAGGACCAAAGTTCGGTTCCTAGCACCCTCATCAGGAGGCTTACAACACTCTTTAACTCCAGCTCCAGCGAATCTGATGCCCCCCTCTTCTGATCTCTCACATGGTGGCTAACAACCATCAATTACTCAAGCTTCAGTGGATCTGACGCCCTCTACTGATCTCTCTCTCTCTCTCTCTCTCTCTCTCTGTCTCTCACACACACACACACACACATACCTACACATGCTGCACTTACATTTATCCAGGCAAAAAAACACTCCTACACATAAAATAAAAATAAATGCATTGAAATATATGCATTGAATGATATGAATGCTTTATATGAATGTATTAAGGTAGCAAAGCTCTCTTTGCTGTTTTCTACAGCTGGGAATTTGAAATATGCTTCATTCTACTCTCCAGACTGCTGCTTTTCCCCAACATGGGGACAGAAAAAATTGCAATAATTTCACTGGAAAAGAGTTTCGAATGATTTTTAAAAGATTAGTCAATCTCCTTTATTTGAAGATCACTATCTCTATTTCCTTGCAAAAACAAAATGAGGAGAGAGAGAGAGAGAGAGACAGAGAGATAGAGAGAGAGAGAGAGAGAGAGAGAGAGAGAGAGAGAGAGAAAGTGATACTTGGAGGAAACAACAGAGGAAGCTGCACATTGCCGTCTCCTGACTGTTGGCTGCTGCTGTGAGCCCTTTGTCTAGATGGTTTCCTGAACGTGAGGGGATCTGTCCTCATAATATTGCCTGAACCTTCTTTCCTCTCAGTCTTCTTTCAGGTTGGTCATTGGGGGAATTGCCAGACGGGAAGAAACCTTTCAAGTCCATTACTCCTTCCCTATGCCTTCAACACCTTCGGAGGGCCAGAAGGGTTTTCACAGGTTCTAACATTACTGTAGTGATTCAGCAAGCCCTTTGAATTGTAGTCAGGGAGGGAACTGTATTCTCTTCTTACTTCTCTCAGGCATTCACCATGCCTTCCAAAGAATTCAGGCAATGCCAAACTATTATTGCCAGTGAATAAATTAACACAGTCATTATAGAGGTAGTTAGTATATTTTCAACTTCTGAATCAGTAATGACGCATCAGGAGTAGACGAGCAGGTTAGAAGCCAGCAGAATAGCTTTCCTGGAAGAAAACACCCATTCCAAACATCTTCAATATCCAACCATATAAATGTGGAGAGGAACAACAATTAACAGCTAGCTCACCCGACCTCAACAATGACATTAACAGAATCAGACATTCAATATCACTTCCTAGGTGACTGCTATAAACTTTAAACTAGAAAATAAAAGAACTTGCTTGAGACTTTTTCCTTTTATGTTTTTCTGTAATGGAGCCAAGTAGGAACTAAGTAGCATCTCTGGCCAGTATATTCCAACAGGCAAAAATTTACCAAAAACATCAGTAGGACTGTGGATGTGGTCTGCGCTTTGACTTTCCTCTATCTCCAACACGTCTTCCTTTCTTCTCCACACTGATCTCCGGGCAGAGTGAAATAGGATTCTATGCTTGTTACCTTTCCTGCCTCTCTTTCTGTCTAAGGTTTTGCCATAGCTGTTTTCAAAATGATGTCTTTATTTTTATTTTACGTGTATGTGTTTTGCCTGCATGTGTGAAAGTACATCACCTTTGTGCAGTGTCCAAGGAGGCCACAGAGAGCTTTGAATACCCTAGAACTGGAGTTACAGATAGCTATTCACCACCATGTGAGTGCTAGGCACTGAACTAGGTGCAAGAGCAGCAAAGATTCATAACCTCTCAGTGTCTCTCCAGCCCCAAAACTAAACTTTGAGGCTTATGGTCTGCAGCAAAAATCACCTAACATCCTTTATTTTTCTTTCAACAACTAATTTTCTTTGCAGAATGCAATTGCAATTCTATTTTTCACATACACCACAGGAAAATATCCAAAATTCTTGCTCCCTTTTTCATGTGTTCTCCTCTCAGAATTGCTTCCTTGCCTTGTACCTCAAAAGCCTTGAACTTTTCTCAAGAGTGAATAATGCTTGAAGACATGATCTTTCAAAGACAGGAGAAACAATAAGTTTGTGGCGGGAGAGGCGGGTCTATGGTTCAGAGTACTGACCATTCTTGCAGAGGACCTGGGGTCCCTTTCCAGGACTCACATGGTAGTTAATGATAGGCCTGAACTCCGGTTCCAGGGGATCTGACGCCCTCTTCTGACCTCCGTGGTCACTGCACACACAGGTGCACTTACTCAATGGTAACACTCATACACATAAAATAAAAATAACTAATAAAAAATTTTGAACTTTTAAGACATTTTAGGTCACTGGAATACTCGGAAGGAAGAAGGGATTCAAAGCAAACAGAGGCAGGGTGCCAGAATATAATGCGTAGAGTGAGTATAATCGCATACAATTGTCAAAAATCAAAAGGAAAAAAAAAAAGGCATCCTGTCTTGGAATACTAACAATGAAAGAACGAGCAACCAAGTAAGAGGTGGCACTTTTTTTTCTTATTTCTTCTCTTTTAAAAAAGATTTTTGAGCTGTCTTTCCCGACCCCAGCTGCCATCAAGTGCTTAGGGGTGGACAGGGATTCTGTGCCCTTCTCGTGTTATGCTGGGATTTTGTCTAGTCTGAGCTTGCACAGGACTTGTGCATGCTGGTCCCTAAAGTGGAACTCATTAAGATCATCCCGCCAGAGTGCTTTCTAGCGTGCATGTTTCTCTCCATAGATCTATGCTGCTCACAACCTTTGTCAGAGAAGCTGATTTTGCCGTGGCAACGGTCAATGCGGAGATCCTAAGGGGTCACAGTGTCAGGATAATTAGCTGTTAGTGTTCAGCTCTAAAGAAGATGCCTTCATCTATCTCCCACCTCCGAGGCTCAGGGAAGAGAAAGAGCACTGGTGAACGGAGAAGAATGCAGTGTATGCTTTCTTCCCAACATGGCATGACTCCTGGGCTCATGAACTCACCGCAGCTGTAGTTACCTGAACAAGATCAAGCCAGTAAAACTTACAGCATTTCACAGGTCCCTACCCGTAAATGAGGAGCTGCTGGTAGTTCATGGATGTTGGAGAAGAGAGAGTCGTTTTTTTATCTTGGCGTTCATAAGACTGCCTGGGTTTCAGACTAGTTCTATGGCCACATCTGTGACCAGGGGCGGGCTCCTGCCTCTCTGGATCTACCACTGACAGTCAGCTACCTGGAAGGCTTCTGTCATGTAGTCATGTCCTACCCTACAACAAAAATCTCACTGTAACAAGCTCCTTGAAGGTAGGGTGTCTCAGAGACAGGGGTAAGGGAAGTACTCTGCTGGAGGACATTTCTCCTGTAGGAAATAAAGAGCCACAGAAGAAATAAAGAAGAAATAAAGAAATAAAGAAAATAAAAGAGTCATGCATGTGTGAAGGAGCTTGTAGGGGAGGGAGGGCTAATAGAGGGTCGAGAGAGATCAGAGGAGGCGTAGACAGTAGCAATCAGAATGGGCTCGGTACAGGTGTGGAGTTATCAGTTACAAGTCCAATACAAGAAAAACAGTGATGGATATTGTCTGTTTTGTGTGATGCAACCAATGCACTAAGTTATAATAGACAGTGAGGATCTATTCACATCCTTCATCATAAGGATTAAATAATCCAATCTGTCCTTTTACGTGACTTGCTCTCCAATTCTGTATTCCAACAGCCTCATAGGAAATGTCCAAGCTAGTAATAACCAGTATCAAATGAGACTGTCCAACTAAGTAGACTTCTCTTATTGCTTGGGCTTTCACATCCATAATTAATATCATGTCTCTTGTGTAAACTCACAAAGGGCTTCAACCACACCCAACTGTGTAAACCTGTTCAACCAGCATTCCTGTTGTGCCCACTAAAACATTTATTTATACTAATCCTTACAGATTTTTTTATAAAAAATAAAAACTGTGAATGTTTTCCTAACTATATCAAAAAGTTCA
Source organism: Eospalax fontanierii (assembly GCA_035773235.1). Classification (NCBI taxonomy): domain Eukaryota; kingdom Metazoa; phylum Chordata; class Mammalia; order Rodentia; family Spalacidae; genus Eospalax; species Eospalax fontanierii. The sequence continues at coordinate 89,662,094 of CM069531.1, read as the reverse complement.
CCATTTCCCATTGTGTATTTATGTAACTTAAAACAGAACTAAATACTTTGATATTGTTTTAATGTCAACAATATGATGTGATATTGGTCGCTAAGCTGAAACATGTATCCAATTGGTGTCGTGAACTTTATCAGTTTGAATAAGACAGGTTGATTGTAATTTGCAGCTCAATTGGTTAATAAGAACAAGTAAAACTCCTTCCACACATGCTTAATAATTCTAGAGAGATTATTCCAGAGAGGCAATGCAAGAAAGCAAACAGAAGTGGATTACGGTAATTGCTTAATCAACAACATCAGCCCAAAGCCTCCAAGAGTGCAGAATTAATCATCTTATTGTAAGATTCATTTAGAAAGTAATAGAAGGAGTGAGAACATGGCACAGCTGGGAATAATTTTCTTCCATTAAAAATAAAAATAAATATACCTTCGAAAACACTATTTTGACATTACCTTGCTCCATGCCTTGTCTTGAAAACAATCATTTGTTCTTTCATGCACTGCACAGCACCTTCATTTTATTCCTATTTATCTGGGGTTTATGAATGATAAGAGTCATAGACTGCTCCATTTCAGGAAGGAGCCTTTATCACAGAGGAACCTGAGTATTGGGCAATGAAACTCTGAGAACCTTTGTTATTCTTGATTTACCAGGATTATATTTTAATACACTAATTTTAGAGTTTGAGAATCTGAACTGTAGTAAGGGTTTACGACTTGAAAATTTAAGAATTGTGTGTAGAAATATAACCGAGTGGTTAAAAATGAAGGCTTGTTCACTAGGTATGGGGAAAAAAAAGAACGGGAATTAGCAATGTTAGAAAGCCATTGGTTATGACATCTTTTGACATTTAAATAGCCGTTATTAAGCTGCCCTGAACACTAGCTTCTGGAGGACAATCAAAAGTGGCATCATTTTTGTAGAATGCCTTCTGACATTTGTAAAGATTCATCATTGTTATGCAGTGTATTATTTGAAATTCAACTTTACAGTGTGTGTGTGTGTGTGTGTGTGTGTGTGTGTGTACGTATGCAAGTATGAGGGTGTGGGGTGTGTGCATGGGTGGAAAGCTCCATCTTGTTGTATTATTTTATTTTGAGACAGGGTCTTTCATTGGAGTTTGGGGTTCATCAATCAGGCTGACTAACATATGATCTCCAGTGTTCCTTCTGTCTCTAATTCCCTGGGGCTGGAATTATAAGATGTTCATGATGGTGCTGGAAGTCAGACCTTGTCCTCAGCCTTCTGTGGCATGAACATTATAGACTGTCTTCAGCTCTGTCAGTTATAATCAACTCTAAACTGACAAAGACACTTACTGTTCTAACATAGCACTTACACACTTGTTTCTGATTCAGGCTTTCTGTGTACATGTGCAAAACCAAAGGCCACTACCTTTGAGGGCTAGTAGGTATTCTAGGCAATAATCTGTTTATCTGAGGACTCTGAATTTAAAGAAGAGAGTTGGAATGTCAGGGAATATAGCTCAGTGCTAGAGTACTGCCTACTATGTGCAGGGTCCTTGGTTCAATCCCTGCTACCACAAATACTGAATGAGTAAACAAATAAGCCAAGAAGGCTTTGCATGACTGTACACAATGACAGACTGCAGACTAGATCTTAAGAACTAGGAACTCGCTTCATGGTGTCGTCTGCATATGTCTGTGTAATTTAGCAAATAAACAGGTGCAAATCTAGAGCCTTCTTTGCTTCACTCTGAGTTTCTTCTCATTCACAGGAATCCCTCGTGTTTTTTGATGTTTCCTCTCATGACCTTGTTGTGTTTTTCCTGCTTGGCAACACTAAAGCTTAGAACAGAGGGAACAACCGTCTTTCTTTCCCTCAAACCTCTCCCTCGCATGGCTTACTTACTGCTGCCAAGAGTCTTTGCATCTAATCTTTCAACAAAGAGGAAACAATTTCTTTGACAAAGGAATAGCATTGCGTCATGTCACCACACTATTGATGAGCTTGCAGGCTGATTTGAATTATTACGCAACAAACTTCAGCTCTAATTAGAATCATCTGACAAACTTTAAAAGCAGATTTGTTCAGAGAGCACCACCTGGATTTGCAAATTCAGGCTCCAGGGTAGGTGAGAAACTGAATGTGTTCGATCCCTCCTGGTTGGAAACCAGATCATGTATGGAAACAGCTTTGTTTATATATCTGTGGCTTTGTTTGCAACTTTTCACCAGAATATTTTGGCGAAGAGCCAGGATTTGGCCGCATTGAATACATAATGAGAGGCCATCTCTTCATCTTTTCTTCTCATGATTTCTTGTCTGTACCATAATGATGGAGGCAAAACCAAAGATTAAAAACAGCCAAGCATTTTACATCATGCTGCATGCCTTGGTAGAAGTAACTAAGGAAATACTTATTTAGGGTTCCACCTGTTCCTCCAAACACAGGCTGTCTCCTTCCTGGGATGTGGCGTTCTCCACAGAAAGCCTGAGCTGACTTTCAAGCAAAAGATGAGAGTCATTACATGTTTAAAGATACAAAGTAGGAGATAAATGATGCTGGGCTTACATCAATTACATCTTGATGGACTAATAATGTAAGCTTTAATAATGCTCTATATATTTTGTTAAAGAATTTATATTGCTGAGCTGGACAGATGTCTCAGAGTTTAAGAACACTTGTGGCTTTTGTGTAGAACCCTAGTTCAAGTCTCATAATCCACATCAGCACATCAGTCAGCTCACAACTGTCTATAACTCCAACTGCAGGACATCTAATTCCCCTTTCTGACCTCCATGGGTACTATGCACATACATATAATTGGGTAAGTACACATACACATAGACAAAAAAATGTACATAGTTTCTGTGAATCTTGATTTAAAAATTTGGAGTTCAAAAATGGGAAAAAGATACAACTGTCTTAAAATTAAAATCAACAGTGCTATTTGATCATCTCCTGCTTGATATTCTGTATTTTAAAGGAGATGTTCTATGTGTAACATTAAATTGGATGCTTACAAGAAATAAGGTGCAAATGTTAGAGATAAGTTCTGTTAAAAGTTACACCTAACAGGTGGGGTATGTGCGTGTGTGTGTGTGTTAGAAATGATGTGAAGTTCTTAGGGCACACACAGAAAGTCATGTGTTTATTAGCCTCTTGAAGTGAAATTTGTCAACAATTTCTTTTTTACAATCCCCTCCTTAGTTATATGAAAACTGAAGTTCTAAGTTCCTTGAGCTCTTTTTCTTTGGGAATTTTTGTTCTATCTTCTTTTGGTTACTTTTGTTTGGACATAGATTCCTACTCTGCAACCCAAACTGGCTTCACCTTATACTGATTCTCCTACCTCAGTCTCTCAAGTTCCAGGATGTCAGGTGTGAACCAGCATACCAGGCCCAAGACAATGGCTTTAAGCTTTCAGTGGGGGTATGTAATGCTAATAACTTGACAATAAATTAAAAGTCAGTAATTCCACAATATCTCCATGTCTACCTTATGATGTAATTGTTAGTCATAGCTGATAGTATCTAGCATATCATGGCTAATAAATATCTTTTACATGTTTCTTTTATTTTATATATATATATATATGTATATATATATATACATATATATATATATATATATATATATATGCCTGAGTGCTTACATATATGTATGTATGTTCACCACATGTGTGCCTGGTGCCCATAGAGACCAGGAAGCATTCAAGAATCCCTGGGAACTGGAGCTATGTGAGGTTGGGAGCCACCATGTGTGGCTGGGAACTGAAATGTCCTTAATCACTGAGCCATCTCTCTAGACCCTGAAAAAAAATTTACATGTATCTTGTATTGATTTTAATGTGCTCTTTTTATTCACACTTTGATATTTTTAATTACATGATAAATATTAAAATCAATATGATTATTTTATGTAGTAAAGTGTATTTTCTTCTTCAAAAACTTCCTAATGTCATTCTTATAATCCAAGACGTCTTAAATTCAAGTATTCAGGGTACTACTTCAGTTTCCTCTGAAAACAATACCGTTGAAGTACCATGGTTTCTATTTTTCCCCATTTACATAGCAATCAATATGTAAGAGTTCCAGTTCATGTTTTTGTCTGAGTGCTCCTCTTAGTGGATTATATTACTGACAAAATTGTAATATGCCTAATGTACACTTACTATAGCAAGGAAACATGTTCAATCTGATTCAAAACACTTTTCTTAAGGAAAAAAAGCATCATTCAGTGTTTTATTTACTTATCTATTTGTCTAACAAGAGCAAATATAGCACATTTAGTTTCAGGCATCTTTTGTCCCAGCTGAAGCATGTGGTAAGCATGCTGTTGGCCCTGTGGTCCAGACAAAGTAAACTCCATCCTTCCAGTTTCTTTCTTTGCTGAAGAACACTCCCTGCTAAACCCCCGGTGGTAATCTTTGGCCCATGAAACACGGCACTCCTGCCTGTTTCTCTCAAGCTGGTGGTGACAGCTTCCAGCTGGTCACCTGATCAATCATACCTGTCATTTGCCTGCAGGTCTGATTCTTGATTGCTTTTGTTTGTTTGTTTTCTTAGCGTGCTCCACGGCTTGGCTGGCAGGCTTTCTTGCTTGTCCATTAAAAGCAAACTGTAAAAGTTGTTGACCACGGCATCTGGGAGGGAGGCAAAGCATCTGGCACGTCTCACTCAGGCTGGATTCTATCAAAGCTGGAGGCTACAGGCCTTCTCCTCTGGATGGCTTGTCTTGGCTGCCTTTGGCGAACATGGAAGGCTAGACATGATGTTAATTTTTATACATCATTGTCCCGCTTTGCCTCACAGGTGTCCTCATAAACAGAGTAAGAGTTGGATAAAAACTGTCAGATGTCTGAGAAAAAGCTTCTATAGTAAAATACTTGATTCAGTCATTCAAAGAGTACTTGAATATCTCTGGACAAGTGATGGCTCACAAAGCTGTTTCAAAATACAAAGGGCTCTCTTTGGCTCCTGTAAGGAAAGTACCACAGGCTATATTTATTTATACAGTGATCTCTGGGAGATGTGATATAAAGCACTCTCCATTTAGCTTTTCTCTTGTTTAAGTCTCAAAATGTGAAGGTTAACAGCAAGCAAGATCAAAAAGGGCTTGGGGATCGGTACTCAGGATGCAGAGAGCACAGCTATCTCCCCAAGCTTGTCATTTTCCACTGTCAGTTCATCCTTAGGAATTGTGAAAAAAGTCCCTATCAAATGAGCATCTTTGGAGCTCCTTTTTCTTGTCCCTCCTGCCTTTGGAACAGACCAGTGTTGCATCATGACAGCTCTTCTGTCCATCACTACTACAGCATTCTAGGGATTTTATCCCCTAATCACTGTCTATAAAGTGCCTGTAGCATGTCACGTGGGGATGGTGTGCAATAGGCGGCACAGGATCACAAGTAGCCAAGAGCTAATGCAAGGAGAATCATTTCTCATGAGCCATATCTCTTACCCACTGAAATGCATCTAAAAACCTGAGTCAGAGATTCAGAGCAGGCATGAGTAAACATATGAGGTCTCACCTTCCAGAGTGACAAAAGGACATCACAGGAAACAATCTCTCTTTTATCATTTTATATACCGTCTATAGCATCTGCGATGTTTCTCAAAAAAAAAGACTGAGAGATGAGGTCGTTTAAACTCCATCACTTTTGTCATAGCTGATAGAAAAATAATCAAGCTCTGTTGCAAACACACACATAGTTTCCCCTCAGCATTAGACCCATGTTTTTAAGAGGAACATCCAAAAATCTACTTGAATCCATATATCTTCCTGCTCTGAAGTCAGTCCTACCGTTTAAAAATGTTGTTTCTTTCCAGACTTATTTCATTATGGAACTTGGTTCCAGTCACCGGAATGCAGCTCTGGCTGTACACTGCATGACTAGGCAAAGGGTGGATCGGCAGAGCAGGTGTGTGGATGATGGACTACCAAGAAGGTAAATGGTGCGATTACTAGATATGAGAACGTTTCTAGCATATTATGGCTGGAGGATATTACAGGCAGAGAAGCTGATCTGTCCATGCTGCCATAGAAAACTCAATGTGTCATCTATGATAGAAACTTCATTCACACTAGTGTATGAGATGTATTTTCACCATTTGATGGGAAATTTTATCTTACTTTCAGGGGTTCCTTTAAGTATTGAATATTCCAGGTAATAAGATATTAAGGATAGAAATGAGGTCCAAAATGGGATAGGATAGAAAGACCTAAGGGTTTGCATACTCTCACCCTGCAGAGAAATCTGACTCTAGTAAGACAGGTGACCTACCAGGAGTCGAATATATCAGCTCGGACAAAAGCCAGAGAGTCCCACAACATGGAAACCCTATTCTACATTCTTCCCACAAACATTCACTAGATAACTAATAGGTAGCAAACTCTAGGAAGGTGAGAAGTTTGTGAAATGGCCAAGGCTTATATCAGAATTTAATGTAGAAGATAACGTGTTGGTCGTCTCCTGAAGTTATATACACAGTGAGACTTATGTCTCTGTGGATGCTTTATAACAGTGTGAGAGCCACACCCACGCTTCTCAGTTAGAAATGAAAATCTTTGAAACACACTCAATGGGGCCATACCCAGAAAATATTTTCATATTTGGTGTGTGAATATATGTGCATGCATGTGCATGTTCTTGTGTGTAAGGATTTGTGTGTGTGTGCGCACGCACGTGTGGGTTAGAAGTATGTGTGTGTGTATAGGTTAAAGGGTGTGTGAGTATGTGAGTTTGTGTAGGTTAGAGGTGTGTAATAATACATGTGTGTAGGTTAAGAGTGTGTGCGTATGTAGGTTAGAAGTGTGTGTGTGTGTATATAGGTTAGAAATATGTGTTTAGGTAAGTTGCGTGTATGTAGATTAGGGGTTCATGTGTGCAGTTTAGAGATGTGTGTAGATTAGAGATGTGTGTATGCAGGTTAAAGAGGTGTCTGGGTGTATGTGTGTGTGTGTTTGTGTGTGTGTGTGTGTGTGTGTATCTGTATTTGCATGTGGGTTAGAGGATAACCTCATAGGTGTTCCTCAGATGCTGTTCACTTTATATAATTTTTTTTAACTAGTGTCTCTTACTTTTAGTTCATGGAGAAATAACTCGGAAGATTGTAGGGTCACCATTGTGGACCAAGGGAAAACATGAACCCAAAACACTTCTGAATGGTCAGTCAGCAGTATTTCCCTATAGGTTCCAATGAGATTACCATCAGATATAATATTTGGATGGATAATTGTAAGTTTTAAGAATAAGAATTTTCTTCAATATTTTAATATACATTGTAAATGAATTTTTGAACATTTCATAAAATGTAATGTGCTATGATTTAGATTTATCCCATCTGTATCTCCTATGCTATTTGTTATTTAGTTTTACTTATTTATTTGTTGGGGGGTGGTTCCAGGGAATTAACTCTGTCATACTTAGTTGTAAGCATCCTAACCAGCTAGGCCACCTTGCAGGCAATATTCTTTTTGCAACAGGATCTTTCACTGGCCTGGAATAAGCCATGCTTCTGTGATCAGGAAGCCCTAGAATCCACATGTCAAACAAGCAACACCATGTCCTGGTTTTATTACGTTCAAACTCAGGTATCATGCTTGTAAGGCAAACAACTAACCAATTAAGTTATCTTCTCAGCCCTGGCCAAACTTTTATTTATTTATTTCAATTTTAATTAATTTATTTTTATTTTATGTATATAATTCTATTACCTGCATGTGTGTAAGTGTTCCCATGTCATACAGTGCCTGAAGAGGACAAAGGAGGGTGTCTGATCCCCTGGAACTGGAGTTCCACTGAGCCGTCTCTCCTGTCCCCCTAACCAAACTTTTAACAAAGTTTCAGGACTAGTGATGTCTGGGGAAAATCAATACAGTATGTGTGATAGTTAATTTGAATATTTAAAAATTATTTATTATTTTTATTTTATGTGTATGAGTGTATCACCTGCCTCTCTGAAAGTGCTTCCATATTGTACAATGCTGTGGAGATCAGAAGAGAGCATCAGGATCCCCTAGAACTGAAGTTACAGATGGTTGTTAGCTACCACATGGGTGCTGGGAACTGAACCTGGATCCTCTGCAAGAGCAGCCAGTGCTCTTAACCACTGAACCATCTCTCTAGACCCTAATATAGATTTTTAACTTGATTGAATTAATCCCAAAGAAGCCCAAATGTGTAGTGAAGTCTATCTCTTGGTTTCTATGGGGCATTATTTCCAAAGACAATTCGTGATCTTGTAGTTAATGTCTAGGTTGATCCCTTGGTGAATTCTATTTTACTTACTAGTTAATTTGTTCATATTTTATGTGAATGACGAATGTTCTGCCTGCATAAATGCACTTGTGTCGTACAATGCACATGGAGACCAGAAGAGGGTGTCAGATCCCCAGAAACTGGAGATACACATGGTTGTTAGCTGCCATGTTGCTGCTGGATACTGAACCTGGGTCCTCTGCAAGAGTAAACAGTCATCATAACATCTGAGCCATTTCTCCAGCCACACTTGATGTATTATTGATATGATGACTTTACTGTGAGATGGTGAAAGGTAAGAAATGGACCTAGATGGAGGATGTAAGCCATGGCAAGCACATCCTCAAAGATATAACTTACTTTGTCTTGGTTCTATAGCCATTTCCTTTGCTTTCTCTCCACCAAGAAGTCAAGTATCTTCAACATACTTCTGTATCCATTGTTTTCTGTTGAAACACATGGATCCAAGCAACCATGGCCTCATGGAACTGTGAGCCCACAGAAATGGTGAGCCCACTGAAACTGTGAGCCCACAGAAACTGTGGGTCCACTGAAACAGAAAACTAAAATAAATAATTACTCCCATTAAGTGGTTTCAATGAAGAATCTGTTCACAACAATAATAGAAATGACTAATATAATGAGTCTATCAACTGGGAAATATGACAAGTGTGTATGACATTTTAAGGGAAACTCATATCACAGGAGAGTAGCAGGTTATTGCTAGAACTCTAGGCAAGAAAGAAGGCGATCACACAGAAATAAACAAAGACCTAACTTTCTTAATATAAAAAATGATTCTTTTCTAAGCGAGTGACCAAATGAATCTTAATAATTTTAAGAAGACAGAAACAGCACTCAGAGAGCAGACCAAGAATAGAAGCATGGTTGGGTGGAGGTTTAGACAAGATGGATTTATTTAGAAGCCAAGTTATAATAGCTAAGGCAAGATATTTGTTTCTTAATAACTATGATGTTGAATTGGTGCAGAATAGCTGATAGGTTAGAGAGGTGGCTCAGTAGTAAAGATATCTTACTGTTTTTTCAGGGGATTTGTGTTCAGTTCCTAGTACCTACATTATGTAACTCACAATTGACTGTAGCTCTAGTCTCAGACACCCCAGGACCCCCAGGACCTGTGGTACACATAAACTCATGCAGACACACACACACACACACACACACTCACACACACATGATAAATAAATAAATCTAAAAATAAAAGGTTTGTAATCATTGTAACTGAAAACATATTATCAGCACCTCACACAATATCAAGAGACTAATATCTCTTGCAAAGTTTCTCTGAACACATTTAAGGTTTGTTTTATGTTTGGGATGTGTGTTATTTTCCAAGTGCTTTATCGCCTTGCTTTGGTATAATGCCTGAACTAGATCTTTTAAAACAGCTTCCTGTCTGACTTGTTTAAAACATACCTCTTTACTGTCTATGAACTGAGCAAAAGGGAGGATATGAAGTCAACAAGTTTCAAGTGAAAATAAATAGCAATCCAGTTGGAACAAACCATGTGCCTTGGGGGTCTATAGTTCAGGGCCAAGTTCAGTGGTACCCAAAAATGTTTGTCAGCTATTGTATTAAAAATCCTTCTTTTAAGGTTGACCCTTCAAAGATTATGTTTTTCTGAATTTCTAGATATCACACAAGCTAAAGCAACTCAAGAATTATCAGTATTGATTCACGAGGCTCTTCTGGAAAACAAAAATGCAAGCATCTAATCAATAAAATAGTTCCAAGTCTTTGAACTGATTCCAGATCAATTTTTCTTGGCAGGTTTTTTTTTTTTTTTTGGCTTCTTAGATTATTCTAACCCAAACCATGAATAATGATCTTAAATTACACAATATACAGAAACCATCTGTTTGATAGGAGGAAGAGGGTGATGTCATGGGGTCATTTCTAATCTCAATTTAATGTCCTGCCAGTTCTGATGTCACAGACTTGGCAACAGATTGGCAGAGTCTAGTTTGCTTAGGATGAGCTGGTGCAGAAAGGAAATTGTATCATTTCATGGAGAACTTCTGGTGTTTCTGTATTGGTGATAGACTAACAAGAAATGGCAAGGACTTCCCAAGGAATGTCTAGTGTAGAGTCTGTAGCAATGATATAAGAAGTATAGCTCACAAATATAGACCAATGTAGTGTGGCTTTGCAAAGTAGCAAGATCCTGGTCTTTGAGAAAAGATGCCATAGAAGTTTACGTAAGAATAAGTGAAACTCCACCCAAAGAAAATGGTTAAGAATAATTCTTGTTGAGGATTTTAGAGGAGAATAGGAGAATCAAGTAGAATTGGATTACCATGTGGATGGACAATGTATAAACTCCAAGAAGTATTAATAGATGTGTAAGGATTGCTTGCCATAACCATTAGGTAATATTTACAACTAACTCAGGAAGATTTGTCCTCTTTTGGGTCTCATTATCAGCATTGTTGCAACAACCTGATATGAAGACCTTCAAAGCGTAATACAAAAATGATTAAAGGGTTAGATTATCACTTCCTAGATAAAATGTTGAGTTATTAGCATGATTGGAGAAACAGATGATCAAGGAGCACGTAGGGACAGACTGCAGAATTCCTTGCTCCAGAAATGACTATGTATGCAACAAAATATGGTAGATGGGTTAGGGAGGTCCCTCAGGGGGTAAAGGGCTTGCTGTGTAATCAGGAGGATGGGACCTTGCATCTCCTACACCCATGCAAAAAGCTGGGTGTAGTTGGAAGTACTTGTAGCCCAAGCTCTGGGGTGCTGAGATGGGAGGCCTGCCTGGGGCTCACTGGCCACCTAATCTAGTTGAAACAGTGATCACCAGGTTTGCTGAGGAGATCCTGTCCTAAACATAAAGGGGGGGGGGCATGGCTCAGTTATCAAGAGCACTTGCTGATTTTTGCAGAGGATCACAGCTGTTCTGTTATCCAGATGGCAGCTCACAACTACCTGTAACTCCTGTTCTGAGGGATTCAATGCCCTCTTCTGGCATCTGTGGACGTCAGGAATGCGCATGGATGATGCACATACTTTCAAGAAGGAGAAACACTCATACACAGAAAATAAAATAAAAATGAATTGTTAGAAGGAAAGACGGAGAAGAGGGACAGACCAGAAGAAGATATTTTTAGGTGAATCTCTGACCTCCACATGCATATTTGGGTGAACACTTGACTCTGCCCTCATAGTCACATACACACAAAACTAAAAATAAATAAATAAATATATAGATAGATAGATAGATAGATATGCTGCAACTTTAAGAAGTTATCACAGGAAGCAAGAATTAATTCCTTTGTCTTTTAGATTTAAGATTTTTATCTTAATTACTAGTATACAGAACATTTTGTTAATGGTTGACTTAAAACTATGTGAGTCACAGGTCGCAATTTTCAGATCGCGTTGACTGAGGGAATGAAGTTTAGCTGATTTAAGTTTGGTGGCTTCCATAATACATTTTTGAAGCATATTTAAATTAGTGTTCTAGATATGTTATGTTGCATGTTTCCTGTCTGATTTAAATAAGGGTTACATGCAGGATCTGGTGCCAATTACAACTGTATTGAAGAACATAATAAAACGGCCAATTATTATGAGTTCTTAGGGAAATTTGAAAAGCAAACAAAAGTATTGCTCTTTAACAATTAAGCACATAAGGACTGGAGCTATGACTCAGTGGTTACAAACACTAGCTGTTCTTGCATAGGCCCCAGGTTCAGTTCCCAGCACCCACATAGCAGCTAACACTCCAGTTCCAAGGAATTTAACATCCTCTTCTGACCTCCACAGAAACTGTATGCATGTGGCACATTTTCATACATGAAGGCAAAATCAGTCATAAACATAATATAAAAAAGTATTTTTTAAAATTTATCACACACATAATTATGTTATAAATTTTCATTATTAGAAAACAAATTGTATAGTCAGATGGGAACTTCTGAATGAGGTAAGTTTCCTTTCTAAAGTAGAGAGTACCAGAGCTCAGTTCCCAGAACCCCATCAGGCAGCTCACTACTGCATATAACTCTAGCTCCAAGGGGTCCAGTGTTCTCTTTTGGCCTCTGTAGACATCTGCACACATGTGTCATATGCTCACACAGACACAAATATATGCACATAAATAAAAACACATGTAAAGAACACTTAGACTGGGCAATGAAGGATGTCAAAATATGATCAAATTAAAGATTTGAATTTTACTTGTACATTTTAAGTAAAAAGATTCACCTGTGAGCAAAGACACAACTGATACTTCATGTAAATTTTAAGAAAATACATTTCTCCAATGTGTTCGGTGCAAAGAAAGAATTTGCAGGCTTAAAATATATTTTAGTTGCATTATCTTCATTTCTTTGTTGAAAATGTGAAGAATTAATAATTTTAGAATTTCATCCTATATGTCATGTTTATATGAAGTTTGGAAGTAGAAGGTTTTAAAATAGTTTGTTATGAAAACAAAATAAAACAAAAAAACTCACCTACTTGAAGTGCACACTTCATGGAGTTAATAAGAATTGCTAAAGGAAATCTGAACCTGGGGTGGGGGGAGGGGATAGAACTCATTGAATGAACTTGGAGGGGGAGGCGGAACTCATTGAATGAACTTTTTATTGCATCCTTGTTGGGCAACTCAATTGGAATGGTGCTTAAAAGATATTTGCAATTTTGCTGCTGGTAAACGTTTTCATAGAGAGGTGGGTCCCAGCCAGGATGACATTACAAGGACAAAATATCAACAGGTTCTCCTTAAAACATACACGTTTTCCGTTGATGCCCCGCCCCCGTGGTGAACTTATTGTTACAATTCCCCTGCAAAACAGACTGTAGAAAATATAGTCTTACATGATCTTTCTCTTCTTTCTTTGGAGAACTGAGCAAGGAGTGCATCGTAGTGACCACTCTGACTGTGACAATGAGGGTGAGGGATGGGGAAATACTGTGAGCCATAAGTACAAAATACCTATTTCCCATTCGGTATCAGAGGACTTTAAATGCTTCACTTATCTCATATTGTAAACTCCAACTTGAGGAGAAATCTTGACCAGACAGGTCATAAATCATACTCAAAGACAGGTGCAATAAATACCAATGTCAAAAAGTTGCAGAGTTAAATTTTATTGTTTCGACAAGGCCTCCGGATGCGCTGACAACTCGGTGAGTAAATGATGCCTTTTCTGAGAGCTGCCATCACTGACGGGTGCATGGACAGGGAGAAAGGCCCCAGCCTTCATAAGAAAAGCAGTTCCAGATTTGAATACTTGTCTTCTTTAGGATGAATTCTCCAAGAAGAGAAAGGAGAAGATAGGACTCTCGACATATAGTGAAGTCATCACACATGAAAATAATATTTGCAAAATGACAGTCTACATAAAAATCTCACATAGATTTATATGTACTGTGATATATTGCATATCATAATTATGTTATAAGGTAACCCAGAGGTTCTTTTATAAATGAATGATATGGCCTTATCATTTCCATAAATTTTAGATTTGCATGTTCAAATGCAAACTCTTCTATGCTACTCATGTTACTTTTCACATAAAATTTTTGATTTCATGATCTTCAGTTCAAAGAAGTCCTGGCATCCCTATTTTTGGTGACAATAAAAGTTTATCAAAAAGTTTATCAAAAAGAAAGACAGGAGATGGTTTTGCATGATGTTCGCACATGGGAACAGGACCATTGGATGCATGTCAGACACATTTCCCTTTGACTGTACATTTCTTTCTCAGTCAAGATATCAGGAAAAGTACCGATGGTCATTTCTCATTTAACAGTTGATGAGGGTTAGGCATCGTGGTCCACCATTTCAACTCCAGCGCTCAGGAGGCAGAGGCAGGTGGATCTTTATGAGATCTAGGTCAGCCTGGTCGACACAGTGAATTAAAGACCAGCTGAGCCTTCAAGGAGACCCTGTCTCAAAACCAAACCAAACCAAACAAAATAGAATTTCCTAAGACACATTCTCCTTGTAGCCCCAGCTAGCCTGGAACTCACTGTGTAGATCAGGCTAGTTAGTGCTGGAAGGCCTGTACCACCACACCTAGCCCCAAATACAATTTTTCAGACATTTTATGATCACATTATAGACTTTTTTCTAGTTCCTAGAGTTATGTGTCTAAAGGAATTAAGTGAATAGTTCTAATTTCTAAACATTTCTAAAATATTTTACTGATTCTTCAGAAATTTTATGCAATGTATTTTGGTCATATTTGGAATTAAATCCTTCAGATGAATTTGGCAGGAATATAATTAATGCTGATAAAAATGCATATTCCTGTGCATAAAAAACAATCTTAGATTTTGAATGCTTAATGTAGTTTTGTTTTGATGACAATTTCTATTTACCACATCATTTAGTGTTGGTCTATATAAATGTTCAAGATACTTTCTATAGGGGCTGGAGAGATGGCTCTGTGGTTAAGAGCACTTGTTGCTCTTGCAGAGCACCTGAGTGTGGTTCTAAGCATTTTCATGAGACAACTCCCAACTGCCCTTAACTTCAGCTCCAGGAATCCAATGCCCTCTTCCAGCCTCCCTGAGTGCCTGCACACATGTAGCATACACATACACAGACACACACATACATTACATACACACACATGAAAATTAAAGTAACAATATAAAAATATACTTAGCATAAAACCAAGTTATACTGAGTTAAATGATTTGTTAAATGATAGCAAAAAAGACTTTCAAGTCTGCAACAGGTCTCCTGAAAACAAAAGAAGATTAACCAATTTGTAAACCTTTTCTTCAGAGACAGGAAGCTGACATGAGACCTCTCTTCCATTTTTTTATTTTATTGCCAGTTTAGAATCACATTCTGCTAAACTGGAATTTCAAAACAGTTCATAGCACTGTGATTTGAAGAATGATGAAGTAGTGAAGTGAACTCAGAAGCTCTTTCTTGTAAGTCCTCTAGAAATGGGTCTACGGGGTAATTGGCACATTAAACTCTCAGGTTTATTTTCTTCTCCTTTAGAAAAGAAAAATAAATCAGAAAAATATTTCTGAACAGCTGTCGACAACGTCTTAGAAGGAGATACTTGTATTATTTTCCTGTGGGTTTCAAATTAGCAACATGCCTCTACTGAAAAGATGAACCCTTTTGCTGAGTGGCATGTAGTGAGTTAGACTCACGATCTAGGGGATTGAAGTCAGGACTGTAGGGCCTACTAGCAGCATCTTATAAACCTGGCCAGTGTTTTGCTCAAGAAAGGAATGTGGGGCCGTAAATGAAGGCACTTGAAGGGTAAAGGCCACGGTTTGTAATTAGCAGAGGCTATTTAAGACAAAATAAGAAAACAATGTTTTACAAGCTGGTAGAAAGAGAAGCAAATAAACATTTAAATGTTCCAATTGTGAGTTCCATACCTGTGTGTGGCTTCATTTATAAGAGTTTTGTTTTAACCTGGAAGAGGCAAAGCAATACCAGAAAATCACATCCTCTTTGGAACATAACCATACAGACTATAAGCAAAAGGTTTATTTCCTGCCGTCTAGCGATTCTGTTATAAAAATTGACTGTGACTTGGAATAAATGATGAGCAGAATAAAATGAAAGTTTTTCAGTTTTTCAAAGGAAAGGAGCCGCGTGGTCTGATACATAAAAATAGACATTTACAAAAACCAATGCTTGCAGTCTCTTTTAGTCCCTTCTGTTTTTTTCTGGACAGCCTAGTCACCCATTGTTATGAGACTTGTTAATGTCAGTTCGGGGAATACATTCTTACCCATTCTACGTAAAAGAAATGAAACAAGTTTTCAACTGTACTTTCACTTTTGCAAGAGACTTATTATTTAATATGTGAAATGACTTCTGTGCAAACAGAGGTGAATTA
This sequence comes from Eospalax fontanierii, assembly GCA_035773235.1. Taxonomy (NCBI): domain Eukaryota; kingdom Metazoa; phylum Chordata; class Mammalia; order Rodentia; family Spalacidae; genus Eospalax; species Eospalax fontanierii. Next base: position 89,646,007 of record CM069531.1, on the reverse strand, counting down.
AAGGTCAGGTGAAGGTTGTATTGTATTCTTTGGGATATGTTTATATTCACAGTTATTGTTTTCTATATGGAAAAATGACACTGTTTAAGTCATGAAAGTACTGGAGAATGAAACTTCCCTACAAATATGAAAATTAAAGCCAATGCTTTACTATCCAACCAATGTACTCATCTAACTAGCCCCGTGGAGCTAAATACATGAGCAGTCATTTGCTTTGAAATCAGACTCAAAATAAGAAGCATGATACCTTATTCAGAAAGTGAAATTAGAAGCACAATACCTTATTCAGAAAGAGAAATAAACCAGTCTCCTCTTGTCATAGTAAATCGACACAGTCAGACCATAGTTCTTTCTAGCCTGGGTTCTACTTGTATTTCATTACGGTTTTATTGAGAAACATTTATTTTTTGATACCATTGTCAGATAAACACTGAAATATCAAAAAATTTGGTCATAGAACACCTCTACAGTAAGAATGTTATAAATTTATTAAGATGACAGTCTTGGGCTGCAGAGATGGCTCCGTGTTTATGAACACTGGGTGCTCTTGCAGAGGACCCTGTTTGGGTCTCCAGTACCCACATGGCAAATAACGACCATTTGTAGCTCCAGTTCTAGGAAAGTCAGCACCCTCCTCAGACCTTGGTGGGCACTATAACCAAGGTGTGCACTTATAGACACTCAGGCAATACAATCATACATGAGATAAAACAATTTTTTTTAAAAATTACAATTAATGTTGCCTATAATAACCAATAAAAAGAACAAAATCGTAGAGAGAAAAATAATCTCCTAGCTGGTAAATTCTAAGTGGGATTTAATGGCTTACAGAAATTGAACATTTTATCCTGATTTTAAGTTAGAGCTAGTATGAAGATGATATATAGATATAAGATCTGAGGCATGATACGGAAGACCCACTGATACAGATCTTTCTTTCTGCCATTGATAGTAATCAGTCACTGAACACAGCCAAAAATAAAATTGAAGTCTCTAATCCAAACTTCATATTTTATCTAATATAACATTTTACCATCTCTGGGATTCCTAAATGCATGATATAAACTGTATGTTTGTATGTTTTCCTCTCTGACAGCTAACACTAAATGGAAGCTACATATACTTTACTTCCTCATGATTTAAAACTCTTACTTTGTTCTACACTATATACACCATAATAAATTTCATTGTGGTTTTACTGTATTTGTTCTTCATAACTAATTCCACAAGATCCTACCAATTTCTTATATATTAACTTCGTATGAAAAGAATAACCTCCAGAAACTGACCACACAATTAGTTAAGACCACACAAATGGTCCATTAATTATTCTGCAAATACTAATTATTCTATAAATACTTCATATAGTGGGGTCTGTTTTCTGTAACACGTTTATAAACAACTTGAGGACAAGAGCTAGAAACGTCTAAAATTCCCAGCAAAAAGCCTTGAATCAGTTCTGAATTGTTTGTGTTTGTTAATAATCTGATTGTGTAGTAAAGGTTTACTCTCTTGTTAATGGGAAAACCCCTAAAGGAAGGAAGAACAAATAGAAAGCATGTCCATAAATTTGATACAGTTGTATTGGGGGAGGCTAGAGAAAAAATTACACATTGCAAAGATATAGAGTCCATTTAAATCAGTACCTCTTATTTGTTAAAGTAATGCATACATCTTCAGAATATTCAAAATTTAAAAACTCTATTACCAGGAAAATAAATCACATCTATAGAGCCAACACAACAGAAATAGGCTAATTAATTTTATGTATTTTATTTTAGAGATATTTGTATAAATTAGTCTTTACACCATTTGTGGACTATGTAAAGTGGTATTTGCTAATTTTAATAGCTACTTGTTTCATGTAATAATTTCTTCAGCTAATTATGAAAATTTGAAATGGATGGATGATCTCTCCTCACAAGTAGAATTATTATTAGTTTGCTTTCTATGTTCATTTTCTTCTTTTTCTAAACCTAACGTTTTGTTGATTCCAAGACATCGGCTGCATGTGTTTCTTAATCAATTCCCTGTTAGTAAATTTCACGAATTAGAATCAATTAAAAATGAGTGTATTGAGTTAAATTTGATGTACTGCATGGCTAATCTTGAGAAGCAGATAGATCGGAGCAGAGAGTTCTGTCTGCTGCAGTTGTTCTGTTCCCTTTCTGCCTTCAGTGTACACATGGCCTTGTCATTATCTTCTGACATTTAATACCAAAGGGATTCTTTCTGGAGACCTGCCTTGTAGTTGACTCTTGCCTATGCAGTTCACTTTAGATGCTGTAATCATCTTGAACAGCAGGTCCCTACAGAGAACTTGGACATTTGCTTTCAATCAAAGGGCAGAATTTGTATTGGACTCAGTAAACAAAATCAGGGGACTTGTACAAATAACAATTTGTGTATATCATTTTCATTTTTGCTGACACTTGGTCTCTGGTATTGATCTTTCTCCAGGTTGTGAAACTCAGAGGGCAAAGTGCAAAGTTCAAAATGGCTACTTGCCTCAAGGTTTATTGAAAATAAAGCATCCACGGAAGTCCTCTGAAGTAATTTGAGGAAATGATTCCTTCACGAGGAAGGATGTCATTATTCAGTTTTTAAGGTTAATTCTCCTTAGAGAATGATAATGCAGCAGAAGCCATTTTGAAACACCAGAAAGCTGAGAGAGAATATCTCCAAAGAGTTAATTACTTTTAATTCTAGAACTGACTCACAAGGATGAGCACCAACAATGGATTGCCATTATGCAGGGGGAAAAAGTGTTCTCTTTCTGTTGACACATTTCAAATTTTGATTGTCTTACTTCCATGCAAGCACTTACTGGGAATATGTTCTCAGATTCAAACAAGACTAGAACATTGTCGGCAGAGCTGGTTTTAATTTTTAAAGATAACCAAAAACATGCAGAGATGTCCTTCAAGCTTCCTGTGATATTGTTGTATCTTAAGACCTGTGATGCATCTATTAGGAAATGTCCTTTCAACTTAGGATAATTTTAACAGACTCCCTAAGGTCAGACTACAAATCAGGCCAGGAGACAAGAACTTCTGTAATCTTTTCCCAGCGTCAGGCAGTAGATCCTGGTTATTTTCAACCCAATTAGACATCATTTTGGTTGTTTATTCTCCCAATTATCTGCTTTTGTTTTTTTCCTAATCCTTTTTTTTTTTTTATTTTTTCAAAATCTCCTTTACTCTCTGATGATGAGTGCCTTATATTTAGAATACTCAACAACTTCATCACACACAGAAGGGAAACATAAAATCATTTGTGTAATCAGACTCCGGTTTATAGCTGCCCTTGAGCAATCTGAATGCTCATGGAAAAGCATGAAAACAAATCCAGAGAATTTTAAAGAAAGCGAAAGGAAATATCAACTGCTTAGAGCGGTTGTTTGACGGCACTGGCCGGCCTGGGGGGTAAAGGCTCATGCTTTCTGTAAGTTATGCTGTAGCACTGGAAGCATGCCGTGAACAAGTAAACAAAAACAAGTCAAAAGGAAACATTTCGTGCACTGATGTGGTATATGAGGCAATCAAGCAGGATAAAAGGTGGAGTTTTAGAGAGCGTGCTTAGGAAGCCTGTCCTGGAGGATGAAGAAGCCTAGGGCAGTGCTGAATGAACACGCAGAGAGAATCGGAAGCTTCTGAGCCTAGTGTGCCTAGTGTCATTTGGCTTTAAAGAAAGAAGGTCTGAACTGCCAACAGGAAGTAAGTGGAGAAAAGTGGAGACAGAAAAAAGTCGTTGGGAGGCAGATTGTGAATGGTAAGGGCTGTAAACAGTGGCAGAAACTGACTTCTGGATGAACCCTCGTTATCATTGTCTCATTGACAACACTGAACGTGGATTATCAGAGAAAGGGGGAACAAAGGTGAGAATTGTGATTGAGGTACAATTAGAGGACCACCAATTAGAAATGACTTAGAGATGAAAGTTCAGAGCCAATAATATTGGCTCCTAATAGTATGAAGAAATATAGATTTAATGTAGTAGATTCCGTCAGTATAAATAGAGGCTGTTTCTATATTTAATTTCTACTGTGACTAGTCAGGAAAGAAGCAGGCCTTAGGAAAGAAAGCCAGGCTCAGATTTGTTGTTTTCACGCAATAAGCAGAATTGAGTCAATCATTTAGGGTGGGCTGTGCGTCACCAGCTCAGTTAGGATCTGAGCCCTCAGAGGGCAGCCCTTATAACATCACAGAAGAGCAGGACAGGGAAATAAAAGCAAGCCCTCTAAGAAGGACAGAGTGGGGGCTGGAGAGATGGCTCAGTGGTTAAGAGCACTTACTGCTCTCACAAAGGGTCCAGGTTCAGTTCCCAGGAACCACATGGTAGCTCAGAACCATATGGGACTCCAGTTCCAGGATATCTTATGCCCTCTTCTGGCCTCTGCAAGTACTGCATACATGCGGTGACCATACATGTAAGCAAACACACACATAAAATAAAAATACATAAATCTTTTTCTTTTTTTTAGGGGCAAAGGGAAGTAATGCAAATAATATCCCAGAATGGCTACATTTTCCAAAATTATCCTCTGGGAATTCTTGACAGGTAAGAAAATGGACACTTTGTAAATCATTCATTATTATGAACCGATGCTCCTACAGCCTTCAAATAGAAGAATCCTGTGTGATAACTCTCAGGTGAAGCACGAAGGAGATATTCATCTTCCTTGGCTATTCTACTCACATGATGAGCTAAACATATCCCCCACAGAGGTGCATGTGGGTGTTTCCTTACATGCCTGATACAACTTGGATGTCTCACATGGGGAAATGATAAATGTGAGCTACATATTAGAAAGCTGAGTGATATCCACAGCATTCATATCACATCTTTAAATGTCAAACCTCAGAGATTGGACTCAACTATGCATTTTACACACACACATAGATTCCACTGTGATGTTTCTGTGTGGATGGGGTGGTCTACATTTTATTTTATTTTATTTTTCCTTGAATAGTGCAATGTGCGGCATTGTGGTTAAGTACTCGGCCTCTGGCATCTGGCAGATGAGGCACTCCATTCTTCTTATGCACATTCTCCATATGATGCAATGATGATAATTGAGTTCTTCCAGTGAAACAGGAGGACTGAGAAGTTGGTCTGTTCTGTTGCAGCGTATAAGACTGATAATTGATATTTATTGACATCTTACCATGTGCCACTCTTCTGAACAATTGAAAAAGGGCAAATCTAATCCACTTGGGAATCTGAAGAGAGAGCTATACATCTTCTTTCACTCACACAGGTGAGGAAACCTACACACAAGAAAGGAGCAACTTGCTGATGTCTGCATACAAAGTAAGAGCAGGAGCTAAGCTCTGACTCCAGGCTGTCTGGCCATAGAACATGAGCTCTGCGCATTCTCCCTGTGTCGATGAAACATTGCCTGCAGAGTGTCTGGCACATACTCATACAATAAATGTCACTTATTATTTTTATTTTGCATTTCTCTATCACTTTATTTTGACTTCAGTGTGGGAGAGGTGATTATCCAAAGACGGGAATTATCCAAGGATTGTGATAGTCAGAAGCAGAGGAAATATTAGATTTTTCTTAGTGGGAGTAGGAGTTATGATTCCCAGCACTTGAATCATTGCAATGCACGAAACAAATCTCCATAAACCTTCTTTGCTCCCCATCTGTTTTTATTTTTCAGTTTATCAGCCTGCTCTTTCATGACAGAATTTTGCAATATTCAGCTCCCCTGGTGACTTATAGAATATCAAGGGAAGAGAAAATAAAGAGAAGCTTTTAGCCAACTTCAGCTTTTCCTTCCTTAAAACTGAAGATAAGGCCTGGCTGGACACCATGAGCTTGTCTGAAAAGACCAATTCATGCATCTCGCTGTTATCAGCTCGGGAGGGGAATGCTGACTTTACCAGCTCCCAGCACTGCCGATAGTCTCTGTCCTGCAGGGTCAGGATGGTGGTGTGTAAAGATAAGACAAGTCTGTAGCCAAGCACAGCCCAGAGAGGGAGCAGATTTTCTCCACTGAGAAGCAGGTGTGGGCATCTTTAGTAAGTGATATCATTGTCATCACATCGAGGCTGGGGTTTGACAAGAACACGAAGAGGAGAGAGTGGAGTACACAGATGCCTGGTTTATCTCCTGCAGAACTGGTTACTCTTTCATAAACTGCAAGCAAGGAATGACCTCTGATCCCAGGTTCCTTATAAGCACTTAGAAACCCAGGCATGGTGGCACGTGACTGTAATATCACCCCTGGGGTGGTTAAAGCAGGAGAATCATGAGTTTGAGGTTATTCTGTGTTGGAGAGGTGTGTGAGTGTTTTGCCTGTGTGTGTCCAAGTGCAATGCCTGATGAGTCAGAAGAGAGCCTTGGATTCCTTTGGAACTGGAGTTATGGATGATTGTTAGCTGCCATGTGGATGCTAGGACTGAAACATGGATCCTCTGCAAGAGCAGCCAGTGCTCTTAACAGCTGGGTCTTAGTGCTTTTAACCACTGAGTCTCCTCTCTAGCCCCCAGGGGAAAACAAAAGGAATTTGTCAAAAGCAGATTTAGATTAAATGGATTTTATAGATGTAATTTTGCACTGGAGTCACTTTTTATTAGCCACAATAAAGAAATACTTATACTGTGCTTAGTCAGTGAACTCTGGAAGTTTATTTATTTTAAGTTTTATTTGTTTTAATTTATGTGAGTACCTTTGGCCTCTGTGTGCATCTTGTGACTGCAGTGTCTACGAGGACAGCAGATAGCCTATAACTGGAGTTTCAGGTGTTTTGAGCCCCCTGACATGGGTGTTGCGAACTGAACTCAGGTCCTCTCCAAGAACAGCAAGTATCCTTAACTGCTGGACCAGCTCCCCAGCACCTAAAGGTTTAGCTTAGGTTCAGTTCAGAAGAAGTTGAAATAACATTACTGACAAAAAAAATTTTCTTCACATATTTCTTGTTCTTTATTTCTGCAGTTGTATATAAAAAAATGAAACATTTTAGAAACTCACAGTAAAACCAAAATGCGTGATTATGGAAATGTTTAACCACTTCATATCTGACCCATTGGAGGGCAAAAGATTCACAACTGTGATGGCTACTCTTGGCTGTCAACTTGTCTGGATCTGGATTCAATCAAAAGGCAAGCTGTACTGAGCACTGCTATGAGGAATATTCTTATACAGATTATTTGAAACAGGAAGACTCACCTTAAATGCTATCATCTCTTTTCCTTTAGAGAACTCTGACTAAAACTCCACCCTAGAATCATAGGGATGGATGGACACAAGACACTCAATATGGGGCAGGTGAGCAGCACAAATGTGTGAGACACACATACTCAAACCCAAGGGAGGAGGAAACTATGATTACCAGAGTCATAATACAATGTTAATTGGAAGAGAGGAAATTCCAGGAGGGCTGGAAGTTTGTCTTTAGAGCAACAGAAAGTGGGAAGTCCCAGGTATTAATGTGGTTCATGAGGAGGCCTTTCCATTGGGGTCAGGGTGAATCATATGACGTGATCTTTTGAGGTCTTCCAGGTCGACCTCCTAAGTCAAGACCCACATCATACAGAGTCTTAATTTTATGCCATACAATGCTGAATGAATGTCAGTTCTGCCCCTCAAGACACAGTGATTTGACTTGGACAATTTTCTTGGAAAATGCTTAATGGTAGTATCTTTAAATGTCTTACTCATCAGCTCCCCCTCCTCCCAAATAATGCCCACTTGCATGGTATTTAACCCTGGTTTCGCCTCTAGTAAAGTACAAACAAACAAAAAAAAGTCTTAGTATCATGCCCTCTCCCATTAAGACTCTTTTTTTCAATTGGCAATAAAAATATGATGGAGGCTTGGAAAATATTTATTGTGGTTTCTGACATTTCAAACTCTTGGATTATAGATGAAATCCATTTGATTCAGCTACTATAACAGACAGGAGAATGTTGAGGACACCTCATACAGTGGGTGACCCATTTTCTAGGCAAGGACATGAAGCTGTGCTAGACAATCCTGTTACTGACTGACTAGCTGACCATGAGAAAACACCATTGTATTAGTGCAACCAGCCCACAATAGAATCTCCCACTGACCCACAGACTCATGAGTAAATAAATGGTGCTGTAAGCCAGTGTACTTTGAGTAGTGTGTTAGTCTGTAGAATCCAGTGGACACGACCTCTTCCATCATTCTCATTGGGGTGGGAGGCTGAGCATGTAGATAGTCCCAATACAAACTTGCCATCAATGCAGAGTTTCCCTCTGATTCTCTCATTGTTAACCGTCAGTTCTTATTGATACCTTCTAGCCAGAGATAGTATCATCGCCATTCAGCTGAAATCCTGGAGGGTCGTTCTCTAGGCTATGAGAGACTGTTTTAGTTCCTTTCTGAGACTGTTAACTGAGCCCCCTTAGCTAACACTTTTTCATTTTATCTCCAGAATTTCTTTCGTTACAGATTTCAGCCTGTTTTCCTTTGGGGTATGCAGGTGGTTGTTTCCCATGTGTGTGAAAATGAAGTTCTGCCTTTCAAATCTCTCTTCTTTCCGTTTTCATGGCATCCTATTCAAATACTGTTGCTTCCTTACCAGTTCTTCTCACGCTTAACAGTTTTGCTGTTGAGTCTTTTTTTTTTTTCTGTTCTCATCCCTTAAGCAGGGGCTTTTGGAGGAAAATATAGCCTGTTCATGTGATCTTCCTTCTTTCGGGGGGCGGATTTACACTCTGCTTTTAACAGTGTTCATGTAAAGGAAACTCACATAGGTGACACATTTGAAATATAAATCAAGAGACAAATGCCAGCATATGCCAGGCTGACTAGCCGTACCCTCGCGTGTTTCCTGTGCAGACATTTACCCAGACAGTGTGAGTGAAATGAAGAAGCTATAAAAACTCTATCTTGCCGAGACAATAGTACAAAATATGCACTGTCACTAAAATCAAATGGCAAGGATAATCTTGCATTCCTTTATTGTGCTGATTTTTCCCAAATTATGTTAACTAAATTACTTTCAAACTAAATACTGACTTTCAGTCAGAAATTAGGGAAAAGCTGACCCACTGTTTCATTCTCAGTTGCCTTGACCTACCCCACCACTGTACCTGGGGACAAGACACTTAGATTAAGCTCAACTTTATTTGATTATCTTCAAGGTCAGTCAAGGCTGTACAAATTTACCATGTCAAAAGAAAACCCGAACTTGTTTCTGAGTGCCATTATAATGCCATCAAGTTTATGCTTTAGTCTTCCATAGCCAGTATGTTTAGATCTTCATAAGTAAATGAAATGTTTCTTGTTTATATCTACATAGATTTACACAGTTGGGTATTTGTCATCTGTATTAACCCTGGCAACACACAAATGAAATCAAGAATCACAGACACTCAGTTTAATGATCCCAATCCTATAATAATTCACAGATGGCAGGGAGAATATATATTGTTTAAGTTAAAGTCATTAAATAGTAGGAGCAACAAAACTAAAATTTCTACTGGAGAATCTTTTATATACAACTCAGAGTTCAAATGCTGGGCTATATTTTCGTCTGATGGAGCTAAACTGATTGGTAGTAGATTTGCAAGTTTTTGAAATAGGAGAACAGAGGGAGGAAGGAAGTAATTTAAAGACATGATTTCTAATTTGTAGCGTCCATTTGTAACGTTCTTTGGGGTAATTTGCTGATGACAGTCAAGCTTAAGGAGATAGATCAAGCTAATTCATTAACTACTCTATCTTCTCAGAGAGGATTAGAGACAGGGGAGAAACAGGCCTGCAGAACTTCAAGTACTGAGGGATTTCTGCAGATTCAGTTAGCAGACAAGACTAACAAAAACCACGATGGATCATTTGTCTGAATTATGTTTTCAGTCAGTACTCCAAGGCAAGAGTTCTCAAATCCACAGTAACAGTAGCAACTCGATGTGCCTCCACTAATCACTCTCCGTGCTAATTTTATGTGTTCTTAGAGCTTTTATCCTATCTCAGCAGAACCCCGAGGAAGTTATTTCTCTTCTTTACCTGTGAATGTTGAGGAATGGAAATTGAAGAATTTGATCTCATAGAGCAGGCAGTCCTAATTAGGACTGAGACCCTAATTCTCTTTCCACTTATCCTCATCTTCCCAGTCCATTGTTTTATTCCAGTCTTCTCATTCTTTACAGGAAGAAAATGTTTTTTTCTCTCCCTAACCAGAAGCATCAAGTTATTTCGCAATGTTAAGTTGTATGTGGGCTGGAGGGAGGGGTGTTATATCAAGTGCGCATGCACCCATGTATGAGCAGGTGGACAGAGCTCAATGCCAGGTGTTGTCTTCAATTGCTCTCACCTTACCTTTGAAGACAGGATCTTTTAGGGAACCTGGAACTCACCAGGTTCCTCCTGACTCTGTCCCCGGCACAGGGTTGCATGTACACACCACCGTGCCTCAATTTTTCTGAGTGCTGCAGATGTAATTCTCATGCTTGCGCTGCGAGCACTTTACCCACTGAGCCTTCTCCCAGTCCGTTGTCACGTTCCAAAGGGAAATGGCATAACAGGAGACAAAACAAGGTAAAAGACAGAAGCGATCTTGGGGAACCATGCAGGCTATTTTAAAGAGCATGAGGGGCTGCTGCAGTTAGAAGGGTGTCCCAGCTGTCTTCCTTTCTTTATTGTGAGTTTGACCCTTGAATAAAATAGTTGATTTCTTTCAAAGTCAGATTTCTCTTCTCTATCCCTGGGAATACTGCAAGATCAATGAAATAATATAGCAAGTAGTAAGTGATCAGTAAAATATGGTGATTTCATGATTGCCATTAGGATTAGACTGCTCTCTCAAAGTAATCGGGTAAAAGTAACAGAGACCATTTCTGTACTCTGAAAATTGCTCATATCTCACAGAATATTTTGGAAGCATCTCAGATGTTTACCTTTCCAAGGATGAACACAGTAGTGTTCAAGAATGGATTATTAAAAAGGCTGATTTTTGGCCACAGTTCAGACCTATAGAGTAACAACCTCTGGTTGAACGATTAACAGGAGAGGAGAGCCAATGGAATGGAGTTACTCGATCTTAATGGAAGCATAGCTAAAAGAGAAACAAACAGACAACAGGAGTACAACGGACTTAAGGATATAACCCTGATCTTCATCATTTCATACAAAATAAACTTGAACCTAAAGAAAGGGGAACAGAGTGCTCAAAAGGGAATAAAGTGGGAATTGTCTCATTTAGTAAAGCGCTTCCCACACAAGCATGAAGACTGTTTGGAACTGACACCTAAGTAAAGTGTCAGGCATGCACCTTAATTCTAGCATAGGGGATTGGGACATAGGAGAACCCCTGAGGCTGGCTGGCCAGACAGTCTAGGTGAATTATTGAGCTCCAGGCTCAGTGGGAGAGAGAATGAGACAGGGTGTAGATCTCCAGCCTTCACACGCATGCACACACATGCACTCACACACATAAACATGGGGTGGGGCCAATTTATTTCTGTGTATTACACAGAATCTCAGGTCAGAAAAGTGAGTCCTTAAAAGTAATATAAGGAACGGGCTGGAGTGATAGTTCAGCTCTTAAAACATGGGCTGCTTTTGAAGAATGCTTGAGTTCAATTTCCAACACCCATATGGTAGCTAACAACCATCCTAACTCCATTGCCAAGAGAATCTGATGCCCTCTTTTGGCCACACAGGTGCACTTATATGCAGACAGTACATTTGTACACATAAACATAAAAATAACAAATAAAATATTTTTTAAAAGGTAACATAAGTTTTCACACTAATTTAGCCCCCATAGTCAGTTACAGTGCAACTTGCTCATCTTGAAGAATATTAGCAATCTGGCAGGCAGAGCTGCTGTGTAGAGATAGGGGAATTTATAAAGGTTATTTAACGTATTTAATAACAACCCAGGCAGGGTTGTTCACACTTGTAATTTCAAAACTCAGAAGTATGAGACTGTAGAATTACCATAACTTTAAGACAAACTTGGGCTATGTATATAATGAACTTTGGGACAACCTAGGCTAGAAATTGAGACCCTGTCTCAAAAAATATCAAAATGTAGCATGAAATATAATTATAAAACAAATATAGGAATATGAAATTGTTTATGTGTTCAAAGCAAGAAATCAATAGAATTGCTGAACTATGTCATAGACCAAATATGCTTTTGAATAAGAAATGAGCTGGACAGAAGAAAACAAAAGAAACATCCTAATTAGTATGAACAGTAATAACATCAAAATTATCTGGAACAAATACAGACTCAAGGCATCACTTATCTCTTCACCATCTGAGATTTCAAGGCCACAAGGCAGAGCATATATCACATGTAGAAATTTCTCTCTCATTCAGGAAACAAATCTTCTTTGGCTTATGTTCCTAACCATTACTAATTTTCTATATTCAATGTAAATTTCTAACCAAGGAGACTCAGGAGTATAGATCACCATTGCCCCGTGAATTGTCAGGACTGTGTGCTGTCTGGTCTCATCTGAGCATGCTCGCCCTTCTGTATTTAGAAATTTATCTATTTCCAGTAGTGTTCATAAAAAGCTACCTAGGCATTATTAAGTGTCAACAATAATAAAAGTCATCACCTAGGTTACTTGCAAACCATAATCAGACATTTAAACCATTTTAAAGATTTATCTTTACTTTCATTTATATGTATGTGGGAGAAGTGTATGCCCATATGAGTACAGTTGCCTGTGGAAGCCAGAAGAGAGTGTCACACCCCTGGAGCTGGAGTTATGGAGCCATCTGAAGCAGGTGTTGAGAAACTATCTTGGTTCCTGTAGGAGATCAGCACAGCCTTCTCATCACTAAACCAACGCTCCAGCCTCACGTGTTGACTTTCAGTAAGCTTTTCTTCTACTAAAGTTTCTGCAAATGCTCAAATGAAGCCTCCAAGTTCATAAACTCCTCTGGTGATTACATGTCATGTCGACCACCATGTGACTGTAAACTTCAGTCCTCTTTTCATCCCACAGGGTGCTGTTACACAAAGTTCTTTCTAGAAGCTCTTGATTCTTTTCTCTAGGTATTAGTGTTCAAGGTGTGAACACTTGTTGGATCTCCAAATTAAACCTCAGGAAAGCCAAGAGTTTTTGTAAATTTTTGTAGGATAGACAAATTATATAATTGGAGTAAATGCACCTTACACATAGACATTTTAGTTTTTGGAGGGTTAATACATGCAAAAGTTACGAAGAGCAATTACATATCCAGTGAAAATAAACCAGATTTTCTTCCTGCTTGTGGCTTTGGGCTCTCCGTTTACTGACCCTCGACACAATCACAGCATTTGTGTGCAAATATCCATGGAGTAGTCAGACTTATTACAAATCTGGTACCACTGTTCCTTTTAAAGTAATTGAAATTTTACGTCTGCTGTTTGGTAGTTTGCATTTCTCACTCAATCTAAGTTGATTCTTATCATCAGTGTTGACAGCTGGCCTCCATGTCAGCCAATTTATGGAGCTTCTGCTGTTTATTTGTGAATCCTCTGTTCTTCGACGCTCAAGTTGTATCTCAAGTCTTTTTTTCCTCATAAGCAATGATGCATACCCATTCCTACACAGAAGCTTTCTTTCTTTCTTTTTTAATGAAGAAAAAAAGTGTGTATTTCGAATCATCCTTTAATGCCAACACTTGGGATGAAGAAGCAGACAGATCTCCGTGAGTTCGAGGCTAGCCTGTTCTACGTAGTGAGTTCAAAGCTAGCTGGGGCTACAGGGACACTCTGTCTCAAAAACACCAAAACCAATAAAACAAAACAGAACTGGCCAAGTGAGACTGCTTGGCTGATTACAGTTTTGTTGGTGACATCCAAAGCATGGTAATCAGGAGCCAGGCGAACATAGGCCTTCTTCTCTCCACCAGGTGGATCAGGGTATTTACTTTGGCCGCATCGGTGATGCATTGCTTCACAGCCTGTTTGTTCTGGTGCTTGTTGGCCTTGACATCCACAGTGAACACAGTGTGTAGTCTTCTATCTTCATGCTGACTCAGTGGTCCAGGGAACCTGATGATGGCACAGTGGTCAGGCTTGTTTCTCCTGGGGGTGCTCTTGAGAGGGTGTTTGAGCTACCTCTGGAGCCAAAGGGTCTTGGTCCTTCAGAAGAAGGTGGGGGAGGGGTGGATCCTCTCCTTTCTGTGGTTCTGAATGCCTTCCAAAACTGCGTTCTTGGCTTTCAATGTGCTCACTTTGGCTTTGGGAAAGGCAGGAGTTTCCATTTTTTGCTTTAGGCACCATCTTGGGGAAAATGATAAGCTTTCTTCTTAATTCATAAACAAGTGGAATTCTTTAACAAAATAGATCCATTTAAAATTTGACAATGTTTGTTTCTTTGTTTGGTAGTTGTTATTGTGGGTTTTTTTTGTTGTCTTTTTTTTTTTTTTTTTTGAGACAGTCTTCTTGTAGTACCAGCTGGCCCAAGACTAGGCTGGGCTCGATCTCATATAGGTCCATCTATCTCTTCCTCCTTGGTGCAGAGACTAAACGCATGTATCATCATCCAAAGTAAAATCTGACCACTTTTCACAAATATTTCATAAAGGTTTGTAGTCCTGGCAGGCACAGTGGCACACATCTTTGATTCCAGTACTCATGCTGGAGGAAGAGGCATATGGATCTCTGTGAGTTTGAGGTCAGCCTGGTCAACATAGCAAGTTGCAGGCTAGCCAGTGCTACATAGTGAGACCATATTTCAAAAACAAAACAAAAGATTGCGTCCCTCCATACACACATATGTAAGCAGTTCTTTCTCTTTTCTTTACTATTATATTTCCTGTTACTTCAATTATATTAAGAACAAATTTCATAGTGTTACAGTTTCAATTTTATTTTTTGGCATTTTCATGCTTTAATCCACCGTATTAGTAAAGGACCAGGAACTATCTGTCTTGGTCTCTTGGCCTTATTCCAAGAGGACAGTTTGGTTTCCTTATAGGCTGGTATGAACTTGGTGTGTACATAGCGTATGTATGTGTAAGATGTATGTGTCTGTGTTTGTGTGTGTCATTGCAGACAGGCAGGAGTCACGACGTGTGTGTGGAGTAGTGAGGGAGTCAGTCCTCACCTTCTGCAAAGCCTTAGGCGGGTTCTCTTGTAAGACTGCACCAGAGGCTAACTGGCCTGGGAGCCTCCCGCGCTCACCTGTCTCCACCTCCTGCTCTGCTTCCCTTGGAGCACTGGGACTGTAGAGGAGCTTTGCCAAGCCACTTTATGGCTTAGATTCTTTAGACTCAAACTCAGGTCCTCATGCATGCATAGTAAGCACTTTATCCTCTGAACCATGTCCCAACCCAGGTTTTTAAGTTATTTTCAATATTAAGAAAATTATCTTTGCTGCCATTAAGCATTTTCAAATGTATTAGCTGACATTTTATATTGATCGTCATCTGTTATGGACCTGGTTCTCCCTCTATTCCTAGTTCTGTGCAAGGGAAGAAAGCAGCAACAAGGCTTGGAGAAGCCCGTGTCTTTGGGAGGCTTGGCAGAGAGAGAATGAATGGAAAGTAACCTCAAGACTTTTACCTTCAGGACTTCTATTTATTTCTATTTTATGTGCATGAGTGTGTGTGTATGTGTGTGTGTGTGTGTTTTACATATATGTAAGCGTAGAGAGCCGCGGATTGCTGCGTCTTAAAGATGGCGCCTGCTCCCGCCTTTCACCATCCCGAGGGTGGGTGCTCTCTGGAGCAAACAGCTCCATAATTGGCTGTGGCTGAGGTCTGGCCCTGCTTCCGCATGTGTGCGCCTATCTGCTTTCACCACGTGGTAGTTTGGGGTTGGCTGGCAGGAGGGGATTTAACTCTGTGGCCGGCTTTTCCCGGGAGGACAAGTAAGGCAGGAGAAGTAGTCAGGAAAAGTAAGTTAGGAGAAGAAGTTAAAAAGTTAAAAAGCCAAAAGGTTGTTCAAGGTTCCTGAATAAACTGCATTTGGAAGAGTCCGGGGTCGCGTTTTCCTTGCTGGACGGAGAGACGCGACATGTAAGTGCACTATGTGTGTGAAATGCTCACTGAGGACAAAGGAGGGCCTCAGATTCCCTGGAGCTGGAGTTACAGATGGTTATTAGCTACCCTGTGGATGCTGGGAACCATATGTGGGTTCTCTGCAAGTGCAGCCAGTGCTCTAACCACCGGGCCCTCTCTTCTACATATGTTCAATATTTTGACACAGCTTTTCTGGAGGCAACTTATTAACTAATACATTCAGAACAGCACTGGTGAAGAGAGTCCAAGTAAGCGAATGATGTTAAATCAAAATGCAGTTGGGATGCTTTCAGGTGGGAACGAGGGAAGACCTTGACAGTACCAACCAGCTACTGGGTTCATTTTAAAGTCTCAGTACAATGAAAATATTTGTCTTTCAGCTCTTCTCAT
This sequence comes from Eospalax fontanierii, assembly GCA_035773235.1. Taxonomy (NCBI): domain Eukaryota; kingdom Metazoa; phylum Chordata; class Mammalia; order Rodentia; family Spalacidae; genus Eospalax; species Eospalax fontanierii. Next base: position 89,629,657 of record CM069531.1, on the reverse strand, counting down.
CTCCCCTTTTACCTTTTGGTGCCACTTTATGGTTGTTTTTTAAAATACTTTATTTAATTATTTTATTTTATATGTATGAGCGTATGGTGTGTAAGTGCACTCATGTCATGCAGTGCCTGTGGAGGTCAGAAGAAGTCATCAGATCCCCCTGAAACTGGATTAACAGATGGTTGTTAGCCTCCCTGTGGGTGCTGGGTCCACTCGAAGAGCAGCCAGTGCTCATTCAGGCTAAACCACCTCTCCAGTTCCCATTTTTGGTTTCTTGAGACGACATCTTGCTATGTACGTCATGCCAGGCTGACCTCCATCTCTCAGTGATCCACTTGCCTCTGCTTCCCTGGTGTTTAGATTAACAGCATTCCTGCCTAGCCCAACCCCTTTACATTTGCATAAGGAATATCTCAGAATCTAGTGTGCCTTACATATATTTCAACACAGAAGAATCTAAGAGGTCCATTAATGTCTGGCACTTTGTCTAATTCATGTTCTCCTTGTTTATTTATAACAGTTAACAAGTATATTTTCAAAAATACTTTAAGAGGTGGATGCAAATGTCAGAATCTCAGAATCTATTTGAGACCTAATCAGCCTATCAATCATCTCTTTTGATTTCATTTAAAATTATCTAAGTCACAACTCCAAAGTGAGTCCATTCTTAAGTAAAACCATTCTTTACATGTCAAGCCATTCCGTTGCTCTATAACATTGATGTAGACAGACCACTCACTTCAGAAATAAGCAACTTCTCATTCTTCTAAGCACTTGGCTGTTTAGGCATGATCTCAACTAGCTACTTTTATACATAAACATCTCAAAATGTCACCAGCCTGCCTATTTCTCGGCACCTGGAAATTCGTATTATTGAATTTTAAATGATATTAGGGTTATAATTCTAAAAACATGAGCTATATTCTCTGCTGAGCTGATTTATCTCCAAAGTCACAATCTCTCAGTACATATAATGGAATTCCAATCTAACTCTACATGTCCCGCTTCATTAATCCCCAGATCTCAAAGCATCTCTAACAGGAGTGATGTTGCACATTATAAAATAAGATTTCTCAAACTCTGCCCATCTGTTAGTGATACGAGCAGTCCGAGTCTTATATATAGAACATATATACATTTCCTGCTTTGCATTTTCCTTCAAATACTTGCTCTTGGCATTGTAATGCGTCTTACCGTCCTAACAGACAAGTCATTCATTAAACTGTCAGCACCTTGCTACTTTGCTTCTAAAGGAGGTTCCTTTCTGTTTTCTGTTTCTGGTTGGATGAACCATTTCTGGTTGTCATGACCCGAGTCATTACTCTCCTATGAGTGCAAAGGAGTTGTTCTTGTCAACATATGCAAACCAAAGCTCTATTTCTTTATTTCTAGCCATCTAACACTTAACTTGTGGAAGGCATTCATGGGTTGGAGTACCAGCTTGCACTTCATAAGAGTTCAGTTGGTGCCCATATAAGTCAACTCTTGGCTAAGAGATCTAAGGAAAGGACATTAAAAGCCTGAGGTAGAAGAAACAAGTAACAATCAAAAATGTGATTAATTTTAAATACTGTTTAAAAATATTAAAGGAAATCAAGAAAAGCAATGATCTACCCACACCCATTATTGGAACTCCTTGGAACAGATTGAATAGAAAATTATGAAAATACTTATTGACGTGATTTTTAAAGAATCTAAGAAGATATGTGATGTGAAATAATGAAAAATTAATTTGTGACAAATTACAATGAGGTCTGTTCATTTTTTAATGACATTTATTTAGTGTTTGTGCCTTTGTGTGTATGAGCAAATGTGTACATAGTAGGGCAGCATGTACCACATGCATCTGAGGAGATCAGAGGACAAAGTGCAGGAATCAATTCTCTCCTGTTGTATTCAGCTTCTGGGAATCACACCTTGTCATCAGACTTGGCAGCAAATCCTTCACCTGCTGAGCCACCTCACCAGCCAGGCTATTGGATTTTATATTTGATTTTATGGTTTATATTTTAGAAGATCTTTCCTTTATGATGAATTTAGTGTTCCCTGGAAAGGTAAGAATACAGTTCATGTTTTGACCACTTGAAGAGCTTAAATTATAGTCTCTGAAATATGAAGATTTTTCCTTATATATTTTTCTTTGTCATTTTGCCTAAGTCATGAATTTTCCTACTTAACAGAAGATGGAAAAAAAAAAGTCAAACAAATTTAAATTTCTCAAATTGAGATCTTAGTGAAAAGTATAATTCAAAGTTGACAGAAAGCAAACCAAAATCATTAACTTCAATAGAAACATAAATACCCACCCATTCTTGCTGACTGTTCCTCCTGTCATCCTCTCTAATGGAGATTACAAAGTTGGTGACAAAATATTAAAATATGATAACAGGCAGACTCTCTCTCACATCATCTTTCTGACTTATAATGACTTGGTTTTTCAATCAGGGATAAAGGCAATGATGTGTTATGTCGCATAGAATTTTTTATTCTGTTATTGGCACTGGGCTAAAAAAGACACCTCACCAATCAGTGGAGTCATTGCCTATTGTATGACATGTGCTTTACCTGCCTCCATGTTTGTTGACTGTGAAGTAACATACTCTCCTCCTCTTCCTCATAAAAAAGGCCTGGAGAGAAAAAGCTAATTTCATCTGCATCACAAGGATATTAAGTGGCCTATTTTCCCTATCTTACAAGGAAAAAAAATGAAAATGAAAACTAAATGAAATCATATTAATTTTTGAACAAATATTACATTTGTGAACACATCTAGAATATCACATTTTCCTTTAATTGCCAAGAAAATTTATCTCATTTTATACTGAAATAAGAGAATGATTCCTTCATTTGCTAATTTTATACTGTCTGCATTCTATAATTTAGACCTTAGCTTCACAAAACATCAACTATCAAAATGTTATCTTTCTAATTCATGTCATTATTTTGTTATATGTAATATGTGACTACCTTAAGCAGTGAAGGGAAAGATTCACAGTAGGTTTCGGGTGTATATCTGCAAACTGTGTTCTTCTTGATGGGTTGCCCTGCATTTCTTATCTTTGATGAGGTGCATATGTATCTGGTCAAATATGGTAGTGCTCCTTTTACTCTTGATTTATACGCTAGCCAGAAAGTCCATATGTAGCAGCCTTTGGTTGAGCCAAGATCTTGGAATCTTTTTTCTCCACAGGGATCTTATTCAACTCTTCCATCATGTAGGTAATAGTTTCTGGAGCTAAGATGGGGAAACGAACAGGATACAAAAATTATTAAATCATTTATGAAATATTAGCTCTAATGTCATTATTTAAAAGATAATCATTTGTGAAAAACTACTTATTGAGGGTAAAAAAATCTGGGACTGGAGAGATGGGTCAGTGATTAAGTACATGTGCTGCTCTTGCAGAGGACCCAACTGATTTTCCAGCAACCATATCCTTCAGCCTAAACACTGCCTGTAATTCAGCTCCAGGAGATCTAGCATGTTCTTTTGGCCAGACAGGCACCTACACTAAGATTCACAGACACACAAATACGCGCACACACACACATAGTTAAGAATATATTTTTTGAAGTGAATGGAAATGAAAAGAGGGGCAAGCAGAGGAAGCAGTTCTGTATATGTACTAGTCTATTCGGATTCAAGTCATCTTTGCAAATGCCAGCAAGTACTGAGTAATACTACTTCTGTAGAAGATGGACCCAGGAATGAGCTCTGATTGACTTTTGGGTTCAGCATGTCACTTCCCTATCAAAGAAAATTCTTGGCATAGTCTTTTGGGGTTTCTTGTGTATGTGTGTTTAGATCTGTTGTACAATTTTAAAAGTCAGAACAATGGGTACCATACAGGTATTGCTACTAATTTTTAAACACATATTGTCTTCTAAAATAAAACTTTCACTTCCAGTAGCTTGACTTAAAGTATCTATTCTTAGACTTACAATATCATGATAGGTGTGAATTCAGAGATTATTTTCTTCCGTGTCTCCTAATAAAGAAATTCAAGACCAGAAAGTTTAAGTGTTAGAGAACAAGCTCCTTCTTTCTAAAATATTGAAATATTTATTTGTATGAGTGTTTTGCCTGCACGTATGTAAGTGCATAACATCTGTGCAATGCCTTGGGAGGCCTGAAAAGAGCCTGAAGTCCGTTAGAACTGGAGTTAGCTACCATGTGGGTACTGGGAGCCAAAGTCTGGTACTCTGCAAGAGCAACCAGTGCTCTTAAGCACTTAACCATCTCTCCAGTTCCAAGCTAGTCCTTTAGGAAAGTACGTTACCTGTTTTCTCCACCATCAAATCTTCACCAGTTGTAGTTGGCTAGATAAATAATGCAAGAAACAACAGTTTAAAGCATTTCTACCTTTAAAATAATTTTTGGGGGTTGAAGGTGGAATTTTGCACTAAAAATGTTTCTTTAAGCAGTTATAGGCACTGTCACTGGAATCTAAACAATAACCAACACAAATAGTCTCATAGTTCTCAAGCTCACTAGTCACTTGCTGTCTTTGGTGTTTTTGAGCAAATCCTATAATTACAGTGAGGACATAGTATAGATTTCTCAACACAGTTTAATTTCATATAAATAAAGCACTGTTCCCACAAATAAACTTACAATAGCCAAACTATAGCAATGCATTTTCTTGGAGGATGTGGAACATAAAACTACATAATTTTTTTCATACCCAAATTAAATGTCTAAAAATATTTCCAAATCAATGTTCTGTTTCATGGCAATTAGAAAACTCCCAAGAAGATGTAATGAGTAACACCAAGGAGCAAAATATGAAGTACCAATGTGGTTGAATAATTAATGCCAGTGAAAGTTCAAAGAGTAGACAATTTTGGTGTGTGGTACAGAAGACTGAACTGAGGACCTCATGCATGTCAATCAACTGCTCTACCAACTGAACTATATTCCCATTCCTGGGAAACAAATATTGATTATCACCAAGGAGAGATAAAGGCCATTGTGCATTAAAGGACAGGATGTATAAAATACTCACAGATGATTAAGGCTATGTATTCATAAGTAAGGAAGAAGACCCAAAGATTAGTCCTATCTGATAGAGACCTGATTGAGGGTGCTCTCACACACACAGTGTTTTGAAAACTCATAGAAAACAGTAGTGTAATGGTCAAATAATTTATGAACTGTTAAAAAAACCTAGCATTACTCGAATCAACATACACTGCTATATACTTTTTAGAAATTAATCTGTTAGATCCTGCATGTCTCAATTCAACTTGAATACGTAAAGGATTCTGTAACATATTAATCAAGTCATAAAAATTTTGGGATGTATTCTACACCCTTCTCCGTAGCAGATGAGGTTCTATTGTGTACGGTAGATGATAGAGTTGCTTTGAGTCAGCTTGGGAGTGAGTAATTTTAAAACACAGACTTAAATCTTGAATTTATTTTGACTCATCAATCCATCAGAAAACAGACAGGATTCTAAGTAAGGATGAGTAAATATGCATTCCTCAATAAATCTGCTTATTCAACTTTATTACTTTATAATTCAATAAATACTGGTATCCAGAACCATGAATGTCTTAATGCAAGAGGCATGAATTTATAATAATTAATTCCTATTTACACACAAATACCAGAATGAACTTCGAGTCTCATTTCAGAGTGAAGAACATATCCAAATATGTTTTGCTGTATAAAGTTACCTCTTTTTGGATAAGTTATTAACTACAGAGTTAGCAAAAAACAGTCCTACAAAAGTTATCAATCAGTAGTATGAAATTTTCTTTTAAAAAATCATTCAAAACAACTTTCTTTGTAAACAATAACCAACTGATTAAGCATGATTCCTTGTTTAGTGGAAGATTTTAGAAACTGAAAACTAGACGTATTCAAAACACTCATTTTAGAATGTTAGTTTTTAGTCAGAAAGATACATTTTTTTCATCTTTTATTAAAATCGAACCCCAACCTCAAAGTAAAGGAGAGATAAAAAAATAATGTACTAATATTTAATTACTTGTGCTTTGAGAGTCTCACATCCACTGTATTTAAGATTCTTAAAAATGAATAATACTCAGATATCACCAATATAATTTTAGATCTTACTTTCATTGAGGGGAGGGTTGTTCCAAGTCAACTGATTCTGGAAATACTAGTATTCTTAGTTTAAAATTCTTTGTACTTCTTATTCAATAAAATACTATATTTCATACTATATTTGCTTAAGGAAGAGCTATCCCTGGCTGTTGTTCACATCCAAGTTTGAAGCTTTAATAAAAACCAAACAAACTTGACAATTAAGTGAACAGCTTTGGGGTTTAAAGATGGTCTCTGTCTAGAAGCCCTGGACAAAGCCGCTCCTGATGCCCCACTAAAAGAGCGCTGTAAAGACAGAAAAGATGTAAATTTATGACCTTATAAACTAAGATTGACAGGCAACCTAAGGCCTGAATCTGGAAGGAATTTTTCATAATTGGAAGTACTTGTCAACTAATGAAACAGAGTAACTCTGACAGCAGGAGAGATGGTGGAGAGCTACCAAACCTGATCCACAACCCTCAGGCCCAGGCAGAAGGCGGGTCTCACCTGCTGACCTGGAATCTCTCAAGGTAAAACTCTTTTCCCATGCTCCTTCATAGTCTTTTATTGTATGTTCTCAAAGCTGGAGCTTCCAAAGAAAAAAGTAAGCGCTGAGGATTCACTCTGCTATGTAGAAACTACAGAATCCAGAAGGGTTCATGAGTCCAGGGAAAGTGCGGTGATTTTTACAGAGACATCCAATTCACTCACATTGTCCAGTGTTTCACTGTGGACCTGAGGGGAATTTCCAGATTCTCCCACACTACCGAGCAATTAGCTGGAGTTCTAATGAGAAGTTCCAGCTTCTCCGACACTACCAAGTGATTATCTATAAATCTATAAATTACTTCTGAGGGGAAGTCCCAGGTTCTCCTATGGAACCCAAAGTTGGGTGTAAATCTCAGGGGAACCTTAGTTCAGGAAACAAATGGGCAAATCATAGATCAAATTTTTCAGTCAAAACACAGAATCATAAAAACAAATATAAATTTGTTGCCTTAGGAAAATGTCCAAAGCAATAACGATGCTCATAGCAGTTCCAAAAATTATCACCTGACAGACAGTATTCTTAGTGCTAGGAAACACTCCCATCTTCATGAGATAGTTATGATTACTTCCATGTCATTAAGAGGAGACTAAGGAAAGCGTATAGGTTGAAGAAATTCACCCAAACTGAGGCATGAAAGCCAATTATACAGTATAAGTTATGATTTGAGAAATAAAAATCTAACACCAGGGCCTGGAAAGATGGCTCAGCAGTTAAGAGGGCTGGCTGCTCTTACAGAGGATCTGAGTTAGGTTCCAAGCACCCCTACAACCACTAACTATATGTAACAACAGGCAGCTAACACCAACTCTGGTTCCACGGGATTGGAAACCCTCTTCTGGCCTTCATGAGCACTGCACACATATGGTGTACTTAACATCCATGCAGGTAAAACAATCATACAAATAAAATATAAATAAATAAGTAACTAAAATTTAATGGGAAAATCTAACTCCAAAGTCTCTATTCTTAGCCATGTTTGTAAATAAAAAGAAATTAACTCATAAAGTCAGGTATAACTATCGTAGAATGAAATAAAAGAATATGACTTTGGGTCCAAGAAGATTTAGAGTTTAAGGATGCTTGCTGCCAACCCTAAAGACTTGAGATTGATACCTGGAACTCACAAGATGGAAGGAGAACTGACTCCCCTGGTTTATCCTCTGGTCATCACACATGGGCCATGTCATGTTACCACCCCTTCTCCCCCACCCTCTCTGTCACACATATTAGGTTAATAAATGTAAACAAAATTTTTGTTTGATATATGATCCATTTTCAGTTAGCTTGTGTAAATTATTACTTTATATTAACTGTAAAAGTCTGGTGATTTAGTGATACAATTCATTTTTAATTCATTTTAAGTATTAGAATAACTCTCAAATCAAACAATTTTAACTCCAGAATACTTTCTATGTATGTAGGTGAATACAATAAAGAATTTTAGAATAATGAAGGGAATAAAATAAGGATATTCTCATGAAAACCTAGCATTTCTTCTCACACTCCATCTAAAAATAACTAAAGGATACTAACTAAAGGACAATAGATATTAGAAAAGTTAAAAATGTGCTCAGAAGACAGAGGCAAATATTTCTCTGTGAGATCAAGGCCAACCTGGTCTGCAGAGTCAGTTCCAAGTCTGCTGGTGCTATATGAAGACCCTGTCTTAAAAAATGATAAATATCCTTTGTATTTCTTAGAATTTTGCAAGTGCTGCTAGGATTTGGTCACAATCATGAGGACATGGGCAATGTCTCCTACTCATTTCCAAGTAAATATTTTGAAACAGGAAATGTCTTGAAGAATTAACTTATAACATTCATAGGGGGAATGGGCATATTTCACCATGAAAAACCAATATATCCAGGACAGAGCTATCATATGACTCAGGAGAGGAGGACAACTTCTGTATATCTACTTTTCTATTCTATTTTGATGGTGGTGGTGTCCCCTTGGGCTCTATTCATGAATCTGAAATATTACAGTTACTTTATGATAAATCATTTTCAATTAAATGCACCTTGCAACAATTTCAGAAACAAAAATTTTGTTTACATTAACAATCAAGACATCACATCGTGTGATAGGTACAAACTGTAGTATATGCAGACAATGGAATGCGATTCGGTGCAAAAAATGATTTGCATCAGCAACTCATAGATGGCACACATGGGATTGTATGACTCATTAAGGTCAGTGTTGGGACTGTTGTCTGACTGGCACACTTGACTGTGTCTCTGCCCCCTGTTTCTATGTCATCATCCCTTTCTGCAGCATGAGATGGAGCCTTAGGACTTGTTTCAACCAATAAATGTGACAGAGGGAAGTTGTGTGAGTTTTGTAATCTAGGTTTTGGAGACTCTATCATCACAAAGATGTCAAGAGTTATATTTCAGGCAGTTAAAGAATAAGAGAACAAATGAGGGACACTCATAACTCACAAAGGCAGGCAGGACCTACTGTGAGGGTTTTGACTGAGATCAACTTGTACACTTTGGTCACAGCCTATCTGTCAGATAACTCCATAAGTAACTCCAAAAGAAGCTAGCCCCAAACTTCCCAGATCATCAAACAATGTGCAATCAGACTGTGCAAATCACTAAACTTGGGAATGATTTTCTACTTGGCAAAGCATTTATGAAATTGATGGCTTCAGTATTAGTCTATCTGTTGGAAATAAATGGCAAGTTTAGCAAGAAGAGGAGGGACAGAAGAGTAAAGCACAGATAGTTTAGTTTCTAGCATTCCTGTATCTAAGCTTTCCTAAAGTATTAATAATTAGAACCTTATTTAAGTTTTTAAAGTCATTTCTTTCCACTTTTATTTATAATATTTTATTCATTATTTAGGTTTTTGTTTTATGTGCACTTACAATCATGCAGGCAATACACTCATACACATAAAATAAAAATAATAAATAAATTACTTTTTTTACAAAAAACAGTCTGCTGGAGCCCACTCGTGCTTTATTCAGGGAGTACCATGGGATAATTTTTGTTATTAGAGACATTTGCATATATATTTCATAGTTGAGTCAATGTAAATATGAATTGGAATCTACTCCAGGGTCTATAAACATGCTCACTAATTTACCCAGAAAGCTGTTACAAAGGGGAATTATAACCCTCGTCCAAGGCACCTCAACTGAAGTTCACACCATAGTGTTTGTCTAGATGCAATGAGTCAGTTAGTAAATTTACTCCAACATGGAATGTGCATGCTTTTTAGTCTACCTTTTCACCTCCTCCTCAACTCCTATTCAATTGTTCCCCTCCTGTATGAAATAAAAATCATGCTTACCACAGTTGAGCAGAAAAAAATGTCAAATTTAATTCTTAGATTGTATTAAAATGTATTTCCTACGTTGTGGACACCTAAATGGAAGAGCACTTTGCCCACCATGCATGAGGAGTGGGTTCAATCTCTAGTACCTAGGAAAAAAAAAAAGAGTTTCGTAGGAAAATGCACTGCTTCCAATTATCTCTTTAAAACTGTGAGGGGGAAACTGCATTATTTTATATTCTATTAACTCCTTTATTCGATGAATATTTATGAATTCCACGTCGCATACTGCTATGAAGACAGAACAGCAGAGTAAAAGACAAAACTCCATGGAGTTCACACCCTATATCTCTCCCTGCTAATAAAGATTGAAAGCACACAGTCCATTATCCCAAGCTCCCAGGCCTGTCAGGTAGTGTAGCTCTGTGGATCCTGTCCCTCAGTTCTGTGTTTCTCCAGCTAGTTCCCCTAACCCTGAAAGTTCCCCCAGCCCTGTGAGTTCCCCCAAGAACTGGTCTCTAAGGAAGTTCTATCCTCCTTAAGCAAAGCAGCTCTGGCTTCTTAAACAACTTTCATGTATTACAAAGTATCCAAGTTTCCTGTAGCCGAGTTTCCTTTCCTGTGATAAAGTGACCTGACAAAAAGCAACTTCAAAGCAGAAAGGGCTGGTTTTAATTCACAGTCCCAGGACAGAGTCTGTCACAATAGGGAAGTCAAGGAGCCAGAAACATAAAACAGAAGGTTTTATCACATCCATAGTCAAGAGCAGAGGAAAATGAATGCAGGTATACTTCTAAGTACTCTGTTGGCTCTCTCCACTTAAGCAGTCCAGGATCCTCTGCCTAGAGAATGGTGCTACCCAGAGTGGTCTGGATCTTCTCATATCAATTTAAAAGCAAGACAGTCCCTGAAGACCATCTGATATAGCAACCCGTCACTGCAAGTGAGTCAAGGTTGTACCACATTGACAAGTAAAACCAAGCATTTCCTTTCTCTTAAAGTTCTGTTTTTATTTTTAATTTTCAAATTTAATTTACTTAATATGTATGAGTGTATTGCCTGCATGTATGTAAGTGCATCCATGTCATGTAGTACCTGTAGAAGACATCAGATTCTTCTGGAACTGGAGTTATGGATGATATTAGCCACCATGTGGGGGCTGGGATTTGAGCCCAGGTCTTCTGCAAGAAAAGACAGTGTTCTTAACCACTGAGCCATCTCTCCAGGTCTTGTTTAGTACTTTTTATGTCCTTTGATACCAATGAGGTCTTTGACGAGATAGATTATGGATTAGTTGAGAAATCAAGCATAGTCTTCATGATCTCCATATTTTATATATCTAATCAGGAATATTTAACTAGGAAAAAGAATATAATCAATGCAGTAAAAAAAATCAATAACAGCTATAAGGAAGAGCTAAAAAGAAGGGTTGTGGAAAAGATCTTGAAACAATATCAGACAGGACTATGATATACTGAGTTTGATGAGCACTCTGGATTCAGGGACATGCTGAGCAAAGGCTCAGAGGTAGAAAGGCACAGGGTAGGATCTGGGAAGAATAAAAGATAATCCAACTTCATAAATGGTTCTAGTTTGCTCTCTGTTGCTATGCTAAATATCATGACCCAAAGCAACCCGGGAGAGGAACATTTTTATCTCAGTTTATACTTCCAGTTCAGAATCCATCTCTGAGGGTAACTGTGGTGGTTTGAACGAGAATGTCCCCATAGACTCTAAGTTTTAGGACATTCTGTCCCCAGTCGGTGGCGCTGTCTTGGGAGGTCTTAGAAGATGTGGCCATCCTGGAGGAAATACGTCATTGGGGGCAGTCTTAGAGAGTTCTTAAACCTTGCTGGCTCTCTAGTCCCTGTCTGCTTCCTGTGCTTACTTGAAGATGTGAGCTCCCACTCCAGCGATGTCTGCCATCATCCCTCCCAGCCATGATGGCCTCTTGTCCCTTTGGAACCATAAACTAAATAAACTCTTTTATAAGTTCCCTTGGCCAGTGTCAATCACAGCAACCGAAAAGCAAGCTTACACAGTAGTAGAGGCAGGAACTGAGGTAAACTGTGAAGGGATGTTACTGCCAAGTATCAAGCAAGCTTGCTCTTTGACTCAGGCTCAGATACATTTTGTATACAGTAGTGGTCCACTACTTTGTATACAGTAGTGCCAGCCACACACAGTTCCTCACAGACACGACCCCAGGCCAATCAGATCCAGGTCATCCTTCAGCTGAGTTTCCTCATTTCCAGATGATTCTTGGTTGTGTCAAACTGACAATAAAATCTGACCAGAACACAGGGGAAATGGCAAGCTTGAGTGAACAGTCATATAGAAGGCAGCAAGCAGATTTTTCCTCCAGGCCAACAAAGAGCATGAGGGTGAGTGAGTCTCATTTTATCCATAGGTCTTCCAGCAGTTACATCTGAAAACACAGCTAAGAACCCATTGTGTGAAACTGTCAAATGTTGACCTTTCTGGATCCAAGATATTTTCTCATGTATTGCATGTTTTGAATTAACATTGTTTTGTCTCTGAAAATTCACATACCCAGTGCTAGGGTTCAGTGATATTTGCAGGAATTAAAATATATATATACTATTAAGGAAATACTTTATATTCTTAATGCCAAACTACTAGATTATCTGTTCATTATTTTTAATTGTGTTGTTTTGGTTTGGTTTTGCTATTAATATACATATATATATATGTATATATATATATATATATATATATAAAATTTTTGAGCTGCCTAAATTTGCTCCTTATTTATGCCAAATATTGTTATTATTTAAACTGTATCATGAGCAATTTAATGTTTTCTAATTTGTCTGTCCCACCTAATATTATCTTATTCATATATTTTGTTTTCATTTCTTCTTCCCTTTTTCTGTCTTGAGACAAGGTAGCACATTGCCCAGAATAGGCTCATCTCTCTATGTAGCTAAATATTGCCTTGAACATCTGATCCTCTTGCTTTTCCCTCTTGAGTGCTGGGATCAAAGGTGTCTTACCAGGCCTGGTTTTATCCAGTGCTAGAGACTGAGCCCAGGATTTCCTGCTTACTAAGCAAGTACTCTACCAACAGAGCTACATTCCCAGTCAGCACTGATGTTTCTAATTAATACTTTAATTAAACTCAAATACTCATCACATGACCTTTATGAGAAAATTAAGCACAGATAAAGGATTAGATGTCACAAGGACAAATAGATTCATAAAGTTCTGCTGTTACTGCATAATACTCATTTCACTGTAGAAACTAGAATAAAAGTCAGCACACATCACCCTGTATAGTCAATAGAGTATTGTCTAATAAATGGTTTATCTCGCTTATGCATTAGATACCACCCTCAACAAGCTTTCTATTGTCCTATATGACACTGTATGCTAGAATGCAGTATTCCTTTTAAATCTCTCAAATAAAAGAGGCGAGCTCCAGCTTGAGGCCAGACAAGAAGGCTGTGAGCCATCAGACAGTTTTCATCACAGCTGGCCAGGCCTGGGCAGTTTCAGACAAAGGACTTCCGCCTTTATCTGGCCTTATTTTGATGTCTCATTCAACTGAAGATAAAAGGAAAGATGTGCTTTGAAATTTAACCACTAGGGTTGCAAAGAAATCAGCATGCAAATGTCACCCATACATGAATTCAGGATGAAGTCTACATTTGTCAGTGCGGACTCTAGCTTTGCTGGTGTTTTTGCCTAGGAAAGCAATAGGAAGGGAAATGTAGATGTGTGGGCGCTGGATGGAATCCAACTGGGATTCTTTATCACAGAAATGCTATTGACAATGAGACTGGAAACACACAAACATGCGTCTACAAGACTGTGTTTGTATGTGTATATATTCATACACATATAAGCATATATATTGCATACGGAGGGAAGAGAGAAAGAAAGAGAAAAGAGAGCAATAGTGAAATACTAGGCAAAGAAACAATATCAAAAGGAAAATTAGAGAATTTGATCTTACAGTACCTTTGGACCTGGGTAATTAACAACTGAAAAATGAACCACAGAACTTAGAACATTCTTCTTCTCAGGGAAACTCTACATAGGCATTCTCAAATATGATAACAGTTGTGTCATGAAAATGAAATCATCTGGGGGACAAGTTTGTCTCTAAAAATGTGTGCTCACCTATAGGAGGCGATGGTGACCTGTGAAAGTGGGATAAAGTTGCTAATGTTATGTTGCTCATATGTACAGAAAGAAAATTTACAAGTTGTCAAACATGAGTTGATTCCTTTTCAAAGAAAGGATGCATGTGTGTTTATCATTATCATATATTTCCTCATGCTTGTCGCTTAGTAGCAATTTCCTAAATTTTGTATTGAACATTTGTGTATTACATACAGAACATCTTAGTCAACCTTAATCATTTCATACCTCCTTCCTCACTGGCATCCCATCCACATAGTTTCCCAACTGGAATCTACACGTTCTGTCATTTGTGTTAAGGCCTATTACATCAAGTCAGTGTTCCCAGACATTCCTCAGTGCAAGTTCATCCACTGAGCTCCAGTCTGCCTATAGAGAGTCCCTCGCTTCAGGAAGATCGACTCTTCCTCAGCTAGCAGTAATCATCTTCCAATATTTCTTCACCAAGGACTGGGATCTGCTGTCCATTGCCTCAGTTCTATGCTGGGTTTTTGTCTGTTTGAGTTTGCATGGGTCCCACACATGCTGCCATGATTGCTGTAGGTTCACATATGCAGGTTCCCAAGAGCTTATAGGATGCTATGTCCTTATGGGCATGCACCTCCTCCATGGCTCTTGCAATCTTTCCAGCTCTTCTTTCGCAATGGTCCCTGAGCCCTGAGTAGGTGAAGTTAATATGGGAGTCCTGTTCAAAGACTAGCATTCTGCAGTCTCTTAATCTCTATATTTTGTCCATTTGTGAACTTTTGTGTTCCTGATTCTCTATTGCATGAGGGAGATTCATTAATGAGAATTGAGAGATTAAGTAGATTAAGATCTCTTTACCCCTTGCTCTATGATCCTTGGATCTTAGGTGTAGAGGTTGCACTGTAGATGTGTCACTTAGACTTGGGAAATTCACAGACTGTGTGTGATCAATTGTGGTACTAGGTAATAGTCTCTGTGTGGTACAAAAGAAACTTCTTTGATGAGCCATGACTGGGATTTGTCTGTAAATATAAATACAATATTTTGCACATGGTAAGAAATTACATTAATCTATTGATGTGACAGTCCTGGGGTTTTCTCTAAGACCTATGACCCCTCCAGTCATAGGTTATTTGGCTATGTCTACAGTACCAGACATGAGTTTCCTTCCATTATTGAGTGGCCTTTCTGTCCAATTAGGTAGCTGTTGATCACCCCCAAGATAAAAGTGTCACTAGTGCACCAATGCCACGTGCTGTTCCAGTCACTGATGTGATCATTTGGTTTTGAAGCAGGTGTTGGACCATCAATTAATGTTCTCCCTTAACAGCTTCCATGGTGCTCTGGAAAGCTATGAGAGCCAGCCTTCAGGGAGAGTGCCTTTCTGGTTGATTCCAGCTCCCTTGATCTAAATCCTCTGCCTAAAGTATGTTCTATCTTCAGGAAAATAGGGTCTTATCTTCAAGTTCTGGGAGGCAATCAGGAATGTGGCAATAGCCTGTGTAATTTGGGGAGTCTCTTGGACAACCTGGCTAACAACTCAAAGGAAGATTTCTCCTGCCTGGCACTGTTTCTTGCTATGTAGCCTTGGAATTCTTGTTCTGTATGTAGACTCCTACAGAGGTATTGTATGAATAATTTCTCATTAGGTCATTGGATTAATATGATTCCTTCTGATTTTTTACATGAACTATGAATTATTTTCTCTTCTCTCTAACCCAGTCTAACTCTTCCTCCATACCCTCCCCATTTTCACCATTTCTCCCTTGAAAATTCCTGCCTCCTATGTTCCTACCTCACTTGAGCTCCTTCTTTCAATTTCCAAAATTTTTAACTTCAAATAATTTGTATGAATTTGTGAGAATCTTCTGTTTTGTTCTTTATGTTTACCATTAAACATTTTGAGAGAATGAATATGTATTACGTTCCTTACCCCCACCTCCAAACATGACAAAACACAGTGTCTAAAGATTTTAGGGCAATGGCTATAATAATACCCTTTTATGGCACATGCCTGCCTACACATGTTTCCTAACTGATAGAATGTGCAGCATCAAGAGTGAGTTGCAGTGTAATCTTATTATAGTATTCTCTGTTTTGTATTTATGTATATTAAAATATGTTTTGATTGATGTTTTTATTTTATGTGTATGAGTGTTTTGCCTTCAAGTATGTAAGCACAGAAGTTGTGATGTAAGCACAGAAGTTGTGTGCAGTTCTGGGGGAATAAGATTCTCTGGGACTGGAGTCTGCCATATAAGCACTGGGAAACTGACTAGGGTCCTCCCCAAGAATAACCACTGCTGAGCCATCTCTCAGCCCCAGTTACATCAATATTTAATAAAAGCAAGAACATTTGTTATTTCTACTTCAACCTTATTTTTTGATACAATTCTGTCCAAGAACCTGAAGCTCACTGCTTTGGTTAGACTAGTTAGTCAGAGAGGCCAAGGAATTCACCAACCAGGGCTTGGGTCAGAATCAGTATGTAGTCTTGACCAGCTTTTGTATTAAAAAAAAAAAAATTGGTGCTGCAGGATTTGATCTTAGATCGTCTTGCTTTCAAAGTGAACACTCACTCACTGATCCATCTCCCAGTCCTGTAAAGGAATGAACTCTTAGAAGAAGAAATCATGGAGAAAATTCATTCCATAGGTATGGCAATGATTTTTGGATCTGACATCATCAAAAGTGTAAACGACAAAAGGATGGTAAATTAGAATACAACAAAATGATAAAATTCTGTGCATTAAAGGACACAATCAACAGAGTTAACATGGAACTAACCGAACAAATATGTTAAAGGCTAATTTCACCTTTGTAGCCTGTTTAAGGATGACTGAAGGTACCTGAAATCTTTTCTTTGAAAACAGAAGGAATAATAGGGGCGGTGACGGGAAGGAGCGTTAACCAAAACTAAAGATATATGAAAAAGCCTTACTCCATTGTAAATCAATTATAAGTGGGGTCTCCTAAAACTCAAAGGCTATTTTATAACAGAGGAAAAATCAATTAAGTGAAGAGGAAGTCCATGGGGTGTGAGAAAATCTTTTCCAACTATGCTTCCAAAAGAAATTTCGTATCTAAACTATACAAAAAACTCTAAAAACAAAGAATCAAGGAAAAAAACAAACACCTGAATCAACACAGAGGCTACAGAATTGAACAGAGTCCTCAAAATAATAAATAAGAAATGCCAAGAAATATTTTAAAGTAGTCAACATATTTAGCAAACAGAGAAATTTAATTTTAACAAAATATTTTATTTATTATTTTTGTTTTGTGTGTGAGTGTATTGCCTGCATGTGTGGTGTCCTGCAGTGCTCACAGAGGTCAAAAGAAGGCATCAAATGCCCTGGAAGTGGAGTTACAGAGAGTTGTTAGTTGCCATGTGGGTATGAGGAATTGAACCTGGACCTTTTGCAAGAGCAGTCAGTGTTCTTAACCACTGAGCCATCTGTCCAACCGCCTATTCTAAAGCTACTTTAAGATATCATCTTACAGCCATCAGAATGGCTAAGGTTAAGGAAATAAATAGCAACAAATAAATGCTCCCAAGATGTGGGGGAAGGGAACCTTTAATCACTGTGGGTAGGGACGCAAGCTGGTGAAGCCACTCTGGAGATTAATGTGGAGGTTCCTCCAAAAGCTAGAAACAGATTTACCATATGACCCACCTATACCACTTCTAGGCCTAGAACTAAATGACTCTAATTCTGATCACAGAATTAGATACTTACTTGCTCATGCAGGTTCATTGTGGCTCTATTCACAATAGCTTGGAAATTAAAACAGACCACATGCACATCAACTGATGAGTAGATAATAAAATAGGTGGTACATATATGCAATGGAATTTTATTCAACTCCTAAGGAAATTAAAATCAAGAAATTTTCAGGTAAATGAATAGAATTGGAAAAGTTATACCAAGCAAGGTCATCCAGACTCGGAAATACAAATGTCGCTTGTTCTCACACATATACACATCTTAACCTCGAACCTTTAGACTGAGTGCTAACTTGTAGGACCTGTAGAAGCCAGGAAACTAAAATAGGGTCAGTGAGGTGAAGAAAAAGATTGGGTGACGCGCCTAACAGGACACATAGTATAAAGAGTAAAAGCAAGTAACAGCAGGAAGTTCAAGCGGGGAGAGGAATGGAAGGGTTAGGGCACAGGAACAGTTAGGGAGGGGAATAAATAACACAATAGATAACTGAAAAAGTCACATGGAAATCTAGTATTTCATAACCTTCTCACCCTTTCTTTTTTAAATACCCATGTAACTATGAAAAGTCAGAATCTGGGGCCTGGAGACATAGTTCAGTTTGTAGCATGCCTGCCTTGCTTGCACAACATCAAATAAAAATGGGCATGGTGGTACATGCCCGTTATCTCAGCACTGAGGGAGTGAAGGCAGGATCATCCTGAGCTACATGATAAGTTAGATATCAGCCAGGAGGCATGAGACCCTAAACAAGCAAACAAACACTCAAGAGCTTTTGAAGAGCTCAAATTTGATCTACAAATTTGATTCTTTCTGAGGTTTACATTAATGCAGATTCACACACATGCAGGTTTCATAATAGAGACACTATTCAAAACTTCATCTCCCTTGACTACAGGAATCATATGGCATAATTTTCTCAGCTGGCTGCATAGAACAATGTGTTACAAAAGCTATGTTATTGTACCACTGAAATCTCCATAAAGCATATCTTTGAAAAGCATTACCCTTGCAAATAATCTCAGTGGTCTTCATGCATGAGATGTGTAAGCTCTCACTATGAATAAGATGTTAGGATGTTCTTTTAAAAAGAAAGTACTGACAGTGACCCAATGACCTCAGAAATCATTAAAGTTTCTGTTGGAAGTCGTCCTTCATTAAAATGTTATGTTTTATATTTATATTCACTTCTTGTTGGTTTCTAATTGAGGTCCAGGTCCCACCTATTAGAGAAAGTAGCAAGTTAATTCAAACCACGTCCGAGGCTCTGTGGGGTCTGATACACGTGGCAGAGCTATCTGACATGTTGCCTGTTATCTGATAACATCATGGTATTACCTCATCATAAAGTCTTCAAAACCAAGAGAAATCTTGTCAAAATAAATCTGAACTTCTGAGCATGGTAGAAGACCTACTATGGGGTATTAACAAACCAGAGCTGTCAATCACTGCCTGGTTTCATTGTTTGTGTTGTGAATTCCAACTCTGGTGGCAGGAACCTGAGAAAAAAATCATCATAAGTCATGTGAATCCAAAGAATACAAACCTGGAGTGAAATATATTTGGGTTGAAATGACGTTGCCTTACCCATGTCTGAGATGGGTCCCCCTCCTGCACCTTTGACATATGAGGCTTCTATTAGATTATTTCTACTGCCGAAAGACATAGCTACTGTCTGGCTACATTTGTGGTTTTCTCTTGAACTAAAGTAAATAAATAAAAGAAAAAAAGTTCTAAATCTGTGAAATAAAACAAAGTGGAAATATGCTCACTCAGTTTTCCTCTGGTAGCTGAACAAATTTTGTACATTGAGAGAGAGCTCTGAATCACGTTTGATATGTACAATACTTATGTGTACAATTTAAAGGGCGTGGTAGGCTGGAGTTCATGTGTGTGTGGGTGTATGTGTGTGTGTTCATATATGTGTGTATGTGTGTGTGTTCATGTTTGTATTCAGGTATATGTTCACATGTATGTAGAAGACAGAGGTCAATGAAATGCCCGAGGAGGTTAGAAGAGGCATCAGATCTCCTGGAAATGGAGTTACAGATGGTTGTTAGCCATCATATGGGTGCTGGGAATGAAACCCAGGTCTTCTTCAAGAGCAGCCAGTAGTCTTAACTATGGAGCCATCTCTTCAGATCCACGGTATGCCTCTTAATCCTTAACAGTGCCATTATTGTTTCTTGGATCTCCATCAGAATTCAGCTAACATTATTCATTGGCCTCATTTTACCGATTAGAAAACCGAGGACTTAGAAATTAAATGATCGCCTCATTTCCAAACCTCTAGAGTGGCCAAATTCTTACTCGAACCTTCTATATTTTCATAGCAAGTAATGCATGTCAAGAAATTCCCATCAACAGAGTCAGCTGACTAACACTGTCCTGCTGGAGTCTGGGGCTGAATGGAGGGAAGAAATTCCCACAATCTGTACTAGATGAAAATTGAGATCGATATTCTTTGGTTTTTGCCTTCATCCCTCCTTATCTCTCTTCGTCTTTCTCCTCCCTCTCCTCGGTGATTGTCAGTGTGAACAGTCTTCAGTCACCTGGGAAAGCTTCTCGTCTCAATGAGGGAGTATTTACACTGGCTTGGACTGTGGGTGTGTCTGTGGAGGGCTGTCTTCAGTTAACTGATGAAGCCCACTGTGGGTAGAGCTGTTTCCTGGCAAGGGCTTCTGAGCTGTATGGGTGGAGCAATCAAGCGCAGCTCACTGAGTAGGGAAGTGAGCTCCTGCGCACTCATTTCTCTCTGCTCTTGACAATGGATATGATGTGACCAGCTCTTTGAAGTTCCTACCTTGACTTCCCCACAATGATGGACAGTGACCTAGAATTGTAGTGCGAAATAAATGGCTTTCCCTCCTGTTACCTTTTATCAGAGTATTTTATCATAGTGCCATAAACGCAACTAGAACAGGCTTCCAGCTTATTCTTCCTTTCCTTCCTTCCTTTCTTCCCTTTCCTTCCCTCCCTTCATCCCTCTTTTCTGTCCTTCTTCCTTTCTTCCAAATACTGAAACCCCAAATCTTGGGATCGATTTTCTTTCCCTCTGCTTTTGACTGTCCTTTATCTTTCTCAGAGGCACATGGACACTCTGAACTCTGATGCTATCCAATCTGTTCTAGCAGGCTGGAAGCTCTTCTGAATTGTATGTTTATTTTGTCTTCTTGACTGATATTTCCTCCTGTCTGAGTATTGTGCCTCAAGAAAAGAAAACATTTGTTAAAGAGAGTCTTTCTATAAGTCTTGCCAACAATAAAGTGCCATCAAAGCAAAGCACCAAGAGAATAACTCGGAGGACTTTTATTTGTAACAATTCCTATTGTCAAGCAAGTTACTTGAGGAAACATTTAGCCTTCAATTTGAATAAGATCAGAGAAGATAGATTCAAATGAGATTAAGTATGTTTAGATGGTGGATGCCTTGGTATCTATTTCAGGACATGCAGACATGGCTATTCTCAGTCTTAAATAATATATTTCCCATACCTATTACAATTTGAACTGTGAGTTTAAAAGAACCAGTGTGGACAGCCTTCTGCTGACACACAAACCTCCTGTAACCTCTTCCTTTCTCTCCGCCACAGAAGAATCCTGACACGTATTAAACTCATTACATCTTCTCTGCCTTGAGCCTCTGACTGTACCAGTATGGTTTCCCAGCCCAGTATATTCCCTCAACAGTCACTTGGATTTGTTCGTCTTGACTTGGTAGCACTTCTCCTCTCTTGGTCTTTCTCTCATTCTTTAAGAATAACTTTTTGCATCTCTCTTGTATGCATCTCAATCTAATCTAATTCTTTGCTATGGGTCTGTTTTACCAAATGTGAACAAGTTGAAATGAATATCTGTCATATGTTACAACATGCATCACTCTATTCAGTGCCTGATATTTGGATGGTATACACTGATTTATGTGTGTGATTATTTACATTTTAAATCTGTTCTCTTAAACATGCCGTATTTTAAATCCCATTTGATTGCCAGGTGTAATGATAGAATAGATGGTATTGTTCTATAGATACTTGAAAACATTTTTTTTATCTTCTACTCACATGAATATCATTTTAAAGTGTTTTTTTAATTTTATTATCTTTATTTTATGTGTATGAGTGTAGAATATTGTCTGCATGTACGTAAGTGCACCAGTTTCATGCAGTGCCCTTGGAAGTCAGAAGAAGGCATCAGATTCCCTGGAACTGGAGATACAGTTGGTTGTTAGCCATCATATGGATATTGGCAACCAAACCCAGATCCTCTGCAAGCTAGAGGACCCCAGGTAGATCAACTAGATCAGCAAAATTCCTACCACAGAAGCAGAATACCTGAGTCCAGATCACCAGTACTCACATTAAAGAGGGCATGACCATAGGTGTCCATAACCCCAGCATCAGGAGAGGGAAGACAAGAAGCTCCCTGGAGTTTATTGACTCACACGTGTATACACTGAAACAAACACATATTATACCACAAGTATTCCATTCTCTCTGTATGGAATTGTTTATATAAAATTCTGCTTTTCAAGGTGGGTATAGTGATGCACTTCTGTAATCTTAACAAGTGGGACATAACAGCAAAAAACTCATGAGTTCAAAGCCAGCCTGCATTATGAAGTCAGACCATATTGAAATAAAGAAAGAGAGAGAGAGAGAAAGAGCTTAAAGAGTCCTTAAAGACTTAATATACACCTTGCACTATTTTACGAATTTCATATAAACTCATTTCATTGTCATAACTACTAAAGCTAAAGCACAGCTATTATCCACAGCTTGTGGGCTGGACAGCGCACAGTGCTACCAGAACTTCATGATTCTGAGTCTACCCAACCCATCAGAAGCTTTCGTTAGTAGAGTAAATACTAGTTAAAGTACTACAAGGTGTGAGAGTGATGGCTCAGTCGTAAAGTGCTTGCTATTCAAGTATGAAGATCTGACTTCAGTCCTCAGTTCCCATGTAAAACCTGGGCGTCATGCACTGTGTCTATAAGATTCCAGATATCAACCTCTGCTCCTCGTCATTTATACATGCAAGGGCCCCCAAAGCACACCCAATGAACGTGTATATACACCACACACAAATAAAGGAATGGAAAAAGGAAAACACAGAAGAAAAGGGAGAGTACAAGGAGAAACAGAGGCAGGAAGGGGAGATAGGAGGGATTCTGTATTAAATTACATTTTATAGGACCATAGCCCAAATCCAGCTAAAACTTTCTTATGCTATTACCTTTTCGCCTACATGGACTTTGTTTCTTCATTTGCTACCTTTCCATAAAATATTTGGGACGGAGAGAGCCCAGGTTGCTCTTGCAGAGTATATGGGTTGGGTTCCCAGCACCAACAAAATGGATAGCAACCATCCATAACTCTAGTTCCTGGAGATCAGCTGCCCTCTTCTGACCTCCACAGGCATTGCCTGACATAGGTGCAACGACAGACACACAGGCAGATCACTCATACACACAAAATAAAATAAATAAATAAACGAGAACTTTAAATGAAATATCCATGCTCATCGTCTCCTGTTTGGGGTAATATTACTTTTACAGAGGGAAAAAAATGTCAGTTTAGCGAAAATATCTTTTATTTACTTTTTAGTGTTGGTCAGAAATAGATTGGATTTGATTTCCCTCATTATGAAAAAAGATAAGAGATACGCAGGTCTGAATCTTAACTTACAAGACAATTTCAAGAAATGTTAGAATGAACATTACCAACGTATCACAAATGCACTATTTTATTAACCTATTATCTGCATGTTACCACTGGTAGCTTATGGTTCCTAATGTTTCTAAAAGAAATAGAAGTCATTCCTGATTTTGAAAGGGATGTGCAATTCAGATTCTAGACTCATTCTCTTTTCCTAATTTACTCCACAATAAAGTAGTTTTTGATGAATTTTTGTCTGGAGTTGTATCTAATCAGGTGTTAAGGTTTTCATTTTTCTATAATAATCAAATCTTAGGGGCTAGAGAGATGTCTCAATGGTTAAGGGCACTGGCTGCTCTTGGAGAAGACCCAGGTAACAACTACTTGTAACTCCAGTTCCAGGGGATCCAGGGCCATCTTTTATCCTCCACAGACATTACACATATATAGTACACTTACATACATGGAAGGAACACATTCATATACACAAAATAAAGACAAATAAACCAAAACAAATTTAGTCAAATCTAAAGTAAACTATGATCAGAAGATGTAGAAGAAGACTACTTCAAGTAAAAAAAAGTGGGCAACCATAGACATAAGTCATTTCCCTTTGGAGTCCGTCTTGCACGAACTTTTAAGAAAATGTGAATATTTTTTATAGGTGATTGATTTTGTTCAGTTCAGTACTGTGAGTTGAAATTGATTCTATGAGCTATTAAAGGACAGGTGGGATAGATTCTGGAAGGAGAAAGTCAGAATTGCAGGTCATAAGAGTCCCCATGTATCATAAGTATCTGAACTGGGATTACACAGGCACCATGAGCTGAACCTACACTTTGACTTTAGTGACAATAGCTGTGTGTACTCCTCCCACTGTTTTCACTTGCCCTTTCCTTTGCAAGGAAAACCACAGTTACTGAAAACCAGCCACTAAATGAGCAGATTAATAGTTTTATACATGGGCGTGTGCATGTGTATGTTTGTGTGTGTGCGCGCACGTACACATTCTTGTGAAAGCCAGAGGTTAGCACTGAGTGTCCTCCTCAGTTGTTCCCCAACTTATTTACTTGGGATGGAGAGCCAGGAGGTTGAGAGAAGTTCTCCTTGTAGCCCCGGTTGGCCTGGTACATTCTATGCAGTCCAGGCTGGCCTGGATTTCACAGAGATCAGGCTGTCTCTGGTTTCCAAGCACTATGACTGAAGATGTGCTGCAGTACCTTCTTTTTTCTTTCTTTATTTTTGGAATTTTTGAGTATTTCATACAGGATATCTAAATCAATCTTAATCATCTTTATACCCCCTTCCCCACTCGAACCCTCCCACAGCCCACCCCCCTTGGAATTCATACACTCTGTCATTTTTGTTGAGACTGCAGTGTTAAGTTAGTGTTCCCGTACACATTCTTCAATTCATCTGCTGAGGTCTAGTCAGCCTATCCAGAGTCCCTTGCTTTAACAGTTACTTAACTGGAATATCTTTTTTTTTTTTTTTGAGCTAGGGTCTTTCACAGGGCCCAGAGCTCACTGACTGGCTAAATTAGATGACTAACCAGCACCAAGGATCTTCCTGTGTCTTCCTCCCTAGTCCTGGGATTATAAATGTATGTGACTGTGCCTGAATTATTAATGGAAATTCTGATGGTTAGACTCAGCTCCCCACACATGTGCAGGGCAGGAAGCATTTTACCCACTGAGCCAAGTTCCCAGACTTATCAATGATTTTTATATGATTCTTTAGACAACAGCTTTTAAGAGCAGATCCAGATCATGGTTTAAGAGAAAATTCATCCTTCACCATTGAAATCATGAATTTTGAGGAATTGTTATGTGTATGCTTTTGCTTTATCAATGTCCTTTACCTTCTAAATAATGAAGAATTTACTAGAATGAACTTTCTGTTTCCTTTAGGCATGGTAACAGTCCAAGACTCTACTTCAAGATTTAACTATGTCATTTAATAGTGGCTACAATAATCTTCATGGTCAGAGTCAAATGAAGAATATCCAGCGATTCGGAGAATTTAGTAAAGACTGATTGTTGGAACTTCAGTAGTTCCCAGAGAAGTCATAAAAAACCCCAGTCTACGTCAGACTCTAATATTTATTATGAATATGACCCTAATGTGGTCACTTTCACTTGTTTACTATTAAAATGTGGTTTACTATGATTTGAAATGACGAAATTTCTTTTCCATGACTAGTCAAGTCAGAAAAAGGGGAACTGGACGTTAAAGGCCATAGAAACATGGACAAACTATATTTAAAGAGAGACGACGCATATGAACATTTTAATAGTCCTTCTCTGTCTACATCCTGTTAGTAAGAAATGAATTCTCGGTAGTTGAGATGGCTCAGGGAGCAAAGTTTCTTGCCAGGGAGCCTGACAACTGTGGTCCATCCCTGAACCCCACATGGTAGAAAGAGAGAACAAATTTGTACAAATTGTCCTCTGACTTTCACATGTTCAAGAGCGCAAACACAAATAAATCTAATAAAAATCTTTGTTCTGTTTTGTTTTTCAATGTTTTGAGACAGGGTACCCCTGTAGCCCCAGCTGGGGGCCAGATACTCACTATACAGACCAGGTTGGCCTTCAATCTCATAAGAGATCTACCTGCCTCAACCTCCCTAGTGCTGGAGTTAAAGGCAGGCTCTGCCATACCTGGCATAATTTTAGGGGGAAAAATGAGATTTCTTTGCTTAATGTGTTACACAGAGATTTTTCCATAATTCATATAACATCTGGAAAGGACGAAGATTAAAAACTATCAACTCTCAGGGTATTTGAGATCATAATAATTAGTTGTAATAAAGATTCATAGTATTTCAAGTCTAGGTAAACTCATTAGAAGCTTCTTTTTACTCTGTACAGATATGGAAGGCAATGCAGCATTTTCAAAAATCCCAGTGAATAGAAGGAATGGCTTGGGGAATGAGACCTTCGAAGGGATTCTAAGTTATGAGAATGTTGTCAATATTGAAACAGAGCTGTACAAAAAGCTAGTGTGATTTTAACTGCCCTGTACCACAAATGTAATATGGTGATTGCCTACATGTATCCAGCATCAGCACCTCAAGGCAATGGATGCTTTTTTATACTAGCTAGAAAAATGTTGTCTCAGGGACACAGCAGCTATCAGGAGATCATAAGGAGATCATAGCAATGTGTACCCTGGAGACCCAAAGAGAAACAAAACACACAAGCCTAAGCAAAAAGGGATGAGCGACTCAATAGAAAAGACATTATTTAATTTCCCCAATGATTACATTTAAAACAAATGCAGGAAAATTTTAGGAGAAAATGCTAGGTGATTAGCTCTTCTAATATATGTACAAAAAGATCTGTAACGGTAGGAAAAGCAACATTTCAATCCTTATTCAAACAATGATTCTACTACAAATTGATGGTTTTATCTTCAGGAGGATTCAAATTGAAATAGCAGTTGAACTGTATGAGTAGCCATCATTTGCAAACATACCTATATTAATATATAGATAGATGATAGATAGATGATGATAGATAGATAGACAGACAGACAGATAGATAGATAGATAGATGATAGATAGATAAATAGTCTTTTTTGGAAAAGGTCTCCCTGTAGCCCCAGCTGCCTGGAATTCACTCTATAGACCAGGCTGACTTGATCTCACAGACATCTGCCTGTCCTTGCCCCCTGAGCACTGGGACTAAAGATATGCCACACCATGACCCACTTCTGTTATTTAATATATTTTATGGCAGATTTGGTGCTAATAAAATACAGAAACAGGTGGATCTCTGGGACATTGAGGCCAGTCTGGAATATAACAATTTCCAGGTCAGCTGGTACTATCGGGAGACACTCTCTCAAAACAAACAAATGAAATCATTTCTAACCCTCTGAGGAACTGAACAAATTTCGCATTATTAAACTCACCCATAGGTGAGAAAAGCAGTGAGTTGAGATAAGAAGTCTGCATGACATTCTGATTCATTCTGAAGCACTGGGGTTCAGGAGCAGATTCCAATGCAAGTCTTCATGCTTTCAAAGTCTCTATTTTAACCCTGAAATTTTTTGAAGTCTAATAAATCTGACCATCGAATAGTTTCACACCAGCTAAGCCCTCTTGGTTATTGTTACAATATGCCTAAAACATCTCAGAAATATTATATCCTCTCTGAAATGCTCAAGACCAAGTTTAATAAAGATCCTGAAAGACTTTTCTAGAATGAACTTAATGCAAGGGTAGGGCTTGTCCAGGCCTCTTCCTCATTTCAGTCTGATTTTTTTTTAATCTCATCTTTCTTGCTGTTTCTATGCAAGCAGTATGTGCTCTTAACTGCTGAGCCATCTATTCAGATTCCCGAGCATATTTACATTCTCTGTGCAGAGTACTCAAATATATATTCATGAACTTATATATTTCCTTTTTGTGATTGCTCTATCTTAATTTTTAATTTGTTATTGTATATGACACGGTGTTACATAAGAATATTTTCTCATACAAGTATATATTAGTGTATTTGCATGACACTTTATTGACTGACCACTCTTCCTACATATTTCTCCCACAATTAGTCTTCTTTATCCTTCTGGACATCTATTACTTATATAGATGCATGCTTTCTTGCATCTATATAAATCTAGGAATCACAGTAGAGTAAGCATGCTCTTTATCTTCTGATTTTGAAAATATTCACTTAATATGATTATCTCCACTTGCACCTACCTTCCTACAAATGGCATGACTTTATTCTTCTTTGTGTTTGAAAAGATTTCCATTGTGTGTCTAGGCCATATTTTCTCTATCAACTCTTCTGTTTTGGGCACCTGGATTGGTTCCATAACTCGGCTATTGTGAACGATTCTTCAATAGTCAGTGATGTAGTCCTTTGACATTTTGACTCGGAACCCTTTGGACAAGGGTGCCGGAGTGGCAGATCTACTTTTAGCTGTTGAGGAATCTCCATTCTTATTTCCATGGTGGCTAGACTGGTAGATATTCCGGCTTGCCGTACATAAAGATTCCCTTGGTCCACTTCCTCGTGGGCATTTCTTGTATGCTTTGTTAATGACTGTCCTTATGAATCTTACTCATAACCCCAGACTAAAGGTCATGACAAGCTTTCTGTTCTGTTGATTCTTTTTCAATAAGGAAGGTATGTTGTGGTGGTGCTGTATTAATGAGAAACTTCACTCTGGGGGGAGGTTGTCCATGAATGGGTGCCCCTTGCTCTGAAGTGTTCTGGGTTCTCTCAGAACTGTTCTCTCAAATCTTTGCCTCCTCTGTTCCATTCTTGGAGTCTTCTTCCTAGCAAAGGAATCTTATATTTATTGAACAGCATATCAAAAATGGCATAAGAAAAGGAGGAATGGTCTTTGATATCAGCTTTACAAAGGAGGAGGTTGTTTTTCTGACTCTACTCAGAACAGCACACAAAGTCACAGGAGGATGCCTTCAACCTACGTCCTTGTGTACCTTCCGACATTGTGGGGGGAGGCACTGTTTTTAACATCACTGTCACATCTCTGGCACACAGACACGGTTTTGGGTCAAGGACACCACAGAGTCATAAATAAGGATCGTGGTACAAGATTAAAACTTTGTGTTCAGCTTAGATTCTAAGAGTTCATTATTTTGGGATTCCAAAGCATTGTAGAATTGCTTACATTGTTTTACTTAGAAGGAATACATTGTTCTAAATGTCCTCACCATGTACGATTAACTTGGTTTACAAGGTTATGTAAAATTTCAGTTTGTAAAGGCTTGTTCCAGACTTTCCAATTTCTCAAGTTATTCCCACAGAGTACGTCACCATCACTTAGGAGCACACAACAACAGCCAGTACAGGCTAAAGGGAACGTAGACGCTCACTGTGCCCAGAACAGTCACTACCTGCCCATGCTCTTCAAGCAGAAATATTGCTGAGGGCTTGCCAAACTCACAAAGGCCATGACTTTCATCGTTTTGCAAGCAAAGGGAACAGCATTTAAACCTCCTTTTAAAACTTTCTAAAGTTTTGTAACATTAAGAGGCGCCACACGAACAGAACGTGCCATAAATAATGTGTGCTAACATTTTCCAAAAACCGGACATCAATTAATGCTAATTTATGAGGAAACTTCTTTAGAAGAGCATAGTTCAGACTCATAACTACTGAAAAGACTCATTAATATAACTGTGAAGGGAGATTTTTTTTAAGGGGACATTAAAGTAAACACATATCATTACAGGGAAAGTTCATAATTTATTGCAAATTCAGTGAAAAGGAAACTTGACACTGTGTTTCCAGAGGTAATGTTCGAGCATATGAATCAAGAAATAAAGTTGAATTGAAGATTTAATCTTATCCAGGACATTCTGTGAAAATCCAGCTGAATGATAACTAACACTTACTGAGAAAGTACTGCATGCTAGGTGTTATGCTAACGTGATCTCGTATGTGTTTGACAAAGACTATTACCAGGGGAGTTTTCGTATCATTTCAGTATAAAAAAGAGAAAACAGAACAGTAAGTAGCCTGCATTATTATAGGCCCTCAAACTAAAAAGTGGTATCATTTGACTGAAACTCTATCTCCGACCCAAATGAGATGTTCCATACACAATCTTTGATAGTCAGCAGATAGGTGAAAGTAAAACTCTTGGTGGACCTGTATGGTGATTTGCTCTTCAGAATCTTTCAATGAAAGCCAACCATTATCAGCTTTAACCTGAACTTATATATGTATAAATAATTGATTATGTGAGCACTTTCAAGTTTGGAGAAATAGGCTATTTCTAATTGTAGGTCTTAAACACAAAATCTTGACTGGTCCTTATTTTCTTTTTTAAACAATTCTAAAATTTTGAACAGTTCAGATAATTTTTGTATATTAGTACCAAAATGAAGTTTCTACTTCATAGGATACTGATCTTAAGTACTGTTCTTCGTGCAATCAAAAGTGAGAAAAATAAATGTATCTTTTAAAGATTTTATAATTATTTATGTACGTTTCTATATGCTTGAGTAAATGAATGTCACCTGTGTTCTGGTGTCTGTGGAGGCAAGAAGATGGTGTCGGATCACTTGGAGCTGGAGTTGTGGGTAGTTCTGAGCAGCCAGACACAGGTGCAGGAATGTGACCTGGGTTCTCTGGAAGAGCCATGAGCATTCTTAATGGCTAAGCTCTCTCGCCAACATCTTACAGAGATATCTTTATTTCATTTCTTGAATGTGTGTGTGTGTACATATATATGTGCATGTGTAAAGACCAGAGGTAGACATCAGAAATATGCCTCTATTGCTTTCAACTGTATTTCTTGAAACAGATTCTGTCCCTGGGCCTGGAGCTGGCCAAGTAGGTTCTTGTATGTGAAAAGTGTGTTCCAAGGTTCCTCCTGTCTAGTCCTCCTGAGCACTAGCTTTACAGGAGTGTGCCACTATGCCTGGCTTTATTCAGCTCGTTAGCTTTGCATGGATTCTGGATATCCAAACTCAGGTATTCATGACTGTGCTCAGGTATTCATCTTGAGCCAACTCCCCAGCTCAAGATTAAAATTGTTAAATATGTGCGGCTTAGCACTAAGAAAAGGCTGATGTAGTAGGAGGCTACACAGGGAGCGTCGCAGGGAAGAAAGCAGGAGGAAGTGGGGATGGATGTACACGGAGGAAAGGTGAGACTTCTAAATTATAAAAGCACATTCTTATCCGTGCTTTCTAAATCATTTCGTTTAAAGAAAACCCTCTCTTTCTGCATCTACTAGGTGATGGATGACTGTTGGAAAATTAAATCTGAAATACCAGAGTTTACCTAACACTAGCATCTGAAAACGAAGACCACATCCGTGTTCCTGATTCTAAAAGAAACATTTGTGTATTGGTGCTCTCGTGTCCTCTGTCATGGGAGGAGGGAGTCTGGGCCTAATACGCAAAATTCACTGCATGAAACTGTGTGAAATGTTTCAATTATTTCTATAATAACACTTAACATGTTCCAGATCTAGTGCATTAAGCACACCGCCAAGAAATGTCCCGAGACTGTGCTGTTTTTCATTTTAGTATATTATAAGTGCATTGAACACATGTTAGGAATATATTTCATATTCTGCATTTGTAAAATATCAAATTTATATCAGCAGAAACCACAGCGGCAGCACAGGAGCTGCCCCCCAGAGCCCAGACATTGCGCAATCAAACTCTTAACACCACTTTATCATTTCCAAGAAATTTCTCCTGGTCGAAATAGACAAAATGATTTTCACAACTCAGAGCAGTTTTCGCTACCTATTTGTGACACGGGCTTCAAAACATGTAC
Source organism: Eospalax fontanierii (assembly GCA_035773235.1). Taxonomy (NCBI): domain Eukaryota; kingdom Metazoa; phylum Chordata; class Mammalia; order Rodentia; family Spalacidae; genus Eospalax; species Eospalax fontanierii. Next base: position 89,597,988 of record CM069531.1, on the reverse strand, counting down.
CCACTAAGGATTGTTCTCAAGTTTCTATTTTGTAAATGTGTGCCATTCTTTCTCAAGGTAGATATTAAAATTAAAATCAGTTTAAGTGGATTGCTCATATTCCATTTTATATACCGAGATTTGTGAAAAACCTATAGTTGTTACAATATGTTGTGATGCTCGAAATTATTTTAAGCTATCAAGAAAGAAATTTATTCCTCCAGGAACTTAAGTACTTTTATTTTCAAACACAACTCCACTTTGTTACTATATTTTCTGTACCAGATTAAATGTTACTATTTTATGAGACATCTAATTACGTGGCAGAACTTTGTGCCATTATTAAATATTAAGCTTTTCTCCTGTAAAAGTAAATGACATTTTACCATAATTACAGATGTTGTTGATTTGGGTAACATCAACATGCCTTGTCTTATATTGAATTACTCTCTAGTAATAAACACCATGATAACTAGAGTCTACTGGCATGTAGTCAAATTTATAAATCCCAGGCTAGTAGCCTTTGCTTGACATAACTTGGCCAGTTTAAGAAGAATAGATTACCCTCATTTCAACTAGAACCTACATATCTATCTAACAATATTATTACACCTCCCTCTTCATTAATATTTATCATCACTGCTCCTAATTTGGAATCAGGCTACAGTATAAGAAAGCAAGATATATATATATATAATAAATTATATATATATATATATATATATTTAAATTATTTTGATTAGACATTCCTTTCTTCGAAATCTTATAGTTTAAAAATCTCTGGAATTGATGTTGTTCCTTAATGTCCAATGGGTTCTTCTGTAGTTGTATTTTAAATTATGTATTGTATATTTCCAAATGCATTTATGTATGGCTAGAGATGAACCAAATGTCTTCTGCTTTATCAAGTGTTGTTGTATAATTACACCATCTCTTCATGAAAGTGTCTCACAGTTTTAGAGTTGGTGAAGTTCATATCCTCTGAACTATCTTTTTCCCCTTCATCATAACTTTCTAAAACATGTACCTTTTTAGACTCCCAGGTTGTCTGAGGCATAACTGGCATTTAGAGTGTTTTATGGAGTTAAATAGCTTATATCACCTCTGTTCTTAACTAACTCATGAACTGATACATATATTTTTGCATCGGTGCCTCAAACAGTGCCTGGCATAAAGCCATCCTCTGGTGAGTTAAGAAGAATTATAAACAACAAATCTTAGCGTTTGGCAGAACCTCACCATAAATGTATATAGAACTTGAGGACAATTGCATTTAGTTTAAAGAAAAATAACTCACTAAAGACAGGCTAGGCAAGCTGTAACATTCAGCAGCTTCATGGAAGAGGAGGTGAACGGAGGCTAGAAGAGAGAACAGTCACTTAAGTCAGCATGCGGGTCAGGATCAGGCACGTGGCTCTAGCAACCACATGGCAGGAAGGAAAGTTTTAGAGCAAAAGTGAGGAAACTCAAATGTTGTGGAAACCAAAAACCTTAGAGAAAGCATGCTTAGAAAGAGACAGAAAGAAGAAAAGGAGAGATCACGCTATTCTGAATAATTTTGGAAAGCTGAATGCATGTTTTTGGCCGAATAAGCTTTGGCCCAAGGACTTCCCAGTCATATGTTTATCGCTCAAGTTTAAAGTTATTATATCTTACCTTAATCTTTCAATAGTTACAAATCGTCCTTAGTCCTATTAAGCTAAGCACAAGGGTTATCTTGCTCCCTCAGGCTTCTACAGACTACCTCACCCGTGATCCGGACATGGATGCTCCTGGATTTCCCTAAGACTTTGCTATCATCCTTTCCGTTTTCTGTGAGGCATCCTGTGGCATAGCTCTTGTAATGACAGACACAGCACAAACGCATAGATACATATAGCTACTCACAAACATGTACACACAGTCACACATAAATACACATATACACACATACATGCACACATGTAGACATATAAATGCACATATACTTAAACACACATACATATGTACACACATAATTATACACCTGTGCACATTCATACACACATCCTACGCACATCAACACACATAAGTTAGAGAAAATCAGTCATAGTACATAGTAATATGTTTATACAACTCTGCCTGATTAGCTCAGTTAATATTGTGGCATTTAAATGAACAAGTGCTTCCTTATGAGAACTGGAAAATATCTTTACTATGCTCTTTAATCTTCCTTTCCTGTAGTTAGTATTAATTACAGAACACGGAACTTTTCTTGCACATAAGTGAGAACACTTTTTATTGTATTATTATGTTATTCATTAATCAAGTTGATATCATAGATGTATATATGTGTTTGAGAAAGAAAGACCATGTGCACGTGCATATGTATGTACACACACACAAACACATGCACACAAAGCAAATAAATTATGATTTTAAAATTAAATGAATTTAGCAGTTAATAAAGGATAGGTAATAACTCTCATGTGTTCTTGAGCTCTTGGTAATTCATTTGACAACAGCTCGTGTATTATATATTCTGTGTAAACATGGCTGGATTCAAACTTGACTGCACCGAGCAAGATGTGCCCATTTTTACAAACGTCTATCCAGATGGGAGGACCCAAGAGTATCATGCCAGTTCAGCTTGGGCTGGGGTGCCCTGCAGGGGACATTGTCAAGTTCTCCCTGGCTCTAAACAGTTACCTCACGTTACCTCAGAGGATGAGGCCATGTTTGCACACAGCGCCAGCTACCGCAGCAGGGTTTAGCTGAAATGCTGGCTTCTGGAAGTCATTTTCTACCACGTGCACGTTTTGATAAATCTGCAGAATAACTTAAGTGAAGAGAACCCGAGTGACTTTTCTTCTTTCATTTTTTTGCCTTCCCTGGACCCAGCTCAGCTGTAAAACTAAGTCCCCTTTATCACGGAAGTCGCCACTCCATAATCAATTGACTTCAGGGTTTGCATTTGTGCAAGTTTGTCTCTTCCTGAGCCACTAAATCGTCTCAGCTGCTCTGGATTTGGGCTGATGGTGATTGCTGAGGTGGGACAGACAGTGCCAACATTTGTCGGCTATTTTTCACAAGGTATAGTGATCAAGGAGGAGGACTGTAGGTTTTAGTGGGGTTTGCAAGGTATATAGATTCTTTAGCACATTTTTTATTTTTAAATCATTTCTGATCATTTATTCTTAGACACGAATTTGAAATATGGATCTTGTCATACTTTTATTTCATTTCATGTTTCACAGAATGTAAGAAACTGGCCAAGCAACTGAAGAGATGGCTCAGTGGTTAAGAGCACTGGCTAACCTTCAAAGAATGCGGGTTCAATTCCCAGCATCCACATGGTGACTAACAACGGTCCATAACACCAGTTCCATGGGAATCCGATACCCTGTTGTGACTATGGACATTGCATAACACTGGCCCACTTACATACATGCAGACAATGCACTCATACACATAAAAATAAAAATAATAAAACATGACCAGATGACTACTGAGCACACTTTGAAACCAGAATATTGTATTAACTAGATGATTTGCATGTTAATTTAATTCAAGATCTTAATTCTATTCTGTGAGAAGAGAGATAACCCAGGCTTTTACTAAATCTTGGGTTCCAATTCCCCAAATCGTCCTTCCTTTCACCCAAGTCTTTCTTAGCAGTTGGTAAAGTAGGTATGGTAGTATGAAATTTCAGGCCTGGGGGTTGTGTTTGTGTGTGCACACGTGCATGCAGGAGTGCACATGTGCACAGACATGTGGAGACCAGTGGTCGACCTTGGATGGGCCCCATTCCTCAGGAAAGGTCCATCCTATTTGTTCAGACAGGATCTCTCACTGAGACCTGTGGTTTACCAATTAGGCTAGGATGGCTGGTCAGTGACCCCTCTCCCCAGTACCGGGATTTAAGTGTATGGTGCCATGCACATCTGTTTTATTCATTGAATTTTGGTGCATTTCATCCAAAATGAATCTTAATCATATTTAGATCCCCTTCCTGTGTATACTCCTCCATAGTCACTACCCCCAAGATTTCATGCACTACTATCATATATGTTGAAGTCTATCAGATATCCCTTAGTACATGTTCATCCAGTGTGCTTTTTCAAAACATGGGTTCACAAGATCAAACTCAGGTCCTGGAGCTGCTTGCAAGGAAAGCTACTTCCCCAATATGATAGCCCTGGATTTTAGTTTGCCAAGCTGATAGGTAGCTATGTGAGTTGAAAAACCAGGTTTCACCATGCTTTAAGAAAACAAAGAATGCCATGCTTATGATCTTAATGAAATCACAGCAATGTGTTAGCCTGGATAGCATAAATTACCTGCTGTCTTTTTAAAATGATGTTGGGAGACTGGCCCACTGTGGGTGGTGCCATTCCCGAGGCAGGAGGCCTAGAAGCATGTAAGAAAGGAGATGACCAGCGTTAGGAAAGGATACATCAGTTCATTCTCTCTGCTCTTGTCTGTGAATGTGATGCTTTAATTTCCTGTCTCGCCTTCACAATAATGGCTGCAACCCAGAAATGTAAGCTATAGGAATCCTTTCTTCTTTTCTTGTCAGGGTATTTTATCAGAGAGAGAAACTTCTATTGCTATTGTTATGGGAATTATGACATAATTATCACTATTCTTCTATGATGCTCATGTCTGCATCATTTCTCTCATTGTAGTCTTTCATAATTAATCTCTGGCTATTCATTCCTTTCTAGGCCATTGTTTCTATAACAGAATAGAAAAATACCCTCAGCTTTGATGGAAACACAGTTGCTGGTGCTACCAGGCAGTTCTGTCTTTGTTAAAGGGATGGGTGCCACGACCAGTCTATGATTAGTTTTGATCATCCACAAACTCACAGTGTGTGGCTAGACTTGGCGGCTCAGAGCTAAGACCTGTGCTTGCTGCCATGTGTAACTGAGGCCAGTTTTAAGCTTAGAGGCAGTGTACTGAACTGAGGAACAGTAAGAAAGAGAGCATCCCAATTTCCAGGTTGAACATTCAATTCTATTTCCAGAAGTAGTGTTTTATAAATGTCTCCAAATATCTTCAGTCACTCTTTCTTCTAACCTGGACACCTCTGCCTATAAATACAGATTGCTAGTTTAGACAGTGTGTGTATGTTGTGTGTGTTGCCTGCACTTGAGCGTATATGTACATACCAGGGCCAGAGGAGAACATCAGATGTCTTCCTCTATCCTATTCCATCTTGTTTTTATGAGACATGGTCTCTCACTGAGACAGATAATTGGCATTCTGGCTAGGCTGGCTGGCCAGTAAATTCTTGGGATCTTCTTATCTCCATCACCCAATAAGACATGTACTTGACTTTTTATGTGGCTGCTGAGGATTGGATCTGGGTCCTTGTGCTTGCATAGCAAGTGTGCTTACCTGGTGAGCAATCTCTCTCTAGCCTGACACCTTTTTACAACTGTGTCACTGTGGGTAACACCCTGAGTCACTGATACTATATAGTTTTAGAGTAAAACATTGAACTGGATGTCACATGGCTTATACTGCTCATTTATACGCAGGTTTAGCAGTTTGCACAATATTAAACTGGCTGAGCCAGACTATAAACAGTTGACTACACAATTATAGTTTCACTGTTGTTGTTTCTGAGAGCCCATCCAAAAAATGTCAGGACCATAGCAACCAACTCTGACACTTCGCTAATTCTAGGTTAAAGATGTTGACCCAGTTATTTCTCTCTTGTTTTAGAGTTTGATGCTAATACCAGGTATTTGGATATATGCTTGTAGTCTGCAGAATAGCTGCAGTTTACAGGTGAAATTTTGGAACAGGCAATGTTGATACGTTTGACTGCTGCGTCTGTTTATACTAAGTATTTTTCAAACAGTCTAAAAAATTCTTAAGATGCTTTTCTTTAGAAACTCGTTTCAGCATTCATAATAAAATGTGGGTTTCTTTTGGTTTGTCCAAGGGGATCCATTCATAATAGATTTCCTAATCAAATCTGAGACCAGATCTTCTGAAGTATCCATAGCTATAACATCACTTAGGGCCACCCTTAAAATCCAGCCGTCTTTCATTCTCATGCAAACAGACACCAGGATGGAAAGGTGATGCATATATTACCCACATCTGTCTGCTACAAATCCGACTCAGTTTCATGCTTTTAGGACAAATTCCAGGCAAAGGGCCACTGGGAGAGGCTCCGTTTCCCCGTACCCCTTGCCCAGCTCTGTCAGTTAGGCGGCAGAATAATTTCTTTCATAAGGTCTGTCTTCGCCAAAAAAAATAAACCCATGCCCTGTGGCATGAGACCTCTAAAGGGAATGGACTGTGTTCTGAATTACACTCCAAGGGGAGTTGACCTGAGATCAGATGCCTTAAGACCTGGAAAGCAATGAGACACGCATATATCAAAGATGGACTTTATCATTTGGTACGGTTGGAAAATCAATTTTCTCTATATGTAACCATGGCATGGATAAAACCCACCTCTCAGGCTCCAGCCTTCCTTTTTCCTTGGTATAAATTAGAAGGAAGGCATTTGTAGTTGCGCAATGACGGTAAAGCAGAAAGCATCTCGGAGTTGGAGGCAATCGTTTAAAAGGATAGAAAAACAAACTTTTAATAAAGAAATGGAAAGATGTCATTTACTTGCACTGATTAAATTAGCAAAAAAAAAGGGAGGGGCATCCATTCAGGCTCCCTATGTTACTTCCTTAAATATCTAACGGAAAAAGCACTCCTGATCCAGGGTTTTATTATTATTGTTATTATTTGAAATGCCACTTACAGAAAAAAAACATTTCCATTCGATCCCCACTTTCCTAGCAGAGACTCAGAACAAAAATAAATAGCTGAGGGTGTGCAGTGGCTGGCACAATGTGGGCCAAATTAATGCTAATTTTCCATCTAGACTTCAGCGGTCTACCACCCAGAAATATTTTCTACATCTTATTTTTACCCATTTTTAAAATGATCCCATTTGACCATGTTCTGCAGGAATAGGGATAGGCAAATGTTGAAGGCAGATTGCTGTTTCTTGAGCATGTTAGATCGATCTCCTATCTCAAGGAGGTAGACTGTGTCACGTGCTTCTACAAGAGAGGGGACCGTCTACTGCTGGGTGTGTGAGCAGATTTACCCTAGAATGGATAAAATAAAAGGGCACTGATCAACTCTGCACTTCTTGATGGTGCTCCACACTTGCTTCTGCAACTTTGAATGATTAAGCAAACCTATGTCCAAATGAAAAACTGGCCTCAATTGTCATATTGTAGAATATTGTGTCTATATTAAAATATTCTTCTTGTTGACAACTGCACAGTGTCTTGCTGCATGGAACAATTCACACTTCCAATCCAAGTTTATTTCAAATGACTTTAACACTTATGACTAGGGAGGCAGAGATAACACTAGATGAGAAATCGCAAAGCCTAGGCCTGTTTCCAAGTTCAGTAACAAATTTACTGGATGACCTTGTAAGAGGCACACAGCTCTGCAGCTCTCTGACTCTTTATTTTTTAAAATGAGACTAATCATAGCTGTCCTGCCATCATGTCTGGCTGTATTTAAGCAATTAAAAAAGCAACTCATTTTAAATTACCCTGAAAAACATTAAAATTACTCTAGAATCATGACACCGCTTGCCATGAGCCTCAGTATACATTTGTTTCTTAAAGAGATTGTTGTTTGCAAAATTCCACCTAAAATGTATTGGAGGTTGAAATTTAGCTCAGTGTTATAGCACTTGCCTAAGGGACAAGGCGCCCTGGATTTGGTCCTCGGCTCCAAAACAAAATAGAATAAAATGCCTTGGGTCACTCAGTTCTGGATATTGTTGGAATTTAGTCAACATTAGCTTGAGGAATGTATTAGAAACCAAGAACCCAGTTTTTGTTTGTGTGATTGTTTTGAGGTGTTTGTTTGTTTTGTTGGTTGGTTTTTATACAGGGTCTTACTATGTAATACTGGCTGGCCTGGACTTGGTGTGTAGAACAGGCTTGCCAGTAACACACAGAGATCTACTTGCCTCTGCCTACAACTTGCTGGGACTAAAGGCATGCACCATAACACTTGAACAATTGAAAGCAATTATTTTTTATGTTGAATTCATTATAAGAGGAGAAGAGAAGCCAGGACTTAAACAGGGATGCATTCTGCATTGGGATGTTTACCATTGAGAAACAGAGCTCCTGAAAATGGTGACAACTTTAAAAAGTTGTAACAACTCCTTTGTCATCCATTTTATGGTAGTGAGGACTACCATAAAAAACCAGGAGATGTTTATGAAAACATGGTGATCCATGTGGGCATTTGTGTATTGGTTTAATAAATGCTCTCTGTGTCCTGTGCCACTTTAACAGAAGACAGGCAGGGAAATCTGTAAGAAATGTACGTTGTTTGTACCACTTTGGATGCTGTGCATTACAAGATCAGACTCAAGCTGTTGGGGCTCCTCTCTGCCACTGAAATGGCATCCTCTGAATTCATGTTTCTAGGGGAGCACCCTCAGTCCTCAAATGGCAGAAAGGCAGGAGATCAAACTAACTGAATGCTGGGAAAAGCCTCTTTGGTCAGGAGCTCAATTCCGTTCAGGAGAAAAGTCTTCATCTGCAATGACCTTACCTCTTAAAGTCTCCAAGTCTTGGATATTGACAATATATGAATTTTGGAAGGGACATGTTGAAACCAGACAGGCTAGATCCTTCCTTCCATAAATCATCCACTACCCACAGTCAAGCATTCGAGGTTCCTATTTAACCTCAAATAAATGTTATACACACACACACACACACACACACACACACACACACACACACACACATATATATATATGCATATATGTGTACTTATTTGAACATACCCTATTTCTTAGTCATTAAGACACATTGGTAATGAAAGCCAAGTACATACCCCGTCCTTCACAAGTTCTGAACCAGTCTTCTCACCCAGCTCTGACCTCCCACCCTCTATTTGTGTTTTGACCCTAGAATCCACAGACAGGATTAAATCTAGCAGGACTTAAGGTCTCCAGCCTTCATCCTAGATTGGTTTCTGTCTCAAAACTACTCACAGGTAGTGAATCCACAAAGCAATAATGGAAAGTAGAAAGAAAAAAGAGACGCAAATATCTAGCACCATGACTTATTTAGAGTTTGAATTTTGTCCTAACTTAAATGTTTTATTTTAATTAATTCATTCATTGACTAATTAATTAACTGTTTTCCTTTGTTTTGTTGAGACAGGGTTTCCCTGTAGCCCCAGCTGGCCTAGAACTTGCTATGTAGACTAGACTGTCCTCCTTCCTATAGATATCTGCCTGCATCTGCTTTCTGAGTGCTGGAATAAAAGGCATGTGCCACCATGCCAAGTAGCAACTTAAATATTTTGAAGAGAAAAAAGCCCTTGTTATACACAGTATAAGGCAGCCTTTCTAAAAGCATCACCTTCTTCTTCTGGCTTGTCCCCTGTAATATCAGTTTTTATTAATGTTACTTTGTTTGTGGTTAATATGACAGGCTCTTAGAGACTGTGGGAGATTTGTAGAATAACAGATCATTTTAGGGATATACAACTTCATGAGGAAATGGGTTATGAGGTTTCTGAGACAGAACAATAGAGAAGAAATCTCTGGCTCTTATAATAAACAGTGAAATGATATAATTAGGCTTAATAGGTAGACTAAATAAATAGCAGTAAAGGGGATAAATTAAATCCATTAGCTCCAAAAATTTAATCACTGTGCATTTTCTTAGCCTCCACAAAGACTTCTCAGTAAATGAAAATAATAAAACATTAAACTTCATGACCTTTTTATTCATTTGAAATCCAGCGATTAAAAATACAGGCAACGAGAAAGACATGAGCATTTGGAAACATGAAGGTTACCGTAGGAAGAGTCAAAATAAACAGCCAGACTACAGAAAAAAAAATTCACCTCTTTCTTCACCCCCTTTCTGGCTGTTTCACTGTATTATTTCACTAGAGCATTATACTAACTTTAATTTCTACATTCCTTTCTTTGATCAGTTCTTTGAAGTGGGAAATCAAATGTTAAACTCATAATTAAATCAGAATAGTTTCTGGTTTGAGACCTTTCTCTTCTAGTGAGAATTAAATTTTGTTTTTATTTTTCTGTAATAGTGGAAGAATAAATTCTTCAAAAGAAATGTTAATGTTCTTTACGTAATTTCAGGTACATCTGAAAGCCCATTTCCAGGTATAGGAAAATGGATGACTTTAAAACAGAGACACTGAGGAGCTGAAGAGATTGCTCAGCAGTTAAAAGCACTGGCTGCTATTGCTTACGACCCGGGTTCCATTCTCAGCACCCAAATGGCAGCCGGCTAACAACTATCTGTATCCAGTTCCAGGGGATTTGACAGTCTATTCTGATTTCTTTGAGCATTGCAGGACACAGGTGTGCTTACGTATATGCAGGCAGTACACTCATACACAGAAAATAAAATAAACAAAATAAATAAAAGTAGACATTGAAACATGTTAAATATTGCAGGCAAGAGACTCATTCTAACTCACTGAAAGTCTTTGGTTGACCAGAACCACAGGGTGGGGGTGTGAGTCTATAGAGATGTCTCTTTTTGCCTGAACACCCACAAAGAAACATTCAATGGTCTGGAATCCTAGATCCAGAAACCACACTTCCAGGGAGTGTGTCAAAAGCCCCTTTACAGAGTCTAAATAGAGGCAGGGGCCATGCTGTGTTTTTCACACTTTTCCTCAGGTTACAAGCTGATGCAAAACTGACATTTGCACTCAGCAAAACAGGCCTTAGTGTCAAGTGGTCTTGGTATCAGACAACCAACAAAACAGCAAACCTCACTTTCTGAATTACTTGACACTCGCTCTTCAGTTCTTCATCTTTTGCATTTCCTTTGGCCTCAGGAAATGAGAATAAGAACAGAATCGTTCTAGCTGTCTTTTATATCAATATATCTGCTAATATGGGAATCAAAGCAAGAACTATAAAGCAACTAGAAGACTGAGGCTTCATTTCTCTTAACGACCCTGGAGCACCAGGCTCCACTTTTCTCAGGCTTCAATTATTTGCTTTGATTTGCACTTCTCAAAATGTGTTTGAACATAGCCAAAGAATTTTTCTACAAGGATGATATGTCAGCACAGCAAACAACATATAAGATTTCGGAAATATTTTAGATGTTTTATTTTAGGTTACATTACTGTATACAGCTTGACAATTTTATAAGAGTTACATTTCTCTGTGCCAAAAAGATGGTATTGACTCTCATGTGGCAGTGTCTGAGACTAAGGTTAGTTTCATAGTGCTTGCTCAGCATGTGAAAGGCCTTGGGTTCAAGCCCCAGATGCTCAAAAATAATAAATAAATAAATTCCAGGATTTGACCTACACCGAGAGGATCCAGCTCAGTTCTGACTCTTTTATCCAGGCTTCTGTCAGATGAGATTTCCAGAAACACACACATAATACTGATCCTTGACAATAAGGACAGCAGAGTTTGAGTGGTGAATTATTACATAGCTGTGAATCGAGGCAGGGGTATTTGTTTGATAAATGAAAGACCACATTATTTATGCACATAGGTGCATACACACACATGAACACACACATATAAATTTCCTTTCCAGCCTCATGGATCCAGTGTAGTATCAACTAAATAGACAATTACTGCTATTGTTTAATTGCTTATATATTCCTTTTAGTCTTCCTCTATCTTTATAATTATGGGTCTCCTAGTTTTTCTCTGAACTCCCAGGCCACAGCATTCATTCCCCTGTGTTGGTCCTTGAGTCCTCCATTGGTGGATCCCAGCATCCTGTGCGTGCACAAAGACTAAAGAATACACACAAAGTTCGCCTTACTTTGGCCACTGGAGATAAAGAGTGGAAACATGGAGACACTTTGTACTTATTTAAATCCTGATTGTGTCTCAGAATTTTTAAAATATTTAGTTATTTCAAACTTTTATGATAATATTTGTTTAGAAATAATAAGGCCTCCGATAAGCTTACCATATTTATTATATATGTATCTGATTCATTGTATCATTTAAAGAATATAGTATGTCTTGAAACTTCTTATGGCAAAAATGCACAGAATTATGGCCGTGTGATAATTTTATATAAAGACAGATATGGGAGTGTGCTGGAGTGTGGTGAACTTCTCTAATCTCAGTACTCAGGATGCTGAAGCAGAACGATCCAGGATAGGAAATAAGCCAGGGCTACATAGCCAGAGCTTGTTTCAAGAACCAAAAATATAACATTAAAAAAAAAAATCAAAAGTGGGTCTATGTGTAAATACACACACACACACACACACACACACACTTTTTCCTGAATGTGAAAGAAGTCATTATATTCTTTGAAGAGTTAGTGCATATGTATTTCCAAATATAAATCAGCAAATTTTACGGTAAAATTTAAGAGCTAAGGACTTCCATACAACAAGTTTCCAGCAATAATTATTCCACCTTAAACTCAAGCTAAATTTTTAAATATACTTTATAATTTATAGTTATTATTGTGTGATATTGGAAAAATAAATATTTTCTTCCATTCAGTGACTTTGTAACTTAAATATATAAAATAACTCAAAGACGAAAAGGGTTATTTCTACAGTTATAAAGATGAAGCACCCTCTCCTGTTGGATCATGATCTTCTTCCTTTGGGTGGGGTAGGGGTGAGTGTTCTTTCTTCTGATGTTGCTGAATTGAGAAAGGGATTCCCTGTAGCCCCAGCTGGCCTGTAACTCACAATGTAGACCAGGCTGACCTGTATCTCACAAAGATCTGCCTGCCTCGGCTAACATTAAAAGTGTGTGTCACCAGGCCTGGTCTTTTTGTGATTGCTATTATTTCTTTGTTTTGTGGAGTCACAAATGAGAGTATTGGATTCCTGTATAGAATCCGTCTTTAAGGCCAGGTCAACACATAGTCATGAACATTTTGATGTCAGTTTTTTACAACAAAATATTACACTTATTTCTCCATCTGTGCAGTGTTTGGCTTAATGATTTATTCTGTTTCTTTGCAACTGCAACCCATATCCAGCCAGTTCAGCATGTAATGTCGGTGGGGAAGAGATTGACGATGCAGCATGCTTTTAATTGGGAGAGGGAAGCTGGTTTCAATTTAATGAATAAGCTCTATTTCTGCACTCTTTCCTCTTCTCAAAATTGACATTTGAAATTGAGTTTGGTTTTAGCCACGCTCTTGTCTTCTACTTTTTCCTTCACACCTGCCACAGAGTAGATAAAGGTGTGAAAAATCTGAGCCCACTCAAGCCATGAAGTTTTAGAGAGTGGTTATGGTAATAGGTGTCGAATAGAGTTGTGATTGTAAGAAAGAAAAATACGAGCACTCTGATTTTAGTGCTTGAGTCTTAGACATGTATCCTGGCTTTGTTACATATTTCTCTTGACTGTATTTTTTCTGCAGTATTTGATTCAGTATAGAAGACAATATATTTCAGTTATGTAGTGAGTTTAAATATTCCATCAAAGTAAATAGCATACAGTTAATTTAACCTGACCATTTAAACCTGACCAGTTTATATCAAAGCTAGTTATTAGTACAAGCCAAATGTTATGGTAGGTTTCTATTTCTAAAAGTATTCAAAGTCATTTTGAAGTAATCTGAAACATAATTTGAATGAATCTAGAAAATGCTTACAATGCTGTTCAATTTCTATTTCACTTCATTTTGTTTGCTTCAGACAGGAAGTACTGAAAAATAAACTAAATTGTACATTTTTCTGAAATGTCCTGAAAAGTTTTACATGAAAATTACATGTTCTGATTCAATTCTAATTCTGACTACAAGGTTATATAGTTTGCAAGAAGAATGTGTAATAAAGTAAATAGATATCACAGCATGTGGAGATCTTTTCCTATGCATGCAGTAATGTTCCTATGAGCTAAAATCATTGATTCGAATATGATAGAGCTGAACTGGAATTATCTGGTCCTTGTTAACATGGGAAAAGTTCTCAGCAGGGTCATTCTATGGAGTTAAAATATTTCACATCTAGTAACTTCAGAACTGAATGCTCACATTCAGAGTTATAATTTTCACATTTTGTTCTATCTTCCAAACTTGTCGCATAATGTTAAGAAACAAGGGAAGACTGGTGAAAGCTGATTTGGGAATCGTGGAGTTGCATAAGGATGCATCAGTGAACAAGGGGACCAATGTTTTTGGGGAGGCATCACCCAGAGAAACACAGTGGTGAGCAGAGTTCAGCAATGAGACAGACCATGTGCCCATGTTTACAATTAACCAGAGATATTTTACTATTTACATATTTAATGGAAAAATAACTATGAATGGACTTTTGGATAAGGCCTCATTTGCAGCTCTGATAAACAGATGGACATAAGTGGTTCAAGCTTTACGGTCAGCCGGAGGTTTGAGTTAAGTTTTAGCCACACAGTTTCAGGCCAGAGGCTTAACGTAATATATCTATATGGTCACAGACTGGAGCCTCTATATTCATAAACAAAACAGACCATTGTGTTCCATAAGCAGATGTTCCAAGATCTTTATTATAGCAAACGTAAGCTTTCTAATACATAATCTAAGTGTCCTTGTAAGAGTGCAAAATCTGGGTTTGTGTGTCTAGAGACAGGGGAGGAGACACTGCCTTTGAAATTAATACCTGAGTTCTGGAGGCAGCTCAAACCAGAGTGATGGTGCTGATGAAGAGAGACATTGATGACATTTCAGAAACAGGATGTCTTGAAAGTAGAAACAAAAAGATTAGTGCATGGATAGGATATGGCATGAAATAAAAAGATGTCAAAGATATCTCTAATACTTAGACTGAAGGTAGGACAGAGATGCCATTGATAAGCAAGGTGACGTTGGAGGGAGAATCATGCCGTTTGATCTGGCGTTCTGAAAAATGTGCTGCCTCAGTGGTTCAAGCTTTGCGGTCAGCCGGGGGTTTGAGTTAGAAATGTCTCCCAACAGACTCATGTGTTTGAACACTTGGTTCCCAGGTGATGGTGCTGTTTGGGTGGGTTCCGTAATCTTCAGGAAGTGCCACAAAGTTTGAGCAAGTGAGGCAGTCGGCTAGTGGTAAGCCTTGAGCTAGCCCAGCTCGGTTTCCCGTTTACTTTCTGCTTCCTGACTACAGATACAATGCGGGCAGGTACTTCATGCCTTTGTTGCCGGGCGTCCCCACGGTAGTGGACTGGGACCTTCTGTAGAGTAGGAGGCAGGCGCTGGACAGATGACCCAGAGGTTGACAGTGCAACTGTTCCTGCAGATACCTGGAGTTCAGTTCTAAGTCACCATTATCTGGTGGCTCAAAACTCCCTATAACTAGTTCCAGTGGATCCAGCATCCTCTTCTGGACTGCGCAGGCATCTCCATGCATCTAGCGCATATAAACTCATGCAGGTACACAAATATCTTAATAAATAAACAAATAAATACTCTTTTTTAAAAGCATGAGGCAAAATAAGCCCTTCTTACCTTATGTTTCTTCTTATCAGCTATTTAGTCATGAGAAGAGTAACTAATACAATCAGTGTTTACCTAGAATAATCTAGAGTCCATGGAGAAGACCAGGCTTGAAAGAGCAGCATTCAGAGGATATCCGTGAATGTGGAAGATTCATCCAAAGTGAAAGTGCAGATTAGCTGGCAGAATGTGCTCAGTTAGAGGAGTGAGAGAAGGAGAAGGAAGCCAGGAGGTGAGGGAAGGATGAGACAGTGGTTCGGAAGAAGCTGAGAAAGTGGTCCCGCAGGGAGTGAGGTGAAGAAAGTATGTTCAAAAGGAGAAATGGCCAGCTACAAAGGCCAGCGACCAATAAGGAGGAGGAGCATGAGGTGTGCTGGTGACCTGGGCAAGAGCTGCTCATGCAAACCCACCAGAAACTTCCTGGAGTGGATTTGTTTCAATTGGGAGAACAGGCAAGGATACTAAACTTTACAGCCGGTAAAGGAGCTTTCTTTGGTTTGGGTTTTCAGATAGTCTCTGCAGAATAACTGTATGCTAATGGGAGCATTCAAGTGAAACAGAAGAGAAAATCCCAATCCAGAAAAAGGAGAATAATTCTAGGAGGTGTAACTTGATTAGGAAAAAGGAAGTTTGAAATTGAATGAGTTGACCTTAGACAGGGAGAACTGAGTCCCTGTTATTATCAGGAGAGAAGCAGAGGCAGGAGGATCACAAGTTCAGTGCCAGCTTTGAACAAAAGATTATTTTCAGATCAAAGGTTAACATATTAGAACAAAGGTGACTATAGTAACTGTAAATTTCATAAGGAAACACCTTTAAACTGTGTATTATTCATTATAGACTTGCTATTTTGTTTTATCATGCATATATATATAAAGATAACATTTAAGTTTTAATGAATATACTATATCAGAAAATGTATCAAAATATATTATTTAGAGGGGTACATTCTGATAGGAATATGTAGATCACAACTGTGGACTGTAACTCCATGTGGAAGATATTTAGAGGAAAGAATTGAAGTCTTATAATTAGTGATTAAATAAATTAGAAATAAAAAAAATTAAAGAAATATAATGTCAGAATACTATTTAAATGTTAAGGCAATCAAATAAACAGTTTTTTATTAAACTATTGAGAATAGTAAAAAAATCAATTTCAAGAAATGACAAAATAAGAAGAGATTATTAGAGTGAGGTTAAGGGAAAGACATGAATTTGTATTTTATTATATTGCTTTTATTAGCAATGTTGACAAGGAACCGACAGGTTAAAATGCCCCTGGAAGATGGTGTTTATACACAGGAAGAGAACTGCAGGAAGATGTGGAGAGTGTGGGGAAGAGAAGAATGCTTGTTTGATGATGATGGTTATTATTTTATTATTGTTTTTACTTTGATACTTTCAATTCAATTCAGAGTTTCTGTCGTCAAACAGTAGTTCTATACAGTTGGAAAGAATTGAAATGTGCATCAGAAGCCAAAGGAAAGAGCTAGAAAGTACAGATGATGGAGCCTTTAGTGCTACTTGAGAATTACCTTCTGACCCCATCCTGAAGTTCATAGTGCCCTTCTCATCCTTACTGTTACCTCAGATCTGCACCCCGCCACAAAGCAAATTGTCTGGGTTACTTTAAATAATTCTTATAAATTTTGAATGTTGCTGATGCGTGTGCTCTCTTCTATACTCTGTCTACACTCATACTAATACTTGTTGATGACATTCAGGGTTAGAGAACTATTGTCAGTGGGTAGGGGCTTGTCTTGTTATCATACAGACTTCACATTAAACATGTACTTTATATATGAACATGGGCAATCAACTGGATGGTGGAAAGGAATAACTTGGATACCAATTAGGTGAAACTGCATTTCCAAAAAGAAAATGCTGTGCTTCTCATTGATTGCTAAACAAACAAAAAATGGTATTAAGATTTTATAATCATACTTTGAATATGACAAATATAAATATGGAGAACCATGTTTCCTCACTTGTAAATATAAAACACTTGAATAATGCTCTTAATCAGGTCTTCTCCTGGGACATTTAAAAGATTAAATCTGATCTATTTGATTCATTGATTTTGCTGGTTAATGCTTTTCTACAACTTAGGTACCGACCATTTCACTAATAAAATTATGTGGTTTTCTATTTGCGACTTTAAGAATTTCCTTATCCTAATCAAGTATTATTTAGACATGTGTCTTCTAGTTTCTAAAGTCTGCTTCTATCTAAATTTTTTGGACTCCTTCTTTGTGATTACATTCGTGCTTATGATTGAAATAATAAATGAATGAAAGTAATATTAGTTATTTATATCATAGTATATAGTCAGGGTTTTGAATGTGCTATTTATTCTTGTCAGTCACTTGTATTTTATAAGTGCATTGTGTTTCCTTTTCTACCAGGGGTTACTCTAATCAAATATAAAGTTGAATTCTATGTCAAACATCTCTCACCTCATGTATTCATCATTGTTGGAGATGCCAAACATAACTGCAAATCAGATTTCTTCTTAGTTTTCTTTGAATTGTTAATTTATGCATTTGAAGCCCCATCAACATATATATATACATATATATATATATAAATGTATCCAAATATATGAACATATGCAGATATAATAGATATACCTGGTATATATACACATGGATGAGATAGAGATGGATGATGGATGTATTCATAAGTAGGTAAATAATTAATAGACAGACAGAGGATAGATAATAGACATATGATAAATGGATAGTAGATGGTAGATATATAGTTAATTGATAGTTAATAGAAAGAGAGATAGATAATGGATAGATAGCTAGATGACAGATAGATAGATGGTAGATAGATGATACATACACAGATATAGATAGATAGATAATGAATGATAGATAGACAGATAGACAATAGATAGATAGACGATAGATAGAGAGTCAGGTAAATAGATAGGTGGATTGATGTTTGATTCTAGTTAACTTCTGTTATCGACTTGATACAGCCCACAGTTATCTGAGCAAGTCTCAGTTGGGAATTCCCTCCATCAGACTTACCCAATTCCCTCCTTATCTGTGGGGAATTTTCTGGATTTGCTAATTGAGGAAGGAGGGCCCAGTCCACTACGGATAGTCCACTATGTGCAGTCCACTATGGATAGTCCACTATGGGCAGCCCACTATGGGCAGTCCACTATGGGCAGCCCACTATGGGCAGTCCACTATGTGCAGCCCACTATGTGCAGTCCACTATGTGCAGCCCACTATGTGCAGTCCACTATGGGCAGCCCACTATGTGCAGTCCACTATGTGTAGTCCACTATGGATAGTCCACTATGGATAGTCCACTATGAGCAGTCCACTATGGATAGTCCACTATGGGCAGTCCACTATGGATAGTCCACTATGGATAGTCCACTATGAGCAGTCCACTATGGATAGTCCACTATGGGCAGTCCACTATGGGCAGTCCACTATGGGCAGCCCACTATGGACAGTCCACTATGTGCAGTCCACTATGTGCAGTCTACTATGTGCAGTGCTATCCCTGTGCAGGTGGGCTTTGGGCAGGTGGGCCTGCAATGTGCTGGAAAAATACAGAACGAATGAATGTGAGCGTGGGAGAGAGCCGTAAGCAGGGTTCCTCCACATCTCTGCTTCAGTTCCTCCTCAGTTCTGCCTCCAGCTTCTTGTTTGATGCCTGCCCAGACTTCCCTGCAACTGAAATAAATCCTTTCTTCCTCAAGTTGTTTTCCTGTGTGTTTCATCACAGTCACAGAAAGCCAGCTAGGGCAGTGCTGGACGCTAACTTCTGATGAATTGCTCCTTTCTCACTAAACCCTGACATTTTCTTACCCTAATATCTGTTTTCTGATATGAACAGTAACTTTTCAGGTTTTCACTGTTTGCTGTTTTCCTAGTAACTAATTATGCCCATGTCTTTGGAATATTTAATAACTCCCTGTGAAATGCTATCAAAGTGTATCTCTGGAATATTGTGGATACTTATGTCATTTTATTATAAAAGATCAGAAACAGTCTTTGCAAAGAAAAGCTCGATTTGTTTGAAATCAGTGTGTCTGTTGCAGTGCCTGAGGAAAGGGAGACTATGATACCACCCATCTCTCTTCACTCCAACTGCTACTGTACTTCTGTCTTCAGAACTAATCTACTCCCCAACTCCTTGAAAATGTTCACATTTTATTTTTATTCTTTGATGACCACTTTTGTTTTTTAAAGCAAATGAACTTAAGTTTGGGTAAAGATTCAGGTGTATAGAATAAGAAAGCATATAGAATAGAGAGCTCCACGTGCCTCCTTCACATCCACCCGTCCCCAACTTCCAGCATGATCCTTTATCCTTAAAAATATTGCATTAGTGAGGTACATTTGTTGAAGTGAATAAACAAATGTTGGCATGTTATGATTTACGGTAACTAGTGGTTTCTCTGAAGGCTCATAGTCATTTCATTGGCTTTGACAAATGGCAGTAATTCACATCACGTTTTCACACAAGTAGATTCACCCATTCTTTACTTTTATCTGTCTTCTCCAATCCCTGTGACTGACTTGCTGTTTCATGAGATTTTCCCTTCTCTCATTGGTCATGTGACAAGATTTCATATTATGTGAGACCATTTAAGCCTGGCTTCTCTTATAGAGCCATTTGTAGGCAAGGAGTCCTCATGTCTTGTAGCTCATTTCCTGTTATTGATGAAAAATAATTTGTTCTGAGGGGTTAAGCTTCATTGTCCTTTTGTTTATTGAAAGAAATCTAAGTTGTTTCCAGCTAAGGGGGATTATACAAACTCCTGTATCATTCGTGCATGGACAGACTTTTCAACCTATGTGAGTAAATACCAAGGAATATAATTGTTGAATCACGTGTTCAAAGTATTAATTTCATAAAATCTGCTGAGCTTTCTTTTAAAATGACTGTACCATCCTATATTTCTCTGAGTAAAAAATAGAGAATAGTTAACTAGTCTCCATTATCTACACCATTCCGAAATGCCAGGGATTTGGTTTTTCTCTGTTATCGGAAGTGTATATTTGGTATCTTATGGTTTTTGTATGTTCTTTTTTGCGGTTCTCTACTGACATGTGTTGAGGACTTTTTAGTAGGTCTTTTTTCAGGAAACATTATTAATTTATTAATAGGCATGATGCTAATTTTTCTTAAGAGAATTTTGTTTTCCATACCCAGAACCAGACAGACAGACAGTTTCCTGTCTCAACTCCTGTTGAGAGATGGAGCGTTGCCTATTTCCATTCTCTAGGGCTTGAGTTCCGTCCAGAGCCTTGATCTGTGTAGCAGTTTTCAGAATCAACTCTGCTCAGTGGGTCCAAGGACAGCCATGGCTTCAACTCTGGAGCTGGCTGTAGACTTGCAAGGGGACACCAGGACTCTGTTTTATTCCCTCTCTTGACTTGTAGAAGTCCTACTTTCATTTGTATTATAGCTAGGCATGTGATAAATAAAGCATATTTAAATGTAGCCTCTCTCTTTTTGGTGTAGAACCAAAAAGGTTTTCAAACACACCCAGAATATACTTTTTCTGAAATGAAAATTTATAAAGAGTTTTCATTGGTATATGTTAAAAGGAAAGTAAATTTTTAGAAAAAAAAAATTGTTACTATCTTCAGAAACCATAGAATACACTGATATCAGAATAAACAGATGGGGTGAAATAATAAATTAAAATGAATAAATAAAAGAGACAGTTCGATTTGAAGACCAAAACAGCAGAGAAAAGTCAACTAAATGGAAAACTGTATATTTTTTAAGATTTAAAACACTAAGTAATGCTAGCCAGAATAATAGTTGAAAGAAAAGGCACAAATTTAGAAATCAATACTGAAAGATAGGTATATCCTCGATTACTATCCAAAGACTACATTAAATTAACATATTAAAAGCTTATTTTAAGTAATGCTAAAAACTACTTAATGCTCATAAATTGGAAAACCTAGATAAAATGGATCAAGGTAATATAAATACTGAAAAAAAAAATGCTGCCAGAATCTACTCTATAGGTCCCAACTGAAAGCCAGTCAATAATATTCTTTCTTGAACAACAATTAAGTGTGCCTTTAAGTGCTTCCTTCACAGTCGTCTCCTGACTACTGTGTATTTCTCTTATCACCCCAGGGCCAGGTAATATCTAGGGACAGCTTTCACCTTAGTTTAATTTTCTACTGGAAGACCATTCAGGTAAGAGAAACATAACATTTTTTAAAGCAGACAGGTGAGTCCATCATTGTATTTCAAGATTTCCTATGAAGATCTGTTAATCCAGATACATTTTTAAATTTATTTATTTGTATTTGCTATGTCTGATATTTTGTCTGCATATATGTGTAGATGTGCTTTCACTGAAAGTAATGAAGAATGAGAAGAAAGTTTGACACTGTGCATAGGCAAGGTTTTAGTGTTAGGGATGACAGGACATGGTTGTCTAATAAAAAAAAAAAAAGTTGGATCCAAGTGTGCAGTTCCCCAAACCTGATCCTGGAGAAGTAGTTTTGAATAAGAGTCTGAGCTCCACAGTACAGATCCAGGAGACATCTGAAGGAACAGGTGCTTCTCAGTCTGAGCAATTCTTATCATTAAAGTTACGAGTCAGGCTGTTTATTGAGGGATAACTGTCCTGTTGCATGGTAATATGACAAAGGAAGAGCGTACTGGGCTTAGAATTCCTGAGATAAGAGTCTATCTTAAGAACCATGGAAGGAGAGGATGGCAGGAAGCAGACAGAGCGGAAAGCTGAGAGCTCACATCTTCAAGCACACATGGGAAGCAGGGAATGAAAGTGGAAATGGTATGGAGTGAAGCCACCCCCAGTGATGTGCTTCATCCAGCAGCACCACACCTCATAGGGTCTATGATCCTCCCCAACAAGCACCATCAGCTCCCATGTGTTCAAATGCTTGAAGCCTGTCAGGACAATTCTCATTTAAACCACCACAGTAATTCTCTTTCCAGTGAAGCATCAAACAGTGTTCACTAGGTCAGTTGAGAACTAGATGACTTGGTTTGTAATCATCATTGTTGCATTCTAAATAAGTTAAGTCTATATTCCTTAGCTCCTTAACCAAGATGAGTGACTCCAGAAATTCTTCTCCTCCCTCATCCCATTTCCAGTAACAAAACAACTTGGGTTTTCCTACACCTGCCCCACCCTAAGGCAAAGACAACCTCCTGTGAGGACCAACTTCTTGGTGAGAAAAGGATGTTTCCACCCGCCTCTGTATATTGACACTTGCTATGCCTCTGGCCATAAATCACTTGATGACATCACATTGTTGCTATAAATCCATGAACAAATAAGCTACCCTTCCATTAGGGAACATAAAATGGTCCATTTTCAGCCTCAGTCTGCATACTGTTTATGGGTTGCTTCTGCTTTCAAGTTTTTTACAAGAGAACATCCACTGTTTCTTTCTGGCCTCACTCCAGATTGCTATGTTAATATTGCCCATTTTCCAAGATATTTGGTGGGAGCTGTGCATGACAGAGCCACATTTTTCCATAAAGGTCCTGCCCCACATTTTAGACTCTATTTCCCAGATGAATTAATACCACTGTTTTATTAACGTCTTTAATGGAGCTACACAGTAGTTCACTTTATTAAGTATGAATTCTCCCACTCAGAAAAGAACTCACATGATAGTGGAGTGTAGGAGCTTCCATCTCTACAATATGTTTATTATTAGCTTCAGAGTTTGACTCTGAATTATTTAAATTTCATAGAGAAAGTGAGCTAGCGTGCTGTCCTGTATCATTAGATGTGAAAAATACCAAGAGTTTAAATTGTTTATTTGCTTCCAGTGAATATCTGGAATATCTGGACAACTACAGGTGTTAACCATTAAAGTGGAGAAGATCAACACTTATGAGCTCTGTATTAGAATTCTCTAGAGGACAGAAGATACATGCATACATACATACATACACACACACACATATCTATATCTATATCTATATCTATATCTATATAGATAGATAGATAGATAGATAGATAGATAGATAGATGTTCTATTAAATCAGCTTACCTTGAACTTTTCACAACAGATGACTTGCACTGAAAGGCTGAGAACCCTGTAGTTGCTCCATCTTTGTACAACTGAGTGGGTTCCTCAGCATTTAGAGTAGTCCCATAATGGCTGTCTCATACTGGAGAGTCCCACAACTCAGTAGCTGTTCAGTCCAAACAACTAGGTGTTTCAGCAGTCCCGAACAGGCCGTGAAGTCCTGGAAGGTTCCTGGAGAACCGCTGGCCCTGTCAATGCGGAAGTCTGGAAATGCTGGTTTTTAATGTCAGAGAAGGAATCAGCAGCAGCAACTGAGTAAGTGAATTCAGCTGCTGGAAGGAAGACCAAGGGAGGAAAGAGTTGATAATCTTCCTTCTACTTGTCTTTTTTCTTAACTGCTGCTAGAAGGAGCCCCACATTTGGGTGGGTCTTCTGACACAAATTAAGGCCAATAGGACAATTCCTTAGTTGAAGATCCCTACTTAGATGAATCTAATTTGTGGCAAGTTGGCAATAAAACTGACCTCCATCCATCCTTCTACTGTGTCGTTTGAAATAAAGAATGAAGTTCCTGTCTCCACAGCGCCAGGCCTCAGCTCTGTCTTCTCCTCTCAGGTTTCTTATGTTTGGGTTAAGATGTGAATCAGGAAGAAGTTGGGTTAAGTTTATGGCTTAAACATTCATCATTTTCCTCAAAGAAAGACATAGGTGATAGGACACAGATAAACAGATGGGAGATAAGTCTATCTATGTGTAGTTATATTATACATTATACATGTTTATTAAAACAAAATATGTAAATGAAGTTTGTAATTGTTACTCAGTCCAGCTAGTTATGAGTTATAGGTCATCCAAGGAGGACACTGGTTTTTGTTTGCTTTATCTTTGTCTCCTGGAAATCAAATTACCTTGTTTGGGTGCGGTGGATATCAAATGTCTATTTGCTTATTTTTATGCTTCTTTACATCACCTTCTATATAACAAAATCCAACTTTAGTAATACTGAATAAAATATGGTGAATTCTTTTAGAACATGAAAATCATGAATTCTCTCTTTTTCAAGGCATAGCAGCTCTCTGGTTTATGTACTATTTCTTATCCTCAATTTTTAGATTAGGAAAATCAGAAACATGGGCACTTAGGTAACACTGTTCAGTTTGTACCCAGAGGGTCCTGATTTCAAATATATGTTAAGCTGATTTGAGGGAATAGTCTTTTAAGCATAATCAATACTGACTCCATTTTTACTAACGATTTTAAAAGGAGTAGTTGTAAATAATTTGCCTCATCATTACTGGATAAATAAAAATCATTACTACTTTCAAAAAAGGGTGGTGTGCAGCATTACCTTAGATATGATACTACATTTGCATTAGTCATGGAATCAACATGGTAATATATCTTGCTTATGACTGAAAGGCAAATTACTTGCCCAAGTTTGCTGCTGCGCATAGTTGGCTGGGCCCTCCTACATCAATTAACAACCAAGATAGCCCCATACAGGCCAGTCTGATCTAGGAAATACTTCAACTGAAGCTTCTTCTCTCAGATGACCCTAGGCTGTGTCCAGTTGACATTTAAAACTCACCAGAACACCACCTAAGTATTCAATATTCAGAATTTTTTTGTCATTCTCTTAAAGATGTCCACAGTTAAACCAATTTAAAATCTCTAATTTCCATATGCTTTCTTACATGTTATCCTGTATCTGATTGTCAACAGCATAAAACAGCTTTTCAAATCTTCAAGGCTATTTTGTCTTATGGAAATAAAAAATTGTTACTCTATAGTAAAAATAAATATATTGAACTATATTAGTAATGAGATTGTAAGAAGGTTCCTTAAACTCCCAATTTTCAGTGTGCTTTTTTAATAAAATGATTAAGGCTTTATGAATTGTACTTAGGTGCAAATTAAATATACTGATATCTTTCTTGGTACCTATTAAATGTCAGTCTTTGAAAGCAGTTTGTAGCTGTCCAAATTTCCATGATAGTAGTCTGTTTTAATGTGTGCAGGGAACATTCTTTTAGTTAAGAGACTCTGTAAAAAGAAGTATAGCAAATTCTCATGAAATTCAGTCCCTCTGTGAATTTGTACTGAAGAAACTGAGACATTTTATGGCCCATTACATGACAGTTGCGTGAGAGTAAAGATGGGAGTAGAAGAAAAATACATTTTGCTCCTCAGATGTAAAACTCAACAACAATCACAACAACAAACAAAGTGTAAAAAACAATAAATAAAAATACAAACCTAAATAAGCCAAAATTCAAAGCAAAAAGAGAAAATTCCTCCATATATATATATATATATATATATATATATATTCCCCCAATACACACTGTGTTCATGCACGAGAGAGAGAGAGAGAGAGAGAGAGAGAGAGAGAGAGAGAGAGAGAGAACGCTAATTAGATATCTCAGGGATCAGAAAACTGGAAAGTTGACCTAACTTGTAAAAAGAAAAATATTGTTCATTAAGTAAAATTTAGAGATGTGTGTAAAAGAAAACTCTGGGAACATTTTTGTTTTCAATTTCAAGTAGCCCATTAAACTATCAAGATAAAATATCACAGAAAAGAGATTAGAGATGGCTCTCCCTGGTGAATAAGAGATATAAACGTTCTTCATAAAATATTTACAAACCAAATTCACTGTCACATCAGAGAGTTATCCATCATGAGCAAGCTGTCTTTGTTCTAGAGATAAAGGGATGATTTATGATATATAAATCAATAAATTTAATTCATCATATAAATGATAAGAAATCACATAATCATCTCAGAAAAATCTTTTACAAACCTAACATCCTTTCCTATTAAAGAATCATGGAGAGGCTTGGGTGCAGCCACATACACTAATATCAAAGTTATACAAGACAAACCTGTGGACAATCTCGTACTAAATGAAGGAAAGCTCAAAGAGTTCCTTCTAAGATCCTAAGATCAGGAACAAGGCAAGGCTTCCATACCATCTACTTCTACTCAATATAGTATCTGAAGTTTTAGCTAGAGCAGGAAGAAAAGAGAAAGAGATAAAATAAACACAAATATCAAAAGGGAGAAGCCAACAGAACATTTGACTACAGTGGTCACAGAAGAGAGGATGATGATACTGTGGTTTGAACAGAGAAAGTCCCCCACAGGCTCATGTTTTAAGCACCTTCTTTCTACCTTGTAGAAGTATTTTGAAGATTGTAGAGACTTAAGCAAGGGAGCCTGACTGGAAGAAATAAACCACTGGCGAGTACCTTTAAAGTGGATACCAACTTCTGGCTCGAGGCCACTCTCTTGACTTTCTGTGTATTTCCATGTGAACAGGCAGCTGATTCACATCCCCATCCTCACAGAGACTCTGTCGTTCCCCACAATGATGGACTAAAATCCCTCTGGAACCACCAGCCGAAATAAGCCTTTCCTTCCATAAGTTGTTACTGTCAGATAGTTGGTTCACAGTGAAATGCTTGCCCAAGTATATAAGAAGTTTAGAAATGACCAGGCTGGGGCTGGAGAGATGGCTTGGTCATTAAAAGCACTCTCTACTCTTGTGGAGAAACAGGTTTTGGTTCCCAGCACCTCCATGGCAGCTAACAATCAACTGGAATTTCAGTTCCAAGAGATCTGACACCCTCTTCTGGCATACCATGGCATTGCATGCACAGATTCACTTACATGCGGGCAGAACACTCAAATGAATAAAACAAAAATAAGTAAGTTTTAAAAACAAGAAGAGTGGTAATAGGAAAGAATGATCATTATTATTGATCACAGTGATGACTAAATATAATCAATAAATTCCTCCCGTCCTGAGGAATCCTGTCACAAATTTCCAATTGAAACTGAAGCACACACATGTCATAGTGATGTTCTTATTTGGTGCTTTCCACGTGGGTTGGATCCCAAAAGCCTTAATTGGTGATGTTACAAAGGGATCTGTGTGTGTGCGTGTGTACATGTGTATTTGTGTCTGAATGTGTATGTTTATATTTGTGATTACATGTGTGAATATGTATGTGTGCATATGTGTATGTGTTTGTGTGTATGTACATATGTGTATATGAATGTGTATGTGGGTATGTGTGTATAAATTGTCTATGTGTGTGTGTATGTCTGTGTATGTGTATATAAATGTATATGTGGGCATTTGTGGATATGTCTATATGAATGTATGTATGTTTTTGTATATATGTGTATGTGCCTATGTGTTTATGTGTATGCATGGATGTGTGTGTGTGGTTCATTGGTTTGTTTTTCTGTTTATCAATCCTGGGGATTGGACCTAGGGCACGATGCAGTCAAGGCTAGAGCTTTCTCTGAACCACATCCCCAGTCTGATTTACTTTTGGATCTGAGAATTTATTTATTTTAATGATACCTAATTTTTAACAGATACATGTGATCACCAAGATTGTACATTGCATGAAGTCCCATATGATGGCACTCATTCCAGAGAGGAATGTTCTGTTCCAGGGTTATCTCAAAGTATGTAGATCTCTGGAGCCACAGGAGAACTTTTCTGCACCTTGCTTTGGACTAAGATCGAACCACAGCAGGGAACTTGTGTCAGGTATCTATCAATTTGAAAATTAAGATTCAATTCAGTTTCTTTGAAGGACAGTATTTTTAATATTTGAACCAAAACAATTGACCAGAATACTAGAGAGAGTAGAGTGGGCATTCAGTCTCCATCAAACAGCTGTCAGCTTAAATGCACTCCAAGGACTGTTTTTTTCCTTTTTTTTTTTTTTTTTTGAAGCTTCATTTTGGCCTAAATCTTGTTCCAAAGATCCCAGAGCTTTGACAGAAAAATCTTTATATGCCAAGTATCATCAAGGAAATGCAATTATTACTAAAATTGAAGGAGGTACTATTAAATATTTTCATTTCAATTTGGAAATATAAGATGAAGGGTTTAATATTAAGTCAGTCAGCTTCAACTGAATCTCCATGTGTTAGTCTGAGGCATGAAGACATCACTAATACAGTGCCTCCAAAAACAAGTGGAGCATTATGGAGGGACCAGGTAGACTTGCTCTACAACGAGTTGATTATATTTATATGTTTTCTTGCAAACTCCAGTGGTATTTCTCAAACATTTTTAGGTGTCAACATATGGTTTCAATTTCTCTGAAATATATAGCATAGCTTGTTCTCAGAGAAAATGATGCCAAACAGGACTTGTAAATGTATCTTGAGGTAAAGCTTAACATCCCGTCCTTTCCTATAAGCCTCCTTGGCCAGTGCCCCACAGCAACCTCAGACAGAAACTCACATCATTACCCAAATGAAGTTTTCTCAACTGAAAAAGGAAACAGATTTCCCTTTCTTATGCACACACCAGGTATATTGCAACACAACTTGTCGTGTCAAAATTATGCTCACCAACCTATACTCTTCCAGAATTTTAAATATGAGAATACTGACATTTGACTTCTTGAAATAATTGTCTTCTATCCTATTTTGTAGCAAATTAGCTGAAAGATATCATGCTATGAATTTTTGAAAAACGGGGTATATTTTAAGTACAAGAAATGTTTTCATAATTCTAAAAGTAACTTCTTAGTGTGCTGTGGTTTTAATAAAAGAAAAAAGTGATTTTTTCTAAAATGATTCTGGCAAAACATATCGTCAAAAAATTTGATCATTCTGTATTTCCTATATACTACATATATTTACAATCTTCACACTCATTATTGTGCAATTATTTAATAACCATGATTTTTTTCTATTTATCAGTGTATACATGTGCATGTGTATGTACATATGTATGTATGTATATATACTTGCATTAGGAGGTACTGTATTTGTGATATATTCATGTCTCAAGCTCTAACACCCAGAGATCAATATATATGTGTATGTGTGTATGTGTGTATGTGTGTATATGTATATATGTGTGTATGAATGTGTATGTGGGTATGTGTATGTAAATGTGTCTATGGCTGTGTATGTACGTATAAATGTGTATATCCATACACATTCATATATATATTATATGAATGTGCATATTTATATATATATATATATATAAAATGTGTCTGTATCTGTCTTAAGGAGAATAAAACTCCAGCATATAAATGTAGAGCTGCATTTGATATCTGTGTGCTTTGCCTTCACTAACCCATATTTGAACAGCACATGGACAATTTTATGATGATAATTTGTTGTAGGCATATTTCAAGCTGTAAATTCTCAAGGAACACACATAATTTGTTTCATATCATAGTACAATGTGTCCCTGTACAACGTGAATTTAAAATATATAATATGGGTAAAGATTCAGCATAGCTCATAAAGGAGAAATGTCAACTTTCAAATCTATGTGAACAAAATGACAATATCAGTGATAAAAAATTTAAAAAATTACTATCCTCAAATTTAAGTTTGAAATGATTATCTGGTGATTATAAGTGATCTGGTATCCCATTTAACATTGTCCCTAAATTATTCAAGATTTATATGCCTGGCTGACTTCAGACTATGATTGTTTTGTCTCATTCCAATGGTGTTTATAAAACATGGAGATAGAGACAGACTAAATAGAGCCAGGCAGTTCTGCCTGTGCTGCAGCTAGGCAGTGCCCATTCTGGGGATTCCCTTCAGCTGTCCACAGAATTTGTTTGTGTTAGACCACCAAAATTCCTGTTACTTTTATTGACATGTGCTGTCTTCTGATTTTAAAAAGAAAGGAGACAATATGTAGAGAGGTATTGTTTATAAACCACAATTGAGATGAGAAAATAAGATTAAAGCATCCATAAATCAATACACTGAGATTTACAAAAAATGAGTGTGATCCTGTTCATTTTTTACTATTTTATTATTATTATTAATTGTCATGTGTATGAGTGTATGCTTACATGCGTGTAAATGCACCAGTGTCCTGCAGTGCCCTTGGAGGTCAGAAGAAGGCTTTAGATTGCTCTGGAACTGGAGTCACAGGTGGTTGTTAGTCACCATGTGGGAGCTGGTAACAGAATCCAGGTGCTCTGCAAGAGCAGGCAGTGCTCTTAACTCCTGAGCCACCTCTCCAGCTCTCCTGTTCATTTTCAAAAGAATTGGAAGGATACCCCTATGTCTTTTGTTAACATATAAAAGAAAATCAAGAGCCTCTCTCTAGCTACTAAATACTTTTCATTTTTTAACTTACATGTCTAAATAATTACATATATTTCTAGGACTACTATATTATATTTATAAAAAGTCTTGGATTTATTGATCATTATCCATTTTATAATTATCTTTCCTAGCTTTAGAAATTCAATAAAATGATTAATTTGGTGAATACTCTCTCTGTGATCCGTGACACCATCATTCTTCTCTCTTATGTCTCTCATCTAGATAGAGATTGGCAACCTATACCCTGTGTGTGTGTGTGTGTGTGTATGTTTGTGTGTGTGTATGTGTGTGTGAGTTCTCTTTGATACATTGCTAAATTCATTTGCTTATATATTGCTTATGGTTGTTTTGAGTTGCAATAGCTGCGTTGAGTGGTTGGAAACACACACACACACACACACACACACACTATTGCCAATGAAACCTAAATAATTTACTGTCATGTTTTAATCTAAAATGTATTCTGACCTCTTTCTGTAATGATGATCCTTTTCTATTTCAGCCCCTTCCAATATTGTAGCTACTGGCTATCATAACTCTTTGGCACTTGTCTGGTCTGACTGATGTCCCAGAGCAATTTCTGTTCTTTGTCAAGTTAGATTAATTGAGCTTGAAATTTAGATTGTCATACAGGATCACTAGTCACTGTATGCATATAGCATAACTATAAGATTTCTTGTTTGTGACAATCCAAAGTCCCAGCTCTTAACAATGTCCTCTGTGACAGTTTCTGGGGAATTTGCTCAAGATTTAGTAGCTGACACTTTCAGTCATTCTCAGTTTTCCATTAAATTTATGCCGACCAAGCAATATGGCAAGGATTAAGACTTCTTATGTTAACAATAAAGTGTGTTTAAAAGAATCACACGACAACTTAAACAAATCACATTTTTCAGTAAAAAATAAGAAATCATATTTTGCGACATTTGGTGAACTTTTACTTCGTCCCTATTGCTACCTGCTGTCTTATTAGTTAGTAGAATAACTGAGTCACAAAACAGCAAACCATACATTTGTGAAAATGCTCGATTAGACCACACTGATCATTTTACAAGAAAAATGCTATTATGAGATTCAGTGGTGAATAGGGCTTGCTGGGAGCACATGTGAGGTCATGTAGATAGGTGCTTTCTCTTTTACCAACCAGGGTTGCACAGCGCACAATGACCCTGAGTACTTTAAAGTGAAAGTGCCTTTCTTTTGTTGAAGGAAGGAAGGAAACTGAAAGAAAGAAGGAAGGAAACAAGAGGGAAGGAAGGAAGGAAGGAGAGAAGGAAGGAAGAGAGGAAGGAAGGAAGGAAGGAAGGAAGGAAGGAAGGAAGGAAGGAAGGAAGGAAGGAAACAGAAATGACTGAAAGAAGGAGACAGAAAGAAGGAAATAGAAAGAAAAAAGAAAGGAAGGAAGTAAAAGAAAGGAGGAGGAAAGGAAGGAAGCTAGAAAAGGAAAAGAAAGAAGTAAAAGAAAAGGAGGAAGGGAAGAGCAGAAATAAAAAGAGAGAGGAGTGAAAGAAGAAAAGAGACATTACAAGAGATAAGGAAGGGAATAAAAGCAAGGAAGGAGGGAGGGAGGAAAGAAAAGGAAGGCAGAAATAAAGAGGAAAGAGGGATGGAAAAACGAAAAGAAATAGAAAGGAGGGAAGGAAGGAAGCAAAGGAGAGGGAAAAGGGATTGCAACTTTACAAAAAAACTCACGTTTTATTTTTCCGATTCTTGTGTGTGTGTGTGCGTGTGTGTGTGTGTGTATGTGTGTGTACACATAGGGCATGCATATGTGTGTATAATTGTGTGCTTATAGAGGTCAGAGGATGACATCAGGTGTCTTCCTCCATCCCTTCCCGTTTTTCTTTCCTTTGACACAGTTCTCTCGCTAACCCTAGAGCTGATCGATTCACCTAGACTGGCTGGCCAGCCAAATTCAGGGTTCCTCCTGTCTCTGTCTGCACTCGCCCAGCGTGGGGCTTTGCAAGTGTAAGGGACCCCGCCAACTCCTTACATAGCTACTGGGGTAGAAGTCACTCGTAACAAGCAGTTTACCAATGATACCATCCTCTAGGCCCTAATTCTCCCAATTTGTTAAGACCTCAGAACATTTCTGAAAACTCCTAAATTTAATAGCAGGTCCTGGTTTCCCATGACAGAAAGTCGGAGTGATAAACACCTTTAAATATGAATCATTTTTCAGTGACCAGATTTTCTGACTAGAACTAAAGAGATGCCTCCTTCTTCAAAATCTTTCTTGCTATTCAAAATGTATTCCACTGAGATAATATTAAACAAACCCTTAGTAATACAAATAGGTAAAAGTTTACATAACCAGAGAAATTGAATGAACTATGATGCATTTTAATTATTGTATAATGTTACAGTTACAGAGTACAGAGATGGTGAAAAGAACATAAAATAGTTGGGGTGGTCAGATAGGGCGTAGAAACATTGAGAACAGGTGTTTATGAAGACCATGTCTACTGCAGAGCTAAACATTGTCTATAGGTAGGAGAATACATAGGAGTTCTGGTATCTCATCCAATACTCAAGGTAGATCTGTGTTCAGGGAGGGCTGAGCTCTACAGCAGTTTGAAGCCCAGTAATAGTCCAGGTACAGTATCTGAATGGCCCTTGTCTCAGTTCACAGCTGAGATCCAAGCTCACATGGCCATGCTCAGCCTGGCAGTTTCTCATTTTCTTTTGGTTGAGGTATCAGGGAGCTAACAGAAAACCACTTTTCCTCACTTGCCGCACAAAGAAAGCACTTCCTAATCGTTGGCCCTTCCTGTTGTGAATGCTCTCTGTTGAGTTCTAAGGATGAATGCGGCACAAGGCCTGGCTCAAGTTCGTATTCCATCCATAAGTCTATTCCATCTCTCATGTACAATTCAGTCAGTGATAATATCCTTGGTCTAACAAGCTGGAGGAAAATCACAGTCAGTATTTTAGTGGGATATTTTGACAACCTAGGGATCAGACTTAAAGCATAAAGTTGATCCTTTAAGATGGCCAAGTGGGTAAACTCGCTTGCTGTGCAGGCCTGTCAACCTGAGTTTGGTCTCCAGAACTCAAGACAGAACAGACTTCCAAAACTTGTTCTGTGGGGACTGGAGGGATGACTCAGTGGTTAAGAGCACTGGTTGCTCTTGCAGAGGACCCAGGTTTAACTTCCAGCACACACATAGAGGCTAAGAACCATCTGAAACTCCAGTTCCAGGCAATGCAAGGTTTTCTGACCACTGTGGGCATTGCACAACATGGGTGCACCTACCTACGCTCAAGTGCATGAAATAAAAATAATAAAGAAAATCTTTTAAAAATACGTGTCCTCTGACCTCTATACATGTACTATGAGTGCATATACATGCACACACACACACACACACACATGCACACACACCCACCCACACACACATTCTAAACACTCAGTCTATCAATCAGTCCTTCAAAGCATGGTCTTGAATGCTTGATATGGTTTATCAACTTATTTGGAGTGAGAATTTAGGCCACTATTGCTTGTAAATCTGATGTATTTTTCTCCTCAGTAAAGCACTGGTTTTTTGAACCACATCCCTTAAAGGAACGGTGACATGAAGAGGACAAAAGGGCTAACTGCAAAGTGGTGATGCTTATGAGACTCCTTCATTTCTTTCCGAGCCCTCTGAAATGCATCCCGTACTGCATATTACTGGCAGAAACACTTGGCTTCCTAATGACTCAAAAACCTGTCTCCCCCTAAAGAAACAGAGGCAAACAAATGCTTTGTATATGAAGTACAAGAATGGCTTCCTCCATCAGCCCAGTGGGGACCCCGCTGTCCCTAGGTAGCCATTCACAAAACTCCTGACAATGCAGATCTCGATCAGAAAAACAAAACATAAATCTGCAGTTACCTGGCCTTGAATATATGCACACGCCTTTATCAATCTCTGCACACATCTCTGTATTTCATTTCCACAAATGCAACATCTGCTGGAACCATATCAGTCTGAGTTTACTTGAGTTATAGCAAAGATTTAGGTGTTTTCCTTTTTTTCCATTTAAAAACATTAGAAATGGAAAATGTGTACCACAAAATTAATATTTATGTAAATGGATTTTCTCCATACAGAATCAGTCAAGTAAATCATCTGAAACTTAAAATGTATTCTTTGAGTGCAACCACTGTGTTCCAAATGCTAAATTTACATTTTATGTAACTATTCATAAGCATTACTTTTTTTCAGCTTAGCAAATAACGGTTTCACTCATTGGGTTGCAGTGTAATTTCATGTTTTATTGAATGTGCTTCAATTCATGAAGAGTCGTTTTGGCAAACAGACGAGTAAACATAAATTCTTAGAGATGGACTGAATTAGATGTGGTTTTAGAACATTAATTCACAGTAATAATTATAACTATGAATCTTGTGTTGAAAATTATAGAACCAGAGTTAAAACAATTCAAATTCTCAGTTTCATTTAAAAACGTTTTACTACCTGTCCTCTGATTTTCCATTTTATAGAGAGTACCCAGAAAAGCAGAAGTGTGTGAGGGGGTGCATGTGTGTTATTTTAATATACAGACAGGCACTGGATTATTTGAGTATTGCTTTATGTCACTGACTCATTTTGATTTTACCTAATTGACATTGCACTACACATAATTTTCCGTGCTGTGTTTACCTTTTAGACTCTAATATATGAGCAGGTTCTGATGTCACCAAAACAAATGTATACACTGAAATGAACTTTGCCAGTAGGATTGGAATAGTTATATACATAATCAATCATTAGTCTGTAGGAAGAGTCAACTGATCTTTTCTGTATAGGCCTTGAAAGCAAACAGGTTCTTCCCTGTGAGTCACGTGATCTCCTTCCAAACTATTCAACTCTGCCATCATGAGGCAAAAGTAGTTGCTGATTGATGCATTAGCAAATATCAGAAATGTGCTGTAGTTAAGTTCACTAGAGATACAAAATTCTACATTTCATATAATATTCATGTCATAAAGTGTGATTCATTTTGACATGGTTTACTGACAGTACTGCCTACATTTGTTGGATCATCCATACTTTATAGCCTCTTTGATCTCTATGTCTTCAGATCTCTCCAAAGGTGAACTCCATGTGGCTACACTCTGTGGATCTATTATCCTTCTACACCAGATCCCAGAGACTGTCTGAGAACATTCCTTGTGTTGCATACTTTACTTTTAATGAAAGTATTTAATGACCTGGGAAATTTGTCTAATTACATTGCTAGAAATTAATTGGAATGTTGTAAATTAATTATAAAGTTCTTGGCAACATCTAAACCATAGTATTATAAGATAACTATAATTTATGGGCATTTGTCTGATTTATTTTTAATCAGTAATTATAATTTGCTATTGTATTGTAAAAGGACTATTTCCACAGCAATAGATGCAAAAACAAAAACAAGCAAAAAAAAAGAGTAAGCTATTAGACTCTTACATGGGTGTTCCCATGCCTTCCTTGGTCCGTTCTTCTTTCTTTCCTTCCACCTTCCCTCTCTTCCTATCTACCTTTTCTTTATTTATCTGTCTTTTTTACTTTTCGTTTCTTTCTTTACTTTCACAGAGCTAGACCTGGAATTGAGTGTATTCCCCATGTCATACAAGTGTTCTAAACCTCCCAACAGTAATATTTCTGAAATTAGGAGGGAAAGGAGCAATGCAGACAAATGTGAAACGGGAAGTTGGCTCGGTGGACAAGAGCACTTGCCACACACACATGAGGACCTGAACTCAAGTCCTCAGAACCCACATGATAAGCCAGGACTGGCCACAGGTGACTGTAACCCCGGCACTGTGGGGGGATGGAGACACGAGGATCACTGGGGCTTACTGGCTGTCAGCCTGTCTCCAGATTCTGTAAGGGACCCTGTCTCAAAAGATTAAGTCTGAGAGTAGTAGAACAAGATATCTGTTGTCACCCTCTGGCTTCCATATGTGCCTACAGTCATGACCTGCCATGCATACACATGTGCATAACCGCACACCTGACACATACACAAATCCAGAAATAAACTTTTAAAAATATATTATTATTATTATTATTATTATTATTATTACATATATGAGTCTATTGCCTACATGTATGTAAGTGCACCCATGTTGTGCAGTGCCCATGGAGGTCAGAAGATGACATTTGATCCCCTGGAATTGGGTTTTGGATGGTTGATAGCTGCCATGTGGGTGCTGGGAATAAAGCCCAGGTCCTTTGCAAAAGCTATTGGTGTTCTTAATCATGGAGTCATCTCTGAAGCCCCCAGAAATAAGTTTTTACAAAAGAAAATCAACTAGCACATTATTAACAGAAGTCTTTATTCAGAATATAATTTGTACAGATGTTTGTATAGAACTATTAATAGTTTCTAAAGTAGCTGGTGTAGGATGGCTCTTAGAGGAACTGTTCTTGTGACTTGTCTTGCACAATCTGGATTTCATGAAGATGGGCAATAAGTAAAAATGAGGAATGTAAGAGAGGATGTGACAGGTTGAGTCAAATGGATAAGCTAGATCTGTGAGAGGCTGAGAGGGGATAGAGAAGGTCATGAGGTTTATGGAGGAATATCACAGTCACACCATACAGTGAGTTTCATTGTGGAATATTTAAGGAAGAAACATCCCTTTATAAGAAAGACAATCACAGGAACGCGTTTCACATTGTGCTAATATAAATATTAGCAACTGTTAATCAGTTGGTAATCTCTGACTAGGTAATGGAATGAATTCAGAAGTAGTCAGGTCCATCTACAGAAATATGCCACCAAATATTTATATATATACTGCTTAGGGTGTGAAATATTTCTGAAAATAATTAAATAATCATTGTGTGAAAGTGCTCCTAAAATGATGGATCATGTGACAGGAACACTGTCCTGGCTTAGAAGCTTGGGAAGATCATGAGGAATGTTATAACGCTGATTTGTGGCATAAGAAACCAAAGTTTAGGAACTTTTAAAAAGATATTTTATTTATTATTTTTCTTTTTTGTGTATATGTGTATTGCCTTCATGTATGTAAGGAAACCCATGTCATGAAATGTCCACAGGGGTCAGAAGAGGGTGGCAACTCTCTGGGAAACTGAAATTAAAAAAGATTCCTAGCTGCCATGTAGGTGCTGGGAACTGAACCTGTGTCGTCTGTAAGAAAGCAGCCAGTGCTCTCAGCTGCTGAGCACGCCATCTCTCTAACCCCAGAAAGTTTAGAAATGTTGAAATAACTTATATAAGAGGATGGGAGTAGAAACTTGAACTTGGACCATCTAAATCCTATTATCTTCTGAACAAATGAGACACAAAAATGACTTTCTTGTTCTCCACAGTGACTTAAACATTCATTTTAACTGGTGGGGGACTGCAGGATGGCTTGGTGGTTAAGAGCAGACCCTGCTCTCGCAGAAGCCTCCAGCTTAATTCCTAGCACACACATCAGGCAGCTTAAAATGTCTGTAACTGCATCTCCAGATCTGTTGTCCTCTTTTGGCCTCCCTGGGCACCTGCAATCTCATGCACCTACCCACATATAGAAATGTCCACATAAAGTTAACTGAACAATAAAGATAAATCTTTACAAAGAAGACTGGAGGGCTTCAAGATACAGGGTCTCCAAATAAGGCTGCTTTGAATTTGGAAAAATAGAAAAGAAATACCTCACTCTGTCCATCTTCACCTTCCCTGAAAGGAGAGTAAAGCCACCTCCCTACGTCTGAAGGGAAAGAGAACTCATATAGCTGAAGATTCAGGAACAGAGAAGGTTCCGATCATGCAGTCTTTGGAGAACTACTCTCAACTTATTAACAGTATACACTGTTGTTAGCCACCTCCCACCCCATCTCATCTTCGTGGGTGATCACTCTTCATCAGGCATAAGCATGAGAAAAAGCACATGAATTTTCCCCTTTCTTGGAGTCATTTCCTTCTGAATGTTTCTCTGCTGCTTAATATCTACATTTAATAAATTTTTTTGTTCTCTAGTTTGCTTGTCTTGTTAGGTAAGAACCAGAGCCAAGCACCTTGCAAAGTGTGAGGGAAAGATCCTTATTCATCATCCACAAGACCAAGTTTTCATCTAGCCAAAGAACTGATAAACATGGAAACAGTAATAATAGTTTCCTGGTGTATAGCAATTTTACTGTTCCTTTCTATATACTTCCAAAACTCTAAAAGTCCAACGTTAACCTTACTGAAAAGATCTGTCATTGAGAAAAAGAGTCACAGGGAAAACCTAAAATCACAGTTTCTTTTCCCTCTAGTATTTAGAGCCAAGCTCTAACATTTCCTTTTTGATTTGTTAAGAGGAAAGGGGGAGGTTGTGTGTGTCTGTGATTACCCATGGGAGTTCACTGAGACAACACAATTTGCATATCTTAACAGCCTCCCATGGTGCACAGCTAGCAGAGAACAGTTAAAGGATATAGAGTTCCTTTTACAAAGAATAACCAGCGGAAATTACCACTGATGTTAATTTGAAACAGAATGAGATAGCCACACTGCAGGCCCTTGAGCAGGGCACAAAGAGGGCCTTCTCTTGTTCACAAGGTGCTGACAGTCAGGGTGAGCGCCCATCCTGTGCAGCTGATGTCAGGAAGGGCACATCCTTAAATCTCAACACCTGGACAGAGCTTGGGAGATTTTGAAAGACGCCTGCACAGATGGTTTCTCATACTGACACTGCAAAAATATCCCCAAAGGCATCTATCTGCAGCTGGCTCACTTAGGAATAGGGTTTAAAAAGAAAAAAGAAAAAAAAAGCCTTTTTTTTTTAAGAAAGACTCATTTATCAGTGTAAATGAAGTTAAGCTGTTTAATAAATCCTTTTCTGAGGTCCCGTGTTGGATAGATACTCTTTTTGCATCATTGCTATTCCTAGGACTTCGGAAGTCTTGTGTTGACCTGAATAATAATAAGGCAGATCAGCCTCCTTTAACCCCAAATGCTGTCTGTTAAGAGAGAAATATCACTTCCAAATTCTCCTGCAGAATTCTATTATCTAGTCATTAACTCTATTAAAAAATGTCCTCTCCTCTAGTTCGTATGTGATTCGAAATGGAATCCCCTGGAAATGTTACAGATACATATTTAAGACATACATCTATTTACCTTTCCTTGACCATGACTTTCCTCATCTCCTCTTGTTTCCCAAAATAATCAGGTTCTGTGTTTCTGCTAAACTGGCAGTGGATGTCTCAAACATGTGCAGATTGAAATACTGGCTTAAGGAAACAGCAGAGTGTTCTCAAATGAGATGCATACTAAGGAGGCAGGACAGGAGAGAAAATTCACTATCTCAGTAGAGCATCTGCAGAGCATTTCATACAGTCCAAGAACAGAGAGCAAAGGGATAAGGCTAAAAACAAAGAGTCTAGCTTAAGAACAATGTTAAGGAAACAGGGCAAAGCCACCATCATAAAATAATTTATTGTAGTAAAGTTCAGATTTGCTGGCTTGGTAATAACTTTAAAATCTCTCTCTCTCTCGTCTTTCTTTCTCTGTGTCTGGGGGGGGTAAGAGTGTGCAGCTGTGGGTGTGCAGAAGCTACACATGCAGAGGTCAGAAGAGGACTTTAGGTGACCTGCTCATTCATGCTCTGTGTGGTTCTTTGAGACAGGATCTCTCATTAAACTTAGAGTTTACCATTTTACCACTAGGCTGGCAAACAGCAAACCCCGAAGATCTTACTGGCTCTATCTCCAGTGATACTGGAATTCCAGGCATACACCTGGCTGCAATAGCCTAGGAAAATAGGATAAAGACTTTCATTTTGCGGTTTGTGCAGACTTAAAGCGTGCTGGTGCTAGACCTTTGCCCAACCCCTCCTAGTGGCACACCCAGAAAGGAGTGACCTTGCGGGTTCCAAAAACTGGCTGGACCATAGCCCATGTGATGTTCTAATCTGGGAGGGACATGTGCAAATAGTAACCCCTGGGTCTGTTTTTGTTAGGAATGTGCACACAGGAAACTTTGTGAAATGCTTAATTCTTATTGGATGTTGCAAATTGTAACCAGTCCCCACTGCTGAGACCCTCTAAAAGCTTCTTTCTAAGTATGATTAGAGTTCATTATAAGCATCCCGTGCAGGTTGGAAATAAAATACCTTGCTATTCCATCCACATGGTGTTGGCTTTTTAATCTCACACCATGACATTGGCCATGCCTGGCTTTTTACTTGGACACTGGGTATCCTAACTTAGGATATCATACTTGATCAGCAAACCTTCGTATACACTCAGCCATGTCCCCATCCCCTTAAAACATATGAAGAATATGATGTGGTAAGAATAAATAATGAACAGAAACTAGTTCCCACAATCATGAGTCCCCAGCCTGTATAATACATGTACATGCAAATACTGAATCTAAAAAGAAGAAAAAAAGAAACAAGATCCTGGTACTCACCTTGGAAGCACTTATAATTTCTTTTAGGGTTAGACATTATGCTACCGGATTGGGAAGTCAACTATCCACAAAAAAACATCTCTAACGGTAGAACTCGGCCTCAGCCTGAAACGCCATCGAGTTTTCTTTCAGAGGAAGGAAATACCCCCCAAAGCACAGAAGACTCTCAGAAAGAACCAAGCTAAGATTTAGAGATGTGAAAAAATGAGCAGTATAGCTTTTTGTGTCTAACGCAGATCATGGAAGAAAAAATGAAAATACAGTTATGCAAAGAAGGAAGGAAAACTTTTCCCTGAGGATAGAGGGACTGTGTTGCAAAGATATTGGTACTCAGAATAGCCCCGTCTTTCCCTAGGTACAGGTGAGTTTATCAAGGCGTGGCTGTAGACATCTTGAATGGTAGCTGCCATCTCTGACTCACAGCAACTTTTTTCCTTTTTTCCCTGTCCTGTTTCCAAGCAAAGTATAATAGACAAACCATCAGAGTGGGACATGGAAAAAGTATTTAATCACACACAATCAAAAGTTATCATTAATAAGACCTTTCTTCAGAGGGCAATATCAGGAAAGAAATTTGACTTTAAACATAAAGAAGAATAATGGCTTGGTTTTATTATATAAGTATCCAAGTCATGAGTATTTTGTTTAATGAAAGAATGATTGGGAAGATAACTCAGACAAAGAAGCAAGAAAAACTTATTGTGAATGAAGTGGATCCAAGGGGCTGTGGCTGTGGCTGTGAAAAGATTTCTTTGGAGCAAGATGGGTCTGCCCAATGATGGAAGTCTTTGATGAAAGGTGAGAAACTGAAAACTGAATAAAGCCGTGCCCACAGTCTTAATGCTCTTAGGAAACACACCAGAAGCCAGGATTCAATGAAGGCAGATTGTATACACATCACATACTCTTTGAGTATAAATAGTTTATTTCCTATGATGTGCCAAGAGGAGTGACTAATCCTCAATATCAAATTCTGAGAAAAAAAAACAGACAACTCTGATAAAGGATAATAATCTATAACAGGAGACAAAAGAGTAAGTTACATATGCATGGACTACTTAATCTTGTTTTACTTTATCATGAACGATGACATTTCAGACATAATTGTATATAGGAGCATTTTAAAAGCTCATGAAGATTCTGCATTCTTAAAGGTGTTGTTAGAGAATACTATTTCCTGAACTGGACATGTAGCTCACTTGATTAACATGAATGAAACTATAGGAAGAATCCCGTGTGCAGAGAGAGAGAGAGAGAGAGAGAGAGAGAGAGAGAGAGATAGATAGATACAAGAGAAATAGGGATAGAAACAGAGAGACTGAGAGACAGAGACTACCATCTTAATATCAAGTTCTTTGAATATCCTGTAACTAGGTTGATGAGAAATTGAAAAGGTTTCTTAAAAATCTTGGAAATATTTTGGTAGCCTTTTCTATGCATAAGCCTGAAGTAAATATTTTCATGGAGATCAGCTGATACCTGTTAAACAAATGAAAAAGAAAGAACAATTCAAAAGAAGATAACCAAACTATGTGGAGATATTTTAAATGTTATAATTATGACAAGATCATTGGAGGGAAGTGGAAACCAAGAAAAAATGGAAAGTATTACTAGAGCGCATATTGTATAAAATTATGTGGCCCCCATCTGTCAAGCTGAAATCTATACTTTGTCTTATTGTTGAGTATACAATGAAGATAATAATATTTAATTACCTGACTAAAGGAAAGTGCCACAACACGAGGAAATAAAAGTTCACAGAAGAAGAATTTGATTAGGACTGTAGGGTACGGCCGCTCTGTTTCCTTGCTCCCATGTGCTCCTGCAGATATCAAATTGATTAAATAGTAAGGTGACTATAACAGACCAGAAAATGACATAAATCCAGAATTAATTATAAGGACTTAAATAAGTAAAAAGCCAAAGGGTTTGGTGGATCTGAGTGTATCGAGTGATGTTGGCATAATTAAATTTTCATGTTTGTTTATTTAAGGAACAATTAATTGCAGGTCATATTCTAGAGAATATAGTGAAATGGTCAAGCTCCCTGACTTCAGATTAATAGTTAAGTAGATCACTTGTATCTTAATCATCTTACCCAATTTAAGATGTCTTTGGTCTTTATCTGGCCTATGTCCAGCTTGACACATTGACTGAAATCATGCTTAACCAGATCTTTTAAGGGACCTTTTTCCTTTTATATGGAAATGACCATATTTATTGTCTTGCTACCTATCCTTAAATGCTATTCTCCCACTTAATTTGAAGCACATCATTACTCTTAGGTCGTTTCTAATGTGTGAGTTGTTCAGGGCATCCTAGTTAGCTGGATGTATCTGTACAGGTCCCTGTCAGTGCTGAAGATATCCATTGATCAGTTCATTGACTTTTAACCTTCTCTTGCTGACAAAAATCTGATTTTCTTTCATGCAAAGAAACTGAGTTAAACTTTTGTGTGTATTCAGTTTAACAGAGTTGTCAGTACATTACATCTAAAAAACTGATTGTTTTGTAGAAATACAGTTTGAATTTACTTTAGTACTTGCCATTGAAGAAACCATGGGGCATTGAGGTCTAAAGTGGGAATATGTAGTTTTGTTGGTCGTTTTCAGATCACTTTCTATCTGTAGACTGATTGCTTTACACCTTATTGAAGTACATAGTACTACTATGAATTCCCTGCAACTAAATTTGCTTCCTTTGAAGCTTACCAGAGAAATTAATATGAGTATCACTGAAATAAGACTGAGAGAACCTATAAAGACATAGCTTTGTAAAACATAAATCTTTCCTTGACATAGGCAATCATCTTGATCATTATTTGAAACAGATATACTGAAATATATAAACCTACCTTTTCCATTGAACTGATAATTGGTCAAGGATCTAAGATTATACAGTATAACAGTTAGCTTTGTCAACTAGACACAGCCTAGAATCTCTTGGAATGAGGATCTCAATAAGGGATTTCATACATTGGATGCCCTGTAGGTGTGCCTGTAGAGCACTGGCTTAATTAAGTTACTTTACATAGGAAGACTCAGTTCACTGTGGGCAGCACCATTCCCTAGGCAGGGGGTCCCGAACTGCATAAATGGAGAAATCTAGCCAAGCACAAGCAAGCCACCAAACACGTATTCATTTCTCTCTGCTCTTGACTCTGGGCATGTTGTGACCAGCTATTTGAAGTTCCTGCCTTGACTTCTCAGCCATGCACTGTAACCTGAAATAAACCTTTCTCCCCTAAGATGCTTTTGGTCAGGGCATTTTATGTTAGTGCAAGAAATGAAGCAAAGATGCAGTATTAGCATTGTCTGCTGAATGGTTAATAGTTGTCAAGTACGGGTGTCTTGAAGGTAGGTGATAGCCTATAAAATAGGTGATGTTGCTATGTAGAGTCCATAAATAATGCAGGAGCTGTTAAGCAGCTAGAAAGCATGTGGTGTGTTCGTGGTGTTTTCTTTATACACGAAGATGCTTTCTCATCCAAGAGAGACTTGCAGATCCACAGAGAAGTTGCCATGAAGGGATTCTCCATCTAGTTCTGACAGATGGCAAGCTACTTGCTTGTAAGTATGTCCCAGACATACACACATACACAGCAACCATCGGAGAGCACCTAAAGCCAACCACTGCCGTCATCCAGTGTTCATAAGCAAGCCATTTCTCCCGTGGCATAAGTTACTCCAGAGCTGAGGGTCAGAGAATGAAGGACTACCTGTGCAGCCTTGAATCTGGCTTCAACTGACTTTTGTGACATACAAGGAAAGGCTCTGTCACAGCTTTGTGTGTGCATCTGGAGGGGTCACATATGCTAAGTCCTCCCTGGTAAACCATTTGAACCCAGATGTCCCTGGTGCAGGTTTATCCACTGGAAACTGGTCGGCCGGATCTTGTGTTACTCTCTCAGGGTTTTACTCTCCCTCACTCAGCAGTAATCAGTTCCCAGTAGTTCCTTGGGTAGGGTTGGGGCC
This sequence comes from Eospalax fontanierii, assembly GCA_035773235.1. Taxonomy (NCBI): domain Eukaryota; kingdom Metazoa; phylum Chordata; class Mammalia; order Rodentia; family Spalacidae; genus Eospalax; species Eospalax fontanierii. Next base: position 89,553,096 of record CM069531.1, on the reverse strand, counting down.
TGCTGTCATTTCCTCAGTTCTGTGCTAGGTTTTGTCTGCTGTCACCATTGTTTCAAGTTCATTTTAGAGAATAAGAGATTGTAGAGTGTCTGTCCTGAAAAGGACTCCTATATTAAACCTTACCTGACCATGGCTCCTGGGCCATTGGAGAAGAGGGGACATAAACGTTGTAAGAGCCAGGGGTGGCTCATGACCATAAGGAAACAGACTTTCAAGCCCCCTGGAACTTGCACATATGCTCTTTGATGTCCTTTCAATCCCTATCAGTCTCTTGATATCTCCACTAATCCCTCTCCCAGTTTCATGACTTTTGGCTCTGGTCTACTTTTATTTTTGAGATGGGTTTCCTTGTGAACATGGAGCTTACCAGTTCAGTCAGAAAAGGTAGTCAGCAAACTCTAGGGGTCTTCCCACCTCTGCCCTCACATCCCAGTACTAGGATTATAAGCATGTACTGCTATATCCAGCTTCTCATGTGGGTGAAACTCAGGTCTTCATGTTTATACAGAAGGTACTTTACCAACTAAGCCTTGACCCAGCTTTCTAGAGTGTCCCTTTTGACCAACTTCAGTGCTTTCCCAAAGGATACAGCATGGGATGCTGTGTCCAACACCTTTGACACGATTAACAGCCAACCATCCTCTCAATGGCAGATGTTGCCTAAAGCACTGGCCTCACCATGCCTGTTCAGAAACAAAATCCAGGATACATTCCAAAATATACACCTGGGATTGAAAGGAGACCTTCTGCCCAGCTGGATTCTTTCAAATCTAAGGGTAGTAAGCATCTCTTATTTTTTTCTCTTTCTCTTTCTTCTCATTGATTTTAATTTGATTTTTTTCATTATATTAAAGTTAGAACCCAGATACTTGTAAACGCCATACAAGTGCTCCACTACTGATCTACTCAATGGTTGATTTTAATTTTTTAAATCTTCATAAGAGCTCATAAGAAAATGTCTAAGGAGAAGGAACATAGAGTCCCCAGGCTCACTCATTGTCTACACAATGCAAACTAGAATATAGTTTATCAACTATATTCTTGCTATATTATATATATATATATATATCTTGGTGGTGATCTATACCACCAAGTTGAACTGCTGTGTGGGGGGTGTGGTTTTGCAATTTTATGACATCTGTGTCTTCTATAATCACCATCACAAATGATATTCAACTATGCTATCACCATAAGAACCCTCCTGTTCTGTTTCTAGCCACATCTCCCCTTAGTATGTAGTCTCAGCTGGCCAGGAACTCTCTATGTTTACTAGGATGGCCTTGAACTCACTCAGTTAAATGAGCAACATGAAAGAATGTTTACTAGATAGAGCACCTGCATATTTCAATATTCTTGAAAACTCTTGGTCAGGGGTCACAAGGTCTCAAATTGTTTCACAGCTTTGGTCATCACATAAGGGACTGACTGTCAGGACCAGATAAAACTGAGTGAATATACTTTGTTTATTGTAAAACATTAAACTAATACAGCACATCTGAAGCAGGGTAGTATATGATTTATTTGTTGGCTGTTTAGTAGGTGAAAACAGACACTCATGGTGGTTTACAGACCACTCAGTTCATAACACCATTGCCTTAATTAGCAACATTCACTACATGCTTCAGTTTTTGCATCAATTGTTTTCATAAGTTGGTGGAGAAATGCATATATCTAGTGAATCGGGCACATAATAAATTTACATGCAAACAGTTTCTAATAATACAGTTAGCCTGAATTCAGTGATGATCACAAAAGAACCACCTGGCACAGGGTGCTAGGAACTGAACTCAAGTCCTCTGCTGAGTCATTTCTCAAGCCCCTTAGTTGTTTTTATCATGACAGGGTCCCTCACTGAGCCTAGAGCTCATTGTTTAAGCAGACTGGCTGGCAAGGGAGACTCAAGGATCCACCCATCCCTTCCTCTCCACCCTCAGCACAGGGATTACAGATGTATGCCATCAAGACCTGCTTTTGCATGGGTGCTGGGAATTTGAACTCAAGTCCTCATACTTGTGTACCAAGGACTTACCCACTGCACCTTCCCAGTCCTCTCTTTCTTCTTTTTTTTTAACCCAGCAGCAAGGGGCACAGTAGCTTCATAGCATCCAGTGCTGAGACAGAGACAAACTCTTTCTAAATTTGTTTGTCTCTAAGCCATTACTGGTTTTCTTTCATTATTCAGCTCAGAAGAAGTAGTGGTTCCTGTGGTCACATTTTATTGGTCTAGTGAAACAAGGCTGTGTAAAGTAGAAGATGAAGTACAGGTCTACATGCTTTGCGCCACCCTCTTTATGCAAAATCTCCCAGAAATCACAACATTGTGCTTTCAAGACTATCATAGAATAAAATAAAGAATAAAAATAAAACACGACAAGCTGGAAGGGAAAAGATAACCAAGCCAGAGTCAATTTTAGCTCTTGATTATTTCTTAATAAGATCCTCTGTTATAATGGCCAGGTCTTAAAAAATGTTTTAAAAGCAATCTTCTTTGGAAATATGCTGTACAGTGTAATCAATATGTGGTCAATTTTCATCCTCACTTTTGATTTTTTAGCTGGTTTGGTATTTATTGGCAGTCTTTGATCACTGCCAGAGTAGACTAAAAGCAATTCAGGAACAGCATACAAATAGATACACTTATGAAAAAGTTTTAAATAATTTCATTGAATTGTTTTACATTTCATAAAACAGCTTTTTACTAAAATTAGTACCTTCCCTCCTTCTATCCTCCCCATGACTGGACCGCATGTTAATTCTTATCCAGTCAAATATTTGTATCCATATGTCCTTCCGCATAAGCTCATCCATTGGAGTCTAGTTAGCCTATCTAGAGATCTTAGAGAAAGTCTATTCTTCCCTAACCCAGCAGTGCTCAGTCTCCCACAGTCCCCAGGCTAGGGCTGGCCCACTGTCCATTTCCTTGTTCCCCTCTCGACCCTTGTCAGATTGAGTTGGCATGGCTGCTCCACACCACCTTATACTTATAAATTCAATCAAAAGACACTGGAAGTCACGTGGCTCCATTAGGGTCTTACAGGGATTCTGAGACCATTGTCCACTTTCCAAACTTCATTTTTGTACACAGAATCTCCACCACTAGGTGACTGCTTCTCTTCTCCGATTGTCAGAAAAACAAATCTCCCTCAATGACCAAATTTAAATGAGAAAACAAAATAGCACTGGTGTTGAGAAAGAGAAATATTCAAACTGTGACAATGTATCTACAACTGTAAGCGCTATGAGATTAATATAATCCTTGATCTTAAAATACTTGTTTTAGATACAGGTTTGCAGATACTCTAGATCTGCATTTGATCATACGCTCTGTAATCACTAAGTAATGTATTCACTATTACAAATAGTAGCTTGGTACAGAGGGTATATATGAACACTTGGACATAAAATGGTCAAAATTCAGATATATTTATTTATTATTCAGTTGGAGAAGGAAACTATTTTTAATTAACTATTGCAAGGCTTTTAAAGAGACATAATGTTTTAATATGTGGTGTTTAGTCTTAAGTATTATGGCTACACAGTCAATCACATCTGACCAGAAGCCATTTATCAGCATATCCTTCGAACTCTTTTGTATTTTATTTTCCGCTGTTTAAATTATTTCATAGGGAGGCTAACTTCCTGGGGTTTAAGTTTTTCTTCCTATTTTTACAAGTTTTTCTAGCTCTATAATTAAATCAAGTATTTCCTTTTTATGTCGAAATGTTACCTTCCTCTGAACTGTATTGAATACCTGTCTGGGCCCAATAAGCCTAACTTATTCCTCCATTATTACTGCACTCATTGGCTAACGAAACTGGGCTACAACTTACCTAGGTTAAACAAAGCAATGGCTGTCTCAGCCTAGCTCTTTCACCAATGAGTTGCATAGGAGACTTGGTGAAATCCATGCATGAATCCTTGGTGCAGGTGGATATTTGCCCTTGGACAATGGCAGTCCCTGACTAAGGTAACAGAGATGTTGGGTAAATAGACTGTTCTGTCCCTCATTGAGGAAGAAGTCTTCTGCATGGAACCTGTTTCCTCCTTCCGCCTTTGTACTCAGAAATGGAATGAACTCTTCAAGTTGCCACCACAAACACTTTCACCTCTTGAGTCATCCTGCTGATCCTTGTTTTAACAATCTAAGTCCCACAACATCTTCTTTTATAAAATAGGCAAAATAATTTCTTTTCCCTAATTGAACATACAGCAGTATAAACACGTACACACAGACACATGAACTCGTATACAATGGGGCCTGAAGAGAGGGCTCAGCAGTTAAAAGCACTGGCTGCTTTTACAGAGAACCTAGGCTCAATCGCTAACACCTACATGGCAGTTCCAGGAGATCCAACACCCTCTTCTAGCCTCTGCAGGCTTTGCAAGATAAGGGTGTCCCTATTTATATGCATGCAAGCAAATCAGTCATAAAATACAAAAAAAAAAAATAAAAATTTAAATCATTATACAATGATGACCGATACTTAGCAGACACTGACCACTAAACTGTGTGCTGGAATCATTATAATGTTAAGTTTATTAATCTAGAATCATGGCTTATGGTTTTATTAATGCAAGTAAAATTCATTTTCAGTATTAAAATTATGCTTTTTTTGATTGGTCTCACCAATCATTTCCTAAAACTTTTCTGGTTTTTAAGAAATGTTTCATCACAAAATTGAAGTGGGATAGTTTTAATTTTCTTTTTCAATTAAATAGATCTAATTGCTATTTTTACCAGGTATTTCCTTTCCCTGGTCACATGTTTATAAATGCTGTATCAATAACTTCTGGGATGGCAAGGCAGTTCAGTGGATAAAGGTGTTTGCCACAAAGCCTGAAGACCTAAATTCAATCCCCGGGATTCATGAAGTCGAAGGAGAAAACACTTCCACAAGTTGTCCTCTGTCTTCTAGGTAAGGACTGTGCACTCATGTGCACAAACACACAGGCACATAGACACAAAGATTCAGCAACTTCTTACAGTTACTATTTGATGTCCTTTTTGTTTCATTTAAAGACGAATTAATCCTAGAAGGTTGAAACATACTATCTCAGAAAGCTAATAACTAATCTCAAATCTACCCCAAACTTTGGGTTTTATGGAAGTAACTGATCTTTCTATAGTTCTTTTAGCCAGCACTGGTTAACCCTGTGTAGTTATTATTAGTTCTTATGTTTAAAAGAACAATATTATACAAAATGTTGAAAATCGTATTACCTCATTTCTAATATTTATCTTTAGAATATCTATTTGGAGTAACAACCTTTAAGCTCATAATTTTCATTATTACCAGAACTCAAAGACAAATGTCCTTGGAACTAGCTGTCCTCCACATTTCCAAAACTAAAATATTTTGCTAAGTTCCTTTGCCAAACCCTAACACCTAGAGGTCCCCCATCATTTTTTAAAAATAAGATACTACTGCTACTATGTAATTGCCTCAGTGCACCATGTGGATGTTCTGTGATGTTTGGTTTTAAAGGCAAACTCTGAGACACTCAGGGACCAATGGTAGGGAGAGTTTTGTGAGGTTCAGGTTAACCACCTTTCCCATTCAGAACACCACATTTGGCTGAGTGTCTCCTCCCAGTGCCCCACAATAAAAACATAAGGCAGAAGTACAGAGTCCAAGTTCTGAGTGTGCAGTTTAGCTTTCAAAGGCCCATGACTAAAGAAGACTTGAAGTTTCCCATAAATCCTACTGTTTCCATCAAACTCGTAGGCTGGGGCATGGAAAGCAGGACTTTGCATGCTGGAAGTTTCTTTACCAAACCCTGACAGGTAGTTAATGGGTTTGCCTTTATCAGCCGCTGAACTTTCTGGGATCCAGGGCAAACAGAGGCAGCAGCCAGATGTAAAGATGGCATATTGGTCCTCAGTTACAAACCAGATGAAAGAGAGAAATAAATGACTCAGCTAGGGAAAGTTCCAACAAACTCAAGGTCGTTCTATAGCTACTCAGTGAATGCTTTTCCCAGGTGATTATATTTGAAATGATTAATTGGATTGGAATACCAGAACTTTTTTTTTTGTACATTTATAAGACACAGTGGGGTACTTAATGGACGTCCCTTCTTAAACTCATTATTTCAATAACAGTGTGAAAGTTAAAGATGCTGATGTAGATCTTTAACTTAAAATAATTGTTTTTCTCTTTCATTAAACTTTGTCAAATGACACACAAAAAAAGAGCAGTGTCATGGGAATATCTCCCCATTACAAAAAGGGAAAAGAAGCACTGATGTGTGTGTGTGTGTGTGTGTGTGTGTGTATGTGTGTGCACAAAGGTATGTGTGTCTGTTCTAGTAAGGTGTTACTATAATTCCACAATGGTCAGACTATCATCTTTAACTGTGAAATAAGCAATGTAGAAAATGTTAATATTGACCTAATTCCTCCAATCCCTATACGATAGAAGAATCTCTGATTTGCAAATAAATTTGTGTAATGATTATACACTCAGTAAATACTTAAAAAGTGTAATAGTGAGTCTGGTCTATAATCCCATGGACCAGAGATACTGAGGGATGGATGGGAAGTCCAAAGCCTGTGTAGAGGACTTAAGAAAGCAATGTATCAAAATAGAAAGCACAATGAGAATGGAAGCCCTTGGTTCAAATTTCAGTACAGGAAAAAATAAAATGACACACCAACCTTTTGAAAGTCGTACAATTGAAAGTTTCACTTGTATAAGGGATAGCAGATTAGCCACAAAATAATCAAAATGCTCATTTTTTTTCCTCTCTCTTAAATGCAGTGACCTGAGCTATTTGGGGAAATGATATTGGTAATCACTGGGGGGGGGGGGGCAGAAAAAGGCAGGGTGCAAACACAAATTGTAAGCAAGCTCAAAGCCCGTGGAAAGACAGAAGGTGGAAAGATCATGCGTGCACAGCAGCCAGTCCGTGTGTGAGCAATGTGCATACACAAGTGAAAGATGAGATGTTTGCACCCTTGCTATTTTCATAAAAGAAATGATATCAAAAAAGAAGCCAAAACCCAGAAGCAGCTGATCTTGGCTTGAGGAATGACAGAGGGTCCATTAAACAGCCTTAATTAAACCGAGTGGGACGCTAAGAGAAAGTTCTGAAAACATAGACATCAAATGAAACTAACTTGTCAGCCTGACAGTCAAAGAAACACTAATTTGGAAGGAGTATTTCCTTTGAGGTTTCTGGAACAGATTGTCACATCATTAGTGTCTGTGAATATACTCCCTGCACACGCCTAGATTCTCCGGTTTAGACATTTGTGCAGACCCTCAGTGAAGGCCTTCAGTGGTAGACAAACGATCGGGACTTCCCAGGCAAGCACAGAAAACTCAATCTGTTGGTGAAAACAAGGACACAGAGGCTGGACAAGAGATGCTAAGTGCCCCCACCAAGTCCTTCCAGCCCCCCTGCTTCTGCGGTTTCTCTAGCTGGGCCTTCCCTGCAGAGCCACAGCTACCTACGGAAATAGCCAGGCTCCGCTCTGAGCACCAGGCCGTCTCCTGGAGTCCCCACGTAGCCGAGTGGAGCCGGAGGGTTGATCCCCTCGCCCTTATACACAGCCTTCCTTTCACCACCTTCCCTTTATACAAAGACTGGCTTATCCCAATTTTTTTCCCTGTTGCCTTTGCAATGAAAAGCTCTCCATGCGCAGCCTAATAAAATTCTACGCCTACCCCACCCCCATCCCAAAAACCCCTGCCAAAAAAAAGAGAGAGGGGAGACTTAAAGCTGGAACTCATTTAGCTAAAGGGACTTTAGTTAACAAGAAAGTTACCCATCATGAACTGCAGGTAACACCTCCCGTGATCCTAAACCCATTACCTGGAGACTTAGCCCAGGCTGAGTTTGATTTTATGAACTGTGAGGTTGCGATGTTGAAAGTCTGCAAATTGGACATAAATTGGATGCAAAAGATTCGGCGTGCCGAGTGCCTCTCTAACTAATAGTGCAGCATGTTTGGCTCTTACTGTAGAATCCTGTAATCTGGAGCAGAGACAAAGATGAAGGCCTGTGTCTGTACTCCACTCAATCCAGGAATTCTCTTCCCGTCATCAAAAATAAAAGGAGATTTGACTTCCCCAGCAACTCTTTCTAAAGCAAAGTCATATGTGACCATGTTCATTACTCATGGTCACACTGAAATGCTTAACCCAGGAATGATGTGATGGGTGTGCATGCAACACACACACACACACACACGTCTAAGTTCTGTAATAGAAAATGAGCTTCCTGAAGAGGCTTTTTCTCATTGTGCATATCCAAGGTTTTTGACTAGGTCACATCTTAGCTGACTCCTTGGCATTCTTTCACAATTCTTTTTCAGAAGAGATGAGGACAAATGTTAAAAACAATTTTGCCATGTGCTTTTGATCTTTCGGGGAAGTGGTACCATCTTGTATCTGTCAGCTTCATCATCACTGTCAACCAAGGACACGGGAGAAGAATTTAAAAAGAGGAAAGATGTGTCTTTGGCTCACAGAATCAAAGTGCTTGGTCCACAGTAATTCAACCCCATAAGCGTGGGCAAAATATCAAGACAGTGATGGGAAGGTTTTGTGGTGGAGAACTGTTCACTTCTTATAGACAGGAAGACAGAAAGAAGAAATGCAAGAAGATGGCAGTGCCAGATATGCCACCAATGAGTGACTTCCTTCAACCAGTATCCACCTACTACTAAAACCCCCCATTCAGAGATCAGCTTATTCCCCAGGAAAGAGCCCTCATAAGCTAGTATTTTTGAGAAACCAATCAAGAGATCAGACACCAGAAAGATACATATGTATCATTCTCTACAAGTCACAGATAGCAAATTAATAAGGGGGGGATATGAAAATGCAGAAAATTCCAGACTAAATACATCTTTGCAGGAAGGATGGCTTCACCACATCTTCCTGAAAACTCCACAGAGAGTGCAAAAGGTATTACCAGACCCTGTAACCAATGCCTCCGATGTTGACTCAGGTCTACAGCCCGGTGTTGTCTGTCTTCTGACGGAATGTCTTCAGAGCAAACCTGTCCCGCAGTGCAGCCCATAGCTGTTCTCTGCAAGGTACTCTATGTATTCACGACACCAAGCCAGTAGTGGAGTGCGGTGGGAAGCGGGCAGGGTCCCCTTACCCTTTTGTGTTCCCAGCTTGCAGAATATGAAAGAATTACCACTTTGGCTCTATACCATGGTGTAGTCAAATAGTTTTTCCAGCTCTAACCTCATAGCTCCCCACTGGATGAAGACAGGAAATCAGAGAGAATCAAATCTACTTCCTAGCTGAACTCAGAATCATCTCCAGCCTCTTACAACTCATATTTTATGGCTTGATCAAAATTGAAGTTTTAAAGTTTTGTTCTCTGAAGATGAGTTCCTGCTACCAAACTCCTACAACCCTCCTGGCGACCATTTTCTTTTTGGAATACTCCACCAGTGTCAACAACGTGCCCAGACACAGTTTGGGCTCAACTTGGATTTCACTAAACCAGGAAGTTTATTCTGGCAGTTGCCTCTGGGGCAAGCAGGAAACAGGAAGAGGCTGGAGCCTGGGAGACCAGTGAAGAAGCAAACTACTACAGCCATACAAGCAAACTTTTATTTGCACATTTAATCATGCATAGCAGCCTGCGTCCACAGTGTATTGTGGATGCTCTGCAACGAATACATAGCTTCTATCCTGGTATTCTCTCTGGTTCTTCAAGTATGAAAACCAAGGTGTCCACAACATTTCTATAAATATCTCGTTTGGTTACCACTTGGATACAGTTTAGTGAGTAGCCAGGGTTAAAACCTTTGTAAACTACCTTTCTAATCTATAGCCATTATTCCAAACTAAATTTTTGGGAAGATAAGCAAGGAATAATAAAGGAGGAAGAAAGACACTTAGTGTTTCAAGCATTCTATGAGTATTTATTTTAAGTACATTTTTATACATTAAACACATTTTTATCCATCCAGAGGACTTGCTTATAAAGTCAACAGAATGAAGGAAAACAAGCAGAAACAGCAATGGTCTAGGTTAGAATCAATGGTCAGGTTACCTTTCTTCAATTTTTGTGTTCTATATGCACAATACTGTTGGAACTCAGATGGAATATTGATTTTAGTTATTGGTGTAACTCAAGGAGGAACATGTTTCAAGATTTCTTCCAGTTCAACAACTGGATTAATTTGATGTGTTAGTGCAAAAGCTAGAGCTGAAGATGAACACTCTATTTTCTTCAGAATCTCGTTTCTATGTGAGTGAGGTTTCTATAGCATGTATGTGCACAGATATTTGTTAATTTGAAGGGAGAGTGTGAGAGGGACAAGAGATGGCCCACTGTGTCCAGCATGACTTGGCATCTGTCAGATAATTTCCTACTTTTATTAAGGAAAGGATAGGAATTCAGTCTTTGCTGGATACAGCAATGACAACAAACTCACATATATATAAGTATTTAAACATCCATCATAAGAGAACCTTGTTAACTCTACTTTCAGATAGATTAATGTTTGTAGCACAAGTCAAATGTTATCATATCTCAACGCAGCCCATTGCTAAAGGACAGAATATGAGAAAAGTTATATCTCTAGGGACTAAGAAATGGATTGGTGTGTAAATCGCTTGCCCCTTAAATCTGAAGACCAGAGTTCAGATCCCCAGTACCAACAGGAATGCTGAACCTCCTGACAGACCACCTGAAGATCAAGTATATCAGAATTTCAAGAAAGAGACCCTGCCTCAGAAGAGGAGATCAATCAAGAAGGCATCATATGTTTACCTCCAGCCTCCATATGCACATCAACACTCACATGATTATGTATATACACAGATGTTTAACACAACAATCATGCAAAAGTAAAGTTGCAATGTTTACAATTACTGTCATTCAGTACTATCAAATTGACACTACACAAACATCAGAATATTTCAAAATGATTCCCCCTTCTCCTTTGCCATTATGACACCATTTTGGGAGGGTTCAGGTCTGTAATAATCCCGCCTGTCTTTCTTAAACCTTTAGGAAATGTAAGGACTCAACAAACTTGGAAGAATAATGTTCAGTGCTTTTTCTCCTTGACTCTGATATACCCAAGTCCATTGGAAAAGGTGAATTATTACTGACATCTTCACTGGAAGGGAAGATAAGTCTGTTTTGAAAACAATTTTATTATTCATTTCAATTTCCATTTCTTTGTGTCTCAAGTGTAGTTGGAAGCAAAATCATGCCAGCAGCCTAAGGCTGTATGGTGAATTTATAGCTGTACTGTAAGTCTAATTTGCTTATTTCTCCTTGCTCTCTGAACTCTACTTTTAAACGAGATAATTTTAAGGAATTGTCATAACAAGTCGGCACCATTGTGAGTCTAATTAATTTTCTTCTTAAGAGCTAAATAGTTGCTTAAGCAATTTCCCGTTAAAATAAGACCAAAGGAGAATGGAGTCTCTTGTTGAGTGGGACATCGCAGCCTTCCTAACATGGGAAAACATCTCACTGTTCCCTGACCGACCATATTTACCAAACTCTCCTTGGGAGCATGGAAGGTACTCTTTTATATATCTATTTATTTATCTTTCTTCCTGAATCTCACAAGGCTTCATTTTTTTTAAAAAAAATAAAGGTGCCATGAACATTGTTTTGCTTGAGCTACACTGTGGAATTATTTAAGTTATGTGGATATATATGCATATACAGGGAGTTTGTGTGTGTGTGTGTGTGTGTTTGTGTGTTTGTGTATGTGTGTGTCTGTAGGCCAGAGGATATCCAAGTAGGCTAGGCTAGTTAACCAGTAAGCACTAGCGATTTGCTTCTCCCTGCTTCTCCAATGCTAGAACTGTAAACATGCACCATTATGCCCAGTGGTTTTACAAATGAGTTCTATGATTGAACTCAGATCATTGTGCTTGTAAGGTAAGCACCTTACTGACTGAGTTATCCCCTCAGCCCCAGAATGGATTGTTATTATGCATATGTGTGAACTGGTCACTATCCAAACCCTAAATGCTCTTGATTGGGAAGCTTGCATTTTATCTTCAAAGGACAAGCTATGCTTTCTGGTTGAATTAAAACAAGAGCACTTAAGAAAAGAAATATGTGATTTAAAATTTGTTTTAAAAGGTAAGTTATTTATTTACCTGATTCCATCATCTGTTTCTACTCTTGAAGTGTTGTCACAGTAGACAATGTGAAACTATTGTGTCACTCTTGAACTTCCTGATATGAGTATGCTAGTTCATTTTAACTATCAATTTAATACCACCTAGTGTCACCTGGGAAGAGCAGTCTCAGTGAGTAATTGTCTAGATCAAGTTGGCCTGTGGGCATGTCTTGATTGTTAAAAGATTCAGTCCATTGTGGGTGGCACCATTCTCTAGACAGAGGAGCCTGAACAGAGTTAAGAGATGAGAAATCTAGCTGAGGGCAAGTATTAATGTATTTGTTCTCTTTCTGCTCTTGACTGCAGATGGGATATTTTAACTTCATACTTTGACTTCCCTGAGGTAATGGACTGTAACCTGAAACTATAAAGCAAAATAAACCCTTTCTCACCAACATTGATTTTTGGTCAGGATATTTTATTGCTGCAGCAGAAATGAAAGCAGATCAATGAGGCAATACTATTATCACGGCGGACAGAACAGAACTGAGAAAGCACTGCTTGAACTCTGTTAATAAGACATGAAATCACTCAGGTGAAGAAAAGCTCTCTCTGAAATCACATATTTTCACAAGCAGAATTTATTACGTTCATTAGACCCTTCCAAGGCAGCAGTGTCAGCCAAATTTTTGGTTGTGTTGCTTGGATATTCTGGTGGGGAATGAGACTTCAATCAGTCTATGTGTACTTGTGGGAAGGTCCCTCAAAGAAGTCATGAGTCGAGAAAACTTATTGGAAAAAAAAATGTAGTCAATTACAGATGCCACCATGATACCAAAGTAGGGAGTCCTGGTTTAACATTCAGAAGACACAGCGGCAGTCACCACCCCTGTTGTTGCCAGAAACTACCTGACAAAAACAAGTTAAGGAAGAGCATTTACTTTGGCACACAGTTTGACGGTAAAGTCAGTCAAGGCAAAGAAGGCACGACAGGACTGTGATGCAGCTGGAAGAAGATATTGGTGGATGCTGGTGTTTGGCTCTGTTTTCTCCTGTTTGTCTTTTTTCATAGTCCCAAACCCCAGTCCATAGAAACCTATCATTAATATTTAGTGTGGCTTTTGCCATGTTAATTAACCCAATCTATAAGCTTCCTGGAAATACCCCCACAATATGGATCTTCCTTGATTCCACATCGAATGGAGTTGATAGTTGTCAGTGAAACCACACAGGACATACGTGTGGGCACCCATGTCTCAGACTAGTCCTTCTGATTCCTACTTCTGCTTTTCAACTGCCAAACCTGTATTTTCAGAATTATTAAGAGAGGCTTTTAACATTCATATGCCCCTGAATCTTATGAATCATGTTTTCCATTCCTTAAAGATGCATCAAATGCTGTAGTATGTTTCAAGTATATTACCTATTGTGAACCTTGTCTCATAAGTTAAAATATTTTTCTACATTAAAACTTCTATTATTTTATAAAATGTATTATTTTTATTTTATGTGTGTGAGTGTATTGCCTGCATGTGTGTAAGTGTACCGTGTTCTGCAATGCCTCTGGAGGTCAGAAGAAGGCGTTTCATCAGATTCCAGAACTGGAGTTATAGACAGTTGTTAGCTTCTATGTGGGTCCTGGAATTAGAATCCAGATCTTCTACAAGAATTGTCATTGCTCTTAACTGCTGAATCATCTCTCTAGTCCTGAAATTCTATTAGTGATATTACTTCAGTTAACTACGTATAGTTCTGATATTTCAGAATTTGGGGCAGTATAATTTGTAGTTTTTCTGAGTATGCCATATATATTACTGCTATCATTTCTTTAAAAATATGTAATAAATTAAAAAAATATTTAACCTGTTTTAGCAGAGGATGCAGGTTTGATTCCCAACACCCACTTGGAGACTAACAACTCTAGTAACTCCAGTTCCAGGAGAATCTGATGCTCTCTTCTGGTCTCCTTGGCCATTGCATGGCACAGGTACACTTACATACATGTAGGTAATATACCCATACACATAAAATAAAAGTGATAAATAAAATACTTTAAAAATATGTAATCTAGAATAAGGATGTGCTTACAAATAAATATTTTAAGACTTCATTAACGTTACTAATTTATTTTCCATAGCCCTTAATCCATGTCTCCCTCACAAACTTCACAGGCTCTCTTTATCAATATGCTGATGCTAGTTTGTTCTTAAAACACCACAGATAAGTTCAGTCATGAATCCTGTAAAGACTCAGTATGTGGAAAGAAATGTGTGTCTACCCTCCTTGTGTAAGGCTGGTCTTGAAATGATCTCTGGCAGTAACATCCTGGAAACAGACTCTCCAGAACTCTGTGTAGCCCTTGCCCCTCAAGGGGTTCCATTGCCCATGAGCAGAATGGTTCTTGTCCTCCTTCCAACAGGTTGCCAGTGGGCTTACCAGCAAGAGACAGTGAAAGAGCACTCACTCCAGGGGGGATTGGCATTGCAGGAGAATCGTCACAACAGGAGGGATTCCTATTAGAAGCAACCAGGACCAATCTATAAACATTTCCAAATCTTGCCTAAGGATAAACAAAACACACACAGATTTTTTTTAAGAAAATTTGTATAACTTATTATTTTAAATTTATTAACTATAACAAAATGGTTTGGGTGGGGGATGCTGAAACCAAGAAAATAATTAAAAGGAAAATAAGTGTTACTTGGAAGCTATAAAGATGGCTCAGTAATGAAGAGTAATTGCTGCTCTTCCAGAGAACCAGGATTCAGTTCCCAGGACCCATGTGGTGGCTCACAACCATCTGTAACTTCAATTCCCAGGGATAGGATGCTTTCTTCTAGCTGTCATGGGCATTGCACATGTGTAGCACACAGTCATACATGCAAGAAAAACAGACATTCACACACACACACACACATAGACACACACAAGAACTTTTAAAAAGTGTTACTAAACTGCATATTAGACAGAAATATGTGGCCCAATCTGAATAGGTGAACTGACCTTTGGAACTCTGGCTCTTTAGTTGCATAAGTCTTTATAACTATGACAAAGAATCATGAGCCCTAATCTGTTGACATCCTATCTTAATATAAACTGGGATTACTGCATTTAGATTGAACTATATGATTTATGAAATAGGACATTAAAACAATGATAGTAGTAAACAATAGTAGCAAACAATAGTAGTAAGGTCAAATACTTTCAAAGTTGTATTTCTTACCATATTCAACACCAAATCTTCACATCAAAGCCCACTTGACAGAAGCATTAGATAATGAGAAAAAGTGCTAGGTCTCATTCCTCTGGTAACAAGGAGGGAAAGAAGTGCTCAGGATGAGATCTGAAAGGAAACGTCCAGCCTTAGAAGTTGATATCCCCAGATTTCAGTCCCAGGCTTGACGTTGCCTTCATTCCTTCCTGAACCTCCCTGGGCTACTGCTCTCCAATGGACTTATCTTTTTTACCTTTAGTTATAAAGATTCAGAGGCATCAGATCCATAAAGGCTGAATATATTTGTATATTTTCAGTCCAGACTAATTTCTATTCTTTTAATTAATCAAGACTGTATACTAATGCTCAATGGTTCTCTATTTTCTAATTTCCTTCATTGTTCTTCTATTTACAAGTGTCAGGTTTTAAGGACATTCCTATAGTTAATATATATCTCAAGATAGTTCATTTGGTTTGCTGTAAACCTTTACTAATTATTAGAGTTGTCTAGCACTGGGATGGGCCCTGGGGTTATCAATTAACTCACCCCAGTTTTATTCTGTAAGACAGTCTTTTCCAATAGAATTAAGGTAAGATTTACCTAATACTCTTCCAAGACTGAGGAAAGTTTTCATTTCCACTCACTTATACTGCTTTCAATTTAATAATCACTTACTGCCCCACAGACTTCCTGCTTTCTAGACTAAATACACCTAACCATTTGTCTTTCCTTAGGTGGAAAGAAATCCATCTCTTCCTTCGCTTTTCTGGACTTTCCTCAACATGACCGTGACTCTTGCTTTGAAGACTTCTGTGTGCAAGATGCATGGCCCACCCTTTAATTAAGAATGATGGAATTCTTAATGACCTGGGATGGATTACTGGAGTTACGGATTATCCATGGGAATTTAACTTTCAAACGCATGTCAACATTTTCATTGATTCAGATAATTATGTACTTTGTGGAAACACACAGGCTATTTACTTAAGGTCAGACCAAAGAACAGAATGTTTTTTCAAAGGCCAAACATATTTCTTGGGTCCTAAAGAAAGTTTGGGTGAAGGAACATGGTCTGCTGAAGATAGCTTTGCTTCACGTCAATGGATTAGAGCTAACAATCTCAGAATTTTGTTTAAATTCCTTTTTACAGAAATAAGAGAAAAAAAAGAGTTAACACGAAGGGACAAAAAGGACGACTATTCTACATTAAACTCCATTATGCAAATCATTAGATTATTTGAAGAACTGAAAAAAAAAACCCTTGTTATCATCCCAAAATTTCAAAAAACACCAAAACCCAAATAGGCTCATTAAAGAAAATGATTCATTTTAGAGTTAGTGAATGCCACTGATCTTCTTTTTCTTGTACCCATTAGTGCAAACAGCTCGTAGCCCACCATGTAATATTTTAGTATGGTCTGGTTCAGGACAATGCCTGCCCTTGAGACCTACCCAGGTTTGTGTAAAGATGACAAGGAAAACAGGATTCCTTCCATCCATTAAGTGTCAGGAGACCATTAGCACCATAGACAGGACTAGGGCTTTTTATTTTTCCTGTGCAGGGAATCAAGATGGATAGAGTTCTTTCCTTCCCTCCTAAGTAGTACCTCAATCCACCAAATACTGAAGAGGCATTTTCAAATTCATTTATTTTGTAGATTTTTTTTTAACTCAGTCCATATGCTTTTTGCAATATTTATTTTGCAGAGTTCGGACAGAGAAAGGAAAGAAACGGCAAAAAAAAAAAAAGTACACTTTTGGGTGAGTAACTCAACACACACTAGATCCTTTGAAAGGTAGAGACTAGGGCTTTTTCAGAGCCAAGTTGCCTACATTTTTGAAAAGAAAAAGAGAAACATTAAGGTATTTCCATGGAACTGGGTTGGTTTATAATTAATTTAGGATCATTAACATTATATGAGAAAACAACAAAATTGCCCCACAGCATCCCAATTCTCCAGTGGAAGCACATCCAAGATCAATGTTACTCCTTGATACCGTACCATGAAATACATTTCTAAGAAACCCCTGGCGCCTTGTCCTTGAGTTTCCAACACGGTCTGCTGTCTGCTGAAGTAACTCTTCAATGAAACCACACAGGTACAGCCACAGGAAAAACAGCTATGGCCCCAGAGAGTGTGTTCCAGCCAGTTACTGGAATTTATTCACATTTTTCATGTTAGCGAAGTTGTCTGGCATAGTGTACATAGCATGTGGATTTCTTCCAAAATTTTCGACATATTTTCCTAATAATAAGGCCTCAGGGTCTCTGTCACCTTTATCACTCCTCGCCATCGTGTCTTTTATGTTTCTCTGCCTCTCTATCTCTTCTCATGTACAGTCTGAATTTCCTTTATAAACTGGAAGCAAGTTATTCCTGTAAAACCATCCACAGAGGTCTTCACATTTCAGAACAGATCTCATAGTGTCTACCTTGGTCCTGCTTTACAATGTCATCTAAAGAAAGTATTTCAAAACACCGATTCTATCAGGATTGACTTTTTAAAGAAATACGAACTAAGAGAAAAATGTATTTATAATGGAATCACACTGAGAAAGGATATCAAGTCTGTATTTAAAATCCTCTACTGGATGGTAAATACACATTTGTTGCTCAGGAAGAAATTTTAAAATGTTACACGTCATCCATAAAACCTTTTAGTACACAAGGCACTGCTGTCTTCTTGAAATGCTGCTTTCCAGGGTTTTTCAACACTAACACTAGTCTGGTTGAATTTTTCATCTTTTCTTGTGTGTGCATGTGTGTGCATGTATGTATCTGTGTGTGTCTGTGCCCAGTGCAATTGGCTGTATTTGACTGCATGTGGATGTGTAGGTGCATAGGATTGTGTGTACGTGTGTTCCTCTGGGACCGTGGGACAGTCTCCGGTGTCTTCCTCAGTCATTCTCCACGATGTTCTTGAAACAGGATCCCTCAGCACCCACTGGCTCACTGAGTCAGCTAGGCTGGCTGGTAAGTGAGCCCAGGAACCTCTCTATTTCCGTCTCCTCAGCACAGGGGCTCTAGGAAGAGAAAACCAGACCGGATTGACTTTGGTTTGGTTTGGTTATGTTTTACCTGTGTTCTGGATACTGAACTCAGTGCTTTATGTTCACATGGCAAGCGTTTTACCCACTGAGCCATCTTTCCATCCCCATCTTTTACATCTTTTCTTATTGTCCATTCTTTGCTTTTAGTTCTTCTTTCTCCTCTTCTGACCCTCGCAACATTAATATGCGCTGGAGCTCCACTCTCAGTCTTTCTCCCTTTTCTATCTTTACCTAATTTGAGAGAGTTTATTTATTTTCATTGTTTTAAAAATCATCTTAACATTTATGCCCAAATCTATCTTCTGAGGTCAATAATAAACATCTGACTGCCTCTTTGATAACTTCACGGGAACGTTTACCTGCCATCTCAACAGAATGATGCAGTCCAAAACAAGAGTACTGATATGTTTCCACAAACCTCTTTCAGAATTTGAGATATCTTAATGCCAACATGACTTTGTTATAAGGAAGCAGAATCAAGGATTGCCTCCGACTCTTCTCTCTTCCTCTGAGGGATTTTCTCTGTGAGTAAAGAAGGTTGGCTCTGCCTCCAAATAGTTCCCAAATCCAAATGTTTCTTACTATATAGTGTCAAGTTCCAGCTGTCACTTACCTGGATTATTCTGGTAACATGGGCTAACATGGTTTATGTTCTAAACTTACTCTCCCATCCCCCCACAAACCCTGAGATATCTTACCATTTTCTTCACATAATGGCAAAAATGACAACACTATTCTCTATCCCAGGGTCTTCCCAGTCCTTTCCTACACAGAAATCAGATTGCCACCAGTTTAGTCCAGATTCCTTAGTGTGGATTATAGGACACTGTAGGGACAAACAGACTGCTGCTCATTCAAACTCCCCTATCTCAATTCTTTCTACGTTTCTAGCACATATGCTGTGGGCATGTACGTTTTGTCTCAGAGATTCCATTTCATCTGCTTCGGGTACTCTAGTCACTCAAATTGCCTTGTCTGGTGGATTCTTATGGAGGTCCCCTGGAATAAGGAACCTCCTGAAAATTGCTTCCCAAGTCTACCATAGCCAGTCTGATCTTCAATTCATTACCCCGTTTTCTTTCTAATTTAAAGTACTTAATCAATAGGTGGCATTATCTGACTCTTGTATGTCAGTTCTCAGTAACTCCTTTGAAGTCTAACTGAATTTAGAAGCTCCTGGAACAATTTGTTCATACTAGGATCTCAAAACCTACTAAGAATTTTGCCATTCTGATTAAACTCACTAAATTTGTCCCCTGAACTCACTACTTTTGCATCAATGAAAATGTAAATGATAACCAAACTTATTAAATAGAGGTAAATTGTAATAAATGTCACCAGCTGACTATAGACAAGTGAGCAAATGGAAGACACCCATCACTGCGACAGAGCAGGGCAGGTTATGTCCTCCTCTCAAAACAGTGTGCACCAAGAGCTTCCACAGTGGCACAGTCTGGTTGAGTCACACTGTGGTACCTGGGTTTCTTTCCTTTGTTGTGGGGTTCTAGTGGTTATGTGTATGTACAGAGGACCATAATACCTTTGGGATCCTTTAAAGCAAGTGGCTCATATGAAAGGCTTCTCTGTTCCTCCTTTCCTGAGTGTCAATCTTTAATTTAGAAGAAAAGAAAATTACAGCTTTTTTTCTTTGGCTATTTTAAAATTTATGGAGCAGGGTGGTTCCAGGCTGCTGTTTCTGCCGGGCACAGATCTGATGATGTATGCCTGTGACGTGTCACCAGAGTAGCCGAGCTCTGATGATCCATTGCAGCAACAAGTCATTTGTCATACATCACTGGACAGCTGCCCCCATCTGGGCCTCTCCTGTACACTCCTGCAGGGAGCCCTGATTCAAAACATGCTCCGTGTTCCTGGACTCCGTCAGCCACCACAGTGCTCCTGTATTCCTTACTGTTTCTGGAGAGAAGAAAAATAATGGTTAGTAGCAAGTTCCAGTGGGATAGCTTTAGACTTTTAAAGAAAAAGAGTTCATAGGTTCTGTTGTCCATCAAGGATGATGACAGGAAGGTATCTTTATGGTTTCAGAGCAGCCCAGGCATTCTGGGGGCATTACGTTATGTGCACTGATTGAGTCCACTAAGAATCCTGTAATGAATATGAACTTACTCATTTTTCCGTAGAGGAAAACATAGCAAGATTTATTTACCCACTTGTCAACAAGCTAAGCACAAAGAAGCGGGACTCGGGTCAAGACTGCTGAGATCTGAAGCTTTCCCTCTCAACCACTCAGGTAGGTTTCATGGGTAATAGTAACAATTACCCATGTAATTATTATATAGTATTATATTACTATTATAATAGTAATAATAATTCCTCTTATAGTCGTATAGCCGCATTCGGCTCATTTCTTAGCCGCCTCTTTATTGTTCTGACAAAACACCACAGCAGCTTATAGAAAGGAGTGTTCACTGGCTTCTGGTCCTAGAGGGGTAGAGTGCGTCACGGCAGGAGGCAGTCCAAGCAGAAAGCTAAGCATTCACATCTTCAAGCAGGCACAGGAAAGAGAGACATAATCTGAATTCTCAAAGCACCCTGCCCCAGCAATGCCATACTTCCTAAATCTCCCCAAACAACACCACCAATGAATGACATGTATTCAAATACTTGGAACCTATAGAAGATATTCTCAATCAAATCAACACAGTCTCCTAGATTAAATAACACATACAGAGACTGTAGTCAAGGATTCTATTCAATAACTATAATTTATAGTTACTAATTATTAAGAATTATAATTAATGATCAATTGAACTTAATAATTGCCCATGAAATTCTACGATGTATACCAAGTGCTCCTAATCTTGCCAGGTTATTATTTTGTTTCTTTTCGTGTTGAATACATGCATGGGAAATATATGTAAAGCTTATGTTCAGAAGTTGCTTAGAAAATAAGTCACTTGGAAAGAGGATGGAAATACAATGACAGGAACAACTACAAGTTGTTGGAATGCACAGTGAATAGCCAGAAATCATTTCTAAAGAAAGAGCAGGAATGTCAGTTTATGCATCTTAAATGCATTAGTTAAAAATCTATCAAACGTCACTGCAATATACCCAGAGCCTGCTTTTTGTTCCAACAAAAAGCTAAAGATGTCTGTTCATGTGTTGGGGGAAGATAATCTTTCCACTAATTAGCATCTTTTGCAATTGTTGACATTCCAGTACAACAGATTGTACATTTCTATGCTGAAAAGCAAATAAATAAATAAATAGAAAATAAAAATAAAGGAAGGAAAATTAAACAAAGAAAAATTTTCTCTATTATAATATAAACAATGGTGAATTATCATAAAAGAAATGGTTTGGAATTTTGACTGTCTTCTACAAATGTCTTTTATAGTACATGAGATAAATTGGGAATGTAGGAATAATTTTGGCCTAATATTGATGGTTTCACTTCTTTAAATAGCTACAATAGTGGCTGGAGAGATGGCTCCACAGTTACGACCAGTTACTGCTCTTCCAGAGGACACAGCCTCTGTTCCCAGTACCCGTGTAAAGCAGATCACAGCTGCCTACAACATCAGGCCTCTTCTGGCCTCCTAGACTATCACACTTTTGGACACTTACACAGACACAAATGCATACATACACACACACACACACACACACACACACATATATATAAAAATAAACTGTCTAAGCATTTTTAATGGATACAATTCCAAGTGAGAAAAGAAATGTGTGAATATGGTCTTGTTTGTTCCTTAGAAACAAAATCATTGCATTGACTCTTTCAGGATTACCTTATAATTTGTTAATTAAAATATATCTCTTAATTTATATATTCATTAATTTAAATGTATTATATTAAGTACAAAATACTTAAAGATAAGTATGAATTAATGGCTGATTTAATAGATCTATTTGATGAATGGTCAGTTATTCATTATGTCACTATCCGTTATTATTCTAAGCTCAACAGTTGAAAACCTTGACAAAATGCACCAAATTTTTAATTTCAAATGGCCAAATATTTCCTTAAAAATTATAGTGCAAAGAAATTTTATTAAGTATTGGAAAATACCTATTGAGTAACAATTGGACATTTATACAGCACTGAAGAAGATGGGGTGCTACATTATAACCCTCGTGATTAGCCAATGGGTTAAATTATTTAAAAATTGCTCAGATTTTTCCATTGGTTATTGCACTGAAGTGGCTTCTGCATTATTTTTTACTGGTGATGTTACATAGAGCCTGATTATTTTTTTAACTGAGCACTTTCAGAAATCATCCTTCTCTTCCAACCATCTCACTGGTGTGTTGGCCTTATTGTCTTTAACTGCAAAGGAATGTTGTAACTTCAGCTGTAAACATAACTGTCATTAATTGACTTTCACCTCCCATAAGAAATCATGCCAATAACTACAAGTAAAAATGAATTCAGTGAAAAGTACTTAGTTCAGTACAGAGATAACTCTCTGTCATTCCTTCCGCTCTCACATTCATTCTAAGATTTAAATTCTCTGTTTTCTGCTGAACATATATAAAACTCAACAATAGCACAGACTGAATCAATTATACTGTGTTCTCCAACAAAGTAAATCTACTTTCAATATTTCATTTAAGTCGAATCCACTAGTCAAGGATTCTTGACTCTGCCCGTCATCTTTGTGTTTTCCACAGGTCAACATTGTGTTTGAAACTCAAGGTCTTTCCTTGCACACGTGTGAATGTGATCGTTCCCTTCACTTTTCATGCATGAATTTGACAATTTTGAATGAATTACTTTGTCTCATTGTTCTCTTTTTCATGAACAAATATGACAAATTATATGCCATTTAGCATTTTTCATGGATGCCCCTGTTTGAATCGTATGCATGTAATCCCAATTACAATTAATATCAAAGTTGGTGCCAAGTAAATAATTATTATGATGTTCTTATTGATGATATTGCAAATATGACTCTAAATTCAGTTTCACAGAACCCTGACTAATTTAAACACAAACAAGATGGCATAGTTTGGACATACTGATATGAAATGTCTTTAGACTCAGTTCTGTCTTAATAGTCTTATATTTGACAAGAACTCAATGTGAAACCACACCTCTGGGCAGGATGCTGGGCATTTCTGAAATATACTGCACATCCCCACTTGATTAGGCAACATAGCACATGAATTTCATCTGATCAGGCAGGAATTTCTGAATTTTTACACTGAGTATATTTGAATACCTCCAGAATTCAATTCTATCATTTGCAAATCATTGCTATAGGAGTATTGGCTGCACTTACAGAGGACCTCGGGTCAATTTCTAGCACCCACATGACAATCTTAATCATAGTTCTAAGGAACAGACACTTTCTTCTGGTCACGGTGGCCACTGTATAACACACTGCACTCACATATACGCAGGTAAAGCACTTATACATCGAAATAAAAATAAACAAATACAATTTTTAAAAGAAAGCAATTTATTGCTGTGTAAAAATTTTAACCAACTATCTTACACCATTTTCTTTTCTATTGTGTTTTGATAAACTCATGGTTCAAATTTTGCTAATATATCCTTTTCTAAGGCGAAGGAGCCTTTCTTAGCTCTGTTGTGCTTTACTTGAGAGGCTAGGGTCCCGGAAATCCCAACAGCCACTAAAGCCACCTCAAACCAGAGACTTTAAGGTTCTTGTCTTTAGAATTTAAAAAATGAAATTCCTGGACCATTCCCAGGTAAATTTTAAAAAGGAGTATTTTATGATAGGGAAGTTAGGATGGAAAAGCGGAGCAGGAGAGTTCCTTGGGAATGGGGCACCCCAGGAGTTAATAAGGATTCAGTGGTAGGAGGACGGGGAGGAAGATGAGCTGGTCAGTCCAGGTTTCATTCCAGATGTCCAGGTCCCTCAAGGTCCTGGTCAGGTGGTCCTGGACATGTGGTCCTGGTCAGGTGGTGCTGATCAGGAAGTCCTGGTCACCAAGTCCTTTTCATTAGGTCCTGGTCCAATCCTCAACATATCTTCAAGGAACAGTGTACTATTTCAGAAAAAAAGAGAGATAAGGAAAAAAAACCAATACTTCTTAGCGGCCTCCCCAGTCTGTTGCTCTGATGGGACCAGAGACATCTTTAGATTAGACAGTCCTGGCATCTCTAGTCTCAGGTAGGGACAAATGTACTGGCAAATCCAGAGAATTTCCAGCTCTCAACAGGAAAAAATACTGGCCATTTTCTCTTGGGGTCTGAACCCTAAACAGCTTAGCCATTTTCTAACTCCTGCTCTTATCAAGATTAGCCGAGAGAGAAATTTCTGCCCTCAAACTGGGCATCACTTTGCCTTGTTTGGTCCAGACATGAAGAGGTCCAAAGAAAGAGCAGGAGGTACCTGCTTGCCTTTGCTTGTTTCTCTTGAGCATATACGTCTGTCATTGCTGCCGCTGCCACACATCCTCCACTGAGAGCAAACTCCAGCTGCTCCTTCAGGCTTCCAGCATACTCACAGTAGCAGCAATCCTATAGGGAACATCCAGGCTTTTAGCCTAGCTTGGGACTGCTGAAGCATCCAACTGAGCAGCTACTGAGACTTCTAATTCTTCAGCATATAGATGACCATTGGACTAGTCACCCCCAATTGTGCAAGCCAATTAATAAATCCTCTTTTATAATATACACACATTCTATTGGTTCTGTGCCTCTAGATAGTCTTTCTTGATACACATACTAAACATCGGCAAGCCTCACAATTTTAAAATGCAAATAAAGATCCTTAAAAATGTCACTTTGTAGGCTAGAGAATCCCAGGAGGTAACTGAATGGTATTACCAATGGATGAAGCAATCCCACTTGAGGAGGTAGAGAGAAAAGTTCTACCTTAAATAACTTTGAAAGTGAGTTGAATCAGGGCTGGAGAGAGGGCTCAGTGATTAAGAGCACTGGCTGCTTATTTCCCACTACCCACATGGTGGCTATCAATTGTCCATAACAGTTGTCCAGTTCCGGGGGATATGACCCCCTCATCTGACCTCTGTGAGCATTGCATGACACAAGTGCACTTACACACATGCATGCAAATCATTTGAACATATAAAATTTAAAATAACAAAAGGTTTTATAAAAGGAAGTTAGCTCAAGCTATAAGACCTGAACAAAAGAAACATTAAGCTCCTCACTCTAGCTAGTTGTGTTGGATTGTGTCCCAAACTAGAAAAGAAAAGCCCATGTGCAAACCAAAATACAGCAATCATTAACTAACCAAGATGCAAGAGGGCACGCTGCTATCTGCATAAATTTTTTGCAATGCTCGACGCTTTCTAAACTGAAAAAAGAAATAGTCATTTCTAAAATTTATTAATACTAGAACTATCTTCCGAACACACACCACACAAAAAAAGCCCCTAAGTGCTTGGTTTAACAGATATTTTTCAATGATATTTTAGCTTTAGAATTCTTTGAAAAAATGTTCAAGAATACATGGAAAGCTAGTATGTTAAAAGCGGGTAGGTAAAATAAAGTCCTATGACCTCATTTATCAAAACGGTTCATTATGGAATTAAATAGTGAGGAAAAGGAACCCACATTAAGAAGCAAAGAATAATGTTGCCATAGGTCAAACTGTAACATTCAATACTGACTAAACCATGTTATCTAATTACCAAGGGGATTTGATCTTCGACATATGTTGTAAACTCATTTTTGATAAATACGGTGAGTCTTTTAAATTATTTTAAACATAGTGTCAGTATATGATAATTTGTTCTGTCTAAAGTCAGTATTAAATGAAGACCAAATTGACAAATTCTATTCTAAAATGCAAAAAAGTCCATCAACAGTTTGGTCATGAAGACTTTACATTCTCTTTGTATTGATTCATTGGCTTTGGAGTACTTGGTTCTTTAGGGAAAATGCTGCATCAAGACAATACTGGTACATCTGTTTCAACAAGACACAGCATTCCCAGCTGTGGAATGGTGCTATTCACATACTGAACATCATTTGTGTGTGTGTGTGTGTGTGTGTGTGAGAGAGAGAGAGAGAGAGAGAGAGAGAGAGAGAGAGAGAGATATCCATGGAGTCCTGCGTTAATTTCTGAGTTTTCTAGTTAACTATTTACTCTCCTCCAAGAAGGCCTGCTGGTAATTTTGAGTATATTTTGCAAGACAGGGACTGTACCTTACAAAGTACCAATGGCTGATTTTTGGTTCTTTGTCTGCCACTGTGTGGCAGACAACTGACAATGTCACAGCGCAGTTTCCCTCAGGAGGCTTTTCTGAAGTGAGAGTAAGCCTGGTTTAATATCTGCACTGCTGAGGCCTCCGAAGTCAGGCATTCTTCCCAGCTGTGCCCTGAGGACAGGCCTTTAATTGCAGACTGAACCCCAAGGCCAGCAATCAATAAGTTGGTTCTCCCTCAGCCTTTGACAGAGGAAACTCCAGGCTGACACCAGCCAGTCTGGAATCAGCTGTTTCTCTGTCTTTGATCTCCTCAGTCCGGGCTGTCTAAACTCCCTTGGTGTCTGCTTGAGCTGAGATACAGGCCATGTCATGCTGATAACCCCTCCGTGGTCCATTGTGGTCATTGTATGCGAGGAGGGGATCACCTGTCAAAGTGACTGGTTACAACCGCTTCTGGGCTGCAGGAGTCCTTTTTGATGCAGGGCAGATGATAATGAGAGTCTAATTGAGTGATTAACTACCTTGGCTTGCTTGGAGGTTTTAATGACACCTAAACACCGAGGTCTGCATTTCCCAGCAGGCCTCCAGTTTGTAACTGTAAGGCCATGATATTTGCAATTATAAGCCTTTCCCTTAACCAGCAGGGATTTAACAAATGGACTTGCTCAGTCACTACTATATGGTCCTTCTATCTGACTTTGTGGTAGAAAAATATGAACACATTCAAGAATAGTATGGAATTCTTAATACAGGCCAGTCCAAAGCCATCATTTGAGACATAAATTGAGAACTGCTTGTTAGGAGAGGAGAGGACTAAAGTATATGATGGCCAATGTAAGTTTCAATTGCATAAAATTATCTGAAGAACTGGCTTTTAAGAGTTACTGTGCATAGAATCCTTGCAAGCAATCACGGTCTGCCTAGATACACTGTCTTTAATTAACTAGGTCTGAAGGGCCTATTAATGCAATGTTAAAAAGAACCAGCCTCAGCGGGTTCTCACAGTGGGAAAGGGATCCAGAGCTTTCAATTTACAAGGTCTTATTACAAAAGCATCCCGCTGTTCTGGTCCTGCGCTTTTGGCCTGGGAGCGATTTAATGATCTGCTTTAGAGAAGAGAAATGGTCAGAGAGAAAAATGTTCAGGGGTATGTGTTAGTCATCAAATACCTAGCGGAATTTACAATAGTCACCAGACACTTCCTTTTCATATCAAATAGAGCAGAGACAATAACGTCAATAGGTTTGGTTTGAAAAACTCTAATTGAATAAACTGTAATCCCTCTGTGAACGTTGGTTGATCATATGAGGTTGATACTGAGCACGATGCTAACACGAGGGGCATAGACTGCGAGGCCAAAGAAAATGAGAAAAGAAAGAAAGGATTAAAAATTATGGAAGAAACAGTATTTAAGGATAAGAATATGACTTTTGACTTAAAACCCCTTAATTGTTCATCTTTTACTTACTCAACATCATTCAAGAACCATTTATAATCATCTATAATATTTTTGGCCTGCTTCTTGTGTACCCTGGGAAAACAACTGCCCATAGAGCACTTGCAGGAAACTGATGAATTTATGCATTTAGAAAGTATTTCATTCAATTTAGAATGTAACTTTTACTATGATGATCTGTGG